>JAVUPR010000385.1:4800000-6170000 GCA_036785695.1 Gentiana straminea | reverse complement strand
GAGGCAATCAACCACCACTTGTCGTCGAGTCCGTCGCTAGGGACTTGCATTTAGGCCAGCCGCACCGAAGCACGGGAAGCCAATATCCGCCCCTCCGACAACCGGTAATGTTTCATGCACGGTGTTGGGGGGGCGACGCGATGCGTGACGCCCAGGCAGACGTGCCCTCGGCCTAATGGCTTTGGGCGCAACTTGCGTTCAAAGACTCGATGGTTCACGGGATTCTGCAATTCACACCAAGTATCGCAGTTCGCTACGTTCTTCATCGATGCGAGAGCCGAGATATCCGTTGCCGAGAGTCGTTTTTGTTTCTTTAGGCGCCCGTGATCCTCCCGTGCACACCGCGTACGGCACGACGGGAGGCAAGCCATCCTTTTTTCGTTTTCCTTGGCGCGTTTCTGCGCCCGGGGTTGGTTGTTTGCACGACGAGTGACCGGTGGTCGACGCCATGCTCGGGGCATCGGGCCGTGGTTTCCCTCGTCCCGAACGCCCGTGCGTTAAACATGTTCTCGGGTCGTCTGCTTAGCAGGAATCGACAATGATCCTTCCGCAGTTCACCTACGGAAACCTTGTTACGACTTCTCCTTCCTCTAAATGATAAGGTTCGGTGGACTTCTCGCGACGTCGCGGGCGGCCGAACCGCTCACGTCGCCTCGATCCGAACACTTCACCGGACCATTCAATCGGTAGGAGCGACGGGCGGTGTGTACAAAGGGGCGGACGTAGTCAACGCGAGCCGATGACTCGTGCTTACTAGAATTCCTCGTTGAAGACCAACAATTGCAATGATCTATCCCCATCACGATGAAATTTCAAAGATTACCCGGGCCCGTCGGCCAAGGCTATAGACTCGTTGAATACATCGGTGTAGCGCGCGTGCGGCCCGTAACATCTAAGGGCATCACGGACCCGTTATTGCCTCAAACTTCCGTGGCCTAAAAGGCCGTAGTCCCTCTAAGAAGCTAGGCACGGGAGGGATTCCTCCGCATAGCTAATTAGCAGTGAGTTCTCGTTCGTTAACGGAATTAACCGGACAAATCGCTCCACCAACTAAGAACGGCCATGCACCACCACCCATAAAAAAAGAAAGAGCTCTCGGTAGTAAGTGTTCGATTTAGAGAGAAAGCTCTCATCATCTTCTTGTCCCCCATGGGACGAAATCGAAGAAGAAGAACAACACGGTTCTCAACGTCAAAATTGAAGAAATCGATGAAGTTGCTCATGTTGTAGCACTTCCCGCCGTTAATGTAGGCGGTCCGGCACCCCCTACCACCGAGAAGACCACCGGTGCTATCCCGCTTGAAAAGAGGGAGTTACAAACCCTAATTCGAACTCCTCAAAAGAAAATAATCAAGAAATTGCAAAAGTTGCGAGGTTGATCTTTCTCCAATCTCCTCCAACCCTAATGTTCTTATTGCCGCACAATCTCCTCCTTGCTCGAATTTGAGCAATTCTGGAAATTTGAATGAGGCTCCAACTGATAAGGTAACCACTTTAGACAAAATCGGTTCTGGAGATTCTGTTAAGGATGTTGACACCCCTGCTGTTCCTTCTGTGACTATTGGTGATGTTAATTTGAATGGTAAGGGTACCAATTCTGTTGTAGTGTTTGACACTCCTAATGTGGACCCCGTGGACGCTTCCGGAAATCTTTGTTTCCCCCCCTATCCCCCCTCTTCTGCTGATCCAAATGTTGCTGCTGCTATTGTTCCTGGGATGGATGTAGGGGATAAGGATGTCGTGGCTAATAATGAAACCGTTGGCAAGCTCGCTCTTGTGTTCCAATTGATGCTACTGAAATAGGTTCTAGGGGTGCTGTTAGAGTAATTGAGGGTGGTACCTCCAGTAAAGCTCCCTCTGGTAATGCTGCATTGCCAAAACCACCTCATGGTGCACCTGATTATGGACATGTAGGTGATGAAGTTGTTAGAACAAAGGAGGGGGAGCAGGCCCCCTGGCTTAACCTTTTTGGAGATAATAGAGAGATCACCAAGGGCTTCAAACTTAAAGAGGACCTTACTAAAGTCAAGCCTACTGCTGTCTCCTTTAAAGATCTGGAAATTGAAGAAGATGATTTTGGTAAGCTCACCTTGGTTGGATATTTTGCCTCAAGGCATCCTGGTAAAGATGGTGTTCAGAAAATGGTTAATGCTTGGCCTGCCAAGTGTAAATTCTATCAACACACCTCTGGGTGGATTGTATTTAACTTCCAGAATGAACAGGATAGGGACAAAGTTCTAATGGGGGGACCCTATTATGTGTATGGTAAGTCCTTACTGCTCAAGCAAATGCCTAAGTGGTTCCACTTCGCAGGGAAAGAATTCTCCATTGTGCCTGTGTGGATACAACTTCAAAGCCTGCCACTGATTTTCTGGAAACCTGACTACCTTTCTAGTATTTGCACTTTTGTGGGCACTCCTCTCTACACAGATCACTGCACTGTTACTAAGGAAAGGGTCGGTTTGCTAGATGTCTTGTGGAAATTGATGTGAGTAAACAAATGCCAAAGATAATTCCTATTATTTTGCCTCGATGGAACTCTACTAAACCAAATTTCTTTTGTATGAAGACTTGCCTCATTTTTGCGCAAAGTAAGTGCAGCATGCTAGGGCACACTCAGGAGACCTGCAAGGGACAAGGGAATACTGAGCCACAACTCTATGTCAGAAGGATGCCCAAGGGGGTTGGGAGGAGGCCTAACTTCAATGCTACTGCTGCAAAAAAACAGAACAACTCAGGTTCTGCTGGACCTGACAATGCTGCTAATACTTCAGATACTAATGTCCCTGGGAAGAAATCAAAAAGGAGAAGAAACAAGAAAAAACAAATTGTTCATGATGCGATTATGTTTTTCCGGATGACGAACAAAACATCCGGAGCAAAAAGGGGCCTTCGCCTTTGATGGTGAAGAACTCCTGATTGAAAAAGGTAAGGAATCAGAGGGGACACTGTTAGAAACTGAGTATGATGGGAAAACTACAGATGATGATGAATTCACTGATCTCCCAGACAAGGGTGTCCCTAGCAAACAAAGCTATTGATGATACTTACTACAAACAAATTTCGCCGGAAAAGATGCAACTTCTAAACATAATAGGATGAGGTCCTCCACCTACACCTTGGCTGATGTTGAATTCAAGAAAACACAAAATAAGAAGAAAGCTAGCTCTCTGGATGCTAAAGCAAGGAATACTGGTAGATTTTCTACTCCTATCAAACCTGTCAAGGGAGGTTTTTTGCCTCCACTTAGACAAAAATGATTGGTTTTTGGAATATAAGAGGGTTCAACAGGTCTACAAAGCAAGTTGGTGTTGTTGACTTCATTAGGCAACACAAACTTGGCCTGTTTGGAATCCTGGAGACTAAACTCTCTAGCAAATCTAGAGACCTTTTGTTTAGACACAGACTGGTTGGTTGGTCTGGGGTGGACAATTTTGATTTACATGGCTCACATAGGATTCTGGTTACTTGGGACTTTATGAGGGTTCAAGTTGTTGTTCTTGACACAGGGGTTCAGTGGATTCATTGCCTTGTGAAGCTACTGGTTTCTGTGGCTGAGTTTATGGTTACCTTTGTATATGGCTTGCACTCTGTGGGAGATAGAGACCTTTATGGGATAAGTCGGTTGATTTAAGCTCTAGCAGAGATGCCATGGTTGGTTTGTGGAGACTTCAACTGTGTTTTTGAATCAGAGGAGAGACTTGGTGCTGTAGCGGCTACTAACTATGAAATGCAGGATCCACAAGACTGCTGTATTTCTTCTGGTCTCTCTCCTTTCGAGGTCACCGGTCGTTTTTTACTTGGACTGGGAAAGATGTTGTTTCCAAGATTGATAGGGTCTTGGTCAATCCTCTATGGTATAACCTTTTCCATAATGCTGTTGCATACTTTGACCCTGCTGGAGTGCACTCTGATCATTCCCCTTGCAGGATTAGTTTGCTTGATAATGTTATAGAAACCAAAAGGCCCTTCAAGTTCTTTAATATGTGGACTACTCATGAGTCCTTCCTGGATACTGTGCAGGATACTTGGAGGATGAAGATTTCTGGTACTGCCATGTACAGGCTGTGCAAGAAGTTGAAAGCCTTAAAAACACCATTAAAAGAGTTGAACAAGAAGCATTTTAGTCACATATCTTCTAAGGCTGCTGCTGCTATGACTGATTTGGAGCATGCTCAAATCCTACACCTTGCCGATCCCGGTAATACACAAGGCCGCCGATGCCGATAATAAAAGGAAGATTTGCCGCTTCTATGTTGATGCCGAAAGAAGTTTTTTATCTCGTAAAGCTAAAGGACAGTTCCCGGCCAATAGTGATAGAGGCACAAAGTTTTTTCACTCCTTGATCAAGAGTAATTATGCAAAAAACCATATCAAGAATGTCCGGTTGGAAGATGGTACAAGCATTACCTCTTATTCTCAAGTTGCAGAGGCTTTTCGGACTTCTACACAGTCAAGCTTTTCGATTTTTTAAACATTGTACACCCGTTTTGCCGAGAGAGAGAAGCTCTCAAATGGTGACTAGGTTTTCCACTTGCCATTTTCGTAAAAGCTGCTGCGTTTATGGATCACTACCCAATTTCTTTCAATAATTTCTTTTGCAATCTTTAATTCTATCAAGCTGCTCTATTTTCGCTGGATTTTTTTGCTTTTATTTCATCCTTTTTGGCCCCGTAATGGGCAAGCACGGGAAGAAAAAAATTGGTACAGGTTCAGCCGCTAAAAATTCCAATGGAGCTGCTCAAATCCAATTTCCTTCTTCTACATCTTTATCTGGGTCGGAATTGGTCTCGGAAAGGGTCAGGTTGAAGCAATTGGAGCTGATGAACAGTGAAACCTCCATGAAAGGTGCAAGTTCAGGTCCAGGTGCGGCTGTGTCTTCTTCTTCAGGTGATGGGTCTCTCAATATTGCCCCAATTGGTAATGATTCTCCCTCTAATTGTATTAAAGTGCTGAATAAATGCTCTGTGGTTCCGGTCTCTGTTTCACCGGATTCTCCATGTCCGACAAGCTTGAACATTGCAGCTCCGGTTAATTTTTCTTCGGAAAGCATTACTAGTTCCCCTAGCCATGTTGAAGGTAGCATTGCTGTTGATGAAGACTCTATTGATAGTGCTAATGATAACTCTCCTTCCGTAACCTGCACCCTCGGTGATTCGGATTCAGTCTCGGAGGATCGGGTTTTGGAAGCTATGGACAGAGCTGCTCACCTTTCGTCACCCGAAGCTGTTAGCTCCTTTGTTAATTTAGGTAACCCTTCTGCTTCCGATTCTAAATTCATTGATACAGCTGTGATTAACGATGTGGACAATCGGGGTTCTAATTTACATGAAAATATTGATAATGTCGGTGCCGGAAATGTTGTGTGTGATGCTATCTCCGACTTTTGGCTTAGCAAGAATATTCCTGTGCCAGTTGTTGCCTTGTTAATGATAATGGGTTCAGGTAGATATGTTAACTTGTTGAAATTACATTCTAAGGACATCCCGTTTAGTGAAATTAAATATGCGATGAACAGGGCAGCCCACTTTTCCCATAGAGCGAAGGGGATGGATCGTGAGGCTATAAATAAACTTGTTTCTGAGATTGATATTGGTAACGTGGTGGCTGTTTTAGAACATATTGGGTTGGAAGCCGGAGACACACTCTCCTAATGCTTTGTTAATGGTGGGTTTTCTTCCAATAAGACATGTGAAAAACGTGATTCCCATCCAATCTTGCCCGAAAATTCAGCTTGGAAGAAAAGTCTCTTCCCGAAAAACCGCTTGCTTGATAGTTCTAGGAGAATCGAGAGGCATGCTACCAATGTTATTGACATCGAGGCGATTTAAATGAGCATAAATTCACTCTAATTGGTCACTTTGTGGGAAAACGTCCGGACAGAAAGGACTTTGAAATAGTTAGGAAGGGTTGGAACGTTCGGAATCGTGTTTTTTCTCACACCTCCTCTTGGATTATTATCATGTTCCCCGATGAGGAGAGTCTTGAAAAAGTGTTGAATGGGGGACTGTCTCCCTTTTGTTGAAAAGAATCCCGAAGCTCTTTAATTTTAGAAAAGAAGACATTTGCGTTCTGCCGGTCTGGGTTAAGCTACCCAACCTACCCATCGAGTTGTACAATAAAAAGTGCATCGGGAAGATTGTCCAAAACATTGGGGAACCGCTCTTTATTGATGAGCTCACGGACAAGCAAGTTGCCTATAATTATGCTAGAGCACTTGTTGAAATCGATGTTAGTGTAATGCCCCCGGATGCGATCGACTTACCTTTCTCGGATGGATCCTCGCTCTTGCAACCGGTTACGTATGAACAGATGCAAGGCTATTGCAAATATGAACCGGTTACTGCAAATGTTTGGGACATTTCACCGTAGATTGCAAACCGAATCCGTCTTCAACCGTTCCGGATGTTAATGTTCATGTTAATGCTGATTCGGCTCCGATGAATGCTGTATCCGATCAAATTAATGTTGTAACTCGCCCGAAACGTGCCGATTCAGCCCCGAAAACTGTGGAAAATGTTCAGAAATGTGCAGGTAATGCCCCTATATCTGCTCCCACTGTCATTACAGCTCGTTAATTGCTGAAACTGGCCAGATTATTGCTGAAACTGCCCAGAAACGTGCTGAAACAGCCCCGAAAACTGTGGAAAAGGTTCAGAATTGTGCTGTTAATGCCCCTGTACCTGCCCCCACTGTCATAATAGCTCAGATTAATGCTGAATCTGCTCGATTACTGCTGTAAATGCCCAGAAACGTGCTGAAACAGCCCTGAAAACAGAGAAAATGCTCGGATTTGTCTTGTTAATGCCCCGAAAAGTCATGTTGTTCAAGCCATTGGGACGGGTTCGATTCTTTCCTCTTCGATGGGTCTCCGGTTGGAAGGGTTTGGAATAATAATGAGGATGGAAAAAAGAAAAAGAAGAACAAGAAAAAAATTTCGGCGGTTGATGCGGTTCTCGGACTTCCCGCAATTGATTCGGGGAGTTCTCTAAATCCCTCTTAATGAATATTGGTTTTTGGAATATTAGAGGTTTTAGTACGGCCCTCAAACGTAATGAAGTAGTTTCTTTTGTTAAGAAAAATAAAATTTGCGTCTTCGGTGTTTTAGAAACTAGACTTAAAAACGACAATTTGAGTTTCTTCTTTCGCACCAAGTTGCCTCGTTGGAACCATGTTAATAATTTTATCCTCCACCCTAGTAAGCGTATTTTGCTCTTTTGGGACCCGGCGATGGTAAAGCTTGACATTCTTTCCCTTGATGTTCAAGTGATACATTGTCGTGTTACCTGTGCTGTCTCCGGTTTTTCTTTCCATGCAAGTTTTGTCTATGCTTTACACACGGTAGTTAGGAGAAGACCGTTGTGGGACAATCTTGTTACTTTTGGTAGGAATCTTTGTCACCCTTGGATTGTGCTCGGTGACTTTAATAATGTTTTCAATAGTAATGAACGTAGTAATGGCTCGCTTGTTTCTTCGTATGAGATCAAAGACCCTAATGATTTGTAGCACTTGTGGTCTTGTTGATTTACCTTTTACAGTTTGTTCCATACTTGGACGGGTCATGGTATCCTATCGAAACTTGATCGAGTTCTTGTTAATGGTGCTTGGTTTGAGGCTCCGAATAACGCGGTGGCTCATTTCTCTCCACCTCGCTTCTTACTCCGATCATTCACCCCGTTGCGTGAACATTTTTCCGGACACTTTGGGGAATAGGAAGCCTTTCAAATTCTTCAACATGTGGGCCGAACACGAGGATTTTCGAATGTTGTTAAGGGCTCTTGGGATCTCGCCCATTTTTGGTACGAAGATGTATTGCTTGAGCAAGAAGCTTAAACGGTGAAAGCTCCTTGCGTGATCTTAATAAGAAGCACTTCTCGCATATCTCGTCTCGGGGTGAGAGGGCGATCTCTCGATCTTAAAGATCTACAGTCCGCTTATGATTCCGATCCTGCTCTTCCGAATGCTCATGATATTATTGCGACTAGTAGGACTAGGGCCAAGTATCTTACTGAGGCGGAAAGGCTTTTCTATGCTCAAAAGGCTAAGGGTAACTACATCAATTTGAGTGACAGAGGTTCCAAGTTCTTCCATGCACTTGTCAAGCGGAATATTGCAAAGAAGAACGTCAATGCTGTTATTTGTGATGATGGTTCTAGGACAACTTCTCCTTTGGAAGTTGCCACAGAATTCATCCGTTTCTACGAGGGTTTGCTTGGCTCCGAGGGCTCACATCGTTTTCTCACCGGATATTATGGTTCGTGGGCCTTCCCTCTCGTCCGAGAAGGCGGCTTCCCTTATTCTCCCGGTTTCGCGACTTGACATTAAGAACGCTGTTTTTGATATTGGCAACGACAAATCCCCGGGTCCTGATGGTTTCTCTTCTGGTTTCTTCAAGCGCTCTTGGATTATTGTTGGAGAGGATTTTTGTGACTCGGCTCTTGAGTTTTTCAACAACTGCTCTTTGCTCCGTCAGTTCAATCATGCAGCTATAGCAGTCATTCCAAAGATGCTAACGCCTCGTCGGTTGCCGACTATCGCCCTATTTCGCTTTGCACTGTGTTCTATAAGGCTATTTCAAAGATTCTTGCGTCTAGGGTCGCATCGGTGTTACCTTCTTTGATTAGCACAGCCCAAGCAGCCTTTGTTGAGGGGCATAGCATGACTGAGAACATTTTCCTTGTGCAAGAGTTATCCAGATTGTATGGCCGGAAGAAAACCACCCCGAGTTGCATGATAAAAGTGGACATTCGTAAAGCTTTCGACTCGGTGAATTGGAGCTTCCTAGAACATGTGTTGCGCTCACTTGGCTTCCCGGACTTGTTCGTGAGATGGATTATGCTTTGTGTAAGACCGTCACTTACTCGGTGTCTATTAATGGAGAGTTGCATGGATTCTTCCCAGGTAAGCGTGGTTTGAGGCAAGGTGATCCTCTCTCCCCCTTTCTCTTTTTTTTTTTTGATGAAATGTAAAAATATATTAAACACCAAACGAAAGTTTGGGAGCTACAAAAGAACTGAACTAATAATTACAACTGGTGCAAATCTAATCTATCAAAAAAAGAGCCAAGCCCAAACAAAAACATTGCCAAGGTTGACTGCAAATCACACCTTTTGCCTCCGTAGGTCTCCGGTGGAAACAAAAGACACTAATCGAACAAGGCACCGAGGGACAACGCCTTGGGGTAGACAACATATCGGTGTACTACAACAAACCGGTAAATATTCCAATCCCGGCGTCGCTTCAACTTCAACGTGCAAATGTCTCAATGTGGCGTACTACGACTAACCGGTCAATATTCCAACCCCGGCGTCGCTTCAGCCCAAAAGAGACAAGTCCCAAACTCAAAAAGGGGTGTACTACGAAAAACCGGTCAATATACCAACCCCGGTGTCGCTTCGACCCATAAGAGACAAACGAAGTCTTCAAATACCGCGGCATGAGCCTTGGCTCAAAGGTGTGAGCCACAATCAACCTCAGCAAAAAGGAACAGAATATGGGGGGCTAAGGCGTGCCTCTTAACAAATGAGGACTTATCGCGTATAATATACGAAAAACATGAGATTTAATACGCCTTATCGCATCAACAGTGTTGGTGTTTGCATGCTCAAAAGTAGCAAAATTGCGAATCCTCCAAATTTGGTAGACCGTCGCCGCAAATGCAATCTTCTTCGCTTTAGAGTGATCCCCTGTCCCTCTAGCTTCCTTATGCAGCCAACGAACACTGCTCACAATGGTGGTCATTTGCCTAGTAATGCCCAACCAAGCCCGAATCGAGTCCCAAATTGCTTGGGCTGGGCCGCACTTAAAGAACAGGTGAGTAGCGGTTTCAAAATCAGAATCACAAATGCAGCAAAAGGGATCAATCTCCAAGAAATGTAACTTGTCCTTAGTGCGCAAATTATCCCTGATAGCAAGCCAAAGAATGAACGAGTGTTTGGGGTGATAAAAGAAGTCCAAATAGTGTTGCACCACCAAACCTTGTTACCCTTCGGCCGGAAAAAATCGTAAGCAAACTTCGGACAAAAGGTGTTACCAACAACCCAAGAAGAGAGGATAGTAGGGGCCTGTGCTATCCCTCCTCCAAAAAGGATGATCTTATCTCTAATCAGCAGCATCTTCTTTAACAAAGGGGAGTCCGACGGTCGAACTTGGTACTCCCATAAACTCGCATCCTTAAGGTAGAAATGGTCAATCCATTTCACCCACAGACAATCCTTTTTCTTGTGGATATTCCAAAGGCATTTAGACAACAGGGCTGAATTCCAAGCCTTCAAATCAAGAAGGCCAAGACCTCCTTCTGGCTTTGGAAGGCACACATTTTTCCAAGCAACGGGCGGCTTTTTATTCGAACCATCACAAGCACCACCCCAAAGAAAATTCCGACACAATCTCGTGAGATATCGAAGCACCCCTTTCGGCATCGGGAAGATTCCCAGCCAAAAGCATTCCACCCCTTGGATAACAGCCCGGATAAGCTCCAACCTACCTGCAAAAGACAGCGACGAGCCTTTCCAAGAAGCAAACAATTTCATAATTTTATCAAAAAAAGGACCAAACATGGCAAAATTAAGCTGGGTGGTAGCAAGCGGAATGCCAAGGTAGCGAAACGGGAAAGACCCATGATCCAACCCGGTCTCACCATGAATAATACACTGGTCTATATCCGATACACCTGCTAAAAAAATATCCGATTTGGACAAGTTGACTTTCAATCCAGAATAGTCCCCAAAGTCCAAAAGACACTTTATTAGCCGATTTATAGAATAAGAAGTGCCATGGCTAAACATGATAAGGTCATCAGCAAAAATGAGGTGAGTGATTCTGTGTTTACCACACTTCGGGTGGAACTTAAAACGTGCATCACAAGGGAGGCAAGTCAAGCTACGTGACAAATATTCCATGCATAAAACAAAAAGAAAGGGGGAGAGAGGATCACCTTGCCTCAAACCACGCTTACCCGGGAAAAAGCCATGCAACTCTCCATTAAGAGACACAGAGTAAGTGACAGTCGTTACACAGAGCATAATCCATCTCACAAACAAGTCCGGGAATCCAAGTGACTGCAACACATGTTCTAGGAAGCTCCAATCCACCGAGTCGAAAGCTTTACGAATGTCCACTTTTATCATACAACTTGGGGTAGTTTTCTTCCGACCATACAATCTAGATAACTCTTGCACAAGGAAGATGTTTTCGGTCATGCTCCGCCCCTCAACAAAGGCAGCTTGGGCAGTGCTAATCAAAGAAGGCAGCACCGAAGCAATCCTAGTCGCAAGAATCTTAGAAATGGACTTATAGATGACATTGCAAAGTGAAATGGGTCGGTAATCGGCAACCGAAGTGGCATTTGCTATCTTAGGAATGACCGTAATAGCTGCATGATTGAACTGTCGGAGCAAGGAGCAGTTGTTGAAAAACTCAAGTACCGAATCACAAAAATCCTCTCCAACAATATTCCAAGAGCGCTTGAAGAAAGCAGAAGAGAAACCATCAGGACCCGGGGATTTGTCATTGCCAATATCAAAAACGGCATTCTTAATGTCAAGTCTTGAATCCGGGAGAATAAGGGAAGCCGCTTTCTCGGTCGAGAGGGAAGGACCACGAGCCATAATGTCCGGCGAAAAAGGAGAAACAGAGCCCTCGGAACCAAGCAAACCCTCATAGAAACGAATGAACTCCGTGGCAACCTCCAAAGGAGAAGTGGTCCTCGAACCATCATCACTAAGAACAGCACTAATGTTCTTTTTTGCAATATTCCGCTTGACAAGTGAATGGAAGAACTTAGAACCCCTGTCACTCAAGTTGATGTAGTTACCCTTGGCCAGCTGAGCATAAAATAGTCTTTCCGCCTCCGTAAGCGACCTGGCCCTAGCCCTACTAGCTGCAATAAAATCATGCGCATCCGGAAGAGCAGGATCAGAATCATAAGCGGTCTGAAGATCTTTGAGTTCGGAGTTTGCCCTCTCGGCCCGAGATGAGATATGCGAGAAATGCTTCTTGTTAAGATCACGCAAAGGAGCTTTAAGACGTTTAAGTTTCCTACTCAAGCAATACATCCTCGTACCAAAAACGGGCAAATCCCAAGAGCCCCTAACCACATTCTGAAAATCCTCATGCTCAGCCCACATGTTGAAGAATTTAAAAGGCTTTCGATTCCCCGAATTGCCCGGGAAAATATTCACACAACAAGGCGAGTGATCAGAGAAACAAGCCGGTGGGGAGAAATGAGCCACCAAATTACTACGAGCCTCTAACCAATCCCCGTTAACAAGAACTCGATCGAGTTTCGAAAGGATACCATGACCCGTCCATGTATGGAACAAACCTGTAAAAGGTAAATCAACAAGGCCACACATACTACAACAGTCATTAGGATCTTTGATCTCATAAGAAGTAACAAGCGAACCATTGCTACGTTCATTACTATTGAAAACATTATTAAAGTCTCCAAGCACAATCCAAGGATGGCTAAGATTCTGACCAAAAGAAACAAGATTGTCCCACAACGGTCTTCTCCTAACCACCGAGTGTAAAGCATAGACAAAACTCGCATGGAAAGAAAAACCGGAAACAGCACAAGTAGCACGACAGTGTATCACTTGAACATCTACAGAAAGAATGTCAAGCCTTACCATCGCCGGGTCCCAAAAGAGCAAAATACGCATACTAGGGTGGAGTAAAAAGTTATTTACATGATTCCAACGAGGCAACTTGTTGTGGAAAAAGAAACTCAAATCGTCATTCTTAATTTTAGTTTCTAAAACACCGAAGACGCTGATTTTATTTTTCTTAACAAAAGAAACTACTTCATTACGTTTGTAGGCCGTACTGAAGCCTCTAATATTCCAGAAACCAATATTCATTAAGAGGGATTTAGTGAACTCCCTGAATCAATTGCAGGAAGTCCGAGAACCGCATCAACTGTTTTATTCTTTTTCTTGTTCTTCTTTTTGTTTTTTCCATCCTCAGTTTTATTCCAAACCTCTCCAACCGGAGACCCATCAAAGTGGAAAGAATTTGGAGCAATCCCGATGGCTTGAACGGCAGAACTTCCTTGGGCAGAAACATCACAATTCAGAACGTTCTCCACGTTTCTTCGTGTTTAGTATTTTCCCGATGCCGAAAGGGTTCTTCGTTAATCTTACAAATGTCGAACATTTTCCACGGTTTTCGGGGCGGTTTGATTGTGGTGGTTCAAATAAAAAGCCGCCCGATTCAAAGAAGAATCGCACAAACCCGAACATTTTCCACGAAGCCGGCGGTTTCAAAGCACGTTTCGGGCCGGTTCGGAAAAAAGAAGAAAGCGATTCGACATTAATCCGAGATGCTATGGGCAATTACGACACAATTCGAACATTTTCCACACTTTTCGGGGCCGTTTCGGCCGTTTCGGACTCGTTTCGAAGTTTCGGGCGGTTCGATTAATCCGGGATGTTATGACGGAGGTAGCGAGTACGGGGGCAACTAAACCGACAAGAAGCCGCTCCTTAAAAAGATCAAGTTGTGCGAGAGATGTGTCGAGAAAGAGTATCCAACTGCAGTAGAAGCTCGGGTTGCACAATAACTTTCGCAGAGTGTTCTTGAGCCACCAAAGTTGGATCATCCGTCCCATTAACAAGAACATTTGAAGGCGGGTTCGGTTTGCAATTTACGGTAAAATGTCCCAAACATTTGCAGTGTTTACAATATCCTTGCAGCTGCTCATACGTAACCGGTTGCAAGAGGGAGGATCCATCCGAGAAAGGTAAGTCGATCACATCCGGGGGAATATCACTAACATCTATTTCAACAAGAGCTCTAGCATAATTATAGGCAACTTGCTTATCCGTGAGCTCATCGATAAACAGCGGATCCCCTATGTTTTGGACAATTTTCCCGATGCACGTTTTATTGTACATCTCAATGGGTAGGTTGGGTAACTTAACCCAAACCGGCAAGACGCAAATATCTTCTTTTCTAAAGTTAAAGAGCTTCGGGATTCTTTTCAGCAGGAGAGAAACACCATTGATAAAATACGGTCCCCCATTCAACACTTTTTCGAGACTCACCTCATCGGGGAACTTGATTATAATCCAAGAAGAGGTGTGGGAAATAACACGATTCCGAACGTTCCATCTCTTCCTAACTATTTCAAAGGCATTCCTGTCCGGACGTTTGCCCACGAAGTGCCCAATAAGAGTGAATCTTTGCTCATTTAAATCTGCCTCGATGTCAATAACATTGGTTGTGTGCCTCTCGATCCTCCTAGAACTATCAAGCATACGGTTTTTCGGGAAGAGACTTTTCTTCCAAGCAGAATTTTCGGGCAAATTAGGATGGGAATCCCGGTTATCCAAAGGCTTTTTGGAAGTACTCCCATCATTAACAACACTTGGAGGAGTGTCCCCGTCTTTCAACCCAATATGTTCTAAAACAGCCACCGCATTATCAATATCAATCTCGGAAACCAGTTTAATTATGGCTTCACGATCCATCCCCTTCGCTCTTTGGGAAAAGTGGGCAGCCCTAATCATCGCAAATTTAATTTCACTAAACGGAATGTCCTTAGAATGTAAGTTCATCAGGTTAACATAACAACCTGCACCCAATTTCTTAAGCAAGGCAACAATAGGAACAGAAATATTTTTGCTAAGCCAAAAGTCAGAGATAGCATCACAAACAACATTTTCAGCATCCACATTATCTATATTCTCATGTAAATCCGAGCCCCGAGTGTTCACATCGTTAATCACAGTTGTATCCAAGAGTTTAGAATCAGAAACAGAAAGGTTACCTAACTTAACTGAAGAGCTAACAGCTTCGGGAGACGAAAGGTGGGCAGCTTTGTCCATGGCTTCCAAGACCCGAACCTCCGAGATTGAGTCCGTAT
Organism: Gentiana straminea; assembly: GCA_036785695.1. Taxonomy (NCBI): domain Eukaryota; kingdom Viridiplantae; phylum Streptophyta; class Magnoliopsida; order Gentianales; family Gentianaceae; genus Gentiana; species Gentiana straminea. Next base: position 6,155,131 of record JAVUPR010000385.1, on the reverse strand, counting down.
CGCCGAGGGTGCAGGTTACGGAAGGAGAGCTGTCAATAGCACTATCCCTAGAGTCCTCTTCTTCATCTAAACTTTCTTCAACTTGGCTAGGGGAACTAGACATAATTCCCGAAACCGGAGCTGCAACTATCAAGCTCGTCGGACATGGAGTTTCCGGTGGAACAAACTCCGGTACCATAGAGCTTTTATTCAAAACTTTGATACAATTAGAGGGGGAAGCATTACCAAATGGGGCAAGACGCAGAGACCCATCTCTTGAAGAAGGAGCATCAATCGAACCCGAAAACGGAGCATCAATCGAACCTGAAATTGAACCTGGAATTGCACCTTTCATGGAGATTGCTTTTGCGGCAACGGTTTACCAAATTTGGAGGATTCGCAATTTTGCTACTTTTGAGCATGCGAACACCAGCACTGTTGATGCGATAATGCGTATTAAATCTCATGTTTTTCGTATTTTGTACACGATAAGTCCTCATTTGTTAAGAGGCACGCCTTAGCCCCCCCTGTTCAGTTCTTTTTGCTGAGGTTGATTGTGGCTCACACCTATGAGCCAAGGCTCTTGCCGCGGTATTTGAAGACTTCGTTTGTCTCTTATGGGTCGAAGCGACACCGGGGTTAGTATATTGACCGGTTTGTCGTAGTACACCCTCTTTGAGTTTGGGACTTGTCTCCTTTGGGCTGAAGCGACGCCGGGGTTGGAATATTGACCGGTTAGTCGTAGTACGCCTCATTGAGACATTTGCACGTTGAAGTTGAAGCGACGCCGGGGTTGGAATATTGACCGGTTTGTTGTAGTACACTGATATGTTGTCTACCCCAAGGCGTTGTCCCTCGGTGCCTTGTTCGATTAGTGTCTTTTGTTTCCTCCGGAGACCTATGGAGGCAAAAGGTGGGATCTACAGTCAACCTTGGCAATGCTTTTGTTGGGCTTGGCTCTTTTTGATAGATTAGATTTGTTTCAGTTGTAATTATTAGATCAGCTCCTTTATAGCTCCCAAACTTTCGTTTGGTGTTTAATATATTTTTACATTTCATCAAAAAAAAAAAAAGAGCTCTCAGTCTGTCAATCCTTACTATGTCTGGACCTGGAAAGTTTCCCCGTGTTGAGTCAAATTAAGCCGCGAGGCTCCACTCCCGGTGGTGCCCTTCCGTCAATTCCTTTAAGTTTCGGCCTTGCGACCATACTCCCCCCGGAACCCAAAAACTTTGATTTCTCATAATGTGCCGGCGAGTCCTTAAAGCAACATCCGCCGATCCCCGGTCGGCATCGTTTATTGTTGAGACTAGGGCGGTATCCGATCGCCTTCGAACCTCTAACTTTCGTTCTTGATCAACGAGAACATCCTTGGCAAATGCTTTCGCTTCTGTTCGTCTTTCATAAATCCAAGAATTTCACCTCGACTATGAAATACGAATGCCCCCGACCGTCCCCGTTAATCATTACTCCGATCCCGAAGGCCAACGTAATAGGATCGAAATCCTATATTGTTATCCCATGCTAATGTATCCGGAGCGTAGGCTTGCTCGAACACTCTAATTTCTTCAAAGTAACGGCGCCGCCGGAGGCACGACCCGGACAATTAAGGCCGGGAGCGTATCGCCGGCGAAGGGACGAGACGACCGGTGCACACCAAAAGGCGGACCGGCCGGCCCATCCCAAAGTCCAACTACGAGCTTTTTAACCGCAACAACTTAAATATACGCTATTGGAGCCGGGAATTACCGCGTCTACGGCACCGGACTTGCCCTCCAATGGATCCTCGTTAAGGGATTTAGATTGTACTCATTCCAATTACCGGACTCAAAGAGCCCGGTATTGTTATTTATCGTCACTACCTCCCCGTGTCCGGATTGGGTAATTTACGCGCCCGTCGCCTTCCTTGGATGTGGTAGCCGTTTCTCGTGCTCCCTCTCCGAATGGAACCCTAATTCTCCGTCACCCGTCACCACCATGGTAGGCCACTATCCTACCATCGAAAGTTGATAGGGCGAAATTTGAATGATGCGTCGCCGGCACGAGGGCCGTGCGATCCGTCGAGTTATCATGAATCATCGCGAACGGGCATAGCCCGCGTCGACTTTTAATTTAATAAATGCATCCCTTCCGAAGTCGCGGTTTGTTGCATGTATTAGCTCTAGAATTACTACGGTTATCCGAGTAGCGAGATACCATCAAACAAACTATAATCGATTTAATGAGCCATTCGCGGTTTCACGGTCGAATTAGTTCATACTTACACATGCATGGCTTAATCTTTGAGACAAGCATATGACTACCGGCGGGATCAACCAGGTAGCATTCCTCATCGACGTCGGTACCGAGCCATACGGTGCCTTCCCGGAGGACGACCCACATGAAACGACCACGACGGTCGTACGCCGGACGCCGTTGAGGCAAAGAGCATGGCACTAGTGCCATATGCCTACTTCGTGTTCTCGCATCCAAAAGTTCGAGCGGCTTGCCGTGGGCCCGGCCACAAGGTCCAAAGACGTTTGCGGAAAGGAACACAGCGGCCGCTTTGAGGTTCACCCGTGCACACCATGACGGAGTAGCACGTTGCGAACAAATCACGATTGGCAACACCGATTTCCACCTTTGTGGGTATTCGGACGTAAAAATCCGATCGTCGGTCGAGGAGTGCGTTACACCCGACCCAACAATGAAGAGGCCGGTAGGGACGGACGTCGCCGCGCAAGGCAGGGATGCATCCGACCGACACCAGCCAACCACCACTCATGTGCCATCACGTTCGCAATGCATCGGGACGGCGTGTGCAATAGGCAGCCCGCAAGGAGCGCCCAAAGCATCCGCCATCCAAAGCACGCCTCGGCTGGGCACGAAGACACGTCTACGTGGATTGCCAGACTCAAAATGCGTTGCCAACAAAGTGGCAAAGAAGGCCGAGGACGTCCCCGAAATGGAAAAGGGGGTAGAGGACGTGCTCAAAAGAAGCCTAGCGCAATGCCCAGCTCACTTTCAAAACATGTCCAGACGACATCCTCAACCACCTCTCCCTCATATAACAGCTTATTCAGCGCTATCCCAAATTGCAACACTGGACATAGGATCACAAAGACAAAGGGAGATTGTTTTGTTGCCTTGTCCAAGGTCATCTTGGCTCCTATTTTCGCATGCCATATTCAGGTGTCGGTGCTTCATAGCCTAGCGTTCGTGCAAGACTCTCATGCAAAAGAGGTTGAAAAAGGAGTAAATATACTCATAATTTGAATCCTCGTCGCCGGAGTAAATATGAGATAAAATATAATTGTTTTTTCGTCTTTACAAAAAAAAAAAATTTGGGCGAAGGAGTGTCTTTGCCGTGTCGGGAGTGTCGTTGCCTTGTCGGGGAGTGCTGGATATTAAAATTTAAAATATTATTATTTTTATCAACCTACACGTGTCGGAGCGTGTCGTGTCGTAAATGTGTCGGACACGGCGCACGACGCCCATATTCAGGTGTCGGTACTTCATAGCCTAGAGCTCTTGCAAGACTCTCATGCAAAAGAGGTAGAAAGGGAGTAAATATACTCATAATTTGATTCCTCGTCGCCGTAGTAATTAGGAGATAAAATAGAATTGTTTTTTCGTCTTTACAGAAAGAAAAAAATAATAATAATAATTGGGCAAATGAGTGTCTTTGCCGTGTCGGGAGTGTCGTTGCCTTGTCGGGGAGTGTCGAATATTAAAATTTAAAATATTATTATTGTTATCAACCTACACGTGTCGGAGCGTGTCGGGTGCGTGTCGTGTCGTAAATGTGTCGGACACGGCGCACGACGCCCATATTCAGGTGTCGGTGCTTCATAGCCTAGCACTCGTGCAAGACTCTCGTGCAAAAGAGGTAGAAAAAGGAGTAAATATACTCATAATTTGATTCCTCGTCTCCGGAGTAAATATGAGATAAAATATAATTGTTTTTTCGTCTTTACAGAAAAAAAAAAAGAAAAAAAAATTTGGACGAAGGAGTGTATTTGCCGTGTCGGGAGTGTCGTTGCCTTGTCGGGGAGTGCCGGATATTAAAATTTAAAATATTATTATTTTTATCAACCTACACGTGTCGGAGCGTATCGGGAGCATGTCGTGTCGTAAATGTGTTGGACACGGCGCATGACGCCCATATTCAGGTGTCCGTGCTATATAGCGTAGCGTTCGGCAAGACTCTAATGCAAAAGAGGTAGAAAAAGGAGTAAATATACTCATAATTTGATTCCTCGTCTCCGGAGTAAATATGAGATAAAATATAATTGTTTTTTCGTCTTTACAAAAAAAAAAAAAAAAAATTGGACGAAGGAGTGTCTTTGCCGTGTCGGGAGTGTCGGTGCCTTGTTGGGGAGTGCCGGATATTAAAATTTAAAATATTATTATTTTTATCAACCTACACGTGTCGGAGCGTATCGGGAGCGTATCGGGAGCGTGTCGTGTCGTAAATGTGTCGGACACGGCGCACGAAGCCCACATTCAGGTGTCCGTGCTATATAGCGTAGCGTTCGTGCAAGACTCTAATGCAAAAGATGTAGAAAAAGGAGTAAATATACTCATAATTTGATTCCTTGTCGCCGTAGTATATAGGAGATAAAATAGAATTGTTTTTTCGTCTTTACAGAAAAAAAGAAAAAAAAATTTGGGCGAAGGAGTGTCTTTGCCGTGTCGTGAGTGTCGTTGCCTTGTCGTGGAGTGCCGGATATTAAAATTTAAAATATTATTATTATTATCAACCTCCACGTGTCGGAGCGTGTCGGGAGCGTGTCGTGTCGTAAATGTGTCAGACACGGCGCACGACGCTAATATTCAGGTGTCGGTGCTACATAGCGTAGCGCTCGTGCAAGACTCTCATGTAAAAGAGGTAGAAAAAGGAGTAAATATACTCATAATTTGATTCCTCGTCGCCGTAGTAAATAGGAGATAAAATAGAATTGTTTTTTCGTCTTTACAGAAAAAAGAAAAAAAAAAGAAATTTTTTTTTTGGACGAAGGAGTGTATTTGCCGTGTCGGGAGTGTCGTTGCCTTGTCGGGGAGTGCCGGATATTAAAATTTAAAATATTATTATTTTTATCAACCTACACGTGTCGGAGCGTATCGGGAGCGTGTCGTGTCGTAAATGTGTCGGACACGGCGCATGATGCCCATATTCAGGTGTCCGTGCTATATAGCGTAGCGTTCGTGCAAGACTCTAATGCAAAAGAGGTAGAAAAAGGAGTAAATATACTCATAATTTGATTCCTCGTCTCCGGAGTAAATATGAGATAAAATATAATTGTTTTTTCGTCTTTACAGAAAAGAAAAGAAAAAAATGGACGAAGGAGTGTCTTTGCCGTGTCGGGAGTGTCGTTGCCTTGTCGGGGAGTGTCGGATATTAAAATTTAAAATATTATTATTTTTATCAACCTACACGTGTCGGAGAGTATCGGGAGCGTGTCGTGTCGTAAATGTGTCGGACACGGCGCACGACGCCCACATTCAGGTGTCCGTGCTATATAGCGTAGCGTTCGTGCAAGACTCTAATGCAAAAGAGGTAGAAAAAGGAGTAAATATACTCATAATTTGATTCCTCGTCGCCTGAGTAAATAGGAGATAAAATAGAATTGTTTTTTTCGTCTTTACAGGAAAAAAAAAAAAATTGGGCGAAGGAGTGTCTTTGCCGTGTCGGAGTTTCGTTGCCTTGTCGGGGAGTGCCGGATATTAAAATTTAAAAAATTATTATTTTTATCAAGCTACACGTGTCGGAGCGTGTCGGGAGCGTACATGTGTCGGACACGGCGCACGACGCCCATATTCAGGTGTCGGTGCTACATAGACGATGTAAAATCCACATAGCCTCAGCTCGTACTTAGTAGTTATCGAGGAATGGGTTGGGGGGGGGACGAATCGGAGCGACAAAGGGCTGAATCTCAGAGGATCGTGGCAGCAAGGTCACTCTGCCCCTTACAATACCCCGTCGCGTATTTAAGTCGTCGCAAAGGATTCAACTCACCGTTCATTAGGAATTGTACTTCATGGCGGCCATCACAACTATTCTCTGCAAAGGCTTAGCCAACGACACGTGCCCTTGGGAGCCAAAGGCCCCTACGCGGGTCGGCAAACGAACGGCAAGCGGATGCGTCGCGTCTAGCCCGGATTCGACTTAGAGGCGTTCGGTCATAATCCAACGCACGGTAGCTTCGTGCCACCGGCTTTTCAACCAAGCGCGATGACCAATTGTGCAAATCAACGGTTCCTCTCGTACTAGGTTGAATTACTATTGCAACACCGTCATCGCAGGGTAAAACTAACCCGTCTCACGACGGTCTAAACCCACTCACGTTCCCTATTGGTGGGTGAACAATCCAACACTTGGTGAATTCTCGCTTCACAATGATAGGAAGAGCCGACATCGAAGGATCAAAATGCAACGTCGCTTTGAACGCTTGGCCGCCACAAGCCGATTATCCCCGTGGTAACTTTTCGACACCTCGGCTTCGATTCCGAAGGTCTAAAGGATCGTTAGGCCACGCTTTCACGGTTCGTATTTGAACTGAAATCGAATCAAACGAGCTTTTACCCTTCTCGTTCCACACGAGATTTGTTCTCGTTGAGCTCATCTTAGGACACCTGCGTTATCTTTTAACAGATGTGCCGTCCCAGCCAAACTCCCCAATTAAATGTCTCTAGTCCTATGTACTGTCAAATGGGACATTGATAGTATAATTAGACTAGTATGTATTTGATGTCTTCTATCTTAGAGAAGGTAGGGATAGATCTCGTCTATCGAAGTGTAGAGACACTTGGACTGTACGTGGACGTGTATTAGAGAATGCGTACGTTAGACTGACCCACTTACATTAAGTGTCACACTATGTGATGGTTGTATAATTATCCTTTAGACCGGAGTCTTCATGGCATCACGGTGTGGATTGTCATGCTTTGACACTATTGAGATTTCTCCTTTCCATGGGGTGATCATGCGGTAGTGATTGGGTGTGATATTGAAGCATGCGGAGTATACGTGATTGGTCGTCCGGGAATCGTGTATCTTATGATTGGGATTGAATATCCGAAATGGCCTTCTTATAAGGAATGTCTAGCTTTTAAGAATCTTTACAAAGTGGGAGTAAACGTGTTATTCCGAGAGAGCATGATGTCCGGATTATAAGATACAATCGTTAATGTATTGACACTCGAGATACGATCGTATGGATATTATTACAACGGTAAGATTGTAAGTTACACGGTAACTGCTTCACATGAAAGGTAGTAGTCATTGCATTTGACTCTTCCGATGATTGGTGGTCACGGTGTGTTTCTAGACGCTATCCCATGATCGTTAGGCATGAAGGGCATTTTCATGATTTGCACTTTGTGTCTACGGCCAATATATTCGGAAGCCTATTGGGTCACACATATGAACATCGAGTCGGATTAAAATGCGGTTATAGTTGATAACCAAATAAGGAAAGTTTATCTCTAGACTATAAAGGTTATAGTGGTAAATTAATATGGTGGTATTTATTTATTATGAATAAATAAAATACAAGATATTAATTATACATAAATTATATTAATTAAAGAATATTCCGGAAGCCAATAATTGGCAATATGGGGCGCCACATCCTTGTGTATAAGATACACTTGGATTGTGCACTTTAATTAATAAGATTACCATAATATTAATATTAGCTATTAGTTGATTTTGGAAAAATAGATTTATGGTAATAAGATAAATATAATCAATATAAGATATTGACAATATTTAGATTTTATTTAATATGAGATATTATAATAAAAGAGATAAATCAATCTAAGAGATTTTCCTTATTTTATTGGGAAAATGTTTTCTTCTCCTCCATTCATCTTTGGGGCGCCACTTTACCTATAAAAAGGAAGTTGGTGTCAAGCTCTTTTGTACATCACAATTCCAAGAGCTAATAGTTCTTGAGTAAAATAGAGAGCTTCAAATAGAGAGTTTGAGAGGGGAAAAAGGCCGGTCTAGCAGCCGGAGTTTTCCGATAGCAATCCAAGGAGGATTCCGGCGAGGAGTTCGTGTGGATATCGATAGAGGCCGGATGCGTGGATGGCTTGCGCACTGTACTACTCTCCGTTGACGGTCAAAGCGACGATCTTATAGATCATCCAAGGTATATTCCGTCAAATTACTTAACGTGTTTATTGCATTAAACGAAGACAATCTAGAAAAGGAAATCAAAATTTTAAATTCCACTGCGTTAAACTAGTGATTTCCTAACAAAAGACCCCGGGAGTTTTACCATCCCATGTGAAATTGGGGGCTTTTTGTTTAAGAGGGTGCTTTGTGACCTTGGCGCTAGCATTAACCTTACGTCTTACGAGGAATTTTTCAAACTTGGAATAGGAAGGTTGAAGAACACGGAGATGACTCTACAACTAGCTGATAGGTCCATAAAACGCCCTAAGGGAGTCATAGAAGACATGTTAGTGAAAGTTGATAAGTTCTACTTCCCAGTTGATTTTGTGGTTATGGATATGGAAGAAGGGTATTCAACACCCCTTATTCTCGGTCGTCTATTCCTAGCCACGGATAGGACTCTAATTGATGTTCAACATGGAGAATTAATTTTGAGAGTTAATAAGGATGAAGTCACATTTAACATCTTCAAGGCTATGAAACATCCATACAATTCACGAGATTCATGTTATTTTGTAGATGCATTATCTTTTGTTTGTATGGAGAATACTAACTTGCAGGTCTATGAAGATAAACTTGACGAATGCTTGGCCTTATCTATCTTTGACGGTGAGAGTGATGATGAGGAAATGCAAGCAGTGATTTCTTATTTGGATGTTGGTCGTACATTCAACAAGCAACCATGGCATCGATATCTAGAGTTGGAGCATGATGGTCCACTATTGAAACCTTCGGTGGAGGAGCCACCAAGGAACCTTGAATTGAAAATTGTTCCTCCTAACTTGAAATATGCTTTTATTGAGAGTGATAATCTACTTCCTGTTATTATTTCTTCGTCACTAACCAATGTGAATGAAGACTTTCTATTGAGGATGCTTAGAACAAATAAGAGAGCATTTGGATGGACTTTGGCTGATATTCGAGGAATAGTCCCGAGATCTGTGTTCACAAGATTATTCTCAACGAAGATGCCAAGCCATGTGCTCAACCACAACGTCATTTGAATCCCAATATGCAAGAGGTTGTCAAGAAAGAGGTCATCAAGTTATCGGAGATGGGTATTATCTTTCCGATATCTGATAGTGAGTGGGTGAGTCATACTCTAGTTGTTCATAAGAAGGGTGGATTCACAGTGAAAGAGAATGACAAACATGAATGGATCCCCACAAGGGAAGTCACAAGGTACCGCATGTGTATTGATTTTCGACGACTCAATGACCATAGCAAGAAAGATCATTATCCACTGCCGTATATTGTCCAAATGTAGGAACGGTTGTGCGGGCATAGATTCTATTGTTTTCTTGATGGTTATTCGGGCTATTTCCAAATATTAATTGCAGCAGGAGACAGAGAAAAAATGACTTTCACTTGTCCATATGGAACGTTTGCTTACAAAAGAATGCCGTTTGGTTTATGTAACGCTCCAGCAACATTTCAAAGATGTATGATGGCTATCTTTTCTGATATGGTGGAGAAATTTCTGGAAATCTTCATGGATGATTTCAATGTTTTTGGAGATTATTTTGAAGAATGTCTCTCTCATTTAGAGCGTGTGTTACATCGATGCGAAGATACGAACTTGGTACTAAATTGGGAGAAATGTCACCTTATGGTATCAGAAGGCATTGTTTTAGGCCACAAAATTTATGAGAAGGTTATTGAGGTGGACAAAGCAAAGATTGAAGTACTTGAGAAGTTGGCCCCACCGGTTAATCTGAAGACTTTGAGAGGATTCCTTGGCCATTCCGGTTTTTATAGGCGATTTATTGCTGATTTTTCTCGTATTTCCAAGCCTCTCAGTCACCTCCTTGAGAAAGAAGTACCGTTTGTTTTTTATGAAAAGTGCATAGAGGCTTTTGAGACTTTAAAGAAGAAACTGATTAGCGCACCTGTTTTAGTGGCGCCAGATTGGAATTTACCTTTTGAGTTAATGTGTGATGCGAGCGACTTAGCAGTTGGGGCCTGATGAGAGTCAACTCGACTCTGTTTTTCTACTGATTTTGTATCCTGTAATGACTCGTTTTGTACAATTCTGGGAGTATTTGGCTAGGTTATGATGCTTTATACACCGTTTTGCTTTTCTCGAGATCCGGACATATAATCCAAGATTCTCGATCTTTTTTGGTGTATTTATTATACTCTCGGTCACCTTAGTGTCCCGTAGGGGTTATGTGTGTTGTCGTTTTTGGTGTTTCTCAGGAACTAGGTGTACGAGGTACCCGGAAAATGTGTTTCGGAGCTTCGAAATGGTGAAAAATCCACTTTTAGGAGGAAAAGTTCATAGGCCGTCGCCCATAATCATAGGCCACGGCCTATATGATGCTGAGAGCTAGAGAATTATGCTGCTGATCATAGGCCACGGCCTATGTGATGCTGGGAGCTAAGGAAACCTGTTGTCTGTCATAGGCCGCGGCCTATGAATCACAGGCGGGCGCCTAGGGCTGATAGTCAACTTGCCAAACCCACTATAAAAAGCATTTTTAGTGGATTTTCGCATTATTCATCATCTCCTTCGACCTAATACTCTGCAAAAAATGATTTTTCACCTTCTTCCACCATTAGAGTAGATTTGTAGCTAGTTTTAACATATTTCTTATATAATCAAGCTTGGATCATAGTTAATTACGGTTTTCTGGTGTTGATTTGTAAACTCCTTTTGGTTTCTCCTTGTTGGATGTTCTAGATTTATTGTCAATAAAGGTACCATCTTTATCTTCCTATTGATTGTATGCTTATGTTCTTTGATGATTTCTTGTGTTTTTGTTGTTAGAATGAGTAGCTAATCGTCTTATAGCCGAGTTATGCGATAATCATCGAAACTGGATCCTAGCTTGTTCATGTGTTATTCTTGATGTTTGTTGTGATCATTCTTGTTAGGAACATTTTATTATGTTTTGATGATAGCCATACTAGCTGTTATAGCAAGCCTGAAATAAGTTAGAATTCTCTGTATAAGTCTCTACTTAGAGTCTGACATTTTGTATAAGTTAAGTCAGACAAGCATTGTACTAATTGGCAGGACGGCTAAGAGAAACAGACATTCGGCAGAGTGAAGCCAGCCAAGCACCAGCAGAGAAGAAGTGAAGACTTAATGGTCTGACTTATAACCAAGGAAGTCTGTGATGACCTTGGATAAGTCTAAGTTATGTTTCAAGTGATGAAACTTAATGTTCAATAATGGTGTACACTGATCTCACCCAAATCAATGATCAGTGAAATACAAAGATTCTCCTTAAACTGAAGTAATGTAGGAAACAGTGAATCGGCAGAGTAAACTGACTTTCGGCTGAGTGAAGACAAAACAGTGAAGGAAGATCTAAACGGCAAAGTCAGATGGATCACTCGACCGTTCAGAGAATGGCGAAGTAAACCTTATCAAAACAGATTTGAAATATGATGAAGATTTAGAGGATCATGCATTAAATGCACAATCAATAGAGGATCAATCAAGGACGGATTTTCTGCTATACATTTGAAGAAAAATCCGATCACTGAAATCAAGGAGAATATAATTAAGGGGGAATCAAGAATAAAATAAAGTATTATTCCCCTCATTAATGTAGCCAACGGACGGAATTTCAAATCAAGGATATTCAAGGCTATAAATAGAAGGCATTGACAGACAGGTAAAATAACGATCTGAAAAAAGAAAACCAAGCAGAAACTCTGTCAATTTGAAAAGCCTTCTCTTTGAACTTACAAGGATCTATCTAGAGATCAACTCAGACACTAGAACCACAATTTCATATTCAGCACTGAGGTTGATCAAGCAAGTTTGTGAAACTCATTCACAACAAACTGAAGCAACTGAATCAGAAGCCATCTGAGAAGGAGTTGTGTTTGTGATAGCTGCTGAAGGATTTGATCTCAAGAAGCAGTGAAAGAGACTGAATCACTGAAGCTGTTGCAGTCAAGGAGTGCTAGTCTTGTAGATTGTGAAGCTTGGAGTGTCAAGGACAATCTAACTATTGTATCTGTGAAACAATAGTGAATTCCTCCAATCATCACAGGAGAAGAGTGGATTAAGGGATTACACCACCCGGAACCACTATAAACCTTGTGTCAATTTACTTTCTGCAATTTACTTTACTGCATTCATTTAAATTGCCTAGATTATAGTCTATATCTGTGATTGTCTAAACTACCTTGAAACAACATAGTAAGAAGGGACTTATCCGCTGCCCAAAAGCTTTTAAACATAAGAAAAGTTTTTGAAACTCCACTATAGTCATTCACCCCCCTCTGACTATAGTTTTACCCTTCTCTAGGACCAACAATTGGTATCGGAGCAGTGTTCCTAGTATCAAAACCTGTTCAGATCTAATTTCTGGTAACAAGGAGATCACATATTTTCAAAGTAGTTTTCAAATCTGAGTTTTCTATTCATTCACATATAGATCTATTATTTGTACTTATGGATTCCTCAAACTTTATGTCAAAAGTACCTGTTTTCAATGTTAATAATTTTGATGAATATAAAATAAGAATGATGTCTCATCTTGCGGCAACTTATGAGGAGATGCTTTACGTAATCAATGATGGACCAATCATGATAATGACTGTGGTATCCACATGAGCAGATCAAGGGAAGGGAATATTCAAACCCAAGAAAGATTGGACCAAGGATGACAGGAGAAGAGCAAATCTAGACTTTGTTGCAAAATATATGATTTTGAAGACTCTAGATAGCAACATGTTCATGAGAATCAAAGATTGCAAAACAGCAAAGGAGATGTGGGACAAGCTGGCATGATAAATGAAGGATCTGAAGCAGTTAAAGAAACAAATTATCTGTTGCAAAACAGAAATTTGAAAATTTCAAAATGAAGGCTGGTGAATCCATTGATCAAATGGACAACAGATTCTCAAGCATCATCGATGAACTGCAACAACTTGGACACACATATCCCCGAAAGAAGTATGCTTAAAGATCTTGAGAGGCTTACACGAAAGATGGAAGATCATAACATCGAATCGGAGGAACCACAAACCTTGCAAACACTGACACTCTGACTCTGATGTCCCAACTTAAAGCTCATGAATTCGAACTGAACGGTGAAGATGGTGCTCCGGCAGAGACACAAAAAGCCACTACACTGATAGCACCCCATCAAAGTAACTTTGCTGACTGTATAAGCAAAGAGACACATGAACTTAAAGAACATGTAGCTTTATTAGTTAAACGTTTTGACAGGTTTAGCAAAAAGAAGCCATTCAAAGGAAGCTCATCATCAAACAAGAGGTCAAGCTCAAACAAAGACATGAAGAAGAAAGATGATGAATACAGATGCTTCAATTGCAACAAGAAAGGTCACTTCAAGGTGATTGTCCTGAAGAAAATGATAAAGATGATGAAAAGAAGAAATACAAAGCATCCGAAAAGAGGAAAGGCAAGAAGGCACTCAAGGTTTGAATCTAGCGATGAAAAGAATGAAGAATCATCGATAATGACTCGGATGGTAGTGTTGAAGAAGACGGCTCGGACAATGAAAAGGCTTGTTTATGTCTCGCTGACCAAAGAAGTAGATGAAGATGAAGGTGATAGCTCGGACAACGAGAAAACTAGCCTATGTCTAATGGCCAAAGAATCAGATGAAACTGAGGTAACATCTAGCTCTTACTCTTCATCAAATGCATCCACATCTAACACTGCACAATCTTCTATTCTCCCATTAGATCCAGCAGACCTAGTCCAAAATCTCATGACTAAATTTGATGAAATTGAGATGAATCATGAAATTTTGGAAAAGGAATGCAAGGATCTAAGAAAGGAAAATAAAAGATTAAAGAAAGAACTGGATAAAGCAAAAGCTGAACTAACTAATAAGGAGACCTACTCAGATGATCAACTAACAACAGATGTTCATACATCTATTGTTGACAGATCAGTTGAGAAAATCCTCCCATCAGTTAAGATCACAAATGAACCAGCTTACAAACCCTCAAAAAGGTTTGGATCCAGATCTGGTCTTGGCTACAACAGTCAGGATGAGAGTAGAAATAATGGTCAACACAATTCTGAATCCAGGACTAACAATGAACCAAAATTCAGAAAGGGACAGACCATAGTTTCAACCATTCATCCTGTACCAGTGAAGTCAAAATCCAGTGCAGTAAAACAACAGACTAAATCATCGATCAAGTCAACCAAAAGCAAGGACTTTCTGAAAGGTAAAGGAAGACTTTATCCTTCAGAAGATGATTGGAATGTTGCACCTCCAAAATACAAGAAGAAACCATTCCATAATATGCATCATGTGTTTAAGAAAAATCAATCAATGTATGTTCCTAGACACATGAAGCAAGTTAGGTTTCCCACTGCATATTGGAAAGTGAAGAAGGATGCAAATGCACCAAAAAGTAGAGAAAAGTATCAGAATACCTTCAGTAGAAATACTAGAAGCTATTATGCCATGCCTTATATATATGAAGTTGATGACTTTAACTATCCAAAAAGAAGACCATTTGGATATACACTTGGAGTAGGAGGCATGACTGCTAACAAGTATGGACCCAAACAGTGTTGGGTACCTAAACTTAATTAATTTGTTTTGCAGGATGTCTGGTACATAGACAATGGATGTTCCAGACACATGACAGGAAACAAGAGATGGCTCACTGACTTCAAAGCTTTTGATGGACCCAAAGTCACATTTGGAGGCAAAGAAAACCCTGGCAAGATTAAGGGGAAGGCACAATGCTCAAGAACATCGAAGATTCAAAATGTGGCATATGTCAAGGGACTTAATTTCAATCGATGAGCATCGATCAATTTTGTGACAAAGGCTACAATGTGCACTTCAACAAGGAAGGATGCAAAGTCATTCACAAACCAAACCAACACGGTAGTACTTGCGGGAAGAAGAAAAGATAACATGTATGTGGTGGATTGGAAAACAGCCAAAGCAGAAACATGTTTGTTTGTCAAAAACAAACAATCAACTAGCTGGATCTGGCATAGAAGACTAAACCACCTAAATTTCAAGACCATCAACAAATTATCAAAGAACAAGTTAGTTGAAGGCCTACCAGAGATCACATTCAAGAAAGAAAGTCTATGTGATGCATGTCAGAAAGGGAAACAAATCAAAAGTTCCTTCAAGTCAAAGCCCTATCAATCAACAACAAGAATTCTACATCTGTTGCATATGGACCTGTTTGGACCAGTCACACCAGTAAGTGTAAGTGGTAAGAAATACACTCTAGTAGTGGTGGATGACTACTCAAAATACACCTGGACCATCTTCATGAACAAGAAGAAAGAGACACTCAAAAAGCTGCCAGATTTGCTAAGAAGACTCCAAAATGAGAAAGAACTGAAAATCATCAAAATCAGATCAGATAAAGGCACTGAATTTCTTAATGAAATTATCAGAACCTACTGTGAATAAAATGGAGTACTACATCAATTATCTATAGCAGGAACCCCACAACAAAATGGTGTAGCAGAAAGAAGAAACAGAACTCTCAAAGAAGCAGTCAGAACAATGATTGCAGAAGCATGCTTGCCAAAGAGATTTTGGGCTGAAGCAGCAAAAACAGCATGCCATACACAAAACAGATCAATCATCAACAAACATCATGGAAAGACTCCATATGAAATATGGAATAGTAGAAAACCTAATATCTCATATTTGCATATGTTTGGATCAAAATGCTTTGTTTTGAACAGGAATCAGCTGCATACCTTTGATGAAAAGGCTGATGAAGCAATCTTTATAGGATACTCAGACACCAGCAAAGCATTCAGAGTATTCAACAAAAGAACATTGGTGATTGAAGAATCAATACATGTAGTCTTTGATGAACCAAATACAAATGGTGAAAGTCTTCAAGAACAAGAAGAAGAAGTAGCACAAAGGCAAGTATATATGAATACAACAGTACAACAACTATTTTGCATCACAATTTTGGAAATCAAGATGAGCCCCAAGTCAATACAACAGAAGAAGCACCAGAACTTGAAGCTCATGAACAACATGAAATTACAGAAGCACCAAGTGAAGAACAACTTCAACCTGACCTAAATTGGCTAAGAGATCATCCTGAAGAACAAGTTATTGGAGATATTCACATAGGAGTGAGAACAAGAAGACAACTGGAGCACTTGTTAACATGTTTTCTATCACAAGTGGAACCCAAGACAATAGATGATGCAATTCAAGATGCAGATTGGATCACAGCCATGCAAGAAGAACTAAATGAATTTGAAAGAAATGAAGTCTGGGAACTTGTTGACAGACCAGATATGGCCAACATCATTGGAACAAAATGGGTATTCAGAAACAAGATGGATGAGCAAGGAATTGTTGTCAGAAACAAAGAAAGGCTAGTTGCAAAAGGCTATTCTCAAGCAGAAGGAATAGATTATGATGAAACATTTGCACCAGTAGCAAGATTGGAGGAAATCAGACTTTTTCTAGCTTTTGCTGCACACAAAGATTTCAAAGTCTATCAAATGGATGTCAAGAGTGCATTTCTGAATGGACTTTTGGAAGAAGAAGTATTTGTGGAACAACCCCCTGGCTTCCAACTCAAAGGAAAAGAAGACAAAGTATACAAACTAAAGAAAGCTCTTTATGGACTCAAACAGGCACCCAGAGCCTAGTATGAAACACTATTACAATTTCTGATCAAGAATGGATTCAACAAGGGAACTATAGATAAGACTCTATTCAAATTAGAGGAAGAAACAAGCATATTGCTAGTACAAATCTATGTTGATGACATCATCTTTGGATCAGAGGATGAAAAGTTATGTGAGAAATTTGCAAACCTGATGAAGAGCAAATTTCAGATGAGCATGATGGGAGAATTAAATTATTTCCTTGGCCTTCAAGTAAAGCAAATGAAGGATGGTATTTTCATCAGTCAAGCCAAGTATACAAAAGACCTAATACACAAGTATGGTATGGATACAAGTGGCACAGCAGATACACCAATGTGTGCAAGAGTCACTCTTGGAAAAGATGAAAATGGAAAGGATGTTGATCAGAAAATGTATAGAGGAATCATTGGATCCCTACTATATTTAACTGCAAGTAGACCTGATATAGCATTTGCAGTAGGAGTATGTGCAAGATTTCAAGCTCAACCAAAAGAATCACATCTTCTAGCAGCCAAAAGAATAATCAAATACTTGAAAAACATTATCAATGTAGGAATTTGGTATCCAAAAGACGGAGGATTCAAGTTAATATCATATTCAGACTCTGACTATGCTGGATGCAAAATCGATAGAAAAGCACCTCTGGAACTTGTCAAATGCTGGGCAGCAGACGAGTTTCATGGTTTAGCAAAAAGCAAAACTCCATATCCACATCAACAGCAGAAGCAGAATATATAGCAGCAGGCAGTTGTTGTGCACAAGTGCTTTGGATTTGACAACAGCTAAGGGATTATGGAGTGGAAGAGAAAACAATTCCAATCATGTGTGATAACACAAGTGCAATATCTATTACTGCAAATCCAGTGTTGCATTCAAGAACAAAGCACATTGATGTGAGACATCATTTTATTAGAGATCATGTTGAAAAAGGAGATGTCATCCTAAAATACATACCCACTGAAGATCAGTTAGCTGACATCTTCACTAAACCCCTCAGTTATGAAAGATTTAGCATGTTGAGAACTGAGTTAGGAATGATTGAAATCGACTAAGTACCAAAGAGCGGCTAACTGGAGTAATCGGCTAAGTGACTTCATCAGCTGTTTAAACCTTTGCCGTTACAGGGGATGTAGCAGGTAAGGCACTGGTATCCAACGAAGTTGCCTTAACTGATTGTTAGGAACAGGCAAGCAAAGCAGCTCAGTGACAGAGTCACTACGTCGGCTAAGTGACCAGCCAAGGCACTTCACCGAAATAAAAATTGGAGTCATGGGCAAATAACAGTGTGAACGAAATCTACTCTTATACACGTGGAAAATAAGAGAGTTATGGAAGATTATTCTGAGGACGATTACACACGTGGAGATCAATTTTTAATTATGGAGGTAATTATATTATTTTCGAATTACAAACACCTCGATTCCCAGGATTTATCATTACTTACCTCAATCCACTCCCACCACTTCACTTGAATATCACGATTTACATACACAAAATCACGCCATTATGTCATAAAATCCTTCCATATTCAAACCACGTTCACACTACCCAAATCATCCTATATAAACGATACTTAGAGATTTTCAGAAATCTTTACACTCTTTTGCAAAATTACAAACCCTACTTTTGATTCTCTCTGAAAACTCAAAGTGTTCTTCTCTAAACATCAATCACATATCGATGGCTTCATCATCCTCATTGTCCCCTACCGAACGATTCTTTGAAAAATCTATTATCACTGGATCATTCTTTAGGCCTGAACATTATCTCTCCTTCTGTGATAATGATGCACAAGCTCGATGCTTGGTTGACTGCTGTACAAATATGGGGTTAATGACCTTTCTAAACCCCCCAATAACCGGAATTTGTTATGAAAATTTGATTGCATTCTGGAAAAATGCAAAGTTTGTGCCCAGCACAAAGAAGACTAAAGTCGATTGCATAAAAAGCTCAATCTTTGGAAAAGAAGTGGTCATCACGCCTGGACTCCTAAATAGATTCCTGCACCTACCCATGATAGGTCCGGCTAATGTGGAATTTGTACAGATTGACGTCAACAAATTTTGGGCTGAAATAGCCAAGAATCCCAAGAAAAACAGCAAAACATACAATCTCTCCAGATCAGCACTCAAACTTCCGTTTGCCGAATTTGCACCGGTCATCACCAAGAACATCGAAGGCAGAAAAGGATCGATGGAAAACTTGACCGAGGTACGGGTCAAGCTAATGGCAATCATCTATGAAGGCACTAACTTTGATTGGGCAACTTTTGTCTTCAATAGGTTGAAGGAACAGATTCAAAAGGAAATTGATCTGTCCATTACGGCACCAAGCAAGAAGATGAAGATTTTGTGGGGAAGAGAAGAAATGGTTTTGTCGGCAAGAAGGGGGAGGGGATTAAAGAAGAAGGCTTTTGGATTTTTTGGATTTTTTGGAATTTGGATATAGTAATATATAATATATTTATGTATGTATATGCTGAGTTGGAATTTTATTTTTTTAATAAGAATTCTGATGTGGCAATTAATGATGATGTGGCATAGATTTTGGCCGGAAAATGTGCACAGTCAGCATTTTCCGGCCTTTAGGATGATTTTCGTAAAAAATTGACCGCTTATAGGACTAAAGTCGTCACCGGAGAAAAAATAGGACCAAAATCGAAAACTCGTCCAGTTACAGGACTAAAATTGCAATTTTGCCCTCAAACTTCCGTTTGCCGAATTTGCACCGGTCATCACCAAGAACATCGAAGGCAGAAAAGGATCGATGGAAAACCTGACCGAGGTACGGGTCAAGCTAATGGCAATCATCTATGAAGGCACTAAATTTGATTGGGCAACTTTTGTCTTCAATAGGTTGAAGGAACAGATTCAAAAGGAAATTGATCTATCCATTACGGCACCAAGCAAGGGTTTGCAGAAGAAAGGTGATTTCTGGGAGAGGAATATGGATTCCCCCTTCAACATCTATTTGACACATTGAAAGTGCAACCCATAAATGTGTAGGCTCCACACAAGTCAAAGGTAATGTTTACCTACATCAAGGCATCTATGAAACCCAAACCCACTATCGGAAGAAAAAGAAAGCAGCCAGAAATTAGCAAATCAGGAGTAGGATGAAGAACCAGATCCCAGAAGGCACAAAAAGGCATCTTTGTGACCGACACCAGCAACTTGAATGAACCTGTAACAATCAGTGATGATACAACGACAGAAGAAGAAAAACAACAAGAGGAAATCACCTACCTGGAAGAAGGTGAGGAAGGATATAGAATCACCTCATCTAAAGAAGAGGAGATGGATGAGGAAGAAGCTGAGGCAGAGGGTGAACATTCTGAAGGTGAATATCTTGAAGCTAATCCTGAAACCATGGAGACATCTGATGATGATCTAACTCTTCAAGAGATACTTTTCAAAAGCCTCAGCAAAGTTGAAAAACAGCCGAGTGAGCCAGCTGATCAAACTCACTTCGCTGAACTTGTCAACTCCCCCACTATTGACCAAGGGGAACACCAGCAGAAGAAGATGGAAAAGCAAGCATTCCTCCGCAACCTCTCAATGACACTAAGGTTGAAGAGGAACAAGAGGAAGGACAAGAAAGAGTGGAAGAAAGAGGAGAAAAGTCAGAAGATAAACAGGAAGAGGAGGATGAGGATGAGGATGAGGATGAGGAGAAAACGAGAAAGAGGAAGATGGAGATGAAGAGGAGGTAAATGTGGCACCAGAGGAAACTAATCCAGAAAGAGTCTTCAATCTGGACATTCAACCCCTCATTGTGGACATGGAAAGGCAATACCACAGTAGGCAAAACCTGAAGACTGCCTTAAGGAGTGAAGCAACCTCCTTCAACCACAAGATTGAAGCCCTCATCAGTCATATCAAGATACAAGATGAGGTGATGGAAAAACAGGGAAACTTGCTTTGCAGCTTACAGCATCTTATTCCCTACCATGTCCAAACCAACCTTGAGTTTCATGCTGAAACGATTGACAACAATCTCAAACCGTTGGTGGACACTCTAAATGCTCACACTCATCAAATTCAACATCTGGATGAGATCATGGAGCACTCAGGGCAACAACTTAACACCCTTATCAGCATTGGTGAGGCAAACAACAAGATACTGGAGAAAATGTATGGTCCTCTCCCTGAGTCTGAAGCAGCAACTGCAGATCTTGAAGCACGTTATGGTCCTGCCAAAAAGGGGGAAGGAAGCTCAAAGCCTGAAAGCTCCAGTGGAAAGGAGGCAAGCCCAACAGAAAAGGGCAAGGGCAGCAAAGGCAAAGGCATCAAGTTTGAAGAAATGAAGAAGTAGACCTTATACTTAATTTGAATTATTTCTATTTTGCCTTTGTCTTTGAATAAAAAGATGCAATATCTTATTGCCCTTATTGGATGAATAAAATTGTTGAGTTTTATTCTGTTAATTATTATGAAAAATTTGGCTTACTTATGTTCAGGATTGTGAGGGTTTTGGCATCATCAAAAAGGGGGAAATTGTTAGGAACATTTTATTATGTTTTGATGATGGCCATACTAGCTGTTATAGCAAGCCTGAAATAAGTTAGAATTATCTGGTATAAGTCTCTACTTAGAGTCGACATTTTGTATAAGTTAAGTCAGACAAGTATTGTACTAGTTGGCAGGACGGCTAAGAGAAACAGACATTCGGCAGAGTGAAGCCAGCCAAGCACCAGCAGAGAAGAAGTGAAGACTTAATGGTCTGACTTATAACCAAGGAAGTCTGTGATGACCTTGGATAAGTCTAAGTTATGTTTCAACTAATGAAACTTAATGTTCAAATATGGTGTCACTGATCTCACCCAAATCAATGATCAGTGAAATACAAAGATTCTCCTTAAACTGAAGTAATGAAGGAAACAGTGAATCGGCAGAGTAAACTAACTTTCGGCTGAGTAAAGACAAAACAGTGAAGGAAGATCTAAACGGCAAAGTCAGATGGATCACTCGACCGTTCAGAGAACGGTGAAGTAAACCTTATCAAAACAGATTTGAAATATGATGAAGATTTAGAGGATCATGCATTAAATGCACAATCAATAGAGGATCAATCTAGAACGGATTTTCTGCTATACATTTGAAGAAAAATCCGATCACTGAAATCAAGGTGAATATAATTAAGGGGGAATCAAGAATAAAATCAAGGATTATTCCCCTCATTAATGTAGCCAACGGACGGAATTTCAAATCAAGGATATTCAAGGCTATAAATAGAAGGTATTTACAGACAGGTAAAATAACGATCTGAAAAAAGAAAACCAACCAGAAACTCAGTCAATTTGAAAAGCCTTCTCTTTGAACTTACAAGGATCTATCTAGAGATCAACTCAGACACTAGAACCACAATTTCATATTCAGCACTGAGGTTGATCAAGCAAGTTTGTGAAACTCATTCACAACAAACTGAAGCAACTGAATCAGAAGCCATCTGAGAAGGATTTGTGTTTGTGATAGCTGCTGAAGGATTTGATCTCAAGCATCAGTGAAAGAGACTGAATCACTGAAGCTGTTGCAGTCAAGGAGTGATAGTCTTGTAGATTGTGAAGCTTGGGAAGTCAAGGACAATCTAACTATTGTATCTGTGAAAACAATAGTGAATTCCTCCAATCATCGCAGGAGAAGAGTGGATTAAGGGATTACACCACCCTGAACCACTATAAGTCTTGTGTCAATTTACTTTCTGCAATTTACTTTACTGCATTCATTTAAATTGCCTAGATTATAGTCTATATCTGTGATTGTCTAAACTACCTTGAAACAACATAGTAAGAAGGGACTTATCCGCTGCCCAAAAGCTTTTAAACATAAGAAAAGTTTTTGAAACTCCACTATAGTCATTCACCCCCCTCCGACTATAGTTTTACCCTTCTTTGGGACCAACAATTCTTGATGTGTTTGTAGTCCTAGAACTTATGCTTAACCACGTTTGTTGAATTGGCCATTTGATAATTGTATCACACGTGTCTTCTTTACATATGTATTTTGTGAGAGGAAACGGGAAAGGGGTTCTAGGATCACCCTGTAAAACCGACTGAGTTGTTCAGATTCGGTTTCGTGTGTGAGGTTTATATCAACTTGTCGAGCGTTTCATTGACCATAGACCGTGTTGGGTCAGTTAAATCCGGTCAGCGGACTGTTGAACCTAACATAGGAGGGTAGATTATTGAAATAATGTTTATTCTCGGAAATAGGAAACAACACCCTACAAATGACATCAAGACGTTTAGGTGAATCGAGAATATCCCCGGACTTAGCTAGGGTTTGGTAAGTAGTTGATTGGATCATAGCTCGGCTATCGCTTTTAATTGTTTAAAACTCCTGTTTTAAGTTAGTCATGTAAACATAGCACGTTATAATTTAATAACATTCTCAAAAAACTTGTTGATCTAAACTAGAGATGACACTAGCTTTGGTACTTAACTAGATTCCCTGTGGGATTACGACCTTGCTCGCTAGTTTTATACTACAACCGACTCGGTACTCTGCCGGTCAAAGTTGGTATACTATAAAACGGCCATCAGGGCCGTGCTTGGCCAACGTCATGAAAAGGTACTTAAGGCCATTTATTATGCCTCTCATACATTGAACTCTGCTCAAGTCAACTATGCGACAACCGAGAAAGAGTTACTTGAAATAGTGTTCACCATTGACAAGTTTAGATCCTATCTAGTTGGTTCCAAGGTCATTGTCTACACCGACCATACAGCCTTAAAGTATTTGTTGAACAAGAAGGATGCTAAACTGAGACTACTCCGATGGATTCTCCTACTCCAAGAGTTCGACATTGAGATTAAAGACAAAAGGGTAGCGAGAACGTTGTGGCGGATCACTTAAGTCGGTTGGAATTCATTGAAGAATAAGGGAAACAAAGAGAGATTCGAGACCATTTCCTGGATGAACAGCTCATGATGGTGGATGCTCCCCCGACAATGCAACTTATTCATGCCGGTTCAACACCGAAGGAGAGCTCACCATGGCTTGCCAACATTGTAAAATATTTTTCATGTGAGTATGTTCCACCTAATTGGAAATGGCAAAAGAAGAAGAAATCTCAAGTATACCCTCCTTTAGCCATGGTCAAGACACCGGAGGCCATCATGGAGGGTGGAAAACGTCGTTCAAGGTTTTACAATGTGGATTTTTTTGGCCCACACTTTAAAAGGACGCACATCGTTTTGCACGATCATGTGTTGCATGCCAAAAGTGGGGAAATGTGTCCAAGAGGCATGAGATACCCCTCCAACCCATTTTGGAGTGTGAGATATTTGATGTTTGGGGCATCGACTTCATGGGCCCATTCCCTCACTCGCTAGGTAACAAATTCATCCTAGTAATGGTCGATTACGTTTATAAATGGGTTGAAGCACAAGCCTATCCCACTAATGATTCTAAGGTAGTGTTGAAATTCTTAAAGAAGAACATTTTCACTAGATTTGGCACTCCCCGAGCTATCATTAGTGACCGGGGCTCAAACTTTTGCAACCGACCATTCACTAAACTTTTGAGAGCTATGGCGTAAAACACAAGGTCGGCACACCGTATCACCCACAAAAAGTGGGCAGGTTGAAGTGTCCAACCGAGAGGTGAAGAGGATCATTGAAAAAACGGTGGACACTAACCGTAAGAATTGGTCGGTGAGGCTTGAAGATGCATTTTGGGCCTACCGCATTGCTTTTAAGACACCTATTGGATGTTCACCGTATAAATTGGTTTTTGGCAAGTCTTGTCATTTGCCCGTTGAATTGGAGCACCGAGCTTATTGGGCTATTAAGTTTTTGAACTTTGATCCCAAGCTTGTGGGTGATCATAGGTTGCTCCAACTCACCGGGCTTGACGAGTTTCGCCTTGATGCATACGAGAATGCCCAATTTTACAAGGAAAAAACCAAGCCATTTCATGACAAGAAGATCTTTGATCGAGAGTTCCATGTGAATGATAAAGTGCTCTTGTATAACTCACGATTGAGATTGTTTCCAGGCAAGCTTAGATCCCGGTGGACAGGTCCATTTGTTGTTACAAACGTGTATGCATCCGGTGCAGTTGAGCTTAGTGACGGCAAGATGACATTCATAGCAAATGGTCATCGCGTTAAACATTTTGTTGAATGAGAGGGCATGCCTCGAGAGAAGGAGGTGATTTTCCTTGAAGATCCTCCATTGGACTAAATCATTGTATAGTCCAGCTATAGACTATAAATTTAGCACACCACGGGTACTATCTTTCATTTTACTTGCTAAGCATCATCCTTTGGTTGGTTTGCATGCTTACTTGCTATGTGCTTATATGAGTAATTGTTAGTAGTGTCCCAAATTGTTTATCTGTATAATTCCACTATCTCTACCGTATAATCTCATCGAGCAAACGATGTTAAAACAACAGCGCTACCGGGAGGTAGCCCGTTATTTGATAAGTCTGAGTCATTTCATAATTATTTTGATAGTTTGGTGAATAATTGTAATTTTGAACATTGATAATTCTGGAAAAGGATTTTGGCGTACGCCATGTTTGTTCTTGACGCACGCCAATTTTACTATAGACATACAGAGAGTTTAGGCATTTTTTGTGGCGTGCGTCAATTCGGTAGGTTATTAGGGCGATAGGAAGTGGCGTACGCCATTCACCTTTGGCGCGCGTCAAGTCGAGCAGTTTTGAATTAAAACGGTTCTTCTCCTCTTCTCTCTCCCCATAACTCCTTTCCTATCGAATTTTCACCCTTTTTCTCCCTATTTTCATCAGTTTTCTACCACCACCACACCCTCTACACCAATTCTCCAACCCCATCAAACACTACACTCTAATTCCATCCTTTTATTTTCCCTTGGTTTCGCATTGAAGAGGACCTCATTTTGACTAGAAGACGCTCTTCTGCATTTCCGGCATACCTCCATATTTTTTGGCGACCTCTATCTTTTTCTATGGTGTTTCTCAATCCAACAAGGTATTTTGGCATGTTCTTCCTTTTTCAATTTAATTCTTTTGGTTATTTGTTATATTGATTGATTGACACCGGAGGAAGGGCTTATTTTTGGTATTGTTGTATTGTTGGATTGTTGTGAACACCCGTAGCCATGTCTGAATCTTCAGTTCGTAGTGGTAGTCGTCAGGAAGAGCCGAGTAAGAAGAGAAAAACTCAAGCCACTAGTGACCCCAATGCCCCTGACCAATCCCGAACCATTGCCACAACCGACCCAGTCATTTCTTTTCCAACGACAGCCACTGGTAAGAAGGCTAAGAGACTCTTTGAGTCATACTTTAGTCAGCATATTCTACATTTTGAGCGAGGCATAGAGTTCAAGTCTTTTAGCCCTAGGATTGCTCAAATCATTAAAGATCTTAAGTGGGAAGCTTTAGCAGCCAATCGTACTTCTGTGGTCAATGGCACCATTGTAGCTGAATTTTACGCTACTCTTGCTGTGACCCTGTCAAGGCAGCCAAGGGCTCGGTCACCATTCATGGCCATGCTATTCCTTTTTCAGCCAAGGTTATCAATGACTTCTTCGGTATTCCCGAAATCCCAGCCGAGACCACTTTTGCTAGTGTGTGGAAGCTGAGTGAGGAGGGTAATCTTTTTGCCAATGTTCAGGAGGCTAAGACCTATCTTTATTCTGCTGCTACGTGGGTAGATAAACGTTTTAAGTACGGTGGTGCACACAAGGACGTGAGGGTGATGAAGCACTGTATCAGTCACAATATCATACCCTCCCACAAAATCAACACTTCCAATTTTCCTGAAGCCTGTTAGCCCTTGCCATCTTCACTAGAGTGCATGTATACGCAAGATATCATATTTACCAAGGGGCAGTAGACTTTGCTCTCAATCGCCGTAAGGATGTTAATATGCCCTTGCCTTGGTTAGTTTATGAGCTTTGCACCTGAGCTAAGCTTCAGCATTTGTCTAGTGATGCTACGTTTCCTTATTCTAGTGTCATGATCGGTCCCAGCATCCCTGAGTATATTAAGCAGTCTACTCCATCTTCTGCTGCCTCTGTTTCGACCATAGATCCATCTTCTGTTGGTGTTTCTTCTTCGAGTCAACCAGCTCCCCATGTTCCCCCGCGTCCTCCTATTCGAGACTCTACCGTGAGGGCTAGGTTTGAATTCTTCAAGTCTGAGATGGCTGCCATTCGTGAAGGGTTGGTGGCTTCTGACACCAATGTGAGGCTAGGCTTTGAGAGGCTGTTGAAGGGGGTGAATGATTTACGTGTAGGAATTCATGGTCAGCGTGCTTTTGATAATGCTCGTGACCCCAAGTTTGAGGATTTGTCTCGTGATTTTGACTCTTGTTCTGAGGACCTTTACGAGTTACCAACCTGGGTTCCTCCCTTTCATGTCCCTGCTTCTGGACCAATCCCCTCTAGGACCCCACAGCATACCATGGCTCTGGGTGGTGTTTCTACCTTTCCTTCTGCAGGTACAGGTTCGGTTAGTACTGGTTTTGCTGCTTTGCTGGACCGAGTTTGACTGGTTCGATGATTACATCCACTGTTGGTGATGGGGCTGGTAGTTCGAGTTTCCAGACTTTGCTCTCTGCTGCTTTACCTGATGATCCCATTCAGATGCTATCCAATCCTTTTGCAGCTGACTACCAGGGCACTAGTATGTTCCATCATGTGAGTTTTCCCCCGTCCGGTTCGCTTACTCCGTTGGATGTTGGTATGCTGCTTGATAAAGATTTGATGAGGATCGTCATACTAGTTCTACATTTATTCCTACTTCCGCCCCCGATGTTTGATTAGTACTTTTCTTCACCAAACTTTGTTATAACTCGTTTTGCTAGCCGCATGTGGCTTCGATACTTTTTAAGTCTTTTCACTATTTTGCTTCAAACTATTTTGTTGTTTTGGTGATACATGGATGCTACTTATTTTGTTTTATGGGAAACGTTGCATTTGCGTTATGATACACTAGTGTGCGAGGCTTTATTTCTTTTGAAACTTGCTAGCTGTTGTCTTCTTTGGATGTGTCACTCCCCCTTGTTGATTGATTACTTGTGCTTAGATCCTTGGTTAGCGGTAATTGTTTATTGGTGGGATTGATAGTTTTTAAGCTGCAGTTCTGCCCCAGACATATTTTGGCCTGCGTCATTCACTATTGGCGTGTGCCATTGGTTCCCCATATTCTGGCGTACACCAGTTTGTATTGTCGTCCGCCATTTCACCTCAGTACACTTACATACTAATGACAAGAATGCCGTGCGTCAATACCTACTGACGCAACCAGTTGACTTGACCTACACCTTCACACCACTGCCGCCACAGAACCCTAGAATTCAGCTTTTATCGATCTGGCGTGTACCAATACCCGTATGGCGTGCGTCATTTCCTCTTTTCCTGCCATCGAGAAGTCATATCAAACCCTATTTTTCATCGATATAAACCCCTTATCCTATTATAATTTCATTCACCATCATCTTTTCTTCTTTTCACCTCCATATCCACTTCTTCTTTCTTCTTCTACCACCTTCACTATGTCTTCTCCTCCGGCGGATTGCACCGTTTTGTTCCTCGACTTTGCTTCGGCGGACGCTCGTACCAGTTTCATCAACTTTTTCAACCGTCGCCCGATTCTCCTCGAGCGGGGTTTGAATACTAGGAAGATCGAGAAGTACTCAGAATACCGTATCGAGTGTGAAGGATGGAATCGTTTGGTTGCCCTACCTCGTGGTCGCATAAACAAGACCATGGTTCGTGAGTTCTTTGCCATGTTGTCCACGGCTCCTTTTGAGAGCTCTGTTACGTCCGTTGTTGTTCGCGGTATTGAGGTACCCTTCACTCCTACGGATATCAATGCCGTTTTCCATCTCTCTAACACCAAGATTCCACCTCACCGTCATTACGAGGTGCATTGGAACCTCACCAATATGGGCAACTTCATTGCTCGTCTCACTGCTTCCATTGCTGAGCTTTTTCTAGGGTCGTGAAGTACCCAATGTAGATTATTCGGTCTCGGCTCTCTCTCCTGACATGCGGGCGTGGAAACGTTTCGTCAACAATAGCGTTCTTCCCACGGATAATTTTGTGGAGATGACGGACAATGAGCTTTTGTTGTTTTATGCCATCAAGCGGGGAATGTACATCAATTGGGGTGCCTTGATCCATCATGCTGCCTGGTCTTTTTCCCAGCCTTTGCGTATCCTGCAGGTTATTCCCTTTGCATGGCTCATATCTAGGCTTTGTACTCATGTTGCTCGCGTTCCTGCCCACTTCCAAGATGAGCTTTTCCCCAGTCTTGTTACACATCGTGGCCTCACTCCAAGGGATTTTCCGGGTGCTCCTCCGTCTTCTGATGATTCTGGCTCTAATTCTGAGTAGTTCTTTTCGTCTTGTGGTTGGTTCTTGGTCTTGTGGTTGGTCGTTTGTCATATTTTCTGTCATGTTGGTGTTGTTTTTGAATAATTGTTGCAAGTTCCCTTTTTTCTATTCCTGATGATGCTGTAGAAACTTTGATTTGGTCCGAATAATGTAATATATTGGGTTGTATGTTTTCTGCTTGGCTCTGCTAGTTCATTTTATTTTCATGCATCCGTGCGTAGCTCCTTCTTTTATGATGCGTAACGACTAGTTTACCCTCCCTGCATGCAATTCCCTCCCTTATCTTGAGATTTCTGCATAACTACGGTTTGGCACACATCATCCACCCTACATTAGGGGATGGCGTGCGCCATGACCATTTTTGACGCGCGTCATTTATTCCCGGTTAGTCTCTGTATTGCTACAGTTCCATCTAGCGAGTGCCGTATTAATTTGGCGTGCGCCCTCTTCCCACCAAGTACCCACCACTACTTTTGCATTGATGTTGCCCTAATTTTGCAGTTCTTTTTATCATAATTTTTGCTCATCTCGATTCCCCTTTGTTTCTTTAACTACATTTTTACTACTCACTTGACATTGAGGACAATGCAAGCTCGTAAGTGGGAGTGAGAGAATAGTTAGTCCAACAACGGGTAATATCATTCAATGCTTGAGAAAGGCTTAGCCTTGATTATTTTTGAGAAATTAAGAGCCGTATAAACTATCTGTTGGCATGAATTATAATCTTGTAATTGACAGAGTGAGTACTTCAATGAAACGAGTAACTCCGATGGAACATGAGTGCATGTTAGTCACTAATATTTGATGGTAGTGTGAACCATTGTGCACGTACACTCTAATCTTTTGTTAACAAACAACTTTTCATGAAACTGTGCATGCATATTCTTACTTGCAACTTGAACTTAAGAATGTTACTCTTTTGAGACGAAATAACAGGTGCTTGGAATCGGAGTAGGGATGACGATTTTTGGCATAACTTTGACTAACCCATAGCCAAATGGCCCACCCGAACACGAAATTTTCCTTTCTATCCCCATCTCAGCCTTGTAGAGTGGTGAGACCCCACTAGAACTAGCCTTTCGTACTTAGCCTCATTATAATCCGACCCTTAGCCAAAATTTGGTCTACATTCCTTCGACCTCCCGCAAGATTCTATGGATTATGTAGGTGGTGATATGGAACTAAGAGTTGGATGAGTTGTATTGGCACAAGTTGAGATGACATCTTATGAAGTTCGGTTCGGAACCCAACGGTTTTTCTTTATATTGTACATTAATCTCAAGAGTTGAATAAAGGCTTCTAACAAATCAAAACTCAAGTCAAAAGGAAGCATAAGGGATGTAAATACTTAGTTGTTGAATAATGAGTCATTGAAGGAAATTTTGAAGCTAAAATTGTAAGATCCTAAGTAATGTAAGGATGTGAAGTGACTAATTTGGAAATTTGATGTCAAGGAGAATAAGGGGTGGATTCTTGCTATCTTGACCTATTCTTTTAATTATCCTTTTTATTCCCTTTCGGTTAGCACATTACCCTAGCCTGACATTACAAGCCGATTTGTCAACTACCTGACCTAAATTTTTTATTCCGAGTGCTTAATTAGTGGAGATTGGTATCATTCCTAAACCTAGGGTTGCATCTTTTGAGTAGAGCTTACTTGATTTGATGGTCGTCAGTTTGCTAGCAAACTTGAGGAATTTTCACTCACACACTCCACTACTCCCTTAGATTGTGGGGAACATGCTCTTATGATTTTGATTAGTTGCATCGTCTAATTGGACTCTCATCTCTCGATGTTGCATGATTGTATTTTTGTGACTCTAGATTGCCTTATCGCTCTAATTGCTTGAGGACGAGAAAAATCTAGTGGGGAGTGGTTGATGTAAGTCAACCCGATGATACAATTCCCGATGATTTATCCCTTTTTCTCATGCAATTAGTGACGTTTTGACATCAACTTGAGCGATTATTATGATAAATTGAACTATTTTGTGTACATAGTGTTGGTCCCACAGAAGGGTAAAACTATAGTCAAGGGGGTGAATGACTATAGTGGTGTTTCAAAAACTATTCTTGTATTTAAAATCTTTTGGGCAGCGGATAAGTCCCTTCTTAAAATGTTGTTTCAAAGTAGATTATGTAATCACAAATATAGAATTAAATATAATACTGTAAGGTAAATTGCTGAAAGTAAAAAAGATACAAAGGTTTATTGTGGTTCAGGGTGGTGTAATCCCTTAATCCACTCTTATCCTGTGACGATTGGAGGAATTCACTATTGTTTTCACAGATACAATAGTACGATTTTCCTTGACTACAGAAGCTTCACAACCTTCAAGACTATCACTCCCTGGCTTCAAAAGCTTCAGTGACTCAGTCTCTATCATTGCTCATTGAGAACAAATCTTTCAGCAGCTATCATAAAGGTTGCAACTCCTTCTCAGATTTCTCTGATTCAATTGCCTCAGTTGATGTGAATTGAATTCACAAGTTTGTTGATCAATCTCAAAGCTTGATTCGCAATTGAAGTTCTGATTCCTTTGAGTTGATCTCTAGATATTTCTTTTTAGTACAGATGGAAGAATTTTCACTTTGACAGAGTTTCTGCTTGTATTTTTATCAGACTTAATCGTTGTTCTCTTTTCTGTCAATGCCTTCTATTTATAGCCTTGATGATCCTTAATTTGATTTTCTGTCCGTTGGCTATTTAATGTGAAGAATAATCCTTGATTTAATTCTTAATTCCCCTTAATTATATTCTCCTTGATTTCAGTGATCGGATTTTTCCTCAAACGTTTATCAGAAAATCCGTCCTTGATTGATCCTCAATTGATTGTGCATTTAATGCTTGATCTTCATCATTTGAAATCTGAATGAGTGAAGTTTACTTGATCGTTCCCTGAACGGTTAAGTGATTCCTTCTGACTTGGCTGTTTGGTTCTTCCTTCACTGCTCTGTCTTTACTCAGCCGATGAGTGAAGTTTACTTGATCATTCCCTGAACGGATAAGTGATTCCTTCTGACTTGGCTGTTTGGTTCTTCCTTCACTGCTCTATCTTTACTCAGCCGAAAGTCAGTTTACTTTACCGGTTTACTGCATCGTTGTTTTCTCTTATTCTTTAAAGTACTTTTTTGTACTTCACTGATCCTTGATTTGGGTGAGATTAGTGTACACCATATTTGATAACATATTTCATTACTTAGACTTATCCAAGGTCATCACAGACTTTCTTGGTTATAAGTCAGACCATAATGTCTTCATTGCTTCTCTGCTGGTACTTGACTGGCTTCACTCTGCCGAATATCTGTTCTTACTTAGCCGTCCTACCAACTAATACAATACTTGTCTGACTCAACTTATACAACATGTCAGACTCTAAGTAAAGACTTATACAGAGAATTCTAACTTATTTCAGGCTTGCTATAACAGCTAGTATGGTCATCATCAAATCATAATAAAATGTTCCTAACACATAGGAAATATTAGAAAAACTAGGTTTTTTCTTTTTAGTATAGGCTTATTAGCCGATTTTTGTTATCAGATTTACACGTGGTATCTTTGTGTCTATTTTGCAGCACAGATATCACAGTTGGGAGCTTGGATTTTGACTTGATGGTGTCATTGGATCGATTGAGAGATGATTTTGGAGCTGAGGCAAGGATTCCAACCCACAAGGATAGTCGATACACGTTAGAGGGTTCGGTCCATGCCAGTTGGAGAATAAATTTGATCGGGGACATTTTATATACAGATGGCGTATGCCATGTTACATTGACCCGCACCAAGTAAATTATTCGAGCCCGCTGAGCATTTAATGCGGATGTCATTCAGCCAACTACCACATCAGACTTGGCGCACGCCAATTGTCAGTGACCGACGCCAATCCTTCAGTAAAGTGCTGATGACGTAGATCAAGTGATAATAAAATACTTGATCACCATAAACCAATACTAGCAAGAGGACTAGGTCCATCGTAGTATAGCTATAGTGAATCAAGGTCGATCCCACAGGGAACCAATTGTGGGTCATTTATATACAAACAATTAATTATTCATGTCAAGGACACCAAGCAGTCTACGACCAACAAGAGACAAGAAAGATAAAGGACTCGACTCGACACAACACAACAAAGACAACGTAATTAACCTCCCCAATTATTATTTTATCGTTTGGATCTAGAGATTCTATATAACTCAGCTAGACTCGACAACTATTAATCCGATTCGTATTTCTTTTATATTGGCTACGGGAGTCATCCCCTAAACTAGATCTAGCTCCGGTTAGGCCATGTAGATCACTGTGCTACATTACGTGACTTCGCTTCGCAGGCCTCCATCTCATATAACTCGCACGCTTACAAAACTAGGGATGCCGATATTAACCGTATTCCTCACCTAGGCAACATTCCCGTGGTTAGGCGTACTTCCTAAGTGATCGCATCGCCCTCTCGTCCCATTAACACTAACTTTGTCGGTATCATGTTAATCTACATTTACGTATAACTAGGCGCATGCAATTCCCGAATACAGAACAGATCTAGATCTCGCTGAAAGTCCCGGAAGATCAATTCATGAGCCGACCTAGGAGTCCTATATTGGTATTTCCTAATAATACTCTAATTAAAATAGACGAGCAACGTAGCCGTAGCCATACCTACTAAGACAAGAAATTCTAGGTGGACAATCACACCATAAAGACGTGGCTAGATTGACGCGACGAACAACTAAATCTTAGCGTTTCTATATACGTAACGGATAAAATAGAGATTCATAAAGTAGCTATATAGATCTACTAGAAACACGATTGTTGATCAAAGTAAAGTCATACATAGGTCACGAGACATAGGCGTGGGCGTGTGGATCCTTATAGACCATGAATCCCCACTGCCTCACGTCGTATTCCTAGATCTATATCATTTAACTAAGAACAAACAATCTCAAACGATAAACAATAATTGGGGGGGGATCTAATTACAACTAAAAAAGAAGAAATAAATACAAATAACTCACATTATTGCTGCTGGAAATTTGTATAAAAACTGTTCTGAGAAACTGAGGATTTGTGTTATGAGTTGATGTTAAAGTAACTAATGAAAGGGAGTTTATAAAGGCTGTAAAACCGACTTAGAATAGCCGTCAGCCGACCTAATTCATAAATCCTAAACCCTAACGAGATAGAAAACGCGTCTGGAGAAGCAGGGACAATTTAGTCAACTCGCTGGAAGCCAGAGCAGGGCTCGCTGCCAGCGAGCCTGAGGATTCGCCCGGGCCATTTTCTGCTTCGCCTAGTCCGTTCCTGGTCCGTCTTGGTGCTTTTATCCACTCCGAAGTCCAGCTAAATTGCTTCCGAATCAGCCCACTATAAATAAGACATAAAACAAGGCTTGTAT
The DNA here is from genome assembly GCA_036785695.1 of Gentiana straminea. NCBI lineage: Eukaryota > Viridiplantae > Streptophyta > Magnoliopsida > Gentianales > Gentianaceae > Gentiana > Gentiana straminea. The sequence continues at coordinate 6,120,661 of JAVUPR010000385.1, read as the reverse complement.
ATCAAATAATATAATAAAATGGCTAATTACATAATAACGAGTCATAACTCGGTTCGGGTGTAATTTATGCACGAGACGACTAATTATTAACCACTTAAAGCCCATTTAAGCTAGAATCGAGGGTAATAAATAGATAATTAACGGTGTAAATTGACCATCATCAAGTGCATGACGCACGCCAGTTGGTCTGACCCGCGCCATTATTGCAGAGTCAGCAATTGTTTGATCTCTTTTATTCTCCCACTCACCAAAATTATCATACACACTTCATCTTCTCCAACTTTTCCTCCTTGAAGATGTTAGATGTAGTGCCCGAAAGACAATTTATGTAATTGTTTTTTATTTAATAATGACAGATTTTATTATTCATCTTATTATTTGATATGTGCTTATATAGTATAAACTGTTGCAAACCCTAATTATATCAGTATGTAACCGCTTAACTCAGTGTATGGCATAAACGTGAGGATTGAGTTAGTGGTGATATACTTAAACTAATAGTCCATGGTGAACTTAATCAGAGTTTAGGGTGACATGATTAAAACACCAATAATGCGCCCAGAACACCTTATGGTGTGATAGTCTTATCCGGACTGTCGGTAGAGGGTACCTAAGTGGGGCATTTTTATATGATGGCATTCATATAGGACTGGACCGATTTAATCCGTATTTCTTGATATAATTCCGTAATCAGGAAATCTTATTAAATCATTAAATGATCATATATGGATTGACCTTAATCCTGAGGTGATCACAGGGTGCTGCTGGTCTCGGGGAAGTGTTTGATGTGTTAGTTACGGATCACTTTGACATATGATCCAAGACACTTCTCGTTGGCACTATTCCTTGATAAGTGAGTAGTTCTGTGTTTCACAGACACGGAATCCATTCCTTCCTACGGGAAGTAGAGAGACAGTCCACTTATTTGTTAGCCCTAAGAAAATGATCGATGGGCCCAGTTCATAATAGACTAATTAGCTACTAGTCAGATATGTGAACTAATTGATCATAAGGGGTTAATGGTAAATAAGGATAAGATATTCTGAGTAGGGTTCATGGAGACTTCCCACTCAAAATGGACGGTCTATGGAGGGTTAGTCCGTATGTAGTGATTATATCAGTGGACGCTTATTTACTCATAGGGTTGAGTGTAAGTATATATCTATAATTGGTAGAGTTCAGTTTTGGGTTTATGGTGGCGTAATCCCGGAATTAATAACTTATGTGTAATTATTCAGTTCGATGAATATTTTACTTAATTTATTGAAGCTACTGGTTATAGGTCCATGGTCCCCAACGTGGCTCCTATAATGCGAGTATTTTCTTGTTATTGGGTCTCAGTGATTATTAATTAGTTGGGCTAATTAATGGATATGCGAAATATTATTTAATTGGGCTAAATAATATGATGCACAGAAAAGACATTTTCTGTGGGCCTGGTGAGCTATAGGTGGCGCCAATATGTCTTGGATTTTCCAAGAAATTAGTTTTCTTGGATAATGACATATTGTGTAATTAATTATTTACCTGTAGAATAATTAATTGGATAAATAAAAGAAAGTAACTTATTTATTATTTATCTCTTAACTTTAAGGATAATTATATTTTCTTATTATAAGATTATAATTATCTCTTATTTTTATTGGCTAATAATATTTAGAATTATCTCTTTTATTTTGTATTACCTATTGGGTATAGGTTTCTCTCTTGGGTTTTGGCTATAAAAAGAGAGTTCTCCTTGAGCCCAAAAGACACAATTTCTGCGCCCCATAGTAGCAGAAGGGAGACAAGAATTCGTTTCTGGTCTTAGTCTCGGTTGAATAAAAACTTGGAGTTTTTCTTGGAAGCATATCAAGGAGGTTCCACTACCAAGAAACGGTGTCCACCAACCGCCGTTTGGAGAACACGTTGGAAGACTTTGGCTTCTCTTCCTACTGTTGGTAAGTTATACTAAACCCCTTGTAGGATTTTAGATCCTTTATTTATGTATTGTAATTTGTAGATCTTGATCCATCCGCTGCGCAAAGAAACTACATCCTTCAGAAGACACCTCCACCCCCAAGGCTCTTTTAGCCGAATTTTAGTAAAATTAGCTCTTGATTTTGACTGTAACAATTAATGATTCTTAGCTAAAATTCTACTACTTTGTTTGGAGTTTAACACTAGTGTTGATTCCATTGAAGGTTTTGGAGTTGAATGAAGAACACCATTTTCGAGTTTGCTTGTTGATGGGCGGCTCCGCCTTCCGGGCCGCCGACCGCCGCATATAGGCGCCCGGGGATAAAAGAAAGAAGGAACGGCCAGGCCTCTGCCCCTCAAGCATAACCATGCCGGAAACGGGCTCTGGCAACAGGCCCATGAGCATAAGGGTGAGAGATTCGCACAAAGACCTCTACGCCGAACACCTAGAGACTATGGACAGACGACCATGCCAACCAGCTAAGGATATGAGGCGACCACTCAAGAATCCACGTCGCCACACTCAGATATGATCCTAGCCGCCGCCGCAGATTCAGTTGTACTATGTCTTTAGTTGTAATTATGTTGAATGTAAGTCGGTCCTTACCCTAAAAATAGGGATCCATGTACCATTCATAAAGGAGGAGAATATATATGAAAAACAAGGCAAAAATCTACCCCTTTTATGTCTCTTTTTACTTACAGTACACCGCCATCTGAGTTCTCTAGCTCCGTCTTACACCACCACTCTCATACACATATTATAGCTAGATATCCACCACTAATCATTAGCTGAACACCCTTGATAATTTCGACGTTATCAATTGGCTCCGTTACCGGGAAAATCAAGGTTTTTAGCCTACCTCCGGCGTACGGCTCATCCACAGTTCCAAGGATATACGGCGGCCCCAGGAAGAGCTCAGTCTTCCCCCAGGCCTCCTTCACAGTTTCTTCATCAAAAAGCTCAGCTCTCACTCGCTCGCGCCCGGAACCTCATTCCAGCGCCAAAATCATCTCGAAACAAGGTAACCTCCCCGATTTCTTGCTCAGAATCACAAGTTTGCTTTTGAATCATCACCTACCTCGTGACTTCTACGCAAAGAAACTCGTCGACACGTGAATTTGTTAAGTTTGTTCTTGAGAAGTCGATGCTCACATTTTCACGACAAGAAAAGGACCAAAGTCACGCTCAGTGTTTTGGCTGTTGCTATAGAATTATTTTGGCCACTAGTTCTGTATGCAATCAAGTTTTTGGCTATCACGTCAGATAGATCTCGTGTTGTTACGTTGCATCGTTTCTTCGTCAATGTAGGAAAGGATACCGGAATCGGTAAGATATTAGGATTTTTTCGGGGCCTCAAGCTTGAGAAATCACAGTTGCTCCCTAAATTCCTATATCCGTACATCGGCACCATCTTCAGATCCGCCGGAAAAGTCATTTTCGAAAACACCCCCAACACGCCGCCTACACGATCAGATAGTATAGGGTTGGTGAGTGTCAGAACGGTTGAGAACCAGAGTACTTTTTGGCACCTAGCGTAGACAACCAATCAGAGCTTGACACATGGCATGGGTGAAGGACGCTACCTATGTTCCACCTACCCCGGGAAAGGGGACCACGCGAGATCTCCCTCGCCAAGATAACTTGGACACCACGCTTGAAAATCCCACCGCATAATGGGAGGACTCTCATCCGGACAGATCAAAACTCAATGTCGACGTAAGAACTATAATAAACCAAAGGAGGTCTGTTTCTAGGGACAACACAAGGAATTCGGCTCCGAATCGCTCCGGACGCACGGAAAAGGTATAAAGGGAACATAGTAGCAACATGAAAATAGAAAAGCCATTCCAGAAAAAGTCCCAAAGGCAGAGGAGGGCTTTGTTAGTAATATCATCCGCAGCGGAAGCGATTTTAAGGATCTAGATCTATAAAATACACGTAATAAAATAACTAGATCTACATTTACAAGGGGGTTGTAGAACATACCTCTTGGATCTCAAAATCCAAGTTGAAGAACCGCAATGGAAAGAACGAAGATGTGAAGAGCACCACGATCTTCCGCACGTGTGATCCAAGCAACTCCCGGTGGAAGGAAATTCTCGTCTCGAATCCTTCCGATATACTACCCGGAAAAATCTCCAAGATCTTCCCTCAACTACCCTTGGCCGAAATTTCCTTCCTCTCTCTAAGAGATGGAAGTCGAAATTTTATTGTGTATCTAAGGCTTGGGAGAACTCTCTTTATATAGGAGAGTAAAACTTAGCCTCCAAGGATTTAATAATTAATACAAAATCAATTATAATAATCCCATTAAATAAAAGATAATCCCATAATATTCTAGAACAAATCTAGAATAATATTTATCTTTATTTCTTTCCATAAATATTTATCCAATAAATATTTTATGCACATGTCTTATTATTTATTGAGAGAACAAATCTCCCAATAATTAATGACACAAAATGTGGCGCCACCTTATACCCTAGGTATAAAGGCTTCCACACATTTCACACACTTGGGCCAAGATTATGAAAAATGTCTTTTTCATATATTTAATTATTTAGCCCAACTAAATTAATAGTCCACTAAACAATTAATTCACATATCGTTTTAATAAAGTCCAACAAGAACTAAATTAATATTATTAGGATTCGACGTCCGAGAATAGCTATGCTATATTAGGAGGCACGTCGGGGACCATGGACTAATAATCAGCGGCTCCGATAAATCAAATAAATAATTATAGAATAATTATATTCGATAAATCAATCATAGGAATATGCCACCATAATCCCGTGACTGCACTCCTCCGATTATGAGATTATATTTATCTCCTCACGAGAATAATAATAAGCGTCCATTGATATAATCATTACATATGGATTAATCCTCCATAGATCGTTCATTCTAAATCGGGAAGTTACCGTTAACCCTTTCTAGAACCTCTTATCCTTATTATTTACCATTAACCACCTAGTGATCAATTAATTCATACAACTCACCGGTAGCTAATCGGTGTAATATGAACTCCATGGATCGATCGCTTCTAGGATTAACAAATAAGGGAAGCTACTGTCTATCTACTTCCATAAATGGAAGGAATGGATTCCGTATCCGTGATAACACGTACTACTCACTCAATCCAAGTACAATGCCAAGATGGGGTAATTCGGATCACGGACTCGGTGTAATCCTTAACCGTCAAGTCAAACTTCATACCGATTCAAGCGGTTGACTCGTGATCACCTCGGGATTAAGATATATCCATAAATATGATCATCCATTGATTCGATAAGACTTCTCGATTACGGAATTATATCGTGAACTCTAATCAAATCGGTCCATCCATATATGATATATCTATCATATATAAATGCCCCATTAGGTTCTCTTAACCGAAAGTCCGGATAAGACAATCACACCTATTGTGTTCGGGCGCATTAATAGCACGTTAAAGGAGAGACCCGATACTCTCGATTAACTTCACTACGGGCTAATTGTATTTTAAGTACATCTTCACTAACTCAATCCTCCCGTGTATATACCATACACCGAGTTAAGTGATTACATAAACGATATACTTTAGGGTTTTCGTAGTGTAAATACTATTGTCACATCGGTGAATATGAGAATAATAAATATGAATAATAATGTCAATTCATTTATTAAATAAAACAATTACAAAATTGTCTTTCGGGCATCACACCTAACAATCTCCCACTTGCACGAAAGCATGTGATTAATTGTTTTAGAGCACACCCTATTATTTAAAATACAACAAACTACATCTCCCACTTGCTCTAAAGCAATGGAGACTCATCCCGTATGCTAGTACCCACTAAGCATATCATAACCATTTCAGATTCCAAAGTACACTCCGAGTATGCCGTCGTAGGATAGGTCAATGACTCGGGGAGTACCTACATCTAAATGTCATGGGTCTTAATGATTAGTCAGGTTGTCGGCTTGAGACGATCCGTAGAATCGAAACGTTACCGGTCCATCTAATCATGTGGTACTGAGTAAACACTGAGCCCGAGATCGACTTAACGATCATCCTCAATCTGACTTAAAGTCAAAATCAGTGTATCACACATATCCAAGTTCATACATGAATATGTCCGCATATTATTCCTCGTTCTCTCAAGATACTAAAGGACATACTAAACTTGCTTTGTTAACCGGCGAATTTAAGATTCGATCAAAATCGACGTTCAATAACCTGACCATCTCTTACTAGAAAGAGAATCTATCCCATTTCTCTTGATCCGAAGATTTAGAGAGTCATTCCTGAGGCATAGGGTAGAACTTCCTCGTTGAATGTTGCATACACAGATGCATCATCTTAACCAATAAGATGGATGGGAAACCGAGGATCGATTCTAATGAATTCGACCGAGTCAAACTCTTAAGAATGTTATCCAAATCTCTGTTGCAGAGAATTGTGGCATTGTCAGATTCTGACTTCAGATAACACACCCATGTTGATTCCAACTGGTACAGTGTTATCCTTTACAAACACTAATATATATTTATATATTCACTACTGTACTAAAATTGATATCTAGTCTACAAAAGACTTATCAATATTCTCGGTCAAATCCACATATTGTAGAAATATATGACTTCCAGTGACCGAGAGGTTTGCTTTTTATCCACAAAGGACATAAGCCTTGACGGTCATCCCGTCATGAGTTCATAAGGCAATACCCTTCTGTTCCGAATGAATCCAGACTCCGTTTGTTTGGCAAGAAAGTCTCAGGGAATCACCCATTTTTTCTGCTTTTGAACGAAATCAAGCAATACTAAGTGGTAAGAGAGTTCAAGGTCTGATTAACTCTCTACTTCTTAGGGAATTACCCTTAGACCACTCAAGCTTTGCTCTGAAAGATAAACTTTCCTATTCATTCTACTCTTTTCCGTGTAGATCCAATTACTCCCACTCGGCCTGAGACACTCAGGTGGTTCTACAAGAGTATGAACAGCTCTGGAGTACCAAACTCCATTCACAGGGTTATGGCTATTAAACCAACCTCTATTATCAGAATCCTATACTTGCTCACAAAAGAGCCATAGGTCATCAATCGATCCTCGGACTACAAAGTCCGAGAACCCGTAATGGGTAATGGATAAACCATACTCCCACTACATTCGGGTGGATCGAAATTCGATCTAGTTTAGTAGTATTTAGTGTTATCACCAACAACCGATGTTGGATGTGGTCTCGATTTTAATCGCTTAGTAACTACCTTGAGTAAACGTACTTCAAGGTTCAAGGTTTTGTCGTTCATGGACTCTATCGGGAAGGATGCAACAAGATAACTCGTCCCTTCCCGATTTCAAGAATCTTATAACAAACCTTTTTCTCAATGCTACAAGATATATAACGATTGGTCACTGACCGAACGTGTTCGCAAAATTCCCAGACCTACCTTCAAGCACCGTGTGCTAAATGCTTATGGAAGTGGGGTGAACCGAATCCACACATTATCCGTAAATTCCAAAGCATATTCTATGTAGACTTCTCGGTCTTACATTTCAATGTAAACCGTTATTTCGCTTCTAATATCTTTATTGAGTTAAGCAGTGTATTGTAGCACATCTAAAAACTATGTAAGGCAATTTAACGGTTTCTCACTTAGTGAGAACATGTCACAATGAGGCAAAGCCGAGCATCGGTCTCGAGGACTATGAATGGCCTATTCCGAGTATAGAATACTCTATCTCTCGTTGAAAACAGAGAAACCTCAAAATATTTTGGATAAACTTTCCGGAGTGTTTGAATAGTTATCGACAAGAAGTCACTACTCGGAAGCTCCTACTAGCTTGTATCTTTCATCGACCCCGAAGGTCGTCATGAACAAGATATGTTACTTCTTTATAACCATTATCCTTTCCCGATTGAAAGGAAACTTAGTCATTGAACCTTTGAGACAATATAACCGACCGGGAGAAAGGAATCACCCCGAGCCGGTCTTCGGTCTTGTCTTTTTGGGACTATGCACTAACTATGGAATATGAAGAAGCGTTTATCTAAATATAGAAACCAATTGCTTTTAACGAGTTCTTTAAGATGTGTTTTATATACATATTTCAAATAGCTTCTAAGTGGTTTTGACTTTATCAAACAAAAGTCCGAGTCTTGGATTCGTACTACAAATGGTATATTCACTTTCTATACGACAAACAAATTATCGAATATAAGGTAAATCCATTCGTTCCAACGAATCTTAAACGTAAAAATAATTTTTCCGCGATATCCAAGGATTGAATCCGAGATTCATTTCCTTATATCACTCCTACTATTCTAGCTAAAATTAACTCGCCCGTTGTTTACTCCTTTAATCGTTAAATGCACTCGCTACCTTGTTCGCCAAAGAACTTAGCTCGAGAAAATCGCCAAGGATTCATAGGTTGGTGATCCAAAATCACCGTCCTTATCCTATGATTTTCGCTTTAATTAATTTTCGGTTCAAATTAAAATTTTCTTAGTTTAGATGACTAACACTTTTAGACATATTCTCCCATTCTTGACTTTCCGTGAATGGAAACAGTCTTGAACCAGCGGTTCGTTTGAGTAGACACTACTCTTGAACCGTGGGATGTCTATTTCGAGTGTTACTCGTCGGGACTTCTCGGATTTTCTAATATACCAGGAAAAACAACAAATCATAACATTGAAGCTCCCACTAGTTTATCGGTTCCAAATACCGTCTAACGAGCAATGCTCAATTTTTATGATTTTCCGATTTTTTCGATTAGATAATCTTATAGTTCCAATGTTTCCAGAAAAACAACAAATCATAGAACTCCCACTAGTTCATCGATTCCAAATATCGTCCAACTAGCGACAATTCATGACTTTCCGGTTTTTCAATTAGAACGGTTACGTGTGTAGTCAGTTACACTTTTCTAATGTTCTAGAAAAACAACAAATCATAAAGCTCCCACTAGTTCATCGATTCCAAATATCGTCCAACTAGTAACACTTCATGATTTTCCGATTTTTCAATTAGAAAATTACTCGTGTAATCACTACACACTCAAAATTCACTAGAAGAATTTCAAAGTCCGAAATCACCTAAGTTTGTCTCCCGTTTGACACGAATGACACTAGTGACATACCTATATGTCACACTGGTTTTTATAATGCTTAAGAGAAAATATCTCTTTTGAAAAATAATTGCATTATCGATTAACTAGTTCAACGTCCTAGTTACTTTCCACTTTTTAACGAAGTCAATACTAGTCAATTAATTTTTAAGCAATTTAGTAAGGGATAATGCTGTAAATAAAATGACATATATTAATTCAAGTTTAACACTACTATATAAGTTTATTTTAGGAATTGTAAACTAAAATTAAGTCTACTCTACCATTCCAAGGTTTTAACCTCGCATCTCAGTGCCGCCGTAGGGTAGGTCAAAGAGATGACGGTTAAATCGAGACAATCTCATCAATGAATAACTTGTGAGAATCGAACATCGCACGAGAATCGAACTTCCCTTTATTCATTGACTACCTTCCTTTTTTAGCCTAGATATTTCCAAAAATATCCTTTATGAGTGTGACCTACTATATCGGATCTCTTAGGTACGCCCCGAGTATGCCGTCGTAGGATAGGTCGGTGACCCGACGAGTACCCGTAAATCCTATCCTTTCGGAGACCAAGCCATGAATGTTGATAGGGGTGAACACCATCCGCGGGGGACGAAATCAAAGCGCCGCGAGGCGTCACCCTTCTCTCACTTACTTGTATCTATAGTAGAGGCCGTGGGGTTGGCTGTCGCCTCCCCGCTCACACTCAATATTTTGGAAGTGGTGGTGGGTTAACTAACCACGTCTTTTTGATGTTAACATAAAAGTACATCAAATCAAGGATTCCGAATGGTGTCGGTAACGTAGGCAAGCCTACCCGTCCTATTCGTTGGAACATATGTGACGGTCGGATGAAGTCGGGTCAAGACAAATTCCCCCATTGAGATAAGAAGGAATCACCCTCTCGCTCTCCAAGTGTAGCTTAGTCTTGCCGGACCCCCGTGCATACATCACACTAGAAGGGTTAAGTCGGTCGAGCGAAGCTCAGTTGACCACCCAACCTATAGGCGAACCGTTTTTATCCAAGATTTATTGTTCTTTTACCATCATTCAATCTCGTAGACACTACGAATCGAAAACGTGATCTCGTTTGGGCTTTTACGGCGGTTCACCGAGAACACACACCGAAAGGCTTAACGATTTCATAACCCGTCCTCGGATCTTTAATTAGTTACTAAATTAATTAATTACCACGTATTAATTAAATTTCAACTAATTACGCGAGTTTGTATAAATGCCTATTTTAATTACCAAAATTAAAATTCTACATGTATGCATGGAGTGGATTTATGATATGATGCATGTCATGGCAATTCCGATTTTATATCTATTTTATGATCAAACACATAAAAAATAAATTGCGGAAAATTTTAAACACCGAGATGGATCGTTGGCACCCCCGTATCTAATCTATTAGAAAATAAAAAAACAAAACCCTAACTAGGGTTTACTACTTTCTAACAAAATCTGTAGCTGTTCGAACTCTTCGATGATCGGCATACCAAACGGACTCGGATCGGGACGAAACTTTCCAGATATGTTCTTCACCTCTCGATCTTCAATATGGACGGTTGGATCGGTGCTTTGACTTACCAATTTTCTCCAGTTAGCCGCCCAACTTGATGCTGAATCTGACTTTGACTGCAGCGCATCAAAGACTTCCTGAGGCAGATCTGGAATCTACATGAATCCAGAACTCCAATTTTATCAATCTGAATGGTCGGATTTGCGTTTCAACGGTCTAAACTCTCCCAGAAAATCGAGGAAGTCACAGGTAGAGTTTCTGTGAATCCTGCGTTTTTCTGTTACAGCAGCGTCTTCGCAGCAACGAACGGATATCGAAACGGACTCTGATCGATGCCAAAATTTGTGGAGTAAATCACCATCTTCTGATCTTGATTCTGACCGGAGGGATCTTCGTTTTAACGGCTCGATCAACGGGAAAAACTAAAATACTAAACAGCTACTAAATAGATCTATTTTCTGGAAATTAAAATTGCAATAAAGATAAATTACATAATTTCCTATACTCATATGAACGAATTTTCATCGTTTATACGAGTTTACAATAGATCTAACGGGTAAACAATGACAACCCCAATCCATCTCTTCAAACCACAACAATCGCAACAACATAAATATATATAAACATGCATTGTCCAAATTAAAAAAATTGGACAATAAAAGCTACATGTTTTCCACTCCTAGATCTAATATTTTATACGTATAAATATAGATCACCTTGGCGACTGATACCACTGTTAGTAATATCATCCGCAGCGGAAGCGATTTTAAGGATCTAGATCTATAAAATACACGTAATAAAATAACTAGATCTACATTTACAAGGGGGTTGTAGAACATACCTCTTGGATCTCAAAATCCAAGTTGAAGAACCGCAATGGAAAGAACGAAGATGTGAAGAGCACCACGATCTTCCGCACGTGTGATCCAAGATGAATGTATCACTCTAAGAAGGATTGTCGACAAGATGATCAGGGATGGGGAGTTGGATAAGTATAAAATACACAATGGAGGAAACATAAATGATCGGGGACCTCGCCGGTATCAAAATGAAATCAAGGTGATCATAGAAGAATTCCCCAACAATCACCTCATCAAGAGTCAGATCAATACCATCAACATCAGAGTCCTCCTGGATACTGGAGCTAGAATGACCTCCATTATTCTAGCTACACGATCAACCGCCGTACCGAAAAGAGAAAATCGATTTCCTGGTCGTCGATCTGCACTCGCACTACACAGCAATCTTGAGGATCCCGTCTCAAAGGAAATTTCAGATGGTCGTTTCAACACCCCACCAATGGGCAAAATTTTATACCGATGAAGGAATTGGAATGGTCGTAAGTCACCCCAGGACCCTGCTAGACCATGTGACCACGAATCGAAGTGATGTTCTGGCAAGAGGAATCTACAAAATGCCTCAGATCGAATCCTCCGAAGTAGCTTCCCGCTGAGCCCGAATAGACACAGTCGAGGTGACGGAGGCTCGAGATGAGCCGAATCTATCAAAGAAGGCGATGGAGATCGACCGAGAGGAGAATAGAGGGCTGAAAAAAAGTCGTTTGCTAAACACTTCAAGTCAGAGACGAGTCCGATTTCACGGCACATGATGAATTAATTGAGGTAATCATAAATGAGAAATATCCTGATCAGAAAGTGAAGATAGGCGGGCAAATGGAAGAAAAAAAAAAGAGAGGAGCTGATAGCAATGCTCAGGGAAAAATTGGATGTGTTCGCTTGGGTAGTCACAGACATAAGAGGGGTAGAGCCTGAAGTCGCCCTGCATCACTTGAATGTAGACCCACGTTTCAAACCCATACAGCAAAAGCCCGCCAATTTTCTAAGGAAAAAGAGGAAGCGATTAAGATAGAGGTGAGCAAGCTAGTCGAAGCGGGGATCGTCAAAGAACTCCAATACCCGACCTAGCTAGCCAATGTGGTGATGGTTAAGAAGCATAATGGGAAATGGTGCATGTGCGTAGATTTTACCGACCTAAACAAAGCTTGCCCGAAGGACCCCTACAAGCTGCCGCGGATCGACAGGATCGTCGAACGAATAGCCGGGTTCGAAATGCTGAGTTTTCTAGACACGTACTCCGGATGTCACCAAGTAAGGATGGCAGGTGAGGAGAAAGAGATGACCGCTTTCAGGGCAGCAGGCGGAATGTTTTATTATGAGATGATGCCCTTCGGTTTGAAGAACACCGGATCCACTTACCAAAGAATGGTCAACAAGGTTTTCGGTTCCCAAATCGGGAAGAATATAGAGGCGTACATCGACGATATGGTTGTCAAATCTGCCTGAACCGATCATCTGGCGGACCTGCAGGAGACTTTCGACAACGTCAAGATGCATTCTATGAAGCTGAATCCTGTGAAATGTACTTTCAGTTTTCAAGCCGGCAAGTTCCTGGGCTTCATGGTCACCTAAAGAGGAATCGAAGCGAATCCAGAAAAAATTCAAGCCCTGGAAAATATGAAGGAGCCCACTTGTGTGAAAGAGGTTCAGAGACTAAATAAAAGGATCATAGCTCTGGGAAGATTCGTCTCAAAATCTACTGACAAATGTCTCCCGTTTTTCAAGATTCTCAAAGGAACAAGAATTTTGAATGGACCGAGGAATGCTCGCAGGCCTTCAGAGCCATCAAGACTTATTTGGCAAGCCCCCCTGTTGTCAGTCCCGTACTAGGGGACGAAATTTTTCTTTATTTGGCGGCCTCGGACCGGGCTGTTGCTGATGTACTTGTCAAGGAGGACGGGGCCCTCCAAAAACCCGTTTACTAGGTTTCAAAAGCACTCAGTCCCGTTGAGAGCCGTTACCTAAAAATAGAAAAATAGGCTTACTCGCTCGTCATAGCAGCCCCAAAATTAAGGGCTTACTTTTCTTCACACACGATCGCCGTACTGACAAATGGTCCACTACGACAGCTGCTGCACAAGCCAGACCTATCATGTCATTTGCTACGATGGGCTATCGAGTTAACCGAATTCGTCATCCGATACGAGCCCAGAAAAGCGATCAAGGCTCAATCTCTGGCGGACTTCATAGTCGAAACAAGCTTCAATGAGGAAGAATCCGCCGGATAGCCTAGCTCACCGAGCGTCGACAAATTAAATACCCCAACAGTGGTAGCGCCGCAAAGGCCTAGTCACTGTTGGCAAATATATCAACGGAGCCGCGAGCCGAAATGGCTATGGAGCCGGAATAATACTCTTGGAGCCGGGTTCGTCTGAAGAGATTGAGAAGGCCTTAAGATTTAACTTCACGGCTTCCAACAACCAAGCCGAATATGATGCGGTCATAGCCGGGTTGGAACTGGCCAAGGCAATGAACATTGAAGTGGAATTTTTTTGCGACTCAAAGGTAATAGTATGCCAGATCAATGGTACCTTCGAAGCAAGAGACGAAGTATTAAAACGATATCTTAATCTCGTCAAGAAACTGAGAAGCAACTTCAAGTACTTAGTTTCAGAACATACCACGTGAACGGAATGAACGAGCGGACTATCTGTCCAAGCTAATCTCCAAAGATAAGTTCAGCAACCCCTCGGTCATGTTTGAATACCTCAAATAGCCAGCCGTATGTCGGGCCGAGATATTGGATATTCAACCATCGATCTCGTGTTGGATAGACGAAATTAAAGCATATATAGAAAATGGAACATTACCAGAAGACACCAAGGAGGCCCAAGCCTTAAAGAAAAGAGCGGCGTGCTATAAGATCTTGAATGGAATTCTATATCGAAGATCTTTTTCAAAGCCGCTAACACGCTGCGTCCGACCCGGAGAGGTACAAAGAATATTGATAGAGCTACATGAGGGGATATGCGGAGGCCACCCTTCTAGCCGCACTCTAGCCCAGAAAGCTTTATTAGCAGGATATTATTCGCCAAAATTGGCCGAAGACGCTGAAAGGTACGCCAAATACTGCGACAAGTGCCAGCGTTTCGCTGACATCCTAAGTGTTGGACTTATTTTTATGTTTTAGTGATGAGTGCCAGACTAGCTATTATAGAGCAAAGGCAAAAAGATGTCTAGATCAAATGTATAGGTTTATTAGAGTTTGATCCTTGTATAGGTTTGATCAAACAAGCACTGTAAAGGTCGGCTGACTTACATCGCAGACTAGTATAGATCCAGTAGGGTAGCAAGTGTCGGTAGACTAATCGGGAACCTGTTGAAGACGAAGGCTGAGGGCTCAAACTCGGTTATTGAAGGCTAAGGGATCAAACTTAGTAGTTAAAGTCAAGGATATGGAATCAGAATTTAGGGAAGTCTGTGATGACCTAAACTGATTACATATGCCTTGTGTACAAGGTCTAAGTTCCAAAAGTTAAGTGGTGATTGGAACTTAGTTAAGTTCAAAAAAGTGTAATCTAACTTCATAAATAAAAGTTAGATAAAAGACAGTTGGCTGAAGTGTTTTTAAAACACAGCAAAATAAGGATCAGCCTACTGATGTGTCTATCAGCAGACTTATATTCTCAGGAATCTGCTGGACACATATTTCGACTTAATCAAAGGTTACATTGGAAGATTACAAGGAAAGGGACAGCTAACAACCTCTGATTTTATCAAACAAATCAATGGTTAAGATTAAAAGGACGTTGGAAAGAAACAGAGGATTATCCAATGGATACAAGTCAAAAGGTGGACAGACTGTATACTGTCAAAAATCATTCTGACAGTGTCAGTACTATGAATAGTGACAGAAGGCAAGTCAAATAGGACAAATCCGAAACGGCTATGTTTGAATTTCAAACATAAGTCACAAGGACTCCTACCTATAAATAGAGGACTCCTAATTCAGATACAAGTGATGAATTTTAAGGATCTATCTTGAGAAATCAGAATTAAAACTGATCAAAACACCCTGCTGAACCTACTAAGCAAAAGCTATTGATCCAGTATATTTCTTCAAGTGTATTCTGCATTCAAGCTGCATCAAGTTTACACACTTGAAGTCTTCAAGCTGCTGATCATATCATCCTGATCAAGCTGCTGAAAGCTGAATCACTTTCTTGATTCAATCTTTCTTTTACAAGAATCTACTGAGGACGGTGAAGCATCTTTGGGTGTGAAAGACTGTTGTTTGTGGTGGAGTTGGTGAAGAGGCAATCCTACCCTTCAAGGACCAGTGGAAGACTTTGGAGCAGCAATCCTACCTGTTCCAAGTGTTCAGTTTGTGAAGCCATAGTTATTGGTGAAGGACAAGCAACTTAGGGATTTTTGTAACTGCTATCTCAAGAGTCTCTATTGAATTACCTCCAACATCACAGGAGAAGAGTGGACTGACAGGATTACACCACCTGGAACCACTATAAAATCTGCCTACTTACTTTCTGCACTTAGTATAACTTGCACATCAATCTACTGAATCTAGCAACTAAATTCACACACATACACTACTGAGTATCTAATACTTGGTATCATATTTAACAACAAGTAACAAGGCTTTATTTTTTATATATTCCACTGCACAAATTCAGTAAGTTCAATAGTCGCGGACTATCGAAGGTCGACGGACTATCGCGAAGTATCGCGGCCGTCGAAGTTGCTGAGTTTGTTAACTCCAAAAAGTTTTAAGTGTTAAGTTTATTCACCCCCCCTCTAAACTTAACCAAAGCCTTTGCAAGGGACCAACAATTGGTATCAGAGCAGTGCTTCTGTTCAGAAGTAATCCTACTTCTTGTGCTTGTGAAAATACTTTGAAAACTCTTTCAAGTTACTGATTTTCAAAGCTTTGCATAATGGATAACAACCAGTATGCTATAACAATGTTGATGTGTTCCTTAGATCGTTTTGATGAGTATAAAGATCGTATGCAGGCTTATCTAGCTGCAACACATGATGAAATGATGGATGTGCTGACAGATGGACCATTAAATATCACCAAGTCAATCACAGTGGGAGATGAGACACAGTACATTCCAAAGCCCAAGAAGGAATGGACTGCTGATGATAGAAAAAGAGCAAACCTCAACAATATTGCTATTGATATTATTTACAGAACCTTGGATAGCAATATGTATATGAAGGTGAAAGATTGCAAGACTGCAAAGGAACTTTGGGATAAGTTGCAGTTAATCTGTGAAGGCACTGATGCAATCAAGAAGAATAAAATCAGTGTGGCAAAGAAGAAGTTCCAAAAGTTCAAAATGAACCAAATGAGACCATTGAACAAATGGAGTCTAGATTCAATGCTATCATGGATGAACTCACCCTGCTGAATGTTAAAACACAAAAGAAGAAATCAATTCAAAAATCTTGGAAGCCTTACCTGCCAAAGAAGTTTGAAAATGAAGGTGACAGCAATAGAAGAAATGAGGAGTTTGCATGAAGAAGATACCTTCAAATTATTCTCAGATCTTAAAGCTTATGAATTCAACAAGAAATTGGTTCCTACCACTGAAAAGGAAGAACCAAAAACCACTGCATTGGCTGCTGCACATCAAGAAGAGACATCAGGAACTCAAGATGATCTACTGGATGAGATGCAAGAGCAGATTGCCCTACTGAGCAAGAAAATCAGAATGATGAAGACTGGAAAGGGCTCTCCAAGAAATTTCACAAAGAGACCTAGTGAAAGGAAGAAGGAAGAACCAAAGAAAGACAATGATTATTTGTGCTTTTAGTGCAAGAAACCAGGACACTTCAAACCTGACTGTCCTGAGTTAAAACAAAATAAGGAACCTGATTATCTTTGCTTCAATTGCAAGAAGCCTGGACATTTTAGACCAGATTGTCCAGACCTACTGAAGACCAAAAGTCAACATAGAAGACATGGCAAGAAAGCTATGGTTGCTGAAGATGAATCAGGGTATGAAGTGGAATCAGAAAAAGGAAATGAATCTGATGACACTGCACTTGTTGCTGATATGGATGATTATGCTTTGATGGCAAATATGGATGAGACAGAGGAGGTATACAACACTGTATCTATAAACACTCCTGCTGGAAGTGATTGTGAATCAATCTGTGGTTCAAATCCCAAAAATTCTGACAATGAAGAGACTTTGGATGCCATCCTTAATCAACTGAGGATAATACAATCTGGTTATGAGATTGTGAAGGCTGAAAAAGAAGCTCTTCAAATAGAAGTTGAGAGTTTGAATGCTAAATTAAGAATTCTCAAGGGTAAGGAAAAAGAAGTTGGACAGAATCAGCATAAGTCTGCTGTACATTCAGTAGCAGCTGAATCTGCTGAACAATCTTCTTCCTCCATTGTATTTAAATCTGGAAAGCCTTATGGTGATAGAACAGGGCTTGGATTTGGAACTCAACAATCCAACAAGAGTGGATCCAGCAAGGTTACTGAACCTAGTACCAGAATTGGTCCTAAGTTTGTACCTGCACAAGATCCATCTCCCAAAAGGGTTGCTGAGGCAGTGAAGCCTACTGAGAAAGCTTCAAGGAAGCAAAATCAGAAGTCAAAAACGTCAACAGCTCCTAATAAGAATAAATCTAAAAATATGACTGATGTACCTTCTAGACCTACTGATAGCAGACCTGCTACCAAGTCTGCTGGACCACAAAAAGGTAAAGGTCTGAAATATTCCAAGGATAAGAATCCTAAACCTAAAAATGTTAATCATTCTAGGGATACTTATCTCAGGGGGAAAGGTAGATTGTTCCCTACTGATGATGATTGGAATATTCCTGCACCTACTGCTAGAAACAGGAAGCATAACCATGCTGATAGGGTAAAACCTAAGCAATGGAATCAGCAGAGGACTCAGCAGAGGAATTATACACGACCTCAGCAGAGACCTCAGCAGACTCCGTATTACAGAGATGTTCCTAACCGACAGCAATCCAATGGTTATGCTAATGCTTCTAACAACATAAATCACTTCAAACAGCATTACATACCAAAAGGCCAGAAGACATATGTGAATCCTACACAACCAATTATTAGACCTTATGGATGTGTAGAATACATGTATGAACAAAAGTATGATACCTTTCAAAGAAGACCTTATGGGAACTTGCCAAGGGTCATGCTTTCCACTGACCATTATGGACCCAAACAGGTTTGGGTACCTAAAATGCATTAACTTTGTTTTGTAGGGTGTCTGGTACTTTGACAGTGGATGTTCCAGACATATGACAAAGAATAAGCAACGTTTGTCAAGCTATATGGCAAAGGATGGTCCAAGAGTAAATTTTGGCAACAAGAACACACCAGGATACATAAGAGGATATGGCACACTGGTGAGAAATGGATTAACAATCAGGAATGTTGCATATGTGGAAGGACTGGACTACAACCTACTGAGCACTGGTCAGTTCTGTGACATGGGATACAAGGTCACTTGTATTGTCATAAGTGAAAGAGGTGATCAAGTTGTGTTGGCTGGAAGAAGACAACAAAACATGTATGTTGTGGACTAGTCCACTGCTGTTCCAGAGACATGCCTGATTGTGCATACCAAGTCAGAACTAAATTGGTTATTGCATAAGAAGTTGAATCATTTAAATTTTGATGATATCAATCGGTTGGTGAAGAAGAAAGCGGTGATTGGTTTACCTGAGATCACATTCAAAAAGGATGCTATATGTGATGCCTGTCAGCAAGGTAAACAGACAAAATCAAGCTTCAAGTCAAAAACTAAGCAATCAACTAAAAGAGTTTTGGAGCTGATGCACATGGATCTATTTGGACCAGTAACACCAACAAGGGTTACAGGAAAGAAGTACACCTTAGTGGTTGTGGATGATTATTCAAGATTCACTTGGGTGATATTTATGAACAAGAAAAGTGAAACACTTCAAAAGATGCCTGAACTTTTGAAGAGATTACAGAATGAGAATGTTGGTCCCAGAGAAGGGTGAAACTATAGTCAGAGGGGGGGGGTGAATGACTATAGTGGAGTTTCAAAAACTTTTCTTGTGTTTTAAAAGCTTTTGGGCGGCGGATAAGTCCCTTCTTACTATGTTGTTTTCAAATCGCTTTAGACATCATCACGTATATGTGTTATGATGTAGGCAAATTAAATAAGTGCTTTGTAAAGTAAATTGCGTAAATTAAATTGACACAAGGCTTATAGTGGTTCGGGTGGTGTAATCCCTTAATCCACTCTTCTCCCGTGATGATCGGAGGAATTCACTATTGTTTTCACGAGATACAACAAGATGATTGTCCTTGGCTTCCCAAGCTTCACAATCTACAAGACTATCACTCCTTGACCGCAACAACTTCGGTGATTCGGTCTTCCTTTTGTCGTTCCTTGAGATCAAAATCCTTCAACAAACTATCACGGCTTCAACTCCTTCTCGCATTGCCTCTAATTCGCTTGCTTCGCTTGATGTGAATGTGATTCACTCACTTGCTTGATCAATCTCAATTCGAATATGACTTTGTAGTTCTGATATTTGAGTTGATCACTAGATGTATCCTTGTAAGTTCAGAGAGAAGGCTTTTCTAATTGACAGAGTTTCTGCTTTCCTTTTTTTTTTTTTTTTGAATTAGTTATTTTCTTTTTCTGTCAATGCCTTCTATTTATAGCCTTGAATAGCCTTGATTTTGAAATTCCGTCCGTTGGCTATATTAATGAGGGAATAATCCTTGATTTTATTCTTGATTCCCCCTTAATTGTATTCTCCTTGATTTCAGTGATCGGATTCTTCTTTCAAATGTATAGCGTAAAATCCGTCCTTGATTGATCCTTTAATGATTGTGCATTTAATGCATGATCTCGCCGAATCTTCAATGTATATTAAATCTAATCTTGTAAGTGTCTCTTCACCGTCCGTAGAACGGTGGAGTGAGCTTTCGACTTAGCCGTTAGTTCTTTCTTCGCCGTTTTGTTTTCTCTTTGCCGACGGTCGTGTACTCACCGATTCACTCGTTTTCTTCTTTGCTTTAGTTTCGGAGAATCTTTATACTTCACCGATCCTTGATTTGGGTGAGATCGTGTACACCATATTGGAATATTGAGTTTCATAACTTAGACTTATCCAAGGTCATCACGTACTTCCTTGGTTATAAGTCGATCATAATCCCTTCTCTCGTATCTCTCGCCGGTGCTTGGTCGGCTTCACTCGCCGAATGTCCGTTTTCACTTTGCCGTCCTACCAACTAGTACAATACTTGTCCGACTCAACTTATACAACATGTCGACTCTAAGTAAAGACTTATACGAGAGAATTCTAACTTATTTCGTGCTTGCTATAACAAATAGTATGGCCATCATCAAAACACAATAAAATGTTCCTAACAATTTTCCCCTTTTTGATGATGCCAAAACCCTCATAAGCCTAAACATAAGTAATAAAAAAAAATTCATAATAACCAACAGAACAAAATTTCAACAATTTTGTTCATCCATCAAGGGGCAATGAGATCCAAAGAATTTATTCAACTCGTTACAAACTACATTTTGCTTAATTCACCTTGTACCTTTTGAACTTTGTAGTCCGAACCTCTTCAATGTCTTTCCAATCAATTTCGGAAACTTCCACTTCCAAGTAAGCCAAAGCCGTGTATTCGTATACACCCCGAAAAACTCTTTTGGCAAAAAGTCTATTGAAATCGTGCATGGTCTCATTGGCCTTAGGTTCTCCAAAATATTTTTCAAGTCTTTCCCTAGCCTCGCAATGTGTGAGTCCGCAAATTTGAGACTTTTGTAGAGACCCCACTTGTTCTGTTTCTCCAATCTCCCCACGGGATTGAAGAATCTTGCCATGTATTTGAAATCTTCTTGTTGTGCGGCCGCAAGTCTTCTCGTCCCTTTGCGATAGTGGTATGGCTGAACTTGGTTTGTTGTTGGTCCGTTTGAGAAGTGCAAATTCTCTTTTGACTTCATTGTAGAGTTTGGCCATATCGCTTCTCATCTTTTCATCCCGATAGTTTAGCCAATCAGCCCAAGCTTCATCTTGTGAGAGGTGAGGATAAAGTCCTTCCCGTACTCTAAAAAATTCTCTTACATGGTCCAAGACATCCGCATCATATTCTCGCTTTGCTTTGGTGACCAAAGTGTAAGTTCCGTGCTCACTAGTATATTTGGAGCCGCCGCCGCTCTCGCCGGTGTTTCCTCCGGTGCCGAGTCCGTGTTGACCGATCGCATCCTCTTTGCCGGGTGGATCCAGGCCTTTGCCGTCCGCCGGACTCGTCTCTATCATCATCTCTTCGTTGAATAGGATGAGGAAATCCAATGCGGGGTTCCTTTGTGGCTTTTTATCTTTCTTCTCTCGATCCTTCTTTGTTGCTCTTCTCGCTTCATTTCGATCCTTATTTCTCTGTCTCTTGCTCTCAATTGTTCTTCGGTGAAATTAGGGGGTTTGAAAGTTGATCCTTCAAAGCTTATCCGTTTTCCCCTTTTTGGCGATCATCCCTTTGCTTTGGAGTAGGATGCTATTGGTGGCCTCTCGCCGTTCCAATCGAGAGTCAAGTTTTGATTCAATAGAGGTGAATCTATTGTTATGATCATTCAATTTCTTATTGACACTCCTAAGTCTAAGTGCCAAAAGCTACCGCCGTGATTCGTTTTCTTGGGAAATGTGTTGCCCGAGGCCTCGCAAGATCGTTGGTGATATTGATGTTAAGTCGCTTCATCGACTTCCCCGTTGTTGAACCACAATGTTTTGTGCATCAATGTACTCGGCAATGGCTTGAAACTTGTTTTCAATGGAGGAGCTTTTGTCATTAAACGCCGAAGTCATGGATCCGAGATACATTGCTTGTCGTTCCAATTCTTCACCAAGCAAGTCCGCCGCTTTCTCAAAAGTTTCATTTGTAATGCCGTGTTCACCGAGAGAGTTTGTGCCTTGTTTCACTTGGTTCGGATCCGTTTGCTCGGCCCTTGTCTTGATGTTGAGTGACATCTCGCATTTACATCTAGATCTTCAAGTATTTGGGTAGATGAGTATACCGGTGTGGCTTGAGCCGTTGTTCCCCCTATCTCTATGCCGGGGGTTGTCTTGACCGGAGTGGCAAGAATGAACCCGTGTCCACAATGTTTGTGTCGTTAGTCGGAACATTGACAGATAGACGCGGTTGAGTGACTCGTCTTTGCCGGAGTTGAAGACTTGCCGGAGGCTTGTGGTTTCAAAAATGTACGGAGAAGAGTAGTGTCATCAATTGCATCCGGTGCAAGAGCATCCTCTTCTCTCGTTTTTACCTAAATCACCATCATTATTGTCATTACAATCATGATCATTATCATCATCATCATCATGATCATCATCACCACCGTCCGAGTCATCATTCGTCTCCCGCAGGTCCGAGCATCTTTGCCTTGGCCGCATCAACCAATTCCCATAGTGGTGATTCATCAAGTACTCCTACAAGTGTTGTGATTCCCGTAAAATCAAATAACCATGCTTCTTCGCAAGCATGTGGTCCGTGTCTTGAAGTTGTTGTCCGGAATCGCCTTCCTTCCATTCAAGATATTCTCGCAATTCGGTCATCTATATCGTTTACGTACAATTGTACATCTTCTTCTGTAGATTCCTCATCTTCTCCAAGTTGTTTTCTTCATTTGGATGCCGTTCATCCTCACCGGCATTTTCTTCTACTTGTCGTGCTTCCTCATTGTCGAATCCTCTTCTCGCTTCTTCTTCATCAATTAATTTTCCAAAGTCTGTCTTTTCCGTACTTCGCCGGACCTTTTGTTTCTTTCTTTGACTTGTGGTGTTGTGTGAGGATTTCTTCCTCTTTCCTTCTCCCCGCCTTCTTTTGTGGTTTGACATAAGTAAACATGACTTTGGATTCATGCGTCCGTGGAGTTGTACAGAGGGGACTTTGAGACATTGCAACGATAGTGCACCCGTATCCCATATGACTTTTTCACCCGTAATTGTCCTTTCATTGTCTTTCCCTCTTTTATCCCTTTTTCGCCCGCTTTTACTTCACCTTGGATTTGCTCTTTAATTCTCAAAAAGAAGTATTTTGCCCAATTAAATCGTAGCTTGTTATAGATGATTCCCATTAACCGCATTCTAATTTCTCGTCATGGCATGATTTGCTCCCAACTTTCCTTCAATGGTTTTGCCAATTAGGGCACTAAACTCATTAAATGGTCGCTTCAACTCGTATCCGAGACAATTTACTTTTGTGGATCCTGGGTTTGCCGTTTTGGCAATGATTGCCCGTAATTCATCTAAGTCCCGTGGTATCAATGTCACTTTTGCTTGACCCTTATTTGAAAGTTTGAGATGTTTTCGGATTACCTTTGCCGTAATCACCACGTCTTTGCCATTTATGGATGCAACAATCTTGTCTTCTTCGAACTTGTCACCTTCTTCAAGTAGGGAGCCCAGCACGTATTGTGCGTATTTCCGAAAGGAAATCGACTTTCATAACACACTTCGGTTATTGGAGGATTGAGGAAGGTGGATAATTTTAGTTTTTCGCGTACCGTCGCCAACCTTTTGGCATGCTCATCATTTCCACACGCTTCGTGTAGTGTTCGCTTGGAAGAATGAGCCGTGGCAATCGATTTTTCGTACCCACTTGAGTGATTGAGGAATATGATGCCATTTTTGAGAGGGAGAGGGGTTTGAAAATGAACTTGAGTTTGCAATAGAGATAAACAAGAGTAGGGTTGTAATTTGCAAGAGAGCGTAAGGATCTCTGAAAATCTCTAAGTCTTGTTTATATAGTGTGATTTGGGTAGTGTGAACGTGGTTTGAGTATGGAAGGATTTAGTGACATAATGGCGTGATTTTGTGTATGAAAAACGCGATATTCGAGCGTAGAGGGGGGAGTGGTTTGAGGCAAGTAATGATAGAGCCCGGGAATCGAGGAGTTTATAATTCAAAAATAATATAATTACCTCCATGATCATAAAGTGATCGCCACGTGTGTACTGAATAATCCTCCATAATTTCCTTATTCTCCACGTGTATTCAGAATTGATTTTGTTCACACTTTGAATTTGTCCAAGTCTTTATTTCGGTGAAGTGCCTTCGCCGGTCACTTAACCGGTCCAATGAGTTCTTCACCGAGTCGCTTCATTGAACCGTTCCTAACAATCGCTTAAGTTACCTCGATGGATACCGGTGCCTTACCTCGCTACATCTCCCGTAACGGCAAAGGTTGTACCGCTTGATGAAGTCACTTAGCCGATTACTCCGCTAGCCGCTCGTTGATACTTAGTCAATTTCAATCATCCCTAACTCGCTTCTCAACATACTAAATCTTTCATAACCGAGAGGTTTAGTGAAGATGTCACCGCTTGGTCTTCGGTGGATATGTATTTTAGGATGACATCTCCCTTTTCAACATGGTCTCTACGATAAAATGATGTCTTACATCAATGTGCTTTGTTCTTGAATGCAATACATCGATTTTCTCGTAATAGATATTGCACTTGTGTTGTCACACATGATTGGGATTGTTTTCTCTTCGACTCCATAGTCCCTTAGCCGTTGTCTTATCCACAAGATTGTGCACAACAACTACCGTCGCTATATATTCTCGTCTTCACCGTTGATGTAGATATAGAGTTTTGCTTTTTGCCGAACCATGAGACTAGTCCGGTTCCTAGCATTTGGCATGTTCCGTAGGTGCTTTTTCTATCTATTTTGCATCCAAGATAGTCGAGTCCGAATATGATATCGTTGTAAATCCTCCATCTTTTGGGTACCAAATGCCAACATTGATGGTGTGTTTCAAGTATTTGATTATCCTTTTAGTCCGCTAGAAGATGTGATTCTTTTGGTTGAGCTTGAAATCTAGCACACACTCCTACCGCAAATGCAATATCGGGTCCGCTTGCGCTTAAGTATAACAATGATCCAATAATTCCTCTATACATTTTCTCGATCAACATCTTTTCCTCCTTCATCTTTTCCAAGTATGACTCGGCACACATTGGTGTGTCTCGCCGTGCCACTTGTGTCCATCCCATACTTGTGTATCAAATCTCTTGTATATTTTGCTTGACTAATGAAAATGCCATCCTTCATTTGCTTTACTTGAAGGCCAAGGAAGTAGTTTAATTCTCCCATCATGCTCATCCGAAATTTGCTCTTCATTAGGTTTGCAAATTTCTCACACAACTTTTCATCTTCTCGATCCAAAGATTATGTCATCAACATAGATTTGCACTAGCAATGTGCTTGCCCCTTCCTCTAGTTTAAATAGAGTCTTGTCTATAGTTCTTTTGTTGAATCCATTCTTGATCGAAATTGTGACAAGAGTTTCATACCAGGCTCTAGTGTGCTCGTTTGAGGCCATAGAGGGCCTTCTTGAGTTTGTATACTTTGTCTTCTTTTCCTTTGATTTGAAATCCAGGAGGTTGTTCTACATAAACTTGTTCTTCCAAAAGTCCGTTTAGGAATGCACTTTTGACATCCATTTGATAGACTTTGAAGTCTTTGTGTGCAGCAAATGCTAGAAAAAGTCTTATTGCTTCCAATCTTGCTACCGGAGCAAATGTTTCATCATAATCTATTCCTTCACTTGGGAATATCCTTTTGCAACTAGCCTTGCTTTGTTTCGGCAACAGCTTCCTTGCTCATCCATCTTGTTCCCGAATACCCATTTTGCACCAATGATGTTGGCCATTTCGTGTCCGTCAACAAGTTCCCGTACTTCATTTCTTTCAAATTCATTTAGTTCTTCTTGCATGGTTGTGATCCAATCTCGCATCTTGGATTGCATCAACTATGGTCTTGGGTTCCACTTGTGATAGAAAGCAAGTTAGCATGTGCTCCAGCTTGTCTTCTTGTTCGACTCCGGTGTGAATATCTCCAATGACTTGTTCTTCGGGATGGTCTCTAAGCCAATTTAGGTCCGGTTGAAGTTGATCTTCACTTGGTGCTTCCATACCTTCATGCCGAGCATGAACTTCAATTTCGTGTGCTTCTCCCGTTGTATTGATATGTGGCTCCTCTTGATTTTCAAAAAGATGATTCCGGATAGTAGCCGGTATGGTTGCATTTGTATAGATTTGCCTCTCGTGCAAATTTCTCTTCTTGGTCTTGAAGATCTTC
This sequence comes from Gentiana straminea, assembly GCA_036785695.1. NCBI lineage: Eukaryota > Viridiplantae > Streptophyta > Magnoliopsida > Gentianales > Gentianaceae > Gentiana > Gentiana straminea. The sequence continues at coordinate 6,094,134 of JAVUPR010000385.1, read as the reverse complement.
ACCATTTGTATATGGTTCATCAAAAACCACATGTATTGATTCTTCAATCACCAATGTTCTTTTATTTAGTACTCGAATGCTTTGTCCGGTGTCCGAGTATCCCATGAAGATTGCTTCATCACCTTCTCATCAAAGGTATGCAGATGATTCTGTTCAAGACAAAACATTTTGATCCAAACATATGAAAATATGAGATATTGGGTTTTCTACCATTCCATAATTCATATGGAGTTTTTCCATGATGTTTGTTGATGATTGATCTGTTTTGTGTATGGCATGCCGTGTTTGTCGTTTCAACCCAAAATCTCTTTGGCAAGCATGCTTCAAAGAATCATTGTTCGATCGCTTCTTTGAGAGTTCTCGTTTCTTCTTTCGCTACACCATTTTGTTGTGGAGTTCCCGCTGCGATAGTTGATGTAGTACTCCATTTTCTTCACAATAGGTTCGATAATTTCATTTAGAAATTCAAGGCTCTATCCGATCCGATTTTGATAATTTTTAGCTCTTTTTCATTCTCGAGTCTTCTCGCAAAGTCCGGTAGCTTCTTGAGTGTTTCTTTCTTCTTGTTCATGAAGATGGTCCAGGTGTATTTTGAGAAGTCATCCACCACTACAAGGGTATATTTCTTACCACTCACACTTTCTCGGAGTGACCGGTCCAAACAGTCCATGTGCGTAGATGTAGAACTCTTTGTTGTAGATTGATGAGGCTTTGATTTGAATGAGCTTTTTATTTGTTTTCCTTTCGACAAGCATCACATAGACTCTCTTTCTTGAATGTGATCTCTCGGCGTGCCTTCAACTAACTTGCTCCTTGATAGTTTGTTGATGGTCTTGAAATTCGTGTGATTTAATCTTCTCGTGCCAAATCCAAATTGTTGATTGTTTATTCTTGACAAGTAGACATGTTTCTCGCCTTGGTCGTTCTCCATCCACCACATACATGTTGTCTTGTCTTCTACCCGCAAGAACCACCGTGTTTGTTTGATCGTGAATCACTTTGCATCCTTCTTTGTTGAAGTGCACATTGTAGCCTTTGTCACGAATTGACCGATGCTCATCGATTGAAGTTAAGTCCCTTGACATATGCCACATTTTGAATCTTTAGATTGTTTTTGAGTATTGTGCCTTCCCCTTTAATCTTGCCAGGGTTTTCTTTTCCTCCAAATGTGACTTTGGGTCCATCAAAAGCTTTAAAATCGTTGACCCATTTCTTGTTTCCCCGTCATGTGTCCGGAACATCCACTGCCTATGTACCGGACATCCTACAAAACAGATTAATTAAGTTTGGGTACCCAACACTCACTTTCATCTGATTCTTTAGCCATTAAACATAGGCTTGTTTCCTCAGTGTCTGAACTATCACTTTTGTCTTCATCCAATTCTTTGGTCATGAGGCATAGGCATGCCTTTTTATTTTCTCGAGTCGTCTTCTTCATCACTATCATCCGAGTCATTGTCGATGATTCTTCATGCTTTTCACCGCCGGATTCTCGCCTTAAGTGCCTTCTTGCCCTTTCTCTTTTCGGATGCTTTGAATTTCTTCTTTTCATCATCTTTGTCATTTTCTTCAGACAATCACCTTGAAGTGACCTCTCTTATTGCGCTTGAAGCGTCCGTATTCATCATCTTTCTTCTTCATGTCTCTGTTTGAGCTTGACTTTTTGTTTGATGTTGAATTTCCCTTGAATGGCTTCTTTTTAAACCCGTCAAAACGTTTAACTAATAAAGCTACCTCGTTCTTTTAGTTCTTGTGTCTCTTTGTCGATGCATTCGGCAAAGTTACTTTGCTTGGGGTGCAAATGCAGTAATTTTGTGTGTCTCTCGCCGGACCACCATCTTCACCGTTCAATTCGAATTCATGAGCTTTCAATCGGGACATCGTTGTCGAGTGTCGTTGCTTGCAAGATTTGTTGTTCCTCCGATTACGATGTTATGATCTTCCATCTTTCGGTAGTCCTCTCAAGATCTTCAAGCATACTTCTTTTTGTGGATATGTGTGTCCAAGTCAGTTGTAGTTCACTCGATGATGCTTGAGAATCTTTGGTCCAATTGTCCATTTGATCAATGGATTCACCGCTTCATTTTAAAGTTCTCAAATTTCTTTTTAATGCAACGTATAATTTGTTTTCTTTGATCACGCTTCGATCCTTCATTTATCAATGATAGTTTGTCGCACATCTCCTTTGTTGTTTTGCGCTCTTTGATTCTCATGAACATGTTGTTGATCACCGTTGAATTAATTGATCACTGTAGTCTTTAAGATCATATCTTTTGCTACAAAGTCTAGGTTTGCTCTTCTCCCGTCATCTTTGGTCCAATCTTTCTTGGGTTTGTCTATCTCCTTTCCTTGATCTCGCTCCGTGACCTAATTTTTAGTAAAAAGGTGCCGTGCCTACCACGGTAGTGATCATGATTGGGCCGTCATTGATTACATCCAAGATCTCCTCATGAGTTGCAAAGATGAGATAACATTCTTATTTATATTCATCAAAATTTCATTTAACATTGAAAATAGGTACTTTTGACAAGAAGTTTGAGGAATCCATCGGTGCAATTGAAGATAAAAATGGCAAGTGAATGAAAAACTTCGATTTGAAAACTACTTTGAAAATATGTGATCTCCTTGTTACCGAAATTAGATCCGAACAAAGTTCGATACTAGGAACACCGCTCCGATACCAATTGTTGGTCCCGTAGAAGAGGTGAAACTATAGTCGAGAGGGGGGGGGGTGAATGACTATAGTGGAGTTTCAAAAACTTTTCTTGTGTTTTAAAAGCTTTTGGGCAAATGGATAAGTCCCTTCTTACTATGTTGTTTTCAAATCGCTTTAGCCAATCACGTATATGTGTTATGATGTAGGCAAATTAAATAAGTGTCAGTAAAGTAAATTGCGTAAATTAAATTGACACAAGGCTTATAGTGGTTCGGGGTGGTGTAATCCCTTAATCCACTCTTCTCCCGTGATGATCGGAGGAATTCACTATTGTTTTCACGATACAACAAGTATGATTGTCCTTGGCTTCCCAAGCTTCACAATCTACAAGACTATCACTCCTTGAATGCAACGCCTTCGTGATTCGCCTTCCTTTTGCTGCTCCTTGAGATCAAAATCCTTCAACAACTATCACAGCTTTCAACTCCTTCTCGCATTGCCTCTCGATTCGCTTGCTTCGGTTTGATGTGAATGTGATTCACTCACTTGCTTGATCAATCTCAATTCGAATATGACTTTGTAGTTCGATATTTGAGTTGATCACTAGATGTATCCTTGTAAGTTCGGAGAGAAGGCTTTTCTAATTGACAGTTTCGCTTTCCTTTTTTTTTTTTGAATTAGTTATTTTCTTTTTCTCGTCAATGCCTTCTATTTATAGCCTTGAATAGCCTTGATTTTGAAATTCCGTCCGTTGGCTATATTAATGAGGGAATAATCCTTGATTTTATTCTTGATTCCCCCTTAATTGTATTCTCCTTGATTTCGTTGATCGGATTCTTTCTTTCAAATGTATAGCGTAAAATCCGTCCTTGATTGATCCTTTAATGATTGTGCATTTAATGCATGATCCGCCGAATCTTCAATGTATATTAAATCGATCTTGTAAGTGTCTCTTCACCGTCCGTAGAACGGTGGAGTGAGCCTTCGACTTAGCCGTTAGTTCTTTCTTCGCCGTTTTGTTTTCTCTTTGCCGACGGTCGGTGTACTCACCGATTCACTCGTTTTCTTCTTTGCTTTAGTTTCGGGAGAATCTTTATACTTCACCGATCCTTGATTTGGGTGAGATCGTTGTACACCATATTGGAATATTGAGTTTCATAACTTAGACTTATCCAAGGTCATCACGTACTTCCTTGGTTATAAGTCGATCATAATCCCTTCTCTCGTATCTCTCGCCGGTGCTTGGTCGCTTCACTCGCCGAATGTCCGTTTTCACTTTGCCGTCCTACCAACTAGTATAATACTTGTCCGACTCAACTTATACAACATGTCAGACTCTAAGTAAAGACTTATACAGAGAATTCTAACTTATTTCAGGCTTGCTATAACAGCTAGTATGACCATCATCAAAACACAATAAAATGTTCCTAACAGAGAAAAGGTTTGGCAGTAGTGAAGATAAGATCAGATAAGGGTACTGAATTTCTCAAAAAAGTTATAAGAGAATATTGTGAACAGAGTGGTGTACTACATCAACTTGTCGTCTGTGGTACACCTCAAAGAAAATGGGGTTGCTGAAAGAAGAAACAGGACATTAAAAGAAGCAGGAAGAACTATGATTTGTGAAGCATTGCTACCGTAAAGATATTGGGTCAAGCAAATCAATACGATGCTATACACAAAACAACCTCAGTGAACAAGAAGCTGCTGAAGACACCTTATGAAATTTGGAATGGAAGGAAACCTAATATATCCTATTTCCATCCATTTGGAAGCAAATGTTTTATCTTGAATCACAAGGAACAATTGAAGACATTCCAACCAAACAGATGAAGGAATTTTCTTGGGATATTCTTCTGTCAGCAAGGCATTCAGGGTACTGAACAAAAGGTCATTGAAACATGAAGAGACAATACATGTTGTGTTTGATGAACCTAAGTTCACTGGTATGGAAGATGAAACTTGTGAACCTGTTGAGATTCTACAAGTCACTGATCCAGATTGTGTTGAAGTTTTGGAGAGGTTTAATGACTTAAAAGTTTCTGATTCTGCCCCGGCTATCACCCTACTGGTGACATTACTATGCAACAACTGAGGCAGTTCAAGGATCTGCTGGACCACCTGTTGAAGAAACAACAGACCCTACAGAAGATGAGGTTTCTGAAAGTCAATCTAACCAGAATCCACAATGGTTAATAGATCACCCTACTTAACAAGTTATTGGCAACATACAGCAAGGTGTAAGGACTAGAAGACAATTAGAAGCAATGTTTACATGCTTTCTATCTCAAATGGAACCTAAAGTTGTTGAAGAAGCAATTTCAGATCCAGATTGGATAATTGCTATGCAAGAAGAGTTAAATGAATTTGAAAGAAATCAAGTTTGGACACTAGTGGAAAGGCCTAATCATGCAAATATAATTGGTACAAAATGGGTATACAGAAACAAATTGGATGAATCTGGTACCATTGTGAGGAATAAGGCCAGACTAGTAGCAAAAGGCTATTCTCAAGCAGAAGGAATAGGCTTTGATGAAACATATGCCCCTGTTGCAAGATTGGAAGCTATTAGATTATTTTTGGCATATGCATCTTATAAAAACTTCAAAGTATATCAGATGGATGTCAAGAGTGCATTTTTGAATGGCATTCTGGAAGAGGAGGTCTATGTTCAGCAACCTCCTGGATTTGAAGTTAAGGACCAAGAAGATAAAGTGTACAGACTCAACAAAGCACTTTATGGTTTGAAACGAGCACCAAGAGCATGGTATGAGACTTTATCTCAATTCTTGGTGGACAATGGTTTTACATAAGGCACCATTGACAAGACTCTTTTCAGAATCAATGAAGGGAATAGCACCCTACTGGTACAGATTTATGTTGATGACATAATCTTTGGTTCTGAAAATGAATTGCTATGTGAGAAGTTTGCAAATCTAATGAAGAGCAAATTCCAAATGAGTATGATGGGAGAAATGAACTACTTTTTGGGATTGCAAGTCAAACAGATGAAAGATGGAATCTTCATTCATCAAACCAAGTATACCAAGGAGCTACTGAAGAAATTTGGTATGGAAAACAGCACCAAGGTATCAACTCCTATGAGTACAAATATTAGATTGGATGAAGACAAAGAAGGCAAATATGTTGATCAGACTTTGTATAGAAGGATGATAGGCGATCTCTATTTCGTACCTTCATCGCCGCGGACTCGATATATCCTTTGCTGTAGGTGTTTGTGCAAGATTTCAATCAAAACCTAAAAAAAGTCATTTAGGTGTAGACAAAAGGATTCTCAAGTATCTAAAAGAGACTTTGGGAGTAGGAATATGGTACTCAAAAGATGGAAGCTTCAAGGTCATATCCTACTCAGATTCTGATTATGCTGGATGTAAGATTGATAGAAAAATCACCACAGGAACCTGTCAGTTAATGGGAAATAGACTGGTTTCCTGGTTTAGCAAGAAACAGAATTCAATATCAACTTCCACTGCTGAAGCTGAGTGCATTGCTGCAGGAAGTTGCTGTGCAAAAATACTGTGGCTAAGACAACAATTAAGGGATTATGGAATTGAAGAGAGAGAAATTCCAATTATGTGTGACAACACAAATGCAATTACAATCACAGAAAATCCTGTTTTTCACTCAAGAACCAAGCATATTGATGTGAGACATCACTTTATAAGGGATCATGTTGAAAAGAAAGATGTGGTGGTTCTTTATATCCCCACTGAAGATCAACTTGCTGATATTTTCACTAAACCACTGGATAGTGAAAGATTTGCTAAACTAAGGACTGAACTTGGAATTATAAAAGTTGACTGATATAGTTTTATTCAGCAGTGTACTGGAATTCACCAAGGGGATTAGTCTTTGCTATGTTGGGTGAGCTCACTTAGCAGATTAGTCATTGGTATCAACAATTCCATGTACTTATGTTTGGACAATTGAGCAAATGAAGTTGCCAAGGGGATTGGTCTTTGTCATGTTGGGTGAGCTCACTTGACAGATCAGTCATTGGAATTAAACTTCATCTTGTATTATCAGTTGGACAATACAAAAGGAATTAAACATCGACGAGTGACTCTATCAAATAGGTCGCTAAGACATCTTTTCAAAGGTAGCCGCCGGACCAAGTCTACTGATAACTAGGCTGCTGAAGAATACGTTGCAGTCAAACTTTACTAAAGTCAAAAAGCAAATGGCGGGACATTTATTCTATCCTTGTAACCTTAGTTACACGATCTGACGGTTACAAAATGTTATGGAAAAGTAATGGGTCACGTGTCAAGATAGCATTCACTCAGATTTAACCGTGGTTAAATACCACGGTACGTGCTCTGACAATTGCAACTACATATGCCTATATAAACACAGACCTACACACAGAGTTCACACTTACAACTCTCTCATTGCTATTTCTCTGCGTATACACTGTGTGAACACAGATTTGAGAGCTATCTTCTTCATCTTTTTCTTACAACAATGGCAAAGAAGGATGAGGTTCATGTTGGAACCAGTCAAAGTGTAAGAGGATATGTTACTGACTGTAACTCCACTGAGTTATCCATTAACATTGGACGTAGAATCAGACGGTTTGCTGGATTAGAAAGTATTATCAACAGAAGATTGGAAAGAATTTCTTATGTCAATGTACTGGAATTCTGGAAGAACATTATCATACATGAAGGTAGAGAGGCCTTCACTACAACCGTTAATGGAAGAGAAATTGAAATATCTTCAGACCTTCTAAGAAATGTATTTCATTTTGCACCTGGAAACAATGCTCCCACCAATCCAGAAGCTATGAATCTACCTAGAATGCAGTTTGTAGATGCTATAAAGACAGATGATTCAATAGCATCAAATCTGGGCATCAATGTAAGGTATATTGGTTATGAGTACAACCTGCTAAGCAAATTGATTTCCAAAACCATCTTGGGATTCGTTGGAAGCTTAGATACACTGTCTGGACCTAAAATAGACCTGCTGATAATCATCTGCAGAAGTATGAAGTTTGATTGGGATGGATTCTTCATACACTACATGAAGAAGGTGTGTATTGAAGATAGAGATGGTACAAGGAAGTCCAAGGTCAAGCCCTTAGGTCTAATGATATAGACCTTGTTGAATCATCTTTAGATACCTGATGTTTTATTTGAAAATATTAACAAATCCAGATTCAAGCCAGAAGTTGCTACTCTTATCCCTGGTCTGGATGATGATGATGAAGATGTGGATGATGAGGCTACTGAAAGTGATGGTGATGGTGGAGATGATGGTGATGCTGGTGGTGAGCAGGTTAAGAAAGTTGTTAAACCTGCTGCACCCAAGAAGGTTACTGAGAAAAGAAAGGCTATTGTTACAAGAAAAATTACAGAGTTGTTAAAGCCTAGAAAGACAAGGAAGCAAACAACAGAGACTACGCTGAGTCTGCTGAGGGTTCAGTGGAAGTTGAGGTTACTGACCCTACTGTTGCAAAGAAGAAGTCTGTTGCTGAGGTTGTGAAGAAGCAACAGAAGGAATCCGGTAGAAAGAGGAAGGCTACTGAGATTGAAGAAGAGCCAATTTCAAAAATAATGAAAGAGATTGCCAAAAAGAAGAAACATGGCAAAGGAAAGCAGTTGAGGATTCTAGAGGAACAAAGAGAAGAAGAAGAAGGAGAGGCTATTGAGGCTGAGCCCTTAACAATTATCAAGACTACTGAGTCAGCAGAGGTTGTTGTTGAGCAACCTACGAAGAATCACAGCGACTACCGAACCCGAGCCTCGCTGTGGAAGTTGTTGAATCCTCACCGCAAAAAGGCCGTTGAGCCTACTGAAGCTGCACAAGTTGTTGTTGAGCAACTTGTAGAAGAACCACAGCAAACTACTGAGTCTGCACCTGCTGTGGAAATTGAAACATTGGTACAAGACCCTGCAAGTCCTGCAATAGTTCAGGGGGAAGAGCAATCTGTTGCTAACCCTGCTGATGAGCATATAAGTCAGGGGGAATCAAGTGTGGTACAGATGGATGTAGTAGGAACAAATATACAACCTGAGCAACCTACTAACTTAGAGGCATCTGTGGAAGAGACTTTGAACTTGCTTGTTGAGACCTTTGGAGGTCAGCAAGCCACTGAAAATGCTCCCAGGAAGCCAACCATGCCTTTTGAAAGACATGAGAAGAAGAAGAAGAAGAGAGGAGTTTGTTGATCCTAAACTCCAGCAGGTGGCTGACTACTTTCAATGGAAATTTGGATATTATAAAAGACAAAAGCCAGCTGCTGAACCTATGACAGATTTTGAAGAATGGGCTTTTGAGAAGTTGGGAGTGGAGAATTTGTTGGATCTAGTTGATAACTCCTTATTAGAAGCAAGATTGATGGATTTGATTGATGAGCAAAAGAAGGAGGAGGGTATCAAGTTCAAAGATGACAGGGATGATTCATCATCATCTGATTATGGTGGTGATTATCCATCTGGACCAGGAGGAGTCAGTGGGATTACCATGATAATTGAACCAAGTGTACTACAGTCCACTGACACTGGTAGGTCTGCTGAGGGCCAGCAGACTGGTCAAATGGAGGAAGATCTGGAGGACCTAACCATGGATGATCTAGAGGCCTTAATAAATGATGGGATAAATCTTGGAGGCAACAGACTAGTTGATGTTTCAGATACTTTCTTTGTTGAAGAACCTGTTGAACAACCTCCAGGTCAACAAAATATAGATTTGGATGAAGAGAGAATTACTGATCATAATGAACCTGATGTCAGTTCTGAGGATTCAAGTCAATATCAAGAGTGGATTGACACTGAGGGAACCTTATCCAAATCTGGTAATACTCTAAGAAGGATTGCTCATACTGAAGGATTTCAAGAAGATAATATGGTTGAATTTCCTTCAATCCTTGTACAGAGGGTACTGATCACTGAGGATCGGTCAGTGATAGCTCAGAGATTGGACATGGTGATGGGATTTGAAGGATCACCATTGCTGGTTGAGGAGGTACAGGTTGCTGAGTTACAAACAGCACCTGGACAAAGGTTGGAATAGGAGGTACAGGTTTCTGAGTTACAAACAGCACCTGGACAAAGGTTAGAACAGGAGGTATAGGTTGCTGAGTTACAAACAGCACCTGGACAAAGGTTGGAACAGGAGGTACAGGCTGCTGCGTTACAAACAGCACCTGGACATAGGTTGGAACCAAATTTGGGTTTGGAGGAAACCCCTGTTGTTGTTGTTGAAGAGGCCGCTGTAGTGGAGCCCACTGGAGAAGAGACCATTGTAGGGAAAGATGCTCAGCAGACTGTTGTTATTGATGAAGATGAACAGCTGCTGGATTATGAATACAGTGATGAGGAGTTTCAAATGCCTGGTGAGGAACCAATAGATGATGAGCCACCACAGGCATTTGTACCACTTTTTGAGGAACCTGCCATAGATCCTATCCTAGAGGAGTTTCAGGGACCTCACCCTGCTGGAAGAGATATGAGCTATGGCATGGTTGTCAGCAGACAGAGGGCACAGTACAAAGTAGAGGAGCCTGCTGATGGAGCTGCTGGACATATGGCTGGTGGTGTACCAGCAGAGGTTTTGGATGAGTTGAGGACTGTCAGAAATGACATTTCAAATCTGAGGACTCAACATGATAGGCAAGAGCAGAGGTTTGAAGATTTAATGAATCTGGTGGAAAATAGAGGGAGGACTACAGAAACAGTTGCTTCCAATATTACATCCACTCAGTATGCTCTTGCTGACCTTGCTATGGATATAAAGGGGATCAAGCAAGGTAATACATTGAAGGACAAGTTTCTGAAAGATCAGTTTGCATCCATTCACCAGAAACTTGATAAGCTTGCTGAGACACCTAAGCCTGTTGTGGCTGAATCTGCTGGAATATTGCAACCTGCTGTACTAGATCCTAAAATCACTGAAAGGATAACTCTACTGGAGCAAACAATGCAAGGAAGGATCATTGCTGTTGACACTAGGACTAAAATTATGGAGGGTCAACTGAACAACCTAGTGCTCACACAGGAGAGTGTACATGGCCTGCTGTCCCGTTTTGTTGATGATGTCAATAAGGGGGAAGAGAGCCAAACAGCAGTAGCAAAAGAGGCTACTAGGATCTTTGCTAAGAAGAGATGGGAAGCTGATACAAATGCCCTTAGGGAGCCTGCACTTGGCAGACTTCCACTCACTGATGATCTTCTCAGAGAATACAAAAAGGTTTATAACAATAAGAGAAGACCCTATCATGATAAAGGATTCCATGAGGGACTCAATTCCTTTCTTGGACTCAAATTTTGGGAAGCAAGGGTCAAAGCAATGAGGGCCACACAGAGAGGTGGAAGAGGTGGCAGAGGTGGTAGAGGTGGAAGGGGTTTACCTACCACATCAGCAAAGGAGTCACTTAATGAGTTTAAAGAAATATACATGCGTTTAGGCTTTAGAGTACATCAGATAAACCTTACTCTACCTAAAGCATGGCACTGGTGGAAAGAAGTGAATCCTCACATTGACTTCTCTCTGATTGAAAATGAATGGATGAGAGAAATGATCAGAGAGATAAGAGCCTATCAAGAGCAAGCAGAAAAGGCTAGAGAAGATAGAGAAAGAAGACAGTAGATCAGCATTCTTTATCTGTTTTATCATTTGCTGCATTTAGACTGTAATAATTTTTGGACAAGTGATTATAATGAGATGTGACTACATTTGTTCTGTTTTTGTTCTTAATCTTTTTGCTTTGCTGTAAGGAGGGTATTGGCATCATCACCAAAAAGGGGGAAATTGTTGGACTTATTTTTATGTTTTAGTGATGAGTGCCAGACTAGCTGTTGTAGAGCAAAGGCAGAAAGATGTCTAGATCAAATGTACAGGTTTATTAGAGTTTGATCTTTGTATAGGTTTGATCAAATAAGCATTGTAAAGGTAGGCTGACTTACATCAGCAGACTAGTATAGATCAGTAGGGTAGCTGTGTCAGTAGACTAATCAGGAACCTGTTGAAGTCTGAAGGCTGAGGGCTCAAACTCAGTTATTAAAGGCAAAGGGATCAAACTTAGTAGTTAAAGTCAAGGATATGGAATCAGAATTTAGGGAAGTCTGTGATGACCTAAACTGATTACATATGCCTCGTGTACAAAGTCTAAGTTCCACAAGTTAAGTGGTGATTGGAACTTAGTTATGTTCAAAAAGGTGTAATCTAACTTCATAAATAAAAGTTAGATAAAAGACAGTTGGCTAAAGTATTTTTAAAACACAGCAAAATAAGGATCAGCCTACTGATGTGTCTATCAGCAGACTTATATTCTCAGGAATCTGCTGGACACATATTTCGACTTAATCAAAGGTTACATTGGAAGATTACAAGGAAATGGACAGCTAACAACCTCTGATTTTATCAAACAAATCAATGGTTAAGATTAAAGGGACGTTGGAAAGAAACAGAGGATTATCCAATGGATACAAGTCAAAAGGTAGACAGACTGTATACTGTCAAAAAGCATTCTGACAGTGTCGGTACTATGAATAGTGACAGAAGGCAAGTCAAATGGGACAAATCTGAAACGGCTATGTTTGAATTTCAAACATAAGTCACAAGGACTCCTACCTATAAATAGAGGACTCCTAATTCAGATACAAGTGATGAATTTTAAGGATCTATCTTGAGAAATCAGAATTAAAACTGATCAAAACACCCTGCTGAACCTACTAAGCATAAAGCTACTGATCCAGTATATTTCTTCAAGTGTATTCTGCATTCAAGCTGCATCAAGTTTACACACTTGAAGTCTTCAAGCTGCTGATCATATCATCCTGATCAAGCTGCTGAAAGTTGAATCACTTTTTTGATTCAATCTTTCTTTTACAAGAATCTACTGAGGACAGTGAAGCATCTTTGGGTGTGAAAGACTGTTGTTTGTGGTGGAGCTGGTGAAGAGGCAATCCTACCCTTCAAGGACCAGTGGAAGACTTTGGAGTAGCAATCCTACCTGTTCCAAGTGTTCAGTTTGTGAAGCCATAGTTATTGGTGAAGGACAAGCAACTTAGGGATTTTTGTAACTGCTATCTCAAGAGTCTCTAGTGAATTACCTCCAACATCACAGGAGAAGAGTGGACTGACAGGATTACACCACCTGGAACCACTATAAAATCTGTCTACTTACTTTCTGCATTTATATTCTGCACTTAGTATAACTTGCACATCAATCTACTGAATCTAGCAACTAAATTCACACACATACACTACTGAGTATCTAATACTTGGTATCATATTTAACAACAAGTAACAAGGCTTTATTTTTTATATATTCCGCTGCACAAATTCAATAAGTTCAATAGTCGCGGACTGCGAAGGTCGACGGACTATCGAAGTATCGTTGAGCCGTCGAAGTTGCTGAGTTTGTTAACTCCAAAAAATTTAAGTCTTAAGTTTATTCACCCCCCCCCCCCCTCTAAACTTAACCAAAGTCTTTTCAAGGGACCAACACCAAGGCTGCCCTCAGTAGAGCAAAGCATCGCCGTCGCCGCATGGCCCTTCAACATGTGGGCGATCGATCTGATCGGTCTGCTTAAAAGAGCCCGGTCGAACTGCGAATATGTGGTCGTCGCCGTGGATTACTTCACAAAATGGATCGAGGCAAAAGCGCTTGTGAAGATCTATGCCAGAGATATAATATAATTTCTATTGGATCAAGTTTGGACTAGATTTGGGGTACCACGAGCCATCATATCCGACCACGGTCCACAGTTCAGATATGAGTTTGATGAATTTTGCAAGGATCATAACGTCAAACATTGGCAGTCCTCAATATGCTATCCCCAAGGGAACGGTCAGGCGGAAAATGCCAATAAGAAAGTGTTAAAGGTGTTGAAAAAGAGCCTAGACGAGAAGGCCGGGAAGTGGGTAGATTACCTACCCGAAGCCCTCTGGGCGCTCCGGACAACTCGAAAGACAACAACGGGGGAAAAGCCATTCGCGTTAACTTACGGGTCGGAGGCGATGGCACCCGTGGAAATGGCACTGCCAAGTATAAGAGTCTCACATTTCGATGAGACGGACAACATCACCAACCGACAGATCGAACTGGACCTCGCTGAGGAAAAGCGCTTAAGGGATCACGCTCGGTCGGTTAACTACAAGCAAGCCGCAAAACGACACCACGACAAGCAAATCCGTAACCACTCTTTCACGGTGGGAGATTTTGTGCTGCGTAATAGGAAAGCAACCGGCCAGCAAACGGATAAGGGAAAACTGGCCGAAAACTGGGAAGGTCCTTGGCAAGTATCGAGGATCGTCAAAAAATGGACCTACATCCTCAAGGATAAAAAGGGCCGTGAGTTCAACAAGCCCTGGCACACCGACAACTTGAAACGATATTACATGTAAGGGTAATGAACTTCACCTTTTTCTAGAAACAGTTCCTGTAAAGGCGTTGAGCCCGTTTTATTATGATCAATGACATATTTTCCAAGCACGAACAAATTATGTCTCCGACAAGCAAAGCTTGTCTGACACAGAAGGGGACAACCCGAAATCGCAGCAAAAGAGAGAAATTGATCGCAAAATGGAAAAAGTCGATTTATTACAAATTGAAAGAAATCTTTACAATGGAGCAAAAAAAAAGCAAGCTCCATCTTCTTCATGCATCCGCTTCAGGATGAGCATAATATCGATCTATAGTAGGGCAGACCGACATCCCTCGGCTTCGAATACACATGTTCAAGATCATCCAGGCGAAAGGCAGAGGCAAAACATCACTCCTCAAGGTAGCAAACTTGATTGCCTCAAAATAGATCAAGCGACCCCAATTGATGGTCGTCTCGGGAACCGAAAGAGCGTAAAGGACAAACGCTTCTGCATCAGTAACCTCATTAGGGTCGGGCATACAAAAGACCCACGTGCTCAGAAAGCGCTTCCACTCCCTCTCCTCCCGATCCAGCATGCCGGCCGTCACATCTGTGCCTTCAACCCACTCATTCCTAAGCAAAAACTGGAGGGCATCGAACCGAGTGCCATAATAACCAGCCCTCTCCTCGAGATCGAAAAAGGTATTTTAATCCTCAGTAGGATTGGGAAGGCCATAAAAGTCATTTATGGCGGCGGGGGTAAATTCCACCGTCACCCCACGAACAGTAACGGCGGTGGTGCGATCGGCATGGCCATTCTCTGACATAACAGAGTAGAACTCACTCACGAGGGTTAAGTTGCATGCCCCAACCGGAGTAGTGACGAAGTTCCTCCAGCCGTTAAGCATTGATGATAGCCCGGCAGCCTGGCCCGATACAACCCATGTTCAATCTCCTCTCCACCATATGACCATGATCATGAAAGAAGGTCATAAAGTTGTTCATGGCCACAGGAGAAGCGGTGGCCCGAAAGCTAATGGAAGGCTCATCCACGGTAGGCTCAAAGGCATTGATGCCTTGACTGGAAGAGTCAAAGGAAGACATGGCAAAAGTTCAGAAAGCTCGAAGAAAAAAGAAAGAAATTTTTTCAGAAAGACAAAAGATTTTCAGAAAAGTTGTGAGATAGAAGGAGATGGTTTTACCCCTTTTATAGACCCAAAAAATCAAGATTCGGGAAGACTAGAAGTCACGAGCGTTCGAATTTAAATCCAAGCCTCTGCAGTAACCGAGCCGACGCTTCGAAAAGAGCAGTCATAAATGCGTCGGTTGGACAGGGTCATTAAGGCATCGGTTGAATGGAGTTATGAGTCTTGGCGATCCTCGAGAAACCAAACCGTCTGAGCCGAAGCCGAACACGATCGGCGACCCCATCAAAACTAGGGGGCCATTATTGGACACGTAAGAGCTATTTTCAGAGGCGTTCTGATCCGCTAGGGAACGGGGGCCGCAGGTAAAAACTCAAAATTCAGAGACGCCAAAAACGAAAAAGCAAATACAATGCGGGAAAAGAGAACATTATAAAAGACAAAAGCCGTCAAGGCCGATTTTTACAAGAAACGACAAAAGCAAAGCCTAAAGCTAGTCAAAATTAGAGTCGTCTGTCGGTGAATCCGAAACGACAAGTGCATGCTCCATATTTGCTCGCGGCGGAACCGACACGTCATCGTGAGAAACATGCATCCCGGGGGTGCGGACACACAAGAGGGAAATCAACCTAGGAAAGGGGATGGGCCCATAGAGGTCTGTCTGGGAAGCAAATGTAATTATTGCCCGGTAAATCAGCAGACCCCAATCGATCTTGACGTTATCGTCGGCCCGCATGATTGCATAGAGAAGATGTGACTCAGCCTCTGATATCTCCTCGGCATCAAACGAGGGCAACACACGAGAATTGATAAATCTCTTCCACTCCCGGTTGACCTGGCGCATCTCCGAAGCATAACCCTCAGGCAAAGGGTCCCAATCACCAGGTAGCAGACGCTAAGAGCAGCGGCCCCATAAATCCGCCTCCTCAACTCGCTACCAAGGCCCCAAACCGTCTCATAATGCAAGTACGGGGGGATAGCATGTAGTTCAAAGAGCTCGTTAATGAGAGCATGACTAATGGCAACATCAACCCCCCGGAGAGGAACAACAGTGGGAGCGTTGTTGGTCAAGGCTACTATCGACAACGCAGAATAGAACTCCAGCATCATGGTGGCGTTGTATGGCCCCCGAGGTGCCTTCATGAAGCTAACCCACAAGAAATGGGCAACACGCTCGCACTCAGCAAAATTGATCTTCCGAAAGTTAAAGCCCCTCTCTGCTAACATGTGAAGTTGACTGAAAATGGAGAAATAATTAGCAATGGCCAAGGGAGAAGCCGTTTGAAAGAAGGGAGAGTCACCAAAATTGACCATGACTATGGAAAAACAAAATCTTAGAGAGGATATATTCTGGGAAGAAGAGAAACAGAAAAAACATGTGTTTGAAATAAGAGCAAAGCTCCCTCCTTTTATAGCATGAGGAAAATGATCCAACGGAGGAAATAAAGCTTTTATCAGATGGACAAGATTGAAATTCGGTTCGAATTTCGAAATTTCGAAATTTGAATAAGCATTAATGGCGGAACAGTTATCGGAACCGCCACCCTCACTAGCACGATCTCCGAAAAGGCCTGAAACGGTCAAAGAGCAGTAACTAATCAGAAGTGGAAGTTTTTCCTCAGAACATGTCAGAAAAATCCGGCAACCATCAAACTTTATGGCTGGGAAATCTCGAAGCTACTTTGACTGTATCCGCCAGTAAATGTTGTCGGACACACTCAAAGCAGGGGCCGCACCGAAATTTTGAAGCAAGCCCGGCGGGATCCATGAGCCAGCGGCTAGCCTTAAGTTGGTAGTTTCAATTCAGATCTACGCATAACAACAGCTCGGATCTGACTTGAAACTATGGGGAGTACCGAAATTTTCCGACCCGAATCGACAAAATATTCAACAACCAGAGAACTCAACAGATCGCTAGACATTGTTGGTCCAGCCGGGCTCATAGGCGACCCCGTCCAAAGCAAGAGGGCCGCAAAGTGGAAAATTTTAACTTACGAACTCGACCAAGCAGGTCATTTTGGCGACCTCGACGCAAAAGGCTCACAACCTCACCAAAACGAGGGGGGCGCACACATACGAGCCACAACGATGAAAAACATCGCAAACAAAACACAAGATAAAAGCCAAGCAGCGGCCAACAACATCTACGAATCAGTACAAAGACGGTTACAAGTTTATTACAAATCAAGAAAAATCCAAAAGTCAAAAATAACAAGGTCTGAAAATTACAAACGGACCAGCCGGATTCACTTGTCGGAAGGGGGAGCCAAAATATGATCTCCAGAAAAGTTTAGAAACTCATCACCAAATTAAGGGGTACCGGCCTCATCCGGACTTTTCCCTTTGTCATCAACATCCTGGGGCTTCTCGCCATCATCTTCGGTCTCACCATCCATCTCCTCAGCCTCAGCAGCCTCTCTCTCCACCGCCTCCAGTATCGAACGTAGATTGACCTCATTGATGGGAGGAGGTCCCAGACTGGAAAATCATCCTTCCTGCACTGAGCCACAAAATCGGATAACTGCGGCTGAGTATAGGGAAGATCAGAATGATGGGCCCTCAGAGAAGCATTGAACTAGGGAGTGAGTTGCCAACTGAGCAGGGTGTCCAAGCTAACCTTGTCAGTCCCAAAAGCCAACCTAAAACAATG
Source organism: Gentiana straminea (assembly GCA_036785695.1). NCBI lineage: Eukaryota > Viridiplantae > Streptophyta > Magnoliopsida > Gentianales > Gentianaceae > Gentiana > Gentiana straminea. Next base: position 6,076,347 of record JAVUPR010000385.1, on the reverse strand, counting down.
GGCAGCGTGAAAGAAACCTCGGTCATAATATTGTTCACGGGCAACCCGCAACTCCTCGAGATGTTTTTCCAAATCCCTATCGGCGTTAAGCAGCTGCGATTCAAGGACACCGATTCTCTTCGGGCTCTCTGCATACTGAGACGCAACTTTATCCCTCTGGGCCTCAACGGACTTCAATGACTCACCGATTTCCTAGGCTTTCTTAGCACTAACCGCATTTGCTTCGTGAGGTCGGGCGAGCTCGGCCAGAGCATCGGCGGACTGCTTCTCAGCCCATATGGCTCGTTTCTCTGCCTCAATCATCTTTTCCCCAGCCGCCTTCTACGCAGCTTTTAGGTCATGATTTTGCCCAAGAAGCTCGGCCTGAGCGGCATTATGCGCATGCTCAGATTGGAAAGTTCAGTCCCAAGCTGAAAGGGAAAAATGCTTAGTCAAATACCGACCCCCAAACCAAAACAAAACACAGGCAGAATGGAAATCATATACCTGGCTCGTAAAAACTCCCAGCAGTCCGAGGGCACCAGCCAAACGTTGAGATTGATCTGACGAACTCGGGGTAGCGGAAGAAGCGACTACTTCCTACTGCACGCAACGAGATATGATGCCACAACCCACGAGCCGCTCGGCTTGGCTGGGAAAAGTAAACCTCAAATTCTTTAAGGGCAGCACGTCAGCAATGGCAGCGGCAACTTTCCCGGCTCCCCTCAACTCCAACGGTTTCTCAGAAAACCCTTTCTCCATCCATAACGCAGGCAGACCCCAAGCACCGACCGGACCCCTCAGACAGGCGGGGGTATAGGTCGACGAGGGACAGTCGGCTCACCTCCGTCGCCGTCTCCCATCTTGCTCGGACTTTTCGTTAACTCGATCGCAACAGGTGAAATGGTTGCCGCCTCGAGGTTCAGCCCCGCCAAAACAGCATCAACGGCCCTAGATGCGGCCACAACCGCAGCACCACCCTGATACGCGGTTTTCGGATTCTTCTTAGGGACACCCACCGCATCGATTTCCTCTCCATCAGCTACCTCGGCCAAGGACATCCCCTTAGCAGCACCTCTCTTCCTTTTCAATTTTGGTTTTGAAGGAACAACTGAACCTCTGTTAAGGGTGATTTTATACTTTTTATAAGGATATATTTTATGTCAATTTCTCCCATATCTGGATGTTTTTCATAGAAATCGAGCTTTATATTGAAATATTGAGCAAGTGATGTTTTTAATGAGTTAGTTGCAAAATTGTATGATTTATGTGTAAAATTGATGGTTTTATATTGATTTAAAAGATACTACATTTTGCAATGTGTTTGATGTATTGTAGATACACAATTCCGACCAAGAAGAGGATTAAAAGAGGTTAACAATAGGATTAATGAAGAGGAGAAGATCAAGGTGAATTTGGAAGGAAAGGGACTGAACTGGCGTCCAGAATCTTGAACTAGCGTCCAGGTTGGACGGGCGTCCACCAAAGTGAACGGGCGTCCAAGACAAAAAATTGATACAGAGAGTTTGGACGCTGGAGTGGACGGACGTTTGAAGAGTTTGGACGAGCGTCCAGAAGGAGTGGACGGGCGTCCACGGCCGACTTAAGCACAACCGACCTAGTTTTTGACCTAGCCGACTGATTTTCCTATTTAAGCAGCTGCGCCCCAACCCTAAATGACAATCAGATTTTTATACACAAAATACATAGAGCAGCCGCACCTTCTGAGGTTTTCAAGGCCGGTCACCCGAGCCTTGTGCTCGGGTGATCCGGGTTAGATTAGGATGCTTTTATTTTCGTTTGTTGATTCATGGAGATCATCCATTGTACCAAACTAAGTGAGTTTATCTTTTAATTTATTCAATCCTTTGTTTATTTTTATGATCTTTGATTTGTTTTGTATCTTTCTATGATTTATGATGCTATTGTGTGACTAGATCGAGAGATCGGTTGCTAATTGTTTTCTAACGTTGATGAGATTCGTTGTTAGGCTAGATCACCATAGAAAGATAGGATCTTTAATCGTTAATTCGTGACAAATTAATTGGTTAATTATCTAGGTTTCTAGATTCTAAAATACGAGAGTTAACTTGAATCTACACCTTCGTTTTGTATGAAATTGGTCTCAACATTCGAGAGAGGAGAGATCGATAATTGAATTCACTAAGAGATTAGGAATTCATAGCTTGAGAAACGGATTCACTAAGGAATTAGGAGTTTGTATCTCGTGTAAAGGTGAAACCACAATATTGAATTAAAATCATGAGATGAACTTGGATTGAAATCACTTGGTTTGTATATTGTTTGATTCCATGCATCTTTGTTTTATGTTTTCTTTTTAGTTTATATTTTAGATTTAAGTTCGCAATTATCGTTTTCTGGCTTTGGATTGACAATCCTCTGTCCAGTTTGTTCTTTCGTTTATTTGTTTTCATAAGTAACAAGTGAAAGGAATTAATAAGATTAGATTCAACATCCCAATTCCCTGTGGATCGACCCCTTACTTATCCCGCTTTACTAGCAATTACCCGATATTCGGTCGGTTAGGAGTTAGTTTTGCATATAGGTTAGGGTTTATAAATTGTTTTTGTTTAATGATGCAAAATCCTCCGAACAACCTCCCACCTCAGCATTCAAAGATCCACTAGGTGGGACGGCGTCAGTGGATAACGTGGACAAGCTGACAGTCTTAAGCTCCATGTTTGCAATTTTGGTCAGTGGAGTTTCATTTGTTTGTCTCCTCTTCACTATCTTGGTGAACCGATCTGCCCTATCATCAACAGCATCAGACATCTTGCCTAAAAAAGACAAAGAGTCGGTTACAAATTGCAAGACAAAAATAAAGACTGATAACGAGCAAGAACCAAAGCAAAATAGAGAAAGACGTGAAATAATAAAAAGGAAAATGGTGTTACGCCGGTCTTTATTCTGGTGTCTCCTAGGGTTCCTGAGGCAAGCCTGACACCTGGACGGGTAGGTCCTAGAGTAATGGCACTCTGCATACCAGTCCTTGTCGGACAACAAAGTCAAGGGCTCAACAACAGCGACCTCACCCAGACCAGAGCCGGGGATCCCATCCCATGCACTGTAAGGACGACGGACATCAATCAAGGACCTCCAGCTAAACGTCCTCTCCTGGTTCATTCCATCCCACCCGAGGAGATTATGAATCTTATTGATCAACTCCTGCTCATCCTTCTCAAGCGTCTTAGGCACAGTGATCGAATTCTTCCTTTTCTCGGGCCGCACTTCAAACTTGGGAAAAGGCCAACCCACAGCGGACTCAACAATTAAGCCGCATTGCTCCCAGTCCTTCACTTTCACAGGAAGCCAATAGAATAATCGGCAAGCGTTGACTTTTCTCCGAACCAGCAGCAGATTATGAGTATCCCCGGGAATATTCGTCGCGGCTTTCCCAAATGTATAAAACCTCAAGATCACAGGAAGGGTTGGTTCATGTTTCAACATTCGGCATAGGATTATGAAAGCCGAGATTATCTTCACCGCCCCGGGGATGAAATCGCAGGCCAGAGTAGCCAGCCTCTCCATCACCTCCACGAAGAAGGGGTCGAAAGGTGGATGCAAACCCAAAACGAAGTGATCAAAGAACAAGATGAGGCCGTCCGTCTCGAGACGTTGGCTCGATCAACATCTATAGCGACGCCACTCGGCTCAGAGTTTTTCTCTACCCGATCAGAAGCGATGGCCGGACTGTCAGGAAAACTGGTGAAAATATAATCGGGGGAAATGTTGTGACTGGCGAAGGTTCCCGAGGTAGCAAGACTTCCATGAATGTCAGGCCACCGATTCTCAATCTCCTTATCCATGGTGGCTATCAATATTTCCTCCTCTACGGCCTCGAGATTTTCGGGTCTGGGTGTCTTGTTCCTTTTGCCCTCATCATCGCCTACCTTGCTGGCCGCTACCCCTAACGTCGAAATCGAAGTCCCAACAGAGCCTTTAATAACCGTGGGCGCCGCCTTCCTATGTTTGACTTGCTCGGAAATAATTTTATGAACAGTGGCCTTTTGTCGGCCACCTCGAGATGAGTCGGGCCGAAATAAGGCCATTTCCTCGCTGACACTAGCTATCTGGCTAGAGCTCGCCTCCTCATCACCCCCTAGGCGTAACCATGGACATCATCGTTTTCATCGCCGCCGCTCTGAGACATCCTGCAAAACAAAAGGACGAGGCGGATAAGCATCACTAAGGACATTTACAGTTGGACCAAGATGAATCGCCCATACCTTGACACCCCATCCTTTGTTTTGCATCGAGACGTGCAAAACCTCATAAACCGTGGAAAAGACTCAAAGGGAATACCCAAAATCAAACCAAAACAATGCAAGAACAGAGATTAAAAAAAAAACCACGACAAAGGAAACCGAATCATAGAAAATGCAAAGGCAAAAAGGGCAGTTAAAGCGTCCACCGGCCGGAATCCGGCAAGAATTCAGAACACACAATACCGTCGAGAGTAACAAGACATGAAATCATGTACAAGGGCCTAATAAATCATAAAAGGAAGATGGTCTACCTGATAAACAGTGATAAGCACCGAGGAGCCGGAGTATGATAGGAGCAGGTTTCCAAGGATTGTGCCAGAAATCGTCTCGTCGGAAAACCTTCACTGACAACCTACTTGTAGACCGTCGTCAAAGAGATCAGAAATTCAGAAATGTTGAGGTCAAGGGTCCGCCTCCACTATATAGGCCGGGGGATATGGATCCGACGGCCACGATGGAAAGAATCCAAAGGACGAGGTGTAAAGCAGGAATTTCAAATTTCAAATTCCCAAAATCGCCATCATTACGGTACGAATGACGAAACACCCCATCCAATCAGAGCACACCTGGGTCACATCAGCTGTCACATCGACCGAAGATGAAAAAGCACGAGAAAAGCCAAATCTAGTGAAGTGGAGGCTACTCTCCCGAATGAAACTTCAAATCGGCCAAGGCGATTTGCCCACTACGACCCGCATATGAAGTCAAGGATATTTGCCCACGTAAAACTTTGAATCGGCTTGGAACCAAAGATTCCGAAAAGCCAAATCTAGTGAAGTTTAGGCTACTCGCCCGAATGAAACTTCAAATAGGCCAAGGCGATTCGCCCACTACGGCCAGCATATGAAGTCAAGGCTATTTGCCCACTTACGACTTCAAATCGCTTGGGACCGAAGATTCTGAAAAGCCAAATCTAGTGTAGTTGAGGCTACTCGCCCGAATAAAACTTCGAATAGCCTACTAGCCAAATCCGCCCGCAAGAGCCGCTTCACGATGCCAGGAACTTACTCCCTACCCGACACCTCGAAGTGTCAAGGGTACGGAGTAGGGGCCCGGCTCCGCCTTCCGGGCCGCCGACCGCCGCATATGATCAAATAAAGGGCGGCGGCCGCCCCTCCGCCGGAAACGGGCTTCCATAAGGGTGAGAGATCCGCACGACCGCCGAACACCGGAGACTATGGGCGCCATGCCAACCGGGGATCAAATAAAGAAGGAACGGGCACGCCAAGCGTCGGAAAAAGCAGATTTTCAGCATAAAATCCCCTTTTTGATCGAATTTTACCTAATTTTTGGCCCCCAACTTCATCTTCTTCAGCTTTTTCCTTCTTGCAGCACTATCCCCACCCCAAGGCTCTTATAGCCAATTTCTTGTAGAATTTAGCTCTTGATTCCCATTGTAACTATTAGGATTCTTAGTTTAATTTCTATCACTTTTAGTTGGAGTTTGAAGACATAAGTGTGTTAACTCCATTGAAGGTTTTGGAGCTTGGATGAAGAATACCAATTTCGAGTTTTTGCTTTAGATTGGTAACTCTTAATTTTTACTTTGATTCAAGTGTTCTTATGATTATGAATGTTAGCTTTGTCATGTTAATGTTTGTAGTTATGAGTGGCTAGGTTTATCTAGCCAAGATTATGTTGTAGTATTGGTTTATCCTCTTGTGATTGATTGGGAATGATTGTTTGTGTTGTTAGTTTTGATTGTTGTGAAGCTTTGTCTACTTGTATTGTATTGATTGCTTGCATTGGAGTAATTGCCTAGTGTTAGCATTTACACGTTTAACGGATACCGAACGGAGATGTTAGACGTGGGAAGAGGGTAGGTGAACCGGAAGGTAAAATCGACCTCTCGTAGGCAATCGATTTCTTATCCGGGGATCATTGGCTTTGTCATTGCATTCACGGGCGTAGCATATCGAATCATTAGGTTTAGGGCATCTAGACCAAGGAGGAGGTAGAGAGCAATTTCATTCACTCGTATGAGGGGGAATTGTTTGTTTAGGAATGCACCGTTTCACATTTTCAAACACGAATGGTAGGAAGGTAGGAATTCATTCCCATGACATTACAAGAGGATAGCTAGACTACACGTTATCTTGGTTAGCTTCTTTTATATTTTATCATCTTTGTTATTTCGAGCATTTTATTTATGCACCTAATTACCATTTCACCAATTTGTGACCTAGATCGAATTAATATGAGCTTTTTAGTGTATAACCTCACAAGATAGTTCCCTGTGGATACGACCTTGACTCACCAACTAGACTACAGTCGACCCGGTACTCTACCGGTTAGATTGGACACCTCGGTTTGGCCACATCAAGTTTTCTGGCGCCGTTGCCGGGGATCTATCTTGAGTAACGGTTATTACTTGTATTAGTTTTAAAATTTTCGAGAATAGGTCGAACTTTTCTAATCTTATTTCTATTTTTCTTCTTTGGTGCTTACCAATTGGTGAGTCACCAAGTGTTATTTTATTGTGCTATTGTTGTTTCTGCCTTGTAGTGGATGACCAAAACGCGACGTGGTAAGGAACCACTTACTCCTCTCATCCCGGATATCAACACGTATATTAGGGAACGAGTAGCCGAGAACAAAGTTGGTCAAGCTCGTCGTGGGTTGGAACTTAGTGGAAATTCTTCCCAAGGATCGTCTACCCAAGGAATATAGATGGACGAGGGCACGTTGAATGCACAAGTTGAACAAGGGCATGTGGATGCCCCAAACCAAGAACGAGACCCGAACTTACACATTCTTAACCCCCCAAATGCCAATGAACCACTACCACCACCAAACAATAACCAACAAAACCGCCATCAAAACCGCAACAACCGGAACAACAACAATAATAACCCCCCAAACCCAAGGCAAATTTGTGATCAAGCCGTGCAGAGGAATGGGACCAACAATCCGATTCTTTTACCGAATGCCGGAGCAAACAATTTTGAGGTTAAAGCTCATCTTTTTGGATTGGTTGGCACAAGGGCACAATTTCATGGACGTGAACACGAAGATCCGCACCATCACCTTTACAACTTTGAGGAATTATGTAACACGGCCAAGAGTCAAGGGGCGCATCGAGAGTTGACAAGGATGTTTATGTTTCCTTTTTCTTTGGATGGGAAGGCTAAGGATTGGTTCATGTCACTTCCTCACCATTCCTTAACAAGTTGGGAGGAAATTCAAAATGAATTCTTGAAACAATACTTCACTCCCGGTCGCAATTTAGAGTTGAAAGTTGAAATTGCAAGTTTCAAGCAAGGTGAACATGAAACACTTGGGGCGGCATGGGAGAGATTTAAGAGATTGTTGAGAGCGTGTCCCGATCACGGTTACCCGTTGGACATGCAAATTCAGTTTTTCTGTCGAAAGCTAAGAAAAGAATCACGGGCCGAGGTTGATCAAGCGTGCAATGGTTCGTTGATGATGAGCGTGGCACAAGATGTATATGACGCGGTTGAAAAAATTGTGAAAAATAACCGAATGTGGGAGACAGGTTCAAGCACAAGAAAATTTTCTTTTGTGGGAGATGCCACCGCTCAATCCGAAGTGTTGGCCCAATTAGCCTCTTTAAGCAAGAAAGTTGATGAGATAAAAGTAAGCAAGAATTCGGAAGGAAGTATGTCCACTAATTTGAGTAGTGGGGAATTGAAGAATGAAGAGTATGCACAGTTGGAGATGAATGAATCCGGTGATTATTCGAATGAAGAAGTGAGCTACATGCAACAACACCGAGCACTACATAATGCCTACTCCAATGCATACAATAATTTGCAAAGAGATTTTCCCACTCAACGTTGGTCTTCCAACCCGAACAAACACTCATCTTTTGTCCCTCAACAAATGACTTCCTTCAACACCAACCCCTCTCAAAACCAAAATTTCCAAGGCCATACTTCATATCAACCTCCACAACCACCCACACATTCCTACCAACAACACCCTACACAAAATATTCCAATCACTCAAACTTCAAGTTCATCTACGGAAAAGGAAGAGAGAATGGAAAAGATGATGGAGAATCTTATGGGAGTTGTCTCGACTCAAGCTGCAAATATGCAATCTATGATGTCTTCTATTGGTACAGTGACTAGAGAAATGGGTACCTTGAGAACATCCATGAGCGGTCATGATATGAGAATGAAAAATATAGAAGCATCCGTGCGTAATATGGAAGAGCATTTGAGTAGAGAGGGTGAGAGGAATGCTAGTAGACCACCAGGTGGTTTGCCAAGCAATACAAAAAGGAATCCGAGGGGAGTGAATTCCATCATAACCCGAAGTGGAAGAGTTTGTGGGAGTAGAGAATTTCATGAGAATCAAGTTGGAAATGAAGTTGAAAATGATTTGCACGACACCGAAAATGAGAAGGAGTTGAGTGAAGAGGAGGAGGAAATTGTTGATGAGTTTTTGCAAAATGACGGATATGTCAATGTGGAAAAAGAGGACAAGGATTGGGTAAAAGTCCCGAGGATTTTGAAGAATCCGAGATCAAGTGATTTGAGGATCCTTTTTAAGGAACATGTCTCAGTGACCCCCGCCAAGGATGAATTGGCTCACGCCAATGATCACTATTCACATTCAGAGAGTTTGGAGGCAAATTTGACGCGCGCCAAAGATTCTGTGGCGCAGGCCACTGAAAAAAGGGCTGAGTTGACGCACGCCAAGGATACTTTGACGCAAGCCAATTCTCAGCAGGCAGTTTCTAGAAAAGGCAAAGAGAAAGTAGTGCATACTGATAATGAATGGAGGCCACGAGCAGCTCAAACATTGAGGAAAGCTTCCGATGATGCATCAAGCGGCAAAGGTAAGGAAGGTATGAACTCTAAACCTAAAGTTATTGATTTTGAGTCATTTCCTTACCCCCCCCCCTAAGGAAGAAATTAAGAAGAAGAAGCTAGATAAAAAGTATGCTCGGTTTCTTGACACATTTAGACATTTGAATGTAAATCTTCCAATCATAGAAGCACTTACTAACATGCCTGTGTATGGTAAATTTTTGAAAGACATTCTCACTAACAAGAAGAGATTAGAGGAATATGAGAACATTTGTCTCAATGAGGAATGCTCCACCGTGTTGCAACATAAGCTTCCACCTAAGCTCAAAGACCCCGGGAGTTTTACTATCCCGTGTGAAATTGGGGGCTTTTTGTTTAAGAGGGTGCTTTGCGACCTTGGTGCTAGCATTAACCTCATGTCATATGAGGACTTTATCAAACTTGGAACAGAAAGTTGAAAAACACCGAGATGACTCTACAATTAGCGAGATAGGTCCATAAAACGTCCTAAAGGAGTCATAGAAGACGTGTTAGTGAAAGTTGATAAGTTCTACTTCCCCGTCGATTTTGTGGTTATGGATATGGAAGAAGGGTATTCAATGCCCCTTATTCTCGGTCGTCCATTCCTAGCCACGGGAAGGACTATAATTGATGTTCAACGTGGAGAATTGATTTTGAGAGTGAATGAAGATAAGATTACTTTCAATATTTTCAAAGCCATGAAACACCCATATAATTCATGAGAGTCATGTTCTTTTGTTGATGCACTATCTTGTGTTTGTATGGAGAATGCTAATTTGCAGGTCTTTGAAGATAAACTTGAAGAGTGCCTAGCCTTGTCAGTATTTGAATGTGAGAGTGATGATGAGGAAATGCAAGCGGTGATTTCTTATCTGGATGTCGGGCGTGTATTTGACAAACAACCTTGGCACCGATATCTAGAACTGGAGAATGATGGCCCTTTATTGAAACCGTCCATAGAGGAGCCACCAAGGAACCTTGAGTTGAAAACTTTACCTCCTAACTTGAAATATGCTTTTCTTGAAAATGATAATCTACTTCCTGTTATTATTTCTTCGTCACTAACCAATGTGTAGGAAGATTTTCTATTGAGGATGCAAAGGAGGCACAAGAGAGTGTTTGGTTGGACTGTAGCTGACATTCGGGGAATTAGTCCCGAAATTTGTGTTCACAAGATTATTCTCAACGATGACGCTAAACCATGTGTTCAACCACAACGTCGTTTGAATCCCAATATGCAAGAGGTTGTCAAGAAAGAGGTTATCAAGTTATTGGAGATGGGTATTATTTTCCTATATCTGACAGTGAGTGGGTGAGTCCTACACAAGTCGTGCCTAAGAAGGGCAGATTTACCGTGAAGGAGAATGATAAACATGAGTGGATACCAACAAGGGAAGTCACAGGATACCGCATGTGTATTGATTTTCGACGACTCAATGACCATACCAAGAAAGATCATTATCCTCTTCCGTATATTGTCCGGATGTTGGAGCGGTTGAGTGGGCATAAATTTTATTGTTTTCTTGATGGTTATTCGGGCTACTTGCAAATATTCATTGCGGCTGGAGATAGAGAGAAGACGACTTTCACTTGTCCTTATGGAACGTTTGCATACAAGAGAATGCCGTTTGGTTTATGCAACGCCCCTGCTACATTTCAGAGATGCATGACAGCCATTTTCTCTAATATGGTGGAAAGATTTTGGAGATTTTCATGGATGATTTTAGTGTCTTTGGGGATTCTTTTGCGGAATGTCTCTCTCATTTGGAGCGTGTGTTACAGCGATGAGAAGACACGAACTTAGTGCTCAATTGGGAGAAGTGTCATCTTATGGTGTCAGAAGGTATTGAGCTAGGCCATAGAATTTCTGAAGATGGTATTGAGGTAGACAAAGCAAAAATTGAAGTGAATGAGAAGTTACCTCCACCGGTTAATCTGAAGACGTTGAGAGGATTTCTCGGGCACGCGGGTTTTTATTGAAGATTCATTGCAGATTTTTCCCGTATCGCCAAACCTCTCAGTCATCTTCTTGAGAAAGAAGTACCATTCGTTTTTGATGAAAAGTGCATGGTAGCTTTTGAGACTCTGAAGCAAAAACTAGTTAGCGCACCCGTTTTGGTAGCGCCGGATTGGAAAATGCCTTTTGAGTTAATGTGTGATGCAAGTGACCTCGCGGTTGGGGCCGTTCTTGGCCAACGTCATGGCAAGGTACTCAAGGCCATTTATTATGCTTCTCACACATTGAACTCCGCTCAAGTCAACTATGCAACAACCGAGAAAGAGTTACTTGCCATAGTGTTCGCCATCTGACAAGTTTAGATCTTATCTTGTCGGTTCTAAGGTCATCGTCTATACCGACCATGCAACCTTGAAATATTTGTTGAACAAGAAAGATGCTAAACCGAGATTGCTTAGATGGATTCTCCTACTCCAAGAATTCGATATTGAGATCAAAGACAAAAAGGGTAGTGAGAATGTCGTGGCGGATCATTTGAGCAGGTTGGATTTCATTGAAGATGAAGGAAAACGAAGAGAGATTGATGATTATTTTCCGGATGAACAACTCATGATGGTGGATGCTCCCCCAACAATGCAACTTATTCATGCCGGTTCGAAACCGAAGGATAGCTCACCATGGTTTGCCAACATTGTGAATTATTTTTCATGTGAGTATGTTCCACCGAATTGGACATGGCAAAAGAAGAAGAAATTCTTTCACGATTTGAAATTTTATTATTGGGAAAGACCTAACCTTTTTCGGAGGTGTTCGGATGGTATCATAAGAAAATGTGTTCCTGATAATGAAATATCAAGCATACTCTCCTTTTGCCATGGCCAAGATACCGGAGGCCATCATGGAGGATGGAAGACGGCATACAAAGTTTTACAATGCGGATTTTATTGGCCTACTCTTTACAAAGATGCACATCATTTTTCACAATCTTGTGTTGCATGCCAAAAGTGGGGAAATGTGTCTAAGAGGTATGAAATGCCCCTCCAACCGATCTTGGAGTGTGAAATATTTGATGTTTGGGGCATCGACTTCATGGGCCCATTCCCTCCCTCATCTGGTAATAAATTCATTTTAGTAACGGTCGATTATGTTTCGAAATGGGTTGAAGCACAGGCTTACCCCACTAATGATTCTAAGGTGGTGCTAAAATTCTTAAAGAGAAATATTTTTACTCGATTTGGCACTCCCCGAGCTATCATTAGTGACCGTGGCTCACACTTCTGCAATCGACCATTCACTAAGCTTCTAGAGTGTTATGGTGTAAGACACAAAGTCGGCACACCGTATCACCCACAAACAAGTGGGCAGGTTGAAGTGTCAAACCGCGAGGTAAAACGGATTATTGAAAAGACGGTGGACACTAACCGTAAGAATTGGTCGGTGAAGCTTGACGATGCACTTTGGGCATACCGCACTGCTTTTAAAACACCTATTGGATGTTCACCATACCGATTAGTTTTTGGCAAGTCTTGTCATTTGCCCGTTGAATTGGAGCACCGAGCTTATTGGGCTATAAAGTTTCTTAACTTTGACCCCGAGCTTGTAGGAGATCATAGGTTGCTCCAACTCACCGAGCTTGACGAGTTTCGCCTTGATGCATATGAGAACGCCCAAATTTACAAGGAACGAACCAAGTCATTTCATGACCGGAAGATTTTCAATCGAGAGTTCCATGTAGATGATAAAGTGCTCTTGTATAACTCACGTTTGAGATTGTTTCCAGGCAAACTTAGATCGAGGTGGACAGGTCCATTTATTGTTACGAAGGTGTATAAATCCGGTGCAGTTGAACTTACAGATGGCAAAACAACATTCATAGCAAATGGTCATCGCATCAAGCATTTCGTTGAAGAAGAGGGCATACCTCGAGAGGAGGAGGTGTTGTTCCTCGAAGACACCCCACTGGATTGAAAAATTGCATAGTCTAGCTATAGACTATAAATTTAGCAAAATCACGGGTACTATCTTTCTTTTTTTACTTCTTAAGCATTATCTTCCGGTTGGCTTGGTGCTTATTTGCTACATGCTTTTGTGAGTAATTTTTAGTAGTATCCATGCACGATTAATCTGTATAATTTCCATCACTTCTACCGTATAATCTCGTCGAGCAAACGACGTTAAACAAAAGCGCTACCGGGAGGCAGCCCGTAAAAGTTAAGTATAATATTTTTGTTTTTTTTGTGCGGCCCGGTGTGGCCAATGATTCTTTTGTGTCTACACTTTGGTTGATACTTTGATAGTACTTGGGATTGCTTTTCATTTCATTTCTTGTCTTTCAGGTTCATGCCCACCCACCCTCCCTTTTATAGCATCCCGGTACTTGGTTTGACTAGTTTTGATTCCCTTTTGTTTCCCTAACTACTTTCTTTCAACTCACTTTACATTGAGGACAATGCAAGTTCGTAAGTGGGGAGTGGGAACGTAGTTAGTCCAACAAAAGGTAATGTCATTAAATGTTTGAGAAAAACTTGGTTTTGTAAATTTTCGAGCAATTTAAAGTTGAACAAATCACCTTTTGTGAAAAGATTTGGTTTTGCAGTTGATAGAGTGAGTACCTTAACAAAGTGAGTAACCTTGGTGACATGTAAGTGCATATTAACCGTGAATCTTTGTTTGTAGTGTGAATTCTTTGAGTACGTATATTCCGATCTTTTGTTAACATGCAAACTTTTATGCAATCATGTAAGCATGCCTCCATTGCAACTAGTTTTTAGGCTTGATATCCTTTCGAGGCGAAATAGAAAGGTGTTTGGAGTCGGAGTTAGGGATGACGGTTATGGCATTTCTTTGACTCAACCATAGCCAAATGGCCTTCCCGAACGTATTTTCCACCTGTCCCCATCTCAGCCTTGTAGAGTGGTGAGACCCCACTCGAAACTAGCCATTCGTGATTAGCCTCATTATAATCCGACCCTTAGCCTAATTTTGGCCTACATTTCCTTGATGTCCCGCAAGTTTAGCAAGTTTCCATGTTTTGCTGTGGTGACGACATTAGAAGTTGGGCAAGAGTTGGATGACTTTATTGGCACAAAGTTGAGATGGTATCTATCAAGTTCGGAGTCCATTGGTGTTAAATCAAAATCCAAAAAAAAAACAAAAAAAAAAGTTCAAAAATAATCAATTGAAGTTTAATAAAGTTGTATATAAAGACTCAATAAATGGTGAGCATTGGAAAGCAATTTTGGAGGACAAGTTCAACAAGTCCAAGTAATTTAAGTTTGTGTGATAAATCAATTGAAGTGGTACTTTATCTCTTATGTTTATTGTTGAGGAGACGTCTTTGGCAATTATGCGAGAGAGTTGGAGGTGCCAATTCATAATTATTGGAATTGAAGGTGTTGATTCTTGCTATCTTGCATGTGTTCTTTTTGATATATCCTTTTATCCCTTCGATTAGCCAATACCCGAGCCTAACGTTACAAGCTTGCAAGTCCTACCCGATCTAACTCCTTGACTCCGAATGCCTCGATTAGTGGATATTGGTATCATTCTTAAGCATATGGTTTGCACCTAATAAGTTTTGCATGCATGATTTCATAATTGGTTGCTTGTTAATAAATTTGAGGAATATTCACACACACACACACTCCACTACTTTCTGAGATTGCGGTTAACATGTGGTTATATATACGAATGGTTGCATCATCTAGTTGAGCACTTACTTCTTGATGTTGTATGACCATGTCTCTTTTCTTGAGTTGTTTTGTCGCTTTATTTGCTCGAGGATGAGCAAAAGCTAAGTGGGGAGTGGTTGATATAACTCAACTAGATGATACTTTTTATGATGTTTTATCCCCATTTCTCATGCGTTTATTGATGTTTTCATATCAATTTGAGTCATTAGTTGCTTAGTTTCACCCAGTTGTGTAGATAGTAATTATTATATAAAATATCGTGTTTTGATTAGTTTTGTACCGGTTATAGTAACCGGAGCGTCGTGTCGGGTTTACGCTTGGTATTTTGTGTTATATTGCAGGATTATAGGTAACCAAGACCCCGAGTGACGCCACATGTGAGCATAGCATGTCTTTTGAGGGCTAGGAGAGTGTGCCGGAAGCTTACGAGTTCAGACGGATCAATTGTCCTTAGTGTTTCTACCGTAGCATACATTCAACAGACATTTGACCCAGCTTAGAGGCATTTTCTGGAGAATACTTTTGAATGAGAGTTGTAGATAAAGAAATGAGCTTTCCAACGCATTTTGAATCACATCAATCGGAGCTCTACAACTCAAGTTATGGCGATTTTTCTGAGCTGCTGCGAAATTGGCAATTTGGAGTGAAACTCTCTGTATAGCTACAGTGACTTTTGGCGCGCGCCAGACCTTTCGTGACGCACGCCAAACTTTGGTGACGCACGCCAAGCGTCGGAAAAAGCAGATTTTCAGCATAAAATCCCCTTTTTGATCGAATTTTACCTAATTTTTGGCCCCCAACTTCATCTTCTTCAGTTTTTCCTTCTTGCAGGCACTATCCCCACCCCAAGGCTCTTATAGCCAATTTCTTGTAGAATTTAGCTCTTGATTCCCATTGTAACTATTAGGATTCTTAGTTTAATTTCTATCACTTTTAGTTAGAGTTTGAAGACATAAGTGTGTTAACTCCATTGAAGGTTTTGGAGCTTGGATGAAGAATACCAATTTCGAGTTTTTGCTTTAGATTGGTAACTCTTAATTTTTACTTTGATTCAAGTGTTCTTATGATTATGAATGTTAGATTTGTCATGTTAATGTTTGTAGTTATGAGTGGCTAGGTTTATCTAGCTAAGATCATGTTGTAGTATTGGTTTATCCTATTGTGATTGATTGGGAATGATTGTTTGTGTTGTTAGTTTTGATTGTTGTGAAGCTTTTCCTACTTGTATTGTATTGATTGCTTGCATTGGAGTAATTGCCTAGTGTTAGCATTTACACGTTTAACGGATACCGAACGGAGATGTTAGACGTGGGAAGAGGGTAGGTGAACCGGAAGGTAAAATCGACCTCTCGTAGGCATTCAATTTCTTATCCGGGGATCATTGGCTTTGTCATTGCATTCACGGGCGTAGCATACCGAATCATTAGGTTTAGGGCATCTAGACCAAGGAGGAGGTAGAGAGCAATTTCATTCACTCGTATGAGGGGGAATTGCTTGTTTAGGAATGCACCGTTTCACATTTTCAAACACGAATGGTAGGAAGGTAGGAAGTCATTCCCATGACATTACAAGAGGATAGCTAGACTACATGTTATCTTGGTTAGCTTCTTTTATATTTTATCATCTTTGTTATTTCGAGCATTTTATTTATGCACCTAATTACCATTTCACCAATTTGTGACCTAGATCGAATTAATATGAGCTTTTTAGTGTATAACCTCACAAGATAGTTCCCTGTGGATACAACCTTGACTCACCAACTAGACTACAGTCGACCCGGTACTCTGCCGGTTAGATTGGACACCTCGGTTTGGCCACATCAGCGACCACTCAAGAATCCGCGTCGCCCACACTCAGATGCGATCCTAGCCGCCGCCGCAGATTCTGTTGTACTATGTCCTTAGTTGTAATTATGTTGAATGTAAGTCGGTTCTTACCCTATAAATAGGGCTCCATGTACCATTCATAAAGGAGGAGAATATATATGAAAAACAAGGCAAAACTCTGCCCCTTTTATGTCTCTTTTTACTTACAGTACACCGCTACCGGAGTTCTCTAGCTCCGCCTTACACCACCACTCTCATACACACATCATAGCTAGATTTCCGCCACAAATTTTTCGCTGAACACCCTTGATAATTTCGACATTATCACTTGTGATTGGTAATCCTTAATCTTTATTTCAATTCAAGTGTTCTTATGGTTATGAATGTTAACTTTGATATGTTGATGTTTGTAGTTATGAGTGCCTAGGTTAAACTAGCCAAGATTATGTAGTAGAATTAGTTTATTCTCTTATGTTGATTGGGAATGATTGTTTGTGTTGTTAGTTTTGATTGTTGTGAATCTTTCCTACTTGTGTTATATGAAATTGCTTGCATTAGAGTAATTGACTAGTGTTAGTAGTTACACATTTAACGGAGACCGAAATGAGATGTTAAACGTGGGAAGTGTTGGATGTAATATCGCCGGACGGATCTAGATCCGACCGATTACGCAGCGGAATAAACAAGAGGATGACGATCATATAAAATTAAACTACATAATTTAAGATCTACCTACAAGAAGGTGAGATCTACTTTCCAATCAAAAATGATGAACTCCAAGATTGAGAAGCCGAGATCCGAATAGTTGAGATGCCACGATCTTCCGATGTGTATCTCCAAGCAACAACCGGTGGATGTTGATCCTTGATGCTTGACCTCCTTGATATGCTACCCGGAAAATCCCGAAGATTTTCCCAACTCTAACCCTAAGCTTTGGCCGAATTCCTTAGCTTATTTTGTGTGTATGTATGCGTGTATATTGATGTATCAAAAGGCTTAGGAGAACTCTCTTTATATAGGAGAGAAATCCTTGTCCTCCAAGGATTCAATAATTAATACAAAATCAATTATAATAATCATTTTCCATAAAAGATACTCCTAGAATAATCTAGAATAAATCTAGAATATTTAAGGATCAATCTAATATATTTTCCTTAATTAACTATTTAACAAATAAACAATTAATCACATGTCTTATAATTATCAAGAAAACTAATTCCTTAATAATTACAAGACACAACACGCCAACCCTAGTCAAATAAGGCTAGCACATGACTTCCACACTATTGGGCCGAGTCCACGAAAAATGTCTTTTCCATGTATTTTATTATTTAGTCCAATAAATAATAAATCGCACATCAATTAAATAGTCCAACTACTTAATTATTATTTGAGGCCCAACGTCAAGAAACATATGCATGTTAGGAGCCACATCGGGTACCATGGACCTATAACCAGTAGCTACAATAAATTAAATAAAATTATTCATCGAACGAACAATTCTTATTCAATCTATTAATTCCGGGATTACGCCACCATAAACCCGAAACTGAACTCTATCGATTATAGACATATACTTACACTCTAATCATTGAGTAAAAGCGTCCATTGATATAATCATTACATAAGGATAAATCCTCCATAGACTGTTCGTTTTGATTTGGGATATTTCCATAAACCCTTATCAAAACATGTTATCCTTATTTACCATTAACCTCCTAGTGATCAATTAGTTCATAACTAATATAATATGAACTGGGCCCATCGATCGTTTCTAGGATTAACAAATAAGGGAACTGTCTCGTCTACTTCCCGCGGAAGGAATGGATTCCATATCTGTGAAGTCACAGACTACTCACTTGATACACCAGAAATTGCCCCGCTCCTATTATAATATTTTATCTTCCCGCCGAGATCGCCAACGGCCGGTCAAGTATGTCACCGCCTCGCCATCGATTAAACCAGTGATTATCGAGCCCCTCCGCGACATGTATCAGCGAAGCGGACCCCCGACCAGGGGGCCCGCCCAACGAGTTTATCAGTGACCTCGCCTATTTCGGCGAGCTTATCTATTGTGAAGATCACCGGGCTCGGCCTCTCGACCTCGATTCATCTACCTCGGCTCGAGGCCTCGATCATCCGCTAAGCCTCGTATCCGAGCCCATTATCTTAGCCACGTGTCTTATCCTACTCGTTTGGCCTTAACCGTAAATACACACTAAGCCCTAAATGGGCTCATGCCTATAAATAGGAGGTCTCCCTCCACCATAACGGATGATGATTGATATATTCTAAAGATGCCTAATACAACACTTGGCTCCACACTAAATAAGCCAACTCTTCCAATACCGAGAACGCGTGGCTTGATCCCTCTCTACAGGGTACGTAGGCAGCCTCCACGGCTCAGCTCACAACCACCCCAAACACCATCCATTTGGCCGGAGAGCCACCACTGTACACCGAGAAATGATATCCTTCCGTTTGATAACACTGATGTACCATTTTTGGCATCATCAAATGGCTCCGTTACCGGGAAATGACTTGAAAGCCATCTTTTTCCGGCCAGATCTGCATTTTCCGGCCAGATGCGTTTCTTCTCCGGCGAGATTTACTCTTTCCGGTCAACTCGTTTTAATAAGATCTTCATCAAGATCCTCATCTTTTTTACAAGATCTCGCACCCGCATCTAATATACATCCATTGAGGTCTACAAAAAAATAATAATAATAAAAAAAATGGAGATCGAAGCTTTCTCTCGTGTTCTTTGCACTCTTCAATGGCCGCTTGAAGCCTTCTCCATCTTCCCCAATCCACCGGAGCTGCAAAGGCAAGGAGAAAATCAAGAGAAGAGAATGAGAGTAGTGCTCTGCTCAATGCTACTAGCGTTTTTGTTCGACGGTGCCATCATTTCGGTGCTTGCATTTTTATTGCGAAATAGACAGACTTGTTGAACAGTCTAGCGCACAGCCTCAATCGTTTAGAGTCCGCCTCGACGGTTCGGTGCCCCGCGCCAACTACATGGAACACCGCCTCATGTTAACCATTGGGGTGCGCTTCAACGGTTCGGTGCATCGCTCCGTAGTTTTCTTCGGCCATGGATATACTCTCATATCCGCCTTGCCGAAAAGGGTAATCGAATGATACCGCACCGATCTTGCTTCGCCACCAACACTTTTTACGGTCGACGGACTTCTAGTGTTCCTCGAGAATCATCGCAACTCGATCATCAACGGCTTCGGTTCCGGCGACGTCGGCAACGACTCACTTTTGTGACCTCGGCAACAACTCACATTTGTGATCTCAGTGACTTCCTCAATTGAAATACATATCACAAATGTCCTCAGTGCCGCTTAAGTTCTAACACACGACGTCTCGACTTTCGAAGCAAGTTTTACTACCCGTAGATGACTTCTTCCCCGCGGTTTTTACTTCGTTTGATAATTCGGATTTGAGCTTCGCCATGGATATCTTTTTTATCATAGGCGAAGTCCCTGGTATTTGGGGCTGCTTTGATGTACGGCGCACCACCTCACCGCGCTTAGCTTCTTCTCAGCCAAGGGTTTGACGAAGACCTCCCTGGCAGACCGCATATCAACTCACGGCTTGGTCTCGCGAGCGACTCCCAAGTTCTCATCTCACAATCATATGAAGATGGCTCTTCGCAACACAACAAGGAAGAAGCCCCCGCCATAGCGACAAAGCCGGTGTCCTCGACATCGCATCTCAAGCCGCAATGCGATCAGAACAGCCTCGCGCATATCTGATTAAGCTCTATGCCGTGCACCTCAACATGTCGACCTCGGTCGACCAACGAGCACGGACGATTCACATCACAAGCTCTCAAGCCGCGGTGCGATCGAACGACCTTTGCGGCATATCGACGTTCGATACGTGCATTTCAAACCGCTTGCTACTAGCGTATATCGAGAACAGCTCTCCTTATAGCACATCTCTTATAAGTCCGATCTATCTCGGCATTATTATTTTGGACTCGCCATTCGGCGAGCCTTCTCTTATAAGTCCGATCTATCTCGGCATTATTATTTTTGACTCGCCATTCGGCGAGCCTTCTCTTATAAGTCCGATCTATCTCGGCATTATTATTTTGGACTCGCCATTCGGCGAGCCTTCTCTTATAAGTCCGATCTATCTCGGCATTATTATTTTGGAGTTCGCCATTCGGCGAACATCTCTTATAAGTCCGATCTATCTCGGCATTATTACTTTGGAACTCGCCATTCGGCGAGCCTTCTCTTATAAGTCCGATCTATCTCGGCATTATTATTTTGGAACTCGCCATTCGGCGAGCCTTCTCTTATAAGTCCGATCTATCTCGGCATTATTATTTTGGAGTTCGCCATTCGGCGAGCCTTCTCTTATAAGTCCGATCTATCTCGGCATTATTATTTTGGAACTCGCCATTCGGCGAGCCTTCTCTTATAAGTCCGATCTATCTCGGCATTATTATTGTGGAACTCGCCAATCAGTGGGCACTTCTTGCAAACCCGACTTCAGTCGACATTGCATTTGCACGGGGGCCTTTACATGCGAAGTCAATGCATTATATTATTATATGGCCTACTCTTCTACAGCAAGGCAAAGAGGAAAGACGACGCGCCGCGACGGTCAACTCGCGGGACAATTTCCTTGCATATAATCCGAAATTTATTTGCTCTATCCCTTTCGCTTCAAGAGAATCGCTCAAGGCACGAGCGGGGGCCTTTGATACACCGAAATTGCCCCGCTCCTATTATAATATTTTATCTTCCCGGCGAGATCGGTCAACGGCCGGTCAAGTATGTCACCGCCTCGCCATCGATTAAACCGGTGATTATCGAGCCCCTCCGCGACATGTATCGGCGAAGCGGACCCCGACCGGGGGCCCGCCCAACGAGTTTATCGGTGACCTCGCCTATTTCGGCGAGCTTATCTATTGTGAAGATCACCGGGCTCGGCCTCTCGACCTCGATTCATCTACCTCGGCTCAAGGCCTCGATCATCCGCTAAGCCTCGTATCCGAGCCCATTATCTTAGCCACGTGTCTTATCCTACTCGTTTGGCCTTAACCGTAAATACACACTAAGCCCTAAATGGGCTCATGCCTATAAATAGGAGGTCTCCCTCCACCATAACGGATGATGATTGATATATTCTAAAGATGCCTAATACAACACTTGGCTCCACACTAAATAAGCCAACTCTTCCAATACCGAGAACTACGCGTGGCTTGATCCCTCTCTACAGGGTACGTAGGCAGCCTCCACGGCTCAGCTCACAACCACCCCAAACACCATCCATTTGGCCGGAGAGCCACCACTGTACACCGAGAAATGATAGCCTTCCGTTTGATAACACTGATGTACCATTTTTGGCATCATCATCACTCATTCCAGAATAGAGCCAACGAGAAGTGTTCAGATCACATGTATCCAAGTGATCCTTAACTAACACATCAAACCCTACTTTGAACCAAGCAGTAGACTGTGATCACATTAGGATTGAGATTAATCCATATATGATCATCTTGTGATTCGATAAGATTTCTCGATCACGGAATTATATCGATAATTCAAATCAAATCGGTCCATTCCTATATGATAGACATCATATATAAATGCCCCACTATACCGACGGTCCGGATAAGACGGTCACACCGTTAAGTGTTCTGTGCGCATTATTGGTATATTAATCATGAGACCCATACTCTGATTAAATTCACCACGGACTAACTAGTTTTAAGCATATCATCACTAACTCAATCCTCGTGTGTATGACATACACTGAGTTATGTGATTACATACCGATAAACTTAGGGTTTTCAGCAGTGTATAATATAAGCATAAATGCAAATATTAAGATGAATTATAAATCCTGTCAAAAACAATTACAGAAATGGTCTTTCGGGCACTACACCTAACAATCTTCCACTTGCACGAAAGGCAAGTGATTAAGTGTTTAGAGCATACCCCTTATACACAACATTCTCCCACTTGCTCTAAAAGCAAATGAGATATATCCCTCAATTCGTACCCGCCAAGTACATCAAACCATTTAGATGTCAAAATACACTCCGATTGTGCCGCCGTAGGGTCGGTCAGTGACTTGGTGAGTATGCAACACCTAAATGCCACGCGACTTAGTATACTGATCCGTTAGGTTGTCAGCTCGAGACGATCTTTAGGATCGAAACGTCGCCGGTCCATCCAATCAGGTGGTACTCTCCCAATATGCTTTTTTTTTACCTCTAGTGACTGCGAAGATCCTTATCAGCTACCTCTCCACTCTTTTCACAATAAAGTGGTATCGGCTTACCAGATCTGGAATTACTCTCATATATGGAAGGAAATCCTCAATCTGACTTAAAGTCAAAATCACATGAGTAAACACTGAGCCCGAGATCGACTTAACGATCATCCTTAATCTGACTTAAAGTCGAATCAGTGTAATCATTTATATTCACGTTCGCACCTGAATATACTAGCATATTATTCCTCGTTCTCCAAAGATACATGAGGACGTACTAAACTTGCTATTTAATACTCGAATCCAAGATTCGATTAACTTGTAACTACCTCGACTTTCTCTTATCAAAAGAGAGTCTATCCCATTTTCTATTCATCCTCAGGTTTAGAGAAGCATTCCGTGAGAGGTAGGGTAGGACAACTTCGTTGAATGTTGCATACCGATATGCAAAATCATCTTAACCATTAGGATAGATGGGATTGCCAGTCACATTTTCTCGGGAATTTGACCGAATCAAATCCTTTAGAATGTAGTCCGATTCTTTCATAAAGAGAATCTTGGCATGTCAGTTTCTGACTTTAGATAACACACCCATGTTGTTTCCAACTTGTTTCGTTGTTACCATTCATGAACACTAATGTATATACTACTTTACCAATACGAGATCCATCCTATGAAAGACTTATCAATATTCTCGGTCAAATCCACATACTTGAAATATGTGACTTTTAAATGACCTAGAGGTTTGCTTTGATCCTTAGAGGATATAAGCCTTGGTTCCCGAATCAATTCGATTCCGTTTGATTGGCAAGAAAGTATCGTGGAGTTACCCCTATTTCCTCGCTTTCTAACGAAATCATGCATTTATTCTTAGCTAAAACCCTTCTGTTCCGAATGAATTCAGATTCCGTTTGTTCGGCAAGAAAGTCTTAGGGAATCACCCCTATTTTTTGCTTTCTAACGGAATCAAACAAGACCGAGTGGTGAGAGAGTTCACGGTCTGGTTAACTCTCTACTAGTTAGGGAATCACCCCTAGACCACTCAGCTTTGTACCAAAAGTTAAACTTTCTATTCATTCGACTCTTATCATGTAGATCCAATTACTCCCACTAGGCCCGAGACACTCGGTGGTTCTACTAGAGTGTGAACAGAATCGGAGTACCAAAACTCCATTCACGGGGTTATGGCTTTTAAACCAATCTCTATTGATCGAATCCTATACAACCGACAAGGAACCATAGGTTATCAATCACCTCTCGTAAACCGCAAAGTCTTCGAAAACCACAATAGGTAATGGTTAAACCATACTCCCATTGCGTTCTTGGTGGATTGATATTTTGATCTAGTAGTAATTATCAGTGTTATCACCAACAGCCAATGTTGGATGTGGTCTGATCTAATCGAGTTAGTAACTACCTTGAGTAACCGTACTCCAAAGTCCAAGGTTGTTATTCATAGATCCTTTCAGAAGGGGTTTTGACAGTATAACCGTCACTTTCTGATCTCTAAGAATATTATAACCAACCTTTACTCAACGTATAAAATATGGCACGAACAGTCATTATCTGAACGTGTACGCAAAATTTCCAGTCCTACCTTCAAGCACTAAGTGCTAAATGCCTATATTGACGGAAGTGGGGTGAACTGAATTCACTCCTTATCCACAAATTTGTAAGTATCTTCTAGGTAGACTTCTCGGTTTTACATGATAGTGTAAACCGTTATTTCGCAACCAATATCTTAAATGAGTTAAGCAGTGTATTGTAGCACATTTATAACTGTATGAGGCAAATTTATGGTGTTATCCCTCAGTGGATAATTCCACTGGGAGGCAGGCTGAGCATCAGTCCCAAGACTATGCTATGGCCTATTACTGAGCATGGAATACTCTATCTCTGGTGAAATCAGAGATACCTCCAAATATTTTAGATAATCTTATTGGCGTTTCGAGTAGTTGTCTGACGAGATGTCACTACTCAGAAGCTCCTTCTAACTTGTATATTTCACAAGACCCCGAAAGTCATTATGAACAAGCTATGTTACTTCTTTAAATCTATTACCCTTTCCCGATTGAAAGGAAGCTTAGTCATTGTTCCTTTTGAGACGTTGTTCCTTGACCGGGAGATAGGAATCACCCTAAGCCGCCTTCGATCTTGTCTTTAGGAAATATGAACTAATTAATAGAGTATGAAGAAGTGTTTATCTAAATACGGAAACCTTTTGCCTTTAATAGTTTAAGATGTGTTACATATACCTTTTTAGCATTTCTTAGTGGTTCTGACTTTATCAAACAAAAGTCCGAGTCTTGGATTCGTGCTACAAATGTCAAATTCACTTTCTATAAGACAAACAAATTATCGAATTGAAAGTGAATCCACTTGTTCCAACGAATCTGAAAACAGAAAATAAATTTTCTTTGATATTCAAGGATTGAATCCGAAATTCATTTCCTTATGTCACTCCCACTATTCTAGCTGAAATAACTGCCCGTTGTCTACTCTATTTATCGTTTAATGCATAGCTACCTTGTTCTTCCAAAGAACTTAGCTTTCGAGGAAATCGTTAAGGATGCATTGGTCAGTGATCCGAAATCACCTTTCTTATCCTCTGATTTTCTATTTATTAATATTCCAGTTTAGCCTTAAAACTACTTAGTTTAGATGACTAACACGTATAGACATTATTTCCCATTCTTGACTTTCCTTATATGGAAACGAATCTTGAACTAGCGAGTTCATTTGAGTAGACACTACTCGTGAATTGTAGGATGTCTAATGAAAACAGAAAAAAATTCATACATACACGACTAGATAAATTTTAGGAATTATAAACTGTAAAAGTCTATCCTACCATTCCAAGGATTTAACCTCACATCGTACCGCCGCCTAGGGGGTCGGTATCGGCATGGTGACGGTTAAACGAGACAATCTCTCTCGATGATTAAACTTTGAGAATCAAACATCTCATGGGAATCGTATATCCCATACTTTAATCGTAGATTACCTTCCTTTTTCAGCCAAGATATTTCCTAAAATATCCTGATGAGTGTGACCTACTATATCAGACCTTTAAGTACGCCCCGAGTATGCCTACGTAGGGCAAGTCAGTGACCCGGCGAGTCCTCAAGATCCTATCCTTTCGGAGACCAAGCCTTGAATTTTGATAGCAGTGAACACCATCCGAAGGGGGCCGAAATCAAAGCGGCATGAGGCGTCACCATTCTCTCACTTGCTTGCATCTATAGTAGAGGCCGTGGGGTCGGCTGTCGCCTTCCCCGCTCCCACTCAATATTTTGAAAAAGTGGTGGGTTTACTGATCGCGGTTTTGGACTTGACAATATTTTTAAGAAACAACAAATCATGTACCCGAATGGTGTCGGTAATGTAGGCAAGCCTACCCGTCTTATTCATTGGAACATATGTGACTGTCGGTCGGATCCGGCTAAGAGAAGCCATGTTTAGCCGTAAAGGCTTGTCGGATATGCTAAGTCTTGCCGAACCCCTATGAAAACGTCACACGTGGAGGGTGAGTCGATCGAGCCGTAGCTCAGTTGAACTTGCCCAACCATGGTTAGACCATTTCCGAACCCATGTATCATGATTTTCCGATTTCTTAAATTGTCAAACTTTCCCGTAGACACTACGGAACAAACCCGCAATCTCGTTCCGGTTTAAGGTGGGATTCACCGAGAATCCATCACCGAAAACTTAAAGATTTAAGGTGGGATTCACCGAGAATCCATCACCCAAAAACGTAACGATTGACAAAAGCCGGTTCCTCGGTTCTATAATTAGTTTCTAATAATTAATTTCCACAACAATTAATTAAAACTTAAACTAGTTAATCGAGTTGAATACATACCTAATTAATTATCCAGAATTAAATAGCTACATGTATGCATATGGAGTGGAATTCATGATATGATGCATGTCATGGCTATTTTCCGGTTAAACGCATACATCCTAAGCATACATATTAGTGCGGAAAATAAACATCAAGATGGACCGTTGGCATCCCCGTATCTAACCTATTAGAAAATAAATAAATAAAGTCCTAACTAGGGTTTACTAATTTCTAATACAATCTGTAGTTGATCCGTTTCATCGATGATCGGGCATCCAAACGAACTCTGATTGTCACGAAACTTTATGGGCCTGTTCTGCACTCCTCCTAATTCAATATGAACGGCTGTATCCAAGTTTCGATGGACCAATTTTCTCCAGCAATCCGCCGATCCAACTGCTGCATCTGTTTACAACTGCGGCGCAGCAGTGTCTTCCCGGGGCCGATCGGGCATCGAGACAAAACCCGATCGACCTGAAATTTTTAGGGCTTGTACATAACTCCATGTTAGTCAATCTGAACGGTCGGATCTATGTTTCAATGTCCCAAACTCTTCCAGAAAATCGACGAACTCACAGCTAGGGTTTTTATGGCTGCTGTGCTTTTCTGTTACAGCAGCAAATTTATTGCAGCGATCTGATAATGAGACGGACTCCGATCGACACCAAATTTTTAGGGCTTTATCATCAAATTTTATTCTTCATTCTGACTGGAGGGATTGTCATTTCAACGGCTCAATCTCCGGGAATAAATAAAAAACGAACAGAGACAAAACAGATCTACTTCTAGGAAACTAAAATTATAAAATTTCTTATACTCATATAAACGAATTTATATGAGTTTACAATAGATCTAACAAGTAAACAGTACCAACCCCAATCCATCTCTTCAACCACAATATATCAAAGCATTCATCATCATGATTTTCGAATTTAAAAAAAATGAAAAAACAATGCAATCTAAACATGTAATTTCCACTCCTAGATCTATCAATTGTATACTTTAATTTATAGATCGGAGGCTCTACTACCACTTGTTGGATGTAATATTGCCGGATGGATCTAGATCCGCCCGATTACGCAGCGGAATAAACAAGAGGATCACGATCATATAAAATTAAACTACATAATTTAAGATCTACCTACAAGAAGGTGAGATCTACTTACCAATCAAAAATGATGAACTCCAAGATTGAGAAGCCGAGATCCGAATAGTTGAGATGCCACGATCTTCCGATGTGTATCTCCAAGAAACAACCGGTGGATGTTGATCTTTGATGCTTGACCTCCTTGATATGCTACCCGGAAAATCCCGAAGATTTTCCCAACTCTAACCCTAAGCTTTGGCCGAATTCCTTAGCTTATTTTGTGTGTATGTATGCGTGTATATTGATGTATCAAAAGGCTTAGGAGAACTCTCTTTATATAGGAGAGAAATCATTGTCCTCCAAGGATTCAATAATTAATACAAAATCAATTATAATAATCATTTTCCATAAAAGATACTCCTAGAATAATCTAGAATAAATCTAGAATATTTAAGGATCAATCTAATATATTTTCCTTAAATAATTATTTAACAAATAAACAATTAATCACATGTCTTATAATTATCAAGAAAACTAATTCCTTAATAATTACAAGACACAACACGCCAACCCTAGTCAAATAAGGCTAGCACACGACTTCCACACTATTGGGCCGAGTCCACGAAAAATGTCTTTTCCATGTATTTTATTATTTAGTCCAATAAATAATAAATCGCACATCAATTAAATAGTCCAACTACTTAATTATTATTTGAGGCCCAACGTCAAGAAACATATGCATGTTAGGAGCCACATCGGGGACCATGGACCTATAACCAGTAGCTACAATAAATTAAATAAAATTATTCATCGAACAGAACAATTCTTATTCAATCTATTAATTCCGGGATTACGCCACCATAAACCCGAAACTGAACTCTATCGAGTATAGACATATACTTACACTCTAATCATTGAGTAAAATCGTCCATTGATATAATCATTACATACGGATAAATCCTCCATAGACTGTTCGTTTTGATTCGGAATATTTCCGTAAACCCTTCTCAAAACATCTTATCATTATTTACCATTAACCCCCTAGTGATTAATTAGTTCATAACTAATATAATATGAAACGGCCCATCGATCGGTTTCTAGGATTAACAAATAAGGGAACGTAAATCTACTTCCCGCGGGGAAGGAATGGATTCCATATCCGTGAAGTCACGGACTACTCACTTATTCCAGAATAGAGCCAACGAGAAGTGTTCAGATCACATGTATCCAAGTGATCCTTAACTAACACATCAAACTCTACTTTGAACCAAGCAATAGACCGTGATCACATCAGGATTGAGATTAATCCATATATGATCATCTTGTGATTCGATAAGATTTCTCGATCACGGAATTATATCGAGATTTCAAATCAAATCGGTCTAGTCATATATGATAGACATCATATATAAATGCCCCACTAGGTTCCCTATACCGACGGTCCGGATAAGACGGCACACCGTTAAGTGTTCGGCGCATTATTGGTATATTAATCCTGAGACCCATACTCTGATTAAATTCACCCCGGACTAACTAATTTTAAGCATATCATCACTAACTCAATCCTCGTGTGTATGTCATACACTGAGTTATGTGATTACATACCGATATACTTAGGGTTTTCAGCATGGTATAATATAAGCATAAATGCAAATATTAAGATGAATTATAAATCCTGTCAAAAATAATTACATAAATTATCTTTCGGGCACTACACCTAACAGGAAGAGGGTAGGAGAACCGGAAGGTAAAATCGACCTCTCAAGGCATTCGATTTCTTATCCGGGGATAGTTGACATTGTCATTGCATTCAAGTGCGTATCATACCAATTCATTAGGTTTAGGACACCTAGACCGTGGAGGAGGTATAGAGTAGTTTCATACACTCGTATGAGGGGGAACTGCTTGCTTAGGAATGCACCGTTTCACACTTTTGAACACTAGTGGTAGGTTGGAAGGAAATAATTCCCATGATACTACAAGAGAGTTGCTAGTCTACACATTGTCTTGGTTGGTTCTTTTATCATTTTATCATCTTTGTAGTTACGAGAGAGTTTATTTATGCATTTAATTTATCATCGTGCAAATTGCGACCTAGAACGAATTAATACAAGCTTTTAAGTGTTTAACCTTACAAGTCCCTGTGGATTATGACCTTGACCACCGTACTAGACTACAATTGACCCGGTACACTATCGGTTACATTGGACATCCAGAAAAGTGCCATCAGTATGATAAGCACTTGAATGCAATGACGATGTCAATAATCCCCGGATAAGAAATCGAATGCCTCAAGAGGTCGATTTTACCTTCCGGTTCTCCTACCCTCTTCTCACAACTAATATCTCCTTTCGGTCTCCATTAAATGTGTAGATGCAAGCATTAGTTAATTACTCCAACACAAGCAAACCATACAACGCAAGTAGGAAAAGATTTATCACAATTGAAACTAACAACATAAACAACCATCCCCAATCAACATAAGAGATTAAACTAGTTCTACAACATAATCTTGGCTAGTTTAACCTAGCCACTCATAACTACAAACATTAACATATCAAGATTAACATTCATAGTCATAAAAACACTTGAACCAAAGTAAAGATTAAGAGTTACCAATCAAAAGCAAGAGCTCGAAATTGGTGTCTTTCATTCAAGCTCCAAAACCTTCAATTGAGTTAACACACTAGTGTATTGTAGCCCCAAGCAAAAGTAGTAGAAATTAAAC
This sequence comes from Gentiana straminea, assembly GCA_036785695.1. Taxonomy (NCBI): domain Eukaryota; kingdom Viridiplantae; phylum Streptophyta; class Magnoliopsida; order Gentianales; family Gentianaceae; genus Gentiana; species Gentiana straminea. The sequence continues at coordinate 6,045,906 of JAVUPR010000385.1, read as the reverse complement.
TAGGAATCCTTAATATTTACAATTGCAATCAAGAGTTAATTTTCACATAAATTTGGCTAGGAGAGCCCTTGGGAGGTGGAGGTGCCTTCAAGGGAAGAATGGAGTTGGGGAAGAAGAAACGGGGTGTGAAAAAAATTGGGTAAAATTCGATCCAAATGAAGTTTATATGCTGAATTATGCTTTCTATGACGCTCCGGCGAGCGCCGACAAAGGTCCGGCGCGCGCCGGTGATGGCACTTTTCTAGGTGTCCAATCTAACCGGCAGTGTACCGGGTCAATTGTAGTCTAGTACGGTGGTCAAGGTCGTAATCCATATGGACACTTGTGAGGTTAAACACTTAAGAGCTCATATTAATTCGATCTAGGTCGCAATTTGCAAGATGGTAAGTGCATAAACAAAGTCTCTCGTGACAACACAGTTGATAAAATGATAAAAGAATTGAACCAAGATAATGCGTAGACTAGTAATTCTCTTGTAGTATCATGGGAATGATTTCCTACCTTCCTACCATTGGTGTTCAAAAGTGTGAGACGGTGCATTCCTAAGCAAGAAGTTCCCCCTCATACGAGTGTATGAAACTACTATATACCTCCTCCTTGGTCTAGGTGTCCTAAACCTAATGTGTTTATGATAAAACAAAAATGGTATAGTTGTCAAAATAAGAATAATTATTATTATTAATACTATCATTCTTATAATCGTATTTGTGACCAATCTTATAATTAAAATTACATAATACTTCGTTATGTTAGAATTATTTTATAGATATGCATAGATCAATATTTTTTTAAAGTCCACGTTATTATTACTGGGATTATAAATATTATTATTTTTAGAAGATAATAAAAACAATGATATATATATATATATATATATATATATATATAACGGAACAAAATTATTTATAGAACATTAAATATCAAGAACACTCTTAAGTTAGAAAAGAATTAGAAACGGACAGTGTTATTAGTTTTAAGGTAACCGAGGAGAATTTTAACACTTTTTTAGCATCAATTCAGCGGTTAGGGAAAATAGGTATTAAATAGATCTAATTAATATATAGTGATCAGACTGTTGTATATATATATATATATATATATATATATATATATATATATATATATATATATATATATATATAGCGGGGTACACGTGCGTTGCACGCGTGTGCCTGTTTTTTTTAAAAGTTTACGAGTTTGTAATTTGTGCTGGTTTTTTGGTGATGTGAGGTATGTAAGTAACTTGGCATGCTGATTGTTGTAGCTGTAATATACAATCCATAAGTTTGATTTATTATTCATTACATGCATATGCCACTTTATTTTAGCATTGCTGAACCTGCTGAAAACCCCTATTAACTTGGATGTTCATCCTTGGTGGTTATATATACAGCAGTTTGACATAAAAGTATACAAAAGCGAGATTGCTATGGCATTCTCGATGTCAAGCTGTGCAAAAGGTAAACGTGATACATTCTTAAGGCCTAGTTATAGAGCAAAAGATTGTCATTGGGCTGGTGAGTTTATCCTCAATTATGTGGTTTCATTGGTTATGCCTTATCTGGGAATTCGAGCTTCACCCTTTTTATTGGGCCGGATTCTGTGGCCTCATGTGCTCTTTCCTCCTTCTTAGAGCTGTCAGGTTCGGGTGTTTCTTGTAGAGTTGGTTTCACTTTCTTTCCTTCCTGTTTATCTATAAGAAGCAGATACAATGCAATATATTAGTAGTTGTTTATGTTTTAAAAAAGTGATTGGTAGTATGAATTTCGCATTTGTTACCTGGAGTTCCCCCGACTTGATTCGTGGTAGAATTTTTTGCAGATGTGGATGCCTCATTAATCCCGGATTCTATCCACTCCTGAATTGTGTATCTCGTCTTCTTGTCTGTGTATTTCCTGTTTGATGCTCTAATTTCCACAATTAATTTTGTCGTCCTCAGCTCCTCGTTAGTTTTGGCAAGCAGGTTTTTTATTTCCTTCAATATTGGTTGAGGAGTAAGCATCAATATGTGTATCCATATTAGTATAGCAGAAAAATTAGGCGTACAAGTGATTATCTGGGGATCCATTTCGTGCAACTTGCTTGCTGTCCACTGTAGGAGCTTTTCAGCACACTTGTCAAACAATGTTGCTGTTATGTTTCCGGTAATGTCTTCCGGTTCCACACTAATTTTGCACATGTGTTGTCATAGTGTTGCAACTTAGTTTTTTGTGTATAGTAAATGCATTGAATGATGTAGATGTATTTTTAAAGGTATAAAAATACCGTGGGACTGCGATTTGATCTGTGCTGCATGTGTTGTAGTAGAACTCCTCATTGCCTTGAGCTTTGGTGAGCTGAAAGCATTTTGGGCACGTGGAGTAGTAAATTTTTTGGAGTATATCTGGAATGGACATTGTGGCTTTGATGTGAACATTCTGCTTTGGATGAGTTAGATATTTGGTTAGAACAATGTAAGTATGCATATGTAAGAATAACTTGTGTTTATTGTGTTCTTCTTTGTTTTGTACCTTTGTGTCTGCCTGTATGAGTGATATGTCCGTTATCCGTACGGTGTCGTTGTTGTCCATCATTGATTCAAGATAAGAGCTGGTAGGTTTTTGGGCAATGCCTTCGATGGCATCCGTGTTTGCACCAGCCCTGGGGGGGAATAAATTAGTTACTACTTGTCTGCAAGAATTGGTGTGGAGAAATTTTCGGTGATTGATATAGGTGATTTTACCGATTACGTAGTTCTTTGACCTGTGGAATGTCTGGATCTAACGTGATGTAGGAGAATGGAACAGTTGATAGTGAACCACCTTTATAAAGTACGAGTAATAAATATATGTGTTCGTGAGTATGGATAGCGAACCTGAGTATTGTGTAGCTATAAGTCCCCTACAGACAATAATGGGCATAGTTTGTCTCCTTGCATATATTTCTGCTCCCTGATTGGTTATGAACTCTCCCCACATTGTTAGCATCAATGGTTTGCGGCTGCGTGAAGAATGACAGGGTAATTATTGAAGGGCGTTATGTAGATATGTTATCATACATAACTATATGACTGTTTGTCATAAGGCATTGTGGACTAAGGTTTTAGCCTGACGGAAAGTATCCATATACTAAAATATAACACTCTGTCTAGATAATAATAGAGTCACACTTAAAAAAGTACATCCGTTTTGTTTCTTACTATTTAACATTTGTACCAAACATATAAAACACATTATGGATTGAATATTATAAGATTACAAGCATCAAACTATAGTAAAAGTTTTAAATAATGTTATATAAAATTACTTTAGATGATTCCATTGAGTGAATGTATTGTAAGGGTATTAGAGTTTATATATATGTATAAAAGAATTTGTGTAGAAGGTAATTCTCATCATCTACGGATAATTGTGGAATTGGACCGTGTTTACCTTAATTTACTCTATATATTTATACCTTCAGTCCAAAACATATGGCAAAATTGAACCTTAACAAACCTATTTGCTAATAAGTTCATTATAATTTTAAAATTGGTTTAACAACCACTTAAAATGGATAGTAAACTTCCTTCGAAAAAAGAAAAGTGTAGTAAACGGCAACACAATTGCAAGCAATGTTCAGATAACTGCAGAAATTAAGAGAACAACAACTAATTGTCCTCAATGTTCATTGTAATTTTAAAAATGGTCTAACAACCACTTAAATTGGTTAGTAAACTTCCTTGCATAAGAAAAAAAGTGTAGTAAACGCCAACAAAATTGCACAGAATGTTCAGATAATTGCATAAACTAAAAGAAGAACAACTATTTATCCTGAACAACTTCCAAATTCCACCTAAATAACACCTTATCGGCGATCAGCAGTAACTTTTGGAGAAATGGTTTCCTTTGTGTACCTGGCATGTTTACTATGACCAGAAAGTTTAAGCAGCAGCAGACCGGAAATATGCTGACTATTTCGACCTAAGAACGAATCAGGCATATCGAAAAGCATGTTGAGCTGGAATCACACGAACCAGTTTCTACAATTTAGTTCTTTGTAATATAACTACTCAATAACACATGTACTACACATAAATGGATCCAGAAATAATTAGCTTTGAGATCACACAGTACAAGCAGAAGATTGAGCATGTGCAATGCATATATGACATCAAATCTGAGGAGACGAACTCGTACGTTGCATATTAGGAGAATAGGGTAGCGTGAAAATAGAATAAGCGAGAAGGAGAAAAATTACTCTCGGTCTATGACAGTGTATTCCTGAAGCTGTGTGGGCTTTGATTTCACCTCACGTTCCTTTGGTGGTTTCATGTCGACAACTACCGCAATTATATCTGGCAGAAGGTAATTTGCATACCCGGCTGTTAAATGTATTTCAATATAATGTTTATGAATGAAAGACTGGTCTAAGTGTATTTGCGTTTTACATACCGATGGGACTTCTAGTGCCTGCGAGTGCTCGAATGTTTGCCAATGGTATTGTCGTATAACGGGGTATGCAATGGTTTCATGTGTGTCTGTTATTGGTCGTATGTAAGTTGATGCCGTGAACACCCATTGCAATGTCATACCAAGTGACATATGCAAAAATGCAGTCTTAATGTGTTGAACCATTGCGTCACCGATGGTATACATAGAAAACGGGAGAAGACTTCGTTGGAGCAGTCCAATAGTCTGGTCCCACAGAATACCCTCAATTTTATTTCCCTATTTGATGTTATGAATGAGAAATAATAATGAATATGAAGAATAACAGAACACGTAGAAATGAAGGGAAAAAAAATAATACATAATTTCCATGTACCTGTCCATCTTGCAGGAGTACCTTCTGGGTCCTGCGACCACCCTCGCTTGTATGAGCATTTGTTTTGTCGAGTACCAACACCTTCACTCTCCAATCGGTAGTTGAGGGAGTGATTTCCGCAATCGATAAGTACTTTACTCTTTGCGCCATTACTTCAGAGAATGATTGTTAGAACAGCAATAATGAACTTAAACAAGGCTAGGTTATGTACAAAATTTAAACTACATGTGCTAATTTTCATAGTTGCTTGGAGGCGCAAGTTGTTCGTAATTTTGTGCTCTTTGAATGATCTCGTGGAAAACAATATTTTGTGTTTTATTTGTTTCTGATTTATCCATGAACGTTAGTGGTGCTATTAGCACTTTTAATGCATTGAATCTTCTAACTCGCAAAAAAGCCATGTAGAGTTGACCATGGGAAAAAATTGGTTCACGTAGGTATATTCCGACACGGTCTAATGTCTGACCTTAGCGTAACACAACCGTACTGGGAATTGAGATCGCTTGAAACGAATCCTAGATTTGTCATTGTTGGAAGATTCCAATGGTATTTTGTGTAATATTGTTGTTTGTCCAGCGTAAGGGCCAGTTGCAATCTGGGCGACAATTGTGTGTTTCTTTAGTTCTCTGCATATTAGTCTAGTACCATTGCATAACCCTTCGATAGGACTAAGATTTCTTAACAGCATTACTGGTCAGTTAACCTTAAGTAGTAGTCGGTGTGGGGGTAGACTGCTAGGATTTAATGAATTTAGGAAGTCCTCATAATCTCCTTGATGTTGTGGATCGATGGTTACATCGGCACTTATGTACGATATCATTTCTCCTTCCATTTTCTTTAACATAGCATCATTTATATCATCAACACAATCGTTTGTAGGTGCTAGTATAGCCCTGTTCATCATTGTTTCATAATCGTCAGTGAACGCACGCATGTCTAACAGCCTAGCCCGGCACTCACAAAGTGCCAAAGGTAACACTCCAACAAGGCATTCACTCGCTCCGTCCGCCGGGTGAAAGCTTGTGGAGAAGCACGACGTAGATCCCATGCCCCCGCACAGGACAGGGGAAGAAAATAGATTTATGGATAGAATCAAATATGCAGTATTTACAGACAAAAGTATTCGGTTATTGGGGAAAAATCAATATACTTCTATTTTGGATTATTCTCAAAGGAGAAGATTATTCTCTTTAACAAACATATGTGGATCCAATCACGATCTTATAATAAGACCAAGAGATCTTTGCCCCTCATGGAATCTAGGTCCTTCGTGTTCGGGGGGAGTTATTGTCTATCATTGGCCTCAATGGTAAAATCGGTCGGGGGGACCCGAGAGGCGGTGGTTTACCCCGCGGCGGATGTCGGCGGTTCGAGTCCGCTTATCTCCAACTCGTGAACTTAGCCAATACAAAGCTATAACGCATGTCTGGGTAGACGAAATGAATTAATCTCTATAGCAATATATCCTCATCAATGAAAGGAATTGTCATGTTTGCAGGCAATATGATATTGCCGTTTTCGTCTTGAGGTTCAATTCCATTTCCTATTCGCAGAAGATATTGAGTGAAGAAAGGGTCAGTTATTGATCGCATGTTTTCTGTGAGCTGTATTTTCCTAAGGTAAGGCCAGAGGGGAGAATTGAATAAGGTAGCATCTAATTGTTCTTGCCTAGTTGCTCTTGTAAGTACAGGCAAGACTCGGCGGAAATCTCCTCCAAAGACGACAACCTTGTCTCCAAAAGGTAAATCCACTTCGGTTATGTCTTTAAGCATTTCGGCGAACGCTTCGACAGCCTATCTATGTGCCATTGGGGCCTCATCCCAGATTATTAGTTTGGCTTCTTTTATGAGCTTGGCTGTTGTAGATTGTTTGCTTGATGTTGGCAATTTTCTTATTCTCGTCGTGGAAAGGTAGTTTAAACCGTGAGTGTGCTGTTCAACCTCCGGGGAGTGCACATGCTGCTACTCCAGAAGTTGCTGTTGCTAGCACGATATAACCTTAGGACCTAAGGGCAGCCATAATTGCTTTATAAAGGTAAGTCTTCCATGTCCCTCCTGGACCGTCAATGAAAAATGCAAATGGTTCAATTCCTAAAGCTTTTTGTAAAATTGTATCGTATGCATAACGATGTTCCTTATTAAGTTTGTGGACACTCAGAATATCAGGTTCAGCCACCGTTATGCTTCTTTCGTAAGAAATTTCTTTGGTTAGGCTAATACGCTGTGATACAAAATCAGCCTCAGGACCAAGCTGGAAATCTTCTAATTTTCTACCCATGTCATCCAAGAAGGTCGATATATCTTCCAGAGATTTCAATCTTACCTCAGAGTTTTGAAGCCCAGATATTTGTTGCGTTCTTAAATAATCTTCGCAGAAGGAGTTCGTGTACTTTTCCCAAAGGGATCTTGGATTGGACGGTGAGCTAAAAGCAAGGATAGAGGCAAAAAGATGGCGTAGTTGTCTAGGCATCTGATACAACGTAGCTTCCTCTAGGCATTTATCTAGGTCGTAGTCAGTGGAAAGTAGATCTCGTGCCAAAGCCGCCTCTCTGAATGTAGTGTGTAAGTACCCTTTAACTGTTAATAGCTCATCATATGATTTGGGTGCTCTTACGTGATTCAGCAGTAAGCGAAGATAATATCTTTCACCTTCAATTGGCCCGACTGATACAATTCGACCTATCACTTTACCTTTCTTTCGTTCACTCCATAAGCGTTTTCCTGAATCCCAAACAAAATATTTAGGGAAGTCCTTGTACAGAATTTGTAGGGAGTTGGCTCTCTCATTAGTTTTGTTCATATAGAATAACTGAGTTAGCATGGTTTTAGATAAAAAAAACTGTTAGATACCACATCATTGAGATCCTGATTAGTCGAGAAGGACACAAAGTAGTTGTCAGGTAAGTGCAACTGCAATGCTATCACGGCAGGTTGCATCTCGAAGAGGTCGAAAGAGTACATACGCCAGGCAGCCTCGGGCGGTCCAACCCACCTTCCTCGTTGATATTCCTGAATTTCATTGTCAGATTTGTTCACTGCCATCTGGAACCCAATTTTATCAGGGCCTTTGTAAATGTATTTATAGATGTATTTAACCAGCTTAATAGTGGAACAAATCTCAACATTAATATGGCAGTCGTATTTCTGCAGTAAGTAGGGGTTGTAAGGCACGACCCAACGATTATCAACGTTACACCTTCTGACTGTAGCAGATACCCCGTTATTGCGGCATCTATAGTGAGGATAACTATCAGAGCCATGTGTAGTGAATTCCTGGAACTCTCTTGGGTATTTATTCTTGCATTTCTTATTTTGCATGCATGGGCTTTTTTGATTACATGGGCCACATGGACCATGAATCATGTGCTTTACAACAAGTGCGTGTAAATGTGGATTTAAGACGAGGGTCGGTAACTCAACACGATGAATCGGTCATAGGCCTCAGAATTCAAAAGTTTGCATTCTTTACCCATTATCAACAGGAGGTGTGTATGAGGCAAACCTCGCTTTTGGAACTCGATGGAGTACACACAGGCATCTGGTGTTCCAAAGACTTTGTCTTTGAGAAGATCTTTTTTCAGGAGTTCAAGTTTAGACTTGAAGACCCGCGTAAGCAAGTCCGGTCGATTTTGTGGAAGCTCTCCCGGGAGTAGATGTTCAGTAATCTCTGACCAAGCAGGATTGCATGTCATAGTTAAGAAGAAGTCAGGTTTTCCAAAGTGCTGGACTAAAGCCATCGCATCCATGTACCTTCTTTTCATATCTCTTGGGCCACCCACGAAAGAAGGGGGAGAATGAACTTTCGCCCTACGTTAGAACTTTCTGTGTTTCCAGAAGCAATGATGTCAATTATGCCTCGCAAGCATTCAATCCGGATTTCTTTTTGCTTCCTGTAAAGGTAATCTAATCGAGAGCTCTCCACTTTGATAAACATATCTACGATGTATTGCTGAAATAACCTTCCGGTGTGCAGCAACATGGACAGATCGTTGTCACGCATTTGCAACTTGTAACAATAATATTGTCGGCAGGACACAATATTACGCTTGCGTGCACTACTCCGGAAAGCTGTGAATACGAAAGCATGGTAGGTTTCAGAAGTGAACTGGTTATGTCCTCATATCTATGAGAAATAGATCGCTCTCACCTTGTTCTTCTTGGAAAATTAGCTGCTCAGCAGCAGAGACATTCTTATCCACAAGTGGCAGAGGCATGTGGCATGCATGTTTTTGTTTGCTCATATTTGGTGGAAGTTTTTTAATACCGTAATGCCAACCAATTTGTCCACCGGGGAAGAGTAAAGGGTATTGCAATGGATCATAACATCCGTAGTTATGAGAGATTCTATGTGGTGTGGTATTTTCAGAGTATATTTGGATGTGACATTGAGGGTTGAAAGTGTTCTCATCTTCCAAACATATTATTGCAGAAACATCACTGCAGGTTGGTTCGTTGTACACACGTTGATCAAGCTTGGGATTATTTACAAGGTATATTTGGTATTGTTCAAGAGTTTGCATGTCCTTAAGTTGGCGTAGAAAATGAGCATAAGGATTCTGAGCAAGAACGTGTGTTAATCGCTACATTATGTCTCTGGAGAAACGATCTGAAACCTTCAAACGTTCCTCAATTTCACTTTCCGGATCATAGAAATATAGCTGCAGCCCGGCTGGTGAATCGTTGTCTGGCTTTAAAGAGTTAATGAAATGATGTATTTTTTCTTGAACCTTGAAGGTATAAATGCCTTTAGTATTCTTAAGCAAATCGTTGTCTTTTCGGGCTGAGAAGGTAGTGAAGGCTAGGTTGTTATTGTAGGTTCGTGCATACTTTCTAAAAGCAATAGATTCAAGATCAGAGGCAGTAAACAGCTCAGACAGAGCTAATGGCATTTTTGGAGCTGCCAGTTTAATCTCACCCTCAGAGCAGTAGAAAGAAGAAGGCTCATGGAAAAAGCGCTTTGCAGAACAATACACACAGTTGGGTACCGTGGGTAAGGTGGGGATCATTTCCTCAGATTCTGAGGATAATATATTGGTTGCCAAGTGCCTGGCACGGAATTCTTCTCGATGTGTTTTTGAGGGGTAGAAACTTTGATTTATATGAGCTGTACGAGGTAGGTTAATACGATTAGGTAAACTGACAACACTCGGGATGATGTTCTGCTGGTGAGTATGATTGGGAGAAATAATATTTGGACTTGTCAGAGAAATATTTGCAGCACAGTCATGGTGTGAGGTAGATGTTGATGGTTGTACAGGCATTTCGGTTGGAACAACTGGGCTTTGCATAAGAGAATCATTTATGGTATTGGACCTTTTTTTTTCAGCGTCTTGGAGACGCCGACGTTTGAGAAGAGCCTCTTTGTCAGCCTCATTCATACCAGAATAAGCCTAGCGTCTCTTCTCATTTTTTGCGTTACGTTTCTGGTGCTCCATGTTAAGACATGAAGTAGAAGGAAGTATGATGGAATGTAAAGTTATCTGATCAACGAACTTTACTTTGACAGATTGGAACCAAGGAACCTATATAGGAAAATACTCGGTTGTCAAGGATGGAATATCTCTAGCCTAACTAACCAGAACATACACAGCAGAAGAAAACAGTTTTAAAATAAAACCTAAACAGTCAAATGAAGATTAACTCCTAAAATATGTAGCAAAGTGAGTGCAATGCATGAGATACCTCAAAATTATAACAGCTAAGAGCAGGGTAGTGCTGCGCACATTAGAATTACCTTAAAACGCAAACAAGCCAATACTTAATCCCGGACGCACGTGACCAACGAGAATGCGGAACATGTGATATCACGAATAAATTACGAATGAACCACGCATTTTGAGTAACAAATAGTAACCGTAAAATGTAAGAGGTTAGAAAACAAAGCAAAAAACACATATGATTTGATGAAATGCAGGGAGGAAATAATAGTAATGTGCTGTGTGTGTAATTCTGTTTACACATCAAAGGTAAGTATGTTTCTAAGATAATCCAATATACATGAGGTACATAGTGAACAATATGTAGCCCAGAAATGAGAGCCTGAAGTGAATCAATATTTGTGACATTAATAAGAGTCAAACAGTGAAGGCATTAGAAGAAGCAAGACCTAGCAAATCAGTGAAATAAATATTGCAGGCGCATGGGTTCTAGTCTTTAAGGTATACCCTAATGCAATATTATCGTGCAAGTAACGAAGGTAGGAAAAACCAATAGAGAAGATGAACCCAGCAGCCCCCCCAAGTACCTAAGTTGATACCTATGCATATAACATTCTTCAAGTAACCATAGGAAATGACAAATAGCAAGGCAGCATCCTAGACAGAAGGCCGAACCTATTGCGACGTCACTGTATAGGGCAGAAGTGCAATAAACTGGTAAAACAGAATGCACAATCACCTCTTCAAGTATTGCAGTTCATATTTTTTGCATATAATATTATGTAACACACAGTATTCTGTTTAACTACTCATTGTTGTATTCTTGCGTAAGTTAGATTTCTAGTTTGGTAAGTGTTCATTTGAGAGTCTAATATCGTGTTCCAATGAAGTTCGCCATTTAACATGCATATGGGAGTTAGTGAAAGTACTGACCCAATGATAATGATTAGAATTGTTGTTTTGAAGTAGACACTTTGTATTGATTCTAGACTATACATGTATGCGACTGGAAGCTTACAAATCTATTAAACCTTATTAACACTACACGAGAATGAGGTAATTCCATAAAGCTTGCTACTTAGGTACCTTACTAAACTTCCTTCACTAACGTAATTTGGTTGTTATGTTCAATTGTGTGTTTAATTGAACTTTTCTTCCCCTTTCACCTCAATATTCCAGTAAGGATTATATCATTTTAACCAAAGGCTGCAATCATTCATGCCTGAAACACCAAACATGTGGAAAAATCTTAACACGTAGTTCCAGATTTACGATTCAGTTCCAAATTAACACCTCAATGCTTGCAACTAACCACTATATAACATTCGAAAGGAAGGGGAGAGAAGGACCAATTATTTAAATAGCATGATTTCAGAATCGCGAAGAACATACTGTTGTTTTAAAGTAGAGACTTTGTATTGATTCTGCAATATACATGTATGCAACTGAATTCTTAGAAATCTGTTACAGCTTATTAACACAACACAAAAATGAGGTAATTCCCTAAACCTTGCTACCTAGGTACCTTACTAAACTTCCTTGACTAACATAATTTGGTTGTTATGTGAAATTGTGCTTGTAGTTGAACTTTTCCTCCATTTTCACCTAAATATTTCAGTAAGGAATATATCATTTTTACCTAAGCCTGCAATCATTCATGCCTAAAAAACCAAATATGTGGGAATTTTTTAACATGTACTTCAAGATTTACGATTCAGTTCCAAATTAACACCTCAATGCTTGCAACTAACGGCAGTATAACATTCGAAAGGAAGGGGAAAAATGACCAATTATTTAAATAGCATGAATTCAGAATCGCGAAGAACATAAATAAAAGTTAATATGAATAAAACATTGATCTAATTTGTGACTTTTTTTAATTGTTGAGGCTGTGACACTCAATTTGGGCCTATTTAATTACCAATTACTGTGTTCTTGCAATACCTACATTTCCAGTTTGGTGAGTCTTTATTTCAGAGTGTAATAACGTGTTTCAATCAAGTTAAGCAAACGATTGAATGGTTTTCATTGGTTCCTTTTACAGTTGGCACTTGCATGAATTCGTTTAATACATTCTTTATGACATAATTTCAGACATTGTTTCTCTTCTATTTTGAAGTCTCTTGCTTAAAGTGAAATGCAGTAGAAGCCCACATCTGACAAAATGTGAACAAATAGTTCAAGTTACGATTCAGTTGCAAATTAACGCATGAATGCTTGCAACTAAGCACAATATAACATTCAAAAGGAAAGGAATAAAAGCATCAATTAATTAAATAGCACGGATTCAGGAACCCCAATAATAAAAAAGAGAAAAGAATATGAATGAAACATTCATTGCATCAGGGGAACTAAGAGCTGCAAAATTGCTGGAATAAACATTGCAAAGACTGACTCATCATGAATTATGAATTAGTTAGAATAAAATAGCATGAATTCAGAATTGTACAGAATAGAAAACCCAAATTACACGAGGGTAAGAAGGAAGATGATGCCAACATATTGCCAGATGAAGCAGACGAGAAGCCATACAAACGCAAGACAGTTGCAGACATCTAAAATCAAGAGAAAAATAAATACAGAAGAAGAAGAATACCTGATCGAGAATACTTTGACGGGAACAAGAACCGAACACCAGCAGATAGAAACAGAATATGCAATAACAACTCAAAGCCATAAGCTCCATCCAGACAGATCTTTTACCTCTCAGTGGAATTTCTTAGTGGACAAGGAACACGGTGAGAGGGGAAGAGGGGCGGTGGTGGAGATGAGAAGGCGGTGGTGGACATGAGAAGGCCATGTGTGCAAAATGAGTCATCATACACGCAGAAGCATACAGGATGGCCACGTGTGGTGGATGTGTGTACAGAGCAAAACGGCAGCGAATCATACAGTGTACGACGTCGTTTCGGAATACATTTTGGGGAAGAAAAAAAAGGGGGAAACGACAAAATAGTCGTCCATCTTTGCATAATTAATAGGTACTCCCTATTATGAATACCAATACCAATGACTCTTTTTTTCGTTTAAGAACCACACCTTTATACCACCACTAGACACTCGATCATTGTCTGACAATTTTCGTTCAAAGTATTTCATATCTCTTTAATCAATCAATGAGTATAATATTTATAGTCACTAGTAGGGCTTCTACATTACACAATATACCAAAACTACCCTTACTAAATCAATAAACAAATCAATATTTTTCATAATCGTAATATATCGTAATACCCCATCAAGTGGAAGCGTGAAGATCTCGAACTCCCAACTTGCCTAATAAAACCTTGAACTGTTGTCGTCCAAATGCCTTGATAAAAATGTCCGCCTATTGATGTTTCGTAGGAACATAAGAAGGAAGAATCAAACCATCAGTAATGGCGTCACGTACGAAGTGACAGTCAACTTCGATATGCTTCGTACGTTCATGGAAAACCGAGTTCTGAGCAATATATAGAGCAGACTGACTGTCACAGAAAAGTCGAATGCCGGGAGGGTGCCGAACCCCAAGGTCGCCCGAGAATCGCTTGCCCACTTCGGCTCACATGTCAAAGAAGCCATAGATCGATACTCCGCTTCAGTCGAAGATCGAGACACCGTCGTCTGTTTCTTGGACTTCCAAGAGATAGGAGAAGACCGATAAATATGAACCATCCACTCAAGGATCTGCGAGTAATTGGGCAACTAGCCCAGTCAGAGTCACACCAACCCTCTAGAAGGAGGGAATTGTCGGAGCGCAACAAAATACCCTGGCCAGGATGTTTCTTCAAATAGCGGACTAGTCGTAAAGCGGCCTCCCAATGCTCAATCCGGGGGGCCTGCATAAATTGTGACAAGACGTGAACAAAATATGCCAGATCGGGTTGAGTGACCCCGAGATAGATAAGCCATCCAATAAGACGTCGGTACGACGCCGGATCACCCAACAGAGGTCCGGTGGCGAGTGCCAGCTTATGATTCTGCTCGATGGGAAAGTCAGTTGGTTTGCTCCCAAGTAACCCGGCCTCATGTATAATATCCAATGCATATTTCTGCTGATTCAAGAAAATCCCATCTACGTTCCTCGCAACCTCGATGCCAAGAAAATATTTGAGAGCCCCGAGATCCTTCATTTTAAAACACTTGCCCAAATAAGATTTAAAAACCGTCATCGCCACTTTGTCATTGTCTGCAATGATCATATCGTCAACATACACAAGCACCACAAGCAGAATCCCATCACGAGTCAAAGTAAACGACGAATAGTCAGAGTACGACTGACGAAATCCATAATCACGCAAAGCGGAGGCAAGCTTCGCAAACCAACACCGTGGTGCCTGTTTCAACCCATACAACGATTTTTGCATCTTGCAAACCAAATTGGACCCCGGCTTCTCAAATCCAGGAGGTATCTTCATAAAGATCTCCTCGTCCAAGTCACCATGCAAAAATGCATTATGGACGTCCATCTGATGAATGTCCCACAGTTTCACCGCGGCGACACTGAGAACGGTCCGAACCGTAACCATTTTCGCCACAGGGGCAAAAGTCTCTATATAATCAATACCTACTTCTTGGTGATGCCCAAAAGCCACTAACCGGGCTTTAAGACGCTGTAGGGTGCCGTGCTCGTCATATTTCTCTGTATACACCCACTTACTCCCCAATGCCTTTTTCCTAGGGGGAAGGGGTTGTAAATATAATTCATAAGAGGATACGGAGTACCTGAGGAAACTGACGGACCGGAAGAGCGTGGAATGGGACTTTTCTGATCAATCAATGTATGCGTCACAAAATCTTGGAAGCGCGAATTCGGAATCTTCTGTCGTCTACCCCTACCCAACTCTTCAGTACCATCACCTGGATGTCGCGGTTGTGGTGAAGGCACTATATTACCCCCAGTATCACCTGTGTCAACTTTCAAGTCCGTCCCCCCCTCAACCGGAGGATCCGGCAAGGGTGGATCCCGGTAGGAGAGGCATCGAACCCCTGATCTACTATGCCAACATCGTCAAACAAAGGGTAAGGAACTACATAGGCTTCACCATCTCTCGTTTGAGAAAAAGGAAACACATGTTCGAAAAATTTAACATCCCTTGAAACAAAGATCTCCTCCGTATCTAGGTCATACAAGGTCCATCCCTTCTTCGCGAATGGGTAACCAAGGAAAACACACTTACGACTCCGGCTAGCAAATTTATGAGTGTGACGATGGTCGTGGGCGTAACATAAACATCCTAAAATTTGAAGCATTGAGAGGTCCGGTTTTTTCCCAAAAAGAGTCTCATAAGGCGTCTTAAAATTCAAAACACTAGATGGTGTTCGGTTAATTATATAAGCCGCAACCATAACACATTCCCCCAAAAACTTCAGCGGCAAATGTCCATCAAACCGTAATGCACGTGCAACATTAAGAATGTGTTGATGTTTCCGTTCTACCCGACCGTTCTGTTGATGAGTACTAACACAAGACGTTTCAATGATGATACCTTCTTTACGAAAATAAGGAAACAAAGGTCTAAATTCTGTTCCATTATCACTACGAACCCGTTTAATGGTAACCTCGAACTGACGAGAAACTAAAGCAATGAAATCCAGGAAAGCAAATTCGACTTCCATTTTGTTCAATAATAAATAAATCCAAACCGAACGAGAATAGTCATCAACAATAGTCAAAAAATACGTCGCACCACATGTCAAGGGTACACTATATGACCCCCATAAATCACAATGTATCAACTCAAAAACACGACTAGCTTTATTTTCACTAATGAGAAAAGGTTCACGAGGCTGCTTAGCTCGAAAGCAGATATCACATCCATCTTTATGTAAATTTTTGGAAATAGAAATATTAGGAATCTGCCGAAGGACATTTTCTGATGGGTGTCCCAAACGCCGGTGCCATAAATCTGCAGATTTTCCGTCATCAATAGCCAAAACCTGAACCTCCGGAACGCCCAAGAACATAAAAAGTCCATCCGCACGCTCTGCCAGTCCAATCAGCGTCCTCGTCACTCGATCCTGCATAACACATAATTTCCCCGTAAGTTGTAATACACAATCATTATCATCTTGTAATTGGGTAACCGAAAGCAAGTTGCAGTTCAATTTTGGCACGTATAAGACATTTTTTAAGCATATATTTCCGGGCAAAATAACACTCCCTTCATGAGTCGCCACCGATGAACTCCCATCGGGTAACCCAATCGGGCACTGAACAATTGGTCGTGGATCAACGAGGGACTTAAAAGAACCAGTCACGTGATGTGTCGCTCTTGTGTCAACAATCCACGCAGACTGAGCTGATAGTCGATCTGTCGGTGTGAGCAAATCAACGATACTATTCCATTAGTCTGGGCTGACATTGAAAAGACCTAATTGCTCAGAAGTATCGATCTTCGCGTTTATAACAGACATCTTTTCACCAATAGAAGTCGATTTAAAAAAACAACACCAAAACACAGCAGTTTGGTCTCGGGTTTATTCTGAGATATTGAACCGTCCAAAAACAGTTTCAACCGTTCAGATTGTACCAAATAAAGATACGAACACGCCCTCAAAATTTCGTCACGATCGGAGTCCGTTTCAATGTCCGATCGTCGCCGGAAAACTTCTGCTGCAACAATTAATCAGCAGTTCGGTCGCGGGCAATTTCAGAGAAATTGAACCGTGTAATCAAAAATTCCACCGTTCAGATTATAGTAGACAAAATTTTGAACAACCCCTCCAAATTGCGTCACGATCGGAGTCCGTTTCACTATCCGATCGTGGCCTGAAAGTTTCAGCTGCAGAGTTAAAAAAAGCAGCGATTTTTTTTTTTCCAACCTGGTTCCGATACCATGACGATTTTCGGTCAAAGTATTTCATATCTCTTTAATCAATCAATGAGTACAATATTTATAGTCACTAGTAGGCCTTTACATTACACAATATACCAAAACTACCCTTACAAAATCAATACACAAAATAATATTTTCCGTAATCGTGATAGGTAATATTGCCGGAAAATTACTTAAAGACAGCCCCTCCAATAATCACCATCTCATTCCTCACGGTAGTTGGTTGCCACCTGATAGAATTATTGAATAACAATATATTTTGTCATTGAGTAAAAATGAATCATTACAGGAGTTTATATAGTTAGCCACAAGGCTATAAACGTAAATACAAAGATAATAAACATAATTATCGTCTAATACGCTCCCTCAAGCTGACGGCGCTGTGCGAAGGCCAAGCTTGGAAATGAAAGCGAAAAAAAGATAAACGGGGCGGTGGCTTGGTGAGAACGTCGGCCAACGATCGGCGGTAGCTACACGAGCAACACGAACAAGGCCTCTCTCAACATGCTCACGAATAAAGTGATAATCTATAGCAACATGCTTCGTGCGCGAATGAAACACCGGATTGGCGCTCGGTCGAAGAGCACCTAAATTATCACAAAAGATCACCGGTGTGGTCTCGAACCGAGAAACCGAGATCCGCAAGCGATAGGTCGCCAAGCAATCTCTGCGCCGCAAGATCGCAACGCATCCGTATTCGGCCTTCGGTGGATGAACGAGCGACGAGGTTTGCTTCTTGGAGTTCCAGGAAATCGCATTCCTACCCAAGAAGACGATATACGCAGAGGTAGAAGTATAACCTGCTTCCCTGTTCCCCCCGCCGAATCGAGAGAAGCATGCAGAGCCAACGGCGAATCCTGATATAACTGCAGACCCATAGTGGTGGTGCCAGACAAGTAACGCAACGCACACGTTTGACTAACATCCAATGGTACTCAGTCGGAGCATGCATAAACTGAGCGAGCTTATTAACGGCAAACTGAATATCAACCCGTGTAAAGCATAAATACTGTAAGGCTCCTAAGATTTGGCGATACTGAGTAGGGTTGGAGAAAGCTGGAGAGACAACAGGATCACCAGAAAAGGCATCAGCAGGCATAGGCGTGGAGACGGGTTTGGAGTCCTCCATATGAACCTGAGATAATAAGTCACGAGTGTACCTGGTTTGCGTGAGGAGCATGCCCAGAGGAGAATGTGCGACCTCAACCCCCAAGAAATACGATAAGAGACCCAGATCCTTAATAGAGAACCGAGAACCAAGCTGATCAATAATACCCTGAACCTGCTCAGCAGAGCTACCTGTAACAATAATGTCATCGACATATACCAAGAGCATAGTAATACTGGTGGATGTGCGACAAACAAACGACGACGAATCGGCAACCGAGTTAACAAAACCCATAGTAAGAAGAAAATTTTTAAGCTCATGGTACCGTGCACGAAGTGCTCGCTTAAGGCCATAAATTGCCTTACGAAGCTTACACACAAATGTGGGTTTAGTAGCATCCTCAAACCCAGGTGGTTGACTCATATAGACATCTTCGCCCGGTGTCCCCCGCAGAAGGCATTGTTGACATCAAGCTGGCGAAGGCACCAACCCATAGAAACCGCAATACTAAGAACAAGGCGAATCGTAACTGGCTTAACGACAGGACTAAAGGTCTCAAAGTAGTCTAAACCAGGCCGTTGCATAAATCCTTTGGCAACTAGCCGAGCCTTGTACTTATCAATTGAGCCATCCGGTTTCCGCTTGATTCTGAACACCCACTTACAGCCAACAATGTTTAAATCAGACGACGGGGGAACCAAGGACCACGTATCATTGCGAAGAAGCGCACTATACTCGTCAGACATCGCAACACACCACTGCGGACACTGCAAGGCCTGCTTAAGGGTAGAGGGCTCGGTTTCAAGGTAGCGGTTTTGTAACTGAGCTTGGAGGTTGAAGATGGTACGAGGTTTGTATATTTGGTTTCTAGAGCGAGTTGTCATAGGGTGTGTTGGTGGTGGGGGAGGAGGTGGAGGAGCGGAGGCGGAATCACTATTGGAGGTATGGGAGGAGGGAACAGAAGATGAAGACAAAGCAAGGCTATCGGACGGGGGCCGGTGCTCTCGGGTTGGGGCTGGTGGTCTCGGTTGAGGGGGTTGCCGTGGGGGGGAGGTGACGGACTGGAACTGCAGTAGGCTCATAATACTCAGGAGGTAATAAGGCGGATAGAGAAGGTACAGAAGGGTCTATAGGGATGGTAGCAAAAGGAAATATATCCTCCACAAAGCGAACATCGCGGGATGTGTACAGACGGGAGGCAGATAAATCATAGCAAAGGTAGGCACTTTGAGTGAGGGAGTAGCCAAGGAAGACGCAAGGTTTATAAGTGGACTCAAGTTTGTGATTATTATATGGTTTAAGCCAGGGATAACACAGACACCCAAAGACTCGAAGTTTGGAATAATTAGGAGGATCCGAGAAGAGCTTAAGATGAGGGGAGAGCATGTCAAGATTTTTTGTAGGCATACGATTGATGAGGTAGACAACAGACGACGACAAAGATACGACCAATAGGTGATCGGCATGGAGGCATGAGAAAGAAGAGCTAAGGCGCTTTCGGTGATATGGAGATGACGTCGTTCGTAGATACCATTGTGTTGAGGGTGTAGGTGGGAGACGTGAAGTGGGAAATGCCGTGGGCAGTAAGAAAGGGGCGCAGTTTTATATACTCGGTTCCATTGTCAGAGTAAAGAGTTTTGATAGGAGTATCCAATAATTTTTCAACATATGTTTTGAATTTGACAAAGGTGGAATAGACATCTGATTTATAAGCCAATGGATATATCCAAATGAAGCAAGTAAAATGATCAACAAATAAAACATAATACTTGAAACCATCAATTGAATAAACAGGAGATGTCCAGACATCTGAATAAATGACCTCCAAAGATTTAACGGTACATAATGTCGAA
The DNA here is from genome assembly GCA_036785695.1 of Gentiana straminea. Lineage (NCBI taxonomy): Eukaryota > Viridiplantae > Streptophyta > Magnoliopsida > Gentianales > Gentianaceae > Gentiana > Gentiana straminea. Next base: position 6,025,686 of record JAVUPR010000385.1, on the reverse strand, counting down.
TCAGAAAAAGGGAGCCGGTGGCTCTTATTACAAAGACAGGAATCACAATAAGTAGAAGAAACGAGAAGATAATTCTAAAAAATTATTTTTTGCAAGATTTTGAATGATGGGAAAAGTTTGGATGGCCGCGGCGACGATGCCGGAGTAGCAAGCAGAGGCTTTGGACGCGAGAGAAGGCAAAGAGAGCTTTTGAAGACCACGAGATAGGCCCCATCACCGACTTGTCCCCGGTGGAGGCATGTGCCCGTCTTCAAATCCTTCACCAAAAACGAGTCGGTAAGAATTCAATAGTTACGTAATTATCGCACAAAATTTTTGGACCGAAAGTAGATTGCGAGAAAGAGAGGGAACACGAGAGGACGTGATTTAATTTAAAGGAAGAGAGGGAGGTAGAGCCAATGTGAGTGATAGCCAAGGAGCTACCATCACCAATGACTATACTAGCCGTACCTTGATAAGGGGAATGCGAGAGAGAGCAAGCCGAGCTCCCGTGTCATGTGGTGAGAGGCACCACCGTCAAGCATCCAGGGAGCAGAAGGATCAGAGTATGGCACAGGATAACTAGGAGCAGTATGCTGAGCAACATGAACATAGGGAGGTGGGGGAGGCCGAGGGCTGCCTTGGTTGCGAGGTGGGTGGGGAAGATTGTTGTAGAGGGGATAGGCAGTGCAGCGGGTAGCAACGTGACCTTGGACACCACGAGTTGGCGAAGCCTTGGTAGCCTTTGGAGTTACGAGCGGTGGGACCTTTGGAGGAGTGATTGGGGGAGGGGGGAGGCGGGGGTCTCGGGTTGGGGACGGGTGCCCGCGGCATGATGGGTGGGAGGGGCCGAGAGGGTTGGGGAGAGGGATAATAGGATGGAGTGGGGGAAACATGCATAGGACGGGATTGATGGTAGGCGGGGAAAGCGATACGCGGGGGTGTGACAGACTGACTTTGTACAATTGACGCCTCATGCATTAACAACTTCTCATGTAACAAAGGCATAGCAATGGTATCATCACGAGCCCGAATGGCACTCACAAGATCCTTATATTCACTACCGAGATTTTTTAAAACAATTTCAACCAATTCATCATCGTGTACTTTAGCATCTAAGGATGCCGGATCATCCGCAATGGTTTTAATGGCGTTGAAATATTGAGAAATTGACATTGTACCTTTAGTAATAGAATTCAAACGCAATCGAGGTATCGAGTGCGGCCCTTACTTTGTTTTCCATATGTATCGAGGAGAGTATCCCAAGCTTGCTTCGAATTAGTCGTGTGCTGAATAGAAGCGACATAATTCTTGTCAACCGAGCCAAGGATGAGATGGTGAATGAGTGCATCCTGTTGAATCCATAGTAAATGCGCTGGATTGGACACAGCCGCACCGGCGGGACTGGTTAGAACGGCGGCCGGTTTGGGTATATCGCCGGTGATATATCCGATGAGGCCATGACCGGTGAGGAGAGTGGTCATCTGCAGCTTCCAAGGGAAGAAATTTTTGTCATCAAGCTTAATCGGTGCATTGACGGCAGGATTTAGGGAAACAGCAGAGGGGGCTGCGGAAGTGGAAGACGCCGAATCAGCGGTTGAAGAAGGGGTGGCCATGGCGGCAGCGGCGGCCTAGCGGCGAAGGTGATGGCGGCAATAGGGTTAAGAAAATTTTGGTGGATCGAGAATCTCTGATACCATGATAGAATTATTGAATAACAATATATTTTGTCATTGAGTAAAAATGAATCATTACAGGAGTTTATATAGTTAGCCACAAGGCTATAAACGTAAATACAAAGATAATAAACATAATTATCGTCTAATACCACCACTATCATCGAGCCATAGAAGTAGTAGTATCTACCGTCGAGTTTTTTTAAAAACCTTTTCGCATATAGAGATTCCGTCATTCCGGTGACGCCGCCACCGTAAAGTCCCACATCGGTAAAATAAGAGAATGCTCACACTCATATAAGTGTGAGACATAAAGGTCTTGTCAACTCGGGTTAGCCCTTTTAGACCAAGCGAGGACGGCGGTCTAAGCAGTTGACCGGATATTTATGACTCATTTAACGCTACCAGGCCCGGGGTCTAGGGGCGTTACAGCCACCCATCAAATTATACGTACTTAATCCACCGCATGCAATAGTTTTGAGCTGCTGGTGCCTCTCATACGCAGCCCACGACTTCTGTTTCACAAACCACTGATGCGATACACGATCACTGCATTTGCTCAACCACCATTGCTGAAACCAACACATTGTCTTTCACCGCGACGTCATCACCTTGTAGCCCAATGAACCCCACCATCTTTTGGTTGGTATCTGTTGAGGAACAGAATGATCATGACGAGGAGGAATTAAGATTTGATCATGAGGCTAAGAAATTAGAATGTGAGTAAAGTGTTGGTTGTATGAAAGGCGTTAAATATCTGTCGGGTATTAAAGAGGTGGAGCAGGAGGTGTTTACGCACAGGAAAGTGATGAATCATTTGGGGTAAAAGAGACTTGGGCAATTGTTTGTATTTTAAGAAAAAAATATGTAACAAACAAGTTTTAAGAGGTGCTGAATGAAAACGTGGTTTCCTTTACGGCTCAAGAATTTTAGAGGTTTGGTCGAGGCATATAGCATAACATTAATCGGATGCTTGGATTATAGGTGAGTTCATTTTATTTTCAATAATAGCCAAAAGTGTGTTTTTAGTATTTTTAAGTATTTTATGTATATCGAATGAACTTTTAAACTCGGAAGTCGTTTTCGAATGATTTCTTAAAAATTACTAAAGCAAAATGATTAATTAATAATCGACTGTTTTGAGTTAGTGCACATTTTTTTTTAACAATAAACAAATGATACTTGGAATTGACGGATAATACTTGTTCGCTCGTGACACGAAAGTGTCAAAGCTCTGGTGGCTAGGGGGATTAGAGTTACTGCTCTAGGAGAACGGCTAGTCACCGGTCTCGAGGCCTCTTGACTCGAAGTCTTTCCGACGGTAGCTAGAGTGCTCGCTCGTAAGAGTGGGGAAGTACCATTTTCCTCGAAATTCATGCTACAGCCGGGAAAGCAAGGGCTGACGGTTGGTGTGTGAGTCCTAGGGCATGGATAGGGTTGGCTGGAGCCGTGTAGGAGGTTTGCACGGTGAAGGTTGATTCTTTTACATGGCGATCGGCCGGAGTCGTCAGGCATGGCTAGTTCTCGTGAAGTGCGGTTGAAATCCCTGGGTTAAAATGGTGTTAGAGCGGTACTTGACTCATCGGCTCGGCCAAAGCTGATGCTCGTAAAATAAACTCGACATGTTTTTCCTTAATGCTCGTGCATTATATAACTTTTAAAATTGACTTATTATTATTTTTGCTCTGTCTTTTATTTTTATTTTTCAAGAATTATTTACTAACTCGTTTTGCAAGATTAATAAAGGTTTCCGCTGCAAATTCTATAAAAGTTGTTTTTATATATTTATATATATATATATATATATATATATATATATATATATATATATATATATATATATATATATATATATATATGATCCCACACTCTAATTTAATGAATGAATATTTTCAAATAGTTCTCTGGTATTTGAATTAACAGAGATGGATTCCTCTGTTAATGAAAATGTTAAATTTAATCATTAATATAAAAAAGAGGTGGGCGGGAGAAATAAAATTTAATATTTTATTTATATGGATTAACCCAGTTTAAATTAATAATTTACCTTCAGGAAATTATTTGGGTTTATAAGCATATTTTTAAGAGAGAGAAAGTAGAGAAGGAAAAATTTTGGGTTCTCAACTTCTATTCTACTATGGTTTTGTTGACGAGTTGACGGCTTATATAGTCCTGGGTGTCAGCCACTCATGTTTTGCTACGTGTCTCATTTCTGGCCACACAAAACCATGTAATATTACTGGTTTTGCTTGTGTGGCCGACACGTGTCCCTACTAACAACAGTGTATGCTATTATTCCCTCCTTTTTCCTGTAGCACTGTGTTTGAATTTTCAAACTTGTAACAGTTTACTGAAGGATATTTTTGTCTTTTCAAACTTGTAACAGTTTATGGACTCCGCTTTGTGGAGTACTATATACACAAGAAACTTTGGTAAATATACTATATGAAAATTTTCCTTAAAATATATGGGTGTCCGTTACTTAAAAATATTTCAAAAAATGTGTCATTTTTCCCAATTCCCTAATAATAATATTATTTCATATATTAATATTAGATATTTTTATATTTTTTTCGAGAAACGATATTTTTAGATATTAATATTATATATATTTAATATTATATATTAAATTTATAGCATAAATCAATTAAAATAATTTACTTCTTTAAATCTCTATTCTATTCGGAAGATAATTTATTATTCTTTATTCCATGTCATTAAGCTAATCTTAAGCCAATTGAGAGAGCAATGTGACGCCATGTCGACTGAAAAAAACTAAGAGGCATTTTGCCTCAAACTGTATATAGAGAACGGAGAGCGACTTGAGCCATGTCGATGTACTAAGGGCGACTTAAGCTATATGAAGACACACTTTGTGAAGAACTGAAGATCCATCTATTTAAGGCCCCATATTAGGTTGAGCTCTTTTGGCCCACTTGCAGAGAAGATCCGAATTAGTCCATTAATTGCCACGTGTACGACATCGGGTTGTGTCCACGTCATGTTGTCCTCTCTATTGTCTCGAGCAGTAGCTCAAACACAGCTTATAAGATTAAAAATTCACCATAGGGCTCCAAATGTCACTCATCTACTTTTTGCGGATGATGCACTTGTGTTATTAATGGCATATCTTAATCATGCATGGTTTTATCGATTGATTTCTCCATGCTCTACTTAATTTATATGGACAGGTGGTGAATTTCTCCAAGTCATCCATAACTTTAGCCCAAACACTCCACCACATATTTAGGCCTAGATCCCACAACAATTACATGGTCTTTCAGCAATTTATTTCTCTTCCTACCTTGGACTACCTATGCTTGTTGATTGCATTCAATTAAGTTACCCTTTCCTCCCTTTAACCCTAAAGCCCACTCTACCTCGATTACTCTTGTGAGTCAATAATTACATCAAGGTTCTTAGAATAAAACGTTAATTAAATCTATCTTCTATCCCGTGGATGTTGAATAAATCATGCAAAATTGATACTAGCTAGTATGTTCGGAGCTCGAGACAAATTCATTTGAGCTTTCACAAAAAAATTGAGAATTACACAACCAAATCTGAATACGACATTGTACTAGACTAACAGTTAGCTGAGGATGCTCAAGAATGTGAAAGCCAATCTCATCGCTCAACAATAAATAATGGGCGTCTCACTAATGGTATTTGAAAAATTCATTTTAAACCAAAGATTATAAAAAAAAATCATATGGAAATGTATGAGAAGCTGCATACCTGTGGTGAAGACCCAAAAACCATTGAGCTCCAATCTTATACAATTGATCAAACGGCGACTTCTCAATTTTCTTGGGCTCAAAACCGCTAAGTTAGGAATGAATCAAATTGCTTTAACGATGGTGATCTTATGGAAATACACAAAGCTCACGCAATCTGTGGATTCTCCAGGATGAGTGGATATCGAGTGTTCAAATTATCGACGAAGTATGGCATAATGAAATAAATTTATAGATAATCAAATGCCTGAGCTGCTGAAGCATTTCCCGTTACCAATGACACAAACCTTTGGCTTTCCGCCTCAATCAACACTGAATGGATCCGCTACCAATGACAAACCTTTGGCCTTCCGCCTCAATCAACACTGAATGGATTTCTCTATTTCACTGATGCTTCTCGGGACCCAATTTTGCGACATAAACCGTTGGCCTTCCTCAATCAACACCAAATGGATTTAGATCAGATGCTCAAGTCATTGTCCTTCAATAAGTATATTTTTTTCCCACAGACGAAATCAACTATTGTAGAGGACAATATAATAAACTCACACGCACAAAGTGAGACTCGAACCCAAGACCTCAAGGTCCTGGGACCTCAACTTAAGCCTGATTGACATGCTTCGATAAGTCCGTTGTATTTTACTTTGTATTTTTTTTGAAAATATTTTACTTTGTACTTCATCCCCCAAAATATAAGTCATTTTGAGTGTTTTCACGTATTTAAAAAGATTATTGGCCTTCTCAAAAAAAATTTATTGGATGACATAAAATTTAAGGAAAATGACTAAAATATCCATTGACTGACATTAATTAAATGATTATAGAGTACTACTGATGTAAGTCAACCAGATGATGCATTTCTTGACCATTTATCCCCATTTCTCACGCATTTATCGGTATTTTGACACCAACTTGAGTAAATATTGTGGTAATTTGGATCATTTTGTGTACATAGAGAATATTAGGAAAAATTACATTTTGCTTATGATATAGGCTCATTAGCCGCTTTTGTTATCAGTTTTATGCGTGGTATCCTCGTGTCTATTTTGTAGCACAGGTACCAGGGCAGAAAGCTTGGATTTTTGATGTGTTGATGCTTAGAGAATGAAGGAGGGATAATTCAATGCACTATGGCGCACGCCAAGAAGGATTGACCCGCGTCAGAGGTGATTGAGTACGATTAGAGGATATTTCATGTGCATATGGCGTACGCCATGTGACATTGACTCACGCCAGGTTGGAAGCCCCAATGACTGATGAAGCATTTAATGTGTGATGTCTGTCACCCAACCACCAGTCAGAGAGTGGCGCGCGTCATTGTTTTTTACCGACGCCATGAGACCACACAAGCCATATGACGCGCGCCATGAAGAACGACGTACGCCATGAAGATGAGTCAGCAGCCTTAGATCGGATTTAATCACTAAAAGGACCATATCAAAAAACATATACATCATCTTCTTCCCTCTCTTATCATCTTGCAGGCAACTCCCACCCCAGGCTCTTCTAGCCGAAATTTAACCAAAATTTAGCTCTTAATTTCTATTGTAACATTAAAGAATTCCTAGTTGTTGTTTCTATCACTTTGTTGGATTTGGAGTACACTTGTGTATCAATTCCATTGAAGCTTTGGAGCTCTAATGAAGGTTTCCATTTCGAGTTTCTAGCTTGTTATTGGTATAATTATTTATCTTTACTTTGAATTAATTGCTCTTATGATTATGAATGCTTACATTGACAAGTTTGTGTTTTTAAGCATGAGTGGCTAGTTCATCACTAGCCAAGATGATGTTGTAGTGGTAGTATAATCTCTTATGTTGATTGGGAATGATTGGTTGCATTGTTAGTTTCATTTGTTGTGAATCTTTTCCTACTTGTTTTGTATGATTGCTTGTATTGGAGTAATTAACTAGTGCTAGCATTTACACACTTGATGGAGACTGAAAGGAGATATTAGGTGTTAGAAGAGGTAGGAGAACCGGAAGGTAAAATCGACCTCTTTAGGCATTCGATTTCTTATCCGGGTATTGTTGACCATGTCATTGCATTCAAGTTCTTATCATACCAATTCATTAGGTTTAGGACACCTAGACCAAGGATGATGTATAGAGTAGTTTCGTACACTCGTATGAGGGGGAACTATTTGTTTAGGAATGCATCATTTCACACTTTTGAACACCATTTGTTGGAAGGAAGGAAATCATTCCCATGATACTACGAGAGATTTACTGATCTACGCATTGTCTTGGTTAAGTTTCTTTTTATCATTTATCATCTTTTTACTATTAGATTACTTATTTCATGCACTTACTATCTATGAAATTGCGATCTAGATCGAATTAATAGAAGCTCTTTGGTGTTTAGCCTCACAAATTCCTGTGGGATACGACATTGACCACTGGACTAGACTACAGTTGACCCGATACACTGCCGGTTAGATTGGACTCTAGAAAAGTAGCATCGACTTCCAAAATGTAATTCGATTGAACTTTTAGGTTTGTCATATAACGCAAGTCAATTTAGATAACTAATGAAAAATTTAATACATTTACTCCTCATTTATTATATACTCGTCAACTTTTCAATGTTTTGCATTAATAACAGTAAAATGTCATTTTATGTTTTTTTTTTATCAAAATTGATGACCCACAACCAATTTAACCAATTTAAAAAACTAACTTTTTTTTTTGAATGAAGATAGTATTTAAAAGTAGTTGCATTGTTGATAAAAAACCTAAACATACTTATATTTTTTGAGATGAAGATAGTATTTAAAAGTAGTTGCATTGTTGATAAATTATTCGTAAGTTAGAAAAATGAGTAATAATTACTTCCCATCGACGATCCACATCGATAATGTCCGAAAACGTAAGTCGATTTATATATCGGCAACACGAAGCTATAAAGCGATAGCCCATTATCTCGTAATTTAACTTGGAGAAGAAGCAAGGCCCGAAAGGGCAAATGTGACAATAACCTCACCGACCCATAATTAGGGTTAGGGCACAAATAGCCCCTATAAATACTAGTTAAGATGAACTACGAAGGGGCTTGATTCCCGAATAATCAACGGGATACGTAGGCAACTTGAGAGAGACTCTCAAGCTCGGTCCAAAATATACAACAAACACACACCTCTTCTTTGAGTAATATTCATTATCACATAGAAGAACAACCCGATATTATCAAATGACGAAACCCGGCCTTGTCATTTGGCGCTAGAAGAGGGCCTTCTACCGATAATCGATTGAATCCGTCAAGAACACCCTAAAAAGAATTATGGCACCACCCAAGAATACGGGAAAAGGGCCGCATCCCAAGGACGAGGATGCGTCCCGGCAAAGCCGCAAAGAACGTCAACCATCCAAAGGGATGTTCAAAGAAACGCGGCCGCGGCGGAGGAAGAACCTAATCTTGTCCTTCAAGATCCAACCAATCAAGCACTTTGGTGGAATCCTTGAAAAATCGGATAACGCCACGATTAAAGCGATCTTGGATGAAACTCTCAAGGGGAGAAACCCCCGTAAATCCCGATACAAATATCCAACCGAAGCTCCAAGACAAAGGCGGAATTGGTAGAATCAAGTGTCCATACGTAACATGTACCGCACCGGGACACGGCCAAAGCCGAACTCGATATCATTCTCGGAAAGCGCCGACGAGTCGATCCGCGCATCACCCTTCACCGCGCATATCGACAACTACCCTCGACCCGCGGATTTAAGATTCCTAAGGTTAGTGCCTATGACGGGTCCAAGGATCCTTACGATCATATGCACCAATACATCTCGCATATGAACTTGTACAATGCTTCGGACGAAATGAAGTGCAAGGCTTTCCCCGCACTTCTAACAGGGAGAGCTGTGGGAGTGGTTCAAAGCAAAATCCCTCCCGGAGTCGATCTCCGATTTTGGGACCTTGACTAGGAAGTTCGTTCATGCTTTTATCGCCGCTCGACCATTTCAAAGAAACCGGACTCATCTTTTGACTTTGAAGCGGGAAGCCGGATGAGACGGTGCTACAATTTATAAGACGCTTCATGAAGAGTCCGTACAAGTACGCGACACGTACGATCGGTTGTTGGTTGCATCCTTCGTGTCGGTCCGCGAGAAGGGCGGCTACAAAACTTAACGAAGCTCCCTCAATTAGATGTCGCCTACAAGCACCGCCGGGGGAAGAAGCCAATAGGATCAAGAGAGAGATGGAAAAGGGCGAGAACAAGAGGAACAAGCCGAGGACGGTTCGGATAAGAAAAGAAAGTCGAGTTGGGATCGGGTTACGGGATCCGTCTCGGATCGATTCGGGGAGAAGGGACCCCACGGGAGAAGGACTTCATCCCATTAAACAGCCTCGTGAACAGTCTTAACAATCATGCAAAGGAAGGGATTGGCCGTAAATCCCCCACCAATGAGGGGACCCGGGGAGTAGAAACCCCAACAAGTACCGCAAGTACCACCAAGATATTGGGCACGAATCGGAATATTGCCGAGATCCGATACGAGACATAGATACGGTGTGATGGAAGGGGAAGCTTGACGAGGTCATAGATCGATCACGGCGAGTCGAGCCGAGGGAAGGCATGGATTTAAACGCTACAATAGTGGCAATAGAGAGCGACGGGATGATTACCGCAGAAGAGACCGTTCCCGCAGACGGCGGATTACCTAGATAACCGCCCTGTGAATACGATCCCATGACTTCCGGGGGGGGGGGGGGGGGGTCGATCGACTCTAATGAAAAGCCTCTAGCTCGAGAAAATTTTATTTTCAGGGCAAATCCTGTGCCCTCTAATGTTTTATTCAACTTTAATACTGCTGTGGAATCTTTATTATTAGATAAATGTTTTAACTATATTATTTATTATGATCACTCACAAGTGACTTGCAGATCGAATTAACAAAGTTTACAAAAGACGAACTCAAATAGTCTATGAAATCAGACCTAACGACTTGATCTGAAAGTCGGATTCACACGCTCAACAAAGTCCGGGAAGTCGATACGATCGGCGCACTGCGGCAAAAAATATATGCGGGAAGTCGATACGGTCGGCGCGGCTCGCTCAACAAAGTCCGGGAAGTCGATACGATCGGCGCGCCTCGGCAAAAAATATATGCGGGAAGTCGATACGGTCGGCGCGCTCGCTCAACAAAGTCCGGGAAGTCGATACGATCGGCGCAGGCTCGGCAAAAAATATACGCGGGAAGTCGATACGGTCGGCGCGGCTCGCTCAACAAAGTCCGGGAAGTCGATACGGTCGGCGCGGCTCGGCAAAAATAAAATGCGGGAAGCCGATAAAACCGGCGCGGTTCGCTATTCATCAAAGGTTCGACATCGAACCTCAATATTCGAGCTCCACGAGCTCAATCTAAAACTCGTATCGACTTGGCGCGCTTCGCTATTCATCAAAGGTTCGAAGCTCCACGAGCTATATGTGAAGGGATAATTCTTACTATATCCGTTTTTATTTAATTGTCATAATCGCTAAGAACACATATTTTAAAAAGAGTAGTTAATTAACATTATTACAACATTTAATTCAACCTAGTAATTTGTAGTCCTGCACGTAATTAGATTCCATCACTCGACCTGTCGACCACTACAATCACAAGTTCGAACTGTGTTTTGTTGGTTCTCAACAAAGAAGAAGGCGGAACTGTTTGACTGAGAGAAGGAAGCGCCACCGATGTCCACTGCTATTCCGGTAGACGCCCCTGTCCCTCCAGTGGATACAGACGGCTCCGGCGACCAATCTGTCTCTCCTGAACCTTTATCCGAACCAATTGAGAAGAGAAAGCGCGAGGACGGTGACAACTTGGACCCAAGCCCGGCTTCGGACCATCCCAAACAGCAGCATCCTTTGTGGAAGACGAGTCTCTGCTCTTATTTCCGAAGGTCGGACGGTAAATGCAGCCATGGTGACACGTGCCGGTTCGCTCACAGCGAGTCGGAGCTCCGACCACGACCTGACAATACGTGGGACCCGACTTCGGAGCGTGTCAAGAAGATGGCGAGGAAAGAGGAGGAGAATGGGAATGAGGAGGGAAGGTGTGGGGAGGCAGTTATGAATCCTATGATGACTGAAGCTATTGCTGGAGCAAACGACGGGGATTCTGTGGCGGGGGAGTTTGCCCTGACAAAGTGCTTGGTGAATCTTCCTATGAGTTGGACTCCTGATAAACTACGGGATTTTCTAGAGCAGCAAGTGAGCTCACTCACTGTATTTTCGAATAATTTGTGTTATATTTTCAGTTTTTTGGTTCCCTCTTGAATGTTCTGTTCATGTTTTTCTAGCACTGATGTGATGTAATCTTACAAGCCTGTGATTGCTTCAAATTTTAAAATTTTCAGGGAATTTCTTTTCTATCAGCTAAGAAGAAGAAAGGAATGGTTGTGGGATTCATTACTTTTGAGAGCGTGGCACAGCTTAAAATTGCACAAGAGGTAGCTCTTGTTTTACATGTGTCGGATATAACTATCCACAAACTTGAACATCAAGTTGTGATTTGAAGTCTGAAATTTCAATTTGACAGGAATTAGATGGAAAAGCTGTGGGCAACAAGAGTTTGAAGGTTTCAGATGTGATTCCTCGTTCACTTGAGATGAAAAATAACGCGACTTTGCCACCATTTCAAACCATGCAGCAAGCTGGAAAGAGTGCTTTGAGTAGCGTAATTGATAATCAGGAACCTATGAATATTACGGAGGATGGTGATACAAAATGTGAGAATTTACCAACCAGTGGTGAGGATTTAAAGTGCCGAAGTGTCCGAGATGCTGTAACTCCTCTTGCTCATTTGCCATATGCTGAGCAGCTTGAGCACAAGAAGTCGTCTCTTAGGAAGACCCTCAAAAAACTTGTCAGACATCTTATCTTTTACTTTTATGCAATTCTTATCTTCTTTGATATGTTGTCCTTTTTCTTTTGCCATGCTTGTGTTGCCTGTATAAGATGATGACTGGTAAGTTATTTCTTCTGTGAAATCATATGTTGTTCACCAGGGAATTTTACTTTCTACTTTTTGTCTCTTTGTAGACTCAAAGTGCAAGAAAAGCTTGCCCCAGTGGTGTTCCACTTCCTGAATGGGTTCTCAAAGCCAGAGAAATAGGTACTGAATACCACAAGTGAAATTAGAAATTGCACTTGTCATAAAAAATGCACCCCTCTGTTTTCTAATTTTTTTCTCTATAATGTTCCTCGAAATCCTTTCTTAGGTGGCTTTTGCTGTGTTTGAAATCTCTTTTATGGCTTGGTGCATAGTGAATATTTTTGTTTATTAGAAGATGTATTTGTAATGATTGTTATTAACTAATTTTTCTCTTCAGTATTGTTTTCCAAATGCAATACTTATTTCTTTCTTGACCATCTCCTCTATGAACGTGCAGGTGGTCTTCCTTGCCCACTAGAGGGAATACTGGAGGCACCCCTTATCAATGGATACCGTAACAAATGCGAATTCTCTGTTGGATACTCTCTACAGGGAAAACCAACAGTAGGGTTCTCGTTGGGAAATTTCAGGTTATCAACTCTAGGCAGAATATGGTGTTTCTGTTTTTTTTATTTCACTGATAATTCTCATTCTCAATGATATGTTGTTGATTTAGGGAGGGTATTACAGCGGTGGAAGAACCTGTGGACTGCCCAAATGTTTCTAGAATTGCTTGCAGATATGCTGCAATTTTTCAGGACTTTTTGCAGAACTCTAGTTTTCCGATTTGGAACCGGCTGAACAATACTGGTTTTTGGCGTCAACTTACGGTATGCCTTTGCCTGTCTTGCTGCTGTTGTTTGTTCCCTTAACTGAAGTTGAGCGCTTTACTGGCTTGAACTATTCAATGTGTGCTTCCTTAGAGGAAAAAATACTGTGATATCTGATAGGAACTTGTTTTGAAATCCATTATAAGGTTCGAGAGGGTAGGATGTCAAGCAACAACGATACAACTGAAGATTCTGGGTGGAATGTATCTGAGGTCTTGCTCATGGTTCAGGTTTTCTTCTTATTAATCCTTATTGTCTCACCTTTTCTAAGCTTGACCTTGTACTATCAAGGAAAAGCCAATGCTTTAGCAATTCACTTAAGAGTGTGATAATTGATGGTAACACTTATTATAACAAAATTTTGACACTTTCCAGTTTCATTTTTCAAAATGCTGATATTATTCTGCTTGCAGCAGCTTTATCGCTTTTCTTGCATAAATGTTGAGTTAATGGTCCACTTCTAAATTAGAACAACAATGTCCAACCCTTATTTGTGGGTCGGCTTATTAATAAGAACAATCCTAACCATTTATTTTTTCATTTGTGTATGGTACTGTATATAGTGACTTCCTTTGAATTCTTTTGGCAACTTAGGTTTGTACTGTGGGATTGGATGAAGGATTAGTGAATGCTGAATTTCAAAGGATGACTCAAGCTTTTTCGGATGGAGCTGCTACAGAATCTCCATGTTTGCCGTTAACGGCTGTAGTCGTACAGGTAGTGTGGTACAATATCTTTATCATTCAGTTCTGCTTTTCTTGAATAATATGTTCCTCCTCAATTTCAAAGTTAATTAGAAAGGCCAAATCTGGTAATTTGATCTCCAGAATCTGAGGCAATCTTTGGCAATGTGAAAGCTTAACGTTGTTATTGGAAATTACCTTTTCCCCTCTTGGTTTGGCCCTGAAACCCTTTAGTCCCTAGGGTAGGTACATTTTCGACCCTTTATTCTCTGTGCTTTCAGGTTTCCCTTGTTTTGACGGAATATTCCCTGAATATTTCAGCATGTGTTACATGCGCGTTGGATTCAGCGAGTTTTTTATTTTAACTTTGCAATATATGTAAAATAACCTCTAAACAAATCAAATTTTCAGTTTTTACCCTTCGCTTCCTTTTCATATTCTCATCTAAATCCACCCCCCCCCGGTCCCTCCCTCCCTGTTCTCCTCTCGCCGCCATATCAAACCCTGCAAATTCTCCCACCTTACAAATTAATTTCCAATTTCTTCACTAACTTGTTTTTTCAATCTTAATTTTTTTGTTTTGTAAGTCAGCAAATTTGTATCAATTCCAGAAACTGTACAACCAAGCACATCCAAAAAAACTAAAATATACAAAATCCCCTTAGCTACCGTAAATCTAGACACAAGTGGATGGCTAGTTAGTAGTTAGCTACATTCCAATTAATTCTACATTTCCTGATATTTCTTCTCTTAAGACACAGAGTCTGATTGTATTGAGAACTTCTGCTTCGATTAGAAAACAAGAAAAAGAATCCTCATTTAGTTATCTGAAACCTTCATATAATCAATCTTAATGACATAAATTTCTTTTTTCTATCACCCTGCATGCGAGTATCATCCTTACATATTTTCGTTGACAGTAGTGGGGTTTTGAAGGTGTCTCTGGCTACTTCAAAAGCTGCATTATTTGTCAACAATGGCTAAATAATTAAAAAATTACAAAACCCAATCCACCTGATTAGCAGGTTTCGAAACGGGCTGATGAATATTTTTGAAAAAGATCAAATTTCAGATTTCTTTATTTGAGAATGTGTTCAGGTGGTAAATGCTGTCCTTACTATTATCCAGGTCAGTAATTTCTAATGCTGGCCGAGTCATGCATTGAGAACCCAATACGCTTAGAGAAGGAAACCCAAAAAGGTCTCTTTTACAGTTGAGTTCGTGTTTTAGTGTGATGGGAGATGGTTTAGCCTTTTAGTTGGTTCAAAACAGGCGTCTCAGAGCTGCTGTATTCCATAATGGTGGCTTGTTTGGGATGCTATGGAGAGGAAATTCAAGTTTCTTGCTCTGTTGAATATTACACGCTAATCAATGAAAGTGGTGATGTAAATTAAGTAATGTTTCCTCTGTTAACTTGGCTCTAAACAATGGTGACAAATAGCAAGCTTACTCTAGGAATTGAAGTTTGCGGGGGATAATTTGTGAAACAGAAAGAAGAGAATGGGGGTGGGTGGTGTGTATTCGCCAGTAGAACAGTGGAGGAAGACATGAAATTAAAAAAATACAAAGAAAACAAGAATTTTTATTTGCCATCTTATTTTTGCTTTCTATTTTAGTACTATTGATGTCATTTTAAGGATTCTGGCTCGTTTTTATCACTGAAAAATTCTGGGAATATTCTGTGGAACAAAGAAAATCCTAGAAGCATATGGGCAAAATGGTAGAAAAGCATGCTATAGGAATAAAGGGTTTTAGGCCCACACCACAAGGGTAAAAGGTGATTTCCCCTATAATAGAAAATTTCCTTCCATGAAAATATATTTCATTGAAGTTTTTGACCTTTTAATGGATAGATTATTGTTCCGGGGGAAGCTAAGAGCTCCTCTGAGAAGAGTGTGTAATTAACATAGTAATCAAATGTGCATGACGCCTTTCTATGGATGGTAAGTGGCGCTCTTTCAATTTTCTTTAATCACTAATCAAGCTGAAATATTATGATTATTCAACACAACTCTTTACTTTAATTTCCACATCATTTTTTTCTAACACAGAGAGAAAAAGTAACAAACCATCTTTTTAAAGTCAAAGCTTTTAACCCTAGAGCCCCCCCCCCCCCCCCCCCCCCCCCAATCACTATGAATCAGTGTGAAGGGCTTAGTAGGTTTAAAACCCTTCACACCAGTTTTTTTTTCTTTTCAAATCTTTATTTAAAAATAACGCGTGGTACAATTTACTCGTATAAAAAAAGCTAGGGTGACCTAATCTATTATGAATAGTAATGTTTTTTTAGGTTCAGTCAAAACAACTGATTGATAACTACTTAGGAGATTTCTTTCCTCAGGCATGAACTTCTGATTCAAAACATAAAGTCCTTCCACCCTAAACTTGCCCATCGTCTCTCCCAAGCTTACATCCTGAAACACAGTTAAAACCAGTAAATTTAACCACACCCCTTCATCCGAGGCGAGTCTAAAAATGGTGAGAAGATTACATGCCAAATTTGGGATATGAAGAACATGTTTTTTGGTGAGGGAAGGTGAAATCGAGATGGATCCTATGCCAACAAACGTAGAGCTGGATCCATCTGCCAATTTTACACTTTTGTTCCTAGCACATGGTTACTTGAGTCGACATAGGAACAATTAGGTTTTTTATTAGAAACACTTTGAGAATTCAGGGTTGATCTAGTTGTTCCTTTGGGAAGGAGTGCAACCGTGTATGAGATGATGACCCCTGGTCCGATTCGACTTGATTTGCTTGCCTCAATTCACTTCTGGTCCGTTCCAGCAGCTTAATTTTCCAAGCTGGTTTGCCGTGGATTTCCCAACAAGTGTCTTTCGCATGCCCCAACTTCTTACAGGGTTCACATCTCACCTTTTTTATAGACCCACAGTTGAGGCGGGCTGTTAAAAAGTTGTCTCTCATCGGACACTTGCTATTGTTTCACCCACCATATTACGTGATGAACTTCCCTCGCTAGCCTAGGTTTTGAAGTTGATGACCCTCCTCTTATATGTTGTTGGGCTATATTTTCAACATGGTATTAGTGCGGGAGGTCACAATATCAAACCTCTCTACAAACATTGTCTTCCTAAAAAAAGAAAAATCAAGTGTTGGGCCTATCCAAGCCTTGTTATAGGCCCACACTTGAGGGGGCGTTTTGAAACATATAAAAATGTTGATTATCTACCTCACCATTAGCTTAAGCTTTTGGAAGAGATGGTGATTCAACACTTCTTCCTTGTGGACTTTTGGAAAAACTTCTCTTAGGGTGGTAAGGGCTTCTTGGCTTCTTGCTGAGAATCCTCCTTCTTACCTCACCTAGTTCTTGTGTGTGCCTTTGCTAAGAACGAATTACCTCTCGTTCTCTTCTCTTCTGATTTCACACTATCACCAGGACATTCCCATGAATCTTCATGGCACATATCCAATCCTGCCATAGGGTTACTATTTCATTATAGTATGTTGTCTTAAGCTCATAGATGTGGTATGTATTCTCAAAATCTGAGTACATCTCTTTCACAGCCTCCCAGATGTCTCTGGCAGTTGGAAGGAACATATGAGGCCTGGTAATGGCTGGCTGGCTCCATCATGTTTATGAGCCATGACATTACCAAGGAGTTTTCAGATTTCCAAAGTCCGTACTTTGGATCATTCATGGTTGGAGCCTTCGCTTCACCTGGGAGATTTGAGCTTCACTTTTCCATCAAGAGCAAGTTTCATGGTTTGAGCCCACTTAAGGTGATATTTGCCGGTCAGTTTTTGAGTAGCAGGCAGAATTGTGATAATGTTGTTTTGACTATTCTCCTCATCATTAGGGCGAGCTCCTCCGGACGAAGAAGCCCCTCCAATCGTGGTGGAGGAAGAGCTTTGTTCTACAGACATGGCGGTTTTTGGAGTGAATTAGGTTATAGGATTTTTTTGGAAAATGACTATGATACCATGTAAAAAATAATTAGGGAAAAAACTTTTGCAATTTATTCCTTAGCACATGCTGGGTATTTATAAATTATAATACAATAGAAACCCTACCCACAAGAAACCTAGCCGCCTTACTCCCCAAACTAGGCAGGATTCTTCACGGTTAAGTAACCCCAACCTCCTAAACTTCTAGAAGAATAGGTCGGCTCTTATTCAGCCACCGTAACCCTAATAAAACATATTAAAAAAACAACCGATTTAATACACATTTTTAAAGAAAAAATTCTATTGTGAGTAATTCAACTTGTTTTAAGTGCATTCCAAGTTTAAGCAAAAGTTTGAAGTGTCCATTAGTGTTCTTGGTTTGAGAATTAACAAGAAGGGTCAGACATTCTTATCATTGCCTTGGTTCTGTTATCTCCTTTTTCAAGTTAAAACTCCATTTTGCTCATCGTTTCTTCATCTTTCATTGACTAAAACATGGTTTCATTTGTAGTTTTGTACTACCAAGGGTTCTTTGATCATCAATTGATTAAGGGATCCAAGGTATACATCATATTGATAGACATTTTCTGACAGAATAGTTACAGAACAATGAAGTAGAGCTGGTCTACATTTCCACTGAATGAGAGGGCAGATATCTTTACTAATGCACTACCAAGGGCTAACTTTGACATTCTGAAGTCCTAGCTGAGCCTATTGGATATTCATTACTCAGTTTGAGGGGGAGTGTTGAACATATTAGTCAAATGATAATTATAAAGACAGCTGGACCGTGTGAAGAAGACCTTTATTTTGTTAAGAGTTTTATTTCAACGTGTTTGCTTTAGTTTAAAAGCTTGTTGTATTTTAAACTTTGTTTAAAGATAAAGCTTATATCTTTAGTTATTGACAGAGTTAGTTTGAATAGTTTGAGATAAAAATGGTAGATAGCCGGTTTATCCTATTTATTGTAATATCCTCGTTACAGAAATAACAAGAAATCTTTTTCTTTCAAAACTCCAGTTTTGTTTTATTTTTTACGTAATAATTAAGTATGTTAAGGTTTGGTCATGTATTTGTTGTACCCTAGTTGTTTTTGGATGTGTTGTTCATCATTTGATTGGATTGCTGCTCCCATACAGGATCATACCGGGATTTCAAATGTAGCACCAGCTGATGCCCCTTTACGCTCACTTCCTATTGGAAAAGATGGTAGTGATTCAGAACATGCTACAATAAATGATAAAGTTGATGCTGGAAAAGATGATACTGGGATTTCAAATGTAGCACCAGCTGATTCCCCCTTACGCTCGCTTCCTATTGGAAAAGATGGTAATGATTCAGAACAGGCTATGATCAATGATAAAGATGATGCTGGAAAAGATGATACAGGGATTTCAAATGTAGCACCAGCTGATGCCCCTTTACACTCGCTTCCTATTGGAAAAGATGGCAGTGATTCAGAACAGGCTACAATAAATGATAGAGATGATGCTGGAATTCATGATTGCATAAGTAATCTAAGATTCCGCATATCTCCTACTGCCTTCTTCCAGGTGATGTTTTGATCTTTATTCTAGTTTACCTTGCTTTGGTTTCACATTCTCCCATGTAAAGGTAAACCCACATTTGAGGACAATACTGTCCTTTACTGGCATTTTATCTGGTTTTGCAAATGTTGCAGGTTAATACTCTTGCTGCTGAGAAATTGTATTCACTTGCTGGGGACTGGGCAGGTTTGGGTCCCGACACTTTACTTTTTGATATTTGCTGTGGAACAGGAACGATAGGCCTCACCCTCGCCCATCGTGTTGGTATGGTAATATTCTGTATTTCATGTAAAGTTTTTGATTTCTTATTCTATAAGTTTGCTTTTAAATGTTAGACGTATTGGGTTCTACAGTTACATCCCATTATTAGCAAAATATAGACAGTTCATCATCTATTAAATGCAACTAAATTTTTCTGATGTGGAAGCACATTTTCTTTTTAATCTTAAATTTGATATCAAATGTATGATATTGGGGCTTTATTTTGTCTACATTACGTTTCGGTGCATAAGTTGCAACAGTTCATGCTGGCCAATTACGTTGTTTTGCTAGCTCAAACTGCTTCTGATTTTTTTTGTTTGGCTTTTGTGGTTATCTGCCTGTGCTTTATTGGTGGCCTTGCCCATGCTTTATTTGGGGTATTTCATAATAAGTTTCTCAAAGTGAGTTAGGTTGCATTTTAGATGCTGTGCTAAATCCTTTTGCAGTCTCAAGATTTCGAGAGCAATCATTCTCCACTCTGCCAATGGTTTCTGAACTGGATACCCCTTTCGTTTTTATGATAAATACATACAGATTTAACTGTCTACGTACATAAAAGAATGCAACTTATGTGAATGCAGTTTATAATCCTAATAAGAGGGATAAAATGCGCACATTAGCTATCAAACAGCCTCACTTAGAATTCATATTTAATGTTAAGTCTAATCTTACGTCCATCGTCCTTTTTGGGTAATGTAGTCCAATTTTCTTGGTTGTATTAAGCTTTTGAATACTCTCTCGTGGATGACTTTGCCTCTTTTTATTTTATTTTATTAAAGGTTGTTGGTATCGAAATGAATGCTTCTGCAGTCTCAGATGCTAAGAGGAATGCTGAAATCAATGGAATAAGAAATTGCAGATTTATATGTTCAAAGGTCAGTTTGACATTATACCTTTAACTTCTTTTTTTGGGTTTTTGTTTTTTGGTTGTTGTTGTCGTCGTCGGTCTTCTACTGTCTAATAAACCATTAAGTGCCGGACTTACTGTTTCAGTCAAAATGATTGTTGTTAGATTAAGATCATGTGCTCCTAATTTACAGCTATAACTGCATAGGTTCTTATCGTTTTTAAATTACTCCCTCCGTCCTAGAATATAACTCACTCTACTTCTTTTTGTTTGTTGCGGAATATAAGTCATTCTACATTACCAATGAAGCATTTATTACTCTTTTCTCTATCTTACCCCTAATTTGTTAACAATGCAACTACTTCTCAATATTTTATAACCATTTCATTAATGACAGTCAAAGGTTATTTTAGACATTTTTCCTTCAAATGTATGGCATTCAACCACTTTCTTGATCTTTGTGAAAACACTCAAAACGACTTATATTTTGCGACGGAGGGAGTAATTTTTTTGGTAGTATTCTATGTTCATTTTCCCTGAAATCAGGCCAGTTGTTACTTGCTGTCCTTCCTAAATTAGGTGTTCTTGTGAATGTGAGTTATTAAGAGATTTTTGGCATTCCTTTTTTTTAGATGATTTCCTAGTTAATATGAATCTTTCTAAAGGCTCCTAGCCTTACTACTACTTGTAATCACTATAATTTTTTGTATCTCTCCGAAATGGAATACAACAGGGCATTCTTTTTCCCTCTTCTTTTGTGTACGCTATTGGAGCCCATTGTAATCACCATCCAATACAAAACTTCACAGAAAAGCAATGGCCTCTGAATCAATCTCCTCCACAACTGAAATTACTGCCACCTTAAGTGGTATCAGTGGAGCAGAGTTATCTGGTCACAAATTAAAGGGTGGCAATTACCTACAATGGTCACATTCTGTTAAGATGTTCGTTGTTGGCAGATGCAAGCATGAACCCAACTGTGAAACCTCCTGCAGTAGATGATACCAAATATAGAGCCTAGTATGCAGATAATAATCTGGTTATGTCATAGTTGATTGGCTCAAGGAAAGGGGAAATCAGTGAGGATTTCTTGCTGCATGTACTGCACCTGAAATCTGGGAAGCTTCAAGAGAGATGTAGTAAAAAAGAGATAATACTTTATAGCTTTATGAGATTGAAGGATAATTGTTAACGCCCTAAGTGAAACCTAGGCGAGTCTAGGTCGCTTTGGCGATCGCGTAACACTCGAGGCGAGAAATGCCACAAACACTCAGAAACTGTAGTACAGAAGAATGAAACATTAATAAACTAGCTCCATGAGTAACATTTAACAAACACTTTTATCAACCAAAAGTTAAAAGAAAAGCAAAAGATTCAAAATTATCATAACGATAATCACAAAATCACTGAACCACAATTCATATATATTCCAGTAAATCAGGGCAGCTGTTACTTGCTTTTTCGTCCTTAATTAATTTGGCGATCCTTGTGAGTTATTAGGAGATTTATTGTATTCCATTTTTTTTTAAAGATAATTTCCTAGCTAATTTGAATATTCCTAAAGCTCTTATTTGTTACTACTACTTGTAATCACTATAATTTTTTGTAATCTCTCCGAAATGAATGGAATACAATAGAGTATTCTTTCTCAAAAAAAAAAAAAAAAAAAAAAATTCACTCTTCTTTTCTGTAATGATACTTACAGGCAACAACATAGTTATTGCTGGTCTTTTTGTATGCGGAGTTGCAAGTATCGCGTAGCATATGTGTGAGAATTAAAGCAATGAGAAAAAGTATTCTTATTATTTAGAATAGAAGCTCATTACATTTTAGGAGACATTCCACTTCTATTTATAGAGTGGATGCTCAACGGCTAGAAAGCAAAAAGCAAAGGACACTTTGTTCCAACGGCTAGTTGGACGAGTGTCCCACTTGCTAAAAAACTACCGAAAGAAGGAAAGGTTCACCACTAACTTATACAATAATTAGGGCTAATAAACAACAAATAAAACACTAATAAATCTAATAAAAGATTAATAAGAAAGCGACTAAGAACCCGATTTAACACTCCCCCCTCAAGCCGGTGAATGTATGTCAATCATTCCCGGCTTGCTAAGAAGATAATCAAAGGATTTCTTAGGCGGCCCTTTAGTTAGGATATCAAGAATTTGATCTTGAGAGTTGACAAACTTGAGCTTGATGAGGCCACTGTCCAGCTTTTCCTTGATAAAATGTCTATCCACCTCAACATGTTTTGTTCTGTCATGTTGAACAGGGGTTGAGTGAAATATCCATAGCAGATTGGTTATCACAACGTAGCACCATAGGTGTTTGCCTCTCGAATTTTCGGGTCATCCAGGATGATTTTTAACCATAGAAGTTCACGGACACCAATAGCTGTGGCTCTAAACTCTTCAAGACTTGATCTAGACACCACCCCTTGTTTTTTACTCCTCCATACAACAGGGATTACCAAACAAGAACACACAATGGCCGAAGTAGATCTCCTATCATCAATACAACAAAGATAATCGAGTCCGTGTAGGCCTCCAAACCTCTGTGGTCATTTTTCTTGAAGAGAACCCCTTTCCCGGACAACTTTTGAGGTAGTAGACAATCCTCTCGGCGATTTTGATGGCACTTCTTTGGGGAGTGCATATACCTACTCACAATATTGACAAAGAAAGGCTATATCGTGCCTAGTGTGAGATAGATATATCAATCTTCCCACTAGCCTTTGATAGGCTCCTTTGTCCACTTCTTCATCTTTAGGTGCAAGACTCGTCCCGTACGGGTGTAATCAATAGGAGTTTTCATTGGTTTGCACCCCGTTTTGCCACAATCCTTCAAAATCCGAATGTATTTCGTTGGGAGATGAAGATCCCTTGTTCAGAATACATAACTTCAATACCTAGAAAGTATTTTAGCTTCCCTAGTTCTTTGATATCAAATTCAGAACATAGGAAACCTTTCAACTTTGTATTTCCTTCAACATCATTACCAGTGATGATAATATCATCTACATAAACCAAGAGAATGGAATTTTTCCTTGTGAATTTAATTTGATAAACGGGGTATGATCCCCTTGGCTTTGTTTATAGCCAAGACTCACCATAGCATTAGTGAACCTTCCAAACCAGGCCCCTGGGACCGCTTTAGTCCATAAAGTGCCTTTTTCAAACTACATACTTTCCCTTTTCAATCTGGAAACCTGGAGGTATATCCATAAAGATGGTTTCCTCCGGATCTCCTTGGAGAAAAGCATTTTTCACATCATATTGATGTAATTTCCGATCATTTGCGACCAATGATAGCAAAATCTTGACTGTATTCATCTTTGCCACAGGAGCAAAGGTATCAAAGTAGTCTATGCCATGTGTTTGTGTATAACCTTTAGCCACTAATCTGGCTTTATATCTTTCAATAGTCCCATCAGACTTATACTTGATGGTATAAACCCATCTACATCCCACAGTCTTTGCCCCTCTTGGAAGATCAACAAGATCCCAAGTTTTGTTTTTTTTCAAGGGCTTTCATTTCCTCTTTCATGGCATTAACCCATTTTTCATCCATTAAAGCTTCAGACAATCCCCTTGGTGTGGGACCGTGCTAACGATTTTTCATAAACTTCTTCGATTTTTTGATATCCCGTGATATGACAGGGGAAGTTCTTCATAGGGTATAGGGGATGAAGGGTGCAAGCCCTCACATTTTTCCTTTTAGCAATAGGCAAGTCTTCAGGACTTGCATTGCCACTATCAGGTTCAGAAGAACTAGAGGTAATTTGTTCTTCTATAGGAAGAATGGACTCGACGGTCCCTCCATATTGGAGGCGGATTCAGTAACCATATCTTCTTCTATAGGAACAATATCTTGTAACCTTTTCCAGTTTTTTCTAGTATAAATAATGGGCTCCTTTTCAGTAGTATCCTCATTGGATATTACATTAGGAGATGTTTGAGTATTATTGCTAGGAACATGGTCATTATCTTCTACCGATAGAAGGCATATCAAGAAGATACATGTCTTTCTCATTATCTGTTGTGGGCATCTCCCCCTGAATTAGGGACTTATCAGTGTAGTAAGGATTCATTTCATAGAAAGTCACATCCCTAGAGATGATGTATTTCTTAGTAGATGGGTGATAACACTTATACCCTTTCTGAGTGTTAGAATACCCAATGAAGATGCACCTTAGAGCTCTGGGATCAAGCTTCCCTCTGTTGGGAGAATGTATGTGAGTGAAAGCTTCACATCCAAAGACCCTTGGTGGTACACCCTCAGACATCAAAAAAGATGGAAAGGTAGCTGTTAGAGTCTGAATAGGACTCTTCTTTTCCAATACTTTAGTGGGTAACCTATTGATGAGATGAGCAGCAGTTAAGACTGCCTCACCCCAATAGCATTTAGGTACATTCATTTGAAACAGAAGAGCTCTAGCGAGTTTCCAATAAATGTCGTTCTTTCTTTCACCACCCCATTCGTTGGGGGTGTGAATACGGGAGGACTCATGTATAATCCCTTTTCCTCCATATAAGGACTTAGAGATTTGTTAAAGTAGTCCCTTGCATTATCGGATCTTAACCTTTTGATCTTAATATCAAATTGGGTTAAGACCATATTATAAAAAACGGAAACACATTGGATAAGTCGACTTGTTTTTCAAAGCAAGTATATCCAAGTTGTTCTAGTGCAATCATCAATAAAGGTCACAAACCAATGGGCACCATTCACATTTGGAACAGTGGAGGGGCCCCATATGTCACTATGAATAAGATCAAAAGGATTAAGAGATAAGTTAGATAAGGCAGGATAATGAACTCTTTGATGTTTAGCAAACTCACATTCATTACATTTAAATTTACCAACATTTGAACCCTTACAAAGACTAGGAAACAAATGCTTTAAAATTTGAAATGATGGATGTCCTAGTCTCCTATGATACAAGCATGATTTTATCACTTTGTTAGTCTTAGAGAACATAGATAATTGCTCAAAAACTTCCTTGTCTTCCTTCGATCTTTAACATAGTAGAGTCCACCCTTACTTCTAGCAAGACCAATCCTCCTCATTGTTGTTAACTCCCGAATCACACGAAGAATTAGTCGAGAATAAAACATAACAATTAGAGTCGATGTCAATCTCTTGACAGATACCAGGTTTGCGACCAATTCGGTACATGAAGAACATTTTTTAACACTACCGACTCATTCAAGGTTACATTCCCCGTACCGGCAATTTTAACGAGACACCATTAGCCACAGTGATGTATTTGCTAGTATCACGGGGAATATACTCAGTGAATGACTCAATAGAAGGTGTCATATGATCAGT
This sequence comes from Gentiana straminea, assembly GCA_036785695.1. NCBI lineage: Eukaryota > Viridiplantae > Streptophyta > Magnoliopsida > Gentianales > Gentianaceae > Gentiana > Gentiana straminea. Next base: position 5,999,960 of record JAVUPR010000385.1, on the reverse strand, counting down.
AGCTCCAGAGTCAACCACCCAACCCTTAGTAACCCCTTGATTTAAGAGATTGAGGGAGGCCATACCTGAAAAAACCATAGAAGAGGATGGATTTTCCAAGGTATCTAGGAACTTCCTCAATTTCTCAATCTCAGATTGACCAAGAGAAGAGTTTTGACCAGTAGGAGCATGATCTGCCCTTTGGGAATTGCTGTCAGATTTATTGGAGTTCACAGCATGTGCCAGGGCATTGTTTTTGCCTGGTCTCCCATGCAACTTCCAACAAAACTCCTTAGTGTGTCTGCTTTTTTTGCAATGAGAGCAAAACAGATTGTCTCTGTCAGATTTAACATTCTCCCTTTGAGGAGGGAACTTCTTTTCTGGATATCCTGTTGACTCATTAGTCTTAGGATATCCTTGATTCTTTTGTCCAGCTATTAGAGCAGAACTTTCTGAACTTTCTGTAGGATTGGTGTCAATCATGACACTTCTCCTGCTTTCTTCAGTTCTAACAATAGAGATGGTTTCACTTAAAGAAGGAAGGTCTTCCTTCCCTAGAATTTGAACCCTGACAGGATCAAAATCCTGATTCAAACCAGTAAGAAAGGCAAAGACCCTCTCTTTTTCCATCATTCCTCTTAAAGTAGCAGCATCATCAATATCTTTCATTTTGATGCATTGATAATGATCAAGTTCTTGCCACAGAACTTGGAGAAGGCCAGAGTATTCAATGATAGATTTGTTACCTTGTTTAGTATTTTGAATCTTTACTCTTATCTCATAGATTTGGGCAGCATCATTTACCTTAGAGTAGGTTTGTTTGACATGATCCCAAATAGCTTTAGCAGATTCAAAGAACATACAGGTATCACTGATTTCTGGAATCATCGAGCTCCATAGCCAGGACATCACCATGGAGTCTTTTTCGTCCCAGCTGGAGTATTTGGGATCAGAAGGAGAAGGACCAGAACCAAGAAGATGACTTATTTTCCCCCTTCCCTTCAAATAAGTTCTGACAAATTGGGACCACTTGAGGTAGTTCTTCCCATTGAGCCTATACACGTTGAACATTCTCGTAACTCCCCGCAGATAATGGGAGTTTCGAATTATTCATCTCGGTAGCACTTGTGGCGGTAGATGCAGCCATAAAGGAAAGAGAGGAGATTTTGAATTTTTTCGGAAAAAACAGAGTGAAAGAGAACCTAAGTCTCTGATACCATGTGAGAATTAAAGCAATGAGAAAAAGTATTCTTATTATTTAGAATAGAAGCTCATTACATTTTAGGAGACATTCCACTTCTATTTATAGAGTGGATGCTCAACGGCTAGAAAGCAAAAAGCAGTGGACACTGTTCCAACGGCTAGTTGGACAGTGTCCCACTTGCTAAAAAACTACCAGAAAGAAGGAAAGGTTCAGCCACTAACTTATACAATAATTAGGGCTAATAAACAACAAATAAAACACTAATAAATCTAATAAAAGATTAATAAGAAAGCTGACTAAGAACCTGATTTAACAATATGTGATGATATATAGTGTTTATTTATACTATAATTCCCAATGGAAACTACCTGATCCTTTCGTAGCAGTAAGTAGAAGACACTATCATGTAGTGTGTTTACATGTTATATATCGTGACATTGAATTAATTCTTATGACCACCTTTAACTGGCTGACTGAGAATGCATGATCTTCACCCATTGTTTCCCAACAAAATATAGTGTGGCTAAGACGGTTGGCTAACTTGAGCGAGTATGTAGAATGTCATTTCCTTGTGTCATTTCAAATATTGGTTATTGTGTGGATTCAGGCTGAGGATGTTATGGGTTCTCTCCTGAAGAAGTATGCAACCTTGCCTAAAAAAGAAGACGAGGTTCCTGAAGAAAAGGAGAAAGGCGACAAGCAGATCAACTCTGAAGGGGGGAAGCTGGAGTCGACTGAAAATAAAGGGAGATCAGATGCCAAACAGCAGAATGGTGATAATAATCAATCAGCATCTTTGAAAGTTGAAGAAGGTCAAGAAGAAAAGCGTCAACCAGCCGAGGATAGCACACATTCTTCATCACATCAGTTTAAGAATATTGTTGCTATCGTGGATCCTCCACGTGTTGGTCTTCATCCAACTGTAAGTCATATACCTGTACTCCTCAGATGACAAGATAAAACCTTCTGATACATCTTGGTTGCTTTACTTGCTAGACATTCTTGGTTGACTTTATACCCATTTTTTTTCTTTCCCTTCTTCTTTATGATTTTATCTTTTATCAGGTCATCAAAGTTTTGAGGACACACCCTACATTAAGGAGGCTAGTGTAAGTATTTGGAGAATTGTTGTGGATTTTATCTTTGGAATAATGTAAACCCTTGTTTTGATAAATCCCCTCCTCCTCCTCCTCCTTTTTTTGGTCTGGTCAGATACATTTCCTGCAATCCTGATAGCTTGGTGGCAAATGCTATTGAGCTGTGCACTCCATCGGCGGCGGCACCGACTGGTAATAGTAGTGAGAAAGGGAAGAATAACAACAACAAGAACAACAGAGGATGGAGACATATGAGCAGTGCTGGTCTGGCACGTCATCGTGCAAAATCTATGCCAGTATCTGAGCCATTTAAACCGATTAAAGCAATGGCCGTTGATCTTTTCCCGCATACCCCACATTGTGAACTCGTGATGCTTCTGGAACGGTAAATGACACAGTAATTAAATTCATTTATCAGGTCAGCTGACTTATGGCTTAGATAGTTGACGGTGTACCAGTCTTCAACAATGAATGCTTCTCTTGCTCTATTTTCCCATATTACTGCTTTCCTTTCTTTGGACTTAAATTTACTTGATACACATACTAATCTTTCTGTAACTCCTTCATGAAAGGAATTTTCGTCGCATAAAGCAGCATATGTGGACGTTTTCTCGTTTACAAGGTTTTTTGTTTTTTATTTTTTTATTGTAGAAAATTCCTCCTCTTTCTTTTAAATTCCATGATGTAATCACACTTCCGAGGCAATTTCTCATATCGACAAAATTCACTATAAATGTTCTTTAGAAGAAATGTTCAGTAATGAATATTGACTGTAAATTTCACATGTGTTTTGTTTTGCTGTTACTATTCAAATTCAAAATCAAAATATAGTCAACAGTGACATTGAATTTCAGCCTGTAAATCATTGATGTGATTCCCGGGTGTAATGGTGTACGAAACATCTTTTTCTGCTCTTATTTCTTCATCCATCACCCAATTGAATATCTGGTTCTGCTTGTTCACCCCCTTCGTTTTCTCCGCTTGTACGTTTTTTTTTTTTTTTTTTTTTTGCAACTGGACAACCTTCGGTTTTTTTTTTTTTTTTTTTCCTGTCTTCTTGGCCTCTCTTCACATTGTGCCATCGTTTTGTTCTATGGTGTGGATAAAGTATATAGCCTTCTCAGGTATTCCGTAAGTATGCCATCTATATCTATATCTATATCTATATCTATATATAGCTTCATGTTTCCGATCCTCTTTTCTTTCCTTGTACTTTTGATATTGGTCCCATGAGAAGTTTTCCATTATGATCTAATCCGTTTTTTAATCTCTTGATCTTGTTTCGACCTCATACATGCATTGTGGATTAGAACATTTGAACTAGTGATTTGTTGAGGGAAAATTTTAAAGCAAAATGTTTGTGGACCTTCTAGTTCATATTTGGACCATATCGATCCTATCAAAAAGTAACCCTTGTAATACAAATGGATTGAGTTGTCTTGCTCCTAATCCTAATACTAGTGATACTATTTGCCGTGCAAAGCACGGCATGCCCACTACAGAACGTGCATTGTTAGTAAATGGTTCAAACTATTCGGCTAACACGGAAGGGAATAAGTGGGGAAAACAACACACAGTACTACATAGATAACTGGATAGACTAACCAGCCTGCATTGTTACAACACCTGAACCAGCCAACTGAGAGGGAGCACCAGTCTCGGTGAATGCACCAACTGCAACTTGCCTTGCCTTAATGACCTCATCTTCAGTGTAAAGCCTTAGTATGGGATATTTCCTCACATGATTGCCCCGAAATTCGCTGTCAAAGTATTTGACAAAGCAAAGTACTTGTTTCCTGTGCAAGAGAGCTTCAATCTGTTGGGTGAATGGAGCACCCTGGGAAAACACAAAAAAAAGGTGTCATAAAAGAGTTCATTTTTCCTTTCCGTAAACACCAAAGTGTGCATCAAAAACTTCAATAACATGCATAGTTACCCATAGTATATTGGATTTTGGGACAGAAAAGTAAGAATACTAAAAATCAAGAAAACAACAACTCAATAGTTTTTTTATGCACCACATTAAGTGTTTAGGCTTACAAGTTTGGTTGTTCTTGGTGAATAACCGGTATATAGTCACAAAATTACCTCGTCTTATGTTGTTTTGATTTGGACCGCTGTAAAATTCGTTATCTTTTCAGTATCTGATGAAAATAACGTAGCACGAAGCGTTCTAGTTCGTCAGTTAAGAAAACCTCCATATGGCAGCTTCATAACAGGGAAAAACAAAAAACATTAGTACTTTCAATTTAATCACTAACAATGTGAGTAAATAATAGATAAAACAATTTTACATCCTTACCGCGGTATAACTTCTTTCTCTTTACGACAAGAGCTGCAGTAAAGATTCTCACCAACCATTGTTGTGATTGATTGATTACAACCATTACAAACACTGTACCACAATGATTTATATGCTGGCATTAGTTCTATCCTTGCACAAACCCAAGCAATCTTAAGTTGTACACAAAGAGAAAGAAAATTAATCACAATGAATGCTGATCTACAACCCATATATCATAAGTTAAAGGTTGAATACCACATCAATAGAAGAAATCACATTGCCTACAGGAACAATGTCAGCATCATCAACTGGTGGTGGAAGCAAGAAATCAGTATTCTTATAAGCCTCAGACTGAATCAGCTGTGCAATTTCTCTTTCATTTTTAGTATACCTGGAATAGGTTCAGGCCGAGAAGAAACTACAACATCAAAAAATCTGTTCATGATGACACGAGCGCAGTCAAAACAATTTGACATTTATACTAACTACTCAAGCAGAGCTTGGTTTTCAGCCAAAGGTGGATTCACCAATATGTAGCCATTCCAACCTGTCGTCACCGATAGTGCTAAAAAACAAGCGTAAAAGTTTGTTGTTGTTGTTGTTGTTGTTTTTTTTTTTTTTGTTTTTTTTTTTTTTTTCAAACTATAGTTTACAACGTAAGCAGTACGGAAGGAACATTGTACACCAATTACCATTATGAGTTGTCGCTTTCATGTTCAGCCCAATAATTATTGTCGGCTCAGGATTCTTTGAAGAAACATGTACTGCATCATTGTCCAACCAATCAGTCCATAACCTCATGATCATTGGTATTTTCCTGTAACAATGCAAAAACAAACATAAGAAAGGCGTCGAATTTTTGTTCGAGCTAATTATTTCGTGAGCTAATATTTCTTTAAAAAAAACTATAAAACTCACTCTTCATCAATGACCACATAATCTCTTGTTGCCGACTCTCTAGATCCTATAACAGCATGTGTATGAATAACCAATGCCCTAAATGTTGTATATGTAAGAAAGAACATGAAGCATTAGTGTCACTATGGCATTGAACACCATATGTATCAAATAAGCAAGAACACTTTTATTACATGACAAAGAAAAAAGTAGTCAACAATCGATTAGACATTCGCACACTGCCTAAGACGACAGAAACTAATGGATTTTGTATTTTTTTTTTGTTGCAACACTATGTTTGCTGGCAACTACCTAACAAATTGCTAACATTGACAGTGTCCAAATACCTTATATTTATCATACATAAATATAATGTTGGCAACACTGCTAAAATCTGGACACTGCCTAACATCAACAGTAATGGATCAAATGCTGCTTTGTTGAAAGAAAAAGTCTTATATTTATGATACATACATATTCACAACTTTTTTTGATGAATTATGTTATAAGTTGACAACCAACACAGACAAGGGAAGCATATAACACAAACAGCATGTACAAAGTAATGCAAAGACACGCCAGCAACATTTTAGGGATGAAAACAGAGAATTCATCACCAACACAATTTATATATCTTTTATTTCTTAATATCCTTATTTTCCCAAAACTAACTTTAAGTTATGGGTTCGGTAACTTATGAAATGCAGATCACTTCCTCACTCCCACCTGCAAAATATACAAGACTTTTATTTTTGAAGCTCATACCCTTATCCCTAAAGTGTTGGCAAAGGCCATTAAAATTGTGGAAATTCTTGAGGGTGATGTTGGTGTTAGTACTATCAAGTTGATTACTTTTGGTGATGCAAGTTACTACAAAAACATGAAGCAAAGGGTTGATGAGGTAGACAAAGACAACTTCTTGTACAAGTACACTATAATTGAAGGAGATGCATTAGGTGATCTTCTTGAATCAATTTCATACACTATCAAGGTTGAAGAATCTGCAAATGGTGGTTCTATCTGCATGGTTGAAGAATCAACAAATGATCTTCATTGATTTTAACAATTTTTTTAGTGTTGTAAATGCTGCATAGAAATGAAACACTTCTTGATGCTCAGAATAAATGGTTTTGTAAATTTTAGCTTAAAACATATCATTTGGGCCATAACAACAACGCTAAATATATGCTGTCAAACAAGAAACCAAGGTAAGAAAAATAGCATTAAAGAAATCAGTTTGCATGATTATGAATTTGTTAAAACTTCTCTATATACAAAAGTTCTTGTGAAGTTTTTATGACTATTATCATCATCTAAAAGTTCAATCAATATTTTTGTTTTGCATTTTTTAGCATTCCATCTAAGGATTCAATTATGCATATATGCCTTAGAAGGGGATATATACTTTTCACCCTTCATGGACTGAAACAAAGACCCTGCTTTACCCATGCAACCAGTACTATATCTCTTAAGACTACTACCAATGTTGGATATATATATATATATATATATATATATATATATATATATATATATATATATATATATATATATATATATATATATATATATATATATTTTATTTTTTCAAGCGATGTAGCCTGATGAAGAAACTACTTCAAAATGATGACACAATGCAGAAGAAAAAAAAAACATACAACGTATGCACAAACATAGAGTAGGTGTAGCAACACAAACAACTAACAATGTTTAACAACTGAAGCAGTTTGGTAGCATATCTAGTAAGGTAAGGGGTCAATATATCACGACATTACCTGTGAAGCAGCCATACTCATTAGATTTAAGGTGCAAACTCTACTGTCCTAGCTTGCAGGACTTCTGGATATGCAAATGAAACACAACAAAAGAAATTAGAAAGAATACACAAAGGCATAGGTGATAGCCTATAACCTAAGGTTCAAAGAGGTGTCAAAATGCAACTAAACGCGAGAAGAAACAGCTAGAACTACACATCTGATTTATTTTTTCAAGACAAACAACAATAATCAAGCTACACCCACATGACAAAAATCAAGCTACACCCACATAACAAAAATCAAGCTACAACGACATAAGCTACAGCCTGTTAAGAAAAACACCACAAAGTCTAAGAAGAAGAATGCAAAACTTGACCAAAATTTTGAGGCCTTTCTGTTAAGAAAAACACCACAAAGTCTAAGAAGAAGAATGCAAAACTTGACCACAAATTTGAGGCCTTTAAGAAAGGAAACAAAGCCTTGAAGAAACAACTATCCGAGATTAGAAAAGGTCTCTGGTGCATGTATATGAACCTATAAAATCACGATGTAGCCTGAAGATTTGAAAGAAACTCTAAACACTCAGAACAACATGTTTTGATATGTAATACAGATTCTGAATTCAATAGATGACATAAATGCAACACTAATTTAATACTTTAAATACGCAGAAACTACAGACTATATAGTTAAGTTTTAAGCACTGTTTACATCTGCTAAAAGTTTTCTTAACATCAAGTCATCAGCTTTAAAAGCACAAAAAACGTACATGCAAGGCAACAATAAATGTTAAAAGCCAAGAATCATACCTTTAGATGATGAAAGAGTAAATAGCTTGCTGAAAGAGGAGTTATTTCTGTGGGTATTTCTTGAGCATATTCTCCGGAAGAAATTAGCAATGGGTAGTTCTGTTGGCAACTGTTTAGAAGATAAAGAGATTATAAATAACTCAAAAGCAAGAGAGATTTTACAAATTGCACAACATATAACAGGCTTACCCGGTAATTAAGCCTTGAAAACTGGGATTCAAACCAAAATTTCCATATATCCATTTTGTAATTTCGATTTTATACATAGATAAATGAATATTCTTTGATTGATGCTGTCATGACATCACCCCTCACCAGTAAAGCATCTCCAGTCTATTACCCAACAGATTTTGCTTCATACCAGTAGCACCGATAGATGCAAGGTCGGTTTTTACTTCATGATTTGAAAACCTAGAGGATAGGTAAAAGCTGGTGAGAGGAATCTGCAGAAAGGTGGACGGCGGATTTTAAAGAACGAAGCTTCCTGATAAGCTTCATACTCTAAAAGGAAAAGAAAAATAAAAAAAAGCATAAAATCCTATATTATGATGATAATATAAAGTCCAGGTGTCTAAAGAAACGGAAAAAAAGGATAAAGCCAGCTGTCGAGAGAGCGCATTTTGCTATAAAAAAAGAGAGGTTGTCGTGGCTCACTCTTAGGGCCCATTTTTTGGTCTTACTAATAGTAGTAAGATATCAACAACAAAATTCTATACGTTGGTTAGATGGGACAACAATAGACCAAAGTGTCGGCTATCTGAAAAGATCATCGAATATTACGAGTGCTTAATTGGCCGAAAATTTCACTGAAAAAGGTTCAAAATCAGTGTCATTGACATTACTTACCATTGCCCATGTTCTGTAAACATACAACATTGCAACGAATGTTAATTTCGAAAAGTAATGTCACTAGCAGTGGGCCTTCATTTTCATGAAAACGAACCATGGGTTTCAAAGTAAACTTTTTTCGATGCCCTAAACACCAGTGGTCCGGAACTAAAAAGCTATTGCCAATAGAAGACATTTATTATTATAACTACTTGTTCCGTGGAAATAGAGGTGAACATAAAAACCAGAAACCAAACTGCTCGGTTGAACCAACCAAACTGGTACGAACCGGAAAAACATAAACCGTGTTTTTTTTTTGTTGGTTTTCGTATCGCTCAAAACCAAACCATGTTATACAATTTGGTTTTCGTTTTGGTCTTTAACATGGTTTACGTAAAAAAAAAAAAACATGTTTTACGTAGGTTGTGGCTCAGTGTAATGGGACATACGACAATATCATGTTGTGTGTGATTTATCTATATATAAAAATCAGAACCAAGTCAAACCAAATTGAACCGTATAATTTGATTACTAGTAAATTTTAAAACCGTAAAAAATACTTCATTTTAAAAATTGACAAAAACCAAAAAACCAGACGAAGAATAGAGAGCACTCGTATCGTACTAGCCCAAAGGCACGTGAAAACAAAACCCACGGGAAAAAAAAAGCAAAAAAATTGAACCAGTCCGTGCCCGCGGTGCTCTCACGCCAGTTGGATACTACTAGCACCACCGCCGTACCGAATCATCTCATCCACCTGAGCCACCTACCGGTCAGACCGAAGCACCCATCTTTTCAGACTCTGCTTATTTTCTACCACTGACTTGATGACTGGTAGATTTGGCTTCAACTTTTGAGCTAGGATCCTATATATCTCTATACAAAGCCACAGCAAAATGCAATCCGATTCCAGCTCATATTTCTCCGGCGAGGAAGTCCAAACTCCTGATCACAAACCCAAATCCGATCCCAGCTCAATTGATCAGTCCCTTGACGCCATCGAGGACCAATTATCTTCAATTTCAATGTTTCAACCTGAATCTATGCCGCTTCCTGAAACCGGACCCGAACCCGAACCCGAACCTGAACCTGAACCCAGTGTGATTGAAGAAACCCCATTTCTTGATGATGGAGGGCTGTTAAATGGACAGTTGGATGAGGAGTTGACTTTACAAAGCAATTTGGGGATCACAGAGTCTAGGATGGTGGAGGAGGTGAAATTGAAGGGGAGCTCGTCGAGAGAGTGGAGAAGTGGCGAGGAGATAGAAGAAGTGGAAAGGGAGCCACCAAGCCCGAGTAGCAGTGGGTATGCTGGTGAGCCAGGGAGTAGTAGTTCCACTAGTGGGATTGAGGAAAGGGTCAACGGCGGGAACAAAAACCATGATGAGGTACATGAAGTTCAGAGCAATGGTGATTTTGATCCGTTTCCTGATAATCAAGCTCCTTGGCTTCCCGGAAAACGCCACATCAACGAGGTCAGTTGAATGATTATACAACTTGCTCTTAATCAATAATTTTTTTCCCGGAGTAATGCTTGATATTGCCGTTGATAAGGCTTAATGCCCTGTGATGTGGGCAGGATTACTGGATTAGCCTTGGCCACGTGCCATTTAGAGAATGGCTACACAATTGATGAAGATTGAGAGTAATAATAAATAACAAGTCTAAAGGTCAGAGGTCCCACAGGTAGAGCAGACCTGCACCCCAGGTGGGCGGCTCGGTCATGACGGAGGGCAGGCCAGGCAACCCAGGTCGAGACGACCTGAGGAGCCCAACGCAGGACGTCTGGGGCTTACCTTATGTGGGTATTCACACATGTGCCTAAATAATAGGATAGACACGGAAGAATTCCGTGATTATAGGACAATGATCCTGTGATTTAAATGTAGTCGTAATTATCCCTAAAATAAAGGGATTTGCACGAGTTAATCCTTAGGGTTAGGAAATAAATCCTAAGACTTGCTGGACAAGAAATAGGGCGAGGCGCCCCCTATATAAATAAACCCTAAAGACCTACTACGAAAGACTTGATTCCAATCACACACATTGGATACGTAGGCAACTTGAGAGAAAGAACTCTCAGGCTCAGTCTAAAACAACTCCAAACCACCATCTCCTTTGTTTGTTGTTCTTGGATTAATCGTTGTAAGAATTTAATTGGCTCGGATTATTGAAGAGATGATACCCAGCATCGTCACCCTGGTTCTGAAATTTTGTCTTGGGACTGAGTCTCACCTAAACTTAAATGGCATAAGCATGTAAGAATGGCGTTATGGATGTTATGGCGGAGGCAGTTTTCTGGTTTTTAAATGAACTTTGCAATGCAAACTGATCTTTGCTGTACACATTGGCTCTGATTGTTCTTGGTATCATGCTTTTGTCCACACAAGAAAGAAGGATAAAAAACTGCTGAACTGTTTATCTGTTAATTTTCTTATTTTATTTTTACCCCTTTTGCCAGTATTAATTGTTATAACATTTATTGGTAGGAGAAAGAAAGAGCAATTTAGTCTGTGAAACGCAAAAGGGGATCATTTATCGACTTTTATAATATGTGTAAAAACCCAAAAGTGACGAATGAATTGGGACGGAGGTAGTAAAAGACATAATAGGTCTAATTGGTGCATCTCAGTAATGTATTTGTTCATCTCTGGGTTATAGGGAACCAGTTATTTTGAGGCAGTAGAATGGGTGAGGTGGGTGTGTGGGTTTGGGTTTGGGGTGGGGGGAGAGAATGGAACAACCAATCAAGCCTCTATACTTGTTGGAATAAGTGCTGCTGGAGGCAGGTAGCCAACTGGCTGGTGTGTTTGTAATTCGTCGGCTAATGCTGAAGGCATTCCTATGATCATTCACTTCCTCCAATGAATTGAGCAGCCCCTCTGAACACTATGCTATAATCTGTCAATACAAAGTCAACTGTTTTGCAAGCTTGGTGATCATGACTGATCTTTGAATTTATGAATTTCTTTTTCTATCATGTTTTTTCATTTTATACATTCGAATTGTCTGCAGGATGATGCTTCTATTTCATGGAGAAAAAGGAAGAAGCATTTTATTGTTTTGAGCCACTCTGGGAAACCAATATATTCAAGGTTACTTTATACTAGAGATTTATTTATATTGTTGACTTGAAACCTTTTAACCTAAAAACGGTCCATATAGATCGGGTTATTGTAAGATCTAATGTTTTCTTCTTACATTCTTATATTAGATGAAGGAAATAATTGTGCACTTTTGTTTGGCTCTGATTTGAAGATATGGAGATGAACACAAGCTAGCTGGATTCTCTGCAAGTTTGCAAGCTATCATCTCTTTTGTGGAGAATGGGTACGATAACATCCACATCTGTTTATCTGTTTCGTTGTGAACTCTTCCTTTTGAATATCTTTCAGCTTTTTCAAGTAATGAAGTTAAATATTGACGAGTTTCAATGTGATTTATCAATCTTTTTTCAGCGGAGATCGTGTGAAGTTGGTTAGAGCTGGAAAACACCAGGTATACTTTTTTATTTCCTCTTTAACTGCAAATTCCTTTTTTATATCTAAGTTCTCTTGAATCATGAGGAGGCAGAGACCCGTCTTTCTCTATCTCCTTAATGTTACAACGTAAAACACACATGATTTACGGTGCATTTGTGCACGAGTTAATTTCAATTTAGTCACATAACTTTTTTCATCTTAATAAAATAACTCTCTCTCTCTCTCTCTCTCTCTCTCTCTCTCTCTCTCTCTCTCTCTCTCGCTCGCTCGCTCGCTCCTCGCAATACACAACGCTCACTTTATTCAACACAATACCCGATGGAATCCAAACAAACATCTTGACCAAAGTTTTCACTGAATAAGAAGTAAGGTGAAATAACTCATGTCCATACGAGTCCATGGTTTCTTTCAGACATTTTGCTTCAAATCTTTGAAAATTTTATAGGACATGAGCTAATAAATATCATTGAGAAAGTGCTTTGACTACAAGTCCATTTTCCTTCAATTTTGTTGAAATTGACTAGTGGGAAAACAATAGATCAATTTCGTTGCGCAATTTGTGGTTGAGGCTATAGGGCCTTTTACTCTTCCCTTCCCTGTCTGAAGAGAGGAAGGAACAACACCCCCCCTCCTCTTAATATATGGTCTCCGATTCCCCTTGGAATATGGTCTCCGATTCCCCTTGGAATGTTGTTACTTATTTTTGTTTGTGTGTACACACATTGAGTTTACCAAGGATTTGCTGTGCTTTATCGTTTTTACCCAAGCTGCTGTTTCTCTTTAAGTTTCTGGGGTAGTTTTAGAATTTGTTTCCAATTTCTAAAACTGGATTGTGGATATTACAGCTACTTCTGTGCTTTCTTTTTCTTAGGTTGTTTTTCTAGTTAAAGGCCCAATTTACTTGGTTTGCATAAGCTGCACAGAAGAGCCATATGAGTCACTAAGGGGACAGCTGGAACTTCTATATGGCCAGGTTAGAATTTTCCCATGACCAGTCTCATTTCTGTAGTACTTACTGCTTATGGTTTTCTTTTCATGGTGTCCTTACTCTTCATGCTGTTGATGTTGTGGTAAATGAATCATCTTGTTTCAGTTGACAAAAATTGTCTCCGTGTAGTTCATTAGGTCTTTGACTTATTTTGCAGATTATACTTATTCTTACAAAGTCTGTGGATAAATGTTTTGAGAAGAACCCAAAATATGATATGACACCTTTGCTCGGAGGAACAGATGCTGTCTTTTCTTCCCTTATCCATTCCTTTGGTTGGTATGTTATTTTTTTATTTCGAGCCGATAAGTTTAACTTGTTAAAATCTTCATTAGACTTCCTTCTGTTATCTGGTTGAGTGCCTCTATAGGCTAATAGGACAATAGTTGATGGAGGGTTCTGCATAATTCTGACGCCTTCCTTGATTTATCTGATAGCATTGAGGGTAGAATGCTAGTACTTCCTGCAATGTACAGTAGACGCGACAAAAATACTGGGGACGGTCATGTTGGAACTTATCTTATTACATATTGAAAGGTGGGCAATCATCCTGTAGAGCAATTTAACTTAAAATCCAGGTTGCCGGTCTATAAACTGGTGAAATTCGTGATTCTTCACTGGGTTGGAGTAGCAGTGATGAGTTTTGTTTGAATCCTACACTGAATGGAGGGTGTGTCCTCTTATTGAACATATATTCTCTTGTTGGGATTATGAAATTATAAAATTCAATGTTATTGTTTTCTCCTTTGACTACCTTATCTTGTGTTTGGTTTTGCCCTATAATCTTTTTACCCAGAGGTATAAGCTGTCTAATTTAGTTGTTGCATCAACTGTTCTTTCAAATCTTGTTTATCTATTTGAGAACGCTTCTCTATTTATGTATTTTTGTATCTTGTTCATGCCCATATATCCTGTGTTAGCTGTCACCACTTTGGTATTTAAACCTGAATCTTTTGATTTTTTAGGAATCTAGGTACTGTTCTCCATGCATACACATGTCTTCCTCTAGCTTATGCTACAAGACAAGCTGCCGGTGCTATCTTGCAGGATGTTGCTGATTCAGGTGTCTTGTTTGCGATTTTAATGTGTAGACACAAGGTTTTCCTTCTACATTATTATTTTTTCTTTTCTTTTCTTTTCTACACTCTGTGGTTCCTTTGTGTGGGTAGATTTATTGTATCGTAGAGCCACTGTCATCTTCTTCTGTTCACTGCAGGTCATCTGTCTCGTTGGTGCTCAAAAGGCTTCTCTTCATCCTGATGATGTGCTATTGCTCTCTAATTTTGTTATGTCTTCTGAATCTTTTCGGTATGTTGAACCAATGCCCGTTTTGTAGTTAACTTTCCTTCACATGCTTCTGAGCAACGAAGTCCTTTATTATGGAAAATTATAAAACTTGAACGTATATGAGTGTGTAAATAGATATGTTATGTACCAACAGAGGTTGGTCAGAATAAGCAAGAGGTCTCGAGTTTGAGCCCTTGTGGATGCTAGTAAACCTTGTTGGGAGAAGTCCCACCTTTGGTGCCTGACAATATACCTCGGAGGATTAGTCTCAGGCGATTGTCCTGGGGTACCTTGCGAAAGCGAAAAAAAGGATATGTTATGTACAAGTACAATATACATGCTCAAATGTGATTATTACGTATTTCGCCCCTTCAGCTTTAACTCCTTGCCAGTAAGTTGGTATGATATGAAATTGGATTCCTTCCGGTTCCATCTTGTGTATATACTATGCACCTAGTGATATCAATATAGAAGTATGCTAGAGTTTCCACCTATGCAATTCGATATTGTTCCTGACACAAGACAAGTTATTTTATTACCAGAGATTGTCATGATATTTAATACCGGAACTCATGCTAGTTAATCTGTTTGCCATTTGCATTCTGATTATTCTGACATTTTTCATTCTCATGTAGGACTTCTGAATCCTTCTCACCAGTTTGCCTACCTAGATATAATTCCATGGCTTTTCTACATGCATATGTCCATTATTTTGATGTAAGTGATGGTGCTATACCAAGTATTTACTTAATCATACATCGTGCTACTTAATTCTTTCGGATATCGCTCTGTCTGAAGATGCAGAACCTGCTAGAGCTTTTTCTGATACTTCCACTATACTCTCTGTCATTCCTAATTACCATGTGATCTAGTAACTGTATGTTTTAACTTGTATGCCAGGCAGACACGTACTTGATAATGCTCACTACCAGTTCTAGTGCCTTCTATCATCTTAAAGATTGCAGGTTAGACTGTATTTCTTTGCTGCTGCACTGGTTGAGGATTGGGGAGAGTACACGAATGCCCCCTCTTGTAGTTTTTCTTTAAGCAGTTTATATGTTCTCTATGTAGGAGCCGAATTGAAACTGTTCTTTTGAATTCAAACGTACTGGTTGAAATTCAGCAATCCATGGCAGAAGGTGGCTTACATGTAGATGATTTGCATATTGATCTTGGTCATCATTCTAGATCTGTTTCTCCTCATCTAGGGCAACCAAGACAGGCAGCTGATTCTTCAGCAAGGTTGAGAGACATGTTAAATGGTGTTGGTGGCCCCGGCGGACTTTTGCATTTCATATATCGGAGCATTTATCTTGACCAGTACATATCATCTGAATTCTCATCACCTGTCAACAGTTTGCGTCAGCAAAAAAGGTGAGTATGAACACATATGCTGGAAAGTTCAACAGAAAGTGTAATTCATAAATAATACTCTCATCTTCTAGTAGTCTGCACTCTTATCGAGTATTTTCCTTGTAGATTATGCAGAGCTTACCAGAAGGTTTATGCATCTATGCATGAAAAGGGAATGGGATCTCATAAAACACAGTTTAGAAGAGACGTAAACTATGGTTTGTCTCCGATTCTCTGATTTTTAATTTTAATCACAATCATGGGTTTTAATTGGTTTCTTCCTGTGGCATTATTTGTCTTATCTTTTCATTTTCAAAACAATATTTGTCTTTTGAGAAGATTGTTCTACACTTGTATAATAGGCAAACATAAACAGTGCAAAAAGATTTTGACCCCACTTGGTTTTGTTGTATAAAATGAATAGGTTGTCCTTGCATCACGTTCTCCAGGACAATGTGCTCAAAATACAAATGGGCAGGGCACATTAAAGAAAATAAGAATTACATAAAATATCATTTGATAAGAGCCATAGGCAATAAATAGCTGCCAAGGCTTCCTCGCTTGCCTCCATGTACTTACGAAGCATTCCATGTTCAGCAATATCTCTTTCAAAACATCATTGTATCCTTGAAAAATATTACTGTTTCTTTGATATGTATCTTTGAAATTCCTCCCTGATTCTGCTCCTTTTTTGAATATGGCAGTTTTGCTTTGCTGGGTGACTCAAGATTTTGAATTATATGCAGCATTTGATCCCCTAGCGGATAAGGTCGGTGCAATATTCCTATAACTTGTCCATTTATGTCCCCTATGATATGATTGATTTTATCGGATATTAATTGGGCCACCTACACAATTTTATACCCCTGATCATGGCGGATGACTTATTTTTGTGATATAATTCTTCTATGATGAATGGTATAAAAAAAGTGTGTAGGTGACACGTGTCGTAACTTCTTAATCTACTCAAAGCCGGTATAATAACTAACTGGGTTGGTTATTAGCAAAGTGTTATGGCCGGCCCAACAATTCGTTTGTTCTATGATTGACGTGAACAACTCAATTTGCAGGCTTTGGCGATAAAAGTTTGCAATCGGGTGTGTCAATGGGTGAAAGATGTAGAAAATGAAATTTTCCTGTTAGGGGCAAGTCCTTTTTCATGGTGATTCTCCAGCTTTAGTATGTTTGTTAACTAACATTAGATTTTGCCATATCTTGTCAAGGGGGGCATTGTATTTGTTGGTTGGTTGTCATCTTCCTTGAAAGAAAGAGATGAATGCCCTTTCATAGTCTCAAGCAAGTAGCAATAGCTAGTTTTTTTTTCTGTATAATTTGGATGTCTCTGTGTATCTGATTTAATTATATTTAGATGTAAATCATCGGTTTCCCACACCTCCTCCTCCTCCTCCTCCGGCGGCTTTAAGTTTGTGATCCTCCTTCCTTCCTATTGTTGTGCTTTGAGAATGAATTCTTGTGTTAGTGTTACTAGTTCCGTAACCCTCCTACCCAATATCCGTCCCAACAAGATTAGGGAATCTATGACAATGCATCAACACAAGAAACAACATAAAAGTTTCCAATCACCATCATCATCGAAAGAGTAACATAATGATGCACGAAATGGATCCATGAACCTCTTCCCAAGGCTAAACGCCTTCTTGCTAGCAGCAACTTTTGATGCAAGAATATCTTTTGCAACCTTTGAAAGAACCGGAAAATGCAGTTAGTTGTATTCCCTTTCCACCCACCACTCTAACCGGAAATCGAAGTTTGGGCTCCATTTCTTTTTTAAGGATCAAACAACTACTTACTAGTCCACTTCATCGGTCAATTCCCCTTGGTTTTCAGATTTTCTTAATCGAGACGTATTTTCAAATGGTGCTGCAGTTTAATAGGATTATCCTTGTACGCACGTTTCCATCAACTCTTTGTCTACATCACTATCATTAGCCCCTCTTAAAGGCTCCAAAGAAGATCTCCATACAACTCATTATAAGCTTTAGACCCTCAACAAAAGATTGCATTCTAGCACTATCCCCAAATATATCCCAATCATTTGAAGCTTATAACGACCCACTGATCGTTATGTAGACCCATCATGATAAAAAGTTAAAATATATATGTTGTCACCGATTATGTCCCAACGGTTGTGGACGTATCATTAGTCTATTTTTTTTTTTTATTTATGCGAAATGGCCGACGTTGAAAAAAAATAAAATAAAATCATGCAAAATCACTAAAAGTTGGCCCTTGATGTACTTTATTTTTAAAAGGGCAACGGACCATCATAACTATTATTAATTTTGGACAATAGTGATTCAGCCGGCTGACAATGTCGTATGTAGTTTTATCACTTTGTACCTTCTATCGTCATTAGCCTGAAAGGGATTCTATTAGTGTATCACACTACATTTGCACTACTTAAGAATTGACATTGTGAAAGTTGGTTTTGAAAACCGAACACGACCTTGAGGAAGTCTCGGTTTTGGCTCCAAAACTGACTTTCTCAAAGTCGATTATACCGTGGTAGAATCAGTGTGATGCAAATACATGTCCCTGAAAAAACACCACCGGATACGATATGTTTGGTGCCTGGGCCCCCAGACAAGGAGGGGGAGGGGCCTCTAATCTATGGGAGTTTGAAACAAAATTATTAGTCAAATCTCATTCATATCATCTCAATTACTACTACTCCTACTAGTCTAATAATAATTAAGGAGAAATCTTCTTGGCTCAATACATGTGGACAATTGTCGCCTTCTAACCACTTTTGTTTTTTTCTTTATAATTGTATGTATATTGTATTGACCTTTCCCCAATTAAACTTAATTTAATACAGTATTTCTCTACTACCTTAAAAATACATTGTGGAAGCTGGAATTCCTTCCAGCAGAATGCACTGCATTCAATGTTGCTAAAACTGTGGTTTTTCATTTGGTTATTAGTAGGCAGTTGCAGTTGCAGCAGCATAATTGCGCAACAGTTTTATGATTCGACATCGTGTACTTCAAATGTTGAGGTTCCTGGAAGCAGATACACCTGTGATTCTTCTTCTTTCCAGGCGGCTAAGTCTTGCCAGACATTCTTGGTGTATCGAGCACGCGATCAGTATCAGACATTGTCAAATGTCTCCACTTTATTTAACTTGAGCCCTCAACAGTTGCTGCTGAATCCCATAAACAATGTCTCGTCGTCGTTTCAGGTTCTTGAACCAGGTAGGGAAGTTGTTGTTCCCATCAACTGTTCTTGTTCTTCGGACGGATTTTATCGATCGGATTTCACTTACGTTTATCCAGGAAGCCTTGACCTTTCTGTCATTGCTTGTGAGATATATGATGGTTTAGTGAAACCCTTCACACTGATGCTTTCAGAGAATTCGATTCTTCGGGTTCCTCTGAAATGTGCTTGCCCTGATAAAGGGTCTTCCATTTTAGGGGTGAAATATCTTGTCACTTACCCTTTAGTTGAAAATGATGATACAAGTTTAGTAAGTCAAAAGTTCAATGTTTCCATGGATGATATATGGGCTGCTAATCATATGGTTCCTAATCCCACGATTTACCCGACCACCACGATTCTATTGCCCCTGAAAGGAGAACCTGTTATCAATTTCGATGTTCGTGTAACAACAAACAGCCCTCCATCTCAAGGATTTATCCCCACAGTTCCATATGATGAAGAGCCCACAAGCAAACACACAGAATTGAAGAAAGTTTATATCTCTGTCTCGGTTGTGGGCTCGACTTTGATCCTAGTAAGTTTGGTTATCTGTGGTTTGTATTTGAGGGCATTAAGAAGAAACAAGGCAGATAACATGAATTCTTTTACAAGTAGAAGAAGCCCGATGACATCGTTTTCTACGCAGAGAAGCTCTCAAGTTTCAGGTCCAACACCGAAAAGCTCAACGACGACTTCATGCCTGTCCCCTGATTTGCTTGACAGCATAAAGTACTCTTTATGTAATTACAGCACTGATGAACTGAAGAAAGCAACAAATGATTTCAGTGAGGAGGCAAAGATCAGTAGTGATGATTTCTACAAGGGATTCATAGACGACACTGATGTATTGATTAAACAGACGAGATTCGAGGACACGAGGCAACTCATAGATGTCCACTCGAAAGTAAATCATGTCAACATTCTGAAACTCAACGGTGTTTGTTACGGTGAGGACGACTTCTCTTGGTGTTATCTGGTGTTTGAATCTCCAACAAATGGATGTTTAAGAGACTGTCTATCGATGTCAAGTGTCGTGTCGTCACCGAGATGGAACAAGAGGACTCAAATAGCATTTGACATTGCAACAGGGCTACATTATCTGCATTATTGTATACAACCTCCCTATACTCATCTAAGTGTAAGTAGCAAGACAATATTTTTGACACAAAGTTGGAGAGCTAAGATAGCAGTATTCGAGAATTCATCGAATGTTGTAGTGGGAACATCGAAAGAACAACAACACGAAAGCCCGAGGAGCGGTGGAGGAGGTGAGCATTTTGCACATAGTAGTTTGGTGTTAGAGAAAGAAGACATATTTGCATTTGGGGTGGTGTTACTAGAGCTATTATCAGCAAAAGAGGAACAAGATTGGAGAATGTTGAGAGAATCCATAACATTTCTAGGAGGAGGGGGAGGTAATGGTAATGGTAATGGTAATGGTAATGGTAATAGTGAGAAAGGATGTTTTGATCAACTTAGGAATTTCATGGATCCAAATTTAAAGGAAGAATACCCACTTGCAGAGGCATTATGCCTAGCTGTTTTGGCTAAAGCTTGTGTTGAAGATGATCCTCTCAAAAGGCCTTCCATGGATGACATCCTCAAAGTTGTTGCTAGAATGGTTACCGATAAATTTTAGGACTTGGTTTTTTGTCAGGGTTCTTCATTTGAAGCACACAGACTCTACCTGTGCAATTACGCTACATATGCATCACAATATGTAAAAATCGGTTTTGAAGCAAGAAAAAAAGGTTAAAGGTTGTGAATGACAGTTTTAATCTTGTCCTTCTGGCCTCTCGGCCCTAAAAAAAAAAAAAAAAAAAAACGTCTTCTTATCCAGAATCGACTTTAACAAGGTCGATTATGCGTAAACGGTGTAATGCACCAGCAGAACGCTAGTAGGTGGGAATAAATAACAGCCCCTTTTATCGCCAGCCATTCTTCATTTCCTTAATTTTTGTACTATTTATAATTTTTTATTTTCATTTTTGGATTTGGATTTGGACAGCCACTTCATGTATAAAGTGGATCGATTACATAATTTAATCCAAGTTGTTAAACTAATTTGACTAGACAAGTTTGGATCTATATAACACAGACTTCCTTATCAATTTTATTCTTTTGACACATTCACAACTATTGTTTTTGATAATTAATCTAATGATTGTTTCGTCGATAGGCGTCGGTAAAATGATAACAAGGGGCGTACGATATGTAATCAATGTTTTGATCAATTGAATACGTAAGAGTTATGCGACGGTGACATCATACATAGAAAAGCCGGGAAAAAGGAAAAACACATAAATAAATAAAAAAACAACAATTAATAATCGAACTGACCGGTCTAAAAACTGAAAAAACTAAAAAACAAATGTCATCCAAGTCAACAAACTACCGCTCAACCGGTAGTATCTGGCTACCAGGACGGGTACTTCATGCTTCAGAACTACCGCTCATCCGAGTTGGATCAATGACCCAGCTGAGGAATTTGTGAAGGACTGATAGCTCAGAAAGTGAAGAATCTGCGGGGTGTGAAGGAACAATAATTAATTCCTCCTACATCATTGGAGAAGCGGTGACTATGGGATTACTCTACCCTAAACATCCATGACAAAATTCTGTGTCATTTACTTTCTGCACTTTATAGTCAGCATTTACTCTCTACAAGTTTACTTAATCATTTACTTTCATCAGTATCCACTCTGCATAAGATTTGAAACCAACGTTTAAAAGGCTTTACTTTCACATCGCTCTGAATTAGGGTTGTAAATGAGTTGGGCTACTCGTGAGCTACTCGTACTCGACTCGCAAGAGTGATCGATTCGATTCGGTTTTTTTTCGAGTTCGAGCTCGAGTCGAGCTACTCGAATAATTAACCGAGCCGAGCTCGAGTTTTAAAATGAGGCGGAGGGTCAGAAGGACAAAATAATATACAAAATGGGGGGAAAAAAAAGACAAGGAAAAAATATAATGGTTGAGAAGGACAAAAACGCGCATGTTACTACATGTGTTACAACATGTTGCTACAACCACATGTAGTAACAGACGCGTTTTTGTCTTTCTCAACCACTATCTTTTTTTCTTGTCCTTTTTTCCATTTTAGATTAAAAACAGTCCATCCACAACCTTTAACATTTTTAAAATATAGTAATCGAGTAGCTCGCGAGTTTGATTAAATAATTGTTTAATTTATTAAATTTATTATAAAATATTATTTTTCATAATTTAAAAAATATTATTCGAGTTGAGTATTAGACGAGTCGAGCTCGATCTTACCATACTTCGTTAAAAATTAAATGAATTTTCTATGGAAATAATCAAGCTTACGAGCCGAATCGAGTACTTAGCGAGTCTAGTTCGATCTTGCTTTTTTATGGCTCGGTCGAGCTCAATCCGAGTTTCGAGGCCGAACTTTTTTAGTCGAGTCGAGCCCTAAAAAGTATCAAATCGGCTCGATTACACCCCTACTCTAAACTGATAAGTGTTTCACACTTGAGAAAAAGTTTCAAATAACAAGTTCATTCAACCTCCTCCACACCCCCCTCCTTCTGTGCTTATTCAAGCCTTTACCTTGGGACCAACAATACGATTTGAATCTTTCAAATCGAATCTCAATCATAGAGAGAAATTTCTCTAAAGTTAATAGAGTTTCAGGGAAGCTAATTAAGATAATTAAAAACACGATTTAAGAGATTGATTCTCCCAATCTTTTTATTAGAGAAACGTTTGATTTCTCTAGAAAGGAATGGCTTCTTGGTTGAATAAAGGAAGGGATTCAAGCATGTCGATTTGGGTTCCAGAAGAGAGAGAAAAGAGCTCTGCAAGTTTCATAAGGGTTTTGGAGGACGGCCGAAGAATGAGGTTAGGCTAGGGTTTTTTTATGTAAGAAGATATTAAGGTAGGCCCACGCGCAGGGGCTAGGGTTGGGTAATAGGCTCGAGTTCATAGGCTTCGGGCTGACCAGAGGGTTGGGTTCAACTAGCCAAAGCAAGCAGAAGGTTAATGGAAGCAGGCCGAACTTTGATAAGCAGATTAGACTAATGTTAAACCGAAATTCAATCCAAAATTTTATTTGTCATATGATGCAAGTTATAATTTTGGAAAATAATATTATTCCCCTTCACCGCCATTTCTATAGATTGTTGAAAATCGTAAACATTAAATTATCAAGTCTAAAATCACTTTTGATCACGTAAGTGTTGCATTATAAAAATCATTAGACACAACATAAATTATGGATGCAAAATTATTGTCTCGACATATATACAGTATATAATACTAATAAAATATAAATTGAGAAATTTTCCAAAAAAAGCATGAGTTGTAGTATTACTAACCTTTTCTCGAGCATACCTTCGTCACACATGGTAAAGAAAAAACCATGGAGCATGATTCTTTTTTGGTTAAGAGTGAGTATATATAATAATAATAATAATAATTATTATTATTATTATTAATATAAAAATATAAAAATAAAAAACTAGTATAACAGAATGAGATATCACAATGTAACATTGGCCAGGCCAGGCCAAAATATGCGTCGTAAAATATGAATCTTTAAAATAAAATAAAAATAAAAAGTAACAACCCCAAAATAGCAAATAATATTCAGAAACTTACTGACCCATAGTCAGTCAGTCAGTTTGGGTAATCAACACACACAAATGCATTTAGGAAAAATACTTGCATGCATCACAGAAATAGAGTAGAGTAGAGTAGCCAGTAATAATATGACCCAATATTGATATGGATAGGCAGCAGTAGTAATAGTAAATAAACACAAACGCGGTCGGTCGGCCGGCCTGCCTCTAGTCGTACAAATCTTCGTCAACAGTAGCATCAGTAGCAGCAGGGGCAGGAAATGGGTCAGTGTTGGTATTCTCAGCAAAACGAAATTCAGATCCAAAACCTCGAGATTGCTGCAGTGTCTGGGCAAAGGCTTGGTACTTGCGAATGTCCGCGTCACTCACGCTGCGGCGAGCATACTTCATTGACTCTTCAAAGTGTGCTGCTTTTATCTCAGACACTTCGTCATCAATGTCCTCTTCCATTATATCTGGATTATCGCTTCTCCTCCTCTCTTTTTCTATGTCCTGCAAGTCAATTCATCACAAATAGAGCCAATCAACCAACCAAACTTTGATGGCGATTCACTCATGCACCACCATGAGAGTTTACTCTCAATTATTAGTTTAATAATATGCTGCAAATCTGAGTAAATTTTGTGTATTGCGCATCTAAAGACCCCTGTTAATTTAAATATCAAAATCTATATAACACAGACTAATACAGTGAGGATGGTGACTGGTGAGGTGTGGAGGATTGGATGAAAGTGATGTAGGGTGGTCAGGGTAAGGGGCAACGATAGGTGTAAGGTGGTTAGAGTGGAGGTGGTAGGGTAGTAAGGATAGTAGGATTAGGTGGTATAGGTGAGGGTAGGGTGGTTGGGGTAAGTGTGAAGTGGGAGTGGTGAGGGTAGGGCAGAATTAGGGGGGTTGAAGGTGGGGTGGTTTGGTTTGGGTAGGATGGGTGAGTGAGTGGGGGTGGAGTAGCATGGTAAAGGTGGGGTTGGGTAGGGCGGGTATTGACTAGAGGTGGGATAGGGTGGGATGGTGAAGGTAGAGTGATAGTGGTGAAGTGGTGTGGTTGCAATGAGTAGGGGTGAGGGTAGGGGTGGAGGTGGGGAGACAAGGTAGGATGGCAAGGGCAGGGTTTGGGTAGCAAACAGGTTAATCAATTTTAATTTCATACCATTTCATCTGTTCTCGTAGGTAATGAAAGCATATTCTCTTCTTTTTTTTGTAATTCGTTACGTTGTCATGAAACTTCACTAGTCACTACATTACAACCTGACCCAAAATAAAATTTAGGAAAAAATGAAATGACAAATCATTCCATCACTTCCATCCAAAATAGGCAGCATTAATGACTCATGAAAAAATATAGTAGTAGTAACAAAGGAAGATTGGATTAGAGCGCACATACTTTTTCAATGTTCTCCCTGATGGCATATTTGCAAGCTCGCTGGCATATCTCAGTAATATCAGCACCACTGAATCCCTGTGTATACTTTGCAAGAGCTCTCAAATCAACATCTTTGGACACAGGAGACTTCCTGAGGGCTGCCTTGAAAATTTGGAGCCGGGATTCTTCATCAGGCAGAGGGATATAAATCAACTGATCAAGCCGTCCCGGACGAAGAAGTGCAGGGTCAATAATGTCAGGCCTATTAGTGGCACCAATTATGAAAACAGTCTTCTTAGCCGACATGCCATCCATTTCTGTCAAAAGCTGGTTCAGCACACGGTCAGCCGCACCACCAGCATCTCCGCTACTGCTTCCCCTCTGCAACAATGACAGGATCATCGCTTTTAGGAAGGAACACAGACACATACTTACTCAGAAAAAAAAAATACATTAGCTCCTGCACTCATCATTTCTTTAGTGCTGTGATCAGACCCATAATAGACTGTAACTCAGTCTTTGATTTTTCGTCTCTTTTTTTTTTCTATCACCTAATAAGATGTAGACGATAAAGAGAAAAAAAGACTCTACTTCACATTTCCAACCCAAGCAAGAAAAACCATCTGAAAATGTACCTGAGTAGCAATGGAGTCGAGCTCATCAAAAAACAGCACGCATGGCGCTGATCCTCTGGCCTTGTCGAAGATTTCGCGTACATTAGCTTCACTCTCCCCGAACCACATTGTAAGCAATTCAGGACCCTTGATACTAATGAAATTTGCTTGACATTCATTTGCAATCGCCTTAGCCAACAAAGTTTTACCACAACCAGGCGGGCCATAGAATAGGACTCCTTTGGACGGAGACATACCAAATTTCTCAAATTTCTCTGGATGCTCAACTGGATATTGTACAGTCTAGAAAATAGTGAGAAAAAGTTAGGAAAGGCATCCATCTAAAGCAACATCACCATTTATACGATATAGCATTATAGCCTACGAAGCAAGCATAGGGACACAGACACGGCCAAGTCTCACAACTCAACACAGACAAGGTTTTAAAATCAAGGACACGACACATCAGCAACATGTGCTAAAAATAAATGTTGTATAAATTATATTAGATAATATACATAAAAGTCAAGGAGACATGCATAATCAGACAAAGTAAGATACGTACAAATCAATTCTCTAAATATCTAAAATAGGTATTCTGTCTCCTTAAATTAACAAAAAAAAAAAAAAAAAAAAATACAAACTTGTTTGGCCTTTAAAATATTACAATTTACAGAACACGGTTGTTTACCAACATTAAAAAGATAAGTTTAATAAGATATGTCGAAAATCATATTTAGCTGTCAAATCATATTATATATCTTTGTCTTGCAATAGATTTTTTTGGACAAAGCTGAAAATTAAAAAGAAAAAAAGAATGAGAAATTTGTCTCCAGGAGTATAGACACCTTGTCGGGGATTCTCAACCTCATGTGTGACAGGATATTAAAAAATCAAATTAATATTAATTTGATAATCAGCCAAAGGCGTGTTGTGCCGGAAAAGTGTCGGTGCTTCCTAGATTATAGCTCAAAAATGATCCCATTCTGAACTTACCTCCTGAAGCTCCCGCTTGACATTTTCAAGGCCTCCAATATCATTCCAAGAGACGTTCGGGACTTCAACAACCTGTGGTTGTCAATAGGAAAATGTGAGTGGCATGGTTTACAAAATCAGAAATGAAAAGACTCCTATGTCATATTAAAAGCTATAATGTCTCATGATGAAACACCAAAGTAGGTGACTCACAGTTTCCCTCAAAGCAGATGGATTGCTTGATCCAAGGGCTGTCTGGAAGTGCTCATTCGTTACAGCCATTGAGTTCAAAATTTCAGCATCGATAGAATCATCCTCCAAATCTATGACATCCATCTTTTCCCTGATGCACTGTAGGGCGGCTTCGGTACAGAGTGCAGCAAGGTCAGCCCCAACATAACCATGAGTATTTTTTGAAATTTTTTCCAAATCAACCTGCGAATCAGAAGAGTTGTCAGCTAGGTTAATCGTCGTCTCCTGGAGAAAACTAATGCCCAACAATAACGAGGCTGTTAGAATGCATCCATTTATAGATTATTCTTCACTCTAACAGCTTAAGCTTCCACATGTCATGGTGCTTTATCATGGTTGCCATTCTATTTTCTAAGAGAAAAATGCTGCTACTCAAAACAACTATTGTACAGTGTCAGGACTACACGTGAGATTGCAAGTTAAATTGTAAGCGTGTACAAATTACACTTCTTTCTAACCAATTAAAGTTTCAGGTGATAAAGAAATTATTGATAGGCCTTACATCTTCAGCAAGCTTCATGTTCTTTGTATGAATACGAAGAACTTCAAGACGTCCAACCTCGTCAGGAACGCCTATGTCAATCTCCCTGTCAAACCGACCAAACCTTCTAAGTGCAGGATCTATGCTGTTAGGCCTATTTGTAGCTCCGATGACAATAACGTGGGCACGAGATTTCAGCCCATCCATAAGAGTCAGTAGCTGTGAAACAATCCTCCGCTCCACTTCCCCGTGAGTCTTTTCTCTCTTGGGGGCAATGCTATCAATTTCGTCGATGAAAATGATAGACGGAGCATTCTTCTCGGCCTCCTCAAAAGCCTTCCTAAGATTGCTTTCACTTTCTCCTGCCAACTTTGACATGATTTCGGGCCCGTTAATGCAAAAGAAGAAAGCCCCAGTTTCATTAGCAACAGCTCTGGCGATTAAAGTCTTTCCAGAACCTGGCGGACCGTAAAGAAGTATTCCTTTAGGTGGTTTGACCCCAATAGATTTGAAAAGTTGAGGATGTCTTAACGGCAGCTCCACCAACTCACGAATCTGGGCCATCTGTTTTCTTACACCGCCAACATCATCATAACCAACCTCATCAAGCCTATTTTCGTCTTCCCTTCTAATAGGCTCTCCTTCGCAGAAAATTTCTGTGTCAGGAGCAACAATACAATACTCCCCTGGATCGGTCTCAATGACCTTGAACTCGACACTTCTCATCCCGCCTCTGACAAGAAAATTGTCTCCTTTCCGAAGTGGGCGATATGCCTCAAGAAAGTAGGCTGCAAATGTAACAACTCGCATCAACACAACATCACACTAGAAGACCAAGCAAGTGTAACACCACAAAACAAGAAATCAGTCTCGAAGGTTGATATTAATTATATCTGAGAGTAATCAAACTCAATTTAGAATATAGCTAATAATTATAGCTGAGACTAAATTAAAGATGGAAAAGGACATGTGTCATACTTGTTTACAAACTATTCAGCTCAAAAAGATAGGCAAATCAAGGGATTACCATACAATGTAAAAAGAATGGTGGCTAAATAATTAGCAAAGGGAAGGAGCAGGAGACAAACATGAGCATCAGTTTGACCGACTTACGCTTCAGGTAGGCATCA
Organism: Gentiana straminea; assembly: GCA_036785695.1. Lineage (NCBI taxonomy): Eukaryota > Viridiplantae > Streptophyta > Magnoliopsida > Gentianales > Gentianaceae > Gentiana > Gentiana straminea. The sequence continues at coordinate 5,971,360 of JAVUPR010000385.1, read as the reverse complement.
AATAGATCCCCAGTGATACCTTCTATGGTATCGTCGAGGGGCAAAATGTGGACCCGCTTCCCGTACTTAACATCTGGACACTGATGAACCGATACAACATCGGCAAGCCTAACCCTCAAATTCGTTCTAACGACCTTGTTCATTCTAATCTTTGGTTCCTCACATGTCTCATCAGCAAGTGCAATACAAACTGTATCTTTCCTTTTCTTACCCTGGAAATCAAAAGTCACCAGAAAATCACTGTCAATGATAGCTAATACTGCTTACAATGTCTCATGACAACAACATACAAAACAGTTCAAGCATATAATGACCAAACTTCGGCTTTATATGAAGTAAAATTACCGTACAGCAACTCCTAAACTATAGCAAATTCTTGATCTAGTTAGCCAGAAACCTTAAATGCCATACAACTACCCAACAAGCTACCACATAACAGTGATTATACTCCATCCTATAGCAACGATTATTCACAGGGTAGACCGTATAAACTTTATTGCAGATAAGTTTATTCATTCAAGAGCGTGATGCTCTTGAGAGCCATTCTTTAATTTAAAGAAAGCAGCTTTTCACGTTTTGGAGCCCAAATTGTACTCCGCGAGGAATAGATCCAAATATTAGAAGAAAAGAAACTGCATAGTTCCTTGCACGAGATCTATAAACACGTTCTGATTGGAAAGCCAGCTTCTACTACATCGGAAAAACTTAAACAGAAGAAACCAAGAATCGATGTATGACACAAACCCTAATTATTCAAACAATCTTACTCAAATCAGCAGTAACGACAGAAACACCTAAATCCCAATTTCAATTTCAGATTCAAATCGAAATAAGCAGTGCTTAAAAACCTTAATCAAAATAGTATCTCCACGGAAAATTTGAAGCTTTTCCATCGTTGCAGGGTGGAGAGCAACGACTGAATTGTCGTCATTAACTGCTTCATCAACCACAAGTCTATTAGCGGCCTTCTTCCGCTCTAGAATCGCGGTAGAGAAATCCCTCTTCCCAGCTTTCCTATAAAAATAAAACCCAAAAAAGCAGAACCCATAAACAAACTAGTACTGATTTGGGGAAATTTCCCATTAAACATCAATTCGTACAATGAAATCAAACCCAGTTAACAAGGAAAACTCACGAATCAGAAGACTCCGCTTGATTGCTCATTGTGCTTTGACTCGATCTGAGAAGATGAGAGAACGGAGAGGATATGCTTCGGTGGTAGGTATTAAAAAAAAGAGTTGCAATGAAAAAAAAAAGCCCTCGGATTTTTTGTTGGAGGAAAATGGAAATTATTTTGACCTATATATATTACAAAATAAAAACAAATGTATCTTGGGGAATAAGAAAAGTTCTTTATTTATTTATTTTTTGACCGAAAAAAGTTCTTTATTTTGTTTCTTTTCCTTTATGAATTAGTATTAGGGTACAATGTGAAAAAAAAAAAAAAAAAAAAAAGAGAGAGAGAGATGATGACAGGCCAATCGACTAAAAAAATTAAAATAAAAGGATAATTGTGAAAAGAAAAAAAAATTATACCCTCAAAAAAAAAAAAAAAAAAAAAAAAAACGTTGCCTGCATCTTCTTGTTTTTTTTTTTCCCCTTAACTCCACTTTTTATTATTATTATTGTTTATATTTACTTTTTTTGCAAGGTTATTATTGTTTACATTGTATGAGCAAAAACATTACAAAATAAACGTAATGAACTAGAATCGAACTCATCACGAAAATTTCTATGCTTAGACAATTTATTACCAAGATAACAAATATTTGTTGTAAAAATTGCCACGTCTAGCATATATATTGTAAAAACAATACGGCTTATTTTTATCCTCTTTTCCACTTTAACTACTTCAATCACATTCATCGTATATCATCATCATTAAATAATATAACAAATTATACGTTATATTAATAGACGATAACGTCGGAGTTATCACAAACGGATCAAGCGGTGGATATCTAATTGATTATACGTGATTCACCCGATTTTCGTGTTGATTGTTGATGAACACTTATGAAGATAATGCATAAAAGTAAAGAACACACCGCATTCCAGAATAATGAAGAAAAATGTTGTATATTATAATTATGAACTAAACCGAGTGTGGATGTCTACGTACCCTTAGCTTGTAATGGATCAAGCCCAAGTTACGTAGTTCTTGAAGTGGAGGATCGTCCCCTTTGCAGGTTGTAGCGCTATTTATAGGGGCTTAAAGTCAACGGTTACAAGGCGGTAAATAAGATACAAGTAACGCATAAGTAAAATAAAATAAAAATAAAAACAACAAGGCCATTGGGCGAGCTTGTACTTGAGCGAGTGTGCATTGTAGCCGTTGCGGGCTCTTCACCTATAACCGTCGTTCATGAACTGTGTTGCCTTGTTAAGCGAGCTTTGCCCGAGCTGATGGATTGCGAGCTGAAAGGGCGAACGGGTCGCCCCCCAATGGTTCGTATCAAGCTGGAAGTTTGCTGATCGACGCACGTTGCCTTGGCCAATGATAAGAACCGTGAAGGCTTAAGGCGGGCTGGATTGTGAGGGGGCTTTGTGTGAGATGTTATATCAACATAGATGCTTGCAAACCCTTTCTTCCTTCCCCAGATCAAAGAGCTTTGAAGAAGGAGCAGGCTTTTCTCAATCTCATTATTCATTGCTTTGTAGTGTAAATCTAAGTCATTCCAAGTGATTGTAGTAGTGATTAAGTAGATTTAAATTTATAAAAAAAAAAAAAAAAATCATATTTTTTTTGTTGTACAAGAACTTGAAGCTTCTCACATGGAGTCTTTGAGCTTTCTTTTATGAAATTCAAGGTGTTTCTTCTTTAATCACTTCTCATTCCTTTTTTTATTCATTATTGCTTAACATGAAAATTTTAATATTAAAGTTTATTTATGCTTTGATAGTCTATTGTCCAGACTTACTATCCCCACCCATTTCCTAAAACAGGAACTGAAGTGTTTCTCTAGATAAATGTTGGGCATACACTTTACAGCCCTCCTGGTTATTTGATGCAGTTTAAGAAGAATCAGACAAAGATGAGGCGTCATCTACATCGTTGTCTCTGGATTCTTCTGACGATGTCTCGCTATCAACAACGGTCCCTTTGAAGTTCGGAAGCCGCTTACAACGCCTTTCAAGATCTCCTTCCAACTTTAATTGCCAGCATCCTTGGACGTCAAGGTAAGAAAGATCACCACATCCAGCAAGAATAGTGGTTAAACCGTTTTCACTCATGGGGCAAAACCCAAGTTCTAGGTGATGCAGTCCTGACATCGTTTGAGCTATGGCAAGTGCCTCTCGATCATCAGTCTTGACAGCGTGACCTGGCCCCAAGGAACACGGCGGAGGCATGTTTCTTTTCAAATGAGTCAAATTTTTGCAGTGCTTCCCAAATGCTTCGAGACCTTTGCTCGTGATCATCAAGCAATAGCTTATGTCCAATTCTGTCAAGCTAGCCAGTGACTCTGCATGCTTTTCAACTATCTGATCAGTGATTCCACTCACTCTGATATCCAGGACTTTCAGAAATCTTCCACTGCAACAACAATCACCATGTTATAAATAATTTATCAACAGGCCGCCACTAGACGAAAAATGATAACTTTCCATCAAAGGGATAATATGAAATATCCAACCCTAGGATCATCGGTAGCAGTGTTCAAAAGAGGTAGTAGCTCTTTCAGTCAAGAAAACAGACCCCAACTATTCCAATGGATCCACCACATAATCATGATTTGTTCTATCAAGAGACACAAAAAGAAGAGATAAATAAATGAAAGCTCCCTTCATATCCATCAATCAAATAAAATTCCAGTGACAACTTACATGAACATTGTGGAAGTGAAAATGCTTGAATATATGCGTGTAAAATCAAGTTCTCTCAAAAGATTTATAGAAACCAAGTTGAAGCTAGTGCCCACATTGCTCTAAGCATGTACACTTACAACATTGACCTAAATTGCTAAGAGCAAATTACACATTGAAGAGCATAAATGACCATTCATGAGGCAAGAAAATCGAGCTTTTTTACCAACCTAAATGACTTTCTACACTTGAAAGGTAGCTCTTAACTAGCAGAAACAACACATTGAAGAGCATAAATGACCATTCATGAGGCGAAAATCGAGCCTTTTTACCAACCTAAATGACTTTCTACACTTGAAAGGTAGCTCTTAACTAGCAGAAACAACACATTGAAGAGCATAAATGACCATTCATGAGGCGAAAATCGAGCCTTTTTACCAACCTAAATGACTTTCTACACTTAAAAGGTAGCTCTTAACTAGCAGAAACAACACATTGAAGAGCATAAATGACCATTCATGAGGCGAAAATCGAGCCTTTTTACCAACCTAAATGACTTTCTACACTTGAAAGGTAGCTCTTAACTAGCAGAAACATCAAGTACCTGTTTTGGAGTTTAAAGTAGATGAATTTCAGCCCCAAATTCAAACATGCAGAAATGGACTGGTCTCAAGTTTGAAAATGTCAAACATAAGCAGAATTACACTAATTTGCACCCGATCCAGAGGCAGAGCAGTTCAAAAAATGCCCTTTTAATTCCATTTGCATCATAGAGTTTGACATTGTTACATAAAGATTGAATGGTAATTGTTAGGATGGAAGATTATCGTACCAATTGGCTACGTAACAGAAGCCAGAATCCCCAAGGCGATAGGCGGAGAGCTTTCTGAAAGTGAATTTACTGCGTCTCACAAGCTTTCTAACCACAGAATCAATGCTGCAACTGCTGTTACTTTTGTCACTGATCTCACGAATCCATCGGCGGCGACACCATTCTTCCACGTTGATCTCTGTCCAGCAATCAGGCTCTGCCACCGCCTCCATCCAACCCCTGCAAACCAAGCTGACACTCCTCACCATCTCATCAACAGGCAAAATCCTAACGAATATTAGAGCCAATATTGCTGGATTCAGCCCTTCCCATCTCCGGTATCCAACGCCCTCGTTTCGGTGGCCCTTTTTGCCCTCCATCTCCATCGGTTGATGTAATATGTGATCTTTTCAGCACGCACTGGACCGGATGATAATGTTGGTGATTAATTAGTCGATAATTAATTAACTTTTATTTCTATTATCTGTATCATTTGTTGTCCTCCACCTATCGGTCAATCATATTATTTTTATAAGATCGTCTCTGTGAAGGTCGAATCTATAGTGAACATACGTTTTCCAGCACTGTCGAACCATGATCGACACTGGAAAGGACGAATATTGGCTACATATTCGACTTTCACAAAGTCGATTCTACTGTTGTTAGATTAAATAGTCGATAATCAATTAATTATTTTTTTGTATTCGCACCATAGATGATTTACTTGCATCGCCCACCAACCGGTACATCACACCGCTTTTACAGAATCGGCTACTCAGACGTACTGAAAGGGTGTTTCGGCCGCCTATTCGGTACGGCATGTAAGATGAGGCAAATATTGTTGTCTCATTGATGGAGTGGAGTGGAGGATGATCCGTTGTCTTTTCGGAGGCTATGGATGATCACGATTAGGATAAATGTATTAAAGCTATGAATCAATAGATGGAGTCTATGAACTCTAACCTCGGTCTGGGAACTTGTGATTTTCTTGAGGGTGTTTGCCCCACATGCAGTAAATGGATCTACAAGATAAAGAGAGGCGTGGATGGGAAGATTGGTACCTTCAAATCTAGGCTTGTGGCAAAGGGCTACCAAGAAGGAGGGAGTAGACTATGGGGAGAATTTCTCGCCTGTAGCCATGCTAAAGTCCATTCGCATTCTCCTTTTTTATTGTAGCAAGCCTAGATTATGAGACATAGCAGATGAATGTTAAGACATCTTTTTTGAATGGCTATCTTGATGAGGAGATCTAAATGCAACAATCAGAAGGTTTCATTAAGAAAGGCCAAGGGCACAAAGTGTGCAAGTTGCTTAAATCCATTTATGGGTTAAAGCAAGCATCTCTGTCTTGGAACCATAGATTTGATGAAACGATCAAATCTTACGGTTTCAAACAGAATCCTGATGAGCCTTGTGTATATAATCACGTCATTAAGGATAAGGTGGCGTTCCTGGTGTTATAAGTTGATGGCATCCTGCTAATTGGAAACAATAAGAGGATATTATATGACGTTAAAAGTTAGTTGGACTCACAATTCAAAATGAAAGATTTGGGAGATGCAAGTTGTGTTCTAGGGATCCAACTCAATCGGGATTGGAAGAACATACTGTTGGCGTTGTCCCATGCATCTTATGTCGATAAGATGATGTTGTATGCAGAATGCAAAGAAGGGTTACCTGCCAACCCTCAATTGCCTCCCTCAGACCCCTGAGGAAGAAGAGAGCATGGGACGTATTCGTTACACATCTGCAGTTAGAAGCCTTACGTGTGCTATGTTGTGTACTAGGCCAAACATCTGCTTCGGCATGAGATTGGTCGGTCATTTTCAGTCAAATCCAGACATGGAGAATTGGACAACAGTGAAGAATCATCAAGTATTTTAAGAGAAGGACGAATTATATGCTTGTATATTCAGGTGCAGACCTGAATCTCGTTTGTTTGGAACATGTCTTGATTAGCTTTGGAAGCTCAATTGTAGCTAATGAATCAAACACCACTACTATCATTGAATATGCAGTGACACTGGACTAACTTTTTTGAATAGTGATCAATTGATCTGAATAAATTTTGTTAAGTAGTAGGATTCTTAGAAGCTCGGTCAGTGTGTTAATAACTCAAGTTAAATTTTAATTCTGCATTTCCAACTAGATTAAAACACTTGATCTTGTGAAATGGTTCTAAGCATTGCAAGTAATTAAAAAAAAAAAAAAAAAAGGTGGAGCAGGGGGGCTTGTGATTGATAATTGGCATAGATACTTGTAGCCTACTCCTCTTGTCAAAGGCTCCCTTCCGACTTCTAGCACCTTAAAATATTTGCGACATGACCGTGTTTTTGAACAATTTTACACTTACACCCCTTTACAATTTTGAAACTAACTGCATAAAGGAGTTGGGGTGGGGGAAGTAAATGATATTTCCAACATAGAGACTTGAAGTCCACTGTTTAACAATAGTTGAAGTAGAGCTAAATACTAACACAGACAATAAAACGCTACGTTCTGGGAAAATCTAAGCAGGTATACAGACAAAGGTCAGTCAGCAAAACTGGGGCTACGAAATAACCCCACCCACAGTAAAATCCGCCCAAAAAAAAAAAAAAAAACCTAAATCCCCTAACATATGCTCGCTCATCGTATTGACACTTGAGTTTGGAAAAAACCCCTAATGTCAGTATATAGACTCCCTATTCTTACCGCAAAATGTTGCTGCCCCAACCCAATAAAAACAGCTTCTAGTTCAATACTATACTACAGCGCAGCACAGATACCAAATCCATCTCCAACTGTACACGCAAAACATTAAGAATCCAATACCCTAAAAAACAAGGTTAAACCCCCCCACCCCCCCAGACCCAATGAGCCAAAAATAGAGCCAGTGGCCCATCACTGCCAGCCAGCAAAAAGAACAAACTGCCAACTCATACATTTGTCTCAGTTGGCGAAGTGTCGGGTTTAGGTACCAACTTGTGCAGTATGGACGTCCCTTGAAATATCATCATTGGGTAATCTTTTTTGTATGCATTTAACTGCAAGGTCAAAAACAAAAAAAACAATTAACTTGAGATATACATCCATTTGAAAAACCGCAGAAGAATTATAAATAAATAAAAAAGGAAAAGGAGAATACTTGTTCATCAGTGATATCTTGAAATCTGAATTTGTTCCTCCATATTTCTTCGGCTTCGCTAGCCGATGGAAGCACCAGATCATTCACTTCCAGGGACGTGAGCAGATTTTCAATACAACAAAAAAGTGTCTGAAAATATCCCTGGGAAGCACAACCACAAATAATTTTTATTTTTTAAATATCGAAGTTGATGACGTGACGTCTTTAACGAACAAGTCCTAAAATAATATTTCAAAAAAAGAAAACAAAAAGAGATAGCATGGGCAACCAATCCATTCCAGAAGCTCACCTTGCCTTGACAATCATTACTGGTTGCAACTAAAGGTAATTCCGCCACTTCCCTACCGAAAATTCTGAAGATTGCAGCAGAGACAACTTTTGAGCTGCATAGGAAAAAACGTATCAGAGTATCTGCAACAATAATAACAACCACATAGCCTATAAGAACAACAATACTCACTTAAGAAGTAATACAGCACAATACATGCCACCATAATCTTGCTGTTTATTTTTTCTCCTGCATAAATGGTATAAAACAAAGGGCTTTAGGTTTACTTCAGTCAACAAGAGAATAATAATAATAATTATCATTTTTATTCCATTTACACCAGAGAAATAAATAATCCTCACTCTTACCCATAGATCATAAAAGGAATAAGATCATTACGCCTAGTGCTTGATTGCCCGATGGGGTCAAACCGGTCCTACAGGTTAAGAAGAAGCAGAATGCAAAAGCTTAATGTCCCAGAGAGCCATATATGTATTTTGTTCAGATACATCGGAGAGAAAATTGAAGACTTCAAACGAGGTAAACAAAATAAAAAATAAAAAAGCTTCAAACTTTAATGTACCCCACACAAAGCAAGGAGTAAATGATCAAAAGCTAGTGAAGTTGTGTACTAACATGAAAAACAGAAACTGCTCCAGACAGCCACTTCCTGTCATCTTCAGAAGCTATTTTACCACGTAGCAGCCTCCAAGTGAGCTTGAAATCATTATCACCCTCTGAAATCATACTTCCTCTTTTCTTCCTGACCATGTTAAGCATCGAGTCTGGAAGCATTTTCTCTCCATCTATCAAGTGTTGTTGCAGAGCAGAATGCATCTTGCTGCACTCGATGCAACAGAACCATTCATCTGGCAGGTCCTGCAACACGCAATAATAACTTTATGTGGTAATTTCGTTTGGGAGAAAAAGAAAAACTTCAAAACAACAAAAGCATCCCCCCCCCAAAAAAAAAAAACCCTAAGAAATGCTTTCAAACTTCACTTTAAAAGAGAATACCTTCATTTCTACCTCCAAATCTCCCATGCCATGCTCTTTCAGACACCCTATATGAAATTCTCTTTCACACTACAGCAAAATGCTTAGAGTCAGGCTCAAAGGTCCACAGAATTGCCCATATAAATCGCCAAAATTAATATAAAGTTAAGTACCTGATCGCATATAATAACTGTACCTAATTTGATAAAATCACGACCCCTGCATGATTCATGACACAATTTCATTCAACCAAAAAAAAATTGATATATGGCCGTATGCAAATTAAAGACATATGCTGCCAATGCTAAAAGGAAGGGGGGAAAAAATCCTAACATGCAACATTAACAACACCTCAACAATGTAGTGCATCTAGCCACTGTTTCACCTTCCTAAATTAGTCATAGTAAATTAGTAATTATCAGTGACTGAAGCGCTCGCAAAAAAGATACAATAAAACAGCCAGAATAGATTGACGAGAGCCAAAAAGGAAATGCTGCTTCTTCTTCTCCTCTAGGCACAAAATTCATGTCGTTGGGGGTGCTCACAATGTCAGACGTTGCCAACATTGTCAAAGGCATGTTGACGAACTCATACAACGTATGGTTAAGAAGGAAAAGATAGTGTAAATACACTTGCTCAACTTCATAAGATGCATAATGAAGATGATGTTCAAGAAACTGGTGAAGGTGAGGTTATAGATCTTGGTCCGATACGTGGTAAATCAAAAAGAAAAAAACTAAAATAGATTGCAAGACAAAAAGGGGTTCAAGAGACCAAGGCATAAAGAATAACTATCCAGTTCTCCAGTTTCATTATACTTAAACAAGGTGTTATAACTTAAGAGGAAATTTCATTATAGTAGACCGAGTTCTTGCCAGAGGGTGACGAATGACGATTTCATTACAGTAGACCGTCGCATCCAGGGATTCATGCTTCATATTCCATAACTTTGTTTTCAACTCATATATCTGACTATCTGAGATGAGTTTTCAATGTCAGAGTACATCTCTCTGACCGCATCCCATATTTCCTTAGTGGTTGGAAGGAACATATGGGGTCTAGAAATCATGGGCTCCATAGAATTGATGAGCCACACAATAACCATGGAATTCAAATTTCTGGGTTCGATATTCAGTATCTCCTGCCACCGGTTCCTTGATCTCTCCAGTGAGATATCCCAGTTTGCCTCTTCCATCAACCGCCAATTTCACCGTCTGGGCCCATTCAAGGTAATTTGGCCCAATGACTTTCCTGGTTGTTAGGAGGAGAGAAGTAAGGTTCATGGAGTTGAAATGTTCTCCATCATTAGCGCGATCGGCTATAGTTGTGTTCGAAGGATCAAGAGGAGGGTCATTGCCTGACGAGGAGGAGGGGGTCCTCTCTCCGGTCATGGCAAAAACGATGATGCCCTCCTTGGAGGTTCCATGGACAAACCTCGCTATGTGCAAGAAAGTCCATTATATGTGGTATATCAAGTCTTCCGTCAAAGAAAAAAGACAAAGAAAACTAAACAAGGGAAGCTTTCTTCTTAGGAGAACAAAATATCCCAAAACATTATGTGGAGTGAAATTACTAGAGAAATAAAGTGGAGGAACAACAGCTTCGTACCGGCAAAGTACACATCCACCATCCTCAGGTTTTAAAGTTTCAACAATTCGAATGCATCGCTTCTTTATTTCTTCAAAGGCGTCAATTCCAGCAATCCTTCCGGCAGCAACAGCATTTATGTTATTTGCAACAAAGCTATCCTTATGGAACATATTGACGCAATATCTACAATACCATCTATCTTGGGGAATGCTTGACAAATCAATACACTCTGTAACACCAACAAAACGAGCAAATTATCAACTTATCTGGCCAAACAGCATGGTAAAGAATCGCTCCTATTTCCAACACAACCAAGTGCCTAAACAAAAGAATATCCTAAACACTCATCAGCCCAAAGAGGATATAATTCCCCTATAACCCAAAAATCTGCGGCAAAGAAAAATGGATGCAAATCTCAAAAGGAAAAATAAAAGATACAAAAAGGCCATAAAGGTCGAAAATGAGGACAGTGTCCACAATTCCCCTATAACCCACAATTCCACAAAAAAAAAAGCCCTAAATCATCTTTCCATTGCAGAGAAGGCTGTGATGAGGTGAGAAAGACAGATGCACAAACATATCAAACAATAGAACCAGAAAGATAGTAAAAACAATAGAAGAACATCACACCAGCATCGAGACATTAAAAAAACATGGATAGGAACACCAAACAATAATGACGTGAATTCACCTTTGTGAAACGATCTTGGGCAGTTATCGCAGCACAACAGCTCCCCCATTCCCTCGCATATGGAGCAAATATCATCATTTTCATCTGTTGATACAATCAATGACTTTTTGATCTCTATGGCCAGCTCATGAAGAGAAACCCCATTGGATGTGTATATATACATGTATCTGGATAAATAAACACAACAACTCAACCTATAAGAAATACAACCTTAAAGAATAAACCCCTCAAATAGTGAAAACTCAGAATTGATTCCTTTTGCGAACACCAACTTCAGACACAAACAGCCCACAACTGTAAACTAGTCCAGTTTCAACCATGCCATGTAAAATGAGGATAAGAGGACCTCGTGGGGGGTGGGGGTGGAGGGGAGTGGCCCCAGAAGATCTCTATTCAGCACCATGACATTAATGTAACAACCAACAAAAATTCAGGGAAAAAAAAGAAGAAAAAAAAAAGAGAAGTGGTTTAAAAAGAGGGGAGGGAGATCTTCAGATCACTCACGGTTTGCGTCGTGAAGCAAAACCAGCATGAGCCTCAAAAGTTGAGGCACTGACCTGCCCAACAAAACCAAAATGTAAATTCCAAGACAGAGAGAATTGGAGCCTTAACATCAAGATACATACCACTTCATGACAGTGGTTGCAGTAGATTCCATGGCCTGACTTATAGCCCTCGCGCATTTTCTGTCCGCAAGGGTAAACAATTACACAAACAAGTATATAAAGAAGATAGCCACAATATGTTAGCATAAGCAGGCAAAGCATGCAATATTTATTTTAAGGACAAACTTCAAAATCCCTATAAAAATCATTGACAACTGATTTAACCAAAAGTTGTCCCAACCTTTCCATGACAATAGTAAGCGAGTTGAGTTCCATCGGGAAGCATGTCCGACTCGAATACCACTTTATGCAATCGCAAATCCCTGTAAAAAATGAATAGTTGTCCAAAGCAGATGGGACGTAAGTGAAGTAACTGTTTAAGAAATTCAAACAAATGTCACCAACAAAAGTAATAAGGCACAAGGTAAAAGAAATTATTTGGAGAAACACAGAAAGCACAATACTTACTTCCTCGTCAGCCTTCCATGACTCTTGCTTCTGGATTGGCTATTGGCTGGCAAATTTACAATGGAATTTGCAGGAGAGCCAGATGGCAAGGATCTATTATCAGACATACCAAACTATATTAAAAGAAAATTCAGGTAGGTTTGCAAATGCTGAATGGATTTCCTAGGCATATGAAAAGAGTCATACAACTAGTATGTCTCACTCGCTTTCTGATTATCATTTTTATCTTCACCTAAACATCACCCTAGCTAATGGCAAAGTCAATTTGACACCAACATACCATTCAAGTTTACACAACATCAAAGAAACAACTAATGATTAGTGTCACTCGTGCTTGAAGCTTCGCATTAAAATTGAATGTAAGATGAAAATATATTTCTTTGTCAAACCATGTCAACGAGCGTAAGAAGTTTAGAACATGTATAGATAATTTGATTGCAATAGGATTAAGTGATTAACTACCCTTTGAGAATCATTATGTACTAGAATCAAGTTAGTAAGATCATCAGTTTTGAAATGTTTAAAATGTTAAATATCTACCTCCCGTCAACTTAAGCTTTTGGGAGAGATGATAAATCAACATGATATCAGAGCAGTAGGTCATGGGTTCAAACCACTCTGTCAACATTGTCATCACATTTATGTTATGCAAGTGTTAGGCCTCTTTGTTGACCTTATAGTGCCCTTTTATATGCCTTTGTGTGTCATGTTAACCCAGGTTTGTTATAGACCCACACTTGAGGAGTCGTGTTGAAGTATTTCAAATGTTAATTATCGACCTCCCATCACCTTAAGCTTCAGGGAGAGATGGTGATTCAACAATCAATCCATCCAAAGTCACCTCGAGGCCAATATAACACTCAAATACATTAAGCATCGAAGACTAAACTAAGCACTGAAGCACATATTTTAAACTACCATTAGAAAAGAAGGTTACCAACATTACAAAAAACGTCCTATTACATGACCCACCACTGTCAAGTTCAGAAGATGCTTGAATCACAAATTGCAGATAGACAGACACATATGCGCATTGAGAATACAATGGAAAAAACTTACCCAGCATTTATACCATTTAACTCAGTGGGGACAGATAAGGGTTCTTCCGATACATTTGGTGAAGAACACTGTGCACTTCTATTAATAAACTTGGAAGGACAAATTTGGGCCTCTGGAGCAGTACAAGATTTGCGAAGCATTCCTTCAGACGTCCCTGGTTTGGGTAAACCTAGCATTTGCGATAACAAAAATCAACCTCTCTGAAATAATATGTCAAAACTGATAGCCAGAAGGATAGAATGACTTTTGAACCTTCACATCCCTGAGAACCGACAGGTTCTTTCGCATTTACACGACCAATAGAAATTTGAATTGCACGTTCCATCCAGTCAGACGCGGCATCTTTACATCCAGTCAAAACATCACACAGTGTCTTTCCATTCTCCAAGTAAGTGAACTCTGCTGGATTATTCTTTCCACTGCCAGCATGCATTTCAAACTGATGGGGGGTTACAACCTACACTTAAAGTCAAGATAAATAAGTACACAACTGCAGATTACAACATACACTCGAAGCCAAAGGAAATCAGTACACGAGAATTATTTTGATTTAGAAACAAAAAAAAAAAAACTGATGTTGTCAACCTGGGTCCCCTTGCACTCATCACAAAAGCACAATATGCCAGAGCCTTTAATTTCTCCATGAAGACCTTTCCCAGCCATTCCTGACTAAGAATTTTGGCACAATAATTTGAGTTCAGATCTAACTGCATTCAATACCAATGACATCAAACAGCGTTTTGAAAAAAATTACCTCGGAACCTTGAGCATAATGTACATGTAGTCCCTCAAGAAGACAAGTCGAAAGAAGGTCCTCCAATGTAGCTGGAGCATTCTTCAGCTCAACCTTTTTGGACATCTTTATTTCCAGCTTTGGTGAATTAGAAACTGGGTTCACAGCATCACTCTCTATAACTTTACTCTTTTTATCTCCCATCTCGGATGAGTTGACCATAGTCTTCAACGCTGAACGAGTAAACCTCCTAAACGGTTTCACAGAATCCCCATTTTCTTTACAAGCACTTTCATCTCCTGTCCTTGAGGCCTCAGAAGCTTCAACACTTGACTTCAACATTGAACGCGTAAGTCGCCTACCAGGTGTCAAACAATCACCATTCTCCCTGATAACCTTGCCCCTCTTATTCACTCTCCCCACAATGCCACCCACAGGTTCCTCTATACCCCCAAGGGTCCCCATGTCACTGCTTTTTTCTTCCTTATTCTTCAAAGAAATACTGCCTACATTCTCAACTCCAACCACTCCCTTCCCCTCTCCTATGGGGGGGCTGTCCTGAAAAGCAACCCCCGCCCTATCATCAACAAATAGACCACACGCTACATCAGTTTTCCGCTCCTGCTCCTGCTCCTGCTCCTGCTCCTCCTTGCTGACTAATACTCTCTTGCTAACAATATTACCAGATCCATTATACCTTCCATTCTCAATATCGCACAGCCCATTCAGTTTAACTACACCGAGAACCACATTTTCAAGCTCTTTCTTCATCTTCTTCCCATTCAACCCTTTTACACCAGCCGTTATAGAACTACTCATGCCGCTTTTGAGCAAAGGCCCATTGGGCAGAGCAGTAAGTCGAGACCTTGTAACTCTTCCCGGAGTAATAGTGACGCCAGACTCAGTTTGTGCCTTCATCATCGCAAACTCTCTCTTCATTCCTACCCTTAATGTGGGCAAAGCCATCTCCCCACCTTCTTCCCCATTAGCCATTCCAACACCCCTGCTCTCTACTTCCCAACACCAATTAAACAACCTATCAGTATATCAAAAATCTACAACATGCATAGCCAATAAAATGAAGGGAAACATAAGACATAATAAATCAAAACTCAAAGCCCCAAAAGATTTTATATTTATTCTAAAAAAAAACCATTTCAAAAGAAGAATTCCAAAACAAAACAGTTTATCGGCATCTCTTATTGTTTTTAAGTCGAAGCCAAAATCATGGAGATTCACAATCCCAAAGGTTGTAAAGTATAAAGGGGTAACCAACACATAGAAAAGCATATAACTTGGAAATCACCATTAAATGGATAACGTAACTCATTACCAGAACGTCTTGCTGACAGCAGAATCTGAAAAGAGATTCAGAGAGACACCCAGGATCAACCGAGACCTTTCATCAAACTCAATGGTTTTTTTTTTTTTTTTTTTTTTTTTTTTTTTGTTTTGTTATTTATTTCAAAAGGCGTGTACTGAACAGGCAGAAGATTATTTGAGAGAAACGAGTCTGCTTGAAACGGGAGTTGTTATTTGAGAGATTGACGAAACTGCCACCGTATTATTATAGTATTATGTCGTGAAATTTTCGGGTGCTATAGACCCGGCCCATTCACCGACCGGATATAAGGGTTTTTTTTTTTTTTTTTCAGCATATACAACTTTGATATCTGTCAAGGAAATTGTAGGGTCGAAATTAATTAAATTTTTTTTTTTTAACTTTCGGTATAGTACTTATAATTATAATGGATCGAGAGGATGATTCAATTTTAATTAGAAGCTATCCTCAAGACCCATGATTTTAGTGTATTTCTTGAATGTTTTTAGGGTAGTCCTTTCGTAAATATGTCCGCAATCATAAGATTTGTCGTTATGTGTTCAATGACAAACATAGTTTTTCTAACATCTTGCTTCAGTAAAAGATATTTAAGGTCCATGCGTTTTGATCCTTTAGATATCCTGTCATGCTCAGGGAAAAAAGCTGCCGCTTCATTGTCACAATAAAAAGTCAATGGTTTAGAGACGAAACTTAAGCTCTGAAGTTAGAGACAAAATTGCGCAACCATGTCCCATGGATTGCAGCCTCATAGCATGCCAAGTACTCTGATTTCATGATTGATGAGTAAATCAACTATGACTTATGGCTTTTCTATGATACGGCACCTCCGTTTAGAAGATACGCGTAGCCAAGAGTACAAATCTGATGTCAGTGCATCCTCCAAAATCCGAGTCTGAATATGTCCTGATTTTTCGTATGTGAGCATGTAAGTCCTTGTTCCCTTTAAGTATCTCAGTACTTTCTTAGCAGCTTTCCAATGAGCATTCCTGGATTGCTTTGATATGTACCCAGCATGCCAACAGCATGACTAATGTCAGGTCTTGTACAAACCTAAGGATATTTTTCCATTTCTTTACGTTCCAACTCATTCTGCGGAGATTGCTTAAGATCAAGATTGTCTCTTTATTGCAGTGGAACAATACTAGAAAATATGTCATCGTGCCAATTCTTTCTAGAACTTTATCAAGATAGACTTTGAGACAATCCTAACAGACCAAGTGACCTGTCACGTAACATTTCTATCCCTGACACATAGGAAGCCTCGCCCAAGTCTTTCATTTCAATGTTCTTGAAGAGATGGGCCTTGGTTTCAAGTAATAAACCAATATCACCAACATACAAAATCAAAAATATAAACTTACTCCCATTGATCTTGAGGTTTATGCAAAGGTCAACTGTGTTCTCATTGAAACCGACAACATTAATGGTTTCATCAAACTTTAAGTACCATTGCCTTGAAGCTTGTTTCGGTCCATATATTGATTTCTTAAGCTTACAGACCGTGTCTTCCTGATCTTCAACAATGAAGCCTTCGGGTTGACGCATGTAGACTTCTTCTTTCAAGTCCCCATTCAGAAAGGTTGTTTTCACAACCATATGGTGTAACTCGAGATCATAATGAGTTACTAATGCCATGATAATTCTAAATGAGTTTTTCCTGAACACAGGGAAAAGGTCTATTTATAATTAGTGTCTTCTTTCTGATTGAAACCTTTGGCAACAAGTCAGGCTTTATGTCGCTCAATATTACCATTATAGTCATTCTTAGTCTTGAAGATCCATTTGCAACCAATTGGTTTGTGTCCTAAAGATAATTGAATGACTTATCATACTTGATTTTCATCCATAGATTTCAATTATTCTTTCATGGCATCAATCTACTTACTAGAATTAACATCCTCAATGGCTTGTGAAAACAAAATCAGTTCTTTACTTGTCCCTTCTTCATATTCTACCTGATAAAACATATAATCTTCATGAATAACATATCTTCGTTTTCTTTGAGAACTTCTTAATGCTGGTTCCTGTGGTGCTACATCAATATTTTCATTGGCGATGATCTCATCATGGAGTTGTTGATCATTTATTGGATTTTCTTCATCGTTCAACGGTTCAACAATAGAAGATTCCCAATACTTTTCGGAATAGGGTTAAATGGGATAGGTACCATTATTTCCTTTATGATCACATCATGAATATTATCACTCTCACTCATTTGGCCATTCTCATAGAATATGGCATCACATGTTTCAACAATTCTCGTGATATGGTTAGGACAATAAAACCTATATCCTTTGGACTTTTCTGGCTTAATCGAAGAAATAACCACTAATAGTTCTAAAATCCAATTTCTTTTATTATGGATTGTAAATTCTAGCCCAACTGGACAACCCCATATTTGGAGATGTTTCAAACTAGGTTTCCACCTTTTCCACAGTTCAAAGGGTGTCTTTGGAACTGCCTTACGGGAACCTTATTTGAAATATAAACAGATGAGCGTAAAGCATCATCCGCAATGATATACGCAAGTTAGCATGACTCATCATAGATTTAACCATTTCCATATACGTACGATTCCGCCTTTCTACTCACCATTCTGCCATGGAGATCCAGGCTTTGTGTATTGAGCAATAATTCCAAATTTTTGGAGAAGATTTGCAAATGGTCCATGATGTTGTCATGTTTCCTCATACATTCCATAAAACTCCCCACCTCTATCCGACCATATGATTTTCACTTTTCTATCTTGTTGTCTCTCGACTTCAATTATGAACATTTGTAAAGTGTCCACGGATTGAGTTTGTCGTGCAACAAGTATAGATAACAGTAACGTGAATAATCATTGATAAAAGTGATAAAATACTTTTCTCCTCCAAAGGTGGGAGCATGGAAAAGTCCACAAATGTCTATATGTATTATTTAAAGAAGCTGCATACTTCTTGTGGCTAAATTGAGATACAAAATATTTAACGAGGCTAATTTAAATAATACTTACATAAGAGTAGAGTATACACAAGAAAATAAGGTGCTCGTGTGGGTAGTCGCCATAAATTCTATATATAATGTCGTGATACTCACACATAATTGAGTGATATTTTTGTAAAGAAAACAAACAAGGAATATGTGGATATCCTTGACCTTCATAATAAACTCTCCATATTTTTTTTTCCTGTTGTGATGATAAATGAGTTTCAACAAAAAAGAGTATCAAGATAAATTTTATAAAAAGCATCAATCAAAATCCTAGCTCAAATATTATTAGAGTTTTTTAACTAATTTAAATTGACATATCCCTTATTTTGAACCATATGTCAATTCAACTGAATATCAATATATTTTCAATCACTTCTCACAATGTAATTAAAACATTTATGCATCATCATGTCATGCTGTTGTGGTTACACTTTTAGATTTGTCCCACAATATAAGTCATTCTACATTACCAATGCAACATTTATTATTCTTTTCTTTATCTTACCCCTAATTTATTATCAATCCAACTACTTTTCACTACTTAATAACCATTGCATTAATGATATTCAAAGGGCATTTTAGACACTAACCTTTAAATTTGTGACATTCAACCACTTTTTTAATCTGTGTGAAAACCTCTAGGATAACTTATATTTTGGGACGAAGGTAGTACTTAAATATGATTCAAGTATACATGTTTATTGCCTTACTAGACTTGTAAAATAAACATGTCACGATCTAATCACTAAAAATAATGTGAATAGTCTTTATATGTCAAGAATTTGAGCTGTTGTGGCAATACTCTAAACTTGACACAACTATAAGACATTTTTCTAATCCTTGTGAAATTCAATAATTTAAAGGACAAAATTTTATGACATGTCAAAATATATGAACCAATATCAACAAAAATATGTAATTTGTACTTTAATGATATTCAATCACTTTATCAACATGCGACTTTGTTGTTTCGGATGTCATAATTTAATCATTAGGAATAAATGATTAAACACACAATATGTGACAAATAATATTTAAAAGAATAAACCTTCCAATTCATCCAAAGGTATGTACACACTAAGTACACAAATCGAAAGTAAAAGCAAGAATGAACTGCTATTATAAAAAGGACCACTATCATTAATCACATATTATTTACATCATTTAATGTGCTAAATCATCATTTATTAGCTTTATATGACTATTATCATTATGTGCCACATTATGTGATAAAAAATGTTTGATTATTATTATCTTCCCAACAATACATATGTACATTTTATATGTACATACATCAGACAACAAATAATGATACTCTAACATAAATGGAAGACTTGACTATAATTGATCAAACAAATAAACATTATATTATAATTTCAGTACTTTTAAATATACCAAAAATTCTAAGAGTACCAAAAGTGCGCAACATAATTTATTTATTATAAATAGCAATAAAAATGGCTTCCCGTAACATAAATACATACATATACATCCAGGATATGGCCTAAAATCAGTTGATATACATTACCCTAATTTCTGTAACAGAATTTCCGCCGCCGATGAACATATCAATATAGCATGAATTGGGCCCACAGTAAGTTAACACATCAACATAAGTCTGTAATGTTATGCGACATTATTTATTACTAGTATTTACATTTGCATATACTTACACAATTGGTGGACGGAAACACAGATTCATCTAAACTTTGCTTCCAAATAATTGATGATCTATAGATTCATCACTTAAATTACCAAACTTGGCAAATGATTGCGTCCATGAAATTCATTAATGGAATACTTACCACCCATCGAAAAATTAAGCCTCTGGATTATCCAGAAAATCAACGCAACCGAATCGACATAATCAGATTGGCGGCACAACTCCATCAATGATAATCGACAGACCCAAAAACAAATATCGAATCAATTCGTTCTAATTAATGGACAATCATGTGTTCCAAACCTTTCACTGACAGCACATGTTAAAACGATTTAACCATCGATTTAGAACATCATGATTATCATAAAGTATAAACGGTAAAGAATGAGTATTACCTCCGTTCGTCGCCATGATGTAGTTGTCGCTTTGATGTGGGTTATGATATCTAGCTCTTTTCCTGCAAATGTGTTGGTTTTCCTTCCTATGCTTTATGATGGAAAGCATTGCTTTTATAGGTGGAGAAAGGGTCGGAACCCAAATTGACCTAGGGTTTTGCTTTAATCTCGACCATCCATCAAATCCGAGTTTTAATCGTATTAAAACTCCTTGTAATTAATTTATTAAATAGAATTAGCATATTTCCTTTGGAAAACTAATTTCCTATAAGACCACTTTTACGGGAAAGGAAATTATTTGGATTCACGTAATGGGCCGACATAATTTTCTTATAAAAAACTCTTTTTATCTATCGTAGTTACATTTCCAAAACATTATTCATTGTATTTGTCTACATCGACCCTTGTTTATTAAATGGTGGGAGATTGAAAACAACATTGTGTTAAATATTTTTTTCATAAATTACATATTTTGTTATTATATGCATTCGAGTTGCTGTAACAAAACATAGTGCGAAGTGATGCGATTCAGATACATGAATTGGTGAAGTGATGCGATTCAGATACATGAATCTGCGAAGTGATGCGATTTGGATACATGCACATGCGAATTAGTTGTGCGAATCAAATTCATGCATATGTGAAGTGGTGTAGCTCTTCATCCAAATGCACGCATCTCCCTATAAATACGACTCAATGCATACATGAAAATTAAATTTTATGAAAGCATCATCAGAACTATTTTTCGTGTGTTATCAGGCTTGATACAAACAAATCACTGTTTGAATCAAACACCTCCATTGTATCTTGAGAGATATTTTTGTGTGAACCCAAGTGACTTTGTAGGGGAGAAAAATATCTTAAAATACAACGCAAATCGCGTGCCTTGGAATATTATTTTTTGTCGGTCCTTTCCCTAAATATTAATTTTTTCGAACAATTTTAAAAATGTATTCATTTAAGTATTTGACATTGAATGGCTCTTTCGCACCTTCAATCCAAGTCATGAATCAAGAGTAGGTTCGCCTTGATCGTTTTGATGGGCACAATTTCACTCACTGACAAGAGAAAGATTTGTTTTTACTGACATCGATCAAAATGTCATACATTTTGAGCGATGAGCTTGCACCAATTCTAGAAGAGAATGATGACGATCCTGATGAACTTAAGAATTGCAGGAATTGAAGCAAAGAAAGGATGGAGATTTCTTGTGCATGGGACACATGCGTTGTTGGATTTAGTATACAATGGACATAGGACAATCGAGAAAACAAAAGATTTATGGGTGGAACTGGACAACAAGTACCGAATTGAAGAAGCAAGCAATGAGAAATTCTTGATTGGTAACTATTTCGATTTCAAATTGACTGTAAGTCTGTTATTACCCAAGTTCATGAATTACAATCCATTGTTGCTAATCTTATAAATGTCGAGATTACTTTGCCCGAAGCATTCCAAGTTAGAGCAATTATTTCTAAATTGCCAACTTCTTAATTGGAATGGTTATAAAAGAAATTGAAACACGATGAAAACAAGCATACCCTGTAATCCCTCATGCGTCACTTGCGTATTGAGCAAGACTCTAGAAAGCGAGAGAATACTGAACATGAGGCAGAAAAGGCCAACGTGGTTCAAGACCGTCAATTAGGGGACAAGGAGCGCAAAAACTCTAGACCGAAGAGGGATCATGCAGAAACCTCTAGGAAACAGTTCAAGGGTGATTGCTTTTATTTCAAAAAACTTGGTCATACCGCTTGAGAATTCTGAATTCGTATAAGAGACGAAAAGGCAAAGAATGCTAAGATAAACAAATATCATTTGAATGTTTATGATGGTAACAGTGATCACAACTTTGTTGCTATTGTGGAATAAGCCAACTCGGTTGGAGTTGAAGAAGGATGATGGCTAGATACTGGGACTACAATTCATGTAAGAAATAAATGATCTGAATTCAAAACATACATGGAATGCACCGATGGACAAGAGGTCAAAATGTCAAATGATGTTCGTGCCAAAGTTATTGGAATTGGAACAGTGAAACTGAAATTCACTTCAGGAAAAAAATTGACTTTGGCAGAAGTTCTTCATGTGCCTGAGATGACGAAGAATCTGGTTTTTGGAAATCGCCTCAACAAGGCAGGGTTCAAGCTTGTTTATGAATCTGATAATCTTATTATACCGAAGAACAATATTTTTATTGGTAAAGGGTATTCATGTAACGGAATGATAAGATGAAAATAATAAAAAATAACTTTGCTTATTTTGATGATTCATTATCTTTATGACATGCTAGATTAGGGCACGTAAATTACAAGTCTATCAAAAACATGCACAACATAGGCATTATTTCGAAAAGCACACGTGATAATGTTGACAAATGTGATATGCATGTTCAAGGGAAAATGACATGTAAACCATATAAATCTGTAGAGCGCACATCTCAATTACCTGGTCTTATACAATCATATGTTTCTGATTTGCATAGCAAAGTTTCACGGGGAGAACATAAATATTTTGTAACCTTTATAGATGATTTTTCAAAATATGCCTATATGTGTTGGAAATAAAATTTATGTTTTCATGATGATTCATCACTTATTTAATTATTGTTTTTAGACCCCATTGATGAAGTGTCATAACTAGCTGTTATAGTGCAAAGCAAAAAGATGTCTAGAAATTAATGTATAGGATTTAATAGAGTCTGATATTTGTATAGGTAAATCAGACAAGCACTGTAATAGTTATAAGTTTGAACTAGAGAAATTGAGTAAGTAACTTGAGGAAACTGAGATCCAAAAGAGATACTGGAAAACTGATATAAGAGCACACCAACAGAAACTGAAAAAGGTAAGTTCGCTGAGGGACACAGATTCAGTTGACTTATTTAGAAGATAGAAGAACTGAGGGTTCAAACTCAGTTATTGAAGACTGAAGAACTGAGGGTTCAAACTCAGTTTATGAAGACTAAGTCGAGACTGTAGAGTTAGACTTCAGGCAAGATTGTGATGACCTGAACTGACTTTATAGATCTTGTATACTGGACTAAGAATCATAAGGACAATGGTATCTTAGATGATTTGTTTGTAAATGGTGTACTTTGATTTAGTCAATTAGAATCAGATGAAGAATGGAGTACTGAGATTTTGAAGAAGAGTAAAAACTTAGTTAATGCTCTTAGAAACTGGAAAATGACTAATTAAGTCATGTTTGAATCAGTTTCTAACTGAAGTTAAGAAAAACTGAAGATGGATCAGACTGTTATGAATTTCAGAAAGGACACTGACACACATACAGAAAAGCAGGACCATTAATGGCTATAAGGATTCAAATTCAACTGATAACCGTTATAAAAACCCTATAAATAGACTGCTTCTACCACAAGAAGTAGTGCGGATTTCTAATAATCAATCAAGTCAAGAAAGCTCATATCAAGGGGGAAAGTAAATCAAAAGAATTCCTGCTAAGTACTTAATTGCAAGATCAAGAAATTTCTTCAAGTGATCACAAGCATTCAAGAAACATCAAGATCATTTATTTGAAGAAAACAGAGTTGTGCATAACTATTTTATCTACAATAGAAAGTTCATATCACAAATTGAATCATAGTTATTGATTCAAGTCTCAACTTTGATTTTATCAAAGGTTTTAGACTGTGAAACACCAAGAAGGTGTGAAAGACAGTTGAGCTGCAGTCAGGAAGACTTTGTTTGTGATGAGCTGGTGAAGAGGCAATACAACCCTCCAAGGACCAATGTTTCAAACAATTGAAGAGCAGCCATCCTACCTGTTCTACAAGTGTTTGGATAGTGAAGCTAGGGATTAGTCAAAGACTATCAGTATATGACTTTTTGTAACTGGGCCATCTCAAAAGTTCTAGTGGAATTTTCCTCCGCATCACAGGGGAAGAGAGGACTGACAGGATTACACCACCTAGAACCTCTATAATTCTTGTCTATTTATATTATGCATTTATTTACGGCATTATAGTTATATTCATCCAGATCACATACTCAGTAAACATCAGAAACTGAGTTAGCATATTAACTGATAACTCATATTTAACAAAGGTTTATTTAATCCGCTGCAGGTTAACTCAGCTAAGGATAGGTCAGTTATGACTTATACTCAGTTAAGATAGCTTAACTCCGCACAAGTTGTAGTTGAACTAAATCTGGTTTAAGATTCAGTTTTTGGGTTAGGTTTTTGGTGACAAGTTTATTCACCCCCCTCCAAACTTGTGTTAGCCTTTCTAAGGGACCAACAATATGTATTTGCTAAAAAGTAAAGACGAAGTGTTAAGTAAATTTATAATTTTTAAAGCAGAAGTTGAAAATCAATTGAACTGGAAAATTAAGGTTTACGTTTTGACAGAGGTGGAGAATACCAGGTAACAGGATTAATAAAATTTTGTGAAGAAAATGGTATTGTTCATTAGTTTACTCCATCGTATTCACCAAAATCGAATGGAGTGGCTGAACAGAAAAACTGAACCTTAATATATATGGTAAATTGCATGTTAGTTAGTTCTGGTTTATCTGATCAATTGTGGGGTGAAGCACTTTTAAGCGCATGTTATATTCTTAATAGGATTCCTAAGAAAAAGATTAGTAGAACACCTTAATAGTTATCGCTACTACAAAATATGACATTGGTCACACTTAATATATGATAACAATCACAGTTTTAATAAAACCGAGACAAAGAAAACATATATATCACACTTACAACTTTCTATCACACTTATGAAAAACCGAGATATGTTATATCAATCAATCTCATTTTTAAAGTGTGACTTAATCGATATGATATTTCTATCACAGTTGTTGAAAACCGAGATAAATTATATCAATCAATCTCATTTTTAAACTGTGACTGAATTGATGTGATATTTTTGTCACAATTATTAAAAAAATGAGATAAATTATATCAATCAATCTCACATCTAAACAGTGACTGAATTGATATGATATTTTTGTCACGGTTATAGAAAAAGCGAGATAAATTATATCAGTTAATCTCATTTTTAAACTGTGACTGAATTCATACGATATTTTTGTCACAATTATAGAAAAAGTGAGACAAATTATATCCACAAATACAAAAATACATATAGATCACACTTATAGAATGATAAGGATCACACTTTTAAAAGAACTGAGACAATGAAAATGTATATATCACACATAAATTTTTTGTCACAATTATTAAATAAACCGAGATGTATTATACCAATAAATCTGAGTTTTTAATTGTGATTAAAATTGTTAGATATTCTATATTTAGGTTTCGGTTTTTAGGTGTGATTGATTTTATTTCACTATAACAAAAGGACAAATATCACACTTTAAAATGAAAAAAATCTCTGTTTTTAAAATTCCGACAAAGAAAGTAAAATGAACACATTAACTTTTTATTATCACGGTTTTAGAATATTGAACATCAATCAATCACGGTTTTTAACTGTGATTAAAATAATATGACATTTTATAATGAGATCTCAGTTTAGTGTGCTCGAAAACGAGGAGAAAGAAGGCATCGGCCCAGCGGCAATTTGTGTGGCTATTTAATCCGGAGTATTTGGGTTCAAGTCCCACTGGGAACAAAAAATGTGTGCGTATATTTCCTTTTCGGAAAAAAAGAATGATCACACTTTTTTTAGGTGTGATTGAAATTATAATAGATCTCGGTTTTTAAGCGTGATAACAACTAAAATAGATCACAGTTTTTAAATTTGTTAAAATTATAATAGATCTCGGTTTTTAAGTGTGATAACAACTATAATAGATCACAGTTTTTAAGTGTGACAACAACTAAAATAGACCACAGTTTTCAAATGTGTTGAAATTATAATAGATCTTGGTTTTTATGTGTGATAACAACTAAAATTGAATAAAGAAGACCTCGGTCCAGTGGTAATTAGTGTAGATCGTTAATCTGGAGTATCTGGGTTCGAGTCCCACTAGGAACGAAAAATGTATGTGCGTATATTTCATTTTCGGAAAAAAGAATGATCACACTTTTATAAGTGTGTTTGAAATTATAATAGATCTCGGTTTTTATGTGTGATAACAACTGATATACCAAACCCGAGTATAATCCAACAAACCCGGAAAGGATCCGACATCGCTGTCACATCTCAGCTCGAGACCTCCATCGCCGCTTGCTTACCTGGCCGTAAGTCAACCTTCAGGTCAGCACACCAACGTGCCCCGCAAATGGTCAAGGCTGGGCGCCGAACGTCCAACCTCTTAGTCCGTTGGCTGATCTTACAGGATGTGCCCGCTGCCATTAGGCGAACATGATTCTCACTTGGCATTAGCAAAGGCAAGACTGGTCCACGATCAATGTGACATCATCGCGACCAGCATCACGCGAGTCCGATCATCTGATTATTTACTCCTGATTGTAATTAATTATGTCCCATCATACTTAATTACGTCTTGTCAAAATTAGCCTAATCGCCATTAGTGATCCGCCTATAAATATAGGCACCATGATCGATAATTGAATGCAAACAGAGCTACTCTGCCAATTTGTCGAGATGTGTCCGCCTTTGATAGTCTAAATAGCGCCGCCACCTATGAGTCACCGGATAAGGCCTATCTAGCCACCAGATTGGATAGTGAGGTCCGCGGCCATAGCATCCGCAACGATAATCAAAGTGAGGTCGCCAAGTTCAGGTCCCCGCCAAGAGCTTCCAAACCTTTAAGGTCACTAGTAGCTTAGGGGGCGATCCACGACCACAAGAGGGGTCCATAAGAGACCGCACAAGCCCTTGGAGGGAATAGCAAATGAAGAAGCCGAGACAGGATGAAGAGCGGGCGACCTTGTGGATAGCGGTCCTAACGACCACATAACCGTGCCGCGAAGATATTTTATCCACTTGTCTTTAGCTTAAACCCTAATTCCCCCTCCTTCCTATAAAAGGAGGCTTTGTGTAATAGAAAAGGGGATATGAAAATAATAAAGAGGACTAAACTATGTCAAAATATCTACTCTCTAACTCTCATCTACACCGCTGCATCACCGCCATGCACCACCCGCCTTCACTCACTCAAATACATACTATAAGCCATATATCCACTATATAAACCACCGCTAGACCACCGTGATAATTTCCAACATTATCAGTTGGCTCTATTACGGGGAAAGGTAAAAAGCTTTCAGTCTTTTAGATGTGAAGATTGTCCAGAAAGCCTACGTACGGCGGGGTCGGACATTATCATCTTCATCGCTTCCGTAGGTGCAGTGAGGCTTTGTCGCTCAAAAGAGAAGTCTTAGAATCTATCTCAACAAAAGGAAAGACAAAAAGAGGCAACTTTAACGAAGCTTGCATAAAACTCACGAGTTAGCATTTGAGAAATCACCTCTCTCGTAGTGTTCTTCGCTCAAGTTCTTGTTTTTAGTTAAGCTAAGGTCTAGCACCGCCATCCTACAAAAAAAAGCCAAGTTATCGCTTTTGTTACTTTGTCGTTCTGGAAACCACTCTGTCAAAACAAACCCCCTTTGTTCCATTGATAGTGCATGTGTTTTCGAGAGAAAGAATCATACAAAATTTCTGGGGTTTTTGCGTTAGAATCATTACCTTTTCCCCTGTGTTGGAAATAAAATTTATGTTTTGATGATGATTCATCACTTATTCAGTTATTGTCTTTAGACCCCATTGATGAAGTGTCATAACTAGATGTTATAATGCAAAGCAAAAAGATGCCTAGAAATCAATGTATAGGATTTAATAGAGTCTGATATTTGTATAAGTTAATCAGACAAGCACTGTAATAGTTTTAGGATCAGAACTGACAAATTGGGTAATCAACTTAAGGAAACTGAGATCCTCAAGAGATACTGGAAAACTGACATAAGAGCACATCAGAAACTGAAGAATGTATGTTTGTTGTGGGACAAAAACTCAGTTGACTTATCTAGAAGATAGAAGAACTGAGGGATCAGACTCAGTTATTGAAGACTGAAGAACTGAGGGTTCAAACTCAGTTTATGAAGAGTAAGTCGAGACTGTAAAGTTAGACTTCAGGCAAGATTGTGAAGACCTGAACTGACTTTATGGATCTTGTATAAAGGCCTAAGAATCATAAGGACAATGATATCTTAGATGATTGTTTGATAATGGTGTACTCTGATTTAGTCAATTATAATCAGATGAAGGATAGAGTACTGAGACTTTGAAGAATAGTAAAAACTCAGTTAATGCTCTTAAAAACTGGAAACTGACTACGTCATGTTTGAATCGGTTTTTAACTGAAGATAAGAAAAACTGAAGATAAATCTGACCGTTATGAGATAAGCAATCTTATTGGACACGCGAAATGTCAGGAAGGACACTAACACACAAAAAGAAAAGTAGGACCACTAACGGCTATAAGGATTCAAATTCAAATGATCTAACCGTTAGAGAAACCCCTATAAATAGATCACTTCTACTACAAGAAGAGAGGTGGAATTCAAGATTTAATCGAACCAAGAAAGTTCATACTAAGGGGGAAAGCAAATCAAAAGAATTCCTATAAGCAAGGCAACCGAAGTGAGCCGAGTGATGTGCCAGCGCTACTAATTGAGTGCCAGAACGTAGCTGTGTTGTCAGTAAGAAGGTAGCTTGCAAGATCAAGAAATTTCTTCAAGTGATCATAAGCATTCAAAGAAAATCAAGATCAATCATTTGAAGAAAACAGATCTGTGCATAACTTATATATCTAGAAGAAGAAAGCTCAAACCATTGATTGAATCATAGTTATTGATTCAAGTCTCAACTATGATTTTGTCAAAGGTTTTAGACTGTGAAACACCAAGAATGTGTGAAGGACAGTTGAGCTGCAGTCAGGAAGACTATGTTTGTGATGAGCTGGTGAAGAGGCAACTCAACCCTCTAAGGACCAGTGTAGCAAGCTTTGTTCAAACATCAATCCTACCTCTTGAAGACTAAAGCTGGGAGATTGTGAAGCTAGGGATTAGTGACGGACAATTAAGTGTCTAGAATTTACTTTGTGTCTTGTAACTGTAAACCTCAAGAACATAGTGGATTTGACCTCCGCATCACAGGGGAAGAGAGGACTGACATGATTACACCACCTGGAACCTCTATAATTCTTGTTTATGTACATTACACATTTACTTACTGCATTATATTTATATTCATCTAGTTCACATACTCAGCAAACACCATAAACTGAGTCAACACATTAACTGATAATTCATATTTTACAAAGGCTTAATTTAATCCGCTGCCGGTTAACTCAGCTAATGATAAGTCAGCTTTGACTTATACTCAGCTAATTTAGCTTAACTCCTCATAAGTTTTAGTGAATTAAAGCTGGTTTAAGATTCAGTTTTCGGGAGATGTTTTGGTGACAAGTTTATTCACCCCCTATAAACTTGTGTTAGCTTTCTCAAGGGACCAACAATTGGTATCAAAGCAAATCTTCTATTTTGAAGAGATCTCCGATTGAGCTTTATTCAATTTAAAGTAACTGAGCATCAGTTGTTTCTTTGACCAACCTTAGCTGATTCTCGAAATCAAATTCATTGTTTAAGTTGTTCAAAACTGCATCATGGATACACAACATCACTTTAGAAATTGGATAAACTGTTCTTTTTTAAGATTTGATGAATACAAAATAAATTGCAGGCTCTAGTGGCGAATACTCACGAAAAACTAATTGAGACATTCATTAAAGATCCATATATCGCAAAGTCTGAAGAAAATGATGAGACTTTATCCATAAGCTTTAGAGGAAATGACTATGGTGAGAATGATGAAGAAATTATACTATTTGAAACTAATCTGATGAACAACTCTGCCAAATCAAGCAAAGGAAAGCAGATATTGGAATATGAAGCAGATGAAACTGAGAACTTATCACTCAAACATCATAAGGCAAGTACTTCCACTTTTAACATTCATACTGCCATAGACAATCATAGAAATTAATATTTCAATGAGACATTGGACATACTCATAAAAGAATTAGATGTAATTCAAAAAATTATGAGAATGTCAAAAATGAAAAAGATCTATTGAAAACTGAAGTTCTAAGATTAACTGCTGAGATCAATCTTATCAAGGCTAATAATGGAACTAAGGAAACATGCTCAACTGATGAACTAACAGAGGTAATAAACATCACAAAATCATCAGTTGATCCAATTCCTAACGTTCAGTTCAAACCTGGAAAACCATTTGGAGACAAAACTGGTTTAGGGTTTGATAGTCAGCAAAATTCTAAGATCAGACCTAGTATAGTTGCACCTAAGTTTGTAGCTTCACAAAAGTCAAAAACTCAGAAAACTGACAAATTTATTAGAACTTATAATTACTCAGCACAACCTTGAACTAAAACTGACAAAATTGTAAAATTAGTTAGTGGCAAACAACAAACTGAATTTTTTACAGAAAGTATCAGAGGACTGAAAAAGGCAAAACTGATCAGAGATCAGTCAAAAGAACATTCAAGTTATATTCACAAAAGAATGAAAATCATTCATGGAATAATAGATTCAGGGGAGAAGGAAGACTCTTTCCTACTGATGAAGACTGCAATGCACCTGTAATCATTAAAAGATCATATCAATTTCACAAAACGAATGAACTAAAGACTGTTAGATCAAAACAGCAAAGTTCTGTGAAAAGTGACCATACTTAGCTAAAAAATCGAGGAGGTATAAGAAAAAATTAATAGGACTTACAAGAATACAAAAACTAATCTAAAAGGACCCAAACAAGTATGGGTACCAAGGATCTCTCATTCTGTTTTGCAGGAAAAGATCAAAAGCTGAAAACTGAGAAGCTGCAATTCTTAAAACTGAGTTGTATTTACAACTGAGTTTTTGATTTTACTACAAGTTCTGGATAAGGACAAAACTGGATATTTACAGCTGGAGATACACTGCATCTACCATATTTACTGATAAAAGCCACAGATGACAGAACATATGTGACCTACTTTAATCTCAACCGTCCATCTTTTCCACTCATCACAATCTCAACGATCTTTGATAAGACGTTTTGAATCCCATTCAGATCTTTCAACCACTACATCTACCACTTATAAATACCGTCATATTTTTATATTAATTCCTTACACTCAGTCTTTATACTAATCATCCTTTGAAGTTCTTTATCTCAAACATCTCAATCCAACTCAATCCTCATAAATAATGGCCTTCACCCGAATTGAACCTGGAATGATCATATCACTTGATCAATTCATTTCTAAATACACTGATCAGACCCTAGCCAAGGAAATCGCAACAAAAATTCAAGAAATCAAGGGTTTGGAGCAAGTGTTCAACATTAATCTGCTAAGCGTTTGTCTGGATAGCATTGGAGATTTCTATGAATTTGGAAAGACATCCATTGAGGGAGAAGATGTTCACACCCTCACTACCATTGTTAATGGAAAGGAAATTCAAGTCACTGAGGATCCAATTGCAGATATTTTTGGCTTCGACAAATCTGGAGGTTCAGCACCTGTCAAATGAAGCAAAGAGCAGGAAGAGAAATTGTGGAAAGTTATCGCAGTAAATTCAGATTCCCCAGTATTGCAGACTGGAAGCACAAGTCTACTCAAACCTGAATTCAACTTTCTTACCAAGATGTTGGCAAATTGCGTGATTGGAAACGCAGGAAACTTTAGCAATTTGTCTTGTACTAAACTGGATCTACTGTACGTCATTTGGTTCAAAGAAGATTTCAACTGGAAAAGGTACATTCTGGATCAACTAATGGCACAATCTTTTGATGTACCCAAGAAGAAGACTGATGTGAAGAAAGACATATTTTATCATAAGAAGACTCTTGCTATTTTAGTTCAAAGAATTATTGACCACGTTAAAATTGCAAAGAAGAGGGAAACTGCAATTGTAGACGGGAAAATTGCAATCAAGGAAGAAAAACCTGGAAAGAGGAAAACGGAGGGTTCTGAAATCGAACCAAAGAAGAAGAGCATAAGATCAAAGAAACCTCGAATTAGCACTGAGGCTCTTGAACAAGTTGATGAACTAATAGAGAGGAAGAGGAAGCTGGAAGCTTCAATTCAAGCAAAGATTGTTGAACCTTCCATAAGTATCATCTTTCACCTTATCTTTAGGACTGGCGTCCTACCATAGATAGATCCCAAGAATGCCGGCTAGCGGTATCTCTTGATGTGATCTATTCTAAACTCCTTTTAGCATCCCATCTATAAAGGTGAACTGTGATAATCAAGCAGTATCTAAATCTATCACTATAGATTCTTATTTCTAAAATAAGAACTGCTACTTTCAAGATCTTTCACAAAGACCTTGAACTACCAAACATTAATTGACTGCGACATGGGATGTTGATTCCGAGAGGAAATACCTTGCTCAAAATTGTAACACTCCCACTAATCCTTTCGCACATGAGGCATATCTTTCTTCTTGATGAAAGCAAACAATTTGATTTATCATAGCAAAGAACTTATACAGAGGAACTTGTTTGAGTCCATTAATAGATCTCATAAGCTTACATAACAATTTTATCGTCTATGAACATCAAGCCATTGGCCCAACGTTTTCAATGCTATCATATAGCCATGATACGTAGCTACAACAAGCACTATCTAAATAGATTTAAGCACAACTGGTAGCATAAAGGTAATTACAAGGCTTACACCTTGTAGCCTCTTAGCCAACAACTCAGCCTAATAGGTAATCGTATTACCATCCATGTCAATCTTTCATAAAGACATGCTACACCTTTCAGAGACATTCCCTTCAGGTAAGACATATCAGGTTCATAACCCGTTTGTCACACATGGAATCTGTTTCAGATATTATGGCTCTTGCCATATCTCTTAATCTTGCCTTTCAAGCATTTCTTGCATAAGTCGCAAGATATTCATTCTTCAAGATGAACACACTAGCAGCCTTTTCAAGCTTGTGGCTAACTACAGACTCATTGAGTACTTGCATGCACTAAGCAGTGTCTTGCACCTCATCATTATGTGGTGCCTGCTCATGTTCCAATGGTTAAATATCTCTTTGTGGTTACTCAAACTCTTTTGTGATTTCATTTACTCCCACTGTCTCTTTTGGAAAGGACACTTCCTCTAGAAGACGGCATGTTTGGAGACAAATAGTTTTGCTCTGCGGGTAAGTAAATAACATCTAGCATACTTGCTAAGATATGCCACAAAGTTGCATATGTCGTACTAGCTCCAAGCCTTTCAGACATTGCCTGCTTGCGAGAAACACAATAACTCTAAACCATTGGTTAGGATAGATTTGATGTCATCGTCTTCCATATCTGATATGGAATTCATTCAACCTTTAATCCTTGGAACTTGGTTAAGTATACGTATTGTGTAAGGGCACTATCCCGAAACAGGTAAAGGATACTTTGCATGGCTTACTTCGCATCTTTATCGTATAAAGTACTATTTCTATTTTAGAAACACAATCTGATTGCATATCCCAAATGGTATCCTTCAAGGGAGAATCTGATTCCATTTCAGACTGCTTCTGAAACACCCTTCAGGTATTAATTACTTCAATCCAATTGAAGATTAATTCCTAAGTAGTTCGTCAATCTCATATTCATATTAGCTCGAACTCTTTGGGCTTTTCGAATTGTCGTACTTCACTAAGTACATTCAACTATTTCTAAAATAGTCAAAGAGATTAGTAAACAATAATATCATTCGTTGCATTATTTGTCATAAGCAAACAAACACCAGTATGTTTAGGCTTTAGACAAATTTTCTAGAACTTATAACCTTTTCACAAAAGAATATTTTAGTCATCTTAAGATAAGATACGTATTACCCACATGATTCATAATCACATGGTTCAGACATCATAAGAATGACATTTGATTACACGTTTCTCTTCAAGAGAGTCTACATCTAGAACAACCACAAATATCAAGGATAACAACCATACTAATATTTGGTTGAGATTCATCACCTATATCGACTATATAGTGATTGTAGTCTAGTATGTTAGACTTGATGACTACTCAACTTTATCTGAATAACGTTTATTCCTTACAATTGAATTTGTCCATGAAATCCTAACGGATAACTGAAATGTTGTTCTTCATAAGAACCGGAACATAATAACATTTATTTAGTTCATTTATCAGCTTACCAGACTCAGAACATTATGTAGTAAAAGCTACAACGTTTGCTTCACTTTCCATATCTTAGAATACTCTGTATTTAATCTTTCTAACTTAATCACACTCGTAAGATATCATATGTCTTAGAGTAGATTTGAGCTTAGATAGATTTATCTCAACTTACTTGCTTAGGATAGAGACTTCGATAAGTTCTCTTATTTAAGCATATGCCATAACTTTCCTTTTAATCCTTTAAGCACTCGTAAATATTTCTTAGTGTAGTCTTCATAAGACTTAAGAAAAATCACAAGAGCTATGTCTTCAATTTTCTTTCATAAAGAAAATCCAAAGTTTATTAGATAGTTTATTCAACATTTTGAATCATATTCAAAACATGAACTATTTAATTAACCTTCAAGCAATAATTAAAGAATTAAGTCGATACTTAAATCTTACAATTTTGAAAACAACCTTTCCAAAATTCGTTGTTGTCATTCTTATTCAACACATCTAATGTTTGAATTAATTATCATCGTATAACAGAACGACCCATTGGATATCATTATATCCAATGTATGATTAATTCGTTGAAACCAATTTCAAGTGATTTAATCAAATCATGAGCTTCCGCTTTGACTAATAATTAAAGCCTTGAGCACTACATCAATTATATAGTCTCCTTGTCTTTAACTACTACAACGTACTTGCTCGTGTTATTGCTTACATTAAAAGGATTAAAATTACTTAACCATACTTGAGAACGTTTCTTAAAAAGGTAACAATCATTTAATTTTGTTTTAATAATCAAGAATAAAAAACATATAAATAAAGTTTGCTAAAACTACAACATAAAATAAAGATAAAAGAGTATTGTTGTTTATACACAAAATTAAAATGGTCTTTTGGTTTATGATTTTGCTCCCACTAGTCAACTACTCCCAATTGACTTTCAAAAAATTTAATTAATTCTTTAGTGGATGGAACTCAATCTAGTTGACTCGATCCCCGACGAGGGCCGATCGACCGGGTCAATTTTGAAAAGTGGGTACACTTACCGGTCGCATCTCATGCGGTTTCCATTGGTTGACTAGTCAACTCTTTGACAATTCACATCTTATGTGATAGTCAACCCCTTGTCTCTAAAATCAGACGGTCCTGACGAGAGCTAATCACCGTAAGATTCTTAGTCGAGTCGTAACCCAAATATTCATGAGATCTCATAACGATCATATCTCGATAACGACGATATACCTGAGGTAGGTCAACTCCCGACGAGGGCCGATCAGTTGGATCCGAACAAGGGCTCTTCACCGTCATTGTAATATTGGGAGACAAATATAACTCGATTTTTGTTGTGGGAGTAATTTTAAATTAATTCACTTAATTAATTTCGAATTTATTCTCTTAATTGATTTAATTATGGTCTCATCAAATATATGTATCTCTATAGATATAGATCCTACACATTCATCTAGATCGTGCCTAGTTATGCATCTATCGTATCATATAAAATAAACACAAGCACAAAATAAATAAATGCGTAAGGTACCCGGTATGATCATGGACTTTTCCTAAGTACGGTTTCGAATACAAACTCACGAAACCGCGGGTCACAATCTTAAGGTAGCTGCAACCGCCAATAGGATCTTTAACGCTCCATTCTCCAATGGAATATTTATTTTCGTCTTTCTTTGGTCACCTTCTTCCGCTCCATTCATGTTACATAAATTTTATCTAATAAAATAAATACACTCGCCGCACACGGGGGGAGCTAACGGGAATGAGGTAATGTAGAAAATAAACTAGGTCACGTTCTTCATAACGGCCTAGGACAATTTTAAACCAACGAAAAATAAATCATTCACATCTATCCTATTGGTCGGGTCCATGATCAATCGGGGTCCATATAATCATATTATATCTACACAATATCTTATTCATACTATAAAATCTTATGAAAAAGACAAAATTAAAAACTAACAACCCGCGTCTTGATTAATCGATTAACGTTTAATCAATTAAATAATTTTATCCAATCAATTAACTAATTAACATTTAATTAATTAAATGATTTTAATCGAAATAAAATTAACGGTTAATTTTAAACGATTTCAAATTTTAATTTTAATCAATAAATCAAAATTAAAATTAAGTCTCTTTAGTTTCTTTCCTTTTGATTCCTAATCAAAAGGATGTCTTTGGTTTCCAAAACCAAAAGGCAACAACCTTGGCCCTTTCCAAAATCAAAATTTTGAAAATGGTCTAGACCTAGACTTTTTCCAAAATCAAATATTTTGAAAAAGGCATAGGCCTATTCCAAACAAAATTTGAAAAGACATAGATTATTTAAAGGCAAATCATATTACCAAATAATGCCATGTGGCATATCAATAGTCTAAACTATTTGAACCATTAGTTAGCCACATGACACCAACTAAACAAAGAAATATCAATCACAACTATGAACCATATTGAATTCAAAATACACAAAACAAAATTGGGGACTTCCGCATCATGCCAGCAGCCCGGAGGCCGCCGCCGCCGCCGATCACATGGTGGTGGTGCCGCGGCCGATCGGCCGAGCACCACCATGGCGGAACCCTTTTTTTCTTTTCATGTATCATTTTGTGAATAAAAAATCTTTCATCTTTTAATTACGATAAAATTAACTACGCAAATTAACATGCTTATTGCTTAAGCTCGAAGCTCGCTCCGATACCACTGTTAGGAAATCTACGCGGGAACGCAGCGGAATTTAAAATTTTATTTCCTTTTAACCAGGATCGACTTCGTTTAAACAATGAAAAATAATTAGTAGACGGTGAATACCTTGCTTGATCTAAAAGATCGACGCTTTGACCGTCTAAGGAGAGTAGTGGTGCACGGAGCCGCCCAAGCGTTCGGCCTCTACCGCTAGTCCACACGAACAACCCGCCGGAATCCCACCTTGGAATGCTACGAGAAAAATTCGGTTGCTTGACCGACCTTTTCTCTCTCTCAAATCTCTTTCTAAAAAGCTCTCTATTTTTCACAAAAAACTATTAGTCTTTTGGAATTGTGATGTATAAACGAGTTTAGCCAAGCCTCCTTTAAATGGGGTGACCTGCGCCCTTACACTTCCCAATCTGATTGGGAGAATCTTCTTAGTAGATTGGGGATGAATAAAATATTTTCCTAATAAAATATGAAAAGTATCGTTGATTGAATTATCTCATTTAATTTAACATCTCATATTAAATATTTCCAAGATATTGTCAATATCTAATATTGACTATCTTTATCTTATTACCATAAATCAATTTACGCATGTGTATATATCTCTCTCTCTCACACACACACACACACACACACACACACACACACACACACACACACACACTATATATATATATATATATATATATATATATATATATATATATATATATATATATATATATATCTTGGAAACAAATGTGCACATGCACATCATATGTGCAAGTCGCGTATGTATGTATATATAAATATTATTAATATCTTATATTATAATATGGTAATACCATTAATTAAATAAATCCAAGCATATACACTCCAAAATTGTGCCCCATATTGCCAATTAATTGGCATCCAGAATATTCTTTAATTAATATAATAATATGATTAAATTGTAATATACATGTGTATCAATAGAAATAATATATTTCGACATACATATACATTATATATATATTTAATTAATCAACATAATTAATATCTTGTATTATATTTATTCATAATAAATAAATACCCTCATATTAATTTATCACTATAACACTTTATAGTCGAGATAAAACTTTCCTTATTTGGTTATCACTATAACCACATTTTAATCCGGCTAGATGTTCATATGTGTGTGACTCGATAGGCCTCCGAATATGTTGGCCGTAGACACAAAGTGCAATTACGAAAATGCCCTTTATATCTAACGATCACGGAATAACGTCTAGCAACACACCGTGACCCCCAATCATCGGAGGAGTCAAATGCAATGACTACTACCTTTCATATGAAACGGTTACCGTGTAAATAGAATCATATCGCTGTTATAATATCTATACAATCGTGCATCGAGTGTCAGTACATCAACGATCGTATCTTATAATCTAGATATCATGCTCTCTCGGAATAACTCCCACTTTGCAAAGATTCGCGAGAGCTAGACATTCCTAATAAAAAAGTCCTTTTCGGATATTTACTCCTATTCATAGGATACGCGATTCCCGGACGAGCAAACATGAATCATACGCATGCTTCAGTATCACACTCAATCACTACCGCATGATCGGCCCATGGCTAGGGGAAACCTCAATAGTGTCAAATCATGACAATCCACACCGTGATGCCATGAAGACTCCGGTCTCAGGATAATTACACAACCGCCACATAGTGCGACACTTAATAAAGTAAGTGGGTCAGTCTGACGTACGCATTCTTTAATACACGTCCACATACAGTCCAAGTGTCTCCACACTTCGATAGACGTGATCTATCCTTACTATCAATGTCCCGTTTGATAGTAAAAACGACTAGAGACATTTAAGTATCAAACTTGTTAAAGTGATTCGAGATCTCATCAAACATAATCACTATCATGGTTTCTCTTTCATAGTTTGACACTAAGGACGTTATCATATAACAATATCGTACTTGGTCCGTTAAACGAACAAATATATAATAATAAAAAAGTCATTTATCATATGTATATATAGAAAGAAATAGTAGAATGATCCGACACATGATCCGGTCCAACCCGATTGGTTTTAGGACACTATCTCAACAGGTGATTACCTTGCTTGATCTAAAAAAACGACGCTTTGACCGTTTAGGAAGAGTAGTATTGCGCGCAAGCCATCCACGTGTCCGGCCTCTATCAATATCCACACGAGCACCTTGTTAGGAAATCAACGAGGGAACGCAGTGGAATTCAAATATTTGATTTCCTTTTTCCCAAGATTGATGAGAGACAAATTAATGATCATTATTACGACATTTTACCCCAATATTGATACCACTTTGAGCATTATTGTACCAATTTAAGTCAATAATTACTTAATTTTATCCAAATATAGAAATAGTGGTTATTATATAAATTATCGTATTTTTATAAGTTTTTATAAGTTTTGTATCGGTTTAGTAACCGAAGTGTCGTGTCAGATTTACACGGGTATTTGTGGTATTTTTATTGCAGATTTATGATAAACCAAGACCCCGAGTAAAGACATTTATTTTTGAAGTCATGATCATATCTTATGAAGGTTAAACGAGAGTGTCACTAAGTCAAGTAGTCAAGTGGTCAATCGATTCGATTTAGTGGAAATCGATAAATATCTTCGACGAACGAATGACCCATCAAAAAAACATTTTCTGAAGAAGAGTCCTTCATGAAAGTTGTAGATCATTCAACGAGCTTTCCAATGTCTCTTGAATCATGTCATTTGGAGATCTAGAACTCAAGATATGAATTTTAGAAGTTTTATTTCAAAATATAAAATTATATCCGGAAATTGGATAATTAAGGGGGATGAATGCAATCATTAGCCCGGCCCGGTCCGGCCCTTACCCGGCCCAGTCCGCCCCCCCTTTTGTAGCCTATATATACATGCTTCATTAGACTTAATGAAGGGCCCCTCTTCTTTCTCATTTCCTTCTTTCTTCTCGTCCATCCTCTTCTTCTTCTTTTTATTTTTATTTTTGGGGCCCTTATATATACATATGTCTATGTATGTATATATATGTTTTTATATATATAAATAAAGTAGTTATAGTACCGTTGTAATGGCGGAATAATTATCGAAGATTGTTAAAATCGAAGCTTTGTTATACTACATCCGGTGGAAACGACCCCGATTCAACAGTTGTAATTGGTAATATATTCTAATATTATTATGTTTACTATTTCTATTTCTATTTATATATTATATATGTTAATTATGTTAAGATAAAAATATATCTAGCCAAGATATGAATCTGAATTAGTTAATCTTTTTGGTAAAATGAATGATCGACTCTGATAATAATGATTAAAACCAATTATAATGAATCTCTTTCTATTTGCACTTAATGAAAGTAAAAATTGAATTAGCCACTCGATTTTTACTAGAAACGTAATCTAATGAATTGACAACTCGCGATTAGAATACGAGATCGTAATAGAAAGACCGGAGGGTAAAATTGGCCGAGTGAAAATGTGACAACGGAATCCGATTTCCTACCCGGGGGCAGATTTGTCTTGGGAGAGATAAATCTTATTAAAATTGTGCTCACGATATTATTACGTTAAATCACCTGTTTAATTGATATCTTAAAACTGGCCGTATGACAAAACGGGAGTGACTCATGCTTAAGATGACATTGGACAGAGGACTAGACATATGACAATTTCATACGCTCGTGTAAGGAGGAGTTGTCTAGCTTAGGAGTACACCGGTTCATACATAATTGACCTCCTTGCATCAAGGAAAAGATCTGTCTCATTCAATTTCACTACAAAAAGATATTGATTCAGTAAAGTATTCTTGGCTAGATCCAAAAATATATATATTATCTATTTTTATATTTATATATTTATTTACTGCTTTACTAACAATCTAACTAATCTAACTATCTAACCCGAGGAAAATGGTAAAAACTGCGACTTAGATCGAGTTAATAATAGCTTCTTGGTGTTTAACCACACTTTGAATTATGCCTTCATTTCCACGAGGATACGACCGACTCACCGGACTAGCACTACAATTTGACCCGGTACACTCCGCCGTAAGGATCGTAACACCTAGAATAGGTCCGTCGGCTTTTCGGCGCCGTTGCCGGGGAAACGACGCTAATTCATTGTGTCTATGGTTACTACTTGTATTAGCTCAAAATTCTCGAGGATAAGTCAACACTCTTCTTATCACATTTCAATTTTTGTTTTCCGTTGGTATCTACCTTCTTTTAGTTACCAATTTTCTTCTTCTACCAATTTCGAGTTATTTTCTATTTTCGATTGTAGAAAGTAAACGCGGTTCGTTTATTTTTGTTGGTACCTACCTATTGGTAAGATACCAATTAAAAAAATATATAAAAAAAAATACACTCGGTAAATACCGAGTGGATTTGGTAATTACCAAGAGAAAAAAAATGTGGTTTTTTTATCGATTTCGTGTTATTTTCTATTCGATATTTTCTATTCCACAAGAATTGTCAAATCGCGTTACGAAAATGGTCGAAACCGTTGGTGAAACACCTGAACAAGGGATTGCTCATGCTCAAGGGCATGGCCAAAACCTTAATCAGAATTTACCTCAACCTAATAACCGAATCGAATAATAGAAATAATCGAAATCGGAATAAGCATACTCGTCGAAACCAAATAACCCGTGACCTATATGTGATCGGACCGTAAGAAGGTACCAGATTAATAATCCAATTCGTTTACCCAATAAAGGAGCAATTAATTTCGAAATAAAATTATGCCTTCATTTCCCTGAGGATACGACCTGACTCACCAGACTAGCACTACAATTTGACCCGGTACACTGCCGGTAAGGATCGTAACACCTAGAATAGGTCCGTCAAAGATCGACTTCGTTTAAGAAACAAGAATAAAAGAAGTAGACAAAAGAATACCTTGGTTGATCCAATTGGATCGACGCTTTGTCTACGGTTATAGTTTCTGCACAAAGTCGCCCAAGTGTTCGGCCTCTACCGGTGATCCACACGAACACCTCACCGGAATCCCATCATGAATTGCTACCAGAAATATTCGGTTGCTAGACCGACTGTTTCTCTCTCTCAAAACTCTCTTTAAGAAGCTCTCTATTTTTCACAAGAAATATTAGCTCTTGGAATTGTGATGTACAAAAGAGCTAGTCAAGCCTCCCTTAAATAGGTGTTGGGGCGCCACTTTCATATCCCAATCTGATTGAGAGAAGTTTCCTAGTAGATTGAGGAGAAAGAAAACATTTTAATAAAATAAGGAAAATATTTTTAATTGATTTATCTCATTAATATTCAATATCTTATACTCCTTCCGTCCCATTTTGTTTGGGACATTTCACTATTTCAGCCGCTTACGAAAAAATTTAATTAATCCTTGAAATTTCGTTAATTGATGTAATATTATTAGGGTTATGATAATGTGAAACTTAAAGTACATAAATGTAAAAAGTATTAGATCATTTGATGAAATTAGAATGATTAATTAGACGTTTCGTAAGCGGTTGAAAAGTCAAATGTTCCAAACAAAATGGGACGGAGGGAGTATTAAATATATTCCAAGATATATATTGACAATATCTTATATTGAATATATCTTTATCTTATTGCTATAAATTTATTTTTTCAAAAATCAATTAATATCTCATATTAATATTACGGTAATCTTATTAGTCAAATTGCATAATCCAAATGAATCATATACACTTTGAATATGGCGCATCTTCCTACTAATTTGAGAAATGAGATTTTCTTTAATTAATATAATATTATGATTAATTAATTTGGAAAATACATGTATATCATATATATATATATATATATATATATATATATATCATATATATATATTTCAAAATATATATATATATATATATATATATATATATATATATATATATATATATATATATATATATATATATATATACATACATATACATTATATATTATATATATAATTAATCAACATAATTAATATCTTGTATTATATTTATTCATAATAAATAAATACCATCATATTAATTTATCACTATAACGTTTATAGTATGAGATAAATTCTTTCCTTATTTGGTCATCAACTATAACCGCATTTTAATCCGGCTAGATATTCATATGTGTGACCCTATAAGCTTCCGAATATGTTGGCCGTAGGCACAAAGTGCAAATTACGAAAATGCCCTTCATACCTAACGAGATAGCGTCTAGCAACACACCGTGACCCCCAATCATCGGAAGAGTCAAATGCAATGACTACTACCTTTCATGTGAAACAGTTACCGTGTAAATAGAATCATATCGCTGTAATAATATCCATACGGTCGTACGTCGAGTGTCAAGAATCAACGGCCGTATCTTATAATTTGGATATCATGCTCTCTCGAAGTAACTCATACTTCCACTTTGCAAAGATTCACGAGAGTAAGACATTCTTTATAAGAAGGCCCTTTCGGATATTCACCCCTACTATTAGGGTACGCGATTTCCGGACGACCAAACACGTATGCTCTGCATGCTTCAGTATCACAGCCAATCAGTACCGCATGATTGCCCCATGGCTAGGGGAAACCTCAATAGTGTCAAAGCATGACAATCCACATCGTGATGCCATGTAGACTCCTGTCCTAAGTATAATTACACAACCGCCACATAGTATGACACTTAACAGTGTAAGTGGGTTAGTCTAACGTACGCATTCTCTAATACACGTCCATGTACAACCCAAATGTCTCTACACTTCGATAGACGACATCTATCCCTACGTGATTAGAGATCTCATCAACCATAATCGCCTATCATGGTTTCTCTATCACAGTTTAATACTAAGGACGTTATCATATAACAATTCATAATTGGTTCTTTAAAAGAACAGATATATGACAACAGAAAATCCATTTAATATATGTATAAACATAAAGAAATAGTAGAAATAATCCGACCCGATCGGATCCGGTCCAACCCGATTGGGTTTAGGACATCATTTCAACACACCTCGCCGGAATCCTTCTT
Source organism: Gentiana straminea (assembly GCA_036785695.1). Lineage (NCBI taxonomy): Eukaryota > Viridiplantae > Streptophyta > Magnoliopsida > Gentianales > Gentianaceae > Gentiana > Gentiana straminea. The sequence continues at coordinate 5,927,020 of JAVUPR010000385.1, read as the reverse complement.
GGATAGCTACTAGAAAAATCCGGTTGCTAGACCGATCTTTTCTCTCTCTAAAATCTCTCTCTAATAAGCTCTCAGTTTATTTTGTAAATTAAAACTCTTCTAATTGTGATGATACAAAAGAGCTAGCGAAGCCTCCCTTAAATAGGGTGACATGCACCCCCTGTTGATCCCAATATGATTGGGAGAAGCAACCTAGTAGATTGGGGAAAAAGAAAACATTTATCTTAATAAAATATGGAAAATATCATTGATTGACTTATCTCATTTAATATTCAATATATTTCTAAGATATATATTGACAATATCTTATATTAAATATATCCTTATCTTATTACCATAAATCAATTTATACAAATCCATTAATATCCAATATTAATATATGATAATACTATTAATAATTTGCATAATCCAAGTGTATTTTAATACACTATAATGGCGCCACATATATGTATATATTGGCTCCCGGAATATTCTTAATTAATATAATACCGTGATTAATTAATTTGCAAAAATACTTGTGTATCATATACACATATATAATTTTCGACTTATACATCAACTATGTATATTTAATTAATCAACATAATTAATATCTTGTATTTAATTTATTCATAATAAATAAATACCACCATATTAATTTATCACTATAACATTTTATAGTTGGGATAAAATTTCCTTATTTAGTTATCGTTATAACCGCATTTTAATCCGGCTAGATGTTCTTATGTGTGTGGCCCGAAGGCTTCCGAATATGTTAGCCGTAGGCACAAAGTGCAATTACGAAAATGCCCTTCATACCTAGCTTTCACGGAATAGCGTCTAGCAACACACCGTGACCCCTAATCATCGGGAGAGTCAAATGCAATGACTACTACCTTTCATGTGAAACGGTTACCATGTAAATAGAATCCTATCGCTATAATAATATTCATACAGTCGTACGTCGAGTGTCAAACATCAACGACCGTATCTTATAATCTGATATCATGCTCTCTCGAAATAACTCATTTACTTCCACTTTGCAAAGATTCATGAGAGTAAGACAATCCTTATAAGAAGGATCTTTCGGATATTTACTCCTATTCATAGGATACGCAATTTTCGGACGAGCAACATGGATCCTACGCATGCTTCCATATCATACCCAATCACTACCGCATGATCGCCCCATGGCTACGGGAAACCTCAATAGTGCCAAAGCATGACAGTCCACACTGTGATGCCATGAAGACTCCGGTCTCAGGATAATTACACAACTGCCACATAATGCGACACTTAATAAAGTAAGTGGGTCAGTCTAACGTACGCATTCTCTAATACACGTCCACGTACAGTCCAAGTGTCCCTGCACTTTGATAGACGAGATCTATCCCTACCTTCAATAAGATAGAAGACATCCAATACGTGATTTTCTAATCGTACCATCACTGTCCCGTTTGACGGTACATACGACTAGAGACATTTAAGTATCAAACCTTTTAAAGTGAGTCGAGATACCATCAACCATAATCATCATTATGATTTCTCTTTCACGGTTTGACACTAGGGATGTTGTCATATATATACAATATTATAATTGGTCCGTTGAACAAATATATAATAACAAAAAATCCATTTAACATATGTATAAACATAAAGAAACAGTAGAAATGATCCGACCCGGTCGGATCCGGTCCATTGAGTTTAGGACACTATTTCAACACTGGCGCCTCTGCAGAAAACCCTTTGAGGGACTCAGTCGATCCTTCAGCACCGAGCGAGCACTAATCCCTCTCCCGATCGCCATGGCCACCTCGTCTGAGCCATCTAACTTCAAATTCCATAGCGGAGGAACTTGGGCAATTGCATCAGCCAAAATAACATCCTTGGCCACCGTCCTCGATATGGTAAAACCATCAGACAACCAGGGCAGACCGGGAAGCAGAGGCCACATGTCACTTAGCCACTAATTGAATGTTAGATTGACTGGTGATCTGGTGCAAGGTCTTCTTAGACGCCTCGGCCACAACCTTGCCCTTAACAACAGGCTGGTCCCTTGGTTTGGATAGAACGACTTTAGATCTTTTCGGATCGGTCTCTTCGATGCTGTCGCTGATTTCAATGGACTCTTTTCGTTTTATGCCCGTAAGTTGCTGAGCACCACTGCTAGATGCGGCCATGCTTTTCCCTTTGCTCTTAGGATTCAGAGGCGCAGTCCCCTCCGGGGAAACCAACGGAATTTTGGGCAACTCGTTCACCCCGGTCACGGAGAGCAGACTTGCCCTCTCGACCTCACCAACCGTCTGACTGTCAGCAACCCTTTTGTGAAAACGACTCACGTTCGGCAAAGCTACGAGCAAAAGAAAGTTAGTACAGACAATACTATAGAAAATAGACAGAGACCAAGTAAAAAAAACTGCGCAAACTAAAGTCAAGTGCGTATAAAAAGGTTCGTTACCCAACTCTTCACGTTTTTCAGGGTCGCCCTCACATACAACACATTGTGAGGAAAAACACACCCCATGATGACATTCAACATACCAGTCGGGGCCGCAAGGAATAGGATCGACTCTAATCAAAGGTACTCCGACCTCGGATCCAGAGATTCCATCGGCTCGACTAAATGGCTCTGTCACATCCGGTAGAGTCCGCAAATTTGAAAGTCCATTTTTGGGTGAAAAGAATCTCATTAAACTCCAAAATCTCTTTTACCCACTGGATAAGGTTCTCATCACATTTCTGCTCTTCATACGACTTAATCTCTTCATTCTTGGATGAGCCAGGCAAAAAATTCTAGAGCGGACACCCGACTCGCAACTCCACCCGCATACCAAAGTATCCAGGCGGTAACTTTATCCAAGAGATCAAAGAATAGTTGGCAGGTACATCTCCGCAGGCCTAGCTGCCCTCCACTATTTAGCCGGGACAGGTTGGAGAAGTGGTTGAAAATCGGAAGGCTAGGGTCGCTCCCCAAAAGTCGGCACACAATAATGAAGCCAACCAAAACCCTCGTCAATCCGAGAGAGTGATCACAGGGCAAAGTCTGGGTGATGGACATAAACTTCACCAAGAAAGGGTCGAAGGGCGGTCGAACCCAACCAGAAAGTGGTCATAGTGAAGGAACACATAATCTTTCGATGAGCGGCAACATATCCTTTTGCTAGCCTTATCCTTCTTAAAATCCGCAAACCAATAATCTACGGGGACATGATAGGCGGCCAGAGCACGCGTATAATCATCGGACAACCATAATTTCTTTCACTGATTGGCGATGTCCTTGTCAAAGTCTTTCTGGAATTCAAGCTCAGCGCGCCCATCTTCGGTGTACTGTTTAGGGGGGCGTGAGTTCTTCTCTTTGGTTTGCTTTCGTTTTTGGGAGCGAGCCGCGTTCACTCTCATGGTAGCCTTAGCTTGCTCAATCAAGTCATGTCCCGATGTATGCGGAACCTCAGCTTCGACTATCTCGTCCTCAAGTCGCTCAACGAACTCATTCAATCAGTTGGACTTATTTTTATGTTTTAGTGATGAGTGCCAGACTAGCTGTTATAGATCAAAGGCAAAAAGATGTCTAGATCAAATGTATAGGTTTATTAGAGTTTGATCTTGTATAGGTTTGATCAAACAAGCACTTTAAATGGTCGACCGACTTACATCGACGGACCTATCCGATCGATAGGGTACCCGAGTCGGTAGACTAGTTTAGGAACATGCTTTGAGGACCGAAAGGCGAGGGCTCAAACTCGGTTATTGAAGGCTAAGGGATCAAACTTAGTAATTAAAGTCAAGGATATGGAATCGAAATTTAGGGAAGTCGTGATGACCTAAATCGATTACATATACCTTGTGTACAAGGTCTAAGTTCCATAAGTTAAGTGGTGGTTGGAACTTGGTTATGATTAAATGGTGTAATCTAACTTCATAAATAAAAGTTAGATAAAAGAAGTCAGCTGCATTGTTTCATAAGCACAGCAAAATATGGATCAGCTGACTGATATGTATTTCAGCAGACTCATGATCACAGGAACCTGCTGATACATATACTTCGAATTATTCAAAGGTTACATTGGAAGATTACAAAGAAAGGGACAACTACCAACCTCTAATTTTATCAAATAAATCAATGGTTAAGATTAAAGGGACGTTGGGATGATTCAGACCTTTATCCAATTGATACAAGTCAAAGGGTGGACAGATTTTATAATGTCAAAAAGGAATTTGACTGTGTCAGTCCTAGGAACAGTCAGAAAAAGCAAGTCAATATGGGACAAATCTGAAATGGCTATGTTTGAATTTCAAACATAAGTCACAAGGATTCTTACCTTTAAATAAAGGACTCCTAATTCAGATACATGTGATGAACAAAAAGAAAGATTAAGGATCTATCTTGAGCAATCAGATTTATAATCGATCAAGCACCCTGCTGACCATACTGAGCATAAAGCTACTCATCCAGAAAAGTTCTTCAAGTGTAATATGCTTTCAAGCTACATCAAGTTTACACACTTGAAGATATCAAGCTGCTGATCATATCATCCTGATCGAAGGCGCCGAAAGCTGAATCACTTACTTGATTCAAACTTTCTTTTACAAGAAACCTGCTGAAGACAGTGAAACATATTTGGGTGTCAAGGACTGTTGGTTGTGGTGGAGCTGGTGAAGAGGCAATCCTACCCTTCAAGGACCAGTGGAATACTTTGGAGCAGCAATCCTACCTGTTCCAAGTGTTCAGTTTGTGAAGCCATGGTTATTGGTGAAGGACAAGCAACTTAGGGATTTTTGTAATAGCTACCTCAAGAATCTCTAGTGAATTACCTCCAACATCACAGGAGAATAGTGGACTGACAGGATAACACCACCTGTAACCACTATAAAATCTTCCTACTTAGTTTCTGCATTTATATTCTGCATTTAGGATATTTAGCACATCAATCTATTGAATCTAGCAATTGAATCACACACATACATTACTGAGTATCTAATACTTGGTATCATACTTTAACAACAAGTAATAAGGCTTAATTTTTGATATATTCCACTACACAAATTCAGTAAACTCAACAATCAGCATACTACTGAGTATCAGCAGACTACATGTTGGTCCCTTGAAAGGGCTTTGGTTAAGTTTAGAGGGGGGTGAATAAACTTAACACTTAAAACTTTTTAGAGTTAACAAATTACGCAACTTCGGCGATCCGCGATACTTCAGAGTCGATGAGACTTCGGTAACCCGTCGATAAACGGTAGTCTACGATAGTTGAGTTTGCTTTAATTTGTGCAATGCGGAATTATATCAAAATTAAGCCTTAATACTTGTTGTTAAATATGACACTAAGTATTAGATACTCGGTAGTGCAAGTGTGTGATTTCGGTGCTAGATTCGATAGGTTGATGTGCAAGATAAACTAAGTGCGAAATTAAATGCCGAAAGTAAGTAAGCGATTTTATAGTGGTTCCGAGTGGTGTAATCTGTCGGTCCACTCTTCTCCCGTGATGTTGGAGGAAATTCACTAGAGATCTTTGATGTAGGCATTACGAGTTCCCGAGGTGCTTTTTCTATCAATCTTGCATCCAGCATAATCTGAATCTGAATAGGATATAACTTTGAAGCTTCCTTCCTTGGAATACCATATCCCTACTCCCAAAGTCTCTTTTAGGTACTTGAGAACCCTTTTGACTGCACCTAAATGACTTTCTTTAGGTTTAGATTGAAATCTTGCACAAACACCTACAAAGAAAGGATATATCGAATTCTGTGGCGATGGGTACAACAGTACGCCTATCATCCTTCTGTATAAGGTCTGATCAACATCTTTGCCTTCTTTATCTTCATCCAATCTGATATTTGTACTCATAGGGGTTGAGTTTTTAGTGCTATTTTCCATACCAAATTTCTTCAGCAACTCCTTGGTATACTTGGTTTGATGAATGAAGATTCCATCTTTCATTTGTTTAACTTGCAATCCCAAGAAGTAATTCATTTCTCCCATCATACTCATTTGAAATTTGCTCTTCATTAGATTTGCAAACTTTTCACGAGTAAATCATTTTCGTAACCAAAGATTATGTCATCAACATAAATCGTACCAACCAGGTCTTCCCCCGCACCGATTCGAAAAGTGTCTTGTAAATGGTGCCTTTTGTAAATCCATTGTCAACCAAGAATTGAGATAGAGTCTCATACCAAGCTCTTGGTGCTTGTTTTAATCCATAAAGTGCTTTGTTGAGTCTATACACTTTATCTTCTTGATCTTTAACTTCAAATCCAGGAGGTTGCTGTACATACACTTCCTCCTCTAGAATGCCATTCAAAAATGCACTTTTAACATCCATTTGATATACTTTGAAGTTCTTATATGCAGCATGTGCCAAGAATAATCTAATAGCTTCCAATCTTGCAACAGGTGCATAAGTTTCATCAAAATCTATTCCTTCTGCTTGAGAATAGCCTTTTGCAACTAGTCTGGCCTTATTCCTCACAATGGTACCTGATTCATCAAGTTTATTTCTGTATACCCATTTAGTACCAATGATATTTGCATGACTTGGCCTTTCAACTAGTGTCCAAACTTGATTTCTTTCAAATTCATTTAATTCTTCTTGCATAGCAATTATCCAATCTGGATCTGAAATTGCTTCTTCAACAACTTTAGGTTCCATTTGAGATAGAAAACAAGTAAACATAGCTTCCGGTTGTCTTCTAGTCCTAACACCTTGCTTGTACATTGCCAATAACTTGTTCGAGCGGGGTGATTCCTTAACCATTGTGGATTCGGTTATTTTGATTATCGGGAACCTCATCTTCGGTAGGGTGCTGCTATAGCTTCTTCTATAGGGGGTTCGGCGGATCCTTGAACTGCTTCGGTTGTTGCATCGGTAACATTACCAAATAGGGTGTTCGAAACGAGGCGATATCGAAACTTTCAAGTCATTGAATCTTTCCAAAACTTCAACACAATCTGGATCGGTGACTTGTTGATTCTCGGCGGAGTTCACAATCTTTATCTTCCATACCAGTAAACTTAGGTTCATCAAACACCACATGTATTGTTTCTTCATGTTTCAATGACCTCTTGTTCAGCACCCTGAATGCCTTGCTGCCTGAAGAGTATCCCAAGAAGATTCCTTCATCTGATTTTGGTTGGAATGTTTTCAAGTGTACTTTGTGATTTAGAATAAAACACTTTCTTCCAAATGGATGGAAATAGGATATGTTAGGTTTCCTTCCATTCCAAACCTCATAAGGTGTCTTCAACAGCTTCTTGTTTACTGATGTTCTGTTTTGTGTATAGCAAGCGGTATTGACTGCTTCAGCCCAATATCTTTCAGGTAGCAATGCTTCACAAATCATTGTTCTTCCTGCTTCCTTTAAAGTCCTGTTTCTTCTTTCAAGAACCCCTTTGCTTTGAGGTGTACCAACGACGACAAGTTGATGTAGTACATCATTCGTTCACAATATTCTCTTATAACTTTGTTGAGAAATTCGGTACTCGATCGATCTTATCTTTATTACTTGTTAAACTTTTCTCATTCGTAATCTCTTCAAAAGATTAGGCATACTTTGAAGTGTTTCACTTTTCTTGTTCATGAAGATCACCCAAGTGTATCTTGAATAATCATCCACAACCACTAAGGTGTATTTCTTTCCGGTTACACTTGTTGGAGTTATAGGTCCAAATAGATCCATATGCATAAGCTCCAACACTCTATTAGTTGATTGTTTGGTTTTTGATTTGAAGCTTGACTTTATCTCGTTTACCCCGCCGACATGCATCACATATGGCATCCTTTTTGAATGTGATCTCGGGTAAACCAATCACCGCCTTCTTCTTCACCAACCGATTAATATCATCAAAGTTTAAATGATTTAACTTCTTGTGCCATAACCAATTGAGTTCGGACTTGGTATGCACAATCGGCGAGTGTTTCGGAACTGCGCAGTAGACCAATCCACAACAAACATGTTCTCGTTGTCTTCTACCAAAGACAAGTACAACTTGATCACCTCTTTCACTAATGACAATACGATTGTTTTTGTCAAAAGTGACCTTGTATCCTATGTCACGAAATTGTCCAAAGGTGCTCGGCAAGTTGTAGTCCGGTCCTTCCACATATGCAACATTCTTGATTGTAAGTCCATTTCGATAAGTGTGCCATATCCTCTTGTATATCCAGGTGTATTCTTGTTGCCAAAATTCACCCTTGGACCATCTTTTGCCACAAAGTTTGACAAACAGTGCTTATTCTTTGTCATGTGTCTGGAACATCCACTGTCAAAGTACCAGACACCCTACAAAACAAAGTTAATGTATTTTAGGTACTCAAACCTGTTTGGGTCCATAGTGGTCAGTGGCAAGCATGACCCTTGGTATGTTTCCATAAGGTCTTCTCCTGAATGTGTCATACTTTGGTTCATACATGTATTCCACACATCCATAAGTTCTAACAGTAGGTTGTGTAGGAATCACATATGTTTTCTGGCCTTTTGGTTTATAATGCTGTTTAAAGTGATTCTTGGTGTTAGAAGCATTAGTATAACCATTTGTTTGCTGTTTGTTAGGAACAACCCTGTAATATGGAGTCTGCGAGGTCTTGTGTAGGTCCTCTCGCTGATCCCATGCCTAGGTTTTACCCTAGCCGCATGGTTATACTTGTTGTTTCTAACGGTAGGTACGGAGTATTCCAATCATCATCGGTGGGGAACGATCTACCTTTCGCCCGAGATAAGTATCCCTTGAATGATTAACATTTTTGGGTTTAGGATTCTTATCCTTGGAATATTTCTCGTTTCTTACCCTTCGTGGTTCGACGGACTTGGTAGCATGTCTGCTATCGGCAGGCTTAGAAGGCACGGCAGTCCTATTTTTAGATTTACTCTTTTTATTAGGAGCTGTTGACTTCTTTGACTTCTGATTTTGCTTCCTTGAAGCATTCTCATTGGATTTTACTGCCTCAGCAACCTTACTGGGAGTTGGGTCTAGTGCAGGTACAAACTTAGGACCAATTCTGGTACTAGGTTCAGTTACCTTCTTGGATCCACTCTTGTTAGATTGTTGAGTTCCAAATCCAAGCCTGTTCTATCACCATAAGGCTTTCCCGGATTTGTATGCGACGGAGAGAACGGGATGGTTCCGCGGATTCGAAATTTCTGCCGGATGATCGACGAGCTTACACCGATTCTCGTCCAACATCTTTTTCCTTACCTTTGAGAACCCTTAATTCAGCTTTCAATCTTCCAACTTCTAAATCAAGATCTTCTTTTTCAGCCTTCACAATCTCATAACCAGATTGTATTATCCTCAGTTGATTAAGGATGGCATCCAAAGTCTCATTGTTGTCAAAATTTCTAGGATTTGAACCACAAGTTGTTTCACAATCACTTCCAGCAGGAGTATTGATGGATACAGTATTGTATACCTCCTCAGTTTCATCCATATTGGTCATCAAAGCATAATCTTCCATATCAGCAACCAGTGCTGTGTCATCTGATTCATTTCCCTTTTCAGATTCAACTTCATACCCTGATTCATCTTCAGCACCATAGCCTTCTTGCCATATCTTCTTTGTTGACTTTTGGTCTTCAGTAGGTCTGGACAATCAGGTCTAAAGTGTCCAGGCTTCTTACAGTTGAAGCAAAGATAATCAGGTTCATTGCTTTGTTTTAACTCAGGACATTCAGGTTTGAAGTGTCCTGGTTTCTTGCAATGAAAGCATAGATAGTCATCATCTTTCTTTGACTCCTCTTTCTTTCTCTCAGTAGGCCTCTTTGTGAAATTTCTTGCAGGGGCCTTTCCAGTCTTCATCATTCTGATTTTCTTTCTCAGTAGGGCAATCTGCTCCTGCATCTCATCCAATGAGATCATCTTGTCCTCCCGATGTTTCTTCTTGATGTGAAGCACCAATGCGGTGGTCTTTGGCTCTTCCTTTTCAGTCTCAGGTACAAGCTTTTTGCTAAATTCATCAGCCTTGAGATCTGAAAACAACTTGAAGGTGTCTTCTTCATGTAGCTTTCTCATTTCTTCTATTGCAGTCACCTTCATTTTCCAAACATCTTTTGCAGGTAGAGCCTTCAAGATTTTGGTGTTTATTTCTTCTTTTGAATAATTTACACTCAGCAGAGTAAGTTCATCCAGGATTGCATTGAATCTTGATTCCATTTGCTCAATGGTTTCATTTGGCAGCATCTTGAACTTTTGGAACCTTTTTCTGGCCACACTGATTTTATTCTTCTTTATTGCATCAGTGCCTTCACAGATCAAATGTATATTGTCCCAAAGTTCCTTAGCAGTTTTGCAATCTTTAACCTTCATGTACATATTGCTATCCAAAGTTCTATAAATGATATCAATAGCAATGTTGTTGAGGTTTGCTCTTTTTCTGTCTTCTGCATTCCATTCTCTTTTTGGTTTAGGAATGTACTCAGTTGTATCACCCACTTTATTCTTGCCTTGGTAATCTCAGGTGGTCCATCGGTCGGTACATCCATCATCTCATCATGAGTTGCAGCAAGGTATGCCTGCATTCGACGTTTATACTCATCAAATCTATCAAGAGAACACATCAACATAGTTCTAGCATACTGGGTGTTGTCCATGATGCAAGTCTTTGAAAATCAGTAACTTGAAAGAAAGTTTCAAAGAATTTTCACAAGCACAACAAGTAGGATTACTTCAGAACAGAAGCACGGCTCCGATACCAATTGTTGGTCCCTTGAAAAGGCTTTGGTTAAGTTTAGAGGTGGGGGGGTGAATAAACTTAACACTTAAAACTTTTTGGAGTTAACAAATTACGCAACTTCGACGATAGTCCGTCGATACTTCGAGAGTCTGCGAGACTTCGATAACCCGGCGATAAATAGTAGTCTCGATAGTTGAGTTTGCTTGAATTTGTGCGGCGGGATTATATCAAAATTAAGCCTTAATACTTGTTGTTAAATATGACACTAAGTATTAGATACTCGATAGTGCAAGTGTGTGATTTCGGTTGCTAGATTCGTAGGTTGATGTGCAAGATAAACTAAGTGCGAAATTAAATGCTTTGAAAGTATGTAAGCGATTTTATAGTGGTTCCGGTGGTGTAATCCTGTCGGTCCACTCTTCTCTGTGACGTTGGAGGAAATTCACTAGAGATCTTTGATGTAGGCTTGTTACAAAGATTCCTAAGTTGTTTGTCCTTCACCAATAACTATGGCTTCATAAACCGAAAACGGGAACGGTAGGATTGCCGCTCTGAGTCTTCCACTCGTCCTTGAAGGGTAGGATTGCCTCTTCACCACTCCACCACAAACAACGATCTTTCACACCCACGGATGCTTCACTTGTCTTCGACGGGTTCTTTATAAAATAAAGATTGAATCAAATAAATGATTCGGTTGCGGCGGCTTGATTAGGATGATATAATCGGCGGCTTGCGGTCTTCAAGTGTGTAATCTTAATGTAGCTTGAATACGAATGCACTTGAAGAAATTCTCTAGATCAGCAGCTTTATGCTCAGTAAGTTCAGCAGGGTGTTTTTCAGCTTAGAGTTATCTCTTAAAGTTTATCCAAAATTCATCCTTGTATTTCTGAGTTGAAAGTCCTCTATTTATAGGTAAGAATGCATGTGTCTTGTATTTGAAATTCAAATGTAACCGTTCCTTATTTTTTGTCCCATCTGATTTGCATTCTGTCACTATTCATAGGACTGACACTGTCAGAATTCCTTTTTGACAATGCAGTCTGTCCACCCCTTTGACTTGTATCCAATGGATAAAAATTATGAATCATCCCAACGTTCTTTTAATCTCAGCCTTTGATTTCCTTGATAAGTCAGAGGTAGTTGGCTGTCCTTATCCATGTAATCTTTCAATAATCTTGAATTAATCGAGGTATTATATCGGCGGGTTCATCGGTCTGTCGAGATACATATCGATCCGTTTGAATTCCAAATTTACGTGTATAAAATACACTGCTTTATTGTGATTTCTTTTATCTAACTTTTATCCGTGAAGTTAGATTACACCTTTTTAAATTATAACCAAGTTCCAAACATCATCCAACTTATGGAACTTAGACCTTCTACACAAGGTATATGTGATCGGTTTAGGTCATCACCGGCTTGCCTAAATTCGATCCCATATCCTTGACTTAAATTACTAAGTTTGATCCCTTAGCCTTACAGAATCGAGTTTGAACCCTCGGCCTTCGGCCTTCGGTCTTCGGCGGGTTCCTGACTAGTCTACTGACCTATCTACCCTACTGACCTAGACTAGTCTGCTGACAGAAGTCAGCTGACCATTACAGTGCTTGTTTGATCAAACATATTTATGAATCAAACTCTAATAAACCTATACAATTAATCTAGACATCTTTTTGCCTTTGCACTATAACAGCTAGTCTGGCACTCATCATCAAAACTAAGAAATAAGTCCAACACTACAGACCAGTCAGCAGGCTGCTGAAGTTGCTGAGTTTGTTAACTCCAAAAGTTTTAAGTGTTAAGTTTATTCACCCCCCTCTAAACTTAACCAAAGCCTTTTCAAGGGACCAACACAATCCGTGATCGCTGGATTCTGACTCGTCAGGTGCATACCCATGGCCTCAGCATTCTCTTCGTTACTTGGGGTACGCTCAGAGGACATCCTGAAAAAACCACAAGGGCGAGGCGGATAGTCAATCACCTAGACTTGGAAGTCGGGCCGAGACAAGCATGTCCACTCATCATGACACCTCGCCCCTCCGTTTTCCTGCCAAAAAATTACAAGACTAAATATCTAACGTCATTAAGGAAACCGAAATAATGAGCAATGGTTCAACATTCTCCCGGCAATCAAAGCCACATAGAATCTACGAACATTCATGACAAATCTGAAATGAATGCAAAACATCTACAAAATATGCAGCTGCACTAGATATATCATAAGAGACGGTTCAAATTCAAAGCAAAAATAGGAGAAAGTTCCCTCAAACGGTTCAAACCTCAATTAAATCATTGATTCATGCCTTTGTTAAACATTTCTAGTGCAAAGCAACTTACAAGAGCAAAAAATGGAGGAAAAATCAAGGATTTACCTGATATTTGATGATCTTTTTAAATTAAAAGTTTGGAGATCGACCGGAAAACTCAAAAACTTGCCAGAAATCGCTTGCTTCTGCTGGAAACTGCTACTGCACCGCCGGAGTCTTCTTAAAATGTCTGGATTATTTAAAGGATCACCGGATATTTAAGCTAATGGAAGGAGAAAATGCGAAAGTGTTTTAGGGTTGGGGGTTGCCCCCTTTAAATAGGCAGCCCAGGAAACGAACCGTCACACCCTTTAATTCGAAATTCCAAATGGATAACTGTTACGCAGTTATGAGGGGAATTTCAACCAATCAGAGCTCGCGACCCTTCACGTCAACCGTCACGTCAGTTATGGAACCAAGGTCACACCTTGAATAATTGCTAGTCACCATAACCGCCTACGGCCTCACATTTGTCCACTTGATAGCGCAACGATCGTGTCTGTCCGCTTAACAGCGCAGCGTTCATGTTTATGCGCTTCATAGCGCGGCATCCCGTAATGAGTCACTTTATGCCATAAAGTTGCTTAAACTCGCCGACCTCATAGCGCGGTTCGAGCCTATCCCCGCAAGTGCACAACATTTCTCGGCAAGACGAGCACGTCATGACAACCGACCCAAGCTCGATACTCCCACAATCAGCACCACCTCTAACAGAGTTCACAGGGCCGCGGTATACTAATACGGTCGCATTTCTACTCCCCGACTAACTTCGCCAGCTAACAGTTAAGGCACGGAGTAGGGGGCCATTGATATACCAAACCCGAGTGCGATCCAACAAACCCGTAAAGGATCTGACATCGCTGTCACGTCTCAGCTCGAGACCTCTATTGCCGCCAGCTTACCTGGCAGTAAGTCAACCTTTAGGTCAGCACACCAACATGCCCCGTACATGGTCAAGGCTGGGCGCCGAACGTCCAACCTTCTAGTCCGTTGGCCGATCTTACAATATGTGCCCGCTACCATTAGGCGAACATGTTAGGAAATCAAAGCGGGAACGCAGCGGAATTCAAAATTTTATTTCCTTTGTCCAGGATCGACTTCGTTTAAGCAATAAATAAATAAGCTAGTAGACGGTAGTTACCTTGCTTGATCTAAAAGATCGACGCTTTGACCATCTAAGGAGAGTAGTGGTGCATGGAGCCGCCCAAGTGTTCGGCCTCTACCGCCAGTCCACACAAACAACCCGCTGGAATCCACCATGGGATTGCTACTAGAAAAACTCGGTTGCTAGACCGACCTTTTCTCTCTCTCAAATCTCTCTCTAAGAAGCTCTCTATTTTTCACAAGAAACTATTAGTCTCTTGGAATTGTGATATACAAAAGAGCTAGTCAAGCCCTCCTTTAAATAGAGTGTGGTGCGCCTCTATGACAATCCCAATCTGATTGGGAGAAGCTTCCTAGTAGATTGAGGAGAAAAAAAAATTTTCCTAATAAAATAAGGAAAATACCTTTGATTGATTTATCTCAATTTAATTTAATATCTTATATTAAATATTTCCAAGATATTGTCAATATCTAATATTGACTATCTTTATCTTATTACCATAAATCTATATTCCAAAAATCAACTAATATCCAATATTAATATTATGGTAATCTTATTAATTAAATTGTACAATCCAAGTCTATCATATACACTTGTAAATGGCGCCCCCTTAGCTAATAAATTGGCTTCCGGAATATTCTTTAATTAATATAATGCTATGATTAATTAATTTGCAAAAACCCATGTGTATCAATATACATCATGACATGCGCCCCACATGTATCAAAATACATATATTTAATTAATCAACATAATTAATATCTTGTATTATATTTATTCATAATAAATACTACCATATTAATTTACTACTATAACCTTTATAGTATGAGATAAATTCTTTCCTTATTTGGTTATCTCGATAACCGCATTTTAATCCGTCTTGATGTTCATATGTGTGTGACCCGATAGGCTTCCGAATATGTTGGCCGTAGACACAAAGTGCAAATTACAAAAATTCCCTTCATACTTAACGATCACGGGATAGCGTCTAGCAACACACCGTGACCCCCAATCATCGGAAGAGTCAAATGCAATGACTACTACCTTTCATGTGAAACGGTTACCGTGTAAATAGAATCCTATCGCTGTAGTAATATCCATACGGTCGTACGTCGAGTGTCAAACATCAACGACCGTATCTTATAATCTGGATACCATGCTCTCTCGAAGTAACTCATTTACTTCCACTTTTCAAAGATTCATGAGAGTAAGCCATTCATTATAAGAAGGCCCTTTCGGATATTCACCCCTACTATCAGGGTACGCGATTTCCGGACGACCAAACATGTATACTCCGCATGCTTCAGTATCACACCCAATCACTACCGCATGATCACCCTGTGGATAGGGGAAACCTCAATAGTGTCAAATCATGACAATCCACACCGTGATGCCATGTAGACTCCGGTCCTAAGGATAATTACACACCCGTCACATAGTGTGACACTTAGCAGTGTAAGTGGGTCAGTCTAACGTACGCATTCTCTAATACACGTCCACGTACAGTCCAAGTGTCTCTACACTTCGATAGACGAGATCTATCCCTGCCCTTAAAGACCGATGACATCTAATACGTGCTAGCATGTTTGTACTATCAATGCCTTGTTTAATAGTACATAATCCTAGAGACATTTAAGTATCAAACTTATTAAAGTGATTAGAGATCTCATCAACCATAATCTCCTATCATGGTTTATCTATCACAGTTTAATATTAAGGATGTTATCATATAATAATTCATAATTGGTTCTTTAAAAGAACAAATATATGACAACAGAAAAACCATTTAATATATGTATAAACATAAAGAAATAGTAGAAATGATCCGACCCGGTCGGATCCGGTCCAACCCGATTGGGTTTAGGACACTATTTCAATAGAATAGGGTTCTCACTTGTCATTAGCAAAGGCAAGACTGCTCAACGATCAAGGCGAAAACATCGCGACCAGCACTCATACGAGTCCGATCATCTAATTATTTACTCCTGATTGTAATTAATTATGTCCCAACGTACTTAATTAAGTCTTGTCACAATTATCCTAATCACCATTAGTGATCCGCCTATAAATATGGGCACCTGATATACTACTTTTATATGATTAAATATACGTTATCAACGAATTCTATATAAAATACATGAAATTATGATATAAATGATATGAAATGTTAATCTTTATAGTTTAGAGTAGTTAGTAGTAAAATTAGTAATAATAGTAAAAAGTTATCATTTTGTACCGATTTTAGTAAATCGGAGTGTCGTGTCAGATTTACGTGGGTATTTGTGGTATTTTATTGCAGATATATAAACCAAGACCCCGAGAATCGACATATTGAAGTATAATCATATCTCTGGAAGGATTTAGAGAGTGTCACGAGCTTAAGTGGTCAAGTGGTCAATCGAAGTGGTCAAGTGGCTAATCGATTCGATTAAGTGGTAATCGAGAAATATCTACGACAAACGAATGGCTCGTCAAAACGACATTTTCTGAAGAAGAGTCCTTCATGGAAGTTGTAGATTATTCGAAGAGCTTTCCAATGGATCTTGAATCATGTTGTTTGGAGATCGGGAACTCGAGATATGAATTTTATAAGTTATATATATAATTATAATTATATATATATCCTCGCACATGCTGATTAATCAAGGGGGTGGATTCAATCATTAGACCGGCCCAGTCCGGCCTACTCTCGGACCGGTCCGGCCTTGGGAATTTTTCCTATATATAGGAGCTCATTTGCAACAGAACGGAGTGTACCAATATATATACATATAGCATATATATACATATATATATATATATATATATATATATATATATATATATATATATATCCTCCTTCTTCTTTTCTTTTATTTTAGTAGTTTGTAAATAGGCCTTATGCCAAAAATAATAATATCGTAGTACTTGTTGTAATGCTCGGGAAATTATCGGAAGTTCAGTGTTGTTGAAGTCGTTGTAATGTCCGGAAGAACACGACTCTGATTCAGCAGTTGTAATCGGGTAAATTTCTAAAGTATTTACGTTTGTTATGTTTGTTTTTATCTTTTTAGTTGTTATAATGTTATTAGGCTAAATCTAATAACTAACCAAAGTTATGTAATCGTTTTATTTTGATCTTTTCGGTAAAGGAATGCTGTCTAATTAAAATTGACTAAAATTGAGTTAATTGAATCTTTTTCTATTTTGCAACGTATTGATAATATTCGGATTGACGTAATTAACCAAGATGAATCGCACCATATAACCTAACGATGAACCGACCGAGAGAAGTTAGGATATGAGATAAAAGATAGAAAAACCGGAGGGTAAAATTGGCCGTGCGAAAGCGTGACTACGGAATCCTATTTCCTACCCGGGGGCAGATTTGTCTTGGGAAAGATGGATCTTATTAAAATTGTGCTCGAGATCGTAATAATGTTAAAATCAACGGTTTAATTGAAACTAACACCGGAAAGTTAAATCGATCCGCCTGACAACCGGAGCCTTTTGAATAACATCGGCCGTCTGACAAACGGAATAACCTCTTTTATCCGGGGTAGATTTGTACTCGGTACCTGTTCAGACTAACTGAGATTAGCATGGGGCAGTTGTGGAGATTGAACTGATGACAATGACATATGACAATTTCATACGCTCGTGTGAGGAGGAATTGTTAACCTCAGGAGTGCACCGTTTCATTTTCTCAATTGGACCTAATATAAAAGGAAAGATCGAGCACATTCTGTTTACTGAAAAAGATCGTATAAATCAATTATATAAACTTTGGCTAGTTCTATAAAATTATCTGGCTAGTTCTATTTGTCTATTACTATAAACTATATATTGGTATCTATATATTTATATCTATATATATATTTTGCATTCCATGTACATCTATATATATTTATATATCTATATATATTATATTATAATAACTTTTAAATTACGCATTTATTTTATGTTAAGTAGAATAGTAGTAATCTCGTGTGATAAAATTGCGGTTTAGATCGAGTTAATAACAGCTCTTTGGTGTTTAACCACACTTAAAAGAATTACCATGTTTTCCCTGAGGATTCGACACTCTGACTCACCACACTAGCACTACAGTTTGACCCGGTACACTGCCGGTTAGGATCTATATAGCCTAGAAAAGGTCCGTCAGCTTTCTGGCGCCGTTGCCGGGGAAACGTCGCTAATTTCTTTCTTTGTGTCTATGGTTACTACTTGTATTAGCTCAAAATTCTCGAGAATAAGTCAACATTTTTTCTTATCTCATTTCTATTTTATTTTTCGCTGGTATCTACTTTCTTTTAGTTACCAATTTTTCTTCTTTTACCAAAAGTCGAGCATTTTTCTATTTTCGTTAGTTGATGACCAGAAGTGGTAAGGCCCCGCTCACTCCTTATAAGCCTGACATAAACACTTACGAAAGGCAGTTAAGAGTAGAGAGTAAACGTGGTCATACTAGTCAGGGAAATCCTGACGAATCATCTTCAAACAAAAATACGAAAATGGCTGAAACTAGTGATGAAACAAATGAACAGAGTCTAGAACATGCTCTAGGACATGGACAAAACCCTGTTAACCCTAATAATAATAATAATAATAGAAATAATCAGAATCGGAAGCAGAATAATCGTAATAACCCACCAAACCCGAGACCTATCTGTGATCAAACCATAAGAAGAAACCAGACTAATAATCCCATACTTTTACCCAATGAAGGAGCAAATAATTTCGAAATTAAATCTCATCTTTTTGGTTTAATTGACGCAAGAGCCCAATTCCTAGGAGAGGATGATGAAGATCCACATCATCATCTCTATCTTTTGAAGAACTCGTGCAATACAAACCAAAAGCCAAGGTGCTCGTAAGGAAACTAACGAGGATGACTATGTTTTCTTTTTCTTTAAAAGGACGAGCCCGAGATTGGTTTATGTCTCTTCCACATCATTCACTTACTAGTTGGGAAGATATTCAAACCGAATTTACGAAACAATATTTCACTCCAGACGAAATTTGGAATTAAAAGTCGAGGTTGCTAACTTTAGACAAGGATCGAAGAAACGCTTGGGAATGCCTGGGAAAGATTTAAAAAATTGTTAAGAGCTCTGTCCCGATCATGGTTATTCCTTAGATATGCAAATTCAACTTTTCCGTCGTAAATTAAGAAAAGATTCACGTGCGTATGTAGATCATGCATGTGGTGGTTCTTTAATGATGAGTGAAGCTCAAATAGTTTACGATGCTATAGAAAATATTTCCAAAAATAACGTAATGTGGGAAACCGGTTCTAGCACCGGAAAAGTAGCTTTTGCGGGAGAATGTACATCTAATACGGAAGTTCTAGCACATTTAGAAAATTTGAGTAGGAAATTTGATGGCCTACAATCAAACAAAAACCAAAGTTCGAAAAATAGTACACCAATTGAATACTCAAATCGGGATAATATGCCATTAGGAATCGAAGAACCAACGGGATATTCAAGAGAGGAGGTGAGTTTTCTTCGAAAGATAGGAATTTGAACAATGCATATTCAAACTCGTTTAATGCGATTAGAAGAGATCACCCTACTTATCGATGGTCTGAAAACCCTAGTAAGCAAGGACAACCGTGTTGGTCCCTTGAAAAGGCTTTAGTTAAGTTTAGAGGGGGGTGAATAAACTTAACACTTAAAACTTTGGAGTTAACAAATTCTGCAACTTCGGCGGCTGCGTGATACTTCGATAGTCTGCGTCGAGACCTCGATAGCTGTTCGATAAACGGTAGTCTGCGACGGTTCGATTCTTGAATTTGTGCGGCGGAATAATATCAAAATTAAGCCTTGTTACTTGTTGTTAAATATGTTACCAAGTATTAGATACTCGGTAGTGTATGTGTGTGATTTCGGTTGCTAGATTCGGCGGTTGATATGAATAATGACTAAGTGCGAAAAGTAAATGCGGTAAGTAAGTAGAGAGATTTTATAGTGGTTCCGGGTGATGTAATCCTGTCGGTCCACTCTTCTCTTGTGATGTTGGAGGAAATTCACTAGTGATCTTTGAGTTATACGTTACAAAGAATCCTAGGTTGCTTGTCCTTCACCAATAACTATGGCTTCACAAGCGAAAACTCGGGAACGGTAGGATTGCTTTGCTCTGAGTCTTCCACTTGGTCCTTGAAGGGTAGGATTGCCTCTTCACCGGCTCCACCACAAACCAACGAGTCTTTCACACCTAACGGATGCTTCTTGTCTTCGACGGGTTCTTTATAAAATAAAGAATGAATCAAATAAATGATTCGGTTGCGGCGGCTTGATTAGGATGATGTAATCGACGACTTGCGGTCTTCAAGTGTATATGCTTGATGCGGCTTGAACACGAATTCACTTGAAGAAAATAACTAGATCGGCGGCCTTAAGCTCGGTAAGTTCGACGGGGTGTTTTTCGGCTCGGTGTTATCACTTGAAGTTTATTCCAAAATTCATCATCTTCTTCTTGAGTTGAAAGTCCTCTATTTATAGGTAGGAATGCATGTGACTTGAATTTGAAATTCAAATGTGACCGTTCCTTGTATTTGTCCCATCCTCACTTTGCATTCTGTCACTATTCATAGGGCCGACAACTTGTCGGGATTACTTTTTGACGGTGCGATCATCCACCCCTTTGACTTGTATCCAATGGATAAAAATAAGGATCATCCCAACGTCTTTTTAATCTCGGCCTTTGATTTGCTTGATAAGTCGAGAGGTAGTTGGTCGTTCTTATCCATGTAATCTTCCAATAATCTTGAGTTAATCGAGGTATATATCGGCGGGTTCATCGGTCTGTATTGTAAAACCAATCGATCTGCGAACATCATTATTTTGTCGTAAAATATAATGCGGTGATTACTTTTATCTAACTTTTATTTATGAAGTTAGATTACATCATTTTAAATATAACCAAGTTCCAAACATCATCCAACTTGTGGAACTTAGACCTTCACACAAGGCATATGTAATCGGTTTAGGTCATCACGGACTTGCCTAAAATCGATTCCATATCCTTGACTTTAATTACTAAGTTTGATCCCTTAGCCTTCATTAACGAGTTTGAACCCTCGGCCTTCGGTCTTCGGTCTTCGGCGGGTTCCGGACCGGTCTGCGGACCTATCTACCCTGCGACTAGACCGATCTGGCGATATCAATCGGCGGCCCTTTCGATGCTTGTTTGATTAAACCTATTTATGAATCAAACTCTAATAAACCTATACATTTTATCTAGACATCTTTTTGCCTTTGCACTATAACGACTAGTATGGCACTCATCATCAAAACTAAGAAATAAGTCCAACAATTTCCCCTTTTTTGGTGATGATGCCACTACCCTCACCTAATCGGCAAAGCAAAAAGATAAAAACAAAAACGAACAAATTCGAGTCAATTCTCATTATAAATATTTGTTCACGGTTATTACAACTAGATACGGCAAAGATAATCAGTGAAAAGTAGCTGATCTATTGTCTCTTCTCTCTTTCTTGTCTAGCCTTCTCAGCTTGCTCTTGATAAGCTCTGATTTCTTCTATCATTTCAATCATCCATTCATTCTCAATTAGTGTAAAATCAATATAGTGATTGACTTGTTTCCACCAATTCCATGCTTCAGGCAGGACAAGATTGATCTGATTCACCCTGAAACCAAACTTCATATACAGCTCCTTAAATTCATTCAGTGAATCTTTTGCTTTTGTAATTGGCAGCACCTTTTCACCTTTGCTACTTCTTCTACCTCTGGAATTTGCTCTTAAAGCTCTAATCCTTGCCTCCCAAAACTTCAAACTCAAGAAGGAGTTAAGACCTTCATGAAATCCCATGTCACGATAGGGTCTCCTTCTGTTATGGAACTCTTTCTTGTACTGTGATAGGAGATCATCAGTGAGTTGCACTCTGCCAGGTGCAGGTTGCCTAAAAGCATTTGTATCATCAGTCCATCTCTTCTGTGCAAAGAGTCTAGCGACCTCCTTTCTTTGCGGTGATTGGCCCTCTTCCCCCTTAGTGACATCATCAACAAAACGTGAGATGAGGCCATGAATAGCTTCCTGTGATACTATCACTCTGTGTAATTGACCTGCCATTGTTCCAGTTCTAGTATCAAGTGAAGTAATCCTTGATTGCGGGGTCTCTTCCGGTCGTTGATCCTTTCGGTGAGTTTGGGATCGGGCATAGCGAGTTGTTGTGCGGCGGCGAGCTCGGCGGCTTCGACAAGCTTGTCAAGTTTTTGATGAATGGATGTAAGTTGATCTTTCAAAAACTTGTCCTTCGGTGTGTTCCCTTGCTTGATATATCTTACATCATATATCATATCATTTATAGCATTTTGAGTGGAAGCAAAGTTTGAAGCGAGTTTGTATCGGCGGATTGTCTGTTTTCATTGACCGAGCCATCGAGTTCTTCAAATTTTCTTTCTTGTCCGTCGATTGAGTTCTTAAGCGTTGCATATCATTTCTTACGGTCCTCAACTCATTTAGTACTTCAGCGGCACTCCACCGGCCATTCTACTATCGGTAGATCCATCGACGAGCTCCTCAACTCGTATTGTGCACTGTTGACTGCCGAAGACCATTGCTCTACTCATATCTCTCCCGGCGGGGGGAGGTCCTTCCTCAACCATTGCACCAAGAACATCTTCAAGGATAGGATCTTGTGCGGGTTCCTCGACAACTTCTTCTTGTCCAAAAATTTGAAATTCTTCATCACTTTGTAGTCATAATCCAAAGTTTGTTCTTCTTGATTAACACCGGCGGCCTGGCGATTATCCTTCCCTACAAAGTGGTCTTGACTCCGAAGGCTCCACTACGGCGGCCTCATTAACAACGGGGGTTTCCTCCAAACCCAAAGTTTGTTCCAACTTTGTGTCCGAGTCTTTGTTTGAGACTCGGCGGCTGTACCTCATGTTCCAACCTTTGTCCGAGTCTTTGTTTGTACCCCAAACAACACTGTACCTCCTCTTCAATTTCCTGTGGATTAAAGATATTGGTATTATCCACTTGAAAACCTTCGCATGACCAATCTTGTGCGGGATGATGGCGTTTTTAGTAAGAGTGCCTTCAATGTCAAATCCATCTTGATATTCAATGGATTCCTCGAACTAGCACTTGGTTCACTAAAGTCAACGACTTTTTCTTGATCCAAATCAACAATCTGTTCATCTTCGGGTTGTCCGGCGAGCTTTACAACATGAAATGTAGCGAGATTCATCAACTAGCCTACCATCACTCAATGTAATTCCCTCGTTGATCAATGCTTCTAGATCATCCATGGTGAGATCTTGTAGATCCTCATCCATTTCTTCGGTCTGTCGACCCTCGGCGGATCTACCGACATCGGTGGATGTTGTGCGGGTGGATCATTTATCAAAGCGATCCCACTAGATTCTCACAGTCTGAGGGAAAATCTCCCCTTGAGTCAGATGATGAGGAAGAATCATCATCACCATCTCTTGGATCTCTGAACTTAATACCCTCCTCCTTCTGTTGCTCATCAAATAGATCCATCAGTCTGGATTGCAGCAGAGTGGTATCAACCAGATCCAGCAAGTTCTCCACTCCCAACTTGTCAAAAACCCACTCTTCAAAATCTGTCATTGGTTGAGCAGCTGGTTTTTGTCTTTTGTAGAACCCAAACTTCCACTGGAAGTAATCAGCAATTTGCTGAAGTTTGGGATCCATATACTCTTCGATTTTCTTGCTCTTTTTCACATGCCTTTCAAATGGCATAAAAGAACTCTGGGAGCGACTCCGGTAGCTTGTTGACCTCCAAAGGTTCCAACAAGCGATTCATGGTATCTTACTACGGATGTTTGAAAGTCGACGGAGTTCTTGTGATTGTACATTTGTACCTACTACTTCCATCGTATCACACTTGGTTCCCCGACTTACATGCTCATCGAGCGGGGTTAGCGACGGTACGCTCTTCCCCCGAGCTATTGCCAAATTTGCGGGGTCTTCAACCAAGTCTCCAATCACCTCTTCAACCACCACGGCGGGTTCGGGTTCGGTGGTTTGCTTGTGGTTCTTCGGTGGATACTACGGCGGGCTCGGGGTCGGTAGGCTGCGTGTACATCCTCTACGGTTGCTCAAAAACAACTTTGTTCGGCATCGGTAGACTTGATAACTTCTTCATTTGAGGAATCACGATAACAACGGGTGGAATAATAGTTAAGGGCTCGGCCTCAACGGCCTCTTCTTCTTCTACGACACCTCTTCTTGGACTTTTTGTTTTTCCAAGATTCTTAATTCTTTTCCTTTGCCATACTTCTTCTTTTTGGCAACCTCCTTCATCCTCTTGGATAGGGGTTCATCATCATCATCATCATCATCATGTCCAGTAGATTTTCTCTTTCTACTATCTTCTTTCTGTTGTTTTGTCGAATTTCAACAACCAGTTCTTCTTGCAGCTACAGCAGGGTCAGTAACCTCCACTTGACCCTCAGCAGACTCAACAGTCTGTGCTGTTTCCTTTCTTGTTCTTTTTGATTTCAAGATTTACGTAATCTTCCTAACATCGACACTTTTTCTCTTTCCGGCGAGTTTTCTTTGATGCGGCGGGTTTGATGGATATCTTCTTAGTTTGCTTGAACACCGCTCACCACCGACATCACCGTCATCTCCATCATCATTATCATCGGCATCTCTCCGGCAATCTCTTCATCATCATCAAGTCCGGGAATTGCATAATCAATCTCCTTTTTGTATACGGAGCGATTTATGTCAAGCGGTTCAAGATCGGGAACCTCCGGATGATTCGACGGGGTCGAACCATCAAACCTAGGGGTAAGGCCTTTGATTTTCTTTTCTTTAATTTGTCCTCCTTGGCTATCTTCTTCATATAATGAATGAAATAACCACCCCAATCAAATTTCATGCTTACGCAAATGATAATCATCGGCTCTATCTTGGGTCCCGATAGAGTATCCATACTTGCCAACTAGCCCAAGAATGTTCTTTGCAATGAGCTTGCTCGACGGACGTATTCATTACCAATATTTTTGCGGTTGATGCACAGTGCGATTTGATAGTTGCTTCGTCTTGATCGATCTACAAAAGCCATCTTGTCCAATCCCATAGCTTCGGGATTGATTTGAACCATCAACAACTTCTTCAAAACCAAACACTTCTCTCGGCAGATTAGAGGAGATTACAAGCTCCTCACCATTCACGATGGTTTTGAATGCTTCGGTTCCTTCTTCTATAACAATATTTTTCCGAAATCAATAACATTGGTGTATGATATTGTTTCTAATCGATGTTGAGTTTGTTCTCCGGGCACGCAAACCTTCTTATTCTTCGACCTATATTAATAGCCGAGTTCCGTTTTGTTTGCATCAACAACATAGCCTCTTACACTTTGGCTTGATTCGATTTGAACCTCAATCCTTTCCGCCATTGAAATAAGAAAAAGATGAAGAAAGATTGCTCTCAAATCTGTGTTCACACGTTGTAGATTTTGCGAGAGATAAAGCGAAATTGCAAGTGGAGAAAGCTATTTTGTATAACGATCGATTTTATAGACAGTGAGTAGTTGAAACTGTCATAGCACGTACATTGAGGTAACCACGATTAAATTTGATTAAGTGCTGTCTTGACACGTAGCCCATTACTCCACCATAACGTTTGAAACCGTTGGATGGTTTGGCTTTGTGGTAATAATGGATAAAATAAATATCCCGCCAATATGCTTTTTGACTTTAATTATTTTGAGTGAGTAACGTTCCCTCCCGGCGGGGTAATCCTCGGCGGGGTGGGCTCGGCGGTGTCTTGATAAGTAGACTTCAGCAGCCTGCTGACAAAAGTACTCTCGCTTGAACCTTGTTTTCTTCTTGTTTTGTTCAATTGATAATACAGGATGAGGTTTAATACCAATGACCGATCTGTCAAGTGAGCTCACCCAAAATGACAAAGACCAATCCCCTTGGCAACCTCATTTGCTCAATTGTCCAAACATAAGTACATGGAATTGTTGATACCAATGACTAGTCGCTAAGTGAGCTCACCCAACATAGCAAAGACTAATCCCCTTGGTGAATTCCGACAACTGCTGAATATCGAGTCAATCTTTATGATTCCAAGTTCGGTCCTTAGTTTAGCAAATCTTTCACTTTGTCAAGAGGTTTAGTGAAAATATCGGCAAGTTGATCTTCGGTAGGAATGTATAGAACCACTACATCTTTCTTTTCAACATGATCTCTTATAAAATGATGTCTCACATCAATGTGCTTGGTTCTTGAATGCAAAACGGGATTTTACGTGATTGCAATTGCACTTGTGTTGTCACACATGATTGGAATTTCCCTTTCTTCAATTCCATAATCCCTTAATTGTTGTCTTAGCCAAAGTACTTGTGCACGGCGGCTTCCGGCGGCAATGTATTCGGCTTCGGCGGTGGAAGTTGAGATAGAATTACATTTCTTGCTAAACCGGGAGACCGATCTATTTCCCATTAAGCGACGGGTCCACGAGGTGCTTTTTCTATCAATCTTGCATCCGGCATAATCGGAATCCGAGTAGGATATTACTTTGAAGCTTCCTTCCTTGGAATACCATATCCCTACTCCCAGGTCTCTTTAAGATACTTGAGAATTCTCTTAACTTGCACCTAAATGACTTTCTTTAGGTTTAGATTGAAATCTTGCACAAACACCTACGGCAAAGGATATATACGAGTCTGTGGCGATGAGATACGACGGACGCCTATCATCCTTCGTACAAAGTCTGATCAACATCTTTGCCTTCTTTATCTTCATCCAATCTGATGTTTGTACTCATAGGAGTTGAATTCTTAGTGCTGTTTTCCATACCAAATTTCTTCAGCAACTCTTTGGTATACTTGGTTTGATGAATGAAGATTCCATCCTTTATCTGTTTAACTTGCAATCCCAAGAAGTAATTCATTTCTCCCATCATACTCATTTGGAATTTGCTCTTCATTAGATTTGCAAACTTTTCACAAAGTAAATCATTCTCAGAACCAAAAATTATGTCATCCACATAAATTTGTACCGAAACGAGTCTTGTCCCCTTCAACGATTACGAAAAGTGTCTTGTCAATGGTCCCTTTTGTAAAACCATTGTCCACCAAGAATTGAGATAAAGTCTCATACCATGCTCTTGGTGCTTGTTTCAATCCATAAAGTGCTTTGTTGAGTCTATACACTTTATCTTCTTGATCTTTAACTTCAAATCCGGGAGGTTCTTGAACATACACTTCCTCCTCAAGGATCCCATTCAAAAATGCACTCTTGACATCCATTTGATATACTTTGAAGTTCTTATATGCGGCATGTGCTAGGAATAATCGATAGCTTCCAATCTTGCAACGGGTGCATAAGTTTCATCAAAATCTATTCCTTCCTTGCTTGAGAATAGCCTTTTGCAACTAGTCGGCCTTATTTCTCACAATGGTACATGATTCATCAAGTTTATTTACGTATACCCACTTAGTACCAATGATATTTGCATGACTTGGCCTTTCAACTAGTGTCCAAACTTGATTTCTTTCAAATTCATTTAATTCTTCTTGCATAGCAATTATCCAATCTGGATTTGAAATTGCTTCTTCAACAACTTTAGGTTCCATTTGAGATAGAAAACAGGTAAACATAGCTTCCAGTTGTCTTCTAGTCCTCACACCTTGCTGTACATTGCCAATAACTTGTTCAGCAGGGTGATTCCTTAACCATTGAGGATTTTGGTTATTTTGATTTTCAGGAACATCATCTTCAGTAGGGTCTGCTGTAGTTTCTTCTACAGGGGGGTCAGCAGATCCTTGAACTGCTTCAGTTGTTGCATCAGTAATATTGTCAGCAGGGTGTTCGGCAGGGGCAGTATCAGAAACTTTTAAGTCATTGAATCTTTCCAAAACTTCCACACAATCTGGATCAGTGACTTGTTGATTCTTAGCGAGTTCATGATCTTCATCTTCCATTCCGGTAAACTTAGGTTCATCAAACACAACATGGATTGTTTCTTCATGTTTTAGTGACCTCTTGTTCGGTACCACGAATGCTCTGTTTGGAAAGAATATCCCAAGAAAATTCCTTCATCGATTTTGGTTGGAATGTTTTCAAATGAACTTTATGATTTAGAATAAAACATTTGCTTCCAAATGGGTGAAAATAGGATATGTTAGGTATCCTTCCATTCCGATCTCATAAGGTGTCTTCGACGGCTTCTTGTTTACTTGATGTTCTATTTTGTGTATAGCATCTTGTATTTCTTGCTTGACCCAATATCTTTCGGTAGCAATGCTTCACAAATCATTGTTCTTCCCGCTTCCTTTAATGTCTGTTTCTTCTTTCGGCAACCCCATTTTGCCGAGGTGTACCAACGACGGACAAGTTGATGTAGTACACCATTCGTTCACAATATTCTCTTATAACTTTGTTGAGAAATTCCGTACCACGATCGATCTTATCTTTATGATTGTTAAACTTTTCTCATTTTGTAATCTCTTCAAAAGATTAGGCATGCTTTGGAGTGTCTCACTTTTCTTGTTCATAAATATCACCCGGGTGTATCTAGAAAAATCATCCACAACTACTAAGGTGTATTTCTTTCTGTTACACTTGTTGGAGTTATTGGTCCAAAAAGATCCATATGCATAAGCTCCAACACTCTGTTAGTTGATTGTTTAGTCTTTGACTTGAAACTTGACTTTATCTGTTTACCTTGCGACATGCATCACATATAGCATCCTTCTTGAATGTGATCTCGGGTAAACCAATCACTAATTTCTTTTTCACCAACGATTAATATCATCAAAATTTAAGTGATTTAACTTCTTGTGACATAACCAATTGAGTTCGGATTTGGTATGCACAATCGAAATGAGTTTACGGAACTGCAGTAGACCAATCCACAACATACATGTTGTTTGCCTTCTACCACAAGTACAACTTGATCACCTCTCTCACTAATGACAATACAATTGTTTTTGTCAAAAGTGACCTTGTATCCCATATCACGAAATTGTCCGGTGCTCGGCAAGTTGTAGTCCGGTCCTCCACATATGCCACATTCTTGATTGTAAGTCCATTTCGATAAGTGTGCCATATCCTCTTGTATATCCGGGTGTATTTTTGTTGCCAAAATTCACCCTTGGACCATCTTTTGCCACAAAGTTTGTTAGACGAGTGCTTATTCTTTGTCATGTGTCCGGAACATCCACCGTCAAAGTACCGGACACCCTACAAAACAAAGTTAGTGTATTTTAGGTACCCAAACTGTTTGGGTCCATAGTGGTCGATGGCAAGCATGACCCTTGGTATGTTTCCATAAGGTCTTCTCCTAAATGTGTCATACTTTGGTTCATACTTTGGTTCATACATGTATTCCACACATCCATAGGTTCTAACGTTAGGTTGTGTAGGAACCACATATGTTTTACGGCCTTTTGGTACATAATCTTTGTTTGAAATGATTCTTGTTGTTAGAAACGTTTGCATAACCATAGGTGTCTTGTCGTTAGGAACAACTCGTAATATGGAGTCTGCGAGGTCTTGTGTAAGTCCTCTGCGATTCCATTGTCTAGGTCTTACCCTAGTAGTATGGTTATACTTACTTGTTTCTAGCATTAGATGCGGGAATATTCCAATCATTATCGGCGGGGAACGATCTACCTTTCCCCCGAGATAAGTATCCCTTGAATGATCAACATTTTTGGATTTAGGATTATTATCCTTGGAATATTTTTGTTTCTTTCCCTTCGTGTCCGGCGGACTTAGTAGCGAGTCTGCTATCGGCGAGCTTAGAAGGCACGGCGATCCTATTTTTTGATTTATTCATTTTACTAGGAGTTTGTTGACTTTTGAGACTTCGATTTTGCTTCCTTGAGGCATTCTCATTGGGTTTTACTTGCTTCGGCGGCCTTGCTTGGGAGATGGATCTAGTGCGGGCACAAACTTAGGACCAAATGCGGTACTAGGTTCGGTAACCTTCTTGGATCCACTCTTGTTAGATTGCTTTGAGTTCCAAATCCAAGCCCGTTCTATCTCCATAAGCCTTTCCCGATTTGTATGCGGTATTGGAACAAGATGGTTCGAGCGGATTCGAGAGGCTGCTGGATGTTCGACGAGCTTATGCTTGATTCTGTCCAACTTCTTTTTCCTTACCATTGAGAACCCTTAATTCGGCTTTCAATCTTCCAACTTCTAACTCAAGAGCCTCTTTTTCGGCCTTCACAACCTCGCTAACCGTTGTATTATCCTCGGTTGATTAAGGATGGCATCCAAAGTCTCATTGTTGTCGAATTTCTAGGATTTGAACCACGGGTTGATTCACAATCACTTCCGGCGGGAGTGTTTATAGATACGGTGTTGTATACCTCCTCGGTTTCATCCATATTGGCCATCAAAGCATAATCCTCCATATCGGCAACTTGTCTTGTGTCATCGATTCATTTCCTTTTTCGATTCCACTTCATATCCCGATTCATCTTCGACAACCATAGCCTTCTTGCCATGTCTTCTTTGTTGACTCTTGGTCTTCGGTAGGTCGGACAATCGGGTCTAAAATGTCCGGGCTTCTTACGGTTGAAGCAAAGATAATCGGGTTCCTTGCCTTGTTTCAACTCGGGACAATCGGTCGAAGTGTCCTGGTTTCTTGCAATGAAAGCATAGATAGTCATTATCTTTCTTTGGTTCTTCTTTCCTTCTTTCGGTAGGCCTCTTTGTGAAATTTCTTGTAGGGGCCTTTCCGGTCTTCATCATTCGATTTTCTTGCTCGGTAGGGCAATTTGCTCTTGCATTTCATCTAGCATATCATCCTGTCCTCCCGATGTTTCTTCATGATGTGAAGCGACCAATGCGATGATCTTTGGCTCTTCCTTTTCGCCTTAGGCACCGACTTCTTGCTAAATTCATAGGCCTTAAGATCGAAAACAATTTGAAGGTGTCTTCTTCATGCGGCTTTCTCATTTCTTCAATTGCGGTCACCTTCATTTTCCAAACATCTCTTGCGGTAAAGCTTCCAAGATTTTGGTGTTTACTTCCTCTTTTGAATAACTTACACTCGGCGAGTAAGTTCATCTAAGATTGCATTGAATCTGGACTCCATTTGCTCAATGGTTTCATTAGGTAGCATTTTGAACTTTTGAAACCTTTTTCTAGCCACACCGATTTTGTTCTTCTTTATTGCATCGGTGCCTTCACGGATTAAGTGGATTTTATCCCAAAGTTCTTTTGCGATCTTGCAATCTTTGACTTTCATGTACATATTGCTATCCAAGGTTCGTAGATGATATCAATAGCAATGTTGTTGAGGTTTGCTCTTTTCTGTCTTCGCATTCCATTCTCTCTTTGGTTTAGGAATGTACTCGGTTCTGTCACCCACTTTATTCTTGCCTTTGTAATCTCCAGGTGGTCCTTCGGTTAGTACATCCATCATCTCATCATGAGTAGCGACAAGATATGCCTGCATTCGACGTTTATACTCATCAAATCTATCAAGAGAGCACATCAACATGGTTCTAGCATACTTGTGTGTTATCCATGATGCAAGTCTTGAAAATCGGTAACTTGAAAGAAAGTTTTAAAGAATTTTCACAAGCACAACAAGTAGGATTCCTTCGAACGAAGCCGCTCCGATACCAATTGTTGGTCCCTTGAAAAGGCTTTAGTTAAGTTTAGAGGGGGGGGGGGGGGAATAAACTTAACACTTAAAACTTTGGAGTTAACAAATTCGCAACTTCGGCGGCTGCGATACTTCGATGTCCGTCGAGACCTCGATAACTTTCTTGATAAACGAGTCTCTCGATTTCGATTTCTTTGAATTTGTGCAGCGGAATAATATCAAAATTAAGCCTTGTTACTTGTTGTTAAATATGTTACCAAGTATTAGATACTCAGTAGTGTATGTGTGTGATTTCAGTTGCTAGATTCAGCAGGTTGATATGAATAATGACTAAGTGCAGAAAGTAAATGCAGTAAGTAAGTAGAGAGATTTTATAGTGGTTCCAGGTGATGTAATCCTGTCAGTCCACTCTTCTCCTGTGATGTTGGAGGAAATTCACTAGTGATCTTTGAGTTATCTGTTACAAAGAATCCTAGGTTGCTTGTCCTTCACCAATAACTATGGCTTCACAAACTGAAAACTGGGAACAGTAGGATTGCTGCTCCTGAGTCTTCCACCGGTCCTTGAAGGGTAGGATTGCCTCTTCACCACTCCACCACAAACCAACGAGTCTTTCACACCTAACGGATGCTTCACTATCTTCGGCGGGTTCTTTATAAAATAAAGAATGAATCAAATAAATGATTCGGTTGCGGCGGCTTGATTAGGATGATGTAATCGACGACTTGCGGTCTTCAAGTGTATATGCTTGATGCGGCTTGAACACAGAATTCACTTGAAGAAAATAACTAGATCAGCAGCCTTAAGCTCAGTAAGTTCAGCAGGGTGTTTTTCAGCTCAGTGTTATCACTTGAAGTTTATTCCAAAATTCATCATCTTCTTCTTGAGTTGAAAGTCCTCTATTTATAGGTAGGAATGCATGTGACTTGAATTTGAAATTCAAATGTGACCGTTCCTTGTATTTGTCCCATCCTCACTGCATTCTGTCACTATTCATAGGACTGACACTGTCAGGATTACTTTTTGACAGTGCAGTCTGTCCACCCCTTTGACTTGTATCCAATGGATAAAAATAAGGATCATCCCAACGTCTTTTTAATCTCAACCTTTGATTTGCTTGATAAGTCGAGAGGTAGTTGGTCGTTCTTATCCATGTAATCTTCCAATAATCTTGAGTTAATCGAGGTATATATCGACGGGTTCATCGGTCTGGCGTGTAAAACCAATACGTCTGTCGAACATCATTATTTTGTACGTAAAATATAATGCGGTGATTACTTTTATCTAACTTTTATTTATGAAGTTAGATTACATCATTTTAAATATAACCAAGTTCCAAACATCATCCAACTTGTGGAACTTAGACCTTACACACAAGGCATATGTAATCGGTTTAGGTCATCACGGACTTGCCTAAAATCGATTCCATATCCTTGACTTTAATTACTAAGTTTGATCCCTTAGCCTTCATTAACCGAGTTTGAACCCTCATCCTTCGGTCTTCGGTCTTCGGCGGGTTCCGGACCGCCCTGCGACCTATCTACCCTGCGACCTAGACCGATCTGACGATATCAATCGGCGGCCTTTCGATGCTTGTTTGATTAAACCTATTTATGAATCAAACTCTAATAAACCTATACATTTTATCTAGACATCTTTTTGCCTTTGCACTATAACAGCTAGTATGACACTCATCATCAAAACTAAGAAATAAGTCCAACAAACCGCCATATCCAGTTCCATATAGGAATATGAATAATAATCAAGTTTATCAAGAAAACACATCTAATCAGAATTTACAATCATTACCTAGATCCTATCCTCAACATACCACCCAAAGTATACCAAGAACTCAAAGTTCAACTCAACTCGCGGAAGGAGTTGAAAAATGGGAAAAACTAATGGAAAATATGATGGGTGTAGTATCTACTCAAGCTAAGAATATGGAAACAATGATGACTTCTATTGGTACATCCACTAAAGATATGAGTTCAATGAAAACATCTATGAGTGGACATAATACCGTAAATGAGAACGATAGAAGCCTCATTGAGGAATATGGAAGATCATTTGAGTAGGGAAGATGAACGTAATAACAGTAGACCCCCTGGAGGATTACCAAGCAATACTGAAAGAAACCCAAGAGAGGTAAATGTTGTAGTTACGAGAAGTAGAAAACTCTGTGGTAGTAATGGAGTAGAAAACTTCGGAAATAATGAAGTAGAAAATGATTTAGATGGGAAAAAAGATGAAACTAAAGATGAACTTGAATTCACGATGAGGAAGAAGAAATTATAGAGAATTTCTTGAAAAGGAATAGAAGTTTGGAACCTGAGAATGAAGGTGAGAAATGGGTAAAAATCCCTAGGATTTTGAAAGATCCCATGGATAAAGATTTAAGGACTTTATTCAAGGAACATGTTAGAATGGAAGATAATGAAAACAAGGATGAGAAACAAGAAGAACTGAAGGAATCTGAAGTAGAGATTGATTCAGGGAATGTTTTAAAAGAAAAAACTCAAGATCATGATACTTGGCGATCAAGTAATACTCAAAAGTTTAAGGAGAAAGGAAAAGAGAAAATGACTTTGGGATCAAAGGTTATAGATTTAGAATCTTTACCTTACCCACCTAAAGATCAAATTAAAAAGATTAAAACTGATCAAAAGTATGCTCGTTTCCTTGATACTTTTCGTCATATTCATGTTAATATCCCCGTTATCGAAGCTCTAATTAGTATGCTCGCTTATGGAAAGTTTCGAAAGATATTCGTCAAACAAGAAAAAATTAGAGGAATATGAGAATATATGCCTAAATGAAGAATGTTCTGCAGTTTTACAGCATAAGTTACCACCTAAACTGAAAGATCCTAGAAGTTTTACCATTCCATGTGAAATTGGAGGATTTCTGTTTAAGAAGGTCTTATGTGATCTTGGAGCTAGTATAAATCTCATGGCTTATGAGGATTATAAGAAGCTAGGCATAGGAAATCTTACGGAGACTGAAATGACTCTGCAAATGGCATAGGAAATCTTACCTGATTTTCCATGTCTGAAAAGGTACGACTGGATTTGCAAGTCAAAGGTCTGACACAACCTGAATTTCCAATTTCCGTCCTTTGGAACATCAGTAAAGAAAATCATGTTTCCTTCATGTTTTTTCCCTTCCAAAAACAAAAACAAACATGATTTTATTTATTTATTTTTGAAGGGGAGCAAGTTCTCATAAAATAAAACAAAACCATTCCGACCCAAAAATAACCCTAATCGTGCAAAGAAAAAAAAGGCCTTTGACTCGTCTACGATAGACTTTTTTTTTTTCCGGATTATTTGTTGCGGGATTGGCTGCCATCCTTATTGTATTTCGTTTTACTCCATGCGCTGCCATCCTTCTCAAATTGATGTTAATTTCAGAATTGAATATACATGATTCCAAGAGACTGAAAACAAAGAATTCAAAAAATCAACTTGGAATCGACGTAAAAGCAAGGAGTGACTTCCTTTGACTTTGTTTTTTTCGTGACTTCGTTGACCATATACTCTAGCTAGCCAACAAGATACGATTTAAACATATAGATATATGCTTATGGTGTACATCCATTAATCCAACGGTCATTATAAATTTTATGTAATCAACGGCTAGATTACTTAACCGGACGGTCCCGTTGAAGGGAGGTAGAAGCGGAAAATTCTTACTCGCACTCTCTCCGTGTGTACATAACAGTTAGATGTAAGACATGTGTTCAAGAAGACAAATCAGGGACTCTCCAGATAAAAATATCCTAGTAGAAGCACGCTAAAACAAGGAAAAAACTTGTGTGGGAAAGAAGATTTTAAGGTGAAATGACAGATGAAATTATCAGAACCACACGCTTTAAATATAAAATAAAAATATGTGTTTATATTGAAGCTCACGCTGAGACACAATTTCCCCTAAAACCACATATGGGCTTTTTGATTATTTATTTGATTATCAAACAAATACAAGCAGCAAAATTCTGGAAACTGTTCAAAAGCAGCGGCCAATTCAATTTCCGCCAAATCTTTAGGGCTAAACTCTTCTGCCTCGACCTCACCACAGTGGAGGAGCAATGCTGACCGGTGATATTCCTCCTAATCAGACGATTTACATTAAGAATCTCAACGAGAAGCTTAAAAAGGAAGGTAATTGATCTATTTCTCAACTTTTTTTTTTTACCATGAATTTCGGTGGAAAGAAGCGGAAATGTTCATGAATTTCTTGCTAGCTAATATTGGTAGAAGCTGAACTTTGTACCAGTTAAGTTAATCTTTGCTCCTTTAGTTGACGTATCTGCTTCCTTCTAGTTTTTACTTCATATTGATTGGAAAAAATCCTAACTGGGACTTCTCTGAGGCAGAAGTATTCACGTTATAGGGTTATAGCCTTTTGTTGGAAGGAACTGGTTGACTATTCGATGATAATTTTCAGTTTTGCCCCACCAGACGTGTCAGTTAGATACTTGTCGACAAAAGGCCTTGCTAAGTTCAAGGGAGGGGTAATGGATTTTTTTCATATGGTTTTACGGAGAACCCGTAAATATAAACGTACCTTTTTCGTATAAGAAATCTAGAAGTTCTCCTTAATGAATCTTTCCACTTTTGATTAAGGTGCTAATTGGAGAAAAACAAAACCAAAAGTCTAACTGCAAATTGGTTGAAATGTATCTCTGGATTTAGGAATATTCCTTATTTTATATCTTGTTGCCTCATGCTGTCTGTGAGGTTCATGTCACTAGGTTCTCGTGTGTGGATTCGTATGGTCTAGGTTCTCTTGTGTGGATTCATATAGTCTAGGTTCTGTTGTGTGTTATTGTATAGACTGGGAGAATGTTCTCATGTGTGGATTCTTGTAGACCAGGATTTCATGTGTGGATTTGTATTGGGTATAATCCATGAAGTTTTGCTCGACAACTGAAATTCGCAGCAGCGAACTCTTTGAAATTTGTATGACTGTGTAATTGTGGAATATTTACCTCATTTTTCATGGACAGAGCTGAAGAGATCTCTGTATGCTCTGTTCTCGCAGTATGGGAGGATTCTGGACATTGTGGCTTTGAAAACGGTTAAGCTACGTGGGCAGGCTTGGGTTGTCTTTAGTGAAATTACTGCTGCCAGCAATGCTGTGCGACAGATGCAGAATTTTCCATTCTATGATAAACCTATGGTGAGTGCATTACTAATTTACTATGCTTTTATTCACAGGAATATTTATTAGGCGCTTTTCCTTTTTATATTTGATATTGTTTTTCTTCATCCTCAGCTGGACTTGTGCACAGGGTATTATTGGTGCTGTCCATCTCCTCCATAGCAGCATCGCTACTATCCTGAGCCTTGCTCTTCAGCAACCTCTCCCCTCCCTACTTTCCCTAGTTGACGGCTTATCATTGAATCAAAGCTCTAGCATCATTTGATTTGATTGCGCTACCCTCCCTCGTAACCCTCCTTCTGGGTTAATTATTCATCATCCACTAACAGCACCACCTCCTTTGTTAGAAAGATTTGAATTTAGAAGTGATTTTGTATTATGTAAAATGGTAGCTGATGGGGAATTGTGATAAAAGTAGTATCTAAATCTGTTTCGAAATATTCCTCTGGTTCATGTTAACTTCCATCTAAAATTGTGACAGAGATTGAGAGGTTAATAAACGGTTTATTTAACTTGCAAAATTCCCAAACACCCTTTGAATTTTATTGAAGTCGACGTTATTGATGCAATTGTTGTATGTAGTAATAAATTAGGGCAAAGGGAGAGAAACGATACATGTTTTCTTGGTTTTTCAAAATGGTAGATAATAGGTCACAGGTGACAGCACTCTCTCTAAAATGATTATCAGACGGTTTGTATGTTATTTGTAATGGTAGCTGATATTAAAATGGTTGCTGATGTTGTTATCCATTTTGTTTGATGAACATACAAACAGAAAATATGACATGTAACGAGCTTAAGTGGGAATCGGTTGTACTTTTAATGAACTGATTGTACATTACATAATGCTACTGACTACTGTTGGAAATCATCAGAATTCCCCAGATTTCTTTATGTAATTTTTCATCAGTTTTTATATGTTTCTATGGTCCTAAATTACCCCTTAATTATGTAATTATAGGCTAATCTGAATTCGTCTTCTCTCTGTAACGGCTTAATCTTGATTTAGGATAGTGGATGGCTGTCTAATCAAGGGTAGCAGTTAGTTTCCCTGTGCATCTATATAAGCAGCTCTTCTAAGAGTTGTAGAATTAATGAAAGAAGAGTATTGCACTTTATTTCTACTGAGTTTTTATGGTTACTTCATAAGTTGGAAGTACGGAGTTGGACTTTTGTTCTAGATCTGCCTTTGTATTTATCAATGTTCTAAAAGACGCTGGACGCTAGTAGGCCGGTTGGGGGGCGCCTAGTTTTTATTTTTTTATTTTAGTAATACAATTATAATTTGGAAGCTCACCGCCTTTTAGATAAAACTCACCTTGACCGGACTGTTGGCTGCCGGTGCTCTCCGGTGGTCGAAATGCATGCTGGTGGCGGTGCTGTGGTGGCTTGGAAGGAAGAAGTCGGGCTGTTGGTTTTTTTTTTTTTTTTTTTTTTTTTTGTTGTTGTTGTTGTTGCAATAATGTGGCTGCTAGCTTCTTTTTTTTATATTTTTTTATCTAAACATTTAGATCTTAATAAAAGAATTTATACTAGGCTCTAAACCGCCTAGACCTTTCCTAGACCCTCCTAGGACCCACCCAAGACCCAACCCGTCTAGAGTCTCTAGACAAGGCCACCTAAGGTGTAAACAGGGTGGTTGGTGGCCGCCTAGTGCCTAGGCGCCCCGTTTTTTGGAACACTGGTATTTATATTTCTAAAATCCTGTATTATAGTTGGATTTAAGTTCTTTGAACATTTAGTGCAGTTTTTTTCATTATTTTCCTTTTTATGTAGGGAGGGGGGCTGGGGAAGATTGTATGGACTTGATGCATTTATTTTTGTTTTGTGTTTCAGAGGATACAGTATGCAAAAACAAAATCAGATTGTATTGCTAAAGCAGAAGGCTCTTTTGAAAAGAAAAAGAAGCCAGAGGAGAAAGGTGAGATATTCTCGTGCATAAAGTTACTGATGCCTTTGGCCTCCTGTCTTTTCTTTAATTTATGCATAACTTGTGATTATTTTCTCTACATGAATCTGCGATATTGCATGAAAATATTTGCCATTGCTCGATTAATACCATAACTATGCTCACATAAAAATTATATTAAAACGAGTTACTGTAAGCTGGAAATCGGAATAAAGGTTGGCAATCTAACATGCCTCCATAATTGGTTAGCTGATTTGCGCGGTCTTCTGTATATGGAGAAGGAAAGATGCCTACAACATATTTTTGTACATGGACTTCCAATCCCTTCCCCCATTCCCCCTCTTGTGTTCTTAGGATGAAGAGAGATAAATATTCTTCACTGATCACTGATCACTGATCAGGGGTGTGTGTTCTTGGTCTCATGTGTGTATGATTTAGGAATATAAGATGATACTACCATTACATTGTGCCACTACACACTTGTAGTTGTAGACCATGATCACGGTGTGACCAGTTGATGAATATAGGTCTTCCTCATTGATCAATGGTCTGTAAGTGTTTAATGACATAATATCATGACACGATCTAGTGACTGTATTTATTAATCCCTCTTCTAACTTATCCTAGAAAGGATGACAATAATAAGAATATAAGTCCCTTTCTGGATTTCAAGGATGACAACATTGATTCCCGTATTCCTTCATTCCTACTTCATTTTCCTTGTCAAGGGTTTGCTAGTGGAAGGTTTTAACGAGGCAGGCAGAACACAATTCTTTGACCTTAAATATGGACGAGCCAAGAGTCGGCTTTCTTGTCTTTCTTCCAAATCAGTTGAATGCTATTTCCTCGAAGAAAAAAAGTCCTTATTCTGGATAAGTTCGGTCATGCATTCTCAATATTAAGGCCCAACCGCCCAACCATTGGGCTTGATTTTCGATGCTCTCGATTTGTTTATCGACCGCTAGTGCTGTGTTCTGCCTGAATTGATTCAATGTCGTATTTGCTATCCAGGTGAGAGAAAGAGGCGTGCTGAAGAAACAACACCAGCTGCTTCTGCCAACGGTACAAGAGCCGAAAGCAACGGTGGCCCAGCTGTAAGTGGCTACATTTCTTTTTCTGTTATATTTTCAGAAACAATCATTACCCCTTTTTTCTGTGATATTACAGGGTTCGGGGCGTCACGTAAAACAAAATGTCCAAGAAGCTGTTGCAGAGCCAAACAACATACTGTTCATAGAGAATTTACCATTTGACACAACAAGTATGATGCTTGAAGTGCTTTTCAAACAATATCCTGGCTTTAGGGAAGTTCGAATGATCGAAGCAAAACCAGGTATTGCATTTGTTGAATTTGAAGATGATATCCAGTCGTCCATTGCCATGCAAGCTCTTCAAGGTTTTAAAATCACCCCTATGAATCCCATGGCAATTACCTATGCCAAGAAATGATCAACACTTTCAGACACCTTTTTATTTCTTCCAGTTGTGCTGGAATTATGACGATCTGCTGTTCTCATCTTTTCGTTTAGAATTAATTACGAACTATGTTTAGCAAGCAACGTCAAGGAATCTGTAGTTTTTATTCGAATTTGAATTCCAAACGGGTGTAATGTGCTTGAGCTGCCTGGGCCTCTTGTCTTCCGTGCTGATGTTTTTGGCTCAGGGGCGTAAATGACTCGGATCGAGTAATGTTCTAGACTAAGTTTGAGATTTTTTTTTTTTTTTAGAGTTTGAATTTGAGCATGAGTATTTCTAGCTCGAGTTTAGCATCGAATTTATCGCGTTTACTAGATCTTGAGACTTAATTTGATTTGTTTTTTTTTTTAAAATTTAATTTATCACATGATTATAAGAAGAAAAAAAATCATTTCCAACATTTATAATATGATTTTGTTTTATTAATGTTGCAAAGATATTTGATTGGTTAAAGAACAATGTTTTCAATGTAAGATATATCTATTAAAGGATAAGAGTCAATATCGCATTATTCGTATGTTAATTAGTAAGACTAAAATCTGGATTTTATTAAAGTCTGAAATCTGAATTTTAATAAGTTGTAAATTTTAATATGGTTCAGAATTAAATTGGACTTGATGTAAGAGCAACCATACTAATGCAATTGTGGAGATATTAATTCTTCACTTTTGGTAGAATAGAATAGATAATTGGAAAAATGTAAAATAATGGTGCAAACTAGACAAACTTTTTTTTTTTTTTGTAGGCTATCTCTGCGTTTGTCTATTGAGAGTCTAAGTGACAATGTTCTCTCTCAAAAAGTCTGTCAAATCTTCTTTTTATCAATATTTAATATTTTATTAATAAATTCAAAATAAATATCATCATTACAACATCTAATCACACACAAATAATCTCTACAATCCTTTTATATTTAGACAAATTTTATAATACAACCGGTGTAGCAAGGTTGTACCGAGTGACATAAATTACAACCATTCATTTCTAACCTCTCACACACGATAAAAGTGTATTATGTGAAAGAGAGTAAAAATGAGAGGCTCAAATGTATGTCACTTGGTACAACCTTCTTACAACCGTTGCACCATAAAGTCTCTCATTTATTTATCATCATTACAACATCATATCACACAAAATTATCTCTACAATCCTTCTATATTTTCTTCCACTTATTTTTCACCACGTCACCCCAACATCAACAATCAACAAGCTTCTTCCTAATCACCATTAGGGTTGCTCTAACATATCCAAAAGAATTTTGGAATACATATGTGGCCCCTTGTGAAAAAGAATAACCCTAATTTCAAAGTACAGTATTACCATTTGTTAAATTGCGGAGCAAGTGTTGTACACTGATTCCGGGCCATCATAACATTTTTGTTAAACTAGTATTAGTGTTAGGAGAGATTAATGAAGTTGTTGATTTTATGCAATATAGCAGTGATAAGTGTTAATTCTCATGACAATCAAATAAATGGTTGGAAAAAAAAAAAAAAACCATTGAGGAGGAACTAAATTACATCTAATTAAGACTGGGCATATGGCGATTGTAAAACTTTTTTCACATAAATACAACCATAAACCTGTTAATTTGAGTAGCTTATCACGTGTCTACAGGCTGTCTACAAAACAGAGAAAGAAGAAGAGAAATTGAAGGTGTTGTTGACTAATTGTTACACTTTTCATGCATTTAATGTGTCAGTTTTTGGGAAAGTGTTTCAGCCTTGGGTATTGAAGTCTTTGAAATGAGTGAGCTAAATGACAAGCTTTGCCTCTCCTAAATTCAATGTTGTAGGTATCTTTTTCCTATTTCAATGGGTGTTATAAGTAGTGTCGTGGAGCCTATTTTTGAAGATTCCTCGAGGTTTTTTGTTTATTGTAACATGGCTTTTGAAGGCAGTTATCCAGCAATACTTTATGAGACAGAAGAAGGGGTGTATGATGCTTATGCACCACCAATTCCAGCTACAATAGATGGGGTTCCAATAAGAGAAACGGACATAGTGAAGATTGGTAGTTATCCTGACAATGTTGTAAAGAGCTTGGCTGCGGAACGTGATAGGAAGGGGCAGCAATTGTACAACAGCAAATTGAATGAAGAAACTATGTGGAAAAAGATGTACCGCAGTGAAGAAGAATTGAAGCAGCAGAAGGTAACCACAAAGGAGCAGGTGAGGCTACAATATTTGTGGAAAGGAAAATGTGCTATGATGGAGGTTGCACGAGAAGAAAGTATGGCTAACAATAACAGTGAAGAGGTTGGAGAAGAAGATCATGCTGAGTTGCCGAATGGGGATGTTTACTGAAGGTTTTTTCCAATTTTAGAACATGTTTTCTAAGGTGGTAATTCTAGATTCTTTATGAATCTATGAAATAAGTGATGTGTTGTGTTGTGTTGGTTTGGATGTAAAAGTTCTTATTTGTCTTTGATGTATTGTTTCTGGAAGAAGTAAAATCTTTGTTCTTAATCGAAAAACAAATGCAACAAACACCAATCACACAACAAAAACTAACATCAGACTTACCTTTGGATATTTCTACATGAAATGTAAAGTCTGAAGCACTAGGTGGGAATCCAAATATGCATTATGAAAGAACATATTAGAAAACATGAAGAAAAATATTTTATAGTTCTCTTTTCTTTTGAAGAAGCAGACTGTATGAGACATTAAAGCAAGGTGCAAAATTTACTCTGTATGAGAGCTACTAAATGAGAGGCACTTGGTTAAGACAACAGATCAAAGGTGATGAAATGCAATTATCATCACCGGTGCACAACAATGTATAGTAGATGCAACAACAGTAAATTAAATTCTCAACCAGTGAAAATTAGAGTGAAGGTAATTTGTCAATTTCCTTTACTTACCGACTCGGTTGCGTACACAGGAAGCCTAAAAAGAACAGCAACAATCCATTTTTGGTCCTGGCAAACAGATGACATCCATAAACTCATGGTCTGCCATATTTTCACAGAAAAACCATGATAACTTCTAAAAACAAGCAAAAGCAGAATAATAGTAAATTAGATGCATTTCGAAAAATTAATATCGAGAAGAACTAACTTCGGGATTTTTGTAGTATCTAAGGTGCCGAGAAAGGAGCATGATGAATAATCAGTGCCCTTTAATACTTACACGTTGACGAAATTTGTTTATTTTTCTAGGATGGAATGAAAAACAGGGAGATAAGGACACTTACTTAAGTTCCAGGAGCGTAAATCAGAGTACGAGAAAGTTGCGTGTGAATTGATCCCAATCAGTTATCTAAAATGTCAAAACTGTTAAACAACAATAACATGATAGGAAATACGGAATGTATGGAAAGAAATTTCATATCTTGTAAAATCTATAACAAGAAAAGGAATTTTGTTATCTATTTTTCTGTATGGCAAGAACGGGCATATGAAATTATAATAAAATAAGAGAAACTTAACTGTACCGTTATGACGTAATCCATACAGTCTATTAAAGGATTTGTCAAACTATTTACATAATTGTACAGTAGTAGCTTAATGTAGATTATTTGAAGTGAAAATATTTTTACACACTGGACAAAATACTGCAGGCTGCTTCATAATAAAAAAACAGTAGCTTTTTTTTGGTTGTTACTTGTGGTTGGAATGTTAAAGGTTCCAAAACTATGCAAAAACAGTAGGATTGGTTAGGTCTGCAGTATGTTGATTTGGTTCTCTTTGCCTACATCACAGTTGTTTTGGATTCAATCTTCGGTTTTTTCTTTTGCGGACTGGAGGATTCTGAGTTGTTGTTGTCCTCATTGTTAGAGCTTTGTGATGTGGAGTTCATCTCCTTCGGACGTTTGCCTTTGTCTGAAATACTGGTTGTTCCTGTGACATTACATTGTAGTTTA
This sequence comes from Gentiana straminea, assembly GCA_036785695.1. Taxonomy (NCBI): domain Eukaryota; kingdom Viridiplantae; phylum Streptophyta; class Magnoliopsida; order Gentianales; family Gentianaceae; genus Gentiana; species Gentiana straminea. The sequence goes on along the minus strand of JAVUPR010000385.1, from coordinate 5,882,969 downwards.
TTTTTGCTTTTTCCCAGAACTTAAGGTTGATGATAGTTAAGTGGTTTAGACATACCAGATTCCACTGTAGTTTGGCTAGACATCTGTCCTTCTTCATTGATAGAATCTGAGGCCTGCTGTTTCTCAATCCAATCCACCACCGTGTAGCGGGTGATCTTGTCATTAAAATTCTTTTTGTTTGCCCTTATTTCGATTATGAATTTCTTGTAGTGAACTTGCTCATCTATGTCCAAAAGGAGTTTTGTTGTTGCCTGCATTGGCATCAAAAAAGAACATTGATTATGTTTTTTTTTTGGCTGATGTAAATGTGTTAGGATTGTGGTTGTTAATACCTGCTTGTCGTATTTGTGAAGGTCTTGAGGTGATTTGCACAGAAGTTTTGCAGCGCACTTGTCAAACAAAGTTGCGTTGATTGTGGTTGACAGTCGAAGTCGAACGACGACCTTACATTGTTGAGTGAAGAGTGTATAGATCGTAGAATGTGCTTATTATAGTAATGTTCCTTTCTAATATTAGCAATATTCGTTACAAACCGATCGCAAAAGTTAAAATCATTGACACCATGTATATATACTGCACTTTTTAAACTTTTTGTAAAAAACATAGTTATTCAATTGCAGGGGTGAAGGGGGGATATGGAGGTGTTGTTTTAGGCTTTTATTGTTAACGACGAATATGAATTCTCTACTAAGCAGGCTCAATCTTGAACTGAACATAGGAGGAAGTGCAGCATTGATTGGTGTATCAAGCTGTACGGAACTTTATGACCCACTGTAGGACTCTTTTCCTATACGTGTATTGTGTATGAATATGTATGGGATGAAACATGACGTAATTATCAGTGATGTATACATACATTGATATGGCCAGTGTAAAAAACAGAGCTAGATAACTACCAAAGTGAATTAGGCAGGTGTGTATTTGTAAATCGGGATAATACAATGCAGATAACAAGGTAGAGTAATACTTAATAAGTTTGGAGATGGATGACTGATCATACAAACCAAAGCCGAACAGCTATTAAAGTAACTACACTATTATCAAGCAGGCCACATACAAACGGGGAAATTAAACAGGGAAGAGTCGGAAGGATGTCATACACAACATGTACACAACGTGCACTTAATAATTGAAATGATGTTTTATTATACAGTAACGTTTCTTGTTAATGTGGAAAAAGGGTTTCTTACCGTGGTAGTGCATTGAAGTCTTGTTGACAGGAGGTGCAGCTGAACGGTTCGTCTGGCATTGCTTTTTGTGTTCCGTAGCATTTTGGGCATACAGTGTAGCATATTTTTTGATCCACGTTGGCAATGGCCAGCGTGACCTCTGCGTGGATAACCTGTGACAAGGTTTGAAACATGAATTATATACTATGTATTTCTGAGAAGTATTACTTGTTAGGCGTGGAATGGAATTGTTGTTTGTGATTGCTAACCTTACTATCTGCCTGTATGTTTGACAGTGGCGTAATTCTGACGGTATCTATTTCATTAGAAACAGTCTCAAGGTAATTTTGCACGGGTGCTCCAGCAGCTTTTTTTATCAGATCCGTGTTATTGTCAACCCTTTTGTTTTGTTTGAAAGAGGGTAAGCGTGTCAGTTGAAGTAATTACGTGGGCGTTTAAGGTGACATTAATTGATGGGAAAATTCTGTTTATTTAAAGATGCTGGAATGAATTGTCTACAACAACGTACCATGATCTTAGTGCTTTGACTTCTGCAATGTCAGGTTCCAACGCAACGAATGAGAAATGAAGTGTCGACAAAGAAACACCTGAATCGAAAAAGATGTATTAACCATAGAATTAAGCATTACATATTTGTTTTTAGTAACGTAAGTTTTTGTTTGTATGATTACCAGAAAATGCCGATGCTTTTAGCCCTTTGCAAAGAACGATTGGCAGTTCTTTCCTTAACCTGAATAGTTCACCTCCTTGTTTTTGACCATAATCTCCCCAAAGTGTGACTGTCACTGGTTTCAACCTGTAGGTTAATACGAGAGTAACGTTAGAAATTTGGTCATTAAGTTTCAGCTGGATATTTGAGTAATTACGTTCTTAGAATAAAATGTGGACATATTTAGGTGAAAAGAAAGGAAAGCTTTCTTACTCATTCTGTACAACAGTGCATTCGCGGAGAGGCACTAATTTTGATCTAACCGGCACGTAGCGTGTTTCCTTCACATCAATAACAACGGCTACAATGTCTGCAAAATAGATTAGTGTGTGTAATATTTTTGGCTCAGTATCTTTGTTATGAACTTGTTAAAGCTTAGTTAAATATTGTTAAAATTAGGTAACTGCATATAAATTACTATGTAGCTGTTTAGTCAAAACTTGTTCTTTTATTATAGTTGGTACGTACCTACTGCTGCTCCTGAGGTAACGTGTGCACGAAGAGCGGCAAATGGAGTGCATAGAATTGGTGGGCGGGCTATCTTTTGGTCGGGCTCTTTCACCAAGCGTATGAAAGTTGTCCTTGAAAGTTGCCATTGGTATTCTTGACCCGGAGAGTTATGTTTGTACTCTTCTTTTACACGGTCAACATCGCTCCTCCGATGATGTACGTAGAGAATGGTGTTAGGTTACTCTCCAACAAGCTTCAATGTTAGTATTCCGCATTACACCTTCTATCTTCTTTCCTCGCTTATTTTTAAGAGGTTACAAACATTGCAGATATGTTAGTGTAATCTTGTAGAAGAAATGTATGAAATTATTTAAGAAGCAAATGACAATTTCTATATCCTTTCCGTTTTCATTTTTAATTGGCTACAGACATTACGGATACGTTGTTGTAATTTTTTAGAGGTAATGTATCAGATAATTTAAGAAGTAAAATTGAAGAAATTATTCGTTAGCATACCTTTTCATCTTGGAACAACAATTTTTGTAGTCGTTCCCTTTTTCATTGGTGTAGACATTGCTTTTTTGAAGAATGAAGACCTTTACGCGCCAGTTATCCGTATTAGGAGTAATGTCATCAATATGCAGTGTTTTCGCCATGAGTATCTTACCTGTGAAGTATTGGGGACATTAAAAATTTATGACATAGTATAAGTATAGGCCTCCGTACATTGTATGTTTACGTATTTACATTTTAAGTATGTTTGTTATTTAAGTATTTTCTTGAACCCTATTGAGGATGTCACGGTATACTATATTTTTGGTTGTGTTCTTATTGGAATTTTCTGAAAAAGTTGGTGGAGCTATTAGTACTTTGATGGCTGAAGATTTCCGTGCTCTAGAAAGGGCTACGTATAGTTGGCCGTGGGAGAAGACGGGTTCTCGTAAATATATACCCACACGATCTAGTGTTTGACCTTGTGCTTTATTAATAGTCATTGCAAAACATAATCGTATTGGAAACTGGTATCGTTTAAAGGGAATGGCACATTTATCTATGTTGGAGTTTTGTAGAGGAATCTTGTGTAAGATAGTTTGTTGTCCCGCAAAGGGGCCATTGCTATTTCAAATTTGCAATTGTATGCGTTTTCGCTTCCTTGCATAATAACCGTGTCCCGTTACATAACCCTTGGACAGATTTAGGTTGCGCAGCAACATTACGGGGCAATTTATCTTTAACATTAGTTGATGGGGAGGAAGGCTGCTTGGGGTAAGTGAATTGAGAAAGTCTTCATAATCTGCTTGGTGATAACGGTCAATGGCAATATCATTACTGATGTAAGTAATGACTTCACCTGGCATTTCTTTCAACATCGTATCGTTTACGTCTTCCACACACTCATTGGTTGGGGCTAGTAAAGCACTATTCATAACTGTGTGATGTTGTGTTGCAAAAGCCGTGATTTCAGGGTATACAAAGTGAATTAATCGTTTCAATGAAGTTTCCTTGTCGTGGAAAGGAATGACCATGTTGATCGGTAGCTCAATGCTTTGATTTTCATCCTCAGGTTCTGTGCCGTTACCTATTCGTAATAAATACTCAGTAAAGGCAGGGTCTGCAATTGCCCTAATGTTTTGTGTTAGATGTATTTTGTGAAGCATAGGCCATAATTCCGAGCTGATTAAGGAAGCATTTAGTTGTTCTTGTCTACTTGCGTTTGTGACTACCGGAAGGACTTGTCGGAAGTCACCTCCAAAAACCACAATTTTATTTCCAAACAAAGTTGTTGGTCTCGGTTATGTCTTTAAGCATCTCGAAAAGCTTCTACGATTCTCTACGAGCCATAGGAGCCTCGTCCCATATGATAACCTTGGCTTCTCGCAACAATGCCGCTCGTTGTAGATTGTTTACTAACGTTCGCTATTTTTTTCTCTTCTTCTTGTAATGGTAACTTGAATCGTGAATGTGCGGTTCGACCTCCGGAAGTCCGCATGCTGCAACACCTGAGCTTGCTGTGGCCAAAGCAATATGCCCTTTTGACCGAATTGTTGCCAAGATCGCTTTGTAAAGGAAAGTCTTTCCGGTTCCACCAGGACCATCAATGAAAAATGCAGCTGGTTCGTTAGTTGTCACTTTGGCCATTATTTGTTGAAAACCATATTGTTGCTTGTTCGTTAAGATTACGAACATTTAAAAGATCATCTTCACTGACTGTCAGGCTTTTCTCAAACGTCATTTCTCTAGTAACTGTACCCCGTTGGGCTACTGTTTCAGCTTCTGGCCCCAATCTATAGTCTTGTAGTTTTTTTCCCATCTCATCAAGCATTACAGCTATCTCGAATAATGCTTTCATTCGAGCATCACTAATATCTGAAGAGGCTAGTAGTCCGTGTAGATAGTCATCACACAAATGGCTCCATGTACTTCTCCCATAGTTTACGGGGATCCGAAGGTGAGCGAAAGACCAAAATCGACACAAAAAGATGACGTAGTTGTTTTGGCATTTGATACACGAAGCTTCCTCAAGGCATTTATCGAGGTCATTATCTCGTGGTTAATAGATTTCTTCGTAGAGCCGATTCTCTAAATGTGCAATATAAGTAACCATCTACAAAGGTGAGAAGATCATCAAATGAAGTCGGACCTCTAACATGATTAAGCAGCAAACGTAGGTAGTATCGTTCACCTTCAGTTGGACTAACATAAACAATCCGACCAACTACCTTGCCCTTTTTACGTTCTGTCCAAGTACGTTTTCCTAGATCCCAAACAAAGTGTTTGGGGAAATCTTTGTAAAGCAGCTTCAAATTCATGGCTGTAGTATTAGTTCTATTCATTTGAAAAAATTGAGTGAGCATTGTCCGTGACAAGAAACTGTTTGTGACGATACTATTTAGGTCTTGATTTATGGGAAAAGACACAAGATAGTTATCAGGGAGGTGGAGTTGCAATGCTATAACCGCTGGGTGCATCTCAAACAAATCGAACGAAAACAAATGCCAGTCGCTCTCGGTGGCCCAATCCATCTACCTTGTTGGTATTCTTGAATCTCATTTTCGAAGTGGATGTGGACATGCGAAAAGCAATTTTGTCGTGCCCTTTGTAAATGTATTTATAGATATACTTCACAAGTTTGATAGTGGAACATATTTCCACATTTATGTGACAATCGTACTTTTGCAAAGAAGTACGGATTGTGGGAACTACCCAACGGTTGTCAATTTCATGGCCCCTCACACGAACATTAATGCCGGTATCACGACGTTTGTAATGTGGGTAGTTTGTTGGAGCCATGTGTTGTGTACTTGTGCGAACTCTTTAGGGTATTTGTTTTTGCACTTCTTGTCTCGCATACATGGGCATCTAGGGTTTAGAGGGCCACAGGGGGCCATGTACCATGTGCTTGAGAACTAAACGATGTAGTTCGGGTATCTTAGAGGGTCGGGTAGCTCGGCCGATGTAACGGTCATAAGCATCAGGGTTAAGCGGTTTTGAGTCTTTATCAACTATAAGGAGGACATGAGTGTGAGGTAAGCCACGTTTTTGAAACTCAATTGAGTATACGAATGCAATCGGTATCCCAAATATATGGTCTTTTAAAAGTTCGGTTTTCAGCATTTCCAACTTGGCTTTGAGAACTCGAGAAACTAAGTCAGGTCGGTTTTGAGGCAATTCACCTGGTAGTAAATTCTCTGTGATTTCAGGCCATGTGGAGTTACATGTTACGGTTAGGAAGAAGTCGGGTTTTCCAAAATTTTGGACGAGACACATTGCATCCATATACCTTTTCTTCATGTCTCGTGGTCCTCCTATAAACGAAGGTGGTAGAATGACTTTGCGCCCAACCTCAGAAGTAGACGTATGCCCGGATGCAATACTGTCCACTAAACCCCGCAAACAATCTGTACGGATCTCCCTTTGCTGCTTCTCGAGATATTCTAACCTAGCTGTCTCAACTTTCACAAACATGTCCACAATGTATTGTTTCAATAGCCTTCCTGTGTGTAATAGCATTGATCGATCATTGGCTCGATTCTCGTAGCTTATAACAATAATACTGACGACATGAGACATTATTTCTTTTTCTTGCACCTTCACATGCAGCTGTTAAACAAAGCCTAAGTTACATGTAGAAAAGAGCGCAATAGGAGAAGAGGAACCAATAAATTATTACAAAATACCTCTTTCTTCTACACGTATCAACTGCTCAGCATCCTCAACAGTATTGGTTAGGTTTTCCAAAGGTGATTTGCATTTGTAATTTCGTTTTCTTTTATTCGGTGGAAGCTTTTGGATGCCATTGTGCCACCCTACTTCTCCACGGGGGAAGAGAAGAGGATATTGTAAACCGTCATAACAACCAAAGTAGTGGCGTATCCTATGGGGAAAAGCATTTTTTTTCGTAGATTTGGATATGGCAACTGGGGTTAAATTGCTCTTCACTCTCAGAAGATATAATTGCAGAAACGTCATTACAAGTTGGCTCATTATACACACGTTGATCAAGTGTAGGACAAGTGACAAGAAAAATTTGGTAATTGTCAAGAGACTCTAGATCTTTTAATTGTTTTAGGAACTTAACATATGGATTTTCGACGTAATCTCAATCAATTTCCTCATTACGACCTTAGAAAACCGTTCCGAAAGTTTCATGCGTTCTTCAAGTTGAGTATCCGGATCGTAGAAATATAGGCGAAGAGCGGAGGGTACTTCACCGGTTCTTTCCAATGAACCCAAGTAATGGTGAATCTTACCCTGCACCTTGAATGTATAAACGCCCATGTGGTTCTTCATAAGATCCTTATCTTTCTTGGCCGAGAATGTGGTGAAGGCAAGGTTATTATTGTAGCTTCTCACGTACCTCTTGAAATCAACGCTTTCAAGGTTTGAACCAATAAATAATTCAACCAAGGCAGCCGGCATTTCTGAAAGGGTAATACTAACCTCACCTTCAGAGCAACAAAAGCCTGGAGGTTCACGGTAGAAACGCTTGGCTGAACAATGTTTACAGTCAGGGACTACAGGCAAGGTACGGACAAACGGTCTATCATCAACAGATTCTCGTTGAGCCCACGAGCCATTGTTCTGCACGGCACGACTAAACCTAGTTGAGGGGTAGATAGTTTCGTTTATATGCGCTCTATGGCATGTAGAGACAGCATTGGACAAGGAAGGCATGTCATTTTGCGCGATATTTCGTGTCAAATCTGGCATTGCTACTATTTCAGGGTCACTTTCTTTACATTCCATAGGTAAAGTGGTTGGAATGGGAATATTCAAGGGTTGCTGAGCATCGAAATTATTTAAGGGCCTATTTTCATTTGTTGTTGATGTCTTGGTAGTGGTACCTACCCTATGAGCGTAAAGCAGACGTCGACGCTTGAGTAGATCATTTTTGTTACTACTATTCATTTCAGCATATGCCTTACGCCTTTTTCGTGAAACAACATCAGACGAGCTAGGCATGTCTGTTTTGGCCAAATTTGCGGTTAAATCTCCCTTAGGTGACATTTGAGAGTTAATTCCCTCATATTCGTTAAACAAACTAACTGGATTAGGAATATTCAAAGGCTGCTGAGCTTCGAATTTATGTAAAGGACTATTTTCGTTTGGTGTCGATGTTTCGGCACTCTTGCCAACTCTCTGAGCGTAAAGCAAGCGCCGACATTGCAACAAAGCATTTTTCTTATTAGCGTCCATTTCGGCATACGCCTTACGCTTTTTTTCGTTTCTATCGTTACTTCTCTCGTTACGTTGTTTTTCTTCCATTAATTTACAGCTATAGTATTGACAGTTATTTATTTTACAATAGCTATGCAACTATATAAACAAGTTTTGAACAAAACACTCGCCCTATGTTAAATATCATTGCAATTGAAATAAACCAATTAAGACCAAGAACATAGGTAGGAAAAATCCGTAAAAAGCTAAAAAGATCGTACCTTAGTCAGATAGCAAAGCAGATGAAATGCAGCACGGGTGAACCACGTATCCAAGAAGTAAAGAAACCACACCTGTGAATTTTTCAAGAATAAACCGATACATGAACGGCAGAGGATCATAGATATAAGTGCACTACGTAAATCTAAATACAGTTTTGGTTTTCATCAAAAATTTGCTAACAGGATTATGTATATTCAGTAAAGAGGTAAGTCCTGCAAACTGCAGGTTGCGAAATGAGGTACATGAGAAAAGAATTTTATTTTTAATCATATCTATAAACTACTTTATGAAGTTTCATTTAGTTCCAAATATCAGAAATTCACCTGTATATACAACTTGTGCCTAACCTAAGGGAGCAGAATCAAGGATTGTTCTGAGCTTTCAGGCTGAAGAAGAATTATCAACTTTGTACTAACAACCATGCCAATACCAAACAGGCAAACCAAATAGCAAACACCATCAAGCAGTACACGCATAACACACATAGAAGCAACACAATATCCAATCAGTTCCACAAATGATCTAGCATAGGATTATTTTTCCCATATTTGCACTTTGTATCATTCCCTAAGCTAAGAGAAGCACCAAAGATAAGCGAGGCAACTATAGGTAAGGACCGACTCGTTTTTTACAAACACATGCATAAAACTTATAATCATTGAAACCATGTACATATAATGGACTTTTTACACTTTTTGTTAAAAAAACAGTCATTCAATTGTGGGGGAAACAATGGACACCGAGGGATTGTTCCAAGGTTTGAAGCTTAATAACAAATATAAAAAATGAATCCTGTCCTAAGCAACCTGAGTCTTAAACTCACTGATTGACATACTGTACCGCTGCCTGCTACATCAAAATGTAGAGAACTTTATGACCTATTGGTGTTTGGGCTTGTCATTCTCTAAGGGAAGAAAACCACCAAAGCAAGGAAGGCAAGTAACGAAGAAAACAAAATAGGATAATATGGGTAAAGAACTCAAAGGACAGACCAATGAAAATCCAGAAGGCTAGTATTGAAACCAAATAGGGATAAAGCAATCCACAGCCAAAGAGAGAAACCAAAACCAACAACCGTAGGACTACTTTTCTGCACATCTAGTCTGTATCATTTTAAATTTAGATCAGGTAGCAAATACAAGGTCAGACAACTCACATTAGCAGATTACTTCTGTTTTCAATACATCACCAATAGATATTATACAAGCAAGATTTTCCTTTTTTTTTAAGGGAAGTGATTTGCATTAATTAAGACCAACCATATTAAGGCTAAGCATTTAGGCATTGAGTGTGTAAAATGAAACACTCATCACATGTCCAATTGCAGCCTTATTGTTCCAACAAAGAACAGCATATGCAATTAGATTACGTAGCTAGACCAAAGCCAATAGGTGAAGACACCAAACAAACAATTAACAGATCAAACCACAACTATCAACACCAATTCACTAACAGTGAAACTGAGCTTGAACATGTGTAAAACCAAACATAGCACTATCCCAAGCCACCCTCTACATACAAGACAAACCAAATACCGGTCAAATACACCATGAATAACCCAACCACAAACTCGAAGAGAAACCTAATTTAATGACATCGTACAATTAAAAACCAACGAAACCTAACACAATGAAGCCACGGAAAGCCAACAAGTCTATCCACACCCATTCACCAATAGCGTAACCGAGCCTGAACACCCCTAAAAGCAAATACAGGACTATCCCAAGCCACCCCTACACACAGTAATCCAAATATTGGTGAAACACACTATGAATAACCAACTCACATCACCCCCCATCCATCCAGCATACCCAAAGGCACCACACACAAAATGCAATCGAAAACCCATGAAATCAAGCCAGCAAAATCACAAGCCACCATCTTGGTGGAATCAAGCATAAACATAACCGACAAAACTACGACACAGACATGCAATGCCAAAAAACAACAAAACGAAAAAAAAGAATCCAAAAACACGTTCTTGCTGCCAACCAAACAACCACAGAGACATGCAATTCAAAAAAACCTCAATGTGACAAAGAATGATCCAAAACCACACCTTACAGCAACAAGCCTACCGGTGTAATCCAAAAAAATAAATAAATCAAGAAAGCAGAACTAAAACTAAAATCTTTCGTACTACCACAACACAACAGAACGAACAAAAAAATCCAAAAACACCTTCTTGCTACCAACAAAACAACCACAGAGACATGCAATTCAAAAAAACCTCAAACCGACAAAGAATGATCCAAAACCACACCTTACAGCAACAAGCCTACCGATGTAATGCAAAAAAAAAAAAAATTTTAAATCAAGAAAACAGAATGAAAACTAAAATCTTTCTTACTACCACAACACCAACATGCAAACGAAACCATGTGAAACAGATTGTACCTTGAAAAAAAAACGATGGATAGCAGCCTCCAACCAACAAGAAAACCACCAAGCCACAGGCCTACAGGAAAGAGCAAAACGAAAATTCAGAAGATGGAAAAAGGGGAAGAAGAAATTATTGCCGCAGGAAGGAGGTAGAAATGGGCTCTCACCGAAGTGTAAAGTCAGCAACGATGGATTGAAATGGAAAACACTCCATCACCGCCTGGAAATCCGCTATTTATAAGCCTGAAGAGAAGAAGAGAAGGCGGTGAGAAAATCAGTAGTGGAAACGGCTACGTGGAGAGCAGCAAGCAACGTGGAAAAGGCGGTCTGATGTTTCGTCGTTCGTCGTCTTACATTATGCAGAATTATTAGTAAGTCTAAGGTTAGAAAAGTAGATGAATTTGTTAAATGCTGAAATCGTGTATGGTTATCTGAATTTGAGCTTGTGAAAAAAAACTAACCCTAATTTCAAATTACTCCCTCTGTGGAGCTAGTCTGAAATGGTGGTCGTGAACCATCATAACATTACTGTTAATAAACAGCTGAATGTGCTAAATTCGTGTATGATTGTCTAAATTATGAAAAATGGTACAAGCCGTACTTGATAATAAGGATTTGGCAGAAATATGTGAAATTGTCCCTCATAAAAAGATTATTCCATAATAAATGGGCAATAGTTAGGTGAGGTGCGCCAGCCGCGAGCAGAATCAAGGTTATTAGATACCTCGAGAAAGCCCGGCCAGAACCACACGTTCAAGTTTCCCTGCATGTGTCTCGTCCGTGACAACTTTTTCGGATTTGCATGAACTAGCGGACCGATCACTAAGTGTGGATGCTCCTTCCGGCACACGGGGATTCACATGAACTAGCGGACCGGTCACTAAGTGTGGATGCTACTTCAGGCACAAGTGAACCCTTTTATGAGTTTGTTAAGAATGCGCGCCACTCTCCCAGCCTAGCTGAACGTGCTAAATTCGTGTATGATTGTTGAATTCTGAAAAATGGTTAGATTGTCCGATAACACTAGCATATTGATGATGCTTAAAATCGCAATCGGGTAATTAAATGATTCGAGTTAGGAAAATAATATCAAAACAAGTATATTTGTATGAATTTGGACTGAACTCTTTTGAGAGAGCTGCCTACGTATCCAATCCAAGTACTGAATCGGAATCAAGCCCCCCTCGTAGTTCAGATTGCCTTTTTATACCTTTAGATCATGGGGATAACTCCCTCTACTATAGTGGGGAGTTATCAGCGGTTATTCTACCAACTATAAGACGTGGGATCTACCCATGTTTGTAAACGGTTATGCCGTTATTGACTCTGTCTTTGTCCTGATCATTTGATTATTCTGCCCAGAGGTCTTTCTGGTCAGAACATAATGGAGTCCTCGCTCATTTGATTATTCGCCCGAGGTCTTTCGGTCGAACATAACGGAGTCCTGCTCATTTGATTATTCTGCCCAGAGGTCTTTCTGGTCAGAACATAACGGAGTCCTGCTCATTTGATTATCCTGTCAAGAGGTCTTTCTGGCCAAAGTCTGGTAGAGTCCTGCTCTACCAGTCCATTTATCTTTATTGTCTAGTCTTTATAATGGGCCCGGCCCAATTGTAAATAACCCGGCCCAGTGGGCCTATATATCATCATAAGTCCCCCCACACTGGGGTGGACTGCTTTACAGCTACCCTAGTCTGGAATGTATGAACTTTCGTCATTAATATAACGTGAAACGAGGCCAACTTCCGTCGTTCTGTTTAGAATGCCCTACATTTAGGTTACTGACTTCTGGGTATTTTGCCCAGATTATTCTTGCGCTGCAAGTTTGGTACTTAGTCCATTAGTGTGGTGGGGCTTCTTCCCAGAAGGCCCTCGCTCTGCAAGTTGGCCCTTAGTTTATATTCTGCCCAGAGTGTCCTTGCGCTGCAAGTTCGACCCAGAGTGTCCTTGCGCTGCAAGTTCGACACTTAGTTTATTTAATGATGGGTCTTCTGCCCAGAGTTTCCTTGCGCTGCAAGTTCGACACTTAGTTTATTTAATGATGGGTCTTCTGCCCAGAAATGTCCTTGCACTACAAGTTTGACACTTAGATTTTTACGATGGGCCTTCGGCCCAGAAGTGTACTTGCGCTGCAAGTTCGACACTTAGATTTTTAACGATGGGTCTTCTGCCCAGAAATGTCCTTGCACTCCAAGTTAGACACTTAGATTTTTACGATGGGTCTTCTGCCCAGAAGTGTCCTTGCGCTGCAAGTTCGACACTTAGATTTTTAACGATGGGTCTTCTGCCCAGAAATGTCCTTGCCCTGCAAGTTCGACACTTAGATTTTTAACGATGTGTCTTCTGCCCAGAAATGTCCTTGCACTACAAGTTCGACACTTAGATTTTTACGATGGGTCTTCTGCCCAAAAATGTCCTTGCCCTGCAAGTTTGACACTTAGATTTTTAACGATGGGTCTTCTGCCCAGAAATGCCCTTGCACTGCAAGTTTGACACTTAGATTTTTACGATGGGCCTTCAACCCAGAAATGTCCTTGCACTGCAAGTTTCCATGCTCGGTATATATTTTCTTGGCATTTTGCCTTTAATTTCCTGTATTTCAACACAACTTAAAATATGCAAACATATAATCAATAAAATTAATGAAAATATATTTCAAATGGATAACCATCTCAGAAAATAAGCTTATTTTAAGGATAGTATTTCCGTAGGTGAATAGCATTCCAGCTCCTAGGAATGGTCTGTCCAGAGGCATTAGTCAGTTGATAAGATCTTTTTCCATGTACCTTGATCATTTTGTAAGGACTTTCCCAATTTGGGTCTAGCTTTCCAGTTGGACCTTGCCTGCTGGCATCATTTCGCCTCAGAACTAAGTCACCTTCTTTAAAATACGTACCTCTAACTTTTGAGTTGTAGTATTGAGCAATTCTCTGCTTGTATTGGGCCATCTGTATTAGAGCTACATCTCTTTTATGTTCCAGCTCATCCTTAATGTGCAACATATTTGCTTCATGCGTTTCTGGACAGTATAATTCTGTCCTTGGAGATTTATGCCGAATCTCTGCAGGTATCACTGCTTCGCATCCGTATGCTAAGGAATATGGAGTTTCCTGTCTAGCGGCATTTGAGGACGGATCTCTACGTCTCCTCTGATTATTTATATCCTGATCGTTGTTGAATTTTCTGAACTCCCTCATTCCTCTGGGGTTATCTCCTTGTGACCGATCGATGCATTCATCGACCTTTCCTTCCATAGCTGCCGCATCTATATCTCTGACCAGGTCCCTGCACTGCTCAGAGTCATGCCCAATGTCTTTATGATATCTGCACCACCTTGTGTGATCTCTTTTTTCTCTTGGACCCCTTAAAAGAGGAGGAGTCTTGGTAATTCCTTTCTTCTCCATTATCGCCGGAACTTGATCACGGATCTGCGTTCAAGGGAATAAGGTCTTTGTCCCGCAAAGCACCTTTCTTCCCTAGCCTATCGTATATGGGAGCGGTTACCCTGTCCCAAACTGGATTTTCTTTCTTGTCGATTTATCATCAGTTTTTCCTTTTTTGGAATCCCTGTGGGAGTCATCTCTCTTGGCCCTGTTTGCCTTTTCTCCTTGACTATGTCTGTACGCAATTTCCATACATTTTTCCATCGTGCTCGGATTCTTGCTGCTCAGCTTAGCATGTAGCCGTCCTTCTTTCAAACCTCCCACGAAGGACGCTACTAAGAATTTATCATCTAGATCCGCTATCTGGGATGATTCTCCGTTGAATCTTTTAATGAACTGCAGCACTGTTTCATCACTTTTCTGTCTGATGGTCAGCAAATATGTTCGGTTTCTCTGGAAAGGTCTTGCAGCGATAAACGCGTGCATGAACTTCCTGGTCAGAGTGGGGAAGTCTGGTATGGATCTGGGGTTCAACTTATTGAACCAATCCCTTGCCTTTCCTGTAAGAAGGGTTGCAAATGCCCTGCATTTCATCTCTTCTGGTGCATTGTACAGGCTCATATGCTGTATGTACTGGTGCATATTGTCATATGGATCCTTAGTGCCATCATATGACTGAATCTTGGGGATCTTGAACCCTGGAGGACAAGGAAATGTATCAATGTCCTCATTAAAAGGAGACACTAGCCTAAACTCATCTTGCTTATGCCTAAGAATGGCGTCCAATTCTGCCTTGGCGTTATCACCACCTGGGTGAGTAACCACCACCCTTCCCCTGGACTTTGCCTCATGTTTTTCTTTCTGAATTGTATTATGAGGAGGAGTTGTTTCTGAAACTTCGGCATCCTTGTTTCGGCTTTCAATACCTCCTGAAATATGGCTTTTATCTCTTCTCCTTTGAGATTTGCCAGGTTTTCCACCAACATCTGTCTGACTGCATTTGGTGTGCTGGTTTGTCCTTCTTCAATTAGAGTTTTATTTCCAGGTTCTTGACCGTTTCCTTCTGGGCTCTTTTCCCTGGTTTGATCTTCAACTTCCGGTTGATTTTGATGCTTCTTCCCATGATTTTTCGCCATTTTTACTATAAGAACAACTCACTAACTAGAATCAGGCCCTCCTTCCAGCGCCAAATGATGATGCTTAAAATCGCAATCGGGTAATTAAATGATTCGAGTTAGGAAAATAATATCAAAACAAGTATATTTGTATGAATTTGGACTGAACTCTTTTGAGAGAGCTGCCTACGTATCCAATCCAAGTACTGAATCGGAATCAAGCCCTCCTCATAGTTCAGATTGCTTTTTTATACCTTTAGATCATGGGGATAACTCCCTCTACTATAGTGGGGAGTTATCAACGGTTATTCTACCAACTATAAGACGTGGGATCTACCCATGTTTGTAAACGGTTATGCCGTTATTGACTCTGTCTTTGTCCTGATCATTTGATTATTCTGCCCAGAGGTCTTTCTGGTCAGAACATAACGGAGTCCTGCTCATTTGATTATTCTGCCCAGAGGTCTTTCTGGTTAGAACATAACGGAGTCCTACTCATTTGATTATTCCGTCCCGCAGGTCTTTCGCGCGTAGTCCGTGAGTCCTGCTCTACTAGTCCATTTATCTTTATTGTCTAGTTTTTATAATGGGCCCGGCCCAATTGTAAATAACCCGGTCCAGTGGGCCTATATATCATCACATATGGATCTGAAAATCCTTAATTTTACAATTTAACCCTTATAACATTTTGTTATATGTCTCGTCAAAAAAAAAAATCTTATATTTTATAAGGCATACAATACATATGAATCATAAGCAATCCAATCAAAATACATCATATGATTTTGGATATGCCGTCCAAATGCAATACATCATATGATTTTGGGAAACTTCTTGTGTGGTGAGGGTTTTTAGAGTGAAGTGATCGGTGGGTTGATCAGAACCACACAGTTTATGTGTTAGATATAAACTGTGTGGCTCTGATCAACCCACCGGTCACTTCGGTGCATGTGGAGATACTAGAGAAGAACCTCTCATGATTTTGGAGAGGGACCTTTATTCGCACACAAAAAATCTACCGTTGCATCACACTTAAATGAAAAAAATGTGACATCTACTTGTTTCACCACACATTTTTTTTTCGAAATCTACTTCCCCACCACATTTTCTCTATAATATTAATAAAAAGGGACTTGTGCCAAATATTTTTTACTACCTCCAGAATTTATTATTTTCATCCACCCCAACCACCCCAACCGAGTCACGTGTCCCTCGCCGAACTATCTTCTTATCTTCTTCTCAAATTGAAGTTCGCCTAGTTCCTATTCTATTACAATGCTTGTCTCAAACAACCTATACAAAGTTCGGACTCTAGATCATCATTTCTTGCTTCTCACTATAACGAGTTAGTTACGACTTCATCTTAATTTTGTGACGAATCATCATCTTCCAACAATTTCCCCCTTTTTGATGATGTATCATAACCCTCCCTAAAAGCAATAATAAAGGAATAGTGCAAGAAATCATAACGATCTTCATCTTCATCTTCATTATATCACCAAACTCATTTTTCTATTTTCTTCATATATCTTCAAAATACAATTTTTGAATATTCAAAAAAGCTTTTAAACATTGGATCGAAACATTGATCTTCTATCGGTTGTCCGGCATAAGCCTCTTCGCCTTTTCTTCTTTAGTCCGCATCATCATCACCTACGGCTTCATCTTCCCTTGTTTGAAGATAAGCGATAGCAATCTTCAAATAACTTACGTAGGGTGATGATGTTTGAGTACTTGTTCAAACTGTATAATGTATTCTTCCAATTAATTCATGCGGGTTGAACATTTTCTCTCGTAGATTTTGTATTAAACATTCAATGAATTCTTTCGTATTTTTCGGTTCTCGGCTTCAGGTTTCTTGAACCGAGAGATTCTCCAAATCTTCGATTTGCTTGTGGATGCCTCGTACGAGCTTGGGATGAGATGCCGTTTCGGGATAGTAAAAGTGAGTATCATGAACTCGTCGGTTCCTTTTCATACTCGGTTTCACAAAATTCCGCGTCTTCCATGAAGCTTCTCTCTCGTTTTTTCGGTGTATTCCCCAAACATAGTAGTGGGAAATTCACTCTTTTCAGATTCTTCACACTCGCTTTCTTCAGATTCTTCATCAACTCTTTCAGATTCTTCTTCATTCCCTTCAGCTTCTTCATCAACTACTTCTTCACCAATTTCTTCATTATCTACACATTTCTCATCTCCATCTTGTTCACTTTCTTTAAGTTTATTAACGAACTCTTCAGTTTCTTCATACATGCTTTCTTCAGATTCTGCATCTTCTTCTTCTTCAGTTTCTTCACTATCTTCAGTATCATCCTCGATCTGGATTACATTCTCAATTTCAGTTTTCTTTTCTTGAAATTTGTTCCACATTCTCTTCTGCCTTCTTAGAGTCCTTTCATCTAAATTCACAGTTCCACTAAGACTGGAGTCTGAAACTTCACTCAATTCCTCTTCTTCAAGGATTTTCCTTTTCTTTAGTCCGGTGGATGTTGATTTGAGTTTTGCTTTGGTTTCTGTAACTTTTGATATGGAAAAATGATTTAGTATCCTTTGCACTAGATAAGGAAATCCTTTCCTTAATAAAAATTCTTCTCCACTGGTCTTCTTTTCTATGGCTTTATCTTTCTCGTCCTTGATTTGCTTGATTAATTGATTGAGAACAAATTTGTTCCAATCAAATCTCTCTTCGAACCAAATGGCATAAATCATCTTCATTTTGTCTGTTGAGAGAGTGTAGAAATTTCGAGCATGACCAATGACGTTTCTGGTCAGAAGTATGGTCAGGAATGCAAATTCTCATTTCTGCTGATATATGGAGCCACTGAAATTCTTCTCCTTCTTATTGATTGCCGTGATATTCCAAAGTTTGTCTTTTTCTTCTTTCCCAAAAGTAAAAGATGAAGAGCCTCCAATTATATCTAGCCGGAATACCAGGGAGAGCAGTTGTTCATCAATGATGAAGCTTTTGTCTTGAACAGTCGTTTTGAAGCTTTTTCCATTGTTGATGATTTCGGCATTCCTGTAGAAATTTCTAATGCCGTCTGGACACAAAGTAGTGACCTTTGTATCAATCAAATTCTCCAAACCTCGAATCTTTTTAATCTTCTTTGCAATTTGAATTGAAAGATTGGAGTTTGAGAATTTTTGACAGAATGCGTCCAGGCTGGTTGTGATTCCTTCATCAATGTTGTATTGCTCCATTGATTTTTGAAATGAGGATTCTTGAATGCTTGATTTTGGGTGAGCAGGATTCCGTCAAGATTTCGTCTTTCAATCGTTTTCAATATGAGAGTCGTGTCACAATCAATGAGATTATGTAGGGATGTACATCTACTTTTTCTCCTAGATTGACACGTGGCTTCGAGTGATTTGTCATGTCAGCCCAAACGTCAGATGGTAGCTGGAAAGTTTTTACTTCTTTGACAGTTTTGTCCTCCATCAGCTTTTTATTATCTCAGTTTTGTATAGAGGTCAGTTTTATGAGGATTTTGTAATGTAAACGGACTTTTCCCGCAAAAACAGCTTTTCATCAAACACAAATGCATAAAGAAAATCAACACAAGATTTGTTTATGGAAGTTCCGGGTGGTGTAACCCCGTACGTCTCCCCTTCTCTGTGGCGTAGGAGGTATCACTAGAATAATGAGATAACACCACATTCAAATTTAACATAAATCCTCCATCTTCATTATCTTCTTATCTTCTTCTTCATCATCATCATCATCATCATCATCTTCTTCTTCTTCTTCATCTTCATCTTCATCTTCATTATATCACCAAACTCATTTTTCTATTTTCTTCATATATCTTCAAAATACAATTTTTGAATATTCAAAAAAGCTTTTAAACATTGGATCGAAACATTTGAAGATCACCAAACTCATTTTCCTATTTTCTTCATATTCATCTTCTTCATCGTCGTTCATCTTCATCCTCATCATATCACCAAGCCCATTTTCCTTTTTTTTTTTCTTTCATATATCTTCAAAATACAAATTTTAAAGATTCAAAAAAGCTTTCAAACAACATTAGATTGAAAAATTTGGATTTATAAGTGGACTGAAGAAAAAAAAATCACGATTTTATATCGCAATGATCAATTCGGCTGTTTTAAAGTCGATTGTTTTACAATCGACTTCCCAACGGTCATTTGTACAACAATCGACCTTGAAAAAGTTGAATTTCTTGAGATGTCAAGGTCGATTGTGAGAAATTCGACTCTCAAGAAGTCGTTTGTCTTAGAATCGGCCTCCATAGGATCGAATATATGACATTCGACTCTGGTAGGGTCAATTCGAACTGGGCGAAATTTAAAACTTTGAATTTTGAAACATTCAATCACAAAACCCAATATAAATGTGTAATACATTAATTTCAAGTACATTATATCATTTTTACATGTCTATAAGAATAAAAGAATACTAAAAAATACATTGATATCAAAAATTACATCATCATTCAAATTGTTTGAAATCCCAATTTCTGAAATGGAGGTTTTTGATTCTATTGTTTGATCTATTCAAAGTTTCGTTTACAACCTAAAGAAAAATAGAAAAGTGACACACAATGGAAATTGAAGCTTTGTTTCTTCTTATTCTGAAATGAATGGGGTACATGCCTTTAAGTAGGCTTACATATTTGGTAAAAGAAATTATTTTGAACTATACCAAACCCCAAGCTAGGCGAAGTTTCTAGCTCGTTCCACTACTGTGGCGATGAAAGCAAATGCCGGTGGCTTGTCTTCCTCGTGTCCATGTGTTTGCTTATTCCTTCATAGCCAAATCCCACATAGGGCTTACCTCCATGTATATGCCCACCTCGTTGTCCCCAAAAAAGTACCCTCATTAGCGTTTAAATTAAGACGCATCCAATCCACCTCGGTAGTGGCCCTAAAGAACTTCCCCTGCTCCTCATGAGGCACGCAAAGTTGCCGAATTTCCTTAGCCCAAGTACAGTCACGGAGTGCATGAAGTACGGACTCTTCCCCTTCTTCACAAATAGGACAGGTTGAGTCATCCATTACATTCTTGTCAAACAACATACGATTTACAGGAAGCGCACCGTGAGCAATGTTCCAATAAACATAACTACCACTCGTTGGTCCCTTAAGGGCCCAAATCTTCGGCCAAACGTCATTTAGGCTCCCTCGGTCACTACTCGGCCGGAGCATGGAATATGCCGAAGCTATTGTATATTTTCCTTTGGGGTCCACCTTCCATGTAAATTCATTGTCTATGCATTCAAGCCCATCTTTGAGCCGGGAATAGGCTTTACAAATTCCTTTCCAAGTTGATGTTGAAATAGTGTCCTAAACCCAATCAGGTTGGACCGGATCCGACCGGGTCGGGTCATTTCTGCTATTTCTTTATGTTTATATATGTAATAAATGACTTTACTGTTATTATATATTCTGTTTATCTATGTGAACCAATTTGTGATTGTATATATGATAATGTCCTTAGTTTCAAACTGTGAGAGAGAAACCATGATAGTGATTATGGTTGATGAGATCTCGACTCACTTCAAAAGGGTTGATACTTATATGTATCTAGTCATATGTGCTATTAAACAGGACATTAATAGTACGATTAGACTAGCACGTATTAGATTTCTTCTATCTTATTGAAGATAGGGATAGATCTCTTCTATCGAAGTGTTGAGACACTTAGACTGTACGTGGACGTGTATTAGAGAATGCATACGTTAGACTGACCCACTTACTTTATTAAGTATCGCACTATGTAGCGGTTGTGTAATTATCCTAAGACTGGAGTCTTCGTGACATCACAGTGTGGATTGTCATACTTTGACACTATTGAGGTTTCCCCTAGCCATGGGGCAATAATGCGGTAGTGATTGAGTGTGATACTGAAGCATGCGTAGGATTCATGTTTCTTGTCCGGCAATAGCGTATCCTATTATTACGAGTGAATATCCAAAAGGGCCTTCTTATAAGGAATGTCTTATTCTCGAAAGTCTTTGCAAAGCAGAAGTAATATGTTACTTCGAGAAAGTAGGATATCCAGATTATAAGATACGGTCGTTGATGTTTGACACTCGACGTATGACCGTATGGATATTATTACAGCGATATGATTCTATTTACACGGTAACCGTTTCACATGAAAGGTAGTAGTCATTGCGTTTGACTCTTCCGATGATTGGGGGTCGTGGACGTGTTGCTAGACGCTATCCATAATCGTTAGGTATGAAGGGCATTTTCGTAATTGCACTTTGTGCCTACGGCCAACATATTCGGAAGCCTATCGGGTCACACACATAAGAACATCTAGCCGGATTGAAATGCGGTTATAGCGATAACCAAATAAGGAAATTTTATCTCGACTATAAAGTGCTATATTGGTAAATTAATATGGTGTTATTTATTTATTATGAATAAATATAGTACAAGATATTAATTATGTTGATTAATTAAATATACATATAATGTATATGTATGTGGCGTAGATGATGTGTATATTGATAAACATGCATTTTACAAATTAATTAATCTTAGCTTTATATTAATTAAAGAATATTCCGGATGCCAATTTATGGCTATATAGGGTGCAAGTCTTGAGTGTATTTGATACACTTGGATTGTGCAATTATTAATAAGATTACCATATATGAATATTAGATATTAATTGATATATGAAAAATAGATTTATGGTAATAAGATAAAGATAGTCAATATTAGATATTGACAATATCTATGAAATATTTAAAATGAGATATTAAATTAAATGAGATAAATCAATCAAATCTATTTTCCTTATTTTACTAAGTAAAAGGTTTTCTTCCGCTCTACTCTACATTGAGGCGCCACCTTCATTATAAATAGGAGGTGAGCGTCAAACTCTTTTGAATCATCACAATTCCAAGAGGCTAATAGTTCTTGTGAAAAAATAAAATAGCTTCTTAGAGAGAGTTTTGAGAGAGAGAAAAGGTCGGTCTAGCAACCGAGTTTTTCTGGCAGCAATCCATGGTGGATTCCGACGGGTTGTTCGTGTGGATCACCGGTAGAGGCCGCTGAACACTTGGGCGGCTTCGTGCAGAAACTAAAACCATAGACAAAGCGTCGATCCAATTGGATCAACCAAGGTATTCTCTTGTCTACTTCTCTTATTCTTGTTGCTTAAACGAAGTCGATCATGGGTAAAAAATAAATAAATTCTTGAATTCTGCTGCGTTCCCGCATAATTTCCTAACAGTTGATGAGCTTCCCGTTTTTGCGGTGGTCGAGAGTTCCTTGTATTTATGAGAGAATACTTTGACCAACAAGGTATCTTTTTGTGTAATGAGATCCCAAATCAATTTCCCAAGAAATGCGATGTTTATATCATACAGTTTTTTAAAGCCCAATCCTCCCACCTGCTTGGGTTGACAAAGGGTATCCCATGCTATCATATGCATTTTGCGGCCTTGATCATCACCCCCCAAAAAAAAACTGTCGCCACGTCTTCTCCAATTTATTGAGGACTGTAATAGGAAGCAGCGTAGTTTGCATGGTATAATAGGCCTGTGTTGCTAGAGAACTTTGTACAAGAACACGCTTTCCCGCTCTTGAAAGACATTTCGATTTCCATTTACTCAATTTGCCTTGAATTTTGTCTTCAAGGTACACGAAATGGGACACTTTCTTTCTTCCGTGTAGAAGGGGCACGCCCAAGTATTTACCCAAATCATTAGTATACTCATTCACAAACAGTGAGACATATTTGCAATCATTTGGTAACTCACATTACTAAAGGCATAAAATCTAGACTTGGAAGTTCTAATTTTTTGTCGAGAACAAAGGCAAAAATCTAACAGTACCTCTTCAATGACCCGGGCCTGGCTTTCAGACGCTTCCCCAAACAACAGCAGATCATCCGCAAAAAATATATGAGAGACAGGTGGCCCCTGCCGAGAGAGTTTCAGAGGTTTCCATCTTCCTTGGTTTACCGCTTCATGAATCTTGTGGCTAAGCACTTCCATGCATAAAATAAAAAGGTATGGTACTATCGGATCTCCTTGTCTAAGGCCTCTACACGGAGTAAAAGCTTCCAATTTTTCACCATTCCATAAAACCGAACGTTTGGAGGAGGTGATGCAATACATTAGGAGATCTTGCATCTGGCTTGAGAATCCCATTCTCTGAATAATATTATGCAAGAACTGCCAATTTACACGATCATACGCCTTTTCTAGATCCATTTTGATCGCCATGAACCCCTTTTTTCCCTTGCTTTTTTGTGTGGAAGGCATGAATAATTTCTTGGTCAAGGAAGATATTTCCTGAACTTCCCCTTCCTGGTATGAATGCACTTTGTGTAGTATCCACTAGCTGTCTGATAACACTCTGCAACCGATTTGCTAATTTTTTTTATAATAATTTTCATGATCACATTTGCCAAAGCAATAGGTCGTAATTGATATGGAGATTCTGGGTGATTAATTTTGGGGATTAGTGTAATCAGCACTTCATTGAGGTCGGAAGGGAAGCTAGCATTTTCGAAAGCACTTTTAACAAATCGAACAACCGAATCACATATTTTACCCCAGCATTTCTTAAAGAAAATCGGGGGGAGTCCATCCGGGCCAGCCACTTTCTATGTACCCATATCAAAGCATGCATCTTCGATCTATTTTCCACATACTTGTCTATTTAGATGGTGAATGTCGGCATCATTAAGATCAGGTAAATGCACCGGGCAGTTGCAAAAATGATGCTCATCTTTGTGTGCATACAATTTAACAAAATAGTCCCTCATCATTCTTTGGATTTCCACCTCATCCACGCTCCAACTCCTATCAGGTATTTTTAGAGATGTTACATGTGATTTCTGTTTGCGCTTGAGGGCGGTAACATGGTAGTAATGTGTATTTCCCTCGCCTTCTATTAGCCAATGCAGGTGGGACCGTTGGTGCCAAAACTTTTCTTCTTGAGATAAGATCACATTACATTCCTCTATAAGATGTTTTTCCAATCGGATCAAATAATTTGAAGGGTGGTTAGCAAGGGATTCTTGAATGCCCCTGAGCCGTCGGAGACAGATCTCTTTACGATAAAAAATATTTCTAAATTGCTTTATGTTCCAATAAGCTGCGTCCTTCATGAAATTTCTAGTCACCAAGCCAAAATCTGGATTAGAGGAATCCCATTTATCTTCAACAAAGTTTTCGAAGTCCAAATGATCAAACCAAGCATTTTGGAAAAATGGCCGAGTAAGTCCCTTTTTTTCTTGTAACTTCTGACCATTGCAAGTAAGAGGGGATGATGGTCTGAATGCGTCTTGGGTAAATGTGTAAGGGTCACATCAAGAAAAAGAGTTAGCCAATCCAATGTGCACCAAGCTTGATCAAGTCTTTCCAAAATAGGCTTACCTTTGTAAGTCGGCCCAGTCCACGTAAATCTTGGTCCAGTGAATTGAATTCCTATCAGTTTGCACGTTTGAATCATATGAAGCATGATGTTTGCATTAGCTCTACACAAGGGCCGCCCCCACTTTTATCCTCTTGATTAACTACCTGGTTGAAATCTCCTATTAAACACCAAGGTTACTTCAAAATTCCTGATAGACGTTTTAGATATGTCCAGCACTCATTTCGAACAATCGGGCTGGGGAAGCATAGATAATAGACAAGATCCACTTCACTGCACTATTTTGCATCACAGCTACAATGAGGTATTGGTTTATGCTAGGTAACAGCTTCAGATCAACAATAGTTTCCTACCAGAAGCACCAAATCCCCCCGGTAAAACCCAAGCTTCGACACATATTACCTTAGTGAAAATTGAGTGTTTCATAATCCGCCATGCCTTATGACTACTAGCTCGAGTTTCCAATAGACATAAAATATCTGGTTTCTATTCGGCCATAATGGCTTTTAAATTTGACAAAAACGAACTTGACCCAACTCCTCTACAGTTCCAAGCAACAATCCGCATTGGTTAATGATTTGTGGGTGGGGCAGTAGTGTCCTTCAAACTTGGATCATCCGGAGGTTCATCCCTCAATTTCCATGCTCCCACATTTCTTCCATCATCTTTTATCCGCGACTACTCATCCCATCCACATTATTTTTATATGGTGGCTTTGATTTAGGGTTTTTGGGATGATCGGTCCCAGATGTTTTAATTTGGCCACTTACCTCTCGGTTCTGTTTTCCATTTTTCCGCTCATCTCTCGTGGGGTTGAGAGAGTTGTGGACATTGGATACATCATACTGAGCCTTAGTAGATGCACTCCCAGGTTTTGTGTTACCTGGGTTTGTTGTGGGACGCTTAGAGGACGTTGTCGGTATTCTGTCACCGATAGCCGGCCCTTTGTATTTTTGGGTTTCTTGATTAGAGGTTCTCGGTGGATCTGAGTTCCTGGACTAGGAGTTGTCTTTTTTCTTGTTTTCTTTTTTTTTTAATATCTTTTTGCACATTCGGCTGGTCCTTAAATAATAACGAAATTGTTGGTTCTGTGAGGTTTTGACCTACTACTTCCATCTGCACTTGTAGTTCCTGGAGGGGTACAGTTTCTGAACTCTGTTCTGGTTGCTCCTCCATGATATCATCCTCATATAAGGCACTAAATCTTGATCGGGTGCTATTTCGGTCCGACCATGTTCATTAGGGACGCATACTTGGTCTCTGGCCACCTCTTCGTGTGTCTCACTATTTTGTCCAGGTCCTTGACTTTCGTTCCTTCCCTTTTGCCCCTGATATGGTCTTCTTCTTCTATTTGTAGCAATAATCCAGGGACCGAAGGGTCTGTCTGGAGTCGGGCCTTCTACTTTTTTCAGCTGTGTTGTGTTGGGTACATCATGTCCGTGCTCATGGTCCCCTGGTTGATGAAGAGTAGGGCAATCTTGTGTTTTATAACCAAGCTGCCCACCGTCAAAGAAAATTTGCGATAGCCCTTTGTATTCTACCGCAAAGATGTTTCCGTTTAGCACAACCTTGGATCACAGCACTTGGTTGAGATTCATCTCGACGCAAATACGAACATACTTGGCTCTTGTAGCTATAGTTGTTACCACATCCACTTTACCAGGTTTGCCTACTCTCCTGGACAAACTGAGTAAAAAAATCTTCCTTTTCAAACAACTCTAATGGCATACCTAGGAATTGGACCCATCGTGGGTTGAAAGTATCCTATGTTTCAATGGCTGAAAGAAGGGGCGCCATTTCATGACAGTTAGGTAATGTTCTTGCACAGTCCATAGTCCCATGTTGATAGCCTTTTCATAACCTTCCTTAGAAGAAAATCGGACTACATAGTAGTCAGATTGTAGGTCTACAATATCCAGCCCGCCAGAAGAATCCCATAGGCTATGTAGTATTTGGTGTAAGATTTTAAAGGCCACACTACGACCTAACACCTTCACGATAACAACCCTCCTCCACGGATACCATAGCTCGATGCACTCCTCCACTGGAATTTCAATGAGGTCGTCATCAACTTCTACTCCTCTCCAATTCTCAGCAATCCTGGTGAAATCGGTAATATCCGATTCATCCTCGCCGGCACCAGTATAAAATGCAGAGTGGCGTTTAGGTTCCTTGAGCGATTCGGCACCCTTACGAAGAGACCATGGAGATTGCGATTCAGTGGACGTTTTTAGAAGTTCCTCCCATTTATCTGAGCTTTTACGAAGGAGTTCTGATTCTTCTATTTTTGTTTGACCGGAATCATCTGTTTCCATGGCATCCAGTGGCTTCATGGTGGTGGAAATGGACAACGGCGGCCAAAAGGAGCAGTTCGGCGGAAAATTTTAAATAGGCTTACAATCGGTGCAGATGTAGATAAAGTAGGAATAAATACAAAAATAGAGATAAAATGAATAAATAAAGATAAAATGAATTAACTTGCCTTGAGGTAATTGAATACGTCTCCACTTAACTTGCTCTTTATTTCATCCACTCCAGCCAAGTATTCTTCTTCGGTGTCACTGTATTCTCTTCTATATCTTCTCAATCTCAGCGGAATCATATGCACTGAGTTGGCGGACATTAAAGCGTGCTCTTTGTTAGTCACAATCACTTTAATCGGAGTGTTAATGGTGATAAGGGCCTCTTGCAGTTTTCGTAAAGCCTATTCGTAATTCTCAGTAGTTTCTGAAGCTAAAAAAGCAAACGCAATTGAGAATGTCATGTTGGTAGAGGTGACCCCAACAATTTGTAGGAACGGAAACTTATACTTATTTGTCTTGTAAGTGCGATTTATCTGGTACACATGATGGAAATTCTTCACCAACAACTATGATTCCTTTGGAACCCAAAATACATATTTTTTTTTATAGTTTCACCTTCTTCTTTGTAACGAATATACACATCATCTTCACGAGCCCTATAAAAGACCTCTTGTATAACCATCAAATTGTTTCTCTCTAATTTCTTCAACTTTACCCTTTGATTGTAGATTGTTTGTACGGAAGTTGCATTGTTTTCGTTCATATCCCACGACGCCTTTAGTATATCTTTAGGGCATTCTCCGCTCTTCGTCAAACTCGCAACAAGGTCCATATCATCTTTTGACAAACGTCCTTTGAATGAATGTCCCAAATCTGACTTGTTCAAACTATGGTTGTGAAAACCATTTTTTATAGTCACCCGCCACCCGCCGACTGCCTTCTCACTTTTCAATAACAAAAGGAACGGACACCCACATTTTTTTGAGAAAGTATTCCGGGGCTTACCTTTCCTAACACCCCCAACCTCCTTCACATAATCCTTGCGCACGTCGGCTCCCCTTTCACAAGCGTGTTTGACATAAGGATTGCAACCTTCCGAGTAGTCTGACTTCCACCTGATTTGTACCATCCCAATGTTTTGTGCAATTGATGTTATCCATTTAATAGCTTCCGTGTCAGTGTTGAATACCTACACATGTGATTCATACCAACAATTAGCGATCAAATGATTAACTTTTCACATCTAACACCACTTCGTTAAATATATTATTACCTATTTAGTAATGAATGCATCACCGGAAAAAAATTGTTCGATGTAATTTCCTCTACTTCCACCAACTGCATGTTATTCTCTTGGTTCATCAATTCTAATTCTATGAGTTTATTCGCACTAGGGAAGTTGTCATCACGACCATCATTTTGTCCAGTGGTGCCATCATTTTGGCCAATAGTGCCATCTACCTGTATTGATACACACACCCGTCGAATTATTAATACATGTTGACAACAAATCTAATTTTAACGCTTAGAATGACAAGGGTACTTATACATTGACATGAACTTCGGTTTGGGTTCATTCGGCAATGTCAGATAAATGTGGCAAATCTCGAATGATGTCGTCTTGTTGCATTGTTCGAGAGTCTTCACCAACAACCTAATCATCAAAAACACCAAGTTAGGAGTTAAAAATATGGATATTCATCATCAAAGTCGATTGTCACATAAAAACGCCATGCACGGGTGCACATGTTAGGTGTGATGCCCGAAAGACAATTTTGTAATTGTTTTATTTAATAAATGAAATGATATTATTATTCATATTTACCATTCTCATATTCACCGATGTGACAATAGTATTTACACTACAGAAAACCCTAAAGTATATCGTTTATGTAATCACTTAACTCAGTGTATGTGATATACACGGGAGGATTGAGTTAGTGAAGATGTACTTAAAATACAATTAGCCCGTAGTGAAGTTAATCGAGAGTATCGGGTCTCTCCTTTAACGTGCTATTAATGCGCCAAGAACACAATTGGTGTGATAGTCTTATCCGGACTTTCGGTTAAGAGAACCTAATGGGGCATTTATATATGATAGATATATCATATAGGGCTGGACCGATTTGATTAGAGTTCTCGATATAATTCCGTAATCGAGAAGTCTTATCGAATCAATGGATGATCATATTTATGGATATATCTTAATCCCGAGGTGATCACGATCAACTCGCTTGAATCGGTATGAAGTTTGACTTGACGGTTAAGGATTACACCGAGTCCGTGATCCGAATTACCCCATCTTGGCATTGTACTTGGATTGAGGGAGTAGTCCGTGTGTTATCACGGATACGGAATCCATTCCTTCCATTTATGGAAGTAGATAGACAGTTCCCTTATTTGTTAATCCTAGAAACTGATCGATCGTACGAGTTCATACTACACTGATTAGCTACCAGTGAGTTGTATGAATTAATTGATCACTAGGGGATTAATGGTAAATAAGGATAAGATGTTCTAAAAAGGGTTAACGGTAACTTCCTGATTTAGAATGAACAGTCTGTGGAGGATTAATCCATATGTAATGATTATATCAATGGACGCTTATTATTATTCTCGTGAGGAGATAAATATAATCTTTTAATCGGAGGAGTGCAGTCACGGGATTATGGTGGCATATTCCTGTGATTGATTTATCGAATATAATTATTTTGTTCGTAAGATAATTATTTATTTGATTTATCGGAGCCGATGATTATTAGTCCATGGTCCCCGACGTGCCTCCTAATATAGCATAGCTATTCTCGGACGTCGAATCCTAATAATATTAATTTAGTTCTTGTTGGACTTTATTAAAACGATATGTGAATTAATTGTTTAGTGGACTATTAAATTAGTTGGGCTAAATAATTAAATATGTGAAAAAGACATTTTTCATAAACTTGGCCCAAATGTGTTATAGCCGAAAATTAATTATGACTAGGTCATAATAAATTAAAAGCGGCGCCCCCCCTCTTATTTTTATGGAACAAGAAATTATTTTCTTGTGTATTAATAAGACATGTGCATAAAATATTTATTGGATAAATATTTATGGTAAATAATAAAGATAAATATTATTTCTAGATTTGTTCTAGAATATTATGGAATTATCTTTTATTAAAGGATTTATTTTGTTTGATAAATAAAAATCCTTGGAGGCTAAGTTTTACTCTCCTATATAAAGAGAGTTCTCCCAAGCCTTAACACACAACACATATTTCGACTTCTCCCTATAGTAGAGAGAAGAAAATATTTCGGCCAAGGAGAGAGTGGGAGAAATCTTGGAGATTTTTCCGGTAGCATATCGGAAGGGTTCGAGTCGAGAATTCCTTCCACCGGGAATTGCTTGGATCACACGATCGGAAGATCGTGGTGCTCTTCACACCTTCACATTCATCCTTTTGCGGTTCTTCAACTTGAATTTTGAGATTCAAGAGGTATGATCTACATCCTCCTTGTAGAATAGATCTAGTTGTTTTATTACGTGTATTATATAGATCTAGATCCTTAAAATCGCTTCCGTTGCGGATGGTATTACTAACAGCACATACATTCGATTATGTCCCAGTCGAAACAATGTTCAAGATTCGGAAGTGCCAAGGTTGAATGTCTGATAATCGACCCCATGAGGTCGATTTCATTCTTAAGTCGACCATAGCAAAGTCGTTTCAGCCTAAAACAAATCTGTTAAGGTTGTTCTCAACTGGGCGAACTAAAAGGCTTCAACTTTTGTAACATTGAATCACCAAATCCAAAATAAGAGTACAATACACAAATTTCATGTACATTATAGCATTCTTACATGTCGATTTCATGAAAACAACACACAATAGTAAATTGGTTTCAAAAGTACCTTTTCATTGATTTTGCTTGAAACCGTAATATCTTCAATTGGGGTTTTTGATTGCACTCCTTCATCCATTGAACCTTGATATACAACCTTCAAAAGCAATTTCTTTTTCGTATGGTTTGGATGGATTTTGTGTAGAGATGATTATGAAAAAAATGATGAAGATTATGAAGATGGTGTGGCTTTGAAGGTTTTATGATGAGGATGATGATGAAGATTATGAAGATGGTGATTTTGTTTGAATATTGTGTGGGGTTTAAAGGTTTTATGATGATGAAGATGAAAGATTTATGGAGATGAGGGTTTTGTGATGATGAAGGGTGATGGATATAATGATTTAGGATTTTGAGGGTGATGAATATAATGGTGATGAAGATGAATAATTTATGAAGATGGAGTGTTTGTGAAAACGTGTTTGGCGAGGAAGAAGATATTTTTTCGGAGGCAAATTATGGGGTGTAGGTATGGGTGTGGATATAAGGTAGGTGAAATGGAGGGACTAATTGGTAATAAAAAATTTGGTGTGGAAATAGTTTAAAAATGTGGTTTGTAGGTAGATAATGTGATATAAATAAAGAATTAAAAATGTTTAAAAATCAATATGGTGTAAATGTATGTTTTACTTTTTAGGTGTGTTATGAAATATAAAATGATGCAACGATAGATTAATTGTTGTGTGAATAAATGCCCCTTTATTTTTGGGATGTCTTAAAACATGTGTTCATCCCTTCAAAAAAAAATGTTCATGCCATGCATTAATTGTCAGGGCCTTTAGTTATTTAAGTTTGTCAACCGAAATTGTTGCAACAATAAGCTTATGACATAAATCATGTCATGAACAAGCTTGGACTCTCCAAGTTGGGTGAAAAGCCATTAATGCCCTCCCCCTTCTTGATTTGGGGTGATTTACTTAACACTAAAAATGTAATTAACCCTTAATTAAAAATCTGATTAAACTTTGCTTAATCCGACCCCCTAAATTAGGGCGGGTAAATTAACCAACCCTAATTTACGCGCCAAAATCAGATCAGTAGCCAATTACTCTGCTTCCGCCCCTCTCTTTGCAAAGCAATAACTCGCTTGTGTCTCTCCATCGGTGTCCAGGTCATTGTCCTCGCCGGAACATCCCTCTTTTTTCTTCTCCGTCAATCATTGTTCGAGCGAGTGGGTGGTAATCGAAAGGGTTTCTTGGCTTTCCATATCGGTATGTGAATTTAGGGAAATTGAGTTTGTTAGTTTACTTACCCTGCGGGATTAGTTTAAACCGTGTGTTTAACTCTGAATTGAATTGAAAATGGGGGCGACCCTGATTGAAAATGGATATTTGATTTGAATTGAAATGGTTAAATGTTGAATTGGTGATTTGTGCAGTTATTACCCGGTATGACTATATATATATATATATATATATATATATATTATATCTATTTGCTAGCGCATTTCCAGGTGAATGGTAATCGTATTAATCTTAAAATATTGATTATAGTGTTACACAAGTTTAAACTTGTTAATGGCTAGTTGAACGGAATTATGGATTTTGTCTATGTGTACATTGGTTTGTAATTATTGTATTGAATAAAAACAGGATCTCGGTGAAGCGTGATGGAAGATAAAGTTTGTATTTTTATATTTTATCCTGTGGAGATTGAAAAAGACGTCAATGGTCTATGGTCTTGGAAGTATGTAGGGTGTGAATTTGAAGAAGTTTCGACGATTCTGAGTGTCAAAAAGAACATTACATTTGAAGAATTGTATGACATGGTGAAAAATGAGTTGGAAATCGATACAACTAAGTATGAGTTTGAGATGAAATATATGGTCCCCATTAGTAAAGCTAGACCGATGGTGCTTGATTGCGATAAGCTTATGAATCGGTTTATATATGTTTGTAATTTAAAACAAGATGCTTTATTAATATGTTTGAAGGAAAAGGAAAATTGTACCGAGGTTTATGAAAGTCAAGAAACATGTGAAGTAGTAAATGTGTCGGAAAGTCAAGAAACATGTGTTGAAAGAGATGAAGAGACGATGTTGATGTTTTGGCAAATGGGATGAAAGAGATGTTGGATGTAAGAAGAGAAAGCATGGAGAAATGTGTTGAAAAGAATGTTAATGAAGAGATAGATGTGGATGTTGTTGGGAATGCCATTGAAGAGATGTTGGATGTAAGAATAGAAAGCATAGAGACATGTGTTGAAAAGATCGTTAATGAAGAGATAGATGTGGATGTTGTTGGGAATTCCATGGAAGAGATGTTGGATGTAAGAATAGAAAGCATAGAGACATGTGTCGAAGATTCTCATTTGAACACGGGAGGTGACAACATGGACTTTAATGAGCAACTTGAAGACTCCTTATTGGTGAATTTGGGTGAAGATGTTTATTTAGAAGAATCGTATCAGAGAATTAGCATGAGCGGGGCTGATGAATTGTCAAATGAGAATCTTGATGGCTTTGTTGTAAGAAATGAGATTGTTGATCCCTTGAATGCACCCCCAACTATGGTTAACGTGCAAAGAATTGAACATGAAGACTTTCGTTGTAGCCGTACTGTAGGTGATACTTTAGTGTGCATTCCCGAACATGAAGACTTTCGTGTGAATGATCCGTTTAAATGCAAAAGTTTTTTGGTATTCAAACTTGCGAAGTTGGTTACGAAGTACAAGTTTGAATTCAAAACGCGAACTTCCAACAAAAGCGTTTATTCAGTTTTATGTGAAGCCGCCGGATGCAAATGGCGTTTGCGAGCCACCAAACTTCAAGCACCTTCTGAGCGATTTGTAGTGGTAACATATGCAAATAAGCATAGCTGCCCACCTATTGCTCATCGAAAAGACCATAGACATGCTACGCACAAGCTAATTGGCACAAACTTTGCCAGAAGGTTTAAAGATGCCAATCGTATTAACGCACCAAAGGACTTGATGCATGATTTCCAGCAAGAATTTGGATATGATGTAAATTATTGCAAGGCGTACATGGCTAAGGGTTATGCAGAAGGATTGATAAGGGGTAATCCAAACAAAAGTTGGGGAGAATTACCCAAATATTCCGGACACTGTATATCATATTGAAAAAAGTGATGGGAATGTTTTCAAATACTTTTTCATGGCACTTGGTCAAAGTATTGAGGGATTTTATTTGGCGATGCGGAAAGTAATTTCTATGGACGGCACACATTTAAAAACGCGTTATAAAGGGACCTTACTTGTGGCAACATGTCAAGATGCAAATCATCAAATATTTCCACTTGCTTGGGTGTTGTTGCTTCTGAAAGTATAGAGTCTTGGACATGGTTTTTTGATAAGCTAAAACCCATCATTGGGGACACGAATGATCTTGCGATACTTTCTGATCGTGCTGATAGTATTAAAACATCTTTCAAGGCGGTGTTTAAGAATGCACACCATAGGCATTGCATGTATCACATGCAAAAGAATTTGAGGATGAAATATCCCAAACGTGGTGTGGGAAAGCTCTTTCAGAAAGCTGCAGAGGCCTATACAGAAGCGAAATTCAAGTTGCATTTCGAAACTTTATGTAGTAAATGTCCGAAAGCCGACGAATATTTGAAAGAAGCGAAATTCCCTATGTGGGCTAGAGCTAAATTTGAGGGATTTCGTTGCAACATAATGACCACAAACCATGCCGAGTCTGTGAATGCTAGGCTAAAGCGTGCACGAGAATTTTCAATTGTTGGGTTGATTGAACATATCCGGGAGATGTTACAGGATTGGTTTGCTAAAAGAAATGAATCATCTACAAATTGCCAATATGCTCTTACTCCTAAAATTGAAATCGAAGTGAACAAAAGCTTCGAGTCAACGAAACGATTTTCAGTTAATACACTTTCCTCAGATAAGTATGATGTTCGTGACAAGGATGCTGTTATTTCTTACATCGTTGAGTTGGATTTGAAGACGTGTACATGTAAAAAATTCTAGATGGATATGTATCCATGCGAGCATACAGCTACTGTGTTGAAGTATACAGGGAAGCAAGCCTCCAAGTATTGCACTTGGTATTATAGCGTCAATTGTTGGAGGCTAGGTTATTCCAAATGTGTGTATCCACTTCAAAATGAAGATGAATGTGTGTATCCCGATGATGTGCTTAACGATGTGGTTTTGCCACCGAAGGTGGCAAAGAGACAAAGTGGACGGCCATCAAAAAAGAGGAAACGCTCAGCCGGGGACAGAAAGACGAAGTATGTTTGTGGAAAATGCGGTGTCAATGGTCATTACGCTTCCACTTGTAAAAGTTTGATTGGTGGAGAAATGCTCACCAGCGACACTCCTACTTTGCCATGATAAGGTATTGTATGTATTAATATTTAGAGTTCTTTTTATATTCAATCATGCTACATTGCATTAAGCTTGATACCTTTTTTCTTTGACAATGTTACAGGAAGGCGATGGGATACATATTGTGGCTGTTTAAGTATTAATGTTGATGAAGAGGATGAGATGTTTACATATTGGTTGATGTGTAAGATTCGAAGACGTAACTTGTGTTGTATTTTGAATAATGGAAAGTGATGTGTTGATGTGTTTGTTTGTTATTGTATTTTGAATAATGGCAAATTTTATGTGTTGGTTGTTCTTCTTTGGTTGATTGGTTGATGTTTAAATCTGGAAAATGTAGATGATGTTGAATTTTGAATGATGGCAAATTGATGTGTTGGTTGTTCTCATTTGTTTAATGTGAAGGGAAGTTGTTCGAGTGTCACGAATGTGGTATTTTGCGTCCATTAAGGGTGTTGTAAAACATTCACTCTAGAAACGAGTTTAAACTTGTGTCGGCCACGGAAACAAGTTCAAGCTTGTGTAGCCCCAGGAAAACATTGATGTGTTGGTTGTTCTCCTTTTTGTTTAATGTGATTACTATTCAAATCTTCAAATAACCATTAGATAAGAAAACCAAATGAAATGTAAAGAAATATATACCAAGAACTTAAGTTTTTATTTCGTAAGATGAAATACGAAATAAAAGGTTAGACAAGTAATAGTCAATAATACAAGTTTCTTTTGAGATGAATTGTTCCCTACCCTTGGTCTTCTCAAGTAGTGTCTCCGGGCGAGCAATCCTTTCTCTATCATGGAGTAACATTTGAACCATGGAATCGAATTGCGACCTCTCAATAACTCGGTGACGTTGATCTCAACTTGTTCAATTTTTTTTGCATCATTGTCTCGCATGCACTTTATCATTTCAATATCATTTTGAAGGACACCGATTGTGCATTCAAGTTTATCTCGTTTTCTTAATCAAGTTCACGGAGAGTAACATCTTCGGGTGGCCCAAGAGATGAAGACACCTTGCCATATGGCCTAGTAGATGAAGACACTTTGCCATATGGCCCGATAGATGCGGACACCTTGTCTGCCATATGAAATAGTCACATTTGACTTCATTATCTTGCAAAATAAGAAATTCCAATTATTATACAGACACATTATCCCTTGAAAGTAAATGGAAAGTATAACCAAAATAATTAGTCATACCGGCCAATAAGGACAACCGTAGAACAGTCTCCCTGGGTTAGCATATGTTCCTGAAGTCACCAATTTTGCAGGAACGCCACATTTGCATAAGAATGACCCTCATGAAATGTCCCAGATTCATTTACCTTGCTAGAAGAACTGGAAATCGGAGAAGTACCCTTCATATTTTGCTTCAGGTTCGTTTCAGAGATTGCAGGCACTATGAAAAGAATTGTGCATAATTGAGTATTAAATGGTGTGTCTATATCTCAAATAAATAACTAAACGCCCCTAACAAGTACTCCCGATTCACAAGAGTGCACTCTATGAGTGAATTTGACTGGTTCTTTGTTTTAAAAAAAAC
This sequence comes from Gentiana straminea, assembly GCA_036785695.1. NCBI lineage: Eukaryota > Viridiplantae > Streptophyta > Magnoliopsida > Gentianales > Gentianaceae > Gentiana > Gentiana straminea. Next base: position 5,846,392 of record JAVUPR010000385.1, on the reverse strand, counting down.
ATAATTCATAAGAGCATAGTAACTCACCAAAATTAGCTCTGTTAAGTAATTGATGTCTAGGTAAATTCACCACAATATGTTAGAAATTAGCTCAAATTCACAAAAATGTAACCAAATTTCGGAAAAACAAAAGAGTTGCCTCGGAAAGCCCCCGGAAGAAAAGCTAAAACAAAAGAGCGAGTAACTCACCAAAATTAGCTCGTTAAGGCATTGATGCTCGTTAATTCACACAAAAATATGTTAGAAATTAGCTCAAATTCAAAAAAATGTAACAACATTCTGGAAAAACAAAAGAGGTACATCGGAAAGCCCCTAGAAGAAAAGCTAAAACAAAAGAGCAGAGTAACTCACCAAAATTAGCTCTGTTAAGGCATTGATGCTCTGTTAATTCACACAAAAATATGTTAGAAATTAGCTCAAATTCAAAAAAAATGTAACAACATTCTAGAAAAACAAAAGAGGTACATCGGAAAGCCCCTAGAAGAAAATCTAAAATAAAAGAGCAGAGTAACTCACCAAAATTAGCTCTGTTAAGGCATTGCTGCTCTGTTAATTCACACAAAAATATGTTAGAAATTAGCTCAAATTCAAAAAAATGTAACAACATTCTGGAAAAACAAAAGAGGTACATCGGAAAGCCCCTAGAAGAAAAGCTAAAACAAAAGAGCAGAGTAACTCACCAAAATTAGCTCTGTTAAGGCATTGATGCTCTGTTAATTCACACAAAAATAGGTTATAAATTAGCTCAAATTCAAAAAAATGTAACAACATTCTAGAAAAACAAAAGAGGTACATCGGAAAGCCCCTAGAAGAAAAGCTAAAACAAAAGAGCGAGTAGTAACTTACCAAAATTAGCTCTAGTTGGTTTCTTTAATGGAGATTTTGAAGGTTGAATGGTGGGAAGATCAAAAGAGGGAAACACATCAATGAAAGGGGCAGGGGTGTACTTGGGTTGGTTAGATGGGTTAGTTGTGGATGAAGAATTCGAATCAAATCAAATAAGGGAATTTGAAAATTTCTAAATTTTGGGCGATTCTTAGCGGGAAAGCAAAAATTTTGGTTGCAACAATTGAGAGGGGAGCAAATTAAGGGCGGGAATTGATGATGATGGAGGGGGAGAGTAGGGTTCCGATCACATAATTAAAAAAAAATCAAAATAATCCAAATAATATTTATTCTAGTTACATCATTTGATAATATTTATTTATTCTAGTTACATCATTTGATTATTAAAAAATTAGTTAATACATCTTCTTACCACTAAATAAAAATTAATAATAATAATTAAAAAAAAATTAAATGGACTTCCGATTCCATTAGAACTACTTATCGTGTGACATATACTCACGTAAGACACCCTAAACGGACTTATTGAGTAACATACTCACGTAAGACACCATAAACGGACTTATTGTGACATAATCACGTAAGACACCATAACCGGACTTCACGTAAGACACCATCACTTCAATTAGGACTACTTATGGTGTGACATACTCACGTAAGACACCATAAACGGACTTATTGTGTGACATACTCACGTAAGACACCATAACCGGACTTCAGATTCAATTAGGACTACTTATGGTGTGACATACTCACGTAAGACACCCTAAACGGACTTATTGTGTGACATACTCACGTAAGACACCCTAAACGGACTTATTGAGTGACATACTCACGTAAGACATCATAAACGGACTTATTGTGTGACATACTCATGTAAGACACCATAACCGGACTTCGATTCAATTAGGACTACTTATGGTGTGACATACTCACGTAAGACACCCTAAACGGACTTATTGTGTGACATACTCACGTAAGACACCCTAAACGGACTTATTGAATGACATACTCATATAAGACACCCTAAACGGACTTATTGTGTGACATACTCACGTATGACACCATAAACGGACTTATTGTGTGACATACTCACGTAAGACACCATAAACGGACTTCTGATTCAATTAGGACTACTTATGGTGTGACATACTCATGTAAGACACCATAAACGGACTTATTGTGTGACATACTCATGTAAGACACCATAACCGGACTTATTGTGTGACATACTCACATAAGACACCCTAAGGGACTGATTGTGTGACATACTCACATAAGACACCCTAAACGGACTTATTGAGTGACATACTCACGTATGACACCATAAACGGACTTATTGTGTGACATACTCACGTAAGACACCCTAAACGGACTTATTGTGTGACATACTCATGTAAGACACCCTAAACGGACTTATTGAGTGACATACACACATAAGACACCCTAAACGGACTTATTGAGTGACATACTCACGTATGACACTATAAACGGACTTATTGTGTGACATACTCACGTAAGACACCCTAAACGGACTTCTGATTCAATTAGGACTACTTATGGTGTGACATACTCACGTAAGACACCATAAACGGACTTATTGTGTGACATACTCACGTAAGACACCATAACCGGACTTATCGTGTGACATACTCACGTAAGACATCATAAACGGACTTATTGTGTGACATACTCACGTAAGACACAATAATCGGACTTCTGATTCAATTAGGACTACTTATGGTGTGATATACTCACGTAAGACACCATAAACGGACTTATTGTGTGACATACGCATGTAAGACACCATAACCAGACTTCTGATTCAATTAGGACTACTTATGGTGTGACATACTCACGTAAGACACCCTAAACGGACTTATTGTGTGACATACTCACGTAAGACACCCTAAACGGACTTATTGTGTGACATACTCATGTAAGACACCCTAAACGGACTTATTGTGTGACATACTCACGTAAGACACCCTAAACGGACGATTGTGTGACATACTCACATAAGACACCCTAAACGGACTTATTGAGTGACATACTCATGTAAGACACCTACACGGACTTATTGTGTGACATACTCGGGTAAGACACCCTAAACGGACTTATTGAGTGACATACTCACGTATGACACCATAAAAGGACTTATTGTGTGACATACTCACATAATACACAATAACCGGACTTCTGATTCAATTAGGACTACTTATGGTGTGACATACTCACATAAGACACCCTAAACGAACTTATTGTGTGACATACTCACGTAAGACACCCTAAACGGACTTATTGAGTGACATCTCACGTATGACACCATAAACAGACTTATTGAGTGACATAGTCACATAAGACACCCTAAACGGACTTATTGAGTGACATCTCACGTATGACATCATAAACGGACTTATTGAGTGACATACTCACGTATGACACCATAAAAGGACTTATTGTGTGACATACTCACGTAAGACACCATAACCGGACTTCTGATTCAATTATGATTACTTATGGTGTGACATACTCACGTAAGACACCCTAAACGGACTTATTCTGTGACATCTCACGTATGACACCATAAACGGACTTATTGTGTGACATACTCACGTAAGACACCATAACCGGACTTCAGATTCAATTAGGACAGCTTATGGTGTGACATACTCACGTAAGACACCCTAAACGGACTTATTGTGTGACATACTCACGTAAGACACCCTAAACGGACTTATTGAGTGACATACTCACGTAAGACATCATAAACGGACTTATTGTGTGACATACTCACGTAAGACACCATAACCGGACTTCTGATTCAATTAGGACTACTTATGGTATGACATACTCACGTAAGACACCCTAAACGGACTTATTGAATGACATACTCATATAAGACACCCTAAACGGACTTATTGTGTGACATACTCACGTATGACACCATAAACGGACTTATTGTGTGACATACTCACGTAAGACACCCCAAACGGACTTCTGATTCAATTAGGACTACTTATGGTGTGACATACTCAGGTAAGACACCATAAACGGACTTATTGTGTGACATACTCATGTAAGACACCATAACCGGACTTATTGTGTGACATACTCACATAAGACAGCCTAAGGGACTGATTGTGTGACATACTCACATAAGACACCCTAAACGGACTTATTGAGTGACATACTCACGTATGACACCATAAACGGACTTATTGTGTGACATACTCACGTAAGACACACCCTAAACGGACTTATTGTGTGACATACTCATGTAAGACACCCTAAACGGACTTATTGAGTGACATACTCACATAAGACACCCTAAACGGACTTATTGAGTGACATACTCACGTATGACACTATAAACGGACTTATTGTGTGACATACTCACGTAAGACACCCTAAACGGACTTCTGATTCAATTAGGACTACTTACGGTGTGACATACTCACGTAAGACACCATAAACGGACTTATTGTGTGACATACTCACGTAAGACACCATAACCGGACTTATCGTGTGACATACTCACGTAAGACATCATAAACGGACTTATTGTGTGACATACTCACGTAAGACACAATAATCGGACTTCTGATTCAATTAGGACTACTTATGGTGTGATATACTCACGTAAGACACCATAAACGGACTTATTGTGTGACATACTCATGTAAGACACCATAACCGGACTTCTGATTCAATTAGGACTACTTATGGTGTGACATACTCACGTAAGACACCCTAAACGGACTTATTGTGTGACATACTCACGTAAGACACCCTAAACGGACTTATTGTGTGACATACTCACGTAAGACACCCTAAACGGACTGATTGTGTGACATACTCACATAAGACACCCTAAACGGACTTATTGAGTGACATACTCATGTAAGACACCCTAAACGGACTTATTGTGTGACATACTCAGGTAAGACACCCTAAACGGACTTATTGAGTGACATACTCACGTATGACACCATAAAAGGACTTATTGTGTGACATACTCACATAATACACAATAACCGGACTTCTGATTCAATTAGGACTACTTATGGTGTGACATTCTCACGTAAGACACCCTAAACGGACTTATTGTGTGACATACTCATGTAAGACACCCTAAACGGACTTATTGAGTGACATCTCACGTATGACACCATAAACAGACTTATTGAGTGACATAGTCACATAAGACACCCTAAACGGACTTATTGAGTGACATCTCACGTATGACATCATAAACGGACTTATTGAGTGACATACTCACGTATGACACCATAAAAGGACTTATTGTGTGACATACTCACGTAAGACACCATAACCGGACTTCTGATTCAATTAGGATTACTTATGGTGTGACATACTCACGTAAGACACCCTAAACGGACTTATTATGTGACATCTCATGTATGACACCATAAATGGACTTATTGTGTGACATACTCACGTATGACACCCTAAACGGACTGATTGAGTGACATACTCACATAAGACACCCTAAATGGACTTATTGTATGTCATAAATCTAAAAAGATTAAATATCAATAGTGAAAATCACCGTAATGTCAATTGTCGTGACACATCGGTTGTCCCTCTATCATTACTCGTCTCGGAAAATGGTACTACTATCTACTCGCGCGTATCCGTGAGGAGGAACCGCACCTTGTTAGACATGGTGCGATCCATGATGAGCTATGCAGTTCTTCCGAAATCGTTTTGGGGGTATGCTCTCGAAATAGCATCCTACGTACTTAACCGTGCTCCATCAAAGATGGTTGATTCCACGCCATACGAGGTATGGACTATTGACGAGTCTCTAAGCCTTGGCCAACAAGTAGCCGCCTTGACTAGGGTTTTATTATTATTGTTTTATGTTCCATATTTACCCCTATTGTACTCCTATATAAACAGTCTATTGTACACAGTTGAAATCAATGAGAATACACTTTTATAATTTTAATATGGTATCAGAGCCAGAGGTTATGAGATCGAACCCTGGTTGGAACATTATTTAAAAAAAATTGTACAAGTGTTGAGACATATTTCTCACACTTGAGGGGAGTGTTGGGACAGATTGCCCACACTCTTGAATGAAAAATATGCAAGTGTTGGACGGATTGCCAACACTTGAGGGGGGGTATTGGGACAGATTGCCCACACTCTTAATGTATAAGGAAATAAAGTAGCGCCTTTACTGGCACCAATTGGTTTTAGTACAATGGTAAGCGCTTGATCTTAACATGGTATCAGAGCGTCAGTTAAACACTAAAATAAAAGCTATTCAAACTGAGTGGGGTGGCGAATATCTTCGTCTCACGACCCTTTTTACATCCCTTGGAATTGAACATCGTCGTTCTTGTCCTCATACCTCTGAGCAGAATGGTGCCATTGAGCGGCGACATCGTCACATTGTCGAAATAGGTCTTTCGCTTCTTGACCACTCTCATCTTCCCCTTCCTTACTGGGAAGACGCTTTCCTCACCGCCACTTATCTCATTAATCGCCTACCAACTCGTGTCCTTAATCATATCTCCCCTTATGAAATGGTCCATCATCATCCCCCTGATTATGGCTTTCTCCGCATTTTTGGCTGTGCTTGTCGGCCCCACCTCCGCCCCTATAATAACCATAAAACCGATTTCCGCTCTAAGACGTGTATTTTCCTTGGTTATAGCCCTACTCACCACGGCTATAAATGCCTTGACCTTAGCACTGGTCATATATATGTTTCCCGGCATGTCGTCTTCGATGAAACTTCCTTTCCGTACACTTCTTCCTCATCCACCCCTATCTTGGATCCTGACTCTATCGTCTCCCTGCCGTCTGCTATCACTCTCCCTACTCCTACTTCACCTCCACCGGCTCCACAAGCCTCTTCTCCTGCGACTACAAGTCCACCTTATGAACCCGACTCGCCGACCTCGTCTACCCCATCGTCGTCCGCCTCTGAATCCGTATCCCCTTCTCATCTTCCACCCTCTCCACCTCCGCATCAGATGGTTACCCGGTCCAAAACAAATTCTCTCAAACCTAAGCAGCTTCCTACGTACTATGTGCGCTACCCGCTTGCCAAAGCCTTCACCACTTCCCTTCAGCCCACTGAACCGACTACTTTTACCGATGCCCTTAAGTCCCGTGATTGGAGAGATTCCATGCGAGATGAGTTCAATGCTTTGGTCCAGAATGACACGTGGGACCTTGTTCCGTTTTCTCCTCGGATGAATGTTCTTGGAAATAAATGGGTTTTTCATATCAAGCGTCATGCTGATGGTCATATTGAGCGCTATAAGGCGCGTCTTGTTGCAAAGGGTTTTCATCAGGAAGCTGGGGTCGATTATTCTGAGACTTTTAGTCCGGTAGTTAAACCGGTTACTATCCGTATATTACTTTCTCTTGCTATCTCACACAATTGGGTTATTCGACAGGTTGATGTTCAGAATGCGTTTTTACATGGTTTTCTTTCCGAGGGTGTCTATATGCAGCAGCCTCAGGGTTTTCGGCACCCTGACTTTCCCTCTCATGTGTGCAAATTAAAACGCAGTCTCTATGGTCTTCGCCAAGCTCATCGGGCTTGGTTCTCGCGGTTCACGGATGTTCTGCGTGCTTTTGGCTTCTTCCCTTCCAAAACCGACACATCGCTCTATATATATACTCGTGGATATGACTCTGTTTTTGTCTTAATTTATGTTGAAGATGTCTTGATTACAGGTACTTCGGAATCTCTTGTCACCGCTACTATCTCACATTTGTCCTCTCATTTTCCAATCAAGGACCTGGGCCCGCTCTCTTATTTTTTGGGTGTTGAAGCTATTCGTACTCCCGAGGGTCTTCTGCTTAGCCAACACAAATACATTCACTCTCTGCTCTGCCGTGCCAACATGCAACCGGCTAAGCCGTGTATCACACCTATGGCGTCTAATCTTTGGCTTAGTGCTACTGATGGTCAGCCCTTCGAGGATGCTACTCTTTATCACAGCATTGTTGGTGGTCTCCAGTACCTTAGTTTCACACGCCGGACATTGCGTTCGCTGTTCATAAAGTATGTAAGTTCATGCATGCTCCTCGTACCACTCATTGGGTTGCTGTCAAGCGTATTCTCCGCTACTTGAAGCACTCTATCCATGATGGCCTTCTCATTCGGCCTGCCACCTCCATGCTCCTTCAGGCCTTCTCTGATGCTGATTGGCCCTCTGATCCTGATGACCGCCGTTCTATTGGTGCGTTCTGCATTTTCTGGGGTAATAATTTAATTAGTTGGCGCTCCAAGCATCAACCCACCGTCGCTAAGAGTAGTACGGAGGCCGAGTATAAGGCTCTATCTCATGCTGCTGCCGAGTTGCAATGGATCTCGGCCTTTTTATCTGAGATGCGGGTTTCACAACCTAAAGCTCCTACATTATGGTGTGACAACATTGGCGCGACTCATCTTACTGCCAATCCTGTCTTCCACGCTCGCACTAAGCATATCGAGATTGACTTTCACCATGTTCGCGAAATTGTTGCGGCTCGCAAGCTCAATGTTGCTTTCATCTCTTCCAAAGATCAGCTAGCTGACGTCCTTACTAAGCCGCTTGGCCATGTTCGTTTCACCGATCTCAAGCACAATCTCCATGTCCATTCCATTCCCATGGGATTGCGGGGGCGTATTGACGAGTCTCTAAGCCTTGGCCAACAAGTAGCCGCCTAGACTAGGGTTTTATTATTATTGTTTTATGTTCCATATTTACCCATATTGTACTCCTATATAAACAGTCTATTGTACACAGTTGAAATCAATGAGAATACACTTTTACAATTTTAATATAGACCAAGAAGAAGCCGAATCTGGCATATCTTAAACCTTGGGGTTGTCCGAATTATGTGAAGCGGATGATGACTGACAAACTAGAAGCCAGATCTGATAAATGTGTATTTGTGGGCTATCCTAGAGAAACTAGAGGATACCAGTTTTACCACCTTGGAGAACAAAAGGTGTTTGTTGCAAGGACTGGCCACTTCCTGGAGAAAGAGGTTATTCTGGAAAGGTCCAGTGGGAGTAGAATTGATCTTGAAGAAATTCAAGAACGACTCACGTACAATAATCGCTTGATGGAGGTAGAGTAGGCACCACCTAATGAGGTGGCGCAAGTCCCTGCTCCAAAGAATCACATTTCCAAACTCCATAATGATGGATTCTTGGATCAATTCGATTATGAATCGTTTGATACATGCGAGGCTTGTTTACTTGGCAAGATGACAAAGTCACCATTTAGTGGCAAAAGGATAAGATCCAATGAATTGCTTGATCTCATACATACTGATGTGTGCAGCCCAATGTCAATTCAAGCCAAACGAGGATACTCTTACTTTATCACCTTCACTAATGACCATTCTCGTTATGGTTATATATACTTAATGAAGTATAAGTCTGAGGCCTTTGAAAAGTTCAAAGAATTCAGAAGTGAGTTGAGAAACAACTAGGTAAAGAGATTAAAACACTTCGATCTGATCGAGGTGGTGAATACCTAGATGGAGAGTTTCAAGATTACTTAAAGGCGAATGGGATTCTACCTGAATGGACCCCTCCGGGAACGCCACAAATGAATGGCGTATCCGAGAGGAGGAACCGCACCTTGTTAGACATGGTGCGACCCATGATGAGCTATGCAGTTCTTCCAAAATTGTTTTGGGGGTATGCTCTCGAAAAAGCATCCTACGTACTTAACCGTGCTCCATCAAAGATGGTTGATCCCACGCCATACGAGGTATGGACCAAGAAGAAGCCGAATCTGGCATATCTTAAACCTTAGGGTTGTCCAGATTATGTGAAGTGGATGATGCCTGACAAACTAGAAGCCAGATCTGATAAATGTCTATTTGTGGGCTATCCTAGAGAAACTAGAGGATACCAGTTTTACCACCTTGGAGAACAAAAGGTGTTTGTTGCCAGGACTGGCCACTTCCTAGAGAAAGAGGTTATTCTGGAAAGGTCCAGTGGGAGTAAAATTGATCTTGAAGAAATTCAAGAACCACTCACAGACAATAATAAGTTGATGGAGGTAGAGCGGGCACCACCTAATGAGGTGGCGCAAGTCCCTGCTCCAAAGAATTGAATTTACAAAATCCATAATGATGGATTCTTGGATCAATTCGATTATGAATCGTTTGATACATGCGAGGCTTGTTTACTTGGCAAGATGACAAAGTCACCATTTAGTGGCAAATGGATATGATCCAATGAATTGCTTGAGCTCATACATACTGATGTGTGCGGCCTAATGTCAATTCAAGCCAAAGGAGGATACTCTTACTTTATCACCTTCACTGATGACCATTCTCGTTATGTTTATATATACTTAATGAAGTATAAGTCTGAGGCCTTTGAAAAGTTCAAAGAATTCAGAAGTGAAGTTGAGAAACAACTAGGTAAAGAGATTAAAACACTTCGATTTGATCGAGGTGGTGAATACCTAGATGAAAAGTTTCAAGATTACTTAAAGGAGAATGGGATTCTACCTGAATGGACCCCTCCTGGAACGCCACAGATGAATGGTGTATCCGAGAGGAGGAACCGCACCTTGTTATACATGGTACGATCCATGATGAGATATGCAGTTCTTCCGAAATCGTTTTGGGGGTATGCTCTCGAAACAGCATCCTACGTACTTAACCGTGCTCCATCAAAGATGGTTGATTCCACGCCATACGAGGTATGGACCAAGAAGAAGCCGAATCTGGCATATCTTAAACCTTGGGGTTGTCCAAATTATGTGAAGCGGATGATGCCTAACAAACTAGAAGCCAGATCTGATAAATGTCTATTTGTCGGCTATCATTGAGAAACTAGAGGATACCAGTTTTACCACCTTGGAGAACAAAAGGTGTTTGTTGCCAGGACTGGCCACTTCCTGGAGAAAGAGGTTATTCTGGAAAGGTCCAGTGGGAGTAAAATTGATCTTGAAGAAATTCAAGAACCACTCACGGACAATAATCAGTTGATGGAGGTAGAGTAGGCACCACCTAATGAGGTGGCGCAAGTCCCTACTCCAAACACAGTAGCACCTCGAAGATCCACCAGGGAACGCCATGAACTCGATAGGTACACGGGCGTATACCTCATGGAAGATGAGGACCCTAAAACTTACGAGGAGGTGCTAATAAGGCCTGACAAAAAGAAATGGCTAGAAGCCATGAATTCTGAAATGGAGTCCGTGAAGGACAACCAAGTTTGGAACTTAGTTGATCCACCTGAAGGAATAGTTCCTATAGGGTGTAAATGGGTCTTTAAGATAAAGACCGACAAGGATGGTAACGTAGTCACTTACAAGGCTAGGTTAGTGGCAAAAGATTATAAGCAAAGACAATGTATTGACTATGATGAAACCTTTTCGCCCGTTGCCATGTTAAAGTCCATTAGAATTTTGCTTGCTATTGCAGCATACCATGATTATGAAATCTGGCAGATGGATGTGAAAACAGCTTTCCTTAACTGGAATCTGTCTAAGGAGGTGTACATGACACAACCTGAGAGTTTCACAGGCAATGACGCCAGGATGGTGTGCAAGTTGCAAAGGTCCATTATGGTCTGAAACAAGCTTCTCGGAGTTGGAATCTTTGCTTTGATGAGACAATCAAACAATTTGATTTTATCAAGAACAAAGATGAGCCCTGTGTTTACAAGAAGGTTAGTGGGACTGCAGTCGTTTTCTTAGTGCTCTATGTGGACGACATACTGCAAATAGGGAATGATGTACCTATGTTACAGTCGGTTAAGGTTTGGTTATCCAAGAACTTCTCTATGAAGGACTTGGGAGAAGCAACTTATATTTTAGGGATTAAGATCTACAGAGATAGGTCTAAAAGGTTGCTTGGTTTGTCACAATCCACCTATATATACAAGATGCTGAAAAGGTTCAGCATGGAGCAATCCAAGAGAGGGTTGCTGCCCATGTCACATGGGGTCTACCTGTCGAAGAAAATGTGTCCTAAGACAGAGGAGGAAAGGGCACGGATGTCCAATGTCCCGTATGCTTCGGCTATAGGGTCTGTCATGTATGCCATATTGTGCACAAGACCAAATGTCTCATACCCTCTTAGTATGACTAGTAGGTACCATGCAAGTCCAGGTGATGGTCACCGAGTCGTTGTCAAGAATATCCTCAAGTACATGAAGCGTACTAGGGATATGTTCTTAGTCTTTGGGAAGGATGATTTGGTATTACGAGGTTACACAGATGCCGGTTTTTAGACTGACATGAATGACTTTAAGAATCTGGATTTGTTTTCACGCTTAACGGCGGAGCAGTGAGCTGGAAGAGTTCCAAGCAGGAGACTACTGCAGATTCTACAACGGAAGCCGAGTACATAACAACCTCGGAGGCGGCAAATAAATCAGTTTGGATGAAGAAGTTCATTACTGGACTTGGTGTGGTTCCCTCCATTGAAGGTCCAGTTCCACTGTACTGTGACAATAATGAGGCAATTGCTCAGTCAAAGGAACCAAGGTCTCATCAAAAGTCCAAACATGTATTACGGCGCTATCACCTGATTAGAGAGATAGTTGATAGGGAAGATGTAAAGATAGAGAAAGTCCACACGGATGATAACATAGATGATCCGTTAACCAATGTGTTGTCACAAGCTAAACATGAGAAACATGTTCCCATGTATGGGCTTAGACATATGGGTGATTGGATTTAGGACAAGTGGGAGATTGTTGAATAAGTGTCCTAAACCCAATCGGGTTGGACAGCATCCAACCAGGTCGGGTCATTTACAGTCTATTTAAGTTTATGTAATAACTTTATTATGATGAATAAAGGAACTTTTGTTATTAAAAACTTTGTTTATTTATTAGACAAATTAGTGATATTGTGTTATGATAACTCCCTTAGTATTAAACTGTGGTAGAGAAACCATGATAGTGATTATGGTTGATGAGATCTCTAATCACTTTAATAAGTTTGATACTTAAATGTCTCTAGGCTGATGTACTGTTGAATAGGGCTTTGACAGTGCAAACAGGCTAGCACGTATTAGATGTCTTCTGTCTTTAAGGGCAGGGGCAGATCTCGTCTATCGAAGTGTAGTGACACTTGGACTGTACGTGGACGTGTATTAGAGAATGCTTACATTAGACTGACCCACTTACACTGTTAAGTGTTACACTATGTGACGGTTGTGTAATTATCCTTAGGACCGGAGTCTACATGGCATCACGGTGTGGATTGTCATGCTTTGACACTATTGAGGTTTCCTCTAACCATGGGGCGATCATACGGTAGTGATCGGGTGTGGTACTGAAGCATGTGGAGATACATGTAAGGTCGTCTAGGAATCGCGTACCCTAAGAGTAGGAGTGAATATCCGAAAGGGGCTTCCTATAAGGAATGTCTAGTTCTAGTGAATCTTTGCAAAGTGGGAGTAAATGAGCTATTCCGAGAGAGCTTGATATCCAGATTATGGGATATGATCAAGTTACGATCGTATGGATATTACTACCGCGATAGGATTCTATTTACACGCTAACCGAGCACATGAAAGGTAGTAGTCATTGCGTATTGGCTCTTCCGATGATTGGGGGTCATGGACGTGTTTCTAGACGCCATCCATGATCGTTAAAGGTGAAGGGCATTTTCATAAATTGCGCCTTATGTCTACGGCCAACATATTCGGAAGGCTATCGGGTCACACACATATGAATGTCGAGTCGGATTAAAATGCGGTTATAGTTGATGACCAAATAAGAAAAGTTTTATCTCAAGACTATAAAGGTTATAGTGGTAAATTAATATGGTGGTATTTATTTATTATGAATAAATTAAAAACAAGATATTAATTATATTATTAATTAAATAATTTTCCGGAAGCCAATAATTTGGCACATGGGGCGCAGGTCACTAGTGTATAGAATACACTTGGATTGTGTAATTTAATTAATAAGATTACCATAAAATTAATATTGGACATTAATTGATTTTTGGAAAATAGATTTACGGTAATAAGATAAATATAGTCAATATAAACTATTGACAATATATTGGAAATATTTAATATAAGATATTGAGTATTAGTGAGATAAATCAATCAAAGATATTTTCCTTATATTATTTGGAAAAAGGTTTTCTTTCTCCTTACTCTACTCAAGACTTATCTCCTAAGGATTTTTTAGAGGCTTGGGGCGCCACATCTCTTATAAATACGGAGGGATTGGCTAGCTCTTTTGACACACCATACTTTGTGAGAATTTTGTGAGAAGGAAAAGGTCGACCTAGCAGTCGAGTTTTTCTAATAGCAATCCGGGGAGGATTCCGGCGAGGCGTTCGTGTGGATAACTGATAGAGGCTGGACACTTGGACGGCTTAAGCACATCTACTTCTACCGGACGGTCAAAGCTTCGATCTATATAGATCAGAAAGGTATTATCTTTGTCCTCCTCTTATATGTTTATCGCTTAAACGAAGTCTATCCTTGGATCGAAAATCAAAATCTTAATTTTCCGCTGGGCTACTCGTTTGATTTCCTAACATTGAAGCCGTCTTTTAATTTTTTGACGAGTTCGAGATATTGCCGTAAAACTCCACACTTGGTTTCATAAGATCCTGTGATTTGAAAAACCACAAGTTGTGAGTCGTAGAATACCTCGATATATTTCACGTCCATGGCATGAGCGAGTTTGATACCAGCAACGACGGCTTCGTATTCCGCCTGGTTGTTTGATGCGGTGAAATTGAACCTTAGGGCTTTTCACATTTCTTCTGTTGTCCCCGGCTCGAGCAAAATGATTCCGGTGCCACAACCATGTTGGTTTGCCACCCCATCAACGTATAACTGCCAATAGTGACTTGGAATTTGCGGCATGGGCACTGTTGGAGCGCTTGGTTCGAAGAAGGGTTGCAAACTAGGATGTTCTTGGCCGAAGCTTGTTTCCACGATGGAGTCTGCTAGCGTTTCTGACTTGATGGCTTTTCTCGGTAGATAGCGGATGTCGAACTCCGTTAACTCAATTGCCCAGCGAAGTAATCGACCTGATGGTCTGGCATGTGCAACACTTGGCGTATCGGGCTGTCCGATAGCACATTAATTGTGTGTGACGAAAAATAAGCCCTTAAATAAAAACAAAAATTTTCGGCCCCTTTTTTAAAAAAATTGGGACAAAAAATCTACATGTTTTACCACTCCTAGATCTAATATTTTATACGTATAAATATAGATCAACCTGGCTCCGATACCACTGTTAGTAATATCATCCGCAGCGGAAGCGATTTTAAGGATCTAGATCTATAAAATACACGTAATAAAATAACTAGATCTACATCTACAAGGGGGTTGTAGATCATACCTCTTGGATCTCAAAATCCAAGTTGAAGAACCGCAATAGGAAAGAACGAACAAGGTGTGAAGAGCACCACGATCTTCCGCACGTGTGATCCAAGCAACTCCGGGTGGAAGGAAATTCTCGTCTCGAATCCTTCCGATATGCTACCCGGAAAAATCTCCAAGATTTTTCCCCTTAAACCCCTTGGCCGAATTTTATTCCTTCTTCTCTCTAAGAGGAGAAGTCGAATTTCATTGTGTGTTGCAAGGCTTGGGAGAACTCTCTTTATATAGGAGAGTAAAACTTAGCCTCCAAGGATTAAATAATTAAGAGATAATTATTACATTAATCCTTTTTCCAAATAAAAGATAAATAAAATAATTATCCCAAACAAATTAGGATAAATCATATTATTATCTAATATTTCATGAATTATCATTTAACAAATAAAAGATAAATCACACATTAAATAATTATCCAAGAAAACTAATTTCCTAATAATTATTAACCACAAAAGTGGCGCCACCTTTTTATCAAAAGGTTCACACGCACAAAACCATATTTGACCAATTAGGTCAAAAAAAGTTCAACACACTAATTTGGGCCGAGTCCACGAAAAATGTCTTTTCCGTGTATTTAATTATTTAGCCCAACTAATTTAATAGTCCACTAAACAATTAATTCACATATCGTTTTAATAAAGTCCAACAAGAACTAAATTAATATTATTAGGATTCGACGTCCGAGAATAGCTATTCTATATTAGGAGGCACGTCGGGGACCATGGACTAATAATCGCCGGCTCCGATAAATCAAATAAATAATTATAGAATAATTATATTCGATAAATCAATCACATGAATATGCCACCATAATCCCGTGATTTGCACTCCTCCGATTATAAGATTATATTTATCTCCTCACGAGAATAATAATAAGCGTCCATTGATATAATCATTACATATGGATTAATCCTCCATAGACTGTTCATTCTAAATCGGGAAGTTACCGTTAACCCTTTTTAGAACCTCTTATCCTTATTTACCATTAACCCCCTAGTGATCAATTAATTCATACAACTCACTGGTAGCTAATCAGTGTAATATGAACTCCATGGATCGATCAGTTTCTAGGATTAACAAACAAGGGAACTGTCTATCTACTTCCATAAATGGAAGGAATGGATTCCGTATCTGTGATAACACAGACTACTCACTCAATCCAGTACAATGCCAAGATGGGGTAATTCAGACCACAGACTCAGTGTAATCCTTAACCGTCAAGTCAAACTTCATACTCGATTCAAGCGAGTTGACTTTGATCACCTCGGGATTAAGATATATCCATAAATATGATCATCCATTGATTCGATAAGATTTCTCGATTACGGAATTATATCGTGAACTCTAATCAAATCGGTCCAGCCCTATATGATATATCTATCATATATAAATGCCCCATTAGGTTCTCTTAACCGAAAGTCCGAATAAGACAATCACACCTATTGTGTTCTGGGCGCATTAATAGCACGTTAAAGGAGAGACCCGATACTCTCGATCAACTTAACTACGGGCTAATTGTATTTTAAGTACATCTTCACTAACTCAATCCTCCCGTGTATATACCATACACTGAGTTAAGTGATTACATAAACGATATACTTTAGGGTTTTCTGTAGTGTAAATACTATTGTCACATCGGTGAATATGAGAATAATAAATATGAATAATAATGTCAATTCATTTATTAAATAAAAATAATTACAAAATTGTCTTTCGGGCATCACACCTAACAATCTCCCACTTGCACGAAAGCATGTGATTAATTGTTTTAGAGCACACCCTATTATTTAAAATACAACAAACTACATCTCCCACTTGCTCTAAAGCAATGGAGACCCATCCCGTATTCTAGTACCCATTAAGCATATCATAACCATTTCGATTCCAAAGTACACTCCGAGTATGCCGTCGTAGGATAGGTCGGTGACTCGGGAAGTACCTACATCTAAATGTCATGGGTCTTAATGATTAGTCGGAGTTGTCGGTTCGAGACGATCCGTAGAATCGAAACGTTACCGGTCCATCTAATCATGTGGTACCGAGTAAACACCGAGCCCGAGATCGACTTAACGATCATCCTCAATCTGACTTAAAGTAAAAATCAGTGTATCACACATATCCAAGTTCACACATGAATATGTCCGCATATTATTCCTCGTTCTCTTCAAGATACTAAAGGAAATACTAAAGTTGCTTTGTTAACCGCCGAATCTAAGATTCGATCAAAATTGACGTTCAATAACCTGACCATCTCTTACTAGAAAGAGAATCTATCCCATTTCTCTTGATCCGAAGATTTAGAGAGTCATTCCCGAGGCATAGGGTAGAACTTCCTCGTTGAATGTTGCATACACGGATGCATCATCTTAACCAATAAGATGGATGGGAAACCAATGATCGATTCTAATGAATTCGACCGAGTCAAACTCTTCAGAATGTTGTCCAAATCTCTGTTGCAGAGAATTGTGGTATTGTCGGATTCTGACTTTAGATAACACACCCATGTTGATTCCAACCGGTGCAGTGTTATCCTTCACAAACACTAATATATGTATGTATATATTCACTACTGTACTAAAATTGATATCCAGTCTACAAAAGACTTATCAATATTCTAGTCAACTCCACATATTGTAGAAATATATGACTTCTAGTGACCGAGAGGTTTGCTTTTTATCCACAAAGGACATAAGCCTTGACAGTCATCCTGTCATAAGTTCATAAGGCAATACCCTTCTGTTTCGAATGAATCCAGACTCCGTTTGTTTGGCAAGAAAATCTCAAGGAATCACCCCTATTTTCTGCTTTCGAACGAAATCATGCAATTCTAAGTGGTAAGAGAGTTCAAGGTCTGATTAACTCTCTACTTCTTAGGGATTTACCCCTAGACCACTCAATCTTTGCTCTGAAAGATAAACTTTCCTATTCATTCTACTCTTTTCCGTGTAGATATAATTACTCCCACTGGGCCTGAGACGCTCAGGTGGTTCTACAAGAGCATGAATAGAACTGGAGTTCCGAACTCCATCCACAGGGTTATGGCTATTAAACCAACCTCTATTATCAGAATCCTATACTGCTCACAAAAGAGCCATAGGTCATCAATCGATCCTCAGACTACAAAGTCCGCAGAAACGGTAATGGGTAATGGATAAACCATACTCCCACTACATTCTGGGTGGATCGAAATTCTGATCTAGTTTAGTAGTATTTAGTGTCATCACCAACAACCGATGCTGGATGTGGTCTGATTTTAATCAGTAACTACCTTGAGTAAAAGTACTGCAAGGTTTAAGGTTTTACTGTTCATAGACTCTATCAGAAAGGACGCAACAGTATAATTGTCCCTTCCCGAGTTCAAGAATCTTATAACACGCCTTTTTCTCAATAGCTTAAAAGATATATCACGAATGGTCATTGACCGAACGGATGCGCGAAATTCCCGATCTTACCTTCAAGCACCGTGTGCTAAATGCTTATATTTATGGAAGTGGGGTAAATCGAATCCACACCTTATCCGTAAATTCCAAAGCATATTCTAGGTAGACTTCTCGGTCTTATATTTCAATGTAAACCGTTATTTCGCTTCCAATATCTTTATTGAGTTAAGCAGTGTAATGTAGCACATCTAAAAACTATGTAAGGCAATTTAACGGTTTCTCACTTAGTGAGAACATGTCACAACGAGGCGAGCTAAGCATCGATCTCGAGGACTATGAATGGCCTATTCGAGTATAGAATACTCTATCTCTGTTGAAAACGAGAGAAACCTCAAAATATTTTGGATAAACTTACCGGAGTGTTTGAATAGTTATCGGACAAGAAGTCACTACTCGGAAGCTCCTACTAGCTTGTATCTTTCATCAGACCCCGAAGGTCGTCATGAACAAGCTATGTTACTTCTTTATAACCATTATCCTTTCCCGATTGAAGGGAAACTTAGTCATTGAACCTTTGAGACAATATAACCAGACTGGGAGAAAAGAATCACCCTGAGCCAGTCTTCAGGTCTTGTCTTTTAGGGACTATGCACTAACTATGGAATATGAAGAAGTGTTTATCTAAATATAGAAACCAATTGCTTTTAATAGTTCTTAAGATGTGTTTTATATACATATTTCAGCAGTTCTAAGTGGTTTCGACTTTATCAAACAAAAGTCCGAGTCTTGGATTTGTACTACAAATGGTATATTGACTTTCTATACGACAAACAAATTATCGAATAGAAGGTAAATCCATTCGTTCCAATGAATCTTAAACAGAAAATGATTTTTCCGCAATATCCAGGGATTGAATCCGAGATTCATTTCCTTATATCACTCCCACTATTCTAGCTAAAATTAACGCCGTTGTTTACTCTTTTAATCATTAAATGCACTTTGCTACCTTGTTACGCAAAGAACTTAGCTCGAGAAAATCGCCAAGGATTCATAGGCCGGTGATCCAAAATCACCGTCCTTATCCTATGATTTTCGCTTAATTAATTTTCGGTTCGACCTTAAAGTTTTCTCAGTTTAGATGACTAACACTTTTAGACATATTCTCCCATTCTTGACTTTCCGTGAATGGAAACGGTCTTGAACCAGCGGTTCGTTTGAGTAGACACTACTCTTGAACCGTGGGATGTCTATTTCGAGTGTTACTCGTCGGGACTTCTCGGATTTTCTAATATACCAAGAAAAACAATAAATCATAACATTAAAGCTCCCACTAGTTTATCGGTTCCAAATACCGTCTAACGAGCAATTCTTTATTTTTATGATTTTCCGATTTTTTCGATTAGAAAAATCTATAGTTCCAATGTTTCCAGAAAAAACAACAAATCATAGAACTCCCACTAGTTCATCGATTCCAAATATCGTCTAACTAGGGACATTTCATGACTTTCAGGTTTTTCAATTAGAACGGTTACGTGTGTAGTCAGTTACACTTTTCTAATGTTCTAGAAAAACAACAAATCATAAAGCTCCCACTAGTTCATCGATTCCAAATATCGTCCAACTAGTGACACTTCATGATTTTCCGATTTTTCAATTAGAAAATTACTTGTGTAATTACTACACACTCAAAATTCACTAGAAGAATTTCAAAGTCCGAAATCACCTTTGATCAAACTAAGTTTGTCTTCCGTTTGACACGAATGACATTAGTGACATACCTGTATGTCACTCTGGTTTTTAAAAGGCTTAAGAGAAAATATCTCTTCCGAAAATTAATTGCATTATCGATTGACTAGTTCAACGTCCTAGTTACTTTCCACTTTTTAACGAAGTCAATACTAGTCAATTATAAATTTTAAGCAATTTAGTAAGGGATATAATGCTGTAAATAAAATGACATATATTAATTCAAGTTAACACTACTATATATATTTTAGGAATTGTAAACTAAAATTAAGTCTACTCTACCATTCCAAGGTTTTAACCTCGCATCTCAGTGCCGCCGTAGGGTAGGTCAAAGAGATGACGGTTAAATCGAGACAATCTCATCAATGAATAACTTGTGAGAATCAAACATCCCACGAGAATCGAACATCCCTTTATTCATTGACTACCTTCCTTTTTTAGCCTAGATATTACCAAAAATATCCTTTATGAGTGTGACCTACTATATCGGATCTCTTAGGCACGCCCCGAGTGTGCCGTCGTAGGATAGGTCGGTGACCCGACGAGTACCCGTAAATCCTATCCTTTCGGAGACCAAGCCATGAATGTTGATAGGGGTGAACACCATCCGTAGGGGACGAAATCAAAGCGCCGCGAGGCGTCACCCTTCTCTCACTTACTTGTATCTATAGTAGAGGCCGTGGGGTTGGCCGTCGCCTCCCCCGCTCCCACTCAATATTTTGGAAGTGGTGGTGGGTTAACTAACCACGTCTTTTTGATGTTAACATAAAAGCACATCAAATCAAGGATTCCGAATGGTGTCGGTAACGTAGGCAAGACTACCCGTCCTATTCGTTGGAACATATGTGGCGGTCGGACGAAATCGGGTCAAGACGGCCCCGTTGAGATAAGAAGGAATCACCCCTCCGCTCTCCGGTGTAGCTTAGTCTTGCCGGACCCCCGTGCATACATCACACTAGGAGGGTTAAGTCGGTCGAGCGAAGCTCAGTTGACCACCCAACTTATAAGCGAACCGTTTGTATCCAAGATTTATTGTTCTTTTACCATCATTCAATCTCGTAGACACTACGAATCGAAAACGTGATCTCGTTTGGGCTTTAAGGCGGTTCACCGAGAACACACACGTATTAATTAAATTTCAACTAATTACGCGAGTTTGTATACATGCCTATTTTAATTACCAAAATTAAAATTCTACATGTATGCATGGAGTGGATTTATGATATGATGCGTATAAGTCGCAAGCAATTCCGATTTTATGTCTATTTTATGATCAAACACATAAAAAATAAATTGCGGAAAATTTTAAACACCGAGATGGATCGTTGGTACCCCCGACTAACCTATTTTCTAAGGAAAAGTAAAACTTAAATCTATGTCTTCGAGTCTTGATCTTCGAATCTTGAACTCGAAACTTCCGGATCTCGAAGTTTCGATCTTGACACGAACCATGAACGACGAGGAGAGGAGGCCGTAATATACCAATATATTTATATTATCAAATTGTTTTATAAAAAAAAAAAACTTAAATTTTTTTTTTGTTTTTTTTTTTTAATAACAGGCCCTCGGCCATAAAAAAACTGATTTTCTTTTTTTTTTTTAAATTTCTAACAGGCCCTCGGCCAAATTAATAAAAAAAACTTTTTTTTTTATTTAATTAAAATTCAGTAGGCCATGCGGCCATGCAAAAATTAGGTCAACTTTTAGATTGCTGTGAACTAACAACAAAAAAAAATCTGCCGCATGAAAAAAAAAAAATAGCCGTGACCAAATTTTTGCCGGAAATAAAATAAAACAATCGGTCTCCTCCCATATTTACCTTCTTGATGATCTTCAATACTATGATCTTCAACACATCATATTCGTCGTCTCGAACCCGGATCAAAATTAAATAAACAAAAGGTACTACCTTTTTACATAATTTTTGAATTCAACATAATTAAATTACAAATCCTATGCTCAATTGATACTAATCAAAAGAGCTGCAAAATAGATCTACGGGTAAACAATACCAACCCCAATCCATCTCTTCAACCAAGACATTCATAACATAAAAAAAATAAAAACAAAAATTTTAGGCCCCTTTTTTAAAAAAATTGGGACAAAAAATCTACATGTTTTACCACTCCTAGATCTAATATTTTATACGTACAAATATAGATCAACCTGGCTCCGATACCACTGTTAGTAATATCATCCGCAGCGGAAGCGATTTTAAGGATCTAGATCTATAAAATACACGTAATAAAATAACTAGATCTACATCTACAAGGGGTTGTAGATCATACCTCTTGGATCTCAAAATCCAAGTTGAAGAACCGCAATAGGAAGAACAAGGTGTGAAGAGCACCACGATCTTCCGCACGTGTGATCCAAGCAACTCCCGGTGGAAGGAAATTCTCGTCTCGAATCCTTCCGATATGCTACTCGGAAAAATCTCCAAGATTTTTCCCCTTAAACCCTTGGCCGAATTTTATTCCTTCTTCTCTCTAAGAGGAGAAGTCGAATTTCATTGTGTGTTGCAAGGCTTGGGAGAACTCTCTTTATATAGGAGAGTAAAACTTAGCCTCCAAGGATTAAATAATTAAGAGATAATTATTACATTAATCCTTTTTCCAAATAAAAGATAAATAAAATAATTATCCCAAACAAATTAGGATAAATCATATTATTATCTAATATTTCATGAATTATCATTTAACAAATAAAAGATAAATCACACATTAAATAATTATCCAAGAAAACTAATTTCCTAATAATTATTAACCACAAAAGTGGCGCCACCTTTTTATCAAAAGGTTCACACGCACAAAACCATATTTGACCAATTAGGTCAAAAAAGGTTAACACACTAATTTGGGCCGAGTCCACGAAAAATGTCTTTTCCGTGTATTTAATTATTTAGCCCAACTAATTTAATAGTCCACTAAACAATTAATTCACATATCGTTTTAATAAAGTCCAACAAGAACTAAATTAATATTATTAGGATTCGACGTCCGAGAATAGCTATGCTATATTAGGAGGCACGTCGGGGACCATGGACTAATAATCAGCGGCTCCGATAAATCAAATAAATAATTATAGAATAATTATATTCGATAAATCAATCACAGGAATATGCCACCATAATCTCGTGACTGCACTCCTCCGATTATAAGATTATATTTATCTCCTCACGAGAATAATAATAAGCGTCCATTGATATAATCATTACATATGGATTAATCCTCCATAGATCGTTCATTCTAAATCGGGAAGTTACCGTTAACCCTTTTTAGAACCTCTTATCCTTATTTACCATTAACCCCCTAGTGATCAATTAATTCATACAACTCACTGGTAGCTAATCAGTGTAATATGAACTCCATGGATCGATCAGTTTCTAGGATTAACAAACAAGGGAACTGTCTATCTACTTCCATAAATGGAAGGAATGGATTCCGTATCTGTGATAACACAGACTACTCACTCAATCCAGTACAATGCCAAGATGGGGTAATTCAGACCACAGACTCAGTGTAATCCTTAACCGTCAAGTCAAACTTCATACGATTCAAGCGGTTGATCGTGATCACCTCGGGATTAAGATATATCCATAAATATGATCATCCATTGATTCGATAAGACTTCTCGATGGAATTATATCGTGAACTCTAATCAAATCGGTCCATACCTATATGATATATCTATCATATATAAATGCCCCATTAGGTTCTCTTAACCGAAAGTCCGGATAAGACAATCACACCTATTGTGTTCGGGGCGCATTAATAGCACGTTAAAGGAGAGACCCGATACTCTCGATCAACTTCACTACGGGCTAATTTTATTTTAAGTACATCTTCACTAACTCAATCCTCCCGTGTATATACCATACACTGAGTTAAGTGATTACATAAACGATATACTTTAGGGTTTTCTGTAGTGTAAATACTATTGTCACATCGGTGAATATGAGAATAATAAATATGAATAATAATGTCAATTCATTTATTAAATAAAAACAATTACAAAATTGTCTTTCGGGCATCACACCTAACATTTCGGACATTGTCGAATGTTTCTTTGAGATCGGCATCAATATATGCCTCCATATTCTTGCCGGTCTGAGATCCGAATACCTTGTTGACCATCCTCTGATAGGTCGAACCCGCGTTCTTCAACCCAAACGGCACCATCTTGTAGTAGTAAAAGCCTCATGCGCGGTTCTGAAGGCGGTGAGCTCTTTGTCGCAATTTGCCATTTTCACTTGATGATAACCAAAGTATGCATCAAGCAAAGTCAAAACTTTGAAACCAACAATAACATCAACCATTCTATCGATCCAAGGTAGAGAATAGGGATCTTTAGGGCATGCTTTGTTCAATTTCGTGAAGTCCACACACATCCTCCACTTTCCATTATGCTTTTTGACCATAACGACATTGGCCAACCATGTTGGATATGTGAGCTCCTTTTATTATGCCGGCTTGCATAAGCTTATCGATTTCAACCTTGATGGGGAGCTCCTTTTCGTGAGAGAATTGGTGAGCTTGTTGTTGAATCGGTTTGAAGGTGCAATCGACGTCTAGATGATGTAGAGCGACCTCAGGTTCAACACCCCTCATATCTGTCACAACCCAAGCGAATGCGTCAAGGTTCGCCTTGAGTAGTGAAACCAACTCTTCTCTTTCCTCCTCATTCAGAGGCTCCTATTTTTATTTTCTGATCGGGATAGGCTTCATTCACTATGACCTCAATCGGCTCGTCATGAGCAATGAAATCCGGATCATCCCTTATCTGCAGCGTCTCACACTAGACCTCATTTCGAACAATTTCCCTGACCATATTCACCCGACTTGGGCCCGTTGCGAGCTCATTGACTCGGGGCCTCTTGTCGCCCCTTGTTTTTCACGATGTCCTCAAGTAACTTTTGGGGCCGGCTGACGGCGATCTCGACTCCATTGTTTGTGTAGAACTTGACCTTTGATGGGGCACCGATACGATCATTTGGAACTGTCTAAGGGCTGGAAGTCCTAGAATCATATTATAATGTGATTGCAGATCGACGACAAGAAATGTTACCTTTTCGGATCGACTCGGCCCGTAGTCACCAATCTAGATATCCAAGTCGATGGTTCCTTTAACCTAAACCGTGTCATTGGAGAATCCTTTGAGGTGGCCATTATAAGGCTTTAGTTTGGATTTTCCATAACCGAGC
The DNA here is from genome assembly GCA_036785695.1 of Gentiana straminea. NCBI lineage: Eukaryota > Viridiplantae > Streptophyta > Magnoliopsida > Gentianales > Gentianaceae > Gentiana > Gentiana straminea. Next base: position 5,820,844 of record JAVUPR010000385.1, on the reverse strand, counting down.
TTTTTGAGGCAGCCATAGTAGATGATGTCTCTGCCAGCTCCGGTACCCATCATGACACGATTGAGGCCCGTAGTTCCCAAACCCACTTGTATAACAATAGGAACGTCCATAGCCCCGGGCGGACCCGCCAACTCGCTGCAGGTGAAGTATAGTGCTTGCTCGGTGTCACCCAAAATGATTGGTTTTTCATACCTTTCGCATTCAAAAAGTTAATCTGGCTCTTGATTTGACTGTTGTTGGGGTAAGTTTCAAGGATCGTCTGAATCTCATTGGCATTGCCTGTGTTTAGGATTTTCTCTATTGGCGTTCCCACCATCCCTCTTGAATCTATCGGCGACCCCATGGTCAATCAGCTTATCGATATCTTGCCTTAGAATCCGACACTCATCAGTATTGTGGTCATGATTGATGAGAGACAAATCATTGCTTTTTATTATGGCATTTTACCCCATTTTTTGATACCACTTTGAGCATTATTGTAACAATTTGAGCCATTATTTTCTTAGTTTCATCCAAATATGTAGATAGTAATTATTATATAAAATATCATTTTTGGATAGGTTTTGTACTAGTTATAGTAACCGGAGTGTCGTTTCGGGTTTACGCTTGGTATTTTGGTGATTTATTGCAGGATTACAAGTTGACCAAATGCCCGAGTAACGACACGGGTTGAGCATGAACACGTCTTTTGAGAGCTAGAAGAGTGTGCCAGAAGCTAACAAGTTCAAACGGATCATTTGTCTTTAGTGCTTCTACCGTAGTGCATCTTCAACGGACATTTGAACCCCCTTAAAGGCATTTTCTTGAGAGGACTTATTCATGAGAGTTGTATATCAAGAAACGAGATTTCCAAAGCATCTTGAATCACATCAATCGGAGGTCTACAACTCAATTTATGGCCATTTTACTGAACTGATGTGAAACGTCGGCGTACGCCAACTTATAGTGGCGTACGCCAAACGTTGCCAGAGCTGTCAGAGATATTTTCAGCGATACCGGCGCGCGCCGAACCTATTATGGCGCACAACGAGCGTCGCAAAAAGCAGTTTTCAACATAAAAACTATTTTTTGGTCGTTTTAGGGGATCTACCCATTCCACTTTCTCTCCCAACTCTTGAAGCACTTGAAGACACCATTTTCAAGGGCTCTTCTAGCCCAATCTTAGCAATATTTTAGCCTTTAATTCTACTTGTAAACATTGAATCAACCTTATTTAGATCTTTTAAAGGAAAATTTGTGGAAGAATCTTCATATCTTTGGTGTAATATCTTCATGGAAGAACCTTGAGAAGTTTATGCACTTATTATCATTGAAGTTCATGCAATCTTGGTTTGGTAACTTCTTTTCTTACTTTTAGTTCTTATTTCATAGTTATGAAATCCTTAAGTGACATTTGGGTTTCATAGCCATGGAAGGCTAAGCTTTTGCTAGCCAAGATGATGCATTTGTGATAGTTGTTAACTCAATTGGTTGATTTTGAATTTTAGTTTGCATTTCATAGCTTCATGTGTTGTTTATATTTTCCTATTTTTGGAAAATGAGATGCTAGGTGTGGGAGAAGGGATAGGAAAACCGGAAGGTAAAATTGACCTTAATTGGAACTCGATTTCTTATCCGGGGGTTATAGTTCATTCATTGCACTCAAGAACTTAATCATGTTGAATCGTTAGGTCTAGGGTTATTAGACCAAGGATGAGGCATATAGTAGTTCCATACACTCGTATGAGGGGGAATTGCTAGCTTGGGAGTGCACCGATAACACACACTTGAACACTAATGGAAGGTTGATAGGTAGTTCATTCCATGATGCTAGTAGAGATTGGCTTGATCATTGCATTGTCTTGGCTAGGCTTTTTTTTTTATCATTTTATCATCCTTTGTAGTAGTAGAATCTTATATACATTTACTTTCTTGTATTGTTGCGACTTAGATCAAGATAATAATAACTTGTCGGTGTTTGACCTCACAATCCTCGTGGATACGACCTTGTCCACAAGACTAGACTATAATTGACCCGGTACACTACCGGTGAGATTGGACATCTAGAAAAGTCCGATCAATGATCCATGTGGTATTTACCATACTGAGATTGATCATGACTTTTCGGGTCGGCTTTCATCAGTTGCGGCTCTAGGAGAAGATGCCTGATTTCATTCATCACATTGGTTGCGGTGGCATTGAGGGGGATATAGTCCTCCTCCCTAAATTTCAGCGGCTTTCTGATGTTGCGCTCCTTATTTCATTGCTTATCCTCTCTTGGAGGATGTCGCTCCTCTCTTGGCGGATTCTGATCTTCCCTTGTTGGATTGGGATCGACCCTTGCCTTTCCTCTATTGTTTGATGACGAAGGATTCGGCTCCGATATACCAAATTTCCGGGCCTTGTCGAACAAATCTTGGAGATTTAACGCGGGCCTTCATATGAGCTCAGTCTTGAGACCGCACCTAGCCAGACTTGTTTGGAAACTAGTGATGATCTCCCCATCATTTATGCCCCTGGTTTGATAAAAAAAAAATTTTGTGAACCACTCATAATAGTTCTGAACTGATTCGTTCTCTCCTTGGCAGACCTCATAAAGATCATCAATTACTTTTTTCATCCTGCCCGCTGATTTGAATTTGTTTACAAATTTAGCATGCAGATCGTCCCATGAGCGGATCGACGGAAGAGGTAGGCTCTGAATCCATGTCGCTGCCCTGTCTTGCATAATGCCTACTAGGGTGATGCACCAGACGGACTCATTTTGCGTCGCCAGAGTAATTTTGCTTTGAAAAGCAAAAAGCCAGTTATAAGGGCAAGTCGTACCGTGATAATTCTGAAAGTTGGGACAGTGTATGCCTCCTTTAGGCGCCGTTTTCAGAATATCCTCGGAGAGGATGCTGATTCCCCAGAACGGTCTGGCCGCTCCTTCAGGTTTTACCTTCTCCATATCCTCCAGTCTATTTTCAAGCATTTCAAACTTATTTCTCCACGCACGTTTGGGGGAACGTCTAGGTACATGCTCTGATCAGGCTTCTCTTTCTGGATTATGTTGATATTCGGCATGTTGGTCTCCGCGTCTCTCTAATATTTTGACATTTGGCGCTGCGTCCTCCGCCTATTCGCATAGGATCCATGTTACGCTCCTAGCGATCTGTTAGGAAATCACTAATTTAACGCAGCGGAATTTAAAATTTTGATTTCCTTTTCCAAGATCGTCTTCGTTTAACACAATAAACACGTTAAGTAGTTTGACGGAATATACCTTGGCAGATCTATAAGATCGAAGCTTTGACCGTCAACGGAGAGTAGTACTGTGCGCAAGCCGTCCACGCGTCCGGCCTCTATCGATAATCCACACGAACTCCTCGCCGGAATCCTCCTTGGATTGTTATCGGAAAAATCCGGCTGCTAGACCGGCCTTTTCTCTCTCTCTCTCTAACTCTCTATTAGAAACTCTCTATTTTACTCAAGAACTATTAGCTCTTGGAATTGTGAAAATACAATTGAGCTAGCCAAACCCTTTCTTATATAGAGGAAGTGGCGCCGATAATTACTCTAATCTGATTAGGAGAAGCTTCCTAGAAGATAGATGAAAGAGAAAAACATTTTCCCAATAAAATAAGGAAAATCACTTAGATTGATTTATCTCTTTTATTATAATATCTTATATTAAATAAAATCTAAATATTGCCAATATCTTATATTGAATATATTTATCTTATTACCATAAATTTATTTTCCCAAAATCAATTAAAATCCAATATTAATATTATGGTAATCTTATTAATTAAAGTGCACAATCCAAGTGTATCTTATACCCTTGTAAGTGGCGCCCCAAATTGCCAATAATTGGCATCCGTAATATTCTTTAATTAATATAATTTATGTATAATTAATATCTTGTATTTTATTTATTCATAATAAATAAATACCATCATATTAATTTACCACTATAACCTTTATAGTCTTGAGATAAACTTTCCTTATTTGGTTATCAACTATAACCACATTTTAATCCGACTCGATGTTCATATGTGTGTGACCCGATAGGCTTCCGAATATGTTGGCCGTTGACACAAAGTGCAAATTACGAAAATGCCCTTCATGCCTAACGATCACGGGATAGCGTCTAGCAACACACCGTGACCCCCAATCATCGGAAGAGTCAAATGCAATGACTACTACCTTTCATGTGAAACAGTTACCATGTAAATTACAATCCTAACGCTGTAATAATATCCATACGATCGTATCTCGAGTGTCAATACATTAACGATCGTATCTTATAATCTGGATATCATGCTCTCTCGGAATAACACATTTACTCCCACTTTGCAAAGATTCTCGAGAGCTAGACATTCCTTATAAAAAGACCATTTCGGATATTCACTCCCAATCATAGGATACGTGATTCCCGGATGACCAAACATGTATACTCTGCATGCTTCAATATCACACCCAATCACTACCGCATGATCGCCCCGTGGATAGGGGAAATCTCAATAGTGTCAAAGCATGACAATCCACACCGTGATGCCATGAAGACTCCGGTCTTAAGGATAATTACACAACCGCCACATAGTGTGACACTTAATGTAAGTGGGTCAGTCTAACGTACGCATTCTCTAATACACGTCCACGTACAGTCCAAGTGTCTCTACACTTCGATAGACGAGATCTATCCCTATCTTCAATAAGATAGAGGACATCCAATACGTGCTTGTCTAATCATACTATCAATGTCCCGTTTGACAGTACATATGACTAGAGACATTTAAGTATCTAACTTATTAAAGTGATTAGAGATCTCATCAACCATAATCACTTTATGGTTTCTCTATCACAGTTTGACACTAGGGACGTTACTATATATATACAACCATTAACATGAAGATAAACAATATATAATAACAAAAGTGCTTTTATTAATCATAATAAAGTTCTTACATGAACTAAAATAGACTGTAAACGGCCCGACTTGGTCGGATCCGCTCCAACCTGACTGGGTTTATGACACCTATTCAACACGATCATCATTTATTGGCCCTAGTCGTCTCAAAGCCGATCCTTTTGTTTGGGTCTGCCCATCCGATGAATGGACACTCCTTTCTCTTTGGGGACGTCCTCTCTATTTGAATGTTTGAGTGTGCTGAAGGGGGTCGTTAAAACTCGGAACCGGAGCTAGTAATGCCATTGGAGTCGCAAGAGTAGTCACACGTGAAGTAAGCATGGCTTTGATCGGCTCGGGAGGCAATCTGATGGATATGAGGTATTGATTTCCCTCAGCCATCCTTTCCACAGGTTCCATGTAAGGCATAGCAGCATCTGCATTTAAGTCATGTGGAATAGCTACTGTTGGGATAAGGGTCGGCTCATGAGCTCGTTGTTGCTTGGACGTACTCGCGCTCTTTTCCTTTATTGACGGTTACGGCCTCAAGTGTATTTCGGGCGTTGCCCCTCTCATTGATGAAAAGGCGGGCATCCTCGTATCCGGACCCCGCTTTACCCTGGCGACCTGCAGGGTCGGACAGAGTAGTAGCACATGTTGATTTTTGGGTGGCCTTTAGGACAAGCGTAGCTGGCACCAAAAACTTACTTCCAATCATGTTTGACTTGATGACTACATTTTCGATAATCTTTGATTTTGTACTTTCTGACACATTTATCCTCTGCTTTCACTGTGAAGCTTAGCCTCTGGTATACTTATCAACTCACACAAATATCTGTATAAATATCTTGTATTTTTTGTGACGTCGATGGTGGTTCTAATGGGCTGGTGGAGGAGATCCGACGAGAGTGGTGATTACTCTAACGAAAACTCAAAGGGAATTGTTTCTAACTATTTTTAGGGATTCAAGTTGGTCAAAGCTTCGTTGATAATAGGAAATTTTGACAGAGTTTGGCGAAAGATCAAGGAAAATGGCGATGTTTCAAGCGCAATTTCTCAGATCTCGTGCTAAACTTATAGAGTTTGATTTCAACCTGGTGTTATGACAGGGATTTTGTGGGAAATCTGGATCTGAAAGAACTTTCTGATGAAGAAACTCGTCGGAGAATCAAGAAAAGAGTGGTCTTTCTTGTCGGAGCCACTGTGAAGGTGTCTTTTGCGGAGGTGCTTTTCATCTAAGAGAGCTGCAAAGCTTGATATTTCCAGGTAACGGAGCCAACTGATGATGCTAGGAAAATCATGGTTGCGGCAACAGATGTTTAGTAAGGATATCTGACTGTTTATGTATGATTTTACCTGTAAGATGCGGTGGTGTTTTTGAGTGAGTGGTGGTCGGACTTAAGCAATAAGATGAGAGCTAGATAGTCGATAAATTGGCAATATGTTGTTTGCTTTGTATATTACTCGATCCCTTTAAGGTTACGATGAGCCCTTGTATATATAGGCAAACTACTAAACATGATTAAGCTAATGACAATAAGACATAATAAGTGTGATGTGACACTAAGTTAAGGTTACGATGAGCCCTTGTATATATAGGCAAACTACTAAACATGATTAAGCTAATGACAATAAGACATAATAAGTGTGATGTGACACTAAGTGCTCTTGACAGCTGTTAGATCGGATTGATGAAGGGCGGACCCAACATGCGGTCCCCTAATTGTGTCTATGTCTTGGGACCACATAGTAGTATGCGGGCCTAAATAAATGGGCTTCGTAACATGAGGAGCGAGCTGATCTTGACTCTTAATTGCTTTTGGTGGTGCCGTTTAGATGGCGGCGCCGTTTAAATGGCGGCTTGAAGGCTTGTTGGCGGACCCTCGGTCTAAGAAAATTCGATCTCAAAGTAGGCGAACTCATCAGACTTGGAGCATTATCCATTGTTTAAGCCGTCGGAATGACCCGATTTGTGGATCCTTGCTCATCACTTATCCATTGTTTAAAAACATACATGAAACATTTTTCTTTACTTTTTATTTTTGTTACGTGGTGGGTTCGAACCCCGGTCCATTCCCTCGTAGTTATTTGTTAACAATTAATTAGTCACATAAAACAAGAGCTTTTATTGATAGATTTAGTGTGGTGTCTTTAAAAGCCCATTTTTTTTGTGAAATCGTTTTTTCTTCTTATTTGATTTATCACATAAATTATTTTTAGTTCAATCCCGTGAAAACATTTTCCCATCTTATCTACTGTTTTCATTGTGATTTATGATTCGACAAGCCGACAAGCCGACAAGCCGACAAGCCGAGAACTATGAGTCTATATCTATAAACTATAACTATTCAAGGGACCGACCAAACTCTTTAGTCGAATCACATGCCTCCTTAATATTAGCGTCGTATCATCATAGTTTAGACTGCACTCTTCTAGAGTAAGACATATTCACGCTAGTATGCATATAGTTACCGAGCATCCACTGATATAACCATCACATATGTATAACCATCCACTAACAATATGTATATGGAGCAAGGCATCGTTCGAAAGGCCTCTCCATCTTATCCTCAAACTACCATTAACCTACTAGTGACTGATATCTTTGATCATATCAAAGGTGCACGCAATCGATCATTACCAGGATTAACAACGAGAGAACCGTCATTATTCTTTCTTTTTCGATGAAGGAGTGGACTACATCTTTGTGACTTACATTCCTACTACATCATTTGAAAAATTAATTTGAAGAATTCATCTTTTTTTTTTTTTTTTTTTTTTTTTTTTTTCCAGCAAGAGCGTGAATCCTATTACATCAAGAGCTATATCCACACCCTTAACATTCCATTTGCAATGACAAGGGAAAATATTTGGGCTCCCCACTGTCAGGAATTGAATTATTCTCGTATATTAAAGATAAAGACATGGAGTAAACTTTGTTAAATGGTTTATACTCTACATCTTCTAGTTGCAAGTATAAATATTCTTATAAAGTCTGTTATTCAAGCTCTACCGCAATACGTGATGCATTGCTTTGCACTCCCATAAAAGTTCATAATTGAACTTGAAGCCACAGATTGGAGATTTTTTTGGGCTAACGACAAGAAACAATTTGGCATTGTCTGATAGAGTGTGATCTTGCGCGAGCTGTTTTGCCGAAGAAAGAGAGTGATTAATAATTCTTTTTGTTGCATTCATTGAGCATTGTTCTAACAGCCTCTCGAAGAGTTTTGTTTTTCCTTTATGCAACACCATTTTTTCGATGAATCCTAGGTGTGGAGAATTGATGTTTGATTATAGAGGATCCATAGTATTGACTCACACCATAGTCAACAAATTCTCCACCCCTATAACTTTTTACAAAGGTGATAGTATGGCTCACTCATTCAGAATTTGCTTGACTAGAACCTCAAAAGCATATGCACTATCACTTTTGTGTGCCAAGAAGATGTCCATGTATATCTGGAATAGTCATCCACCATAACAAAGACATAAGACTTACCACCTAAACTCTTTAAATTAGAGGGACCAAACAAATCCACATGCAACATTTCAAGTGGTCTTATAGTATAAATTAGAATCCGAGGGTCGTTTTGGACATGAATTATTTCGAATTAAATCGAATCAGAAGAATAAAATATAATAAAATAAAGTGAAATAATAATAATCATAAAGTTGAGAAGTTTTTTTTTGAATAATGTGTATATGAATAAATGATTAATAAGAGAAACTGTACTAAAGTAAAATATAATGAATAAAATAATGATAAAAAAAAAGTAGTAAGGAGAATAAATATTAAAAATATATTATATGGATCAAACCGTAAATAATTAAGCTATAAGGACCAAATAATAAATAATATTGAACGGAGTCAAATCATGTCCTCAAGTGGAATACAATGTATGCAAGGATAGAAAATAGGAGGATTTATTGCATAGCAAAGATGAAGTGCTCCTAAGTGATTTTCTTTATATTATGTGTATAAAATGGGGAACACTTCAACTAAAAACCATCAAAGTTTCCCCATTTTTTTGCTAATAACTATATGAAATAATTGCTAAAAACATAACAAGTAAACTTCTCAGCCATGATCATCTATCTGTGCCCAAAAACTTGAGCTGAAACAACCGTAGACTTGATGTCGATGAGCATACACAACACAACAGCTCTGTGTAGGAGTTGCAGCAGAAAGATTGTCCGAAGCTTGGTGCAGAAACTCCGGTAGAGCCTAGTTCATTCTGCTCTTAAACAACTATGAATATGGAGGTAAAATCTATAATCCTCAGACTAACAGTATCTTCACCTGTCAGGAAGATAAGCAAAACAAAAAAACAAAAAATCATGCTTTGTAATGAAAGACAGGTGGGGATAACTCGAAGTTCAATCTTCTTGAGAGACTGCTTCTATATTTTCATTGCACAAGTTGTTCCAAAATATCTTGCAGCTTGGAAAAGGTAATTTTATCTTATCAAGAGACTCTACAGCCTAAGTACAACTTACTTGCTCAAGGATTAAGAACATGATGACATTCCACAATCCTAACCGGCCAAAATTGGGGAGAAATCCTTTATAGAAGGCGGAAGGCCCCTGAAAAATGACTAAACACCTTAAAAGATACACACAAGGAAGGAAGAATGGAATACAGAGTGCTTTTTGAGATTCTGACAGCACGTCACGTTGCAAGAGGAAGTACCTCGATCTTCAATGTTTTGAAAAAACAATCTAAGGTACTTTTGTAATGTGAATCTCCCCCCATCATTCTGGATTTTACCTGGGAGTGAGAGAAGAGACCAATCAAACTAAAGATCAGCAGCAATAGTCATATGTTTTTTAAAGCTGAAGCTTTCACAAAGCTACTGGTGACATATCCTTCTATCTGTTTGATGCACTAAGTGTATCCTATCTGTCTAACTATGAAAGTGTATCGTATCACATAATGATAGACTTGAGCAATACAAACCAATGTTAAGCTTATGCCTCAAGACCATGTGATCTACCACCACGAACATTTGCATAGTTTATATACATTATTACCATCAAGAAAAAATATGACGTAAATTCATCGGTTTCTTCTTTTCTGGAACCTGTTCATGTAAATTTGCTGTACATGTGGATTGAAACATTTAGCAGAACTAGACAGCCAAAGTTCCAAATAGGTGGAACTAATCTCTCTCTATGTCAATACAGCCATTTCCAAATGTTCAGGTATCTTAAAATTTTCCAGAATGCTGTACATTTGGATTGGCACTTTTCACCTCGATGGCAAAAAACAGGACCATAATTACAGAATTCATTCCACGGATAGGAATATAGCATATCTCCTACTAGAGAGAAAAGTTTTGAGAGATTAAATAAATATAAAACAAGAAGAAAACGTTACCACATCAACAGGAGAACCAATACAAACTGCGAAAAAACCAGCTCCTAAACCAGAGAGGAGATGTGTTAAGGCATTGTCTGAAAATCCAGGAATCGTCAAAATCGTCTTCACATGGGAGAGAAGAAAGAACAACAATCAGAATCCTTTGCAGCAATCACTAGCAACTAAAAATTAAAGCATTTCAACATGAAGGAGGCGAAACCATGATCACCTCTTTTACATGATCATAGCTAGCCAGTTCAGCAGCATTAATGATTGCATTTCTAGCAATATTCGGGCCAAGCCCAGTCCACAGAGCAGCCACTCCTTCCTATTAATTTTCCATTTTGCGAAAGAAAGAGAGTCTAGATTAGTCGATGCGCTGATACGCTGACACCTCCATACAATTTCATAATACATGACATCTGTAAGCAGTTCACCTGTTTGACAATAGTGTAATAAGCATTCAAAGCACCAGAATATCTTCTGGGACTACCAACAGGCAACTTCCCTTCAGCCTGAAGCCGAACTTTCACAAGATCAGTTGGATTAGCAACAGTAATTGCAATAGCCCCTTTAATTCAAAGACATTTAGATTAGAGCAACCCACATTATCAAATCGACTTCAGATCCCGAGATCAAGTAACAGAAGACAGCAGAGCAAGACAACAATAAATCTAACATACCAGTCAATAGAGCAGCAAGAACTTTGTAAAACAAGGATACATCTCCACCCGCAACCAAGAAACCTTTAACCTGTCCAAAATACGTTGAACCTCCAACTATAAGCAAAGATCAAATAGAATATATTATGCTATAAAAAAAATGCTCTTTGAATTCACAATACCGGTTCATATAGTCCTATACGCAATCCTCCATATAGACATTGGCGATGTAACCCAGGAACGATTCCTTTCCAAAGAGCTAATAGACCTTCTTCTTTAGCAATGGTGACAACAGTACCCATTAAGCCCTTGTACTTAGGGTCAAGTCCCTCGTCTTCCACGCTTAAAGAAGATCTCTTTTGCAGCTGAAGCCTCACTTTAGCTGTGTCTAATGGAATGGTAAACAGCTGCAATCACATTATACATCAAAACCCACTAAAAGAAGAACGAGGGAAGAAAGAAAAAAATTCCCCTTTAACCAAATAGAGTCCAAACAGTACTACTGCACTACCAAGTAAACAAAATAAATGGACCTCGGCTAAACAGGCGGCGATGGCGCTGCTAATGAAGATGGCAACGAAGGAGAAGTCTGACTGATCGGCCATAGATTTGGGATGATTAGAAAGAAAAATGCTTTCAGATTCATCAAAGAACACTTTGAAAATGGAGATAGATGCCACTATTTGAAAAGGCTTTACCGAAGCAGAAGCGAAAAGTGAGGTATATATAAACTCTGGATTAAAGTGATTTCCATTAGGGGTGTATATACCGGTCCGGTCGGTTTTTTACGATTTTCTGAATTGAAATATTGTTACGGTTTTGATATTTTCGAATCCGAACCGAATTGGTCATTTTTCCGAATTGATGAATCAATACAATCGGTTCGGTTCGATTTCGGTTTTCGACCGTATTTTATTTACCATAAAATTTTGATTTTTTTCTTCTAAAAATGAGACAAACACCATTATTGGCACCATAAGCCGGCGCGGTCGTTGTAACGACAATTTCAGGTTCTTTCGGCGCTTTCACGATCAAATGATGAAAAATATTAAAAGAAGCAAAACGGCCGGTAAGCTCAAACGGCGGTTATCGGCGGTTTGGGAAGCATTTTAGGTTTAGGTTTAGATAGAAACGACGAAAGTATAAGGTTTAGAAATTTAGTGTTGTGTGTGGGGGGTTTTATAGTAGGAGCTAATGAACAAATTAAATTATATATATATAATTAAAAATGTATAACCGGTTCGGTTCGGCTCATACCGGTTTTTATGGATAAAACCGAAAACTGAATTGGATTTCCGGTTCGGTTTTTCTTCAATGAAAAAACCGATTGGAAAACCACGGTTCATCATTTTCCGGTCCGGTTTAATCCGGTTCAGTCGGTCAGTCCAGTTTTCCAATTTCGTTGTACACCCCTAACTTCTATTGACAAAAAAATTTAAAAAATAGTGATACTCACACAACGGTATATGTACGATAAATATCACTATACACTTTTACATTATTGATTTTGATGTGAGATATATTTATTTATTTGGGGTCTCATAAAAATCAAGAGTAATGGTACAAAAACAACGGTTGTACCACAACGAGTGATACAACGGTGATCTGCATCCGTTTACAATAATGTGTCTAAATTGATCAGATTTAAATCTAAGATGATCAACGGTATAGATCACCGTTATGTCACTCGTTGTAACACAACCGTTGTACCTGTATCATTACTCAAAAATCAATAATGCAAAAGTTTATTATGACACTTATTATACATATATTGTTGTGGCATAAACAGTTCAAAATATATATATATATATTGGGTGGCTGGTTGATGCCATCTCGTCCCGTAAAGTTACACACAATATGGAGGTGAAAGGACATCTAAAAAAGAATGTGACAATTACGGGGGAATGACACCGTTGAGCTTATAAACTTTGTGCTTTGCAATTATAAGCTTTGACATGTTTTTTACTTTTAAAGAAATTGAATAAGGGTAAAAACCTTATAAAATCATGGATAGACTGAAATACCCCTCTCTATTTATCCCCAAATCCCTTAACTCCTTCATCCAATTCTTCCTTAACCTCGTTATTCATTTCCACCATCCAATTTAATTACCACCGTGAATCGAGCAAAATAGGCTCAGCAAAATTCTTGTCATATCTACCCAAAATCACCCCGTCTTTCTACCCAAATTCGAACCTAGGATCAGCAAAATTCTTGACAACAATCGAGCTAAGTGTGCAAACTCACCGGTAGTTGAGGAATGTGATCGGAAAGTTGAAGAAGCTGACCGAGCAAGTCTGCAAAAGGTATTATTTTGGGGTTTGGTATCTGCATGTGGATTATAATTCAATCGAGTTAATGCATTTACAAATGTTTGATTTTTTGGGTTGAGTTTAAATTTTGTTATGTATATGATTTTGGAGAATAGGAAGATGTGTGATTTGTTATGGTGTTGAATGATGTGGGATCGGTTAAAGCAAATTGTGTAACCAAATTTGTTAGCTTAAACAATGGCGGTGATGAAATTTGTTCAAAATGTGTTATTTGCTTCAATTGTATTCAAATTCCTTTGTTCTTTCATTTGATTGATACTTTTGTTTATTTTTTGTTGGTAATAGAAAATTTGTTGAAAAATGACGTTGGTTTATGCACTTAGCGGACAAGATAGGACTGCAAAATGTGAAATCGTAAACCGATGTCAAATTGGTAAAGCAAATGAAGTTTATCAAAAGCTTGACACCAAGCACAAAACAAAGTTGGAACAGTCTTGTTTTGGACATTTAATCCATTTGAAGGATCTGCCAGCCAACCAGATAGTACATCAGTTGATAATGAGGTTGGCGAACCCTGTAAATCAAGAAGTTTTTTGGTTCAAAGTTGGAGCCAAAAAGATACGATTCAGTGCACAAGAAATTGCGCTTGTTACCGGTTTCTTGGTTGGCAATGATAGCAATATCGATAAAGGAGTAGGAAAATAGTCTAAATTAGTTAAGAAGTATTTTAAAAACCTTATGTCAGTGTATAGGAAGCATGTGTGGCAAAATTTTAATAGCACTAAGAATGCTGTAGACCGTTACAAGTTGGGGTTGATCGTTATCTTGACGTACGTTGTGTGGGTATCAGAAGAGAAACGTGCGGTGGATTGGTGGATTTTTCAGTTGGTTGATGATTTGGATGCTTTCAACAAGTATCCATGGGGAAATGACTCTTATGAAAGCACTTGTCCATGTTTTGAGGAGGGACCTAAGAGATGTTCTCAAAAAGGTCCCGATCGCATATACTTTCTATGGTTTCCCGCATGCTTTGAAGGTATGTAAAAGCGAAATCCGGTGTTTTAATTCATAATATATATATATATATATATATATATATATTATATACGTATGTTGTTAATTTTTTTTGTTATGTTTGGCCAATCACTTGTATGTAAATGCATCGTAGGTTTGGGCACTTGAAGCAATTCCTTCTTTAAGGAAGTTTTCCGAGATTGTTGATGAGAATGCTCTCCCAAGGATGATGAAGTGGGGAAATGCAAAATGGGTCAACTCTGCATTAGTTGAAGTTGTTCTTGAATCGGAAGAGGTAGTGATGTTTAATTTGTATCTTAAGTTTGGTATGTAAATGCATCCTTCACATTAATCATGATGCATGTGGATGTAGTTCGAAAGTTGGTTCCATCCGAAGCTGAAAAGGAAAAAGCTTATTTTGTGATGCTCCGGGAAGTTGAAGTTGAAGATGATGAAACTACTTATGACAATGCACACGAGCAATCAACGGGTAACGTTGATTATGAAAAGCTAAAAGAATTGGTAAAAATTGTCGTGAGTGAAGAGAACAAAAGAATGTGTGAAGAGTTGGTAAAAATTGTCTTTGAAGAGAACAAAAGAATGTGTGCTTTAGTGGATACGCTCCAAAGCGTAAAGTTAAATTGATGGAGGTTCGTCTTTCTAATGAAGAGTTGAATGAAATGAAAGATGAAACTGTGGAGGCATCCCGAAACGGCCAAGCTGTAAAGTTAAATTTGTCCTTTATGTTGTTTATATAGGAGAGAAATAGTTTATAACATTATATTTGTTGAAATTATGATTAGGAAATGCCGTAGTTGAAGAGAAGGAAGCCGGGGAAGGTGATAAAAAGGTAGGGGAGTTCCCACTAGAAAATGAAAGCGAAGGTGAAAAGAGAAACGAGGCCACTGAAATTGAGGAGGAAGTTGCTGCTATTGTGAATGAGGTTGGGGATGGTGATAAAGAGGTAGGGGAGGTCCCATATGAACTGATGAGGTAGGGGATGAACTCGATGCTCCGGTTGAGGCCACTCAAATTGAGGAAGAAGGTGCTGCTATTGTGAATGAGGTTGGGGATGGTGATAAAGAGGTAGGGGAGTTCCCACCTGAAAATGTAAGCGAGGGTGATAAAGAGGTAGGGGATGAACCTGAAGCCCCGGTTGAGGAAACGGTCGAGGAAACCCGAAACGGCGAAGGTATAATGTGAAACTTGTCATTTTGATTTGTTCATTATGTAGTTTGATGAGAGAATTAGTTCATAACATTTAATTTCTTGAAATTATGATTAGGAAATTCCGTGGGTGAAGAGATAAATGAGGACATTGAAATGGAAGTGGAAGTTGCTGAAAAGCTAAACGAGGTTATGGAATGTGATGTAGATGTAAATGGTGGCATAGAGGAAGAGCAAGTTGATATAAGGGAGGAAGGTGAGGGAAACCCAAACGGCAAAGGTATAATTAAATCTGTCATTTATGTGTTTTGGTGAGAGAATTAGTTTATTCATAAAATTTTGTTTCTTGAAATTATGATTAGGTAATGCCGTAGGTGAAGAGAGAGCCGAGGTCATCCTAAATGAGGATGATTTGGAAAAAGAGGGCGGGAAAAAAGTTGTTAAAGGTAGATTTACAAAAATAATTAATTTGAGCTTATGTTAGTAGATATATGTATAATCCAAACTAATTACGTCATTGAATGTTTTATATAGTTGTACGTTTCAATCTCCCGACGCCGCCGGAAAAAAGAAAAGCAATTAGCAGCCCTTATATTAAACTACCTAAAAAAAGGAAAGTGAATAAGTATGATGCTTATAATCCGTTCCGAAAAATGGATCCCGTCTTTGATGAAAAGTCTTGATCGGTTTATAGTTCATGTGAAGACGGTATGAATGTCATACGGTTAAAGTAAACCCTAATTTGTAAACCCTATTTTGATGATTAATTAGTTTTTCTTCCTTTTTATTTATACGGTGTACATGTGTGAGTTTGGTTGACTGTGACATCCAATCAAGTATTTTGAAAGGAATTGTGAGGGGGCGAGCTTGCCAAGCAACGTAAGTAGTATATGCTTTAGATTGTAAATTAACAAGGCAATTTAGATTGAAAAAGTATGTTTTTGTTTAGTAGTATATATATTTTTTTTGATATTCGGGTAATGGATAGTTCATTGTGTGAAATTCGACGGCGATGCTTAGTGGACCCGAACATGTTTGACCAAAATGCACGTGTCCTGGATACGCTATTTGCAAGTTATGTCAAAGGCTTTCACACACGACACATGAGAAAGAAAAGCAAAGGAGGAATTAATACAGTATGCAAAGGACGATTTGATAGAGTATTTATGAATATTGTGAAGGGGGCAGCTCCTGAATTTAGCAAATCATGGGAATGTTGCACAAGTTTGTATGTGCCGATGATAGAGAGGGATCATTGGTTTCTTCTGAAAATTGATCTAAGTGGGAGGATAATTTACGTGTATGACAGCCTTCCGGGGCATGTCAGAAAAGTGCTTCTTGCAAGTTGTGTCACGCCTATGCAAGTTGTGATACTTGCTTTTTTTCTTGAAGAACCATGTAAAAGGCTATGAGAATTATTCTGTGAGAAAACTAGCGGTGAAGAGCGTGGATTGTCTATCTCAAGATAATGGGTACGTTTCATAAATTTGTGCAATATATATAGGGATTATTAAGGTATTCGTTGTCGTGACTAACTTATCTTGTAATTCTTGTAATTTGGTAGGAGTGATTGTGGCATTTTCGTTCTTAAATTCGTGGAGTTCATGCTTGGAGGAGTGGATCTATCATTGATTCGGAGTGCGCATATGCCGGATTGGCGAAAGAAGTTGGTTGTGGGATTGCTTTCATGGAACTTGCAGACATACAAATTGCATATGCATTTATATGTCATTGTAAAATTGTGTTAACCATCTATGAGGGTTTTGGTTATGACTTATCATTAAACTATGTCATTTTAATTTTTACAGAAGAATGGAGGTGGTTTGAAGTTTGAAGGAGAACTAAAATGTTTATTGTTGTTTTGAAGAAGGATGTTTTAAAGGAGAACTATGGTTCATTTATTATTAATATGTATTGTATTGGTAATTGTTATTTTGAAGAAGAATGTTTTGAAGGAGAAATTTGGTTTCATTCTTATTATTATGTATATTGTATTTGTAATTGTTATTTTCTTCCATGTTTGAGAATTAGGGTTTGATTAATTAGTTGGTTAACATTATTTGTTAGAAAATTTGACCCATTGAAATGAAGAAGTTAATTTAGTGATTCTTAAAGAATTATACAAATCAACATAGTTAACGTAAAAGTGTAATTGTAATTGTAATTGATTAACATTATAATATTTGATGATTTGTCATTGACCCTTAACATAATGGATTCATTTCTTAATTTTAACTTTACACAGTTTCAAGATTGTTTTGACACAAGTTTAATTTAACGTTACACAAGTTCAAGATTGTTTCGGTCAATGAGACATGTTTGAGATTGTTGCGGGTAAGAACTGGAATTAAACTATTAAAAAATGATAAAATGGGCCCATAAATAGTAGTGTATCGAAGAGATACGAATGTGAAGGGTCTAATGGTAGTGTAAATCGAAGAGATACAGTTACGAATGTGAAGGGTCTCATGGTAGTGTAAATCGAAGAGATAAAGATATCAATCTGAAGGGTCTCATATAGGGTAAATCGAAGAGACGCCACCACCTTTAAAAAAAGATAAAATGGGCCTATAAATAGTAGTATAACCACAGGTGTACAATTCATATTTATTACAAATAAAAACGAAAAAGCGAGAAGAAGAAAATGGATAAGCATACTAAGGAGATCGCGATTTAAGAAACCAGGTTGAAGAATTGGAAAGAAAATTGAACGCGCGAAGACATGAATGCCATTATGAAATTGATCAACTGAAAATATGGATGACACAAGAGTCGGATTCCATGTATCTTGAAGTGGCGTATATCAATGACAACATCAAAACAGTCAAAAAGAAAATCAACGATCTGATACGACTGTGCAATAATGCTTACGAAATTGCAGTGCTATGTGCATCTGCATTCGTGCACTATCGCATGATGCCATGGCCGGGGAACAATAATGTTTCTTTGGCCCCAAGTGGAGTTGGGGTTCGACCACAAACTCTCCCAATAAGAGAGCATGTTATAGAGTTCTCGGATCACGGCATGTGATCAAATCCCATCCCCATCCAAACCCCACTTTATCTACATATTTGTATTTTCTTTAATAATATTATGTTGTAAAAAATTTATGAACTTGAAATTATTTATAATATTATCAGTCTGTTTTGATATTATGTAATAACTTTTTCTTATGAAATCATTTATAATATTATCTTTTTAAGTGTTATAATTGTTTGTTTGAATGATATCATGGACGTAGTTTCTTTTGTTTTTTGAAACGTATGGATGTAGTTTCTTATACATCAGTTGTTGCATGCATGCAAATAAATTAGGGTATTAAGGTTTGCAATTAATAAAATAGTAGAATAAGAAAGAAGGGGATTTGGATGAATAAAGAAGAAGAACATTATATATGTTTCTGCAATTAATAAAAAGTACAATAAAAGAGGGGGGGTCTGCAAATGAAAAGTACAATTTCACAGACATTGCTTAAAGTAACTTGTAAAATGACCCCATGAATCTTTTTGGATTTTCTAGGTCATTGCTTTTCCAGTCATAGCTTAAATTCCTAAAATGACCATGTGCTACCAAGCCCCTTAAAAAATGCCTCTTAAAATAGCTATTGTGAATCATTTTGAAAAAAAGACTCGTATATAACATTTTTCAATCTAAAGAGTGGAGACAAGTCACTTGTAAACCTTAAACAAAGCAACAATACCAAGCCTCTATTGAAGAGAATGGAGAGAATTTTATGGCACAGGACCAAACTAAACTCAAATATACATCTACTGGGGGAGGTGAGTCTTGTTTGATGGTTGAATATGTGCACCGGGTGAAGGATCGCACAATAGCCATAGGCGGAAGGAGATGATTCGGATGTGGAATGTGAGTCTATCATCGGTAGGACCGAAGGATCCCAGTTGGAATTCCCGGAAGCAATGATTCATAGTAATTTTTCTTCTTTTGAGAACATCCCCTCTCATCACACTTTGGTATCATTAAGATCCTCATTTGGAATTGCGAGTGCTTGGCTCCAAAGAATTTAGTAGGCACATCAAAGAGTTTCTTTTGAAACGAAACCCGATGTGGCGGTCCTTCTTGAAACCGTCCGGGCGAAAAAAGCCTTTAAAGTCATTGCTAAGATTGGTTTTACGGGTTCCATACGATCCTCCTCTTATTGGAAGATCTCGGAGGTATTTGTATCATTTGGAATTCGATTTGCTCGATATTAATCGTATTGAAGCCCGCCCAAATAGAATTCATGCTTTGTCATCTCTCGAGAATAATCTTTGTAAGATTGATAACTTCAACTTCAATGTCGGCAATTGTAACTTGATACATTTGGGCTACTCGGACCTGCCTTTACTTGGAGCAACCATGCAACTACGGACTGAGACTCTTGTACCATCAACATGTGGGGCTCATCTCCCTAAAGTCCATTCTTAGTATTTGATTTTAACACATGTATAATGTTGTTATGACTATTGGATGTTCTAATTAATGTATTCTTGTTGTGAAGGAGCCTCATTGGATTGCTTTGGAGCCTCCTGCTGAGGGCTGGATTAAGGTCAACACTTATGACAGCTGCATGGATATTTATGAGAATGGTAGTGGCATGGTGGCCATTGGTGGGGTCTTCATAGACGGTAATGGAAGATTTTATAGAGGATTCGTGGGATTTATGGGAAGAAAATCCATCCTTCAAGGGGAATTGCAGGCTATCAAAGAAACTTTGTGGATTGCTAAGGACTATGGTGTCTCCCAGGTTGTTGTGGAATCTGACTCTGTCTCTGCTGTAATGGCTATTAACGGTGGATCTAGGAATGATGACGGCAGACTGCTAGTTGATGATATCCTTGCCTTAAAGAATTCTGTCATAATGTGTGTTATTCAAATAAAAGGCAGGATGATGGAATAATAGCCAAAGGTTAGTATCATCAACATTTACATTTTTGGTTGTGCATGTAATTGTACTTCATTTCTTACTTAGGTTCATTTTGGAACTGATTATCAAGTTTAAACCCTATAATCAAGTTTAAAACAAAACCATATAACTGGACACAAAGTTAAAGTTGGGTAGAAAATTTTATTTTGATAGATATATGAAGATAAATAAATTTTTTAATCACGATAGAATAAAATTAAACCATACTCCTTAATTAATATAGCTGGACACAAGTTAAAGTTGGGTAGAAAATTTGATTTTTTGATAGATATATTAAGATAATTAAAGAATAATCACGATATAGTAAAATAAAACCATACTCCTTAATTAGTGCTAAGGTTTAACATTAAAATACTCACGTTATAATAAGGTAGTTGATTTAGTACGTTGTGATATTATTGAAGGATTAATTATTATAGGAAAGGTTCTCAAAATGAATTTGTTTTGGTTTTTTTAAATAAAAGGTGGAATTTGATTTAGAAAATGTGAATACAAGGCTTTGATTCATTTCAACTACCAAAGTCATGAAGGTTTACGAAGCGTTGGAATTGTTTCAACTACAAAGTCAGTTTTTGAAAAGTGAAACGCCGCATCCATTTAATTGCTTGCAACGCTACAATTAACCTAGGGTTAACCTAGGCTATATATATTCTGGGATGATGCTTTGAGATAAATTCCGTATATCTCTAAATCAGGAAGCACATCAAAGAAAAAAAATGGCAATGGAAAGAAACGAATTCATGAAAATGCTGGAGGAAGAAAGGCAACAGATTCGAATCATATTCAAGCAAGAACTGGAGGAAGAGATGAAGCGGTTAAGGAAGGAATTTATGCACCAACTGGAGGAGCAAAAGCAAGACATGATGGAACAGAGATGGGAACTTCTTCATGAAACCGAGAACATCAACTTGAAGGTGGTTGAGAAGGTTGAATCAAGAGACTGTGAGGTGGCAAATCTGAAAGAGACGATGCAGACCTACAAGAGGAAGATCAATCAAGTTGTCCAGGTTTGCAACGAGACGACGGGGAAAAGGATTGCACATCTGCCACATTATCTGTGATTTCTTAAAAACTTTATTGTTGTTATGTCTGTTTGTTTAATTTTAATTTTACTGTTTGTTTGCAGAAACTTTGGGTTTAATTTTAATTTTTTGTTTGTATAATTTATTTTCATGTCCTGAAACTAATGCTTTTATTTTTATGTTCATGTTTATTGTATAATATATTTATCGAAGTATTTCGTTCTTTTGGAAATTGCCATGAGTTTGCTTTTGGTTCTAATGTCCTCCTAGTCCAATTTGGTTTGTTATGCTTTTTCTTTGGGGTTGGTTCGGTTTTGTATATGTTACACAAGTTAAAGCCCGTATGCACCAACTGGAGGAGCAAAAGCAAGACATGATGGCACAGAGATGGGAACATCTTCATGAAACCGAGAACATCACCTTGAAGGTGGTTGAGGAGGTTGAATCAAGAGACTGTGAGGTGGCAAATCTGAAAGAGACGATGCAGACCTACAAGAGGAAGATCAATCAAGTTGTCCAGGTTTGCAACGAGACGACGGGGAAAAGGATTGCACATCTGCCACATTATCTATGATTTCTGAAAAACTTTGTTGTTGTTATGTATGTTTGTTTAATTTTAATTTTAATTTTCTGGTTTTGTATATGTTACACAAGTTAAAGCTTGTGTCGATTTGAATCGTATGTTGTTATTTTAACAAGACTTGGAAATGAGCGACTTGAATCATATGTAGTTTATAAGAAAATAAAATGATTTGTATTTCTTATGTGAGTTGAATGAAAAAATTAATTAGTGTCTGATATAAAAGAAAGAAAAAAGATTATATTAATTAACGGGGAGAATTAATGTAATTATAGGATTTTCATACTTTATAAATTATAATAATAAAGAATATAAGGAAGAAAAAAAACAACAAAAGATGATTGCATGAAAAAAACTACTCTGCGTGATAAACAAGAAGGAAATAAAAGAGAGAATATACCGTCTCATCGCATGCATAGAAGGCGTGAAAAAAAGTAGAAAGAGGACAAAACATGACAGAATCAGTGGCAGGGGGCCATTGTTGACCGGGGACAGTCCATTCCCCCTTCATTTCTATTCATTTCATTGGCGTTCCCGGAGGGGTCCATTCAGGTAGAATCCCATTCTCCTTTAAGTAATCTTGAAACTCTCCATCTAGGTATTCACCACCTCGATCAGATCGAAGTGTTTTATTCTCTTTACCTAGTTGTTTCTCAACTTCACTTCTGAATTCTTTGAACTTTTCAAAGGCCTCAAACTTATACTTCATTAAGTATATATAACCATAACGAGAATGGTCATCAGTGAAGGTGATAAAGTAAGAGTATCCTCCTTTGGCTTGAATTGACATTGGGTCGCACAAATCAGTATGTATGAGCTCAAGCAATTCATTGGATCTTATCCCTTTGCCACTGAATGGTGACTTTGTCATCTTGCCAAGTAAACAAGCCTCACATGTATCAAACGATTCATAATCGAATTGATCCAAGAACCCATCATTATGGAGTTTGGAAGTGCAATTCTTATTTATATGTCCAAGTCTATAGCGCCATAAGTAGGATTCATTCAAGTCACTTGTTTTAGCTTTCTTATTGTTAATGTTAAGCACATCAATATTCACATCTAATATGTAGAGACCATTGATAAGTATACCAGTACCATAAAACATTCCATCACGTGAAAAAGAACAACATTTATTCTCAAACACAAAGGAAAATCCTTCAACATCTAATGCGGAAATGGAAATAATGCTCTTCGTAAGAGCGGGAACAAAATAACAGTTATTAAGCTCTAGTACTAGCCCACTAGGCAACGAAAGAAAATAAAATCCTACGGCTAATGCAGCAACACTTGCTTTATTCCCTACGCGTAGGTCCACTTCTCTTTTCTTTAGATCTTTAGTCCTTCTTAGTGCCTGCATATTCGTACAAATATGAGAACCACAACCAATATCTAATACCCAGTGGTTAGACTTAGAAGAAGCAACATAGATCTCAATCATAAACATACCTAAAGTAGAAGCATCTGTATGCCTCTTCTTCGTGCTGAAGAAAGCCTTGCAGTTGCACCTCCAATGACCAGTCTCACCGCAATGGAAGCAAGCATCCTTCGACTTGTCTTTAGCTATCTTAGGCGTTGGCGTAGGGGCAGCCTTTGCCTCCTTGGACTTCTTTTGGGCCTTTCCCTTGCCCTTCGAAGAAGTGATTAGCAACACTTGCTTGCCCTTCTGCACAGTGCCCTCAGCAGTTTTCAACATGTTCAATAACTCCGCAAGGGAGGAATCTATCTTGTTCATGTGATAATTCATCACAAACTGCGAGTATGAATCCGGTAGATATTGCAAGATTAAGTCAATACTTAACTCGCGTTCCAACTTGTGGCCAAGCTTCTCAAGCCTCTCTATGTACCCGATCATCTTTAGCACGTGCGACCCTACGAAGTCCCGGGCGCCATCTTATAACCGAACCGGGCCTTCGAGACCTCGTACCTCTCAGTGTGAGACTGAGAAGCATAGAGCTCCTTTAAGTGAACCATCATCGTGTAGGCGTCCATAGACTCATGTTGTTTCTACGGTTCGGGTGTCATAGAAGCGAGCATGATACATGTAGTATCGATCTTGTCGAACGGTGCTTGTTATACTTCTCGACGACATCTGCGGCCGCACCCTCTGCGGGTTTCTGCAGTATGGGTTCGTCCAAGACATAGCCAATCTTTTCATGCCTCAAAACGATTTTGAGGTTTCTTCCCCAGTCGAGAAATTTGGTTTCGTCAAGTTTGTTATCGATGATAAAACGAAGGTTCAATTTGTTTGACATTCTACAACAAATAAATAAAGATAGAATAAGCAAAAGTTCATGTATGCAAAACCTAAAAATTGCACTTTAAATTTTATATAAGGTCTTGCTCCCACTAGCCAACTATTCCCTATTGGATTTGAAGAATTCAATTAATTCTTTAGTGGCTAGAATCCCATCTAGTTGACTCGATCCCCGACGTGGGCCGATCGACCGGGTCAATTTTGATGGGTAGGTACAACTTACCAATCGTGTCCTACACGACTTCCAGTGGTTTGACTAGTCAACTCTTTGACAATTCACATCATCTATGTGATAGCCAACCTCATGTCTCTAAAATCAAACGGTCCTGACGTGGGCCAATCACCGCAAGATTCTAGTCGAGTCGTAACCCAAATATTCGTGAGATCTCATAACGATCATATCTTGATAATAACGATATACCCGAGGTAGGTCAACTCCCAACGTGGGCCGATCAGTTGGATCCGAACAAGGGCTCTTCACCGTTATTATAATACTGGGAGACGTATTTATGACTCGATTTTTGTTTTCGTGGGAATAATTTTTAATCAATTCTCTTAATTAATTTTATTTAAATTATGGTCCCATCTACTACGTACATATTACTACGATATCGAATAAAGTAAAACATACACAACATTCCGAGCATAAATTAACCAGTATGATCATGGACCTTTCCCAAGTGCGGTTTCGAATACAAACTGACGAAACCGCGGGTCACAAGTAAGGGTAGCCGCAACCACCAATGGATCTTTGATTTTTCTTTCCTTCTTTGGATCTTCATCTTTGTCTTCAATGCATCATTACATAAAATCTAACTATTGAATTTTACACACGCCGCAAACGGGGGGAGCTAACGGGAATGAGATAATGCATTAATAAAACTAGGCACGTCCTTCATAACGGCCTAGGACAACAATAAAATCAAACAGAAAAGTAAACCATTCACATCTATCCTATAGGTCGAGTCCATGATCAATCGGGGTCCATATAATCGAATTATATCTGTAATCTAATCCATACAATAACATCTTATGAAAAAGATTAACTTTTAAACTACTTCCGTCTTTATAGCATCCAATCAATTAATTAATTAACTTTTAATTAATTAATAATAATTCAATTAATAAATAATTCAAGAATTAAATTCATGGACTATATTAAATCAAGATGCACAAAACAAAACAAAACGGGGTTTCAGCCGCCGACCCCAGCCGCCAAGTGGCTGCCGGAGCCGCCGCCGCCCATTTTTTTCTTTTCGTGCATCTTAATATGTAATTAATATCAACCATGAATTAATCTATTGGATCTATTTACTACGTGATCATTAATGCTTATTGCTTAAACTCGAAGTTGTCTCTGATACCACTGTTAGGAAATCAAACGAGTAGCGCAGCGGAAAATGAAGATTTTGATTTCCGATCCAAAGATCGACTTCGTTTAAGAGATAAACATATAAGAGGAGGGCAAAGATAATACCTTTCTGATCTATATAGATCGAAGCTTTAACCGTCCGGTAGAAGTAGATGCGCTTAAGCCGTCCAAACGTCCGGCCTCTATCAGTTATCCACACGAACGCCTTGCCGGAATCCTCCCCGGATTGTTATTAGAAAAACTCGATCGGTAGGTCGACCTTTTCCTTCTCACAAAACTCTCACAAAGTATGAACAATTAGCTGTAATGGTGTGTTAAAAGAGCTAGCCAATCCCTCCGTATGTATAAGAGATGTGGCGCCCCAAGCCTCTCAAAAATCCTTGGGAGATAAGTCTTGAGTAGAGTAAGGAGAAAGAAAACCTTTTTCCTAATAAAATAAGGAAAATAACTTTGATTGATTTATCTCATTAATACTCAATATCTTATATTAAATATTTCCAATATATTGTCAATATTTTATATTGA
Source organism: Gentiana straminea (assembly GCA_036785695.1). Classification (NCBI taxonomy): domain Eukaryota; kingdom Viridiplantae; phylum Streptophyta; class Magnoliopsida; order Gentianales; family Gentianaceae; genus Gentiana; species Gentiana straminea. The sequence continues at coordinate 5,794,813 of JAVUPR010000385.1, read as the reverse complement.
CTATATTTATCTTATTACCATAAATCTATTTTCCAAAAATCAATTAATGTCCAATATTAATTTTATGGTAATCTTATTAATTAAATTACACAATCTAAGTGTATCCTATACATTAGTGACCTACGCCCCATGTGCCAAATTATTGGCTTCCGGAAAATTCTTTAATTAATAATATAATTAATATCTTGTATTTAATTTATTCATAATAAATAAATACCACCATATTAATTTACCACTATAACCTTTATAGTCTCGAGATAAAACTTTCCTTATTTGGTCATCAACTATAACCGTATTTTAATCCGACTCGACATTCATATGTGTGTGATCCTATAGGCTTCCGAATATGTTGGTCGTAGACATAAGGCGCAATTTATGAAAATTCCCTTCACCTTTAACGATCATGGATGGCGTCTAGCAACACGTCCATGATCCCCAATCATCGTAAGAGCAATACGCAATGACTACTACCTTTCATGTGCTCGGTTAGCGTGTAAATAGAATCCTATCGCGGTAGTAATATCCATACGATCGTAACTTGATCGTATCCCATAATCTGGATATCAAGCTCTCTCGGAATAGCTCATTTACTCCTACTGTGCAAAGATTCACTAGAACTAGACATTCCTCATGGGAAGGCCCTTTCGGATATTCACTCCTACTTTTAGGGTACGCGATTCCCAAACGACCTTACATGTATACTCCGCATGTTTCAGTACCACACCCGATCACTACCGCATGATCGCCCCATGGTTAGAGGAAATCTCAATAGTGTCAAAGCTTGACAATCCACACCGTGATGCCATGTAGACTTCGGTCCTAAGGATAATTACACAATCGTCACATAGTGTAACATTTAACAGTGTAAGTGGGTCAGTCTAACGTACGCATTCTCTAATACATGTCCACGTACAGTCCAAGTGTCACTACACTTTGATAGACGAGATCTATCCTGCCCTTAAAGACATAAGACATTTAATACGTGCTAGCCTGTTTGCACTGTCAAAGCCCTATTCAACAGTACATCAGCCTAGAGACATTTAAGTATCAAACTTATTAAAGTGATTAGAGATCTCATCGACCATAATCACTATCATGGTTTCTCTACCACGGTTTAATACTAAGGGAGTTATCATAACACAATATCACTAATTGGTCTAATAAATAAACAAAGTATATAATAACAAAAGTGCATTTATTCATCATAATAAAGTTATTACATAAACTTAAATGGACTGTAAATGACCCGACCTGGTCGGATCCGGTCCAACCCGATTGGGTTTAGGACACTTATTCAACATTCAATTATTGCGAATTCATCCGAATCCTTCAAGAGGATAACATGCGGGCAGATTTCTTATCGAGATTATCAGGTGAAGGAGAAATTAGCAATCCGTCGATTGTGGTCGAATATCTCTCTAAGCCCGCTGTCAATCGAGCTGAAATTATGGATATCAAGCCCACAAAATCGTGTTGGATCGATGATATCAAAGCCTACGTAGATGTGGGGCCTTGCCCGCGGACCTAAAGTTAGCACATGCCTTAGTTAAAAGGGCAGTCCACTACACGATCAACAACGACATTCTTTATTGACGATCCTTTGCGAAACCTTTGTTGCGATGTGTCCGACTTGAAGAAGTGAAGGAATTTTAACAGAGCTTCATGAGGGAGTGTGTGGGGGCCATCCCGCCAGCTGCACACTAGCCCAAAAGGTCATTCTAGCCGGCTATTATTGGCCAAAGCTCGCCGATGATTCTCAGAAATACGCCAAAGAATGCGACAAGTGTCAGCGCTTCGCTGACATACCCCGGTTCCTATCGGTCGAACAGAGTATAGTCGTCTCGGCCTGGCCTTTCGACATGTAGGGAATTGATCTTATTGGTCAGCTAAGTAAAGGGCGATCCAAATGCCAATACGTCATCGTCGTCGTCGATTACTTCACCAAATGGATAGAGGCCAAGGCTCTGGTGAAAATCACATCAAAGGATATTATCTACTTTCTATTGGATCATATATGGACTCGCTTCGGAATTCCTAGGGGAATTGTGTCCGACCATGGGCCGTAGTTCAGAAGCGAATTCACCAAATTTTGCACCGAATAAAATGTCAAGCATTGGTAGTCTTCAGTATGCTACCGATGAAGCTTAAAATAATATATCCTACGACATCAACATTCTACCATTATGATCTAAAAGTAGTTGTTTCGACCTATAAATATGAACCATTTTGAGTTGAATATCATATGTCGGGTTCGTGAGTCGAGTATTTTGCATTTAAAGTTTATTTTCTATTATTCGATATTATTTCGTGTGTTATTTGATTATTTTCAGGATACGAAATATTGGGCTGAGCATTGTGGACAATTCTGGAGTAGACTGAATGAAAGGATTGGGCCTAGGGTATTCCAAAACCTTCCAAAGCTAAGTCGGCAGAAAGAAAATGACGAAAATACCCCGGTTTACCGGGAGGTACCTCCGGTTTACCGAGGCTCCAGAATCTTCAAAAACTCGTTTTCTTGGACAAGGGGTAGTTCTAGGTGTTTCTAAGTCGGTTTATTTAGCTATAAATAGGAGACATTGCCTCGAATCCTCGAGTGTGTCCTCCGGTTTTAGTTTCAATTAAACTGTTGATTTTAACATTATTATGATCTTGAGCACAATTTTAATAAGATTCATCTTTCCCAAGACAAATCTACCCCCGGGTAGGAAATAGGATTCCGTAGTCACGCTTTCGCACGGCCTATTTTACCCTCCGGTTTTTCTATCTTTTATCTCATATCCTAACTTCTCTGATCAGTTCATCGTTAGGTTATATGGTGCGATTCATCTTGGTTAATTACGTCAATCTGAATATTATCAATACGTTACAGAATAGAAAAAGATTCAATTAACTCAATTTTAGTCAATTTTTACTTAGACAGCATTCCTTTACCGAAAAGATCGAAATAAAACGATTACATAACTTTGGCTAGTTATTAGATTTATCCTAAAAACATTATAAAGACGAAAAAGATAAAAACAAACATAACAAACATAGATACTTAAGAAATTTTACCCGATTACAACTGTTGAATCAGAAGCTGTATTCTTCCGGATGTTACAACGACTTCAACAACACTGATCTTCTGATAATTTCTCGAGCATTATAACGATACTACTTTATTTATGGCATAAGGCCTATATACATACATACTACTACTAAGAAAAAGAGGTTAAGAAAATATATATTGGTACCCCTATGTGTACAAAGTCGCTCCTTTTATAGGCATAATTCCCGGGGCCGGATCGATCCGAGAAAGGGCCGGATCGATCCGGGAATAAAAAATCTTATCCCGGGATTATTCTCTGCGGGGCCACATGCTTTGGATAATCATTATGTTTCCTCGGATCGATCCGAGGTAAATCCGGATTGATCCGGGTATCTTTTTATTCCAAAACTTGATCTGAAACTTGATAAAATCATAAATTGAGCTCTGGATCTCCAAATGACATAATTCAAGAAGCGTTGGAAAGCTCTTGAAAAGATCTATAACTTCCATGAAGGACTCTTCTTCAGATAATGCCTTTTTGATGGGCCATTTGTTCGTCGAAAATATAATTCGATAATGGTGTCACGAACCATTGATCCACTTGAACTTTAAATCTCGTGGCACTTCATTACTTCCTTCAAAAGATACGATTTTACTTCAAAAAGTGTCGCCACTCGGGGTCTTGGTTTACCTAAGATCGCAAATAAAATACCAAAAATACCCCCGTAAATCGACACGACACTCCGGTTATTATCCCGGTACAAAATTTATAACTTTTTATTACTTTTACTAGATTTTTATAGTATTTAGATTTATTCATAACTATTAATATTTTATAAGATTATCGTTATAATTTCTTATATTTTATATAAAAAAAAGTCGATAACGTATATAAAACCTCGTAATTTTTATCATATAAATGTTATACATCAACTACTCCCCATTTAGCTCTTTGATCGTCCTCGAGCAAAATAAGCGGTAATATATAAAAATTACAATAAAAATGATATACTTGGTAGATTAAATTTCAAATTAGTAAAATATCATTTCAATATTATAAATATATTAGTTATATCTCTCTTAGAAATTAACAAGATAAAAAGTGTAGATAACTTAGATAAATTATTTATCAACTATTATTCAAATGAAATTTCACATAATTTACTCAATAAATATAATTAAAATTCTAGAATCATTCTCCTATCTCAACTTATATGAAATATTTGGAATCAAAGACTAAGTCAAATAGTTGACAAAATGGCTTATACGTTTTAGGTTCAGGGTGTTGGTTAATCGGAAGGATAGAAAAGAAAATCAAAAGAGAAAGAAGCAAGTCGTACGTACTTACACCTTCATAATTTTGATCAAAAATACCTTGATTAATAACATTTTGATATTATTTCACCTTTTTTTTTTTAAGATATTAAGAACTAAAAGCGTGCATGTGTGTAGAAAATCAAACTTACAAGCATTGCTTCATCAAGATTGATCGGAGTAATACTCTTTCGATCGAAAATTACAAGTCCGGTTTCCTTAAACTTGTAATCATTCTTGAGATCTTATGATTCGACTTTTTATCGGGAGCTTTAAAACCTCATAGTGATATAGGACATTTCGAGATAATACCCTACTGCACTCAAATCATTGGTAGCTACAACCGATATTTTTAGTTGTTGATCAAAGATAAGGAAGATACCTGGTATTTGATTAATTATGTGTAAATATGGTGCTTCGTTCTTAATTCTTTTATAGAATATTAACATATCCGAACTTATTACCAAAATCGACTATCTTTCAAGCGTCATGAGGTAAGATCGAATATATTAATACTTATCTAATTTTTTTTTCAATCTCAGCATACACCATTCTTAGCTTTTGTGTCATCATCTTCTTTCATAAGTACGTACAAACTCGTAGGATTTTTAGGAAATGTAGAACAAAATAAGCTAAGGGTCGGTTATAATCAAAAATGGCTATTTCGAGTGAGGTCTTGATCACTCTAATCAAGGCTGAGGTAGAGACAAAAATTAGAAATTTATTTAGGTAGGCTATTTGGCTATAGTTTATATTTTTGTGGTGCCAAAAATCTCATCATTCCTAATCCGATTCCATATTCATATTTCGTTTTGAAAAGAAAATTATTCTAACATTTTATTATAGATATAAGTATATTCGCTGAATCTCATATGAAAATTACTTGATAATATTTATGTACGATTACATATACTTAAAATCTTATAAAAATCTAAAATTGATATATATAATATAATTAAAATATATCTAAATTACTTTACTTAATTAAAATCTATTCTTACCAACTTATATTATTTTTATTCATATTAATTATATATTATCTAGTTAAATTGATTCAAGAAAAATTAGCTAAGTATTAAGCACTTAAGTATAAATTTATATAAGAAAATTTTAATTTTTAGTTACTAACTTACCTCTACTCCCCACTTACGAAATGTCATCGTCCCGATGTTCAGTGAGTAATAAAAAGTAGGTTCGAAAGAAAAAATTAAAATTTTATACGATTTTGATTTTTATTAATTTTCTCAACATATATTATTTTGATTAAAGAAAATGACATATATATTAAACATTAAGGATACCATTACACTTTAAAGAAAACTTAATTAAAAAGCGATGAAAAGACTAACTTAAACGACTACCAACTTAACAACATCAACTTCTAACTGATTTTCAACAACTCATCAAACCGTAGATGAACATCCTGGAGTATCTACCGGAAGTAATCCCAATCCGAGAATCACGAGATGGAAAGATCTCGTCGGTAGTAAACTCGGCACGTGATTCAGTTGCACACATAGTTGAGAGATAACCCAGGCAAACGGTAGCGGTCTTCCCCTATTACGCCTCTCTACTGCAAAATTAATTGCAGTTTTAAACATCAAAATCCCCCAATCAATGTATGCCCCCACGGTCGGTGCATACAACGATAGCATCTCATCATCCGTAACCCCTAAAAATCTCTAGTTGGATAGATCCGAGAGTTAATGAAGCGTTTCCACGCCTCGGATGAGGGGTAAAGCCGAGTCGAAGAATCATAGTTTAAGGGTGAAAATCTATGAATTATAAGGATATATTTTACGATGTTTCCCCTCTATATTGTGTAATTTGCATAATAATTGGTCTTTATATTGAAATATTGAGCAAACGATATTTTTATAGACTTAATCGCAATATTGATATGTTTATGTGATTTTATGGTTGAAATATAATTATTTGAATACTATTACGCTTTGCGATGTTTTCCATGTGTTATAGGTATGTTTATTGTGCTCAAATGATGATTTAAAGAAATTAAAAGTCGAGCTAAGTTGATTGAAGAAAGAGATAATGATGATTTGGAAGGAAGGAAAGAGATAAGTATGCAAGAATCCCATTCAAGGCGCATGAACGTTCGTCCATGAAGCGTCCATACCGAACGAGCGTCCGGCAATTCGGACGGGCGTCCATGAAAGCGATTTTGATACGAGAGTTTGAACGGAAGCCGGACGAGCGTCCGAGGGGAGTTCAAGAATGTCGGACGAGCGGCCATTATAGTGAACGCTCGTCCATCCGACCGACTTAGAGAAACCGACTTTGGAGGCTATAAATACCCGCCCGTTTTCACACATTGGGGATACCAATTGATAATTCTCGAACCCTAAACCCTACGGGCGGCTATAGGCTGCGCTTTTACTCGTTTTTCCAGCTTTTTTATGTTCTTCAATTCCTAGATACAATTAGTTTAGTTTATGCAATTTATTTCAACAATTCGAGCTATTCAAGGATGCTAAGAGGCTAGGCTTCAATCAAACGAGCATTGTGAAGCCATCCAACTTTCATTAATTTTGATTCTTCGGTTATATTGTAAGTTTTTAATCAAGTTGTTTCCTTTATCATGTCTTATGTTGATTAATTGCATTTATATCGAAAGATGTGCATGTATGATGTTTTATATTTGATGAAAGTCTTTATAAACATTAGATCACCATGATTTAGGAATAGATCTTTGATCTATGTCAAACGAAAGTTGATAGGTTGAATATCTAGGTTAAAACGTTAAAGTTTACATCTTTGTTTATGTTATGACGCGTTAATTTCCGTAAATCGAAAGATAGAAATTAATAGGCGAATCATCTACGAAAGTAGGATTCATACCTTTGATAAGATGAATCACAACTTGATAGAAACTGCAATATAATCGGGATGAGAGATTAGTGTTTGTTGGATAGGTGGATCAATACTCGTTTGTCCGTTTTAAATTTGATTTAACCCTTGAAACTTGAACTGTTTAGTTAGTCTATTTCCTATTGCACCTTTAGATTAATTTGTTCGCAACCAAACCTTCCTAGCTTTGGATTTTCGTCCTCTGTCTAGTTTATTTTCAGCATATATGTGTAGTTTAGTTTTGTTTTACTCGCTGTTTAGTTTAGTTTTTCGTGACATAGTTTAGTTAGACAAAAACTAGGAACCACAATCGTCTAGTTCCCCGTAGGATCGACCCGGCATTAACCACTAGTACTACGATCCTTATACTTGGGGTTAACCGGATTATAAATTTATTACTTGTTTGTTTTGCATAGATAAAATCCGTAGACAAGTTTTTGGCGCCGTTGCCGGGGAACCGGACGGTTGCTTAGTTTTTGTTCTAGTTTTTATTTTGTTTTCAATTCCTGTTTTTAGGTTAGATCTTTTCGCTTCGTTTGTGGTTAATAGTTTAGTTGTTTTTTGTTCAATTGTCTGTCGTTTTAATTGTGTTTTTGTTAGTAGTTAATATAAAATCTTTGCTCCTAATTTATACTCTGTTTTCTGTTTACCACGCTCTGTTTTTCTAATCGTTTCTCGCCCGCTTGGACGAGCGTCCGTTTTACCGTACGCCCGTCCAGCTCTTGCTTCGGCCGGACGAGCGTTTAGTTTACTGGACGCCCGTCCGCTGAAAATTCTTCAATCCTGAATCAAATTCTGACCTGCAGACGAGCGTTCATACTTCTGGACGCCCGTCCAAAGGAATTCTGAAAAAGCGGACGAGCGTTCATATTTTGAACGCCCGTCCATCCTGAAAAACTGGTCAGACGCTCGTCCATAATTTTGGACGTTCGTCCGTTCCTCTTTCCCTCTATCATCTTCTTCTTTTCTTCTTTTCTTTTCTCTAGGTTTTGATCTTAGATTAGATTATAAGTCTTTAGTTTAAGTTGTTAGTTTCGTAGTTTATAGTTCTCTTTCTCTCCTTCTTTCTTTCTTGCTCAACAACTTGATCTTGGATCTCGGTGTATGCAAACTCGTAGTCAGAAGGGACCACTAATCTACTCTCCTGACCCCGAGCGGACCATAGTCCGACCCAATAGGCGGAGACTTCGTTTTGACGAAGGAAACGCTCTTGATCAAGAATTTGAGCAAAATCTTGCGAAGAAATCAAAGAAATAGTAATAATGGCAATGGAAGATAGACGGACGTTGGCCGATTATGCCATGCCCGGTACAAATACCATCAACCCGGCTATCGTTATGCCGGCCATTACCGCTCCAACTTTCGAGCTAAAGCCAGGACTTATTCGATGATGCAAAGCATGCATCAATTTTTCACGGCTATCAATCGAGAACCCCCATACTCACCTACACACATTTCTACATATATGCGGTACTACCCGTATCCAAGGTGTAAGTGAGGACGCAATCAAGCTCAAACTTTTCCCATTTTCCTTGCGAGGGGAAGCACTAGAGTGGTATCACTCTCTCCCTTCGGAATCCATTACGACTCGGGCCGGACTTGAAAAAGAATTTTTGAGTCAATATTTCCCTCCATCAAAGACGGCCCAAGTTGTTTGAACGAAATCTTCACATTCCATCAGCAGGAAAATGAATCTTTCTTTGATTGCTGGAAAAGGTTCAAGTCCCTCCTCCGAAAATGTCCCCACCACGGCTTGCCGATGCAAAGGCAAGTCAATACATTCTTTAGCGGATTGACCGAGCTCACTAAGGGCATGGTCAATAGTTCATCAGGTGGGGCGTTTTTGAAGAAGACTCCAGACGAAGGATGGGCATTGTTTGAAGACATTGCCAAATATAACTATGCCCCATCCTATCAAGCTATTCAGGCACCTCCTCCTCCTCCCAAGGTCGAGGAAGTGACTATGCAGAATCTGATTGCCATGTTGCAAAAGCAAATGGCTAATTCTCAGCTGACAACATCCCAAACTGTTCCTAATCCGAGTAATCAGACTCTTTCGTTTCCACGTAACTCTCGTGTTCGTATTGCGAAAATTGTTGTCGACCGGCCACATGTCCGGCCGTGTCAATTTCAACCCCCTTCGCTCATCAAGTCAACGCCGTTCATAATAATGGACAAGATAATCCAATCACATGCCAAGTGTGTGATGATCCGGGGCACACCGCTCGTTTCGTCCCATGATTGGACAAAATGCGTAAGTGAATGCTTTTTCGCCGCCTAATCCGAGGTTCAATAACCAATTCTCTCGGCCGAATAATGCTCAAAATCGTGGCTTCGGCCGTAATCCGAGCTTTAATCGTAGTCCAAACTTCAACGTAAATCCCGGATTCAATCGTAACCAAAACTCGAATTTTTCCAATTCCACACCAAGGTTCAATCGAATTGGCCTTCTAATTCCAATTCTAATTATCAAAGTCGGCCTAGCCACCATACCCTTCAAATTTCCCAAACTCTCAAGGCACTTCAAGTTCAACTGATCTTAAAGCCGAATGGAACTCATTTAGAGAGGAGCAAAACAAGAATATTCAACTCCTAATGAGTACGAATAAAAATCTTGAGAGACAGATAGGGCAGCTGGCTGAGCAGTTAGCATCGAGACCCCAAGGGCACTTGCCCAGCTTTACTGAGAAAAATCCTAAGGGTGGTCATGTTGCTCAGCCGACTTAAGCAATGGCGTTGTACCGACCTCGTGCCATCAATGCAATATGGTAAAGAGGAGGCCGCACCATGAGTTTAAGAAGCGGTACACAGCTTAGTGGTCCCCCTGGCTTCCAGGGAAACCACTAGCCCCTCCTGCCACTGATAAGGCAGGAGGGGAAGCTGAGCACCAACAATCCCCTTCGCCGCAAAGAAATACTCGTGTGGCCGACCCCCCGAGAGGTGCAAGAAACGCATCCTCAAGTGGCCGACCCCTCGAGGACCGAGAACTCAAGAGAAAGTCGAGGTTGATCCCCCGACTAAGAAAAATTCGAAAAGACTCGTTCGGTGGAAAGACTTGGAGGATAAAGCCGTAAGTGCATCCTCAAAGAAGATTTTTTCTGAGAGTGATCTGAAGAAACTCCCTTTTCCACCGAGAAAGAGCAACATCCCTCTGAGTGAAGATAAGAAATATGAAAAAGTGCTTAACCTTTTGAAAAATACTCAAGTAAATCTCGCCATTATCCGAGGTCTTGGTCGAGATGCCTAAGTATACAAAATTCATCAAGGATGTTGTGTCTTCGAAAAAAGTTAAGTTAGCAGCATGGAAAGGCAAATTGGTGAGGATTGTTCCCCGATAAATTATGAAGACTTACCAACAAAACGAGGTGACCCCGGAAAGTTCGTGCTTACAAGCAGCAATGGGAGGCCTAGTCTTCCCTAATTCTTTGTGCGATCTAGGTGCCTCTATAAGCCTTATGCCCATGTCCGTGTGCAAACAAATCGGTCCGCAAAGCCTTCTAGAACCCACAACTATGAGCTTACAATTCGCCGATCGATCTTCTAAGAAAGCTTCGTGGATCCCGAAGGACGTTCTAGTTCGATTGATAGATTTACCTTTCCAAGAGATTGGTACGTCTTAGATATGGAGAAAGATGAAAACGTTCCCCCGATTCTTGGAAGACCTTTCCTATCTACAACGCAGCCCTCATCGATTGTGATGGTGGGCAAGTGACAATCCGAGTTGGTGACAAAGAGGTGAGTTACAATGTTACCAAATCTAGTCAAGTACCCTCTCGGATCCCCAACCAGCCTTTTCCATAGATGATATGACCGACGATTTCACCGATTTTATGGATAAACAAGTCATGGCCGTAGAGGAAGAATATGAGCGACTAATGGATAAATTGAATACTCATGGTGTGGTAGTCTAGAAAATCTAGAAGCCGATGAGTTGTTATACGGAGAAGCCGAGGCGGTGGGACCACTAAGTAAGCTCGTGATGTTGAGTTGAAAGGTGGAGATCTTAAATCGAGTTTAGAGGACCCCCCGCCGATTTGGTTCTCAAGCCGTTGCCCAAGCATTTGAAATATGTGTTTTTAAGAGAAGGCGACAAGCTTCCACTAATTATTTCCGCCAAGTTGTCTCGCTTAGAGGAGATGAAATTAATCAACGTCTTGAAGAGAAATGAAAAAGCTTTTGGTTGGCAAGTAGGAGATATAAGAGGTATATCGCCCGACATCCGCATGCACAAGATCAAGACGAATGAGGGTGCGAAGTGTGTACGACAACCCCCGCAGAGGCTCAACCCTCATATGCAGGAAGTTGTTAAAAAGGAAATCATCAAACTTCTGGACATGGGAATCATTTATGCTATAGCTGATAGTGAATGGGTTTCCCCGACTCAAGTAGTTCCCAAGAAAGGTGGAATTACTATTGAGAAGAATGAGAAGGGAGAGGAGATAGCATTGAGGCTCGTTACTGGATACAGAGTATGTATCGATTATCGAAAGCTCAATGAGGTCACACTGAAAGATCATTTCCCCTTCCATTCATTGACCGTATGCTTGAGCGTCCGGCGGGGCACGCATTCTATCGCTTCCCGGATGGATATTCGTGATACTTCCGTATACCCATTGATCCCGTTGACCAAGAGAAGACCACTTTCACTTGCCCTTACGGGACATTCGCCACAGCGGATGCCATTTGGTCTCTCGTAATGCCCCGCCCACCTTTCAAAGGTGTATGATGGCAATCTTTGACGGGCTAGTTGAAAAGTGCATGGAGATTTTTATGGATGATTTCTCGGTCTTTGGTCAATCCTTCGATGATTGCCTCGATAATCTTGATCGTGTGTTGTCTAGATGTGTGGAAAAGGACTTAGTGCTTAATTGGGAAAAATGCCATTTCATGGTAGATGAAGGCATAGTCCTTGGTCACAAAGTGTCGCCCAAAGGTATAGAAGTAGATAGGGCCAAGGTTGAAGCTATTGAGAAGATGAGTTATCCTAAGAATGTTCGGGAAGTCCGAGGTTTTCTCGGACATGTCGGCTTCTATAGAGGTTCATCCAGACTTTTCAAAGATTGCCAAGCCCCTATCTACTTTACTCAAAGAAGACGTTGAGTTCGATTTTGATGATAGCTGCAAGCACGCGTTTGAGGAGCTCAAAAATCGTCTGATCTCTGCTCCAATTCTTATTTCACCTGACTGGAACTTACCCTTTGAGCTTATGTGTGACGCATCAAACTATGCAAGCTTGGTGCAAGCTTAGGGCAAAAGCTTAATGGAAAGTTCCAACCTATCTATTACGCCACCACACACCGAATCCTTCTCAAGTTAACTACACGACAACCGAAAAGGAATTATTAGCCGTAGTCTTTGCTATGGATAAGTTTCGTAGTTACTTGCTGGGTGCTCAAGTGATTGTGTGGACTGACCACGCTGCTTTGCGTTATCTCATGACCAAAAAGGAAGCTAAACCGCGCTTACTGCGTTGGATACTGACCCTCCAAGAGTTTGACGTTCAAATTAAAGATAAAAAGGGCAAGTGAGAACGTAGTGGCGTATCATGTTTCTAGGATGTTAAGTGAGGAAAAGGGTGATCCCGATGATATAGATCTTTACTTTCCTCTAGAAAACATCATGTTGATCGATGGCCGCTCTCCGTACGTCCCATGGTATTCTTCCATCGTCAATTATCTTCATTCCCAATATCTTGACCCCGAAATGTTTATCAAGAGAAGAAGAAGTTCTTCTCTCGATATGAAATATTTCGTTTGGGATGAACCTTATCTTTTTAAAATCTCGCAAAGATGGTTTGCTTGTGAGATGCGTTCCCGAATCCGAGCAACAAGAGATTATCGAGCAATGCCACAAAGGGGACCCACCGGAGGTCACTTTGGTCCTTGGAAAACGGTTGCTAAGATCTTCCAAATCCGGTTTCTATTGGCCTACGATCTTTAAGGATACGTAGCCTTCGTAAAGCTTGCGATAGGTGTCAAAGAACCGGAACTCGACAAGGCGTTTTGACATGCCTTTAAAACCCATCTTAGAGTGCGAAGTCTTTGATGTATGGGGCATCGATTTTATGGGACCTTTCCCATCATCGTGTGGCAACAAATACATCTTAGTCTCGCGTCGACTATGTTTCGAAATGGGTGGAGGCTCAAGCCACAACTCACAATGACCATAAAACGGTCATGAAATTCCTAAAGAAAAATATCTTTGTGAGATTTGGATGTCCTCGAGCCTTGATCGTTGATGAAGGAACGCATTTCGCAACCGACCTCTAGAGAAAGTTCTTGAAAAGTATGGTGTTCGCCATAAGACCGGCACACCATACCATCCGATGACTAGCGGTCGTTTGAGCGAAGCAACCGCAGCATCAAGCAAATCCGGAAAAGACAAAGGAACAACATAGAAAGGACCGGAGTTTGAAATTGGATGATGCACTACGGGCGTATAGAACCGCCTATAAAACCCCTATGGGTACATCTCCATATCGATGGTTTACGGCAAGCCATGTCATCTCGCGCCTGAGTTAGAGCATGGGCTTATTGGGCGACAAAGTTTCTTAACTTTGATTCCCAAACTTGTGGAAAACATCGATCCGCAAAGAAATGTACGAGTTAGACGAGTTCCGACTCCAGGCTTACGAAAGCGCCAGGATAAGCAAGGATAAGATGAAACTCCTCCATGACGCCAAAATTAAGAAAAGAGAATTTCAATAGGGGAACAAGTTCTTCTTTATAATTCCGCATTACATTTGTTTTCCGGAAAGCCGAGGACACGATGGTCCGGCCCCTTTACGATTCTCAAAATCATTCCCGGAGGCGTTCTAGAACTACTCGGTTATAAAGATCACCGTTTCGAGTTAATGGTCGAGGTGCAAACACTACATTGGTGAACCTACGTACAAGCCTTTGATTGTTAAATTTCTCGATATCCTTGACGTGGTGTTAATGAAGTCGATGACTCGACGAGATCTCACCTAATCTGTTTCCGAGGATAACGGTAGTGGTCTATCACAAGAAGTTCTAGCCGGTAGTTGGGATATGGAGGAATATGAAAGGGAGCAACAACTTAAACGTCATCGAGAAATCTACAAAGGAGAAAGTCAACCATGGGAAAGGTTCAACGTATCCGGAAAACTCGTCAAAGCTTTAATCCCATGCGTTAAGTGTCGTTTCTGCAGCCACAATCCCGATCGAACTTAGACGAGGTAATGGCGGCGTAAAAGTAAAATGGCCCGATCCAGCCGAGCTTAAATGGTGTCGAGCTAACGACATAAACCAAAAGCGCCACTAGGGGGCATCCTAGATATCCAATCTTGTTTTAGTTTTCCTTAGTTCTTTTCGTCTTCGTATGTTGTTTTAGTTAGTTTTACTAAGCTTTTATGTTTCTATCCGTCGCAGTTGCTTTCTAGATATGGATCTTTACGGAGTTCGCCCGAGGAGTTCCCACTCATTAGTCGGATCCCGCCGATCACGCAGATGATGGACCGGGAGGCACTATAGTTCTTCATGTAGATTTTGACATTAGCACTCAGGTTAAGACCATCACGTACGTTATCATAGTTCCACCTTGTTCGGGAGGCAGCGATTTCACGACTGAGGAGTTGCAGGAGGCCATAGGACGTCCTTACACGATCCTCAATGATCCTATGCTGACGGATTTGGCACTAGTGCTGCGGGCTGAGCATTTCAGAGGTGTTGAGGTAGCTGGTGAAGATTGGTGTTTGCAGGATGAGTACGACTTTCCTCCGGCTATCGACATGCTTCGGCGTCTCATTCGCTTAGTGGATTGGGACGAGATCTACGCATTAGTGATTTCTTAGTTAGTTTTGCTTTCGTCGAGCCCCGACGTAAAACGGAAGCGCTAGGTGGGAGGCAACCCACTGCTTTATTTGTGTTTGTTTTATTTTCAAGTTCTTTTAAGTTCGTTGCGTTTCCGTATTGTACTTTTGAATTTGAGATTATCGATAATAAAAGTTTCGCATTTAGTTGTTTTATATGATAATTTTTTTTTAAAAAAGGGACAATTTTGCATTTTTCCTGACTGGACGCCCGTTCATGAATATGAACGCCCGTCCGGACTACTGTTTTTATGGACGTTCGTCCAATATAATGGACGCCCGTCTACAAAAGTTCCTCCTATCCTGTATTCAAAAATGCCCCATGGACGAGCGTCCGAATTTATGGACGCCCGTCCAGCTCATGCGGTTACTATGAACGCCCGTCCGTAAGGATGGACGAGCGTCCACTCGAGCCTATATATACCGTTCTAGGCGTGAACCCTCATTTCCCCGCGATTTTCAAAAGTGAAACCCGACTTTCCCCCTTCTCCAAACCTAAAATCTTCGTTTCGAACCAAATTTGGCGATTCTTGTTGCAAAAGAACGGTCTTTGCACCCTCTTTTCATTTATCCAAATTCCATTTCCTCCAACAATCAACGAGATTTGAAGAATCGTAGTTTATTCAAAGGCGGCCATTTTGACAAAAGTTGGCATTTTGGTGGCCAATCTTGGTGTTTCGGGCTTCTAATTGTTCAATCATCATCCTCTCATAGCGTTGGGTAAGTCTATAGCAACTTTTCTCGTTTCCATTCAAGTTTTTGTGAGTTCGATCTTCGGCTCGACTCATTTTCTTGAATATGCACTCATACCGTTCTATTTTCTCGTTTGTTGCCCTTTTCTTCCCCGAATTCGGTTGTGATGATGATGTGGTGCGTTTGTGGTGGTTGTTGGTGGTATGCTTTGTTTGAAATCCCGATTTGGACGATAAACGGGTAACCATTTGTGTGAATTGTTTGGTTTAGATAGAAGTTTGACAATGGTGCGTGAGAAGGCGGTTGTGAAACGTTATGGTAAAGGGTTAGCTAGGGAGAGCGGTAAGCGGAAGCGTTTAGAGTTTGATCCCTCCACAATTGTTCCAAACCAAGGTGTTGTCCTCCGAGAGCAACCTCCTGGGCGTCTCAAAGAACGTAGACCGAATTAAGAGATGATTCCCCTTCCGATTCCGAAACCGAGGAAGATGATGAGGTCCCTCTCGTTAGGATGTCTCGAGGCACTCGGGGTGGTGAATCTTCTGTAGCCGAGGTTGGTACCGAGGATGTCGTCGGGGAGGAGGCCGAAACCGAAGCTACACATGCACCCCCTAAGAAGAAAGCTAAGAATGTTGTCCCTCTTGCTATGCCCCGTCGATTCGTAAATCCACGAGCTCATATGCCTACACTAAGGATTACGTGACTAGGAGTATGATCTTTGACAGAGAGGTCAAGACACAACAAGTTGATCCCGCCTTCGTGAAGATGTTAAAGGCTCGGAAATGGGATGAGTTACCGAAAATTCCTCCTACCCCGGTCAATGATTCTATAAAGGAGAGAGTTTTATGCGAATTGTTCCGAGACGGATTTGGATGACGGTTTTGTGATGGTTCGAGGTGTCAAAGTTCCTTTTTCCGCCAAGGTGATCAACCGGAAATATAAGTTGCCGGCGTTTAGCCGGCTTGGATTACAAGGAGGAGATCGCTAGACGGCAAAATGAGGAGGGTAAGGATCCGATGGAGGAGCCGCGATTGAAAGTTTGTCCGGATGTGGCATGGGTGTCGAGACCGAATGGTGATAGGAAGGAGTTAATCACCACGACTTGGACCGAGGATTGGAGGGTCTACCGTCGGTTTATCCGTAGTCGGTTGATTCCTAAGAATAATCTCACACATTTCTATATCGTTGATCTTGGGATGTTGTATGCATTGGTTTTCGGGTTGAATGTTGATGTCGGGCAAGCTTTGTTTGATGACATTTTGGCGAACCGTAAGGTATCTACCCGGAGTTTGATAGTGCCCCATTTGATACATCGCTATGTTTGGATGCCGGGGTTGCCGAGTATACATCGGATCACAAGACAAAGAGTTACCCCCCCCCCCCATTCGTAGAGAGAAAGCTCCGCCCGCGGGTGAGTCCGCGGCAGCCCCACCTCCGGTACCTCCCGTCCCTACCATTTCTCCATCGCGCGGATGCGGCTCGCATGGCCCACGCGCTTAGGCAAGGATGCTTGATCGCCGGAACATACGTAACAACCTTGTCACCTTACTTCAAAGGTGTGCTTCGAGGGTAGATCGCCGAGGGACGAGCGGATTTATGACCACAAACCTTGATGGATTATAGTTTCGATGACGACATGTAGCAGCAGCGCGATTGCAAATCGTGATTCGAGAGTCATCCGACGATGAGAGGATGAGCCCCCGGTAGACCCCGCTACTACTTCTACTACACAAACCGGGACCTTCTTCGACTACCGCCGTCGCTATTCCTCCGTCCGATGATCCGATTCCTCCGCCCGAGCGATCTTGAGATTTTTATGCATTTTCTGCTTGTTGTATTTCTTACTTTTCTCCACATTCGATCTGGTTGTACGATGACTTTGACTACTTTACTTTTGATGCTTTCATGATTTCTCGTACCTTCTACTTTTCTCGCTACATCGTCGTTTATCGTAGGCGTGATTTTATTTGCTGAAATCATGTAAGCTGTCTAGCATCCCGTGCTTAGGTTTGAACTTGGTTGCCATTATGATGATTTTTGGAGGACGCTTATTGTTATATCTCTTTATTCTATTCCGTTTCACTTTATTATTATGTTATTATACCCCGTTTTTTTCCCCCGAGATTCTCGTTGTTTTGTCGAGTGTTGCGCATCTAGTTTTTGTCGAGCTCTCGGTTGAGTTCGGTTTGGACGTTTTTCCGACGCTTTTGCGAGCGTTGTTTCTTTCATGCTCCGGCCCGACCAACATCTCGGTTTTCTACGCGCATACAAACCGAGTTTCTTATCCTTTTACTTTCTTCGCACAACATACGAGGACATGTTGCATTTTTAAGTGTGGGGGAGGGGATAGTTCGATTTGTACCTATGCGTATACGTTTGTTTAATACGTTAGATTGTTTTTTATGCAAAATGAGCGTAATTTTTCGAAATTTTCCGACACTTTTGTTTTTGTTTTGTCCCGAGTAGGCAATTCAATTTGAAGTTCGTTGTTTTTATAGTCATCTATGCGATATTTCATGTACTTGATAAGTTAGTTGCTTCACCTGACACTATTTTTCACGAGCCATAGTTAATGATGAGCTACTTTTATAAAGTTATACCCCGTTTTGGATTAGTAGTTTTTGATTATCTCATAAGTCATGTGCTTAGTGCTACGTATATATCGTGAGACTTATGATAGTTTGTATTTAGTTCCGTAGTATGTTATACTGTGAATATCTAGAAGTTTGAATGTGATAAGTAACACGGGGCTAATGTCAATTAAAAGGATAAGTTAATAGTTGATTAAAAAGGGTGTGTCGAAAGCTAGTCGATGATTTGAGTGAGGTAGGTATACCACGTATGTCCTATTCCACCATGATGACCAAGAGCTCACGACAGCTTAGAAAAAGCCGCCTTATGATTGGAGTACGGTAGGGGATTATCTCGAAATGTCCTATTCTCGCTATGAGGGCAATAGCTTCTTCTAATGTGTGTTCAAAAAAGTGAATGAATTCAATCAACTTAAGATATGTTATGAAATGAATAAGGCTTAGTTTTCGTTAATCTTATCCCCGCATAAACCGATAGATATGTCAGAGGATTATCCTCTCGAGTATTTCGTAAGGTCCTAGTATATTCGATCATTCTTTTCGGGATATGTCACGTTTGTAGGTACATCTTATGAGTGTCATTTATTACTATTCTACGAGGGGGTATTAGCTAGTTTTGCTTTGAGTTATTCAAGTTTGGTTTTAGTGGAAGTTTCCTATGGCTATGCACTTACACGATGGTGAACACCTAAGTTATTGAATATATGTTATATTTGTCTAGATGCCCGTTTTCCTTTCTCGAGCCTAATTTTTCGTTTTGTTTTGCTCGGGACGAGCAAAGTCTAAGTGTGGGGGAGTTGTTAAGGGTGAAAATCTATGAATTATAAGGATATATTTTACGATGTTTCCCCTCTATATTGTGTAATTTGCATAATAATTGGTCTTTATATTGAAATATTGAGCAAACGATATTTTTATAGACTTAATCGCAATATTGATATGTTTATGTGATTTTATGGTTGAAATATAATTATTTGAATACTATTACAGCTTTGCGATGTTTTCCATGTGTTATAGTATGTTTATTGTGCTCAAATGATGATTTAAAGAAATTAAAAGTCGAGCTAAGTTGATTGAAGAAAGAGATAATGATGATTTGGAAGGAAGGAAAGAGATAAGTATGCAAGAATCCCATTCAAGGCAAAGCATGAACGTTCGTCCATGAAGCGTCCATACCGAACGAGCGTCCGGCAATTCGGACGGGCGTCCATGAAAGCGATTTTGATACGTAGAGTTTGAACGGAAGCCGGACGAGCGTCCGAGGGAGTTCAAGAATGTCGGACGAGCGGCCATTATAGTGAACGCTCGTCCATCCGACCGACTTAGAGAAACCGACTTTGGAGGCTATAAATACCCGCCCGTTTTCACACATTGGGGATACCAATTGATAATTCTCGAACCCTAAACCCTAGGGCGGCTATAGGCGCGCTTTTACTCGTTTTTCCAGCTTTTTATGTTCTTCAATTCCTAGATACAATTAGTTTAGTTTATGCAATTTATTTCAACAATTCGAGCTATTCAAGGATGCTAAGAGGCTAGGCTTCAATCAAACGAGCATTGTGAAGCCATCCAACTTTCATTAATTTTGATTCTTCGGTTATATTGTAAGTTTTTAATCAAGTTGTTTCCTTTATCATGTCTTATGTTGATTAATTGCATTTATATCGAAAGATGTGCATGTATGATGTTTTATATTTGATGAAAGTCTTTATAAACATTAGATCACCATGATTTAGGAATAGATCTTTGATCTATGTCAAACGAAAGTTGATAGGTTGAATATCTAGGTTAAAACGTTAAAGTTTACATCTTTGTTTATGTTATGACGCGTTAATTTCCGTAAATCGAAAGATAGAAATTAATAGGCGAATCATCTACGAAAGTAGGATTCATACCTTTGATAAGATGAATCACAACTTGATAGAAACTGCAATATAATCGGGATGAGAGATTAGTGTTTGTTGGATAGGTGGATCAATACTCGTTTGTCCGTTTTAAATTTGATTTAACCCTTGAAACTTGAACTCGTTTAGTTAGTCTATTTCCTATTGCACCTTTAGATTAATTTGTTCGCAACCAAACCTTCCTAGCTTTGGATTTTCGTCCTCTCGTCTAGTTTATTTTCAAAGCATATATGTGTAGTTTAGTTTTGTTTTACTCGCCGTTTAGTTTAGTTTTTCGTGACATAGTTTAGTTAGACAAAAACTAGGAACCACAATCGTCTAGTTCCCCGTAGATCGACCCGGCATTAACCACTAGTACTACGATCCTTATACTTGGGGTTAACCGGATTATAAATTTATTACTTGTTTGTTTTGCATAGATAAAATCCGTAGTTGTTTTTGCTTGTAAAATGCCTAGATTTTTCTAGGTGATATGTTTTCTCCCTAACTTCGGTTCATTTTTATCATGTTATAACGATAAATTTTACTAGACGGTGTGTACTAACATCATACGAAAGTAAAATAAAATAAAATCGTAATGAAATAAAATCCTATTAAAATAAAACGAAAAATTACCTAAAATTGTACGAAAATGAAGTTAAATGAAATCGTACAAAAAAATAACTGTTTTTAATGTCAATAATCATAAAATGTTTAAAATCAATCCTCTTCATCACTCATCTCGACGTGGCTCGAACTAGGCATGGCTTGAGAACTGGCCGGATCATAAGTCGATTCTTGGAATGGATCTTGAAAATATGTTGACATCCGAACCGAGCTATCTAGTCCCATCGAGCTTATCTCTCTCGTGACATCAGAAAAAGTGCTTCCCCATCCCGTCGTGGTATGGTCAAATGATCCAAATCCTGGCCAATCAGATGTCGCAGTTGCCGTAGTACCTGTCGAAAAATCCCCTACACCACTAGTTTGGAATCCAAAAGAATGTGACATTTGTTGGAAGTCTGAGCGAGGTGGCATCGGCGGAATAAAGTCGGGCAAGGTATATGGCTGGGATTGGCAATGCGGAATATCCATCTCGGCATAGGTAGGGTTTTGCAGTATATTCATTTGATATATACCTCGCATGCCTTGACGTAAATCTTCAGACCATAACCTATTCCTTTCCGCAAAAACAGCCATATTGGCATTAGCACGATGAACATCATAGGCCATGGATTGAAACATGTCGTATGTGATGGTATTTGGAAGTTGACTTTGAGTTTGACTGGATGAAGGAGGGACAGTAGTGGATGGAGTAGGCTGAGGTCGTTGGCGGTTAGGGTCCATAAAATCTATTCTTCCTGCCGGCCTAAGTGGTAAACTAGGACCTATAAGCGTGTCATCAACCACCATCAAATTATCATTTGGAAGTTCGGGGACACCTATCTGGCGACATAAGGAAGAAATAAAACAAGGAAAAGGCATGTGACCGCTGGTTTGGCGATCGAGACAAATTCCTTGGCCCTTCTATACATTACCCCGCCTACATCCACGGTACATCATTGACCATAGCCCAAGCAATACACGGATCCTCTTTACCAAAAGATGTAAAATGACGAGTAGGGTAAAGAGTGTGGCTAATAAAACGTTTAATAGCTCTCATATCCCGTATACAATTTCCATAGGAAAACCCGTTTTCATGCCGGGCGGCGATGGGATCTAACTCATTACGGGCTAGTGAGACAATATAGTCAAAGTCTGCGGCTCATCTAAATTCCATACGGTATAATAATCCTCACTCTCCGGTATATCGTGGATACCATAAATAGTATTTATAACCCGAGGATTAAACGGTACTTGTCCTAGTTCTTAAGTTGACGAAGTTAACTCACCACCTTCTCGTAGCATTATGAGTTGCTACCCGAGAGAATAAAATTCAGCTACTAAGGTTGTGTTAATTTCTCCCGACCTTAAACTAGCTAACTCCAACCACTGTCGTTTTTCAAAAATTTCCTTCACCTCATATCCCAAATCTTTGAAATCTAAGCCCCTCTCTATTGCAACTAAACACTTTCCAAATTTATTTTCAACGCTTTCTTAGCTGCAACAAACGCGGTTCTTTCAAAACTAACATTCAACTCTGCTTCCGTTAAAGCCCTAGTCTCTATAACTGGGATTTGGGTAGGGATATGAGGTTTACGTTTTTTCGTGGCTTTTGATGATTCGGCCATTCTATGATAGTGACAAAATAACAAAACAACACAAAACAACACAAATGAGTTACAAAAATAGTGAAATTAAATAAAAAGTTGCTTAAAAAACAAAATTAACAAAATAAGGGACTACAATGTTACCTTCTAAAGCTTAAAAGGTTGAAATTTGGCCGGAAAAGATGAAAATTCGCCGGAATGAAAGTTGAAGCTACCCCTTGAAAAATTCTTCAATTTAAATGACAATTTGAAGAGAGGAGAGGAAAATGAGAAGAGTTTAAGAATTGGGGTAGTTTAATAGTAATGTTGTGTGATGATTTGAAGAATAAAATTCGAATGGGGGAAGAGGGGAGGGGCGGCTGTTTGAAGAAAAATGAAAGAAGAAGAAGAAGGAGGAACCCCGTCCCTTTTTTTTAGGTTTTTCAGGTTCCGGATCGATCCGGGGTTAGGTCGGATCGATCCGACCAAAGGTTTTTTTTTTTTTTTCTTTAAAACTCTTTAAAACTTAATAAATTTTTTTTTATAAAACCTTAATAATACTTCTGCAAATTTTTAATTAAAACCTTTTATAAAAAAATTTATAAAACCTTTAATAATTCCATAAAGATCCCTTATATAAAATTTTCAAAAGTTATATAAAAATTTTATAAATATTACAAAACTCATAAGGGTCCTAATTCCATTATTTCTAAATCTTCCAGGGTTCTAACATAACGTTCTATCAACCTAACCTTAAGAAATGAGGCGTTCGAATTTTCTCTTTGATCTCCATCGGGATTTTCGGATAACCACCTAATCGTTCTCTTCTTAACAACATTCAAACACTCATCCTGGGATTTGGTTGTGCTTTCCCTACATTTCCCATCATGCTCACTTTTTCCACAGTTCGCACCTCATCAGAAACTTTGCCCTTCTCTTTATCGAACTTCTCGATTCTCCATTACATACTTCTTTCAATCGATCTCTCTCAACAATTGCTTGTTTTTCTCAAAAACTAAAACTTCTATAGCAAACGCGACATCTTTATCAAGGCCTAATTTCAAAAGCAAAATAAAAACTCCTATTCTATCTAAAAAAGACATCCAGTTCTTTTACGTCTATCCGGTAAAAGACGAAACTAGTTCAAACATATAAAACACAGAAAAGTAGAGTAAAGATAAATAGCACCTGATATTCGGCTGATTTTAGTTCCTCTGCTTTTCAAAATTTGATTTTTCTGCTTTTTCAATTTGTCGGGGGATCAGTTAGTAGCATTACTTCTCCCTTTAGTGTGATTCCTTCTCCCTCCACAAATAACTTCACTCGTGGCCATTGGCTATAAAAGTCGTATTTCCATCGCTTAGTTCAACGGCTCCGCATTTGTAAACCCTTGTTACTTTAAATGGACCTGTCCATCTTGATTTAAGCTTTCCTGGAAATAACTTTAAACATGAATTGTACAAGAGCACTCGATCACCTACATGGAACTCACGACTATAGATTCTCTTATCGTGAAAATATTTCGTGCGTTCCTTGTAGATTCGAGCGTTTTCATAAGAATCGAGACGAAATTCTTCTAGTTCTGTTAATTGAAGCAATCTATGATCACCGACAGCCTTAGGATCAAAATTCAGAAATTTAATAGCCCAGAAGGCTCGGTGTTCTAACTCAACTGGGAGATGACAAGACTTACCAAAGACTAACTTATAGGGAGAACAACCAATTGGTGTTTTAAAAGCTGTTCTATACGCCCATAATGCATCGTCTATTTTAACTGCCCAGTTTTTACGATTTGAATCAACTGTTTTTTCTACAATTCTTTTGATTTCTCTATTTGACACCTCTACCTGTCCACTGGTTTGCGGATGATAGGGCGTTCCTAGTTTATGTGTTACACCATATTTTTCAACTATCTTGGTAAATGGTCTATTACAAAAGTGTGAACCTCTATCACTAATGATTGCCCTTGGAATGCCATATCGGGTAAATATATTCTTTTTAAGGAATCGTATGACAACTTTGGTATCATTAGTGGGAAGAGCTTCAGCTTCTACCCATTTTGAAACATAATCTACCATTACTAGAATATATCTTTTTCCAAAAGATATAGGGAATGGTCCCATGAAATCTATACCCCAAACATCAAATAACTCACATTCTAAAATAGGTTGCATAGGCATTTCATGTTTTTTAGATACATTTCCCCATTTTTGACAAGACTCACAAGATTTAACATACTTATAAGCATCTTTATATAGTGTAAGCCAATAAAAACCACATTGTAAAACTTTAAAAGCAGTTTTCCAACCTCCATGATGACCTCCTGCCTCACGATCATGACAAAATGATAAAACACTTAAGATTTCATTATCAGGCACACATTTTCTGATTATCCTATCCGAACATTTACGGAAAAGGTCTGGTTCCTCCCAGTAATAAAATTTTAAGTCGTAAAAGAACTTCTTTTCTCGTTGCCAAGTCCAATGAGACGGAATATAATCACGAGTTAAGTAATTAATGATATCTCCAAACCAAGGTGATATTTCCTTAGAAGGAATTCTATTCTTTAATAACTTGCATGGTTGAAGGAGTATCTATTCTAAATAATTGTTCATCGTAGAAATGAATCTTTAATTTCAATTCCTATTTCTTCCTCATTTTCCATTCTACTTAGATGCATGATCTGCTACTACATTCTCACTTCCTTTTTTATCTTTAATTTCAATGTCAAATTCTTGAAGTAAGAGAATCCATCTAAGAAGACGTGGTTTAGCATCTTTCTTACTTAGTAAATACTTCAGGGCTTAATGGTCCGTATAAATTATGACCTTAGAACCAACAATATATGATCTAAACAAAAATTACAGCCAACAGTTCTTTTTCTGTAGTTGCATAATTTAGTTGAGCTGCGTTTAGCGTGTGGGATGCATAGTAAATAGCTTTGAGAATTTTGTTATATCTTTGACCTAAAACAGCTCCTACAGCTAAATCACTGGCATCACACATAATCTCAAACGGCAAACTCCAATCTGGTGCTACTAACACTGGTGCAGTAGTCAACCTCGCTTTTAAGGTCTGAAAGGCTTCCATACATTTACTATCAAAGTTAAAAGGTACTTCCTTTTCAAGTAAATGACTTAGAGGCTTTGCTATTTTCGATAAATCGGCAATGAACCTTCTATAAAATCATGCATGTCCGAGAAATCCTCTTAGGGTTCTTAAATTAACTAGTGGGGGTAATTTTTCAATTACTTCGACTTTAGCTTTATCAACTTCGATACCTTCCTCAGAGATTCTGTGACCTAAAACAATTCCTTCTGATACCATTAGATGACATTTTTCCCAGTTTAGTACTAAATTGGTATCTTCACAAACGTTGTAACACTCGTTCTAAGTGTAACATACAAACATCAAATGAATCTCCATAAACACTAAAGTCATCCATAAAAATTTCTAAGAATTTCTCAACCATATCGCAAATATAGCCATCATACATCTTTGAAACGTAGCCGGTGCATTACATAAACCAAACGGCATTCTTTTATAAGCAAAAGTTCCATAAGGACAAGTGAAAGTAGTTTTTTCTCTATCTCCCGCCGCAATGAATATCTCGTAAATATCCCGAATAACCATCTAAGAAACAAGAATACTTATGTCCACTTAAACGTTCCAACATCCGAACTATGAATGGAAGTGGATGATGATCTTTCTTAGTATGATCATTTAGTTTTCTAAAATCAATGCACATTCGATAACCGGTAATCTCTCTTGTCGGAATCCATTCATTCCTTTCATTCTCTTTCACTGTGAAACCTCCCTTCTTTGGTACCACTTGAGTTGGACTAACCCATTCACTATCTGATATGGGGAAAATTATCCCCATTTCTAATAGCTTAATGACCTCTTTCTTAACAATTAACTGCAAATTTGGGTTGAGGCGGCGTTGTGGTTGAATACAAGGTTTAGCATCTTCCTTCAGAATTATCTTATGAATGCAAATCTCGTGGCTAATACCTCGAATATCGGCAATCGTCCATCCAAAAGCTTTCTTATGCTTTTTCAACATTCTAAGTAATTGATCTTCTTGTTGCTCGCTTAAAGATGATGAAATAATAACCGGTAATAGATTATTAGTTTCAAGAAAAGCATTTTTCAGATTTAAAGGTAACGGTTTCAATTCCAGATTCTTAGGTGGATCTTCCAGTGAAGGTTTAAGAACTGGTCCTTCTAGTTCTATTTCCAAATACTTATGCCATGATGGTTTAAAAGTAAAACTTCCTTTATCTAGAGAAAGAATTATCTCTTTCATTTCGGTGTCTTTCTCATCTTCCTTATAGATAGATAGAGTTAAGCATTCTTCTAATCTGTCTTCAAAAGTTGGCAACCGATTATCATAGATTTAATGAATATCTTCTATAAAAGAACATGATTCTGGTGATTTGTATGGATGGTTCATAGCTTTGAAAATATTGAAAGTAAATTCATCTTCATTGACTCTCAGAATTAACTCTCCTTTCTGAACATCTATTAAAGTTCTTCCTGTAGCTAGAAACGGTCGACCTAAGATAAGTGGCGCTGAATATCCTTCTTCCATTTACATAACTACAAAATCTACTGGAAAATAGAACTTGTCTACTTTAACCAATATGTCCTCAATAATTCCTTTAGGATTTTTAATCGATCTATCTGCCATTTGCAGAGTCATTTCAGTCTTCGTAAGATTTCCTATGCCTAGCTTCTTATAATCCTCATAAGACATGAGGTTTATACTAGCTCCAAGATCACATAAGACCTTTTTAAATAGAAATCCTCCAATTTCACATGGAATGGTAAAACTTCCAGGATCTTTCGCCTAGGTGGTAACTTATGTTGCAAAACTAGAACATTCTTCATTTAGGCATATATTCTCATATTCCTCTAGTTTTTTCTTGTTTGACGAATATATCTTTCGTAAACTTTCCATAAGCAGCATACTAATTAGAGCTTCGATAACAGGGATATTAACATGAATATGACGAAAAGTATCAAGGAAACGAGCATACTTCGATCGCTTTAATCTTTTTAATTTGATCTTTAGGTGGGTAAGGTAAAGATTCTAAATCTACAACCTTTGATCCCGAAGTCATTTTCTCTTTTCCTTTCTCCTTAAACCTTTGAGTATTACTTGATAGCCAAGTATCATGATCTTGAGTTTTTTCTTTTAAAACATTCCCCGAATCAATCTCTACTTCGATTCCTTCAGCTTCTTCTTGTTTTTCATCCTTTTTTTCATTATCCTCTATTCTAACATGTTCTTTGAATAAATTCCTTAAATCTTTATCCATGGGATCTTTCAAAATCCTAGGGATTTTTACCCATTTTTCACCTTCATTCTCAGGTTCCAAACTTCTATTCCTTTTCAAGAAATTTTCTATAATTTCTTCTTCCTCATCAGTGAATTCAAGTTCATCTTTAGTTTCATCATTCTTTCCATCTAAATCATTTTCTACTTCATTATTCCCGAAGTTTTCTGCTCCATTACTACCACAGAGTTTTCTACTTCTCGTAACTACAAAATTTACCTCTCTTGGGTTTCTTTCAGTATTGCTTGGTAATCCTCCAGGAGGTCTACTGTTGTTACGTTCACCTTCCCTACTCAAATGATCTTCCATATTCCTCAATGAGGCTTCTATCGTTCTCATTCTGGTATCATGTCCACTCATAGATGTTTTCATTGTATTCATATCTTTAGTTACTGTACCAATAGAAGTCATCATTGTTTCCATATTCTTAGCTTGAGTAGATACTACACCCATCATATTTTCCATTAGTTTTTCCCATTTTTCAACTCCTCTCGCAGGTTGAGTTGAACTTTGAGTTACTTGGTATACTTTGAGTGGTATGTTGAGGATAGGATCTAGGTAATGATTGTAAATTCTGATTAGATGTGTTTTCTTGATAAACTTGATTATTATTCATATTCCTATATGGAACTGGATATGGCGGTTGTCCTTGCTTACTAGGGTTTTCAGACCATCGATAAGTAGGGTGATCTCTTCTAATAGCATTAAACGAGTTTGAGTATGCATTGTTCAAATTCCTATGCTGCTGAAGAAAACTCACCTCCTCTCTTGAATATCCTATTCGTTCTTCAATCCCTAATGGCATATTTTCCTGATTTGAGTATTCAGTTGGTGTACTATTTTCTGAACTTTGGTTTTTGTTCGATTGTAGGCCATCAAATTTCCTACTCAAATTTTCTAAATGTGCTAGAACTTCGTATTTAGATGTACATTCTCCCGCAAAAGCTACTTTTCTCGGTGCTAGAACCGGTTTCCCACATTCTCGTTATTTTTGGAAATCTTTTCTATAGCATCGTAAACTATTTGAGCTTCACTCATCATTAAAGAACCACCACATGCATGATCTACATCGCACGTGAGTCTTTCCTTAATTTACGACGTAAAAGTTGAATTTGCATATCTATGGAATAACCATGATCGGGACAAGCTCTTAACAATTTTTTAAATCTTTCCCGGCATTCCCGAGCGTTTCTTCGGATCCTTGTCTAAAGTTAGCAACCTCGACTTTTAATTCCAAATTTCGTCCAGGAGTGAAATATTGTTTCAGAAATTCAGTTTGAATCTCCTCCCAACTTGTAAGTGAATGATGTGGAAGAGACATAAACCAATCTCGAGCTCGTCCTTTTAAAGAAAAAGGAAACATAGTCATCCTCGTTAATTCCTTATGAGCACCTTGACTTTTGGTTGTATTGCACAGTTCTTCAAAAAGATAGAGATGATGATGTGGAGATTCATCATCCTCTCCTAGGAATTGGGCTCTTGCGTCAATTAAACCAAAAAGATGAGATTTAATTTCGAAATTATTCGCTCCTTCATTGGGTAAAAGAATGGGATTATTAGTCTGGTTTCTTCTTATGGTTTGATCACAGATAGGTCTCGGGTTTGGTGGGTTATTACGATTATTCTGGTTCCGATTCTGATTATTTCTATTATTATTATTATTAGGGTTAACAGGGTTCTGTCCATGCCCTAGAGCATGTTCTAGCCCTTGTTCAGGTGTTTCATCACTGATTTCGGCCATTCTCGTATTTTTGTTTGAAGATGATTCGTCAGGATTTCCCTGACTAGTATGACCTCGTTTACTCTCTACTCTTAACTGCCTTTCGTAAGTGTTTATGTCAGGCTTATAAGGAGTGAGTGGGGCCTTACCACTTCGGTCATCAACTACGAAAATAGAAAATAATACGAAATTGATAGTAGTAAAAAATTGGTAACTTACCTATAAGGTAAGTACCAACGAAAAATAAGATAGAAATGGGATAACAAAAGTGTTGACTTATTCTCGAGAATTTTGAGCTAATACAAGTAGTAACCATAGACACGAAAAAAAAGAAATTAGCGACGTTCCCCGGCAACGGCGCCGTAAAGCCGACGTGGCCTTTTCTAGTGCTAATACCGGTCCCAACCGACGGTGTATCGGGTCAAATTGTAGTGCTAGTATGGTGAGTCGAGTGTCGAATCCTCGGGAACTTGGTAATTCTTCTAAGTGTGGTTAAACACCAAAGAGCATTATTAACTCGATCTAAACCGCAATTTTATAACATAGATCACTACTATTCTACTCAACATAAAATAAATGCGTAATTTAAAAGTTATTCTAATATAATATATATAGATATATAAATATATATAGATGTACATAGATTGTAAAATATATATATAGATATAAATATATAGATACCAATATATTTTATTGTGGAACTAGACAGATAAGTTTATAGAACTAGCCAAAGTTTATATAATTGATTTATACGATCTTTTCAGTGAACGGAATGTGCTCGATCTTTCCTTATATATTAAGTCCAATTGAGTAAATGAAACGGTGCACTTCGAGGTTAACAATTCCTCCTCACACGAGCGTATGAAATTGTCATATGTCATTGTCATCGCTTCAATCTCCACAAGCGCCCCATGCTAATCTCGCTTAGTCCGAACAGGTACCGAGTACAAATCTACCCCGGATAAAAGAGGTTATTCCATTTGTCAGATGGCCGATGTTATTCAAAAGGCTCCGGTTGTCGGGCGGATCGATTTAACTTTCCGGTTTTAGTTTCAATTAAACTGTTGATTTTAACATTATTATGATCTCGAGCACAATTTTAATAAGATTCATCTTTCCCAAGACAAATCTACCCCCGGGTAGGAAATAGGATTCCGTAGTCACGCTTTCGCACGGCCTATTTTACCCTCCGGTTTTTCTATCTTTTATCTCATATCCTAACTTCTCTGATCAGTTCATCGTTAGGTTATATGGTGCAATTCATCTTGGTTAATTACGTCAATCTGAATATTATCAATACGTTACAGAATAGAAAAAGATTCAATTAACTCAATTTTAGTCAATTTTTACTTAGACAGCATTCCTTTACCGAAAAGATCGAAATAAAACGATTACATAACTTTGGCTAGTTATTAGATTTATCCTAAAAACATTATAAAGACGAAAAAGATAAAAACAAACATAACAAACATAGATACTTAAGAAATTTTACCCGATTACAACTGTTGAATCGAAGCCGTATTCTTCCGGATGTTACAACGACTTCAACAACACCGATCTTCGATAATTTCTCGAGCATTATAACGATTCTACTTTATTTATGGCATAAGGCCTATATACATACATACTACTACTAAGAAAAAGAGGTTAAGAAAATATATATTGGTACCCCTATGTGTCCGCAAAGCCGCTCCTTTATAGGCATAATTTTCGGGGCCGGATCGATCCGAGAAAGGGCCGGATCGATCCGGGAATAAAAAATCTTATCCCGGGATTATTCTCTCGCAGGGCCACATGATGGATAATCATTATGTTTCCTCGGATCGATCCGAGGTAAATCCGGATTGATCCGGGTATCTTTTTATTCCATAACTTGATCTGAAACTTGATAAAATCATAACTTGAGCTATGGATCTCCAAATGACATAATTCAAGAAGCGTTGGAAAGCTCTTGAAAAGATCTATAACTTCCATGAAGGACTCTTCTTCAGATAATGCCTTTTTGATGGGCCATTTGTTCGTCGAAAATATAATTCGATAATGGTGTCACGAACCATTGATCCACTTGAACTTTAAATCTCGTGGCACTTCATTACTTCCTTCAAAAGATACGATTTTACTTCAAAAAGTGTCGCCACTCGGGGTCTTGGTTTACCTAAGATTTGCAAATAAAATACCAAAAATACCCCCGTAAATCTGACACGACACTCCGGTTATTATCCCGGTACAAAATTTATAACTTTTTATTACTTTTACTAGATTTTTATAGTATTTAGATTTATTCATAACTATTAATATTTTATAAGATTATCGTTATAATTTCTTATATTTTATATAAAAAAAGTCGATAACGTATATAAAACCTCGTAATTTTTATCATATAAATGTTATACATCAACTACTCCCCACTTAGCTCTTTGATCGTCCTCGAGCAAAATAAGCGGTAATATATAAAAATTACAATAAAAATGATATATACTTGGTAGATTAAATTTCAAATTAGTAAAATATCATTTCAATATTATAAATATATTAGTTATATCTCTCTTAGAAATTAACAAGATAAAAAGTGTAGATAACTTAGATAAATTATTTATCAACTATTATTCAAATGAAATTTCACATAATTTACTCAATAAATATAATTAAAATTCTAGAATCATTCTCCTATCTCAACTTATATGAAATATTTGGAATCAAAGACTAAGTCAAATAGTTGACAAAATGGCTTATACGTTTTAGGTTCACGGTGTTGGTTAATCGGAAGGATAGAAAAGAAAATCAAAAGAGAAAGAAGCAAGTCGTACGTACTTACACCTTCATAATTTTGATCAAAAATACCTTGATTAATAACATTTTGATATTATTTCACCTTTTTTTTTAAGATATTAAGAACTAAAAGCGTGCATGCGTGTAGAAAATCAAACTTACAAGCATTGCTTCATCAAGATTGATCGGAGTAATACTCTTTCGATCGAAAATTACAAGTCCGGTTTCCTTAAACTTGTAATCATTCTTGAGATCTTATGATTCGACTTTTTATCGGGAGCTTTAAAACCTCATAGTGATATAGGACATTTCGAGATAATGCCCTACTGCACTCAAATCATTGGTAGCTACAACCGATATTTTTAGTTGTTGATCAAAGATAAGGAAGATACCTGGTATTTGATTAATTCTGTGTAAATATGGTGCTTCGTTCTTAATTCTTTTATAGAATATTAACATATCCGAACTTGTTACCAAAATCGACTATCTTTCAAGCGTCATGAGGTAAGATCGAATATATTAATACTTATCTAATTTTTTTTTCAATCTCAAAGATACACCATTCTTAGCTTTTGTGTCATCATCTCCTTTCATAAGTACGTACAAACTCGTAGGATTTTTAGGAAATGTAGAACAAAATAAGCTAAGGGTCGGTTATAATCAAAAATGGCTATTTCGAGTGAGGTCTTGATCACTCTAATCAAGGCTGAGGTAGGGACAAAAATTAGAAATTTATTTAGGTAGGCTATTTGGCTATAGTTTATATTTTTGTGGTGCCAAAAATCTCATCATTCCTAATCCGATTCCATATTCATATTTCGTTTTGAAAAGAAAATTATTCTAACATTTTATTATAGATATAAGTATATTCGTTAAATCTCATATGAAAATTACTTGATAATATTTATGTACGAGTTACATATACTTAAAATCTTATAAAAATCTAAAATTGATATATATAATATAATTAAAATATATCTAATTTACTTTACTTAATTAAAATCTATTCTTACCAACTTATATTATTTTTATTCATATTAATTATATATTATCTAGTTAAATTGATTCAAGAAAAATTAGCTAAGTATTAAGCACTTAAGTATAAATTTATATAAGAAAATTTTAATTTTTTAGTTACTAACTTACCTCTACTCCCCACTTACGATTTATTTTCGGCCTTTTTAGCTCGCACCGTAGCCTTTTTCAACTCTCTCCTTAAGTTGGCAAATTCATCAAGGAGTTTCTTCCTCTCGACGTTGTGCTCTCACTGAGTTTGAGC
The DNA here is from genome assembly GCA_036785695.1 of Gentiana straminea. Lineage (NCBI taxonomy): Eukaryota > Viridiplantae > Streptophyta > Magnoliopsida > Gentianales > Gentianaceae > Gentiana > Gentiana straminea. The sequence continues at coordinate 5,761,312 of JAVUPR010000385.1, read as the reverse complement.
AAGTTTGGTGGCAACCTGAGAGTAGAATAAAAACAAGTGTAAGTGCGCAAAATGTTATGCAAAAAATGAAACGATCAAGAAACAAGAGTGTGAAATTGATTTACCGAGATCACCGCGAGGCTGAACATCCCTATCGCATCCTCTAGAAGTTGCGCACTATCAGATGGGCCTGCTGAGGCCATTGAGGTCACTAGGTCTTCTTGCACTATCCGGGCCGTGATCCCGTGACCAACGATCAGTTGCTTCACATCGGGCAGTTGGATCTTCAAGTTCATCAGGGGAAGCACATCGGCAATAGACCTAGACAAGTCCGCTGCACTATTCAGAGTTAGAGGCTTCTTTATAAACTCATGATCCATCCAAAGAGCCAACCTCCCTCTGGCACCGACAGGAATATTTTTCTTGGAGGGCACCCAAGATAGGGTCGACTCAGAGGCCGGCCTTTTACCCATGTCGTCCTTTTTGACGGGGCTCTCCTCTGTCAGGTATACCGTGTTGGAGGGTGCGACCTAAATTCTGGCTCGAGCTCAACAGACATAGCAGGATCAGCAGCAACAGCGGCAATAGTTCCCCAGCCCTGTCCATCTCCAACGACATTTTTCTTTTTGGGAGCCGACTCCCCCACTTCAACTGTCTCCTAATCGGCGGACCCACTGGGCGATTTTGACCACTCAACAGGTTCTTCCTCTTTGACTTATGAACAACATGGTCAGTTACGACCGCTCCTGGTGTCGCCTCAGTGGCATAAAATTTAACGGCTCACCGCCAAAAGAAGCATCAGTAAAGATCATTGACATGTCAACAGTGATCGCGTGCAAAGCACTTACTAGCAATAGGACGAGGTCTATCGTAGTAGAGTACTGGCGAGTCAAGGTCGATCCAACAGAGACTCGTAAGAACGTCTAATTACCAAGATTGAGCTTGTCACGATAATGGTCTACGACCAACTATAATATAGACAGTAGTAAAATTGGTAACAATCAACTAGAAAGATTATGCAAGTTCAACGAAACAAACTAGAGTTTCTAATGTATTCGTTCAATTATGAGTAATTAGTTATTTCCCCCACACATGCAACAGTCCTCCCCATTGGTGAATTTATTCATTGTTCAGCTACGGGTACAACTCCTAACCCTATCTACTCCGACAATGGTAGTAGACAATCTATACGCAAGTCGCCCTCCTTAATTGGTCCGTAATAGCCCATACGCATAAAGAACTAGAGTTGTCGATATTGAGCGCTAACTCATACCGCAAACCCGCCTAGACAGCTGTCGACATTGATCAGCACGTTCCTAGGGTCTATTCTAGATAATGTCCAAACTTAGCACTTCACTATTCATATTTCATGCTAGTTTACGATGACATGCAATTAGTTGATCAGGCTAAAAACATGTAAATTAAATCTATTGATCAACGTAGTTGGTGCCGATTATCATGAATTAGTAATTTACTAGGTATTCAGATCTAGCGATATAGACCGTCGCAGATCTGAAGAATGCAATCGCTATTTCATGATTTCTTCACCAAGTAATCAGATCTATAACACACGGGTAAAATAAACTAACTACTACATAATTAAACTAAATAAGCAATTAAAATATACAAGTCGAATAGAACAACGATAGATCTACATCTTGGAAAAGACAGAAAATCATACCCTCGAAACGAGCGTAGATCTCCCTCGGATCTCTCCCTAGGCGGCGACTCCGTCGTCTCTCCGACCAGAACTCATAAAATAAATAAAATAAAGAACAATGAACTTTTATTGCATAATATTTGTCTTGAATATTGTACACTTGGGTTCTGAGGTGAAGCCTCTTATTTATAGCTATCTAAACCGACTTAGAAACATCTAGTTCTACCCTCGTCCAAGAAAACACATTTTGAAGATTCTGGGCCCTCGGTAAGTCGGCACCGCCTCCCGGGTTACCGGGGGTATTTTTGTCCTTTTTCTTCAGCCGACTTAACTTGGAAGGTTCTGGAATACCCTAGGCCCATTCTTTTCGTTCAATCCACTCCAAATTCGTCCATGATGCTCAGCCCAATATTTCGTATCCTAAAAATCATCAAATAATGCACAAAATAATATCGTAACATGGAAAATAAACGCTATGTGCATATTTCTCGACTCACGAACCCGACATATGCTATTCAACTCAAATGGTTCATATTTATAGGTCGAAACTACTATTTTTAGCTCATAATGGATAGAATGTTGATGTTGTATGATAGACTATTTTAACCGTCATCAACTACCCCCCACTAGCCTTTTGCTCGTCCGTGAAGCGAGTATCAAGGAGGAATGTACCTCCAAGAGTAACCTCCATCAACTACCATATATTCAATCAAGATTTCCGGTAGAAACATACATTAAGCCACAATCCATAAGCTTCCCATTAATCACTACTTATCATGCATCAATGTGTCGTGTGATGAATCAGTCGTGATAATGCATTCGTGAGAAGAATCAAGTTGTATTAACCCCACAATCTTAACTTACCTGCGCATACACTCTCTCATTTTGCTTTCAGACTTGGTTACACAACATGGTACCTTAATTGGGTCGGGCGGACTCGGGGACTGAGCATCGCTCTTAAGACCTCGTTTGTTTCTTTTTATGCGAGGGTCGTGCCCTTTTTACACGAGTTCGCTTCCCTCACTACCTTTATTGTATGTTTTTTCTTTTTTTTCTTTTTTTCTGGCAGATTTCCTCACTTTTTTCTCTTTCTCTCACAAGTCCGTTTGTCCCGGTCACCTTTCGTAATCCAAGTTGCTTCCCTTGTCTTACAACAATTTGGTAAAGTATATAGACAGACAAATAATGATTCATTGTTAAAACAACTCATCATCTAATCTTAAACACTTCTCACTCAGATTATGTGCTCAAATATTGATTGCAACGATAGAAGAATAATTAATAAGTTACTACTTCATTCAACAATAACATATGCTCATTCTTCCATACTAAATTGCATATGCTATAGCTCACTTCAAATTGAGCTTGGGCTCCTTTTCTACCGATTCCTTACTCGAAAACATGCAATAAGCAAGCTAAAAACAATGTTAAAATTTTAAAATTCTTCCCTTTTTGAATACCCAGCTAAGACGCCTACCCCCCTACGTATTATAGACATTGTCCCCAATGACTAATACTAAAGAAAAGCAAAAGTACTTAGCTCTAAAAATGTTGGTTGAGTCAAAACGAATCCCGGAGCAGAATCATTAGCTCCTAGGTCATTCATCTTCCAAGTTGTTACCTGCTTTCCAAAATACTCCCGAAAACTGTGAGTAACATGCAAAGGGCAACAAGAAAGTAAGGTGGCGGTAATTGTGCATACCGGAGGAATGCGCAAAAACAGTATAAGCCACTTTATTCTGTTATTGGCCTAAACAAGACGTGAAAACTTTTACGAGGGTATCAAATGAGAATCGTGAAGGAAAAAACCACATATATCTCTAGCCAGATGACTGAAGATATATGTGATGAAAAAAACCTTGCGATTGCCATGCTACTTTATTGACTCAAAATAACTAAATAAACAAAATCAATAAATAAGGGTTTAGAAATAGTTCTGAGTTTATAGTCATCAGCTCGACTGTACTAATAGGGCTCCTTCATTCATATTCTGGCTCTGTCAACGTAAAGACTTCCAACTCAGGGTTATATTGGTGCTCTAGGTAATGTTTCAGCCTGTGGCCGTTAACTGTGAAAATCTACCCAGAGTATTCATGTCTAACTTCACATGCACCTGAATTGAAGACTTTCGTTACTACTTATGGTCCATACCATCTAGACTTCAACTTCCTAGGAAAAAGACGAAGACGCGAATTATACACCAACACTTTATCTCCAACTTGAAACGTGTGGTTCAGAATCTTCTTATTGTGCAGACGCTTCGTTCTTTCCTTATAAATATTGGCATTCTCATATGCTTGAAGTCTAAACTCCTCCAATCTATTCAACTCTAGCATTCTCTTTTCACCGGCTAAATTCTTATCCATGTTTAGAAACCTCGTATCCCACAATGCTCGGTGCTCGAGTTCTACCGGCAAATGACATGCTTTCCCAAATACTATCATATACGGTGACATCCCAATCGTGGTCCTATAAGCTGTTCTACGCCCAAAGAGCGTCAACTAATTTCAAAGACCAATCTTTCCTCGTGGGATTCACAGTCTTCTTTAAGATCCTCTTAATCTCTATGTTCATGACTTCTACTTGTCCACTCGTCTAGGGGTGGTATGTTGCTGCAATCTTATGTCTAACCCCATATCTCATCATCAACTTCTCAAACAACATATTACAGAAATGACTCCCTCCGTCACTAATTATGGCTCTGGGCACTCCAAACTTCGTCAAAATGTTTTTCTTAAGAAATCTCAGGACAACCTTGGCATCATTAGTAGGTGAAGCAATTGCTTCCACCCATTTGGAAACATAATAAACTGCTACCAGGATGTAACAATTTGATTCTGATGATGTGAATGGCCCAACAAAACCAATTCCCCAAACATCGAATAACTCCACTTCTAATATACTCTACAGTGGCATCTCATTCCGCTTAGAAATATTACCGGTCATTTGACAGGAATGACAGGATCTTGTAAACTCGTAAGCAGATTTATGAATTGTCGGCCAAAAGAATCCACACTGCAGTACCTTTGCTTCCGTCTTATCGGGCCCATAGTGACCTCCATCTTCTCTAGAATGACACATATACAAAATACTTGGAATCTCATCATCATGGGCGCATCACCTAAGAATGGCATCAGGGCACAATTCGTATAGTTAGGGATCGTCCTAATGGTAATTCTTCAGATATGTGAAAACCTTTTTCTTATCCGTATTCGTGAACTCCGGTGGTAAGTACCTTCCAGCTAGGTAATTCATAATATTGGCAAACCAAGGGTATACCTTGCCCACTCTTGATGTATTGTGTCGGGTCAGAGATTCAACTCGAGCTACCACTGAGATGGCAAAAAGTTGTTCATCAGGAAAGTTCTCCTGTTCTCAGTCGGTTGCTCTTTTCCAAGGAAAGTTAATCTCGACAAGTGATCAGCCACTTGGTTCTCAAATCCTTTTTTTATCTTTGATTTCCATATCGAACTCTTGTAAGAGTAGAATCCATCTCAACAATCTTGGCTTGGAGTCTTGCTTGGTTAGAATGTATTTCAAAGTTGCATGGTCAGTGAATACAGTGACTTTCGATCCTATCAGATAAGGTCGAAACTTGTCAAATGCAAAGATGACAGCTAAGAGTTCATTCTCTGTATTCGCATAATTCCTCTAGGCACTGTTAAGGGTACGACTGGTGTAATAAATAGGCTTAAAGATTTTATCCTCCCTTTGTCCCAAGACTGCTCCAATTGCCGTGTCTCTTGCATCACACATAAGCTCAAAAGGTTTGTTCCAATCTGGTGCTACCAGAATTGGGGCTGTTATAAGCATTTGCTTCAATGTGTTGAATGCTTTCTTGCATTCTTCTCCAAATACGAAAGGTACATCTTTCGCAAGCAATTCCGTCAAAGGTCTAGAAACTTTAGAGAAGTCCTTAATAAACCTCCTATAGAATCCGGCATGGCCAAGAAAGGCTCGCAACGTCTTTAAGTTTGTCGGAGGGGGTAATTTCTCTATCACCTCTATCTTTGCTCTATCAACTTCCATTCCTTTCTTTGAAATTCTATGACCCAACACTATTCCTTCCGTAACCATGAAATGACATTTTTCCCAGTTAAGTACAAGGTTGGTCTCTTCACACCTCTTCAACACTTTACTCAAATTATCCAAGCATTTGTCAAAGCTATCTCCAATACAAAGAAATCATCCATGAAAATTTCTAGAAAATCCTCCACTATGTCCGCAAAATAATGACATTATGCACATTTGGAAAGTTGCAGGTGCATTACATAACCCAAAAGGCATGCGATTGTACGCGCAAGTTTCATAGGGACATGTGAAAGTTGTTTTATCTCGGTCTTCGGGGCAATATGGATCTGATAATAACCAGAATATTCATCTAAGAAACAATAAAATGCATGACCGCTTAATCTTTCCAACATCGATCAATGAATGGTAGGGGAAAATGATCTTTACGAGTTGCATCATTCAGTTTCCTAAAGTCTATGCAAACTCGATGTCCAGTAATTAGTCTCACAGGGATCAACTCATCAAACTAATTAGGTTGGATAGTGAATCCTCCTTTCTTAGGTACCACATGAATCGGGCTTACCCACTCACTGTCTACAATTGGGAAATGATTCTCATCTCCAACATCTTTATGATTTCTTCTTTAACAACATCCTTCAGTTGTGGCGTCAACCTCCTTTGTGGTTGTCCTACCACTTTCTTCTCATGATCTACAGAGACCTTATGCATGCACACCAATGGGCTTATTCTTCTAATGTCTACGATCGTCCACCCAAACGCTCCCTTATGCTCTCTCAGTACTCTTAAAAGTTTCTCCTCCTATAAAGGTGATAATAATGCTGAAATTATAAGGGGAAGGGTATCATCTTGTAAGTATACGTACTTCAGGTGAGATGGCAAAGGTTTTAATGTTAAGTTCCTTGGTGGCTCCTCTAATGATAATCTTAACAGCTTACCAATCAATTGTAGGTCAAAGAACTTGTGCCACGAAGGTCTATGAATGGTTCCTCCTAAATCCACAGAAGATATAAGTTCCACTTCTCACACTTGACCTTCCTACACCCAGGCCAGGTTTCCTCATAACTTTCCTCATCCTTCGGGAGTAAAGTCTCTGCTACTTTAGGGTCTAGTGCCACTTGCTGATATAATTCCAAAACAAGCTCGTCTATGGCATCTAGCATGTATCATGCTTCTCCTCCATCTTGGGCATATCTCATTGAATTCATCACTTTGAACACTACTTTGTCCTCATTCACTCTCAAAATCAGCTCACCCTTATGAACATCTATCAATGTTTTGCTCGTAGCTAGGAAGGGTCTTCCTAAGATTAGTGGAACATAGTGGTTAGCTTCCATGTCTAGTACCACAAAGTCTACAGGGAATACAAACTTATCAACTTTTACCAAAACATCCTCCACCACTCCACAAGGTTGCTTCATAGACCTATCCGCTAATTGAAGGGTTATAGATGTTTCATTCAGCTCTTTCATACCTAACTTATGAAATATGGAGAGTGGCATAAGATTGACACTAGCTCCGAGATCACACAATGCTTTATTTAGGCATACTCCTCCAATTGTGCATGGTATGAGGAAGCCCCAAGATCTTTACACTTAGGAGGCAGTTTGCGTTGCAAAACTGCCGAGCATTCCTCGTTAAGGCATATAGTCTCAAGGTCTAATAACTTCCTTTTGGTAGAGATTGATTCTTTAAAGAATTTTGCATATTCTGCATTCCGGCCAGAGTTTCTACCAAAGGTATATTCACTTGCAACTTTTTAAACATCTCTATAAACTTTTTATAGCGCGCATCATCATTATTCGTCTTATATTTCCTACGGGGATAGGGTAAAGTAGCATGATTAATAGTTACATTTCGTGAAGACTTACCTGCTGACTGTTGCTGCTCTGCCTGCTTGTATGCTGAATTTTCAGACTCCCGATTTACCGGAGTAGTGTCCCGGTTTACCGACCTCTCTTTTCTCCGGATTCATTGCGTTGCGTTCGTCGCTAACTGCTTTCTGATTCTTCCTAGACAGTTGGTATAACTGGCCCAGGCAGTTCCTTTCTGCTTCTAGTCATGATTGCATTCACGTCCTTCGATTCTTCTCAGTGTTACTTGGCAATCCTCCCGGAGGACGGGCTGACACGTGTTCTGCAATCTGCCCCACTTGGTGCGACAATTTCTGCACTAAGGCTTCTTGATTGGTCAGTCTTGTATCATTCTTTTGACAATAAGAGGTGAAGTTTGTATTCAATTCAGTCATGGATTTCGTAAGTTGATTAACCGTGTCGGTCACAGTTGAGCTCATTTTATCCATGGTTGCTTCCCAACCACCGGACTTGTTGAATTGGGGCATGAATCCACCAGCTTGTCTCGGTCTCTCTCCACCGGTTGAATCACTTTGTCTATACCCCCCAGCAGGGTCACTCAGTCTAAAACCAGGGTGGTCGTGAGAACATGGGCGATATACGCCCCATAAGGATTTCCTTGCCTCCCTATATAGTTCACGTCCTCAGTGTTGATCGCTTCAATTTCTTGAACTTTTTCAACCTTGGATATGCGGTCTTGCATGCCATCTATCTTGTCATTCATTGCCATTAGCTGGTATAAGATCTTTTGAGAAGTATCTTCTCCAAATACGCCTTCAGCTACTTTGGCCGTTTCAATTTGATGTGTTCCCATTGACTTGTAGTGCGATTTGCTCCAACTTTTCTTCGGCTTCTTTAGGTGATAGCAACTCAAAACATCCATTGCTCGATGCATCAACTCTCATTTGCTCACTTGGCCGTAATCCGTGATAGAAACTATGCATTCAAACGGCAAAGTGATATCATGGTGTGGGCATCTCCTCTGTGCTTCCTTAAATCTTTCCCATGCTTCTTCAAAGGTTTCAGTGGTCTTTTCTTGAAGTTCATAATGTCTTGTCTCATCGGTAGTGACTTCCCAGGTGGGCAGTGTTAGTAATACCATCCGCAACGGAAGCGATTTAAGGATCTAGATCTATAAATTACACGTAATAAAATAACTAGATCTACATCTACAAGGGGGTTGTAGAACATACCTCTTGGATCTCAAAATCCAAGTTGAAGAACCGCAATAGGAAGAACAATAGATGGTGTGAAGAGCACCACGATCTTCCGTACGTGTGATCCAAGCAACTCCCGGTGGAAGGAAATCCTCGTCTCGAATCCTTCCGATATGCTACCCGGAAAAAACCTCCAAGATTTTCCTCATTTTCCCCCTTGGCCGAATTTTATTCTTCTCCTCTCTAAGAGGTGAAGTCGAAATTATGTTATGTATAAGGCTTGGGAGAACTCTCTTTATATAGGAGAGTAATCCTTGACCTCCAAGGATTTTATTTTGCAAATAAATAAATCCAATAAATAAAAGATAATCCCATAATATTCTAGAACAAATCTAGAATAATATTTATCTTTATTTCTTACCATAAATATTTATCCAATAAATATTTTGTGCACATGTCTTATTAAATCACAAGAAAACAATTTATTGTTCCATAAAACATGCTTGGGGCCGAAAATTTAACCCTTGTGACCTAGTCACAATAATTTCGGCCATACACACCAAATTGGGCCAAGATTATGAAAAATGTCTTTTTCACATATTTAATTATTTAGCCCAACTAATTTAATAGTCCACTAAACAATTAATTCACATATCGTTTTAATTAAATTCTAATAAGAACTAAATTAATATTATTAGGATTCGACGTCCGAGAATAGCTATGCTATATTGGAGGCACGTCGGGGACCATGGACTAATAATCAGCGGCTCCGATAAATCAAATAAATAATTATCTTACGAACGAATAATTATATTCGATAAATCAATCACAGGGAATATGCCACCATAATCCCGTGATCGCACTCCTCCGATTATAAGATTATATTTATCTCCTCACGAGAATAATAATAAGCGTCCATTGATATAATCATTACATATGGATTAATCCTCCATAGAATGTTCATTCTAAATCGGGAAGTTACCGTTAACCCTTTTTAGAACCTCTTATCCTTATTTACCATTAATCCCCTAGTGATCAATTAATTCATACAACTCACTGGTAGCTAATCAGTGTAATATGAACTCCATGGATCGATCAGTTTCTAGGATTAAGAAATAAGGGAACTGTCTATCTACTTCCAGAAATGGAAGGAATGGATTCTGTATCTGTGATAACACAGACTACTCACTCAATCCAGTACAATGCCAAGATGGGGTAATTCATATCACAGACTCATTGTAATCCTTAACCGTCAAATCAAACCTCATACTGATTCAAGCAGTTGACTATGATCACCTCAGGATTAAGATATATCCATAAATATGATCATCGATTGATTCGATCAGACTTCTCGATTACGGAATTATATCGTGAACTCTAATCAAATCGGTCCACCCCTATATGATATATCTATCATATATAAATGCCCCACTAGGTTCTCTTAACCGAAAGTCCGGATAAGACAATCACACCTATTGTGTTCGGGCGCATTAATAGCACGTTAAAGGAGAGACCCGATACTCTCGATTAACTTCACTACGGGCTAATTGTATTTTAAGTAAATCTTCACTAACTCAATCCTCCCATGTATATCCCATACACTGAGTTAAGTGATTACATAAACGATATACTTTATGGTTTTCTGTAGTGTAAATACTATTGTCACATCGATGAATATGAGAATAATAAATATGAATAATAATATCATTTCATTTATTAAATAAAACAATTACAAAATTGTCTTTCGAGCATTACACCTAACAGGCAGTACTTATTCCTAAACTTCTGCAATAGATCGGTCCAAGTTTGGATCGATCCCGGTGCTAGAGACAATAACCATATCTTCGCTTTGTCTTTTAGAGTGAATGGAAACAATTTCAACTTGATATTATCTTCAGGAACTCCTGCTGGCTTGACCGTGCTGACTATCTCCAGAAAGTTGGTGATGTGTACACTAGGATCTTCGTTCATTACTTCATGAAAGGTAGTGTAGTTAGTCACCATTTGTATCACATTTGGTTTCGGGTGAAATACTTCAGTCGCATTCTCAGGCTGAACAATTGCTGGCATGAATTGCTCAATCATTGGCATTACATAACTCTGTAGAGTTCTCCTATCTGCTTGTACCACAACTCCTGCTCTATTTTGTCCATTCTGTCCATTTTGTGCCATGTCAATTTCTATATCTTTCAAAGGTGGAATCTCTTCTTCCCTCTCGCTGTGATCTCCTTCATACGAAACAACGTTGTCCGACAGCCTAACAGATTTCTCTCGAGTTTCCTTTCCCTTTTGTCTCGCAAACTTTTCAATCTCAGGTATGAATCTCTCGAGTTTGGCTGCTGAACTTCGTGTAGCGTACTACAAGACACAAAAAGAAAATAAAAAGGTTAGTGACTTGCCTCGCCGGCTGTTACACACGCCTGGTAGACTCAAAAATATTGACTCTGACTACTGACTTGACTCTGAACAACAAAAACGATTATGTCAAAATTTAGACCCTCGGTTTATCGAGGTGGACACTCGGTAAACCGGAAGCAATTTTTCCAGATTTTTAACAAAATCGATACTGTATGACTTCAGTATAAACAGAATATAAAACAGACTCGATTAAACAGACTCAAATATATATACAGAAAACTCAATCTTAAATAAAAAGTATTCTTGACACGAGTCCCCGGCAACGGCGCCAGAAAATCTTGATCGCGTGCAAAGCAATTACTAGCAATAGGACTAGGTCTATCGTAGTAGAGTACGGCGAGTCAAGGTCGATCCCACAGAGACTCGTAAGAATGTTTAATTACCAAGATTGAGCTTGTCACGATAATGGTCTACGACCAACTATAATATAGACAATAGTAAAATTGGTAACAATCAACTAGCAAGATTATGCAAGTTCAGCGAAACAAACTAAAGTTTCTAATGTATGTTCAATTATGAGTAATTAGTTATTTCCCCCACACATGCAACAGTCCTCCCCATTGGTGAATTTATTAATTGTTCAGCTACGGGTACAACTCCTAACCCTTTCTACTCCGACGATGGTAGTAGACAATCTATACGCAAGCTACCCTCCTTAATTGGTCCGTAATAGCCCATACGTATAAAGAACTAGAGATGTCGATATTGAGCGCTAACTCATACCGCAAACCCGCCTAGACAGCTGTCGACATTGATCAGCACGTTCCTAGGGTCCATTCTAGATAATGTCCAGACATAGCACTTCACTATTCGTATTTCATGCTAGTTTACGACGACATGCAATTAGTTGATCAGGCTAAAAACATGTAAATTAAATCTATCGATCAACGTAGCTGACGTCGATTATCATGAATTAGTAATTTACTAGGTATTCAGATCTAGCGATATAGACCGTCGCAGATCTGAAGAACACAATCGCTATTTCATGATTTCTTCACCAACGAATCACATCTATAACACATGGGGTAAAATAAACTAACTACTACATAATTAAACTAAATAAGCAATTAAAACATACTAGTTGAATATAACAACGATACATCTACATCTTGGAAAAGACAGAAAATCATACCCTCGAAGACGAGCGTAGATCTCCCTCGGATCTCTCCCTAGGCGGCGACTCCGTCATCTCTCCGACCAGAACTCATAAAATAAATAATATAAAGAACAATGAACTTTTATTTCATAATATTTGTCTTGAAGATTGTACACTTGTGTTCTGAGGCGAAGCCTCTTATTTATAGCTATCTAATCCGACTTAAAACATCTAGCTCTACCCATCATCCAAGAAAATGCGTTTTCTGAAGATTCTGGACACTCGGTAAGTCGGCACCGCCACCCGGGTTACCGGGGGTATTTTTGTCCTTTTTCTTCAACCGACTTAACTTGGAGGGTTCTGGAATACCCTAGGCCCATTCTTTTCGTTCACTCCACTCCAGATTCGTCCATGATGCTCAGCCTAATATTTCGTATCCTAAAAATCATCAAATAATGCACGAAATAATATCGAAATAGGGAAAATAAACGCTAAGTGCAGATTTCTCGACTCACGAACCCGACATATGCTATTCAACTCAAATGGTTCATATTTATAGGTCGAAACTACTATTTTTAGCTCATAAATGATATAATGTTGATGCTGTATGATAGACTATTTTAACCATCATCAAACAGTCTTCGCATCCGCTCCCGAACACTTTGCCAGAAAGCCTGTCTAGACTTCTTCTACTCTTTCAATTTATGGAGCCGAGCAACCCTATCCTCAACGGCGTCAGGCATGGTACCTATACAAAATTTCAACGGACAAAATGTAATAAAGATAAGTGCCATAAAGCTTATGAAAAGCTACAAAGTAAAGCAAAGTAAGTTATTGAGGGCTCGCTTGAAAGGATCCGTACCACACTTCGGACATTTCGACGGCACGCACTTTCGATGATGACACTCGCCATACCATTCCCCGTCAGTCACGACCTTTTCTATTTTCACAAAGCGTTGCAAGTTGATATGCCCGAGGATACCTGTGAGGCAACAGAAAGGCTCATTCACGTCGAGAAGATTTTGCCAACTAAAGGTCCTTTTATGGTTTTCGCCGTCTCATCCGAGAAGTTCATGAATCTTATCGACCAGCTTCTTCTCGTCAACTTCAAGTTTTTTGGGTAAGACGATCATATTTTTTCTATCTCTCGTGGCTCAAACTTGGGGAAAGGCCAGCCTATTGCAGATTCAACTTTCATGCCCCACAGATCCCAATCTCTTACCTTGTCAGGGAGCCAATAAAACAACCTACGCTTTTTGACCCTAGCATAGATTGCGTATTTAGGAGGAATCTCACTGAAGCAGTGAAACTTAATAAGCACCGGCATTGACGGCTCATGCTTCAGAATGCGGCACAAGACCGTAAACGCCATCACCGCCCTTACCGCCCCCAAGAAAAAATCACAGGGAAGAGCGGCCAGCTTCTCCATCACTTTGACAAAAATGGATCAAATGGTGGCCGAAACCCCGCGACGAAGTGGTCATAGTGGAGAACCAAAGCATATTCATCCAAGAGTTGTCTCGTCCGATCTATGTCAATATCATTGGCAAAACCCGAGATTGCATAATCCTTGGAAATATTATACTCGACAAAGGTTTTGGGGTCGCTTAGACGAGTGCGGATCCTCGACCACTAGGCCAGAACCTCCTTATCTAAGGTTGTTTGCTTCGCATCCTCATTAACAGCCTCTTGATTATTCGTCTTCGGAGTCTTGTTCCTCTTTTGTCCTCCTCAACAGCCTCATCCACAATCTTTGAAGCTGCAGTTCCTTCGATATTTTCATGGATGCTTCTTTAATCTTACCTAAAACGGTTTGACGACCATCGACCTCAGTGACGGCTGTTTTTCTGCTATTCCTTTCAACAGCTATGAGACTGCATTTATTTTTAGATGATGGCAATCCGGCTAACACGATATCGTCATAATCAAGTAACCCCTCACTACCACTAGTTCTAGTGCTTACTTCCTCCGCGTCGCCAGAGGCATATCCGTGAACATCATCATTGTCACTTGTAGTTTTTGAGCTGTCAGACATCTTGGATAATAAGAGGGTAAGGTGGAGAATTAGTCACCCTAGACGATGAAGTCAGGCCGAGATGGGTGAATTCATCCATCTCGACACCTCCCCATCCGTATTTTCAACCCAGAGGGCCCCAAACTACCTAGAAACTATCCCTAGAATTCACAGAGAAAAAGAGCATGCAAAGGGGAAGAACACGGGGAACACATATAAAGAGCTCGGTTCATTCAACAAAAAGGGCCTAACTTTGGTCTCAAAATATATTCAAAGAGCGTTAACACGCATATAGATGGCATACCGAAAGAAGAACTAAAATGAAATCATATAAGGAGGATGAAAATCGAAAGAAAACGAGAAGTGACTTGTATATTTGCAGAAAATGAAGTCGGAAACTTCAAACTTTGGCCGGAATCTTCAAATTCGGGACATGCACACCTTCAATGTTGTCGGAAACCTCAAACTCTCACCGGATTTTATTTTTTCTAGGAAAGCTCGATTTTGCAAAAGTGTTTAAGGTTAGGGTGATCTCCTTTATATAGTCCCAGGACAATGGATCCAACGGTTCAAATTAAAGAGATCAACGGTTAAGATTCGGACGGCCTTTTCAAATTTTGAAATTCAAAACTGAAATGATCAAGGTGTGGTAACCGAAACGTCTCAACCAATCAAGGCCTGTGTCGTTTCACCTCAACAGTCAAGTAAGTTACGAGATTGAGGCGACATTTCGTGTCTCATAATAAATCATTACATATGATACAACTAACTCACTAACGTCGCGAACAACATCGCTCCATCAATTATAAGATCATCGGCTTAATAGCGTGGCAAACAAGACCGTCTGCTTCATAGAGCGGCGCCATAAGACCATCTACTTCGTAGCGCGGTGCCATAAGACCATCCGCTTAATAGCGTGGCAAACAAGACCGTCTGCTTCATAGCACGGCGCCATAAGACCGTCTGCTTCATAGTGCGGTGCCATAAAACCATCCGCTTAATAGCATGGCAAACAAGACCGTTTGCTTCGTAGCGCGGTGCCATAAGACCGATAATTAGTTCGGCATTTAAGGGTATCAACCCGCTAACAACTTTACTCCCCACCTTATATTTTGAACAAATATTAAAAGTGAGGGGTAGGGGGCATTGATACGCCTAACTAGTAAAAGGGTCCGCGGATCCACAATCGGGTCACTCCGACGGCCTAAACAATGGATAATGCTCCAAGCCCGATGAGTTCGCCTAAATCTAAGTCGAATAGAGACTGGGGGGCCGCCAACAAGCCGCCATCTAAACGGCACCGCCAGAAACAATTAGGAGGCAAGATCAGCTCGCTCCTCATGTTACGAAGCCCATTTATTTAGGCCCGCATATTACTATGTGGCAATCCCAAGACAAAGACACAGTCAGAGGGCCGCATGTTGGGTCCGCCCTTCATCAGTCCGATCTAACAGCTGTCAAGAGTACCTTAGTGTCACATCACACTTATTATGTCTTATTGCCATTAGCTTAATCATGTTTAGTAGTTTGCCTATATATTGCCAATTTGTCGCCTATCTACTCTCATCGTATTGCTTAAGTCCGACCACCACTCACTCGAAAACACCACCGCACCTCACCGGTAAAATCATAGATAAACCGCCAGATATCCTTACTAAACATCCGTTGCCGCCACCGTGATTTTCCTAGCATCATCAATATTTAATAGATTCAATGTAAAAGATTAGATCTTTTGGAGCTCAAATCATCGATCTTGGAGCATGTTGGATTTGGGGGGTTTACCGTCCCGTGTGGAGGAGGCCTAATCAGAAGATCAATAATTCTACATGGCATCTTCATTTTCTCAATGAGATGATATACTATCTACAAACCCCATTTATAGATCTAATTTATATTCAGTAAAATGTGTTCTAAAAAATCGTATTGTGTTGTTTAATAAAAAAGCTTATGTAGTTCTCTTATTGTTGGATTGATGAAATAAAAATATTATTAAACTTGTTTACTGTCCGAATTTGTTTCCGGGCTGCCAAGTAAGCACCGGTGCCACCAATTAAGCGCCAGTGTTGGCGCCTCAACGTTGGTACCCCGATTCAGTGGCAACAACAGTTTATTCCGGATCAGATCCTGTTTTTGGGTTAGTAAACTGAGTGTATCAAAAGCAACATAAATATGAAGAAAACAATCATATTTACTCATATTCTACACATGGGAAACATGCATTATTTGCTAGTTGCGTTGTAAGCCCTTGATTTTCGTCATTAGATATTGACACCTCAACACACGATATATATTTACGCCAGGGAGAATTCTTCACACAATTATACACGAAAAATCTCAATTGATTAGAAGCTCGTGCTAATAACGTATTAAAATTAAAATTAAAATTTATAAGAGATGTAGAGAGAAAGAGATAACAAGGAGATTAAGTAGAAACGAAGAATGCTTGTATTTAAGTAATTTACACCGGACATTTTTGTAATATCCCGACTTTTCGAAAAAGGCAGACGTGTCTTTTTGCGAAAAATAGAATATTATAATTTACGGATTAAAGTATTTTTGTGTGTATATATATATATATATATTGGGGAAAATCTGATTATTTAATAATAAGGGTAATTAAGGAAAATAGGGGATTAGGTTAATTATTGAGATTTTATCTATTTAAGGAAAATAAATCCCATTAGTTTTCCCTAAACTTTTGAATAAGAATTTACTTCTTCCAATATCCTTCTTCTGTGTGTGAGAGTTGAAAATAAAAGGCTGAGAGCTTTTCTTTTAGACTCTAAGTCGGATATTAACGGTTTTCAGATCAGAGTATAGCAGCGGAATCTTTGTGAAAAAGGCGTCGTTTCAACACAATAAAGTTAGGACTTTGTCAAGGTGTTTTTGAGCCCTAGTTATGTTCTTGACTGAGTTTGATGGATTCAAACTCATGATTTCGTAGTCTTTTGTGTTTAGAAGCGTGTGATCGAATCTAATATAAATTCGATTTGATCACATAGGTTTTCTGTGGAAGGGTTCAAGATTTGTTGCAGTTTTTCTGAGAATTGGACTTGGATTAGCTTGCCAAAAGGTAAGAGAGTCTTCCTACAAGTTGATTGCGGTTTATTAGGGTTTATGTTAGGATTGAGATGATTATTATGCTAGAATTGCTACCTTCGTGTTGCCTAAGAATCTATAGTTGTTATGATAGAAAAAAGTTGTGTTTTTTATGCCTTTTTCTGAGTATTATGATGTTGGACAAGTTTGAGAACGTTTAGGGATCGATTAGAGGTCAAAAACTGAATTTTTGGAAGTTCCCGCACTTGGTGCGGACGCACTGGAGGCCCAGAATGTGAAATTTTACATACAGAGTTCTGGTGCTAGCGCACCAAACCCAGTGATGGAGCACTAGACGACTAGAATTCCAGTTTTTACGTACATAGGCTTAGTGAATGCGCACTGAACCCGGTGTGGGCGCACTAGACTTCCTTTTTGATGAAAAAGATGATTTTTAGCTGTGATATGAATCCTAAATATTAATCCTTGATCTAATAACATTAATTAAACATAAACAAGCCCCAATTGAGTTCTGTTGCGTTTGGTTCCGGCACCGGACGTACTCTTAAAGGGAGTTGAAGTCCGGGACCGTCGGAAAGGCATGCAAGTGCTTTGGTGATCTAGAGTTAATCAATGTCTGTGTAATGCTAGGCCTTGTCCGTGTCTAGAGGTCTAGGAAAGAGAGTTGAGTTGTGAGGGAGCTTACTTGAAAACAACTAGGTGGCTAGTTAATAACTAATGATGATTACATACTTGACTAGTAAAAGACTAAACATCATATCATTCTTGGATAAACACAAGTTTATATCGTGATAATGCATAATATTATCATGGTGGCTTAGCGGTGGTGGTGAAGGTGGATATCTGGATATTTTTGATAGATTTGTGATGGTGGTGGCCGGAGAGGCACGGCGGCGTTGTGGTGGAATGAATGAATACTAGAGAGAATTAACTTGACAAGAGTTTTGTCCTCTTTGTCTATTTTTTGCATATATGTTCTGAAATTACACAAGCCTTCCTTTTATAGGCAAGGGCAAGAGCTAGGGGTACGGGGTAGGGATATATAAGCCGTATATCTCCATCTCCGCTCTTCTTGATCCACCAATAAGCTCCCGTAGCAATAGATGCTAACCCGTGTACAATGACGTGTAGTGAGCAATACAACCAGCGACGTCGTTATGAGGTTGCTCGAGTCGTGATCTGTGAGCTCGCTTCCTTACTTTATCTCGACTTCTCCTTGATCGCTTCTTTCCTGGACTTGTGCCATCTCTTGTTGGTTTCAGACTTTGGACGCTGGGCGGCCCCCTGCGCGACTAAGACCCTACAGGTTTGCACGCTTGTCATGAGGTTTCCATCCCACGACCCTAACCAGATTGTTGCTTCCGGCGCTGTGGCCGCGGCCCGGCTCCATCCTGGTGACTAGATGGGCGGTTTCCGTTAACACATAGGTGTCGGCATATTTAGACACATCAATGGCCCCCTACTCTCTGTCTTGGGCGTTTTCGAGGAAGCTAAGCATAGAGTAAAGAATACCCAGATTGTGCAGATTGTTGGCGTCCTCCCATGGTTTGTTTAGGATCGCGCTATTAAACGGACGATCTTCGAAGCGTCTTTTGGGTCTGGCGACCTTATCGTCTGAAGCGACTTATTCACTAAGGGCCGCGCTTTTTGTGCATCTTGCCTCGAAGCATTTTGGGGTCTGGTGACCTTGTCGTCTGAAGCGACTTATTCACTAAGGGCCGCGCTTTTAGTGCGTCTTGCCTCGAAGCATTTTGGGGTCTGGAGACCTTGTCGTCTGAAGAGACTTATTCACTAACGGCCGCGCTTTTAGTGCGTCTTGCCTCGAAGCATTTTGGGGTCTAGCGACCTTGTCGTCTGAAGCGACTTATTCACTAAGGGCCGCGCTTTTAGTGCATCTTGCCTCGAAGCGATTTTGGGGTCTGAAGCGACTTATTCACTAAGGGCCGCGCTTTTAGTGCGTCTTGCCTCGAAGCGATTTTGGGGTATGGCGACCTTGTCGTCTGAAGCGACTTATTCACTAAGGGCCGCGCTTTTAGTGCGTCTTGCCTCGAAGCATTTTGGGGTCTGGCGACCTTGTCGTCTGAAGCGACTTATTCACTAAGGGCCGTGCTTTTAGTGCGTCTTGCCTCGAAGAGATTTTGGGGCCTGGTCTGGCGACCTTGTCGTCTGAAGCGACTTATTCACTAAGGGCCGCGCTTTTAGTGTGTCTTGCCTCGAAGCGATTTTCACGACGGTGGCGGGCCTAAACAGTGCGAGCTTGCGTTTAGCGACGCTGAGTGTCAAACTTGGGTAATGGAGCAGTTGAACCGTCAGATCATGGTCCTTTCGGTTTCCAGGTAACTGCAGCAATGTGGGTGTTGATGGTGTCTCGATAACTGCTCTTAATAATGGCGCAGTCATTGATGGACGTGTTATTACGTGGGCATTGATTGACCCGCTGTAATGATGGCGATTTTGAATTTCAAAATCCTCGAGATGACTGCGTGAATCTGACCGTTGGATAGACCTCACCTGGACCGTACGATCAGATTTTCTTTTCTATATAAGGGTCCAAACCCCACTCGCTCAACACTTTTTCTCTCCTTTCCCACTTTTCTCTCACGGTTTCTAGAGTTCATCAGCTTCGAGTGTTTCCCGTTGAAGATTTGAAGTTTCCGGCGGCCGATCCTGAGGTTTCCGTTAGCTATCTGCAGTTACCGATCGTCTTTCAGCTTTAAAACAAGGTAATTCTTCATCCGCTACGCTCCTCCGATGGTTTTTCCTGCAGTATTTCCAATCGTTTTTTGTTTGCTCCCCCCCTTTGGCCTATCATGCGTGACCGGAGGCGTTTGGGGGAATAAAGGCTTGTGTTTTTGAGTTAATGCTCTTGTTTTGGTATGGTTTTCCTTTGAATTGATGTTCTTGTTCTGGGAAAAAGATGGTCTTTTTCTTGACGATTCGCGATGTCCTTCCTTTTTGTATTTCCTCCTTTCATTGTGGCATCCCGTCTTGCAAAATCGCAGGGAAGGTGTCGAGATGGGTGCGATCACCTCCCTGGTGATCTATATTATCCCAGGTGATTTTAAAGGTCAACATTTCCTTGTTTTGCAGGATGTCGGATGACGATTTCAGCCCTGGCGGCGATTATGATGTGGATCGAGAGGCGTATGACTACGCCCTGAAGGATGAGCTCACCGAATCTAGCCCCGAGGTGGTCGCACGCGATGACCTACAAGAGTTGATGGAGGGGGGCGATGTGGGATATGATCCTGAGGATCCTTTTGGCCTAGGGAATCTGCTGTCCGATCCGGTGCCTAGGCGGAAGAAAAGTCGCAAGGAGGCGGCTCGTAGCCAAGGCGAGGCAAGTGCTAATGGTCGCGGATACGATGATGATATTTCAGCGGTGGAGGGGCGAGTAATGTTGGGGTGCCTGGCGATGATGAAATGTATGTGAAGGACGCCGCCTTGCATAGGCTGATGGGATCCAGTGAGGACGATCTCGAATCGGTTCCGCGCAAACCTCTGGAGCTTCCCAAGAAACCCAAGAGAAAAAAGGCTGATCCTTCGACCATGACGGTGGGGGAAGCGGCGGCTAAAGGGAAGCCTTTAAAGCCTAATAATCCTGAGGCCTTGAGGGAATTTGCCCTTATGAATCTGTATGAGAAGGATGTGGAGAAGCATTGGCGACGGATCCAGAAGAGTACAGACCTCGCCAAAACCCTTCAGCGATATTACAATATTGACCCCAACATCTACCGGTTCTCCTTCATCGACTTTAATAAGGAGGAAGACAAGCTACGGCCTGGCGATCGAGAAGATTTTATTTGTGCTCGCCGCCCTGAGGATACCATAATTCTTCACTTCGATCACTTCTTTGCCGGCTTCCAGCCTCATTTCGATCTTTTTTTGGTTAAGCTGCTGCGCGAGCTGCGAATATTGCCATGCGACCTGGCGGTTGGGGCCGCCATTCAGATCATGTCTTTCATTGTTCTCTGTCGAACGATGAAGCAAGAGCCTACCTTTTCCATGTTCAAACAGCTTCATTTGCTTTGTGGTACTTCTTTCCCGGGGCAGGCCAACGTGAGGGCCCAGACTCCCCGTTTATTCTTTCATCTCCCCAACAAGATACACAACTGGGGGGATCGCGTTTTTAAAGTCGAGTCGAAAGTTGGCAGGCCTTTCCCTCATTCCCCTCCCCGCAAGGGGAAATTTTCTATGATTGGTTTTGATGATCCTTTTGTGGACGAGTATCGATTCCTCCGAGGACTTTGGGCGATAATAGACTCGATGGGGCCGCGCCCACGAAGAAGAATGTGTCCTGGATCGACCTCCTAGACATGGCGGAGCCATATGTGAGAAGGGCAGGGATTGTGGGGTCGGCGAAAGGCCAGCCTCTGGTGGCTATTGCATCTGAGGAGAGTGATTCTGATTGGGTCGGAGAGTGTCATATTAACTATTGCTTTCCCTCAGAGTGTGCGGCATGTCAGGGTGATCCTCGCAAGAGGCCTCGCCGTAATTTTTCTTTGCTTTCTACTTCATTACTCTTCCTGCCTTATTGCTTTGTTTTTGTTTATTTTTCCAGATTTTGATGAACTTTTAAAATTTCAGTCAGCGAGATGGATGCTACTACGAGGCGAGCTCAAAGGTAGAAGTTGGCA
The DNA here is from genome assembly GCA_036785695.1 of Gentiana straminea. Taxonomy (NCBI): domain Eukaryota; kingdom Viridiplantae; phylum Streptophyta; class Magnoliopsida; order Gentianales; family Gentianaceae; genus Gentiana; species Gentiana straminea. The sequence goes on along the minus strand of JAVUPR010000385.1, from coordinate 5,739,409 downwards.
GATGATGCCGCAAAAGGCAGGCGCGGCGCTGAAACAATCTTTGGGAAGGATCCCTCGGACGGTTGACGCCTCAGTTGTTGATGAAGCTTATAACCCCAATCTTCAAGTTCCGACAGCGACCCTAGTGGGCACGGGCCCGAGTCAAACTGGAGGGGCCCAGAAAAGGTTGCCGTTGACGTCCCTGCTAAGGAGGCCCAGGAGCCCAAACGATCTAGGATCGAAAAATCTAAAGCTGCTGGCGGTGCTAGCAAGGGTTCTGATCGCGCTGATAAGCAAACTGCTGTCGTGGAGGAGGTCGCTGATGAGGAGAGGGGGCCGCCGAGGGGGACATTGCCTCGCGGATACCAGGGGAAAGAGGCCCTTTGGTTGGACGCTGAGTTCACCGGAGGTCCGCTTGATATGGCGAAGGCAAGCCAACTTAGGGAGGCTATTGCTGACGTTATCCCTCTGGGCCGCTTGTCGTGGGACACGCCGGCCGGAGTTCAGATGGAGATTGGCAGAGGAATTATTGACCGAGTGGTTGTTCGCGACAATGCCCCCGCCAGGGATGAGGTTACAGAATTGAAGGATCTTGCTGGCGAATTTGGGATCGCCTCCTCCACAGTAAGCCATTGTTTTTGTTTATTATTGCTTTTCCTTCTCTTTTCTCTTTCTGTGAACTAATCATCATTTTTTTATTTTTTTTTGCAGCTTGTGACTCGCATAATGAAAGCTACCGAGGCCGCTGAGAAACGCAATGCTGAGCTGAGGAAAGCGACGGCGGCCTTTGGTGCCTCTGAGAAAGCAAGGCTCGCTGCTGAGGCCAAGAATGTCAAAACCCAGGCCGAAATGGATCGCATAAAGAAGGCTATGGAGGCAAGTGCGAAGATAGATGAGGAATTGAAGGAGAAAATGAAGATCTTGACTGATCATTCTCAGAAATCCGTGGAGGCTTTAAAGGCCGCTGAACAGGAGGTTGTGAGCTTGAAGGAGCAACTTGTCATCGCCAACAAAGCCGCCGAGGAAGCTGGTCCTACGGCTGTTGCGGCCTATCAGGATACGGACGAGTTCTACTATCATTTAGAGACGAGCTTTGATCAAGGCTTCAACCATCTCTCTCGCTGCCTTTAAGCATATCGTGGTAGAGAGTCGCTCAGCTTCGAGGAAATGCTCAAGTGGGTTGACATGCCCCAGCGGAATCCCGACTTGTTGGCTCTTCATCCGGATATTCCTTATGCTCCGGATCACATTGTCGCCATTCAAACTGGGCAGGTAAAGGATGGTGAGCCGGTGTGGGATCCTCCTCCGGTTAATCCTATCAACTTTGCCGTTCTGAGGAAACCCCCGGTCACCGACAATGAGGAAGGCGGCGATGAAGAAGGCGACCGCACCGACCCTCCTAGCCAAGTTTAAAATTTATCCGTTTTTGCGAGATTTGAGCGATCTGTACTCTGTTGTTTTGCTCCAAACAATGTTGATTTGTAACTTACTTTGTGCTTGGTTTTAAACTTTGTAATTTGACGGGTTCTCCTTAGGGCCGCATTTCGATAATTTGTTTTATGCACTTGTCTTGTTTTCTTGATTCGTTGCCTTTAGTTCTTGTATGTTGTGTGTTTGCGCCCCTTCTATTTCAGCGAGATTAAAAGTGTTGGCTCGCTAAAATAAAAATCCCTTTGGCCCGGGTACAGAATTTAATGCGGCCCCCTTGTTTCTGTGAGGTCGCTGCGATCTTGTGTCGAATAACTTCTAAAATTCTGACATGCGGCCCCCTTTGTTTGGCACAAGGGCTAAGGCGATCTCAAGGAAATAGTGTCTTGATTTTGAAAATTCCCGTTCCAGCCCCCCAGTTTTTGAGCAAGTCGAGGGCGAACATTGACTGGGACAAAAATTTGTTGTCCCGGGGTGAGCAGCGGGCGTGACTATGGAAAGCTGATGCTCTGACTTGATTGGACAGCTCCCTGACGGTCTTCTGACCTGCTCGATAATTGCGCAGTGAAAGTAGCCTTGAATCTTGGATTGCTCAACTGTCAGACATTTGACCACGTTTTTGAATTTCGAAATTTTGATAAAACGCGTGAGTGTTGTCCGCTAATCCCACTCGGAGCCTCTATAAGAGGGGGTGGTGATTCCTTTGTTCTCCATTACCTCTCCCCCTTTGTTTTTGTTCATGTCTTCTCCATCTGCAGGTGGTAGTTCAGTGCGTGTGTACAAGGCTCGTCCTGTGCGTGATGTTTCTCTTTTTTCCTTACGGCATCCCCTATTGCCAAAGATCATTTTTGGCGTTATTTTGATGTTGTGAAGCTGGTGAGGGAGAGAGGCCTGAACCAGGACAAGCTTGACGGTGATGGTTCCTTGCTCCGGATTCGGCTTTCCGGGTGGTCGGATTTTGTTTCTCCGCCCATGTTACTTTTCAACCTTACCCTGGTTAAAGAATTCTACTCCGTGCTGTCGGAGGCCTCACCGGGGGAGACGATTAGTTCCGTTGTTCTCCGGGGCGTCTCAGTTGACTTTTCTCTGGAGACTATCAACGCTGCCCTTCGCATTCCCGCCGTCAATCCCTCTGCTCATTATGAGGTGGCTTGGGACCTTGGAGATGCAGAAAACTGGGGAATTCACCTACGACACGCAATTCGTGAGCTTTTCCCCCACCGTCGCCGTCCTCGTACTTTGGGTCCTGCGTCTGAGCTGTCTCGTAGTAACCATGAGTGGAAAAGGTTTATTAACTCGTGAGCTCTTCCGTCAGCAGATTTTGAAGTGGTTACCGAGGCTGAGGCTTTACTTTTGCACGCTATTCGCGACCCCCAAGTGGATATTGATTGGGGGTCGTGATCCATCGTGAAGCTATTGCGTTTGCTATTTCTATGGACCCTGATCGCCGCATTCTGTACGGGTCGTTGATTTCTAAATTGTGTACTGATGTAGCCAGAGTGCCGGTTCATTCGTTGGATCGCGGCGGGTTTACTTGAAATTTAGTTGAATCGGTCTTATCGATGCTTTCCAATGTTTTTCCGTTGTTCGCATTAATGCTTAAAAAATTTATCTTGTGGCCCCCCTGTTTTTGGTTAAGCTTGAGGGAGTTGTGTCCGCAAGCTTACCGGAAACAACGATGAGCCTCTGTAGCTGAATTGTATTAGTCGGAACTAGCCTTTATTTTTATGAATAAATTGTTTGGGCTTACATATAATGTCTTTTCAAGTTATCAGCGTGCCAAGGTCTATTGTATTCGCGACCTTGATTGTCTTTCAACACATAAGTTCCCTTTTTGACAATCCTTGCGACCTGAAGTGGTCCCTCCCAGTTTTCCGATAACTTGCCTTTTTGGGCCTTATGACCCATAGCTTCTCTCATGCGCAAAACGTAATCTCCTACTGCGAAATGATGGTCGCGGATACGCTTGTCATGATGTCGTTTCACGGCCTGTTTGCAATTGAGCAAGCGACCATAAGAATTAATTCGCTTTTCCTCTGCTAAGTCGATGTCAAGCTGTCGGCTTTGTGGATTTTCGGCCTCATTGAAATGAGCGACCCTAAGACTTGGCAAGGCCATTTCTATTGGGGCCATAGCTTCCGACCCGTAGGTTAAAGCGAAAGGGGTCTCCCCTATAGTAGTTTTTCTCGACATCCTAAGAGCCCGCAAGGCCGCGGGTAAGTGGTCCGGCCATCTTCTTGCTTTTTCGTCCAGACTCTTTTTCAAGACGCTTAGAACCTGTTTGTTAGCGTTTTCGGCCTGCCCGTTGCCTTGTGGATAGCATACCGATGATTGCCAGTGCTTGACGTTGTGCTCTTTACAGAACTCGTCGAATTCCTCCAGGAACTGCGGCCCATGGTCGGACACTATTACCCGCGGCACTCCGAACCTGGTCCAGACTTAATCGAGCAAAAAGTAGATCACATTCTTTGTTTCGATTTTTGTCAATGCCTTAGCCTCGATCCATTTGGTGAAGTAGTCCACGGCCACGACCACGTATTCACATCCTGAGCGGCCTCTCTTCAATGGTCCTATTAAATCGATAGCCCACACGTCGAACGGCCATGCCGTGACAACAATGCTTTGTTCGACCGACGGTAGTCTGGGGATGTCTACGAACTTCTGACATTTGACGCATCTCTTGGCGTATATTCGAGCATCCTCTGCGAGTTTTAGCCAGTAATATCCGGCGAGTAAAACTTTCTGAGCGAGAGTGCGGCTATCCGGGTGGCCACCGCACATTCCCTCGTGCAGTTCCGCGAGTACCCCTTGAACCTTTTCGGGTCGCACACACCGCGACAAGGGTTTTGAGAAATACCGTATGTATAACACGTTGTTCATGAGGGTGTAGCGGGCGGCCCTCCTAATCATGGCCCTGGCCTCTTTAGGGTCGGACGGTTGAGCTCCTGATTCAATATATGCTTTTATTTCGTCGATCCAACATGGACTGGTGGGTTGGAAATCCAAGACCTCGGCCCGGTTGATTGCAGGCCCTGATAAGTTCTCGACCATGATCGCGGGATTACTCATTTCATCGTCGTCGTCGTCAATTTTGATAAGTAGTCTGCTCGGTGATTGTTTTCTTGAGGAATGTTGGTGAATTTACAATATTTAAATTCGCTTCCGAGCTTTTTGACGAGATCAATGTACTTTTGGAGAACGTCGCAGTGGACCCCAAACGATCCGTTGACTTGATTCACTACCAGTTGCGAATCGCAGAATACCTCCACGTTTTCGACTTTCATGTCTTTAGCGAGCTCCAGCCCTGCAATGTCAGCCTCGTATTCTGCTTGATTGTTAGAAGCGGTGAAGTCAAATCTCAATGCTTTTTCGATTTCCTCCGAGGTACCCGGTTCTAGCAAGATAATTCCGGCGCCGCAACCCTTGTGACTAGCGGCCCCATCAACATAGAGCTGCCAACAGTGACTAGGCTTTTGAGGCCCGGGTGGCGGGGCCGTACTTGTAATGGCGTTGGACGGAGAATTGGATTGTTCATCCGCTTGCTCATTAAAGCTTGTTTCTACAATGAAGTCGGGCAAAGCCTGGGCCTTGATGGACCTCCGAGGCTCGTATCGAAAATCAAATTCTGTGAGCTCAATGGCCCACCGCAGCAATCGCCCAGACAGATCCGGCTTGTGTAGGACTTGGCGCAACGGGGCGTCAGACGGTACAGTGATTGTATGCGATGAAAAATAAGCCCTTAATTTGCGGGCAGCTATGACAACACAATAGTCCAACTTTTCAATATTGAAATAGCGACTCTCAACGGGACTGAGAGCCTTAGAGATATAATAAACGGGTTTTTGGAGGGTGCCGTCCTCCTTGACAAGTGCCGCGGCTACAGCCCGGTCTGAGGCCGCGAGATACAAAAGCAAAGAATCTCCTAGGCTAGGACCGACTAGCAGTGGAGGGCTGGCTAAGTACGTCTTCAGATCTTTGAAGGCCTGCGAACATTCTTATGTCCATGAAAAGGTCTTGCTTCCTTTGAGGATTTTGAAGAAAGGCAAACTTTTTTCGGCGGATTTCGAGATGAACCTCCCCAGAGCGATGATTCTACCATTAAGTCTCTAGACCTCTTTGATCGTGGTCGGCTCGTTCATGTTCATTAGAGCCTCTATCTTCTCTGGGTTAGCCTCGATTCCTCTCTGGTTTACCATAAATCCAATGAACTTTCCTGCCTGAACCCCGAACGTGCATTTGGCGGGGTTGAGTTTCATCGAATGTTTTCTTACGTTAGCAAAGGTTTCTCGAAGGTCCGCCAGATGATCCCGACGGCTTGACTTCACGACCATGTCATCGATATAGGCCTCCATGTTTTTGCCTATCTACGAGCTGAAGACCCTGTTGACCATCCTTTGATATGTGGATCCTGCATTCTTCAGGCCGAATGGCATCATCTCGTAGTAATAGAGTCCACCCGCGGCTCTAAACGCGGTCATTTCTTTGACCTCGCTTGCCATCTTACTTGGTGATATCCGGAGTAAACATCCAGGAAACTCAGCATCTCAAAACCAGTGATCCCATCTACCATCTTGTCGATTCGAGGCAGCGGATAAGGATCCTTGGGGCAAGCCTTGTTTAAATCGGTGAAGTCTACGCACATCCGCCACTTTCCGTTGTGCTTTTTGACCATTACTACGTTAGCCAGCCAGGTCGGGTATTGAAGCTCTTTGATTATACCTGCGGCTAACAGTTTACCCACCTCGCCTTTGATGGCGATCTCTTTCTCCGCGGAGAACTGTCTTGATCGTTGTTGGATCGGCCTAAAGTTGGGATCGATGCGCTCAGATAGTGGAGCGCGACCTCGGCTCCACACCTCTCATATCGGTTACCTCCCAAGCGAAAGCGTCCCTATTTTCTTTCAAGATCTCAATTAGCTCCTCCCTCTCTTTTCCTGTGGTCTGCGATCCGATTTTTACTTTCTGGTCGGGATACTTTTCGTTTATGACTTATTCGATCAACTCATCCTCGGCTATGAAATCTGGCCGGTCTCACACCTGCAGTGTTTCAACCTCTACAGTCTTTTCAACGATTTCTTTTACCGTGGCGACCTGGATGATATTGGCGTGGAATTCTTCAATTCTTGGTTTTTTGGAATCGACCCTATTCTTGGTCATATAGTCGAGGAAAAATCCCGGTCGGCTCATGGCGACCCCAATATCGTCTCCTACGTGAAATTTTACCCTTTGGTGTGGTATAGACGCCACCATCTGGAACTTTTGCATGGCTGGAATCCCCAAAATCATGTTATAATAGGAGAGGGAGATCGATGACAAGAAAGGTGATTATCTCTGTTCGGCAGGGCTCGTAATCGCCGAGGGTGATGCTAAGATCGATGGTGCCTTTGACTTTTACGGTGTCGTTGGTGAAACCCTCTAACATTCCCAAATAAGGTTTCAATTTTGCTTCGCCGAATCCAATTTGTTTGAGACACTCAAAGTAGATGATGTCGCGACCTGCCCCGGTGTCGACCATGACCCGGTTAACCCCGTGCAGCTCATTAACTCCGATCTTGAGGATGATTGGCACCTCCATGACGCCCTTTGTGCTTGTTAGCTTGCTCTTAGTGAACATGATTCCTTTCTCTTTTTCTCCCAAGACTATCGGTTTCTCGAAACCTCGCGTGTTGATCGAGTGTATTTGCGACTTCAGCTTATTGTTGCTGGGGAGGCTTCCATGAATAACCTGAACCTCCCTCTGAAAGGTGCGAGGCGTTCGCCCCTTACCGGCACCTGCATCACCATCGCGTTTATACTTGGCGGCAGGTCCCTCTCTTATCAACCTTTCGATTTCCCTTCTTAGAGTAAAACATTTGTCAGTAATGTGCCCGTGATCTCTGTGGTAGTCACAGTATTTTGATTTATCGCGAGTGCTATCGTCGTCCTTCATAGGCCTAGGTCTCTCAATTTGCTCGCGAATTTCGAAAAGTATCTGAGATGATTTCGTGTTGAGGGGGGTGAAATCATTTTCATTGAATTTGTATGGCACCTTGGTTTCGCGATCTGTGTTCGCACTCTTACCACGTTCCTTCTTGCGATCGTCGCCGCGATCCTCTTTATGGGAGTTGGGCTCGGTTTTAGGTTTTGATTTTCCGGTGAGGGATGGCGCTTCGCTTACCCCCATCATTCTGGCCCTTTCCAGCATTTCCCTTAGGCCCGCTCTAGGGGGCCGCAGGTTAAATTCCGTTTTCATCGGACCCTTGCCTATTCCTGTGAGGAAGCAAGTTATGATGGCGTTGTTAGGAATGTTCCTCGTTTGATCATAGATTCTGACGAACCGTTCGTAATAGTCCTTTCCTAATTTGTTTTCGCCCATGCGAACCTCATAGAGATCCTCGATGGTTTTCTTTGGTCTGCTTGCTGATTCAAATTCTCTCACGAATTTTTCAGATAGATCCTCCCAACTTTCAATTGATCCGTGAGGGAGCCCACGGACCCAGGAGGCGGCCCTATCTTGCATACTTTCGACTAGAGCGATACACCAAGCGGACTTGTTCTGGGTTGCTAGAGTGATGCGACCCTGGAAAGCTGTGAGCCAATCGTGTGGGCATGTGTTTCCACTGTAGTAGTTGTAGCTAGGGTAGCTGACCTTTTCTTTGTTCATGGGCAAAGTTTCGACTATCTTCTTGGCGAGCATATCGATCCCGGAGATAGGAGAAGGCTTTTCGGTGGGCCTCGAACTTTTTAGCTCATCGAGCTCTCTCTTCATTATTTCCATCTCTTCTGCAAGGATCGGATCGTGTTCTGAGACCGCTTGATTTCGTGACTCCTCCTGTTGGGCTCGCTTTTCCCTTATTATCAACCGGGCATCCCTTTCATTCCTTCCTTCCTGCCGAGGTATCACTCCTCTTTCTGGGAGGCTTAATCGTCTTAGAGCCCGACCCTTTTCTTTCTCACCCAGCCTTTTGAAGGCGGAGCCTCTTTCTCTACTTTCCTTGGAGTTTTCGCGGCTAGGTCGGGCAGGGGTTTGGATGATCTCCTGCTCTCCCTGGCAACCTTTGCGACCCGAGGACTGGATGCTCTCCTCAACTTCTACCCTTTGACTCTGACGCTTTTTCTCTTGGTGCCTTGTGGTGGGGGTCGCCCCTAGGTTGGGTTGCCTCCCGGACTGGCAAAGGTTCTCGGCCTAGTGCCACTAGTCGGGAATTGGTTAAGTACATTCTTTCGACATACTTGGCATACTCTATCATTTATGCGATCTCATACTCTTCTTGCAACCCTATCACTTTCTCTAGGCACGTCCCGGCTGCGTTGCGGCCTAGGTGCCACAATGGCGTTCTTTTCTCTGCGGGCCTCTTCTAGGGCCGCGTGGGCTTCTCTGGACTTTGATTTCTGATTTATGATGTTTCGAGCATCGGCGGCGGCTAGGGGATCCCTTTGTGGCCTACTTCCCCCAGCGGTGGGGTTGTCCAGTGTCTCTCCAGCGCCCTCGGCGCGGCTTTGATTGATTGCGCCCCCTTTATCTGGGGTAGGGGTATCAGCTTGCCCTTACTTCCTGCCATTGCTATGGATGCAAGATAGCGAGCCAGAAAATGGTGTCGATTTACTGACTGTTACCTACTCTGACAACCTGTTCCTAGTTAGTGAACTACTCCGTCTGATAGGTTTAACTGCTCCGCACAGTGTCCTCTGTCGAAGTGGTTTGGAGGGTTGTTAGTTGTTGTTCGGCCCTCTGAGAGTTGGTGGGAGAATGTGCTCGGACGGTGGCAACTCAGGCGAGCTCCGGTCAGTCGATACCAATTTCTGGGAAAAAAGGTGATGATTCAAACGCAATCATCCCAGAGACGGGTATAACCTTCGGTAGGAGAGGTATTGTTCGATAAAACTTGTTTTAAATTTATTTTACCGGAACACCCCAAGTATAAGGTTCGTAGTATAGGGTGTTACCGAGTCGTCCTAAGGGAATCGTACAATTATCGGATTAAAATATAGCTATTACAAATAATGTCACAACTTATTAACTAAAATTAAATTTTATACTAACTATAATCTAAAAGGCAATGAACAAGTAAAAACGCTAATGAACAAGTAACTTCGATGAACAAGTGAATTTTTAGAAAAAATAAAGATTGACAACTAGGGTTCTAACACTAATTAACTAATTAAACGTAGCAATTAACAATTGTTACGAACGATTTCGGTTTATCAAAGGTTTAAAAGGACGGTAAAACAACAAGGATCCACCACACAACAATCACACAACCATTTTTATGATCTAAATACGATTTATTGGTATGATCAATCACAATTCGACTAAATTCCTTTAAATCGAATTCTAGGGTTCTTGTTTTCTTTTCCAAGCAAAACAATTTAACATTCAACACAAGATCATTAATTCGTTCCCAAATTAAACAACCCAATTAACATCACATGATTCCTCAAAATAACATTAATCGTATCGATTGAAAGGCTCTACTATTGAATCATATTTCCATATAAATTCAAAGCAACATATGGTTTTATTGACATTCCTATCTAATAAAACGCTTAACAATCAATCCAAGATCAATCGATAAATAAAACGATGTTCGAATCATAAATAAAAATAAAACTAACGAATCATGGTTGTGATGACGTTGATGTGGTTTCATCCCGTTGCTCTACCGCGATGTGCTTAGCCTTGCATGCTTGTGATGATCCAAGACATGATGGAAGAATTCATCTCTTTAGTTGTTTTTGGTGCGGCCGAATTCTCGAAAAGTTGCGGCCGATGTTATAAAATTGCGGCTGTATTGTGTATGAATAATTAGGGTTCCAAAAAGCTGCTGTTTATATAGAAAAAAATAGGTCGGCTGCTTCTTTTTATGTCGGCTGCAATTATTATGAATTATGGGATAAAACTTCTAAAATTCATATCTTGAGTTGTAGAACTCCAAAAATTATGATCCGAACGTCATAAAAAAGCTCTCGGAAAACTCTACAACTTTCATTAAGGACTCTTCTTCAGAAAACGCCTTTTTGATCAGCCCGTTGTATTACGAGTATATTACGACATTTTCCAAGTAGTTTCAAAACAGCATCCAAACTTGTAACGCTCATATCTCGGGCCTCATAAGTCGGAATGAAGTGATTCAAAATCCTGTAGAATCCTCTCTTCAAGCCCTACAAATCTTCTCTTGAGGTCGAGAGTCAAATCAGTGTATATCATATCAAGAACTGCATCGGAAGTTCGGCTGCTTGAAAGCTTCATTCCAAGCTTTATCTCCATCTTCCTTCCATTTCACTTCTCTTCCAAGCAAAACCTCATCATTTAATACTCTTGCATGCCAAAATATGTATCTACAATATAGGAAAATATACCAAAACGTAACACAATCCCAAAATAACATAACATCACAATTTAAGCACATAAATCGTTACGTTTTGAGATTTAACTATTAAAAACATCATTTACTCAATATTTCAATATAAAGCTCGATTTCTATGAAAATAATACGAATATGGGGGAAATTGATATAAAATATATGCATAAAAATCATACAATTTGACCCTTAACAACACCCCCACACTTAAACTTTTGCTCGTCCTCGAGTAAAACAAAACAAGAACATACCATCAAGAATCCACATAACCTGACACGAGATGTAGTCAAAATCATGACAAGCTAGTATTCAGTAAATCGACCTCACTCGGTGATTGTGTGTGAAGAACCTACTAAACTTCCACCGATCCTCTCTCGATATAATACATCAAGCACTAACGGTTATCCGGTCAACTCGAACGAAAACTTCATTCTATCTACAAAGACTTACCTTACAAAAACTAATTACCAAGAACATAGTAACTAACTCACAACTAAACTCCTTTGCTTAGTACCAAGAAAATACCTTTCGGGTCTCTACCGGGTTTAGATCAACTTGACTTAGAATTCCAAAAAAGCGTATATTTTATATTTCCTATCGTCGCGTTCAAAAGTATAACACACTCCCCTACATTAGAGGCTGTCACCCTGAGATCACTCAATCCCTTACCGTCCAAGGTAAACCACACTCCCCAATTGGGGCAGTATCCAAATGGACTCGAGGTGATAGATATAAACAAAATTCCCGCAAAGAAATTTTATTCATTTATTATTTATAGATATATATATATATATATTTTTATATTTCAAACTCTTTGGAAACTCTCGGTCAAGTATATTTCTAACACATTCAAGACTCTCAAAGTTCTCAAGAACACTAAGGTACCGAAATTCTAACGTGAGTATAGCACAAGTTCTTAACTTTCATTAATGCTAAATAAGTGTTATCTGCATCGAGAATTGGCTATCCTTTAGCTAACCGGAGACTATTTTATATTTGGCTCTTCATCTAATAGGTTCGTGAAATGAAGTTCAAGTGAGTATCAGATCTACCAAACCTATTCTTGGAACATGATATGACTACTGATAACAACTAAAGGTGCCAGATTATAAAACTAGCATGCCAGTGAAATGTTACTCAGGACAAAACAAAAATTTTTGAAAATTGAAGCACTTTTCATAGAAAATTATAAAAATATGAGCAAACGAAAGTAGATACATAAATCATCTATCCCCTCCCCCACACTTAATTCACATTATGTCCTCAGAATGTGCAAAAATAAAGTAGAAGACAGCACTTAGCTGGTTTTGACGTGGTTGTCGAGCTGTAGATTGGCAGTGGTCAGGCCGAAGCATAAATGAACCGCTGCAACTCGTAGCACGGACGGACAACACTAAAGATCGCTCAATAGTATCTCGCAACACTCGACATAGCATATAATCTCGGGACAAAAGGGGTATATGAGTAAACATGTACGCAAATAAAGCATTCACCATAACCAACACGTAACTCACCACGTTTTATTCCTAAAAACCTAAAAACCTAACGACAAAAAGAAAAGTAACTTAAAAGACTAGGCCGCCGCCAGGGAGCGCTTCTTTATTGTCATTAGCTTGACAAAGATCTCAACATCAACCCGGATCGGGCCACTTTGGTTTGATCGGGGCTACTTCTTTATCGAGTCGAGTGGAGAGCATCGGTGTGGTCACAAGAAACAACAAGTCAAGTGCGCGACTAAGTCTTGGACTTTAGCCATCCGACAAAGACGATTCTCTTCTTTGTGTTGTTGCTTAATTTTGGCACCGGCATACTAATGGGTGCGGGAGTCGTGGTAGAAGCATCTTTAAGATTAAGGGCAATAATGTCATCATCCGAATTAAAGAAGTCGGATGGGATCTCATCACAAATCAAGACATCGGTCATGTCAACCACCTTCTCGAAAGTATAGGACTTCGTGTGTTTCATAAGGCATCCGAAATACTTTTTCAATCTATGACCATTTACTTTAAAAGGTTGTCCGCCGTACCCTTTTAAGGAGATCGCTCCACCCGGATGAACCTCGACAATTTCAAATGGTCCGGACCATCCGGACTTAAGCTTGCCGAAAACGGATGTAATCCGGTGTTGTAAAGCAAAGCCATCTCTCTTACCTTGAAATCTCTATCTTTTATCTTTGCATCATGGAGCGCCTTAGTTCTCTCCTTGCTCGGCTTGGCGTTCTCGTAGGCCCGAGTCCGAATTCATCAAGCTCATGTAATTGCAATAATATTTTCTCCCCACGCGAGTTGGCTATCGAAGTTTAAGAATTTAATAGCCCGAAGCTCGTGCTCCACTCGACGGTAGATGGCAAGCTTTGCCATAAACCATTTGAAAGGGCGACGTACCCATAGGGGTCTTGAACGCAAGGTGCGATAAGCCCGAGAGTGCGTCGTCCAACTTCGACCTCCGTTGGTTCTATTCGAATTCACCGTTTTCTCCAAAATCCGCTTTAGACTTCGTTGCTCACCTCGACTTGACCACCGGTTTGAGGGTGGTATGGTGTACCAATTCTATGCGTGACACCATATCTCTCAAGAATTTTATCCAAAGGTGGTGCATTACGTAAATGCGATCCTTCATCACCGATAAGGGCTCTAGGACGACCAAATCTAGTAAAGATATTCTTCCGCAAGAATTTCTTTACAACCTTGTGATCATTGGTTGGGGTGGCTATGGCTTCTACCCACTTGGAAACGTAGTCCACACAAACCGAATATATTTGTTAGAGCATGATGATGGGAACGGTCCCATAAAATCAATGCCCCGTACGTCGAAAACTTCACATTCCAAGATTGGCCTCAAAGGCATCTCCATCTTACTACCGAGTCTCCCTACTCTTTGGCATCTATCACGCCTTTGCAAAAGGCTTCATCTTTAAACAAAGTAGGCCGGTAAAAAACCAAACTTGAAGGATTTTTGTGATCTTGTCTTTGGTGCTCCGTAGTGACCACCGGCGGGACCACTATGACATTGCTCCAAGATATCCAATTGTTCATGCTCCGGAACGCACCTTCTAAGCAACCCGTCCTTGCGGACTTTAAACGATACGGATCCTCCCATACGAGATACTTTAAATCGCCGAAAAATTTCTTCTTTTCCCGATACGTCATTTCTTCTAAATGCCCACTTGCTAAGTAGTTGGCGTAATCGGCATACCACGGCCTCCCGCCTACAGCTTCATTAATTGCTCGGTCGGAAAGTCAATGCCTATCTCCTTAGGGATTTCGCCACCCTCATTCACTAGGCGAGATAAGTGGTCGGCTACAACATTATCACTACCCTTCTTGTCCTTAATTTCAAGGTCAAATTCTGTAGTATCGAATCCATCGAGTAACCTTGGTTTAGCGTCTCGCTTTTCCCATAAGGTAGCGTAGTCTTTGCGTGATCCGTCCATACTACCACTTTGGACCCTAAAAGATAACTTCGAATTTGTCAATAGCAAAAACGACCGCCAAGAATTCCTTCTCGGTAGTGGCGTAATTGCATTGAGCCGGGTTCAAAGTGCGGCTAGCATAGTAAATCGGCCCGAACTTTTTGTCAATTCTCTCGCCCTAGAACCGCGCCCACCGCGTAGTTAGAGGCATCGCACATTAATTCAAAAGGTTTAGTCCGGTCGGGCGCGATTAAAATGGGGGCACTTTGGTTAGCTTATCCTTTAAGCTATTAAAAGCTTTCTTACACCCATCATCAAACAAGAACTCCACTTCCTCTTTCAACAAAGTTGGATAACGGCTTTGCTATCGTCGAAAAATCTTTAATGAAACGCCGATAGAAGCCCACATGTCCCGAAATCCTCGTACCTCCTTCACCGTCTTCGGGTACGACATTCTCTCAATGGCTTCTACCTTAGCCTTATCCACCCGAATACCATCACCGGACACCTTGTGTCCCAAAACAATCCCTTCTTCAACTAGAAAATGGCATTTCTCCCGCTTAAGCACCAAATTTTTCTCAACACAACGTTGGAGTACCATATCTAGATTCTTTAAAATTTCATCAAAAGCTGTCGCCATGGGCGAGAAATCATCCATGAAGACCTCCATGCATTGCTCCACAAGTCCATCAAAAATGGCTAACATGCACCGTTGAAAAGTCGCGGGTGCATTGCATAAACCGAAAGGCATTCTCGCGAAAAGCATAAGTGCCGGATGGACACGTAAAAGTTGTCTTCTCTTGGTCATTAGGGTCGATGGCTATCCGGAAGTAACCGAAATATCCATCGAGGAAACAATAATACTTATGACCACTCGCCTTTCAAGCGCTTGGTCAATGAAGGGCGGGGGGGAAATGATCCTTAGCGGTGACTTCGTTTAACCGGCGATAATCAATGCAAACTCTATAGCCGATCACAAGGCGTAAGGCAACTTCTTCCCCTTTTTCGTTCTTTTCCACGGTAATGCCTCCCTTCTTTGGCACAACTTGAGTAGGACCGACCCACTCACTATCGCCGGCTATGGCATAAATAATTCCCATGTCAAGCCATTTGATAATCTCCTTTTGACAACCTCCTGCATGTGCGGATTCACCTCCTTTGAGGTTGTCGACCTTTTTCGCTCCTTCCTCCGTTCGAATCTTATGCATGCACACGTCCGGGCCGATTCCTCGATATCGCCCACCCGCCATCCGAACGCGAGGATATGTTTCTCAAGCACTTTAATTAATTCTCGCTTCTTGTTCCGGCTCGAGTTTAGATGAGATGATCAAGGGCAACTTATCACCGTCCTTAAGGAAGATGTATTTTAGGTCTTTGCGGAAGTGGTTTCAACTCTAAGTCGGCGGTGGTTGCTCATACTAGATTTTAAGGGACCACCTTTTTCCTTGTGAGCTTGGACCGGTTGATCGAAAAACACCTCATCTTCCCGAGGTGTGACCCCGAAAGGTATTGAATGACATCATCTGAGGAATCCTCCCGTCGGCTTCCGTTTGTTCTTTCTTATGCTTAACCATCTTCTTAAGTTCTTCTTCTTCAAGCTCTTCTCGCAAGCCGCTCCCAATCATCCAACTCCCAATGAGTAGTTTCTTTCCGAGAATTCTATTTCGTCCCAACTACCCATTAAAACTTCCTCCTCTCGCGAGGTTAAAGTCCGCTGGTTGAGCTCCTTCAAATCATTGCTTGCTCATCCCCGGAATGTCCCGCATTTTCCGTTCACTCATAGGCTCGGTATGCGCAAGTTGTTGAGACAACTCTACAAAGTGATTTCTCGCCCGTTCGTGAATTATAACATCCAGGGCTCCTATCTCCGTGAGCTCTTCATCGTGGGTCGAATTCATCCCCATAGATTGCTTCAATGAATGAGATCTCCGGCTCGAAGCTTCCACGAACTTTTTCCCCGCTCGAGGATAATGGAAGTGTCCCCTACTTTCGAGTGATTTGGCCGGTTGGAAGTCAATGGTGGAGGCGAAGTGTTTAAGAAAGGCCGGCCCGAGAATCGGGGGCATCTCCTTGTCGACCGGTAATCCAAGTATGACCCGGTCGGTTGGAAAAACTAGATGTTTAACGTGAATAAGGACGTTGTTAACACAACCCATGGCCGCTAAACGGCTAGTTCGGTCCACTAACGAAGAGAGACGGGACGCTCCTTTAGCCTTTTGTCCAGCCCGAGACTCTTGCGGACGTTCAATGGCATTACATTAACGAGGCCCCCGAATCGCATAAGACATTGTGGAACGTGTGGCCTTCAATCGTACGGGAGATTGAAGGTCGTCCGGGGTCACCTCGCTTGATTGCAACGCTCCGTGAAACCGTTGAACACTCTTCTCTTAGCACTTCCTCTCGCCATTCCCTTTAGCTTCTTCTTACTTCCACATGCATCCTTAAGATACTTAGAGCATTTAGGCATCTCAGTTAATACCTCAGCAAGAGGCATAGTCACCATAGTATCTCTAAGCATCTTTCTCACTCCATCATACTGGTTGTCAGAATTCAAGATATTCTCTCTTTTCCTTGCTAGATAAGGAAGGGGTTTCGAATGATTGATTATAGTTTGATTTTTAATGGCTTCGTCCTCCTTATCCTTCCATCTGACAAACTTCTCAGTTTTCTTTTTAGTCAGGGGTTCAGCCTCCTGACTTCTCTTTTCAACATCCTCATCACTATCCCCCGAAGAATCATCACCACTCGGCTCTTCCTCACTTTGTTGCTTTCTTTGGCATTTAACTTCGATTGCCCCCTCCCGAACTTATAGCGTCGGGGAGGGGCTACTCGTTTCCCGACATCTTTTCGGGTCCAAATTTGTCTTACCGCTTCGAGGGTGACCGCATTCAACTCCTCCTCTCCATACTCCCACCGAGGTGTGATGGCGGTGCAAGCATTGATATCTCGCCTTGGGTTTTTATCTGTATAACTCGGCGGTCTTCCTTGAGGTCTCGCTTGCTTGTTGATCGGCCATCGACCAATCTGTCTCTTCATCGTCTTTTGACCGGTGGCTAGTGTTTTCACCATGTCAACTAGCTCATCGAATTTCTTCGAGAGACGTAGGTGGGGCATTGATTTTGCGTTTGGGCCCGCTTACCTTGGGGTCTTGGGTTATTGGATGCACCGGGCGGTGTATAATAACTATTCCGCGGATTTCCCGAAAAGTTGCGGTTTTGAGTTTGACTCGATTGACCGAATTTTGACCGAAGCCTCTCGAAAGGTTGATTCGGTTCTCCATGGCCTCGCACTTCCTCATTCATCACATTCCCGACTTGTATGCCCGAGTGATTCACATCTCGCCGGCCCTTCTTGTCGCTTCATTTGTAGATTGGCTAGTTGCTTGTTCATTATTTCCATTTGAGCAACTAGCATCTTTGTCTCGAGTCACTTGCGGCGGCCTCCTTTTGCTTCCGCTAACACGGGTCTTCTTTTGAGTTGCCCACATGTTATTCTTAGCTATCGTTTCGCTACCCTATATAGGCGGCATCATCTCCTCCTCCTAAAAACGATCCATGAGTTTGTGGAATCCAAGTAATCTCTATTGGGTTGCGTAACACCCGATAGAATAATTCTAGAAGCTCATGTCGAGTATATCCATGGTTAGGGCATTTTCTCATTAACGATTCAACCTCTCCCAAGCCTTTCCCACACTCTCCACTTCTAGTTGCTCGAAAGTGGCTATATCTCTTTTACGTTCCATTATCGTTCCAGGTGAAACGAATTTCAGAGCAAAGGCTCTTTTAACATCAGCCCAGTTATGAAGAGAGTGATGGGGTAAAGACTTAAACCATCGATTTGCTTCACCCCTTAAAGCAAAGGGGAAGAGTTTCAATTTAACAACTTCTGTAGGAACGCCAGGGTAGTGACCCGCTTCACATATTTGCACAAAAGTCGACAAGAAATCATGTGGGTCTTCTGCAGCAGTGCCATGGAATGAACTATTTTGGACCATCCCCACAACTCCATTCTTTAAATCAAAATGCATCCCTCCCATCTCCGGAGGCCGGATTGGTCTATGCCCTTCCAAGAAATCTTGATCAAGATATGGCGCATAAGGGTCTTCTTTGCGCACAACAACACCGCCCGAGGCCGTTCTTCGCCGCACGTTCGAGGTTGTTGTTGCATCTGCTGGTTTATCCAGGCTTGCTGCTGTTGTTGGTTCTGCAACATTTGCATCAGAATTTGGTTTAATTGAGCGGGATCTTGGTTATTATTCCCTTGGTTCTCCGGTTCGTCATCACTAGAACCGTGTTCGCTCATCTTGTCGAACTTTGAAATAATCTTCTTCGACAATGTCTCGCTCGGTTCGGGGTTAAAGATAAGAATTCCCTTCTTACTCCCGGTTTGCATAAACCGAGAGAAGCGAGAAAAGGAAGAAATCAACCTTAGGGTTGATGAGAGGCTTAGAGGTTTAGAAAGAGAGAAGAGACTGAAAAGTGAAATTTTTCAGAGACTGAACTGGCGTTCAGTGTAAGTGGACGCTAGTTCAGAGAGGATTCAAGAAGTGAACGCTCGTTCAGAGCACTGAACTGGCGTTCAGAAGAAAGATGGAAAAAAAAATAAAAAAAATAAAAAAAATTAACTAACCCTAAATCTAAGGCTTTTATAACAAACTAAAACTAACAACTAAATAAAATTATGAAACAAAATTTATAAACTAAAACTGAAGTAAAATAAAAAAAATAAAATAAAATAAAATAATAAAAAAAAATAATAATAATAATAATAATAAAAATAAAATGTACCTGCTAGCACTTGTACCCTGCAAAACAGAGTTAGTACCGACACAAAAACTATGCTAACAAATAATCCGACAACCGTTACCGATTCCCCGGCAACGGCGCCAAAAACTTGTTCGATAAAACTTGTTTTAAATTTATTTTACCGGAACACCCCAAGTATAAGGTTCGTAGTATAGGGTGTTACCGAGTCGTCCTAAGGGAATCGTACAATTATCGGATTAAAATATAGCTATTACAAATAATGTCACAACTTATTAACTAAAATTAAATTTTATACTAACTATAATCTAAAAGGCAATGAACAAGTAAAAACGCCGATGAACAGTAACTTCGATGAACAGTGAATTTTTAGAAAAAATAAAGATTGACAACTAGGGTTCTAACACTAATTAACTAATTAAACGTAGCAATTAACAATTGTTACGAACGATTTCGGTTTATCAAAGGTTTAAAAGGACGGTAAAACAACAAGGATCCACCACACAACAATCACACAACCATTTTTATGATCTAAATACGATTTATTGGTATGATCAATCACAATTCGACTAAATTCCTTTAAATCGAATTCTAGGGTTCTTGTTTTCTTTTCCAAGCAAAACAATTTAACATTCAACACAAGATCATTAATTCGTTCCCAAATTAAACAACCCAATTAACATCACATGATTCCTCAAAATAACATTAATCGTATCGATTGAAAGGCTCTACTATTGAATCATATTTCCATATAAATTCAAAGCAACATATGGTTTTATTGACATTCCTATCTAATAAAACGCTTAACAATCAATCCAAGATCAATCGATAAATAAAACGATGTTCGAATCATAAATAAAAATAAAACTAACGAATCATGGTTGTGATGACGTTGATGTGGTTTCATCCCGTTGCTCTACCGCGATGTGCTTAACCTTGCATGCTTGTGATGATCCAAGACATGATGGAAGAATTCATCTCTTTAGTTGTTTTTGGTGCGGTGAATTCTCGGAAAAGTTGCGGCCGATGTTATAAAATTGCGGCTGTATTGTGTATGAATAATTAGGGTTCCAAAAAGCTGCTGTTTATATAGAAAAAAATAGGTCGGCTGCTTCTTTTTATGTCGGCTGCAATTATTATGAATTATGGGATAAAACTTCTAAAATTCATATCTTGAGTTGTAGACCTCCAAAAATTATGATCCGAACGTCATAAAAAAGCTCTCGGAAAACTCTACAACTTTCATTAAGGACTCTTCTTCAGAAAACGCCTTTTTGATCAGCCCGTTGTATTACGAGTATATTACGACATTTTCCAAGTAGTTTCAAAGAACAAAGCATCCAAACTTGTAACGCTCATATCTCGGGCCTCATAAGTCGGAATGAAGTGATTCAAAATCCTGTAGAATCCTCTCTTCAAGCCCTACAAATCTTCTCTTGAGGTCGAGAGTCAAATCAGTGTATATCATATCAAGAACTGCATCGGAAGTTCGGCTGCTTGAAAGCTTCATTCCAAGCTTTATCTCCATCTTCCTTCCATTTCACTTCTCTTCCAAGCAAAACCTCATCATTTAATACTCTTGCATGCCAAAATATGTATCTACAATATAGGAAAATATACCAAAACGTAACACAATCCCAAAATAACATAACATCACAATTTAAGCACATAAATCGTTACGTTTTGAGATTTAACTATTAAAAACATCATTTACTCAATATTTCAATATAAAGCTCGATTTCTATGAAAATAATACGAATATGGGGGAAATTGATATAAAATATATGCATAAAAATCATACAATTTGACCCTTAACAGGTATACATTGAAGAGCACTACGAGAGACTCGTGATAACACTACCTCACTCGACGTGATGCCATCTGGGTGATTTCTTCTTCGGGTGATAACTCTGTTGATTTTGGGTGGGCTATGAAGGTGATAATCAGCCTCTCCGCCGTACTCAGGCTTTTTTGGGTGATTTATTCATTGGAAGGCTGGGAGATTATGACGTTCCCGGTAACGGAGCCAACTGATAATGTATAATATTATCACGGTGGCTTTGCGGTGGTGGTGAAGGTGGATATCTGGCTATTTTTGATAGATTTGTGATGGTGGTGGCCGGAGAGGCACGGCGGCGTTGTGGTGGAATGAATGAATACTAGAAAGAATTAACTTGACAAGAGTTTTGGCATCTTTGTCTATTTTTTGCATATATCTTCTGAAATTACACAAGCCTTCCTTTTATAGGCAAGGGCAAGAGCTAAGGGTACGGGGTAGGGATAGATAAGCCATGTACAATGACGTCTAGCGAGCAATACAACTAGCGACGTCGTTATGAGGTTGCTCGAGTCGCGATCTGCGAGCTCGCTTCCTTACTTTATCTCGACTTCCCCTTGATCGCTCCTTTCCCGGACTTGTGCCATCTCTTGTTGGTTTCAGACTTTGAACGCTGGGCGGCCCCCTGTGCGACTAAGACCCTACAGGTTTGCACGCTTGTCATGAGGTTTCCATCCCGCGACCCTAACCAGATTGTTGCTTCCGGCGCTGTGGCCGCGTCCCGGCTCCATCCTGGTGACTAGATGGGCGGTTTCCGTTAACACATAGGTATCGGCATATTTAGACACATCATATCGCAATGTGTAGGCTTTCGGATAAAACGAGTAAACTTGCTGGCCTTTCTAGAGGCACCAGGAGTAAAGGGTACTCATGGATGGATAACTTTGCTGGCCATTAGAGGGCACCAGGAGTAGAGGGACTTCACCAAACACGTATACTATCGGGACTAGCCCGTGGCTATTGGTGTGATCCCCCAATAGGTTGCACCCAGATACTTCGTGGTGAGTAGCATCATGCGTAGTGCCCTAGAATGCGGATATAACAAAGATAAGCTAAGTTAGAAACAGTTAGTCATGACATGTTGATGAACATGAAGTGAACGCTAGATTGAGTCGGTTTCATAAAGATAAAAATTTAACTTAAAACATGTTAAGGAGCCTTAGTTAATTTGTAGCTTCTACCTCTTAGTGAGTACTTTGTACTTACCTCAAATGCATGTTTATTTATGTGTTTGGGGGAGAGAAGATGAACAGGTCGACCATGAGCTTGATGAGGACTTCGATGATGACGTTTGAAGACGCCGGAGTTGGAGTTGTTTATTATTTATTGTCTTTCCTTATTCTTTTGTCACTGTTTTGGATTCAAGTTCTTTAGTTGAACTTGTTGGATTTGTCTTTCATAGTTTTGAAGATTTCGTATTTCTTTTAAGTTTCATTTGGATTTCTCTTGATGTAATAAGTTGCATTTCTACCATTTAGTTATTCTTTCTATTCTTGGTTGTATAGAGAATTTTACCCAAGTCTTTTGCTTCCGTTTACTTTATTTGATACGACGTAGTAGAGGCTTATGTGTAATATTAGATTTAGTTAATATTATGCGTGCCGAACATTCTATTTTCGGATAAGGACTCGGTGTCCGAAAACGAGACGTTACAATTTCATTTGGAACCCAATAATATGGACTACCAGGCTCATTATCTATTGAAGTAAAATTTCATTTGGAACCCAATAACATGGACTTATGGGGAGAAAAATATATATAGTTAATAAGCTTTTTTAATACTAAAAATAGTTTATGGATTATAATGTGAATAAGTATTTCGCCTAATCACTCAACTTTTGGCATTGGAGGGTGAGATTCACGCGTCCACAATTATATTTCTTCGCCATCAACTGTGATTATTTCTTTGGGAAAAAAGAAAAAAAACTGTGATTTTTTCTGGGTTGAGATTTCGTAACCTTCTGATTTGAGTTTTATATGAACAGTTTTCCAAAATGAAATTTTGTTGACCCTATTCAAAATTGTAATCTGTCATTTATATATATATATATATTTTTTTTACTTCAAAAATCCGAAAAATAATCAATTCAGGGGCCACTTGTGGACGTGTGGATTGATCATGTGTATATAATAGCGCTCAGTGCTTTAGTTTGTCCATGAATGGCGTCAACAAGTAAAAGTAAAAGCATTCTCAAGGAAGACTATCAGGAGGAAGAGGTATATTTTTGTCGTGATTGTGAGTTTAATGACAGAGTACTCGTAGTAGAGTTGTTGCGAAATTGGATGGCAACCATAGTGTTTTGTGTTTGATTGTTTTACTTACTCTGTGTGCAGCTCGGCCATTTTGATGATTTTACTCTGGCATCATCATGGGAAAGGTAATCCATTGAAAATCCTAGTTGTTTAGCATTGCAGTCTATGGATTCACATGTTCAGGAGAATCATTAAACGTGATAAAGTTGTGATTTTTGCACAAAAGATCTGATATTGTGATACGATTTTTTGGCTGTAGGTTCATATCTGAGATAGAGGCTGTCTGTCGGCAATGGTTGGCTGATGGCCCAAAAAATTTATTGGTATGTATGTTTGGTTCCTTACTATGCTTTCAATCACTTATTACAGTTTGTTGTTGAACTTTCTTCACCTTTGCTTCGTATCTAGACTCTAGAGAACAGTAAAGTAAGTTTGTTTACTTTCATTCTTATGTAAAGACGCCCTCCATCCTGTAATATAGGCCTTTTTTCCTTGCTATTTTTATCCCATAATTTAAGTGTTTTTAGAACTAATTGACCATTCATTACCTTTTTTCTTCATCTTACCCTTAATTCACTTTTCATTGTTTTACAACTATTGCATTAATTGATAGTCAAAGAGTATTATAGATTTTTTCGCCTAAGATTTAAGGTATTCATCCACCATCTAATTTCTGTGAAAACTTCTCAAAAGATTTGTATTATCGGGGATCACTCCATACTAGCTTTTTATATGTGCCTTTTTTTGGTTTAACCAAGCATTCTTCACTTCTGTCTTTTGTTGCGATGCGTTTGTTTTTGTTTACTAATTTTTCTTTTTTGTGCCACTGAACTAATATCTTTTAACTTTATTGGCATCTTAATAAAATACTAACAAAAAGAATGATTTACTGACTTTCGGCTAGTACTCTAAACTTAGTTGTCAAAGGAACGCCTAAGTCATGCATTAGTGAGAGGTCGAGCATCTCAGGGACCATTTCTTCAAGGAACCTCTCATAAATTTCTGTGGTTTATGTTTTAATATTTTATTTGGTAGATTTTGTTTGTTTTTGTCTTTGATGTCTTGTAATCATAAATACTTGTAAGTCATAAGCCGACAAGGGTGTGCTTACTTTCATATTCAATATAACAAGGCTATCAAATTTCAGGTCATGATGTGGGTAATGAAGCTAACATGCTTGATGGTTTCAGCTATTCTTGTTTGCCTGCGTTTCAAAACAAGGATCTCATTCAGTTTTCTCGTTTATTGCCTGACTATGTCAGGCGTCACCTTTTGTTGCCTAGGCATTTAAGCGCTAGGCAATGGCTAGCCTCGTCGCCTAGCACCTTGATAACTATGGTTCTATGGTAATAGTTGATACAACTGTAACATCAAATTTGGATTCCATATACCTATGTTTTAGTTTTCCTTTGACTTTCATGGTTGGGACAGGAGGTTGTGTACTCATCCACAGTCTTCTGTGATAAACCAATTCTTTCAGAGGACGAGAAGTTGCGTGTCTTGTCAGATTTATATATTGACTGCTGCTTTTCAAAACCTTTACCTACCTTGGTTTTTTGTTATCAAAATGTTGAATATCAGTTGAATTCCTCCTCCTATCGAATTATGTATCTGTCCTCCAGCTTTGATCTATTTTTTCTTGTAGGAAAAAGGTGCTGTTTGTTCTGATATCTCTAAGAGTATCTATAAAGTGAAGTCTGATCTTAAATATGCGCTCAAGAACTATATTATGGAGTACTATTTTGAAACCCAGGCAGATGGTAAAGGACATGTTACCAAATCAAATGTTTTCGAGTAGTATGTTCTTTGTCACTCTCTTTCCTGAAGTAATTGTTTGTTCAGGAAAAGGTATGGACTGGATTTCCACATTGCATGATTTGCAGCAGTCATTTGGGGTGAAAGATTTTCTGGTGTGTTAATCTATATATTCTCCTCGTAAGCTTTTGGCATGCTTTCTTGCCCAGGCATACCGTTCTTGCCGTGTTATTCTTCTTTTACTTGTCATTAGGTCATAGCTCCCCAGAGTGCTAGCGGTGTAGTTCTTGACGCACCAGAGGCTAGCAAGCTTTTAAGTGCGGTGGCAATAGCTTTGTCAAATTGTTCCAGGTAGGTTGTTGACTTAGTAATTGATTTCGTTTTTTAGTGCTGAACTGCTGATTGTAGGGAAGGTTGTCTCAATTCAAGGGCAATTTGCCATTCCATCTCTATCCCAGAGTTGTAGGCCGACATGGGCAAGTGTTTTTTTGGGTTAAAACGATTTTATTAAACTTTTACTGAAAGATATGTTTTATGACACTTCTCCTTTTGTGTTTTTTTAGCTTTGTGGTTATGGGTGGTTGTGTAATCCCTAACTCTTGCTACTGAGTTACCGGATGCACTTCCCTTTTAGTAATTTTAGGATAACAAAATATGGACTTTCTTATTTGTTCTTTTATATGTACAGCCTTTGGCCTGCATTTGTTCCTGTGCATGACCCCTCTCGTAAAGCCTACATTGGAATTCAGAGTATGGGTACAATATTCACCAGAAGGTTTGAGGCAGATCATATTGGCAGCCAGGTCCCGATAAAGCTTATGCATCTGGAGGGATTGTATGAGCTGTTTGTTTCAAAATTTGTGAGTTTCTTTTTGCTCACTACTATGGATTTAGCCATAGAATGTGATGGTTGTATGTCTCATAATCAGGTGCACATACTGTCAGTTACATTGTCAGTAACTGCATATATCTTTGTTTCCCCCTTCTTTTCTTGGTATAAGGAAGGGAGCATTTGTACACGCGTTTTGACTTACCTATTTTGGTTAAAATTTACTCCTCAATTCTCTTGGTATTTTGCATTCTTCTTGCTTTGAGAGATTAACAGCCATTATATCAACTTTGAAGAGTTGAATGACACAAAGCGATTAAATGAAACTCTTCTCTCTTATTCAAAATATGGAGGAATAGGTGGTTTGAATAGTAAACCAGGGAACACCAAATGGCTAGGTACATTAAACCTGACTGCTGTAATTTAGCTGCCTACTACCTACCTGATTGTAGGAATATAAAAAATGTAGAGGGTCAAGTGGCAGTGGATTAATTTTATTCTTTATGTACAGTTTGGTCTTGATACCATTTTTACCTTTATTATCAGGTAGTTAGGAGGTTGTGTTACTACAGCCTTATTAGTTAATTGTGTATAGCTGTCTAGACAGCCATTTATTGTAACCTTTCAGCTGCTGGTGGTTTGCTAATTAAACCACTTTCTTCTATTGATTAATGGACAGTAGAGAATATTTCCTCTTTCCTTCTTTCTCTAATCTCTACACTAACTAAACAACTATTTACATAAAAGGTGTTGTAGTATGTTTTGTTTACATGTATAAATTACCTACCTCCCCAACAATTTAAGCTTTTGAAAAAGATGGTACTTCAACATGGTATCAGAAATGAGGCCATGGGTTCAAGCCTCATTGCCAACATTGTCTTCCCATTTATATTGTTCAAGTGTAATGCCCCTTTGTTGGCCTTGTTGTGCCCTTATATGCCTTTGTGTGCCATGTTGACCCATGCTTTTTGGTATAGGCCCGCTTTTGAGGGAGAGTGTTGAAGTTTGTTGTGTTTAAATGTATAAATTATTTACCTCCCCAACAGCTTAAGCCTTTGGGAGAGATGATAATTCAACAAAACATACTAAACATAGACAAAGGAATTGTACAGAATAACCCGCACATTACAAATATTTATAACTAATATTTCTACAATTTTGTATCTTCAAGTGTTGTCTGACTTGTGTTCATTTACTTACAGATATTCTAATACCGATGGGCTTTTATAAGCGCCTTTTTTGTTGTTTGGCATATGGATTTCTCATTTACATAAATGTTTTGTCTCACGCTGAAGGTTTACACTGCTGTGGACTTGTCTATGCATTTATTCAACGTCCATTTTAGGATGAAGCTAACCTACAGAACCCTTCCCGCTGCTGCTGATGATGAAATGCAAGGGTCTGATGCTGATCAAGTGGAAACTGGTGGGGCACCTGAACTTCAAACTCGTAATAAAATGCAGTGGGACGATGATTGCCCTTGGAGTGAGTGGTACTCTGCAGAGGACCCTGTGAAAGGTAAATCTGGTGATGAGTGTATTTTGTCATTTGTTCATTCTTTTCTACCTATAGAATGGATGGTAGGTGAGACGATCTGATAAGTACTCGAATCCATATACGTTCCTGAGTTCCAGACACATCCCACTTCCACTCTGGTCGAGGCTGGCCCTCGGTTTAAGACAAATCAAAGAACGGGGAGATCCTTCTTATCTTATGAAAGTTCTTACCAAATTAACTGAAGAACGTTGAAGTCCATCACTTTTCTTTTTCCCTTCTTCTGTATGCCCGTATTGCCCTAGTCTCTTAGGAACCGCCTTTCAGATGATGGATGCTATATTATTTAATTAACCTAGCTGATGCTCTTGCTTCCAAGAGTGAGGTGGGTTCAGAACGTCGTGAAGAAGTTAAGTTCCTGTCTACCATTGGTGTTAACGGTAGGTTTGTGGAGGTGGAGCAATTATGGGAATAATTTTAGCTGGAGAACCTGTTGATAATTTAGGGTCTTTGGATACTTAAAGAATGTCTCCCATCCCCCAACATGGTAAACGTTTCGTAGTGCGTCATAATCACCAGGCCAAGATGCGGTTGATGCACATAAGCATAGAGTATTCCTCGCCATAACTATGACGGATAGAAATACCAATTCAAACGGCATGGGATGAACCCTTGAGTATGTAAAAGCACAGTTTAGGCTAATCAATCCGGCCCAAGCCGATTTCGTTTGTAAAACTGCCATAGGAATTCTGACTTTTCAATAAAGAAGCGATCTGATCCAACAAGAAAGAGAATCTACTCTCTATAAACGAATGCACCAGCATTATGTTGAAGGGCAAAAATGTGAATGATTTTGTTTACCTGGGTAGCCAAATGTCTGTTGCCTGCTAGTATTTGACATATTTGTTTACGATCAGTCGATCACTAGAATATTCTTTTGCTTTGTGAATTGCGATCTAGGATTCTTTCTACCTTATGATTGTCGTTGTTGCATTTTGTTCATGCTTCCAGATCCGCTGGAAGTTGTCTGGCTGGGTAAATTACTCAATATCACTCAATCTTTTTATGCAGGATTAGAGTTAATATCCGTGTGGCAGGAGAAAACTATAGAAAGTTCCATGGATATGGCTGAACTAGAGAACGTCTCGCCCCTTGAAGCTGACAAGTGGTTTATATCTCCTAATTTGTCATATAATCTGTAAGAAGATTGTACAGTGTATTAGCTGTTCTTAGATCCTTACAGTTTTCTTGCCTGCAAAAGCTTGATGTAAGAATTTTAGGAAGACTTCGCTTGTGTTATTTATCTGTTCAACTGGAAGTGTCTTTTTTAGTCTGGAAAAATAGGATGGTATCTATAACTAAGGTATGAAAGGTACTGTGCAGGGCGACCTTTTTTAGCTAGGCATTGGATTAATCATCATTCGTTCTTCATTCATATGCTTAATTTTGTAACACTAGCTGAATAAGCTCACATTTTTGGATTTTTTTATTTTTCACACGCTTTCTTGAGTTCAATTATATGCTGTTAGTGGAATGATTTTGATAAATAAGATGCCAAATTCTGTTCTGCAGTGGGAATTCTGCAGTGGACACAATAGGATTTACATCACAATTGCGCCTTTTGGTTAAAGCATTGCCTTCGGCCTTTGAAGTTAAATTTATGGAAGATTTTGTGTCAGGTTTGAATATCCTTTTATGAATAACGTTTCCACATTGATATTGCATGAGGGGAGCATGTTCTAATTGTGTTTTGAGTACAAGCAAATTGGTTTCTTATGTGTTACGCCATTAATTAATTCTTGAAGAACACAAACTTAAGTAAATTGCTGTAGCAGTTGAAAGTTCGAGATCAGATGCTGTGAAGTCTTCAGCAGTGATACCTCCACCCACGGTGCTTGATCGTGTGCTTAAAGACCTTTTTCATGACGGTATATGTTTTCTTTCAACTTTTCTATCTTTTACACTAGTTCTGTTTTTCTTGTTACATATTAAAAACAAATGTGCTGACTGTGATCAAATAACAAATCAATGCTTCTTATTAGCGTTGATATGATCTTTGTGCTAAAATGCAAGTCACCCATCACAGTTTTCAAAATTTAGTCTCTTGGTCCGGTTCTATTCTGTATTTGATCAACTGATCTCATCGTGCAGCTGTTGAAACAAAAGGGGACTTTGTGGAGTGTGAACACAAGAGCTCTCGGGCTATCAAAGGAGCCCCTCTTCAATCACTTTTCTCCCAATTTTGTTTGCATGCTCTTTGGTTTGGAAGTTGCAATATACGTGGTACTTTTATAATTATTATTATTAATATATTGTTATTTTTATTATTATTGTTGTTTTGTTGTTGTTTATGTGTTGTTATTATTACTGCTTATACTCTTTCATTCTTCTGCCCCCCCCCCCCCCCCCCCCCCTAACTCTTGTGGACTGTGTTGCTTGAGTTAGCAATTGCAGTACTTTGGATAGAGTTTGTTCGAGAAGTCGCTTGGTGCTGGGAGGAGTTACAGCCCTTGCCCCGAATGCCAGTTGACGGGACAATTGATTTGTCTACCTGTTTGATCAACCAAAAACTACATATGGTAACCCCTGATCATATTAATTATTTTATCCTCTTTATTATCGAAGCACAGTACTTAAGAATCATATTCTAAATGTTTAATGTTTTCTTTGATATTGCCTCTCTTTGTTAGGTTGCGTGTATTGTGACCTTATGTTAGGTTGCCTCTCTTGGAAATGCTGCTTATATTAGTGATTGGTGTTGACCCCGTTGGTTCAGATGCCTATCTACTTGCTGCTCTGAATGAAGCGAAAGTTCTTATTTTTGTATCTAATAAAACAACAAGAGAATTGAGGAGTAGTGGATGTAGTCGTTCTAAAAGATTTTTTGGCGATAGAATGAATTTAAAAAAAAATTATGTCTTCTTTGTCTACAGAATAGCTGAATATAATTTGTTCTTAGTGTCAATCACTAAATATTGTTTGAATTTCCTTGCCTCCAAATAGCTTTGAGAATTCCTTGCTCATCTCCTATAAGCTACCTACATCTAGATGACAATTATTCCATAGGGTAAGGCTTTGTAAGGGTTGGAAGGAATTCATAAAGTTATTGAGTTTCTCATTGTATTCAGCTTTCAATCTGTTTCAAAAAACGTATTTCAAACTTTGCACTTCAAAGATTGGTACTGGAACATGATGTGCTTCCCTTGTCTAACCTTATATGTTGCTTGCCAATGTTTTCAGCTTGCGATATGCATTGAAAAGAAGCGTCAACATGGCAAAAAAACAAAAGATGGTAACAAAGAAGAGGATTTTGATTCACCCAATGCTATGGTATATTCGATAACTTTTGTACCCTATTCTTATATTTTTTATGAATAAGGCAATCTAATTCTTTCATGCTTTTAATACTTGAGCTGTTAAGTGAGTTACCTTACTAAACTTGGTGGATGTACAGGGCGATCCAGATACTTCACTGGAGGTCAACAAGAATTACAGTGGGGAACGTGACAGGTGAAAAGCAAGTGAGAACTCCTTTACATATGCTGTTTGATCATGTAGATTCTGTTAGCTCCAGTTCGTCCTGATGTTGTGCCTGGAGGGAGATTGATTATAAGATGTTTGTTTATTTTGGTCATCTTGCCGCATTCATATTGTGACTGATAATGTTCCTGCATGTTACGGAATAAAATATAAGGGTCTAGTCCGTGTCCTATTGACTGTGGTAATATTTAGACAGTTTATGCCGTGTCTAAATCCTATTTTAGTTTTAGGATAGAATAAGTAGATGTTTATCTTAGATTAATGTATTTATCCTGTTTTGAGTATTTATCCCTTGATAGAAGGGTTTATCCAATTGTACTTTGTACCTCTATCTAAAGAGGCTTTCATAACAGAATTTAACAAGCTTCCAATCTTATTAATTCAACATGGTAGCAGAGCCATCTACATAAACTTTCTATGAAATTTTTGAACGCTAACCGTGAATTACTTTCCACCATATTTGATATGGCTTCCACCTCAGAAATGAAACCATATTCAACTATAAATCCTTTACAGCCTATAGCGCCAATGACTTCCGTTAAATTAAACGGTAAGAATTACATGCTATGGTCCAGGTCTGTTGTTGTCTTTCTTGCTGGACGCGGCCTCGTCCTCCATCTGAACAGCGATAAAGCTCCAGCTAATGATCCACGAACATCATCATGGAAACAAGATGATGCCTTGATCATGTCTCTCATGCTAAAAAGCCACTACTTTACCTACAAACGATTAAGGAGATGTGGTCTTGGCTTAGTCAAATGTATTCAGGCACGGAAAATTTAACTCGCATATATGATGTATGCAAGTTTTATTTCACATTTGAGCAGGGAGACTTGAATCTTGAAGACAACTTCTCACAAACTATGAGTATACGTGAGGAGCGTAATCTGTACATGCCCCTATCAACCGATGTTCCTGTGATGGAAAAACAAAGGAACGATATGGATGTCATTCGGTTTCTTGTGGGACTGAAACCAGAATTTGACCCAATTCGGGCTCAACTTCTTGGAAGAACAGACCTCCAATCTTTACCAGAAGTATTCTCTCAACTTCAACGTGCCAGCATAAACAAAAGCTCCTCCACAAATCATGCCTCGGATGATACAACCCTTGTCGTAAATTCAACAAGTACAAGAGGAAGAGGTGGACGTGGAGGAACAGGAGGCCGTGGATCTAAAGGTGGAGGACGAATTGGAGGTCAAACTGTCAGGAAGTGCACACACTGTGGGAGGACGAATCACAACGTAGATTCATGTTGGATTCTCCATGGCAAACCTCAAAGTGAAGCTTATCAAGCCCAAACTATGCCAAGCCAATAACATAGTGTAGAAATATTAATTAAAACTTGTGTGTTAATTTAACTAATAAGTGTAACATTTGTTTATATTCTGTTTTAGCTTGTAATTAGTCTTTATGATCTTAGGTGTTTACTGGTTGTGATTATACAGCCGTCTTTGTGTCTTCTGGTTAACCTCTCCCAACTTGCATTTATTACACACTGTCTAGGACCTGTCTGGGACCGTTGGCTCCTCTTGTGGTTTACTATTTAAACCACTTCCATTCTTGTAAATCGTAAGTGAAATTGTAAAGCAATAACATTATTCTTTTCTCAAGTTCTTACAGCTACTTCGATCTTCCATCTGATAATTCAAATTTTCTTCACCTAAAATGTCTGGTGACTCTTGAGCTTCACTGAGATTACTTCAGCAGGAAGTGGGTCATTACCGGCAGTTGGGAATCCAAATATCAGCACTTCATCCATTGCAGTTAACAAACTGAATGGAAACAATTATCTCATCTGGTCCTGCTCAGTCAAGATGTTCATTGCTGGACAAGGAAAGATGGACTTGCTGACAAGTTGCAAGTCTGCACCTGCTTCAGATGATCCAAAATTCTGACAGTGGGAAATTGACAACAACTCAGTCATGTCATGGCTCATTAGGTCCATGACCCCCAACTTATGTGAGAACTTCATCCTCTATGATTTTGCTCCTGAAATCTGGACATCAGCAAAGGGGTTATACTTCAAGGCTGGCAACACTTGTGAGACCTATGCTATTAAGGCTAAATTACAGGAAATAGTCCAAGGAGATCTTGTTGTCACCCATTATTACAACTTACTGACCAGATCCTGGCAACAATTGGATCTGGTGGATGGCATACAGTGGTCATGTCCTCAAGATGCAAGAAACACAAAGAGGCAACAGAAAAAAGACCGTGTATTCAAGTTCTCGGTTTGTTGGATAGTAATATGAGTGATAATCTAGAGAGTCATAAAATAAATAATTTTGATGAAACAGAATGAGATGGTGATAAGGTTCAAGATGAGCATATAGAATCTGATCCTACAGAGTCTACTATGAAAAATCCTGAACCACTTCCGGTAAAGAGGTTTGAAGGTAAGGTCTATCATAGAAGAAAGTCCACGCAAGATATAGAAGCGTGTAACTCACTTGACAACCAACTTCTTCTTCAGAATCAGTCTGATTCAACAAATCCAGAAAAGCAGAAGGAATCACTCACGGGGTCTAAATTTGTAACAGTTAAGGAAGATCCTCTTCTTGATGTTCTTATAGCTATCAGAAAAGCACCAAGGGCATGTACTAAGCCCCCCTGGTATTCTTTGTCTTATTTTTTGAGCTTTGATAATTTGTAACCTAATTATAAAGCTTTTTTAACTACTGTGGCTTCAACTGAAATACCTAGAAGTATACATGATGCTCTTCTTGATCCTAAATGGAGGAGAAGTATGCATGATGCTCTTCTTGATCCTAGATGGATGCCTTGGTGAAAAATGGGATTTGAACTTTGGTTGATCTGCCTCAGGGGAGAAGGCCTGTGATATGTAAGTGAGTCTTCACCAACAAGTTCAATTTTGATGAGTCTCTTCTGAGACATAAAGCTAGGTTGGTGGCTCGTGGTTTTCTTAGACACATGGTATAGATTATTCTAAGGGGCATTTTTTTATTAAGACTGTTTGACCAAAGATGTTGGTCAAATAATTTTTTGGAAAACAAATGTTGCTTAGATAGTCTTCCCCATACTTTTTCCCCTTACTTGCCCAAAATACCCCTGAAAACGAGTTTAGACTCATTATACGAGTTTGAACTCGTTACACCAAACAAACTCGTTATTCGAACTTTGAACTCGTTACACGAGTTTGAACCCAAACACCAAACAAACTCGTTATTCGAACTTTGAACTCATTACACGAGTTTGAACCCAAACTCGTTATTCGAACTTTGGCTCGTTACACAAATCGAACTCAAATCACCCATCTTCTTCAACCTCAAATCCATCGCCGGAATCCCGTCGGAAACACAATTTCTAACTCGATACACGAGTTTGAACTCATTACACAAAAATCGATTGACAAAATGAAGAACCCGTGCCCAAGAACTCGTTATTCGAAGAAGAAGAAGAATTTGAAATCAAAGAAGAAGAAGGAAGAAGAATTTGAAAGGAAGAAGAATTCGAAGAAGAATTCAAAGTCGAAGAAGAAGAAAAAGAAGAAGTAGTAGTATGAAAGATAAGGGGGTTTGAATTTTGATATTCAAAATTCGAATTTGGGGAAGGAGGGAAAATTTGGGGGTGATTCAAGAGGGGGCAAAATGGGTAAACCATTAATTTCGGCTTTTTCCTTTTTTTTAATTGCTTTTTGGTCCAAAGACTATTTGGGCAATGTCTTGTAAAAAAAGGACTATTTGAGCAATTCCCCCTTATTCTGAAACGTTTTCACATGTGACAAAATTGAATACTATTAGAATTATCTTTTCTATTGCTGTCAATTTGGGTTGGGTTTTAAATCAGCTTGATGTGATAAGTGCTTTTCTTCATGGAGAGTTGAAGGAGGAGATTTATATGAGGGCTCTCCCCCCCCCCCCCGTATTTGAGGAAAGCTTTGGTGGGAAAGTAAGCAAGTTGCAAAAGTCCTTGTATGGACTCAAGTTGAAGACATTGGGCTTTGTTAAAGGACAATCTGCTCATACCTTGTTGGTTAAATGTTCACAGGCTAACAAGTTGATCGTCATTATTATTCATGTAGATGACATTATCTTGAGAGGGAATGATCCCGCTGGAGCTAAGGGTGTTTTGCAATGGAATTTGAGATCAAAGATCATGGACCCTTGAATTATTTTCTAGGCATGGAAGTGGCAAGGTCAAAAGAGGGTATGGTTGTGTCCCAACAAAAATGCATTTTGGATTTGCTCAAGGAGACTTGGTTGTGTGATTCCAAGCCAGCTAGAACTCCTATGGAATGCAATCTAAAACTTGGCAATGTTGACAGTGAAGAAGTTGTTGTGGGTGTTAGGAGGTACCAAAGGCTAGCCGGGAAGTTGATTAATTTGTCTCATATTAGACCTGATATTTCATTTGATGTTGGGGCTATAAGTCAGTTTATGCAGAATTGAACTCAAACATCTTGATGCTGTGCATAGAATTCTGAAGTTTCTGAAGTCTACTCCAGGGAAGGGCCTATACTTTAAGAAGACTGAGAGAGTGTAGAGGTGTTTACAGTTGCTGACTGGGGTTTTTGCACCAAAGACGGACAATTTGTTCCTGGTTATTGTGCCTATGTGTGGGGAAATTTGGTGACTTAGAGGAGTAAGAAACAAAATGTAGTGACAAAAAGTAGTGCTGAAGCCGAATTTAGAGCCTTAGCTCTAGGAATTTGTGAAGCTTTGTGGATAAAGATGGTTCTGAAGGATTTAAAACTAGATGTTGTTGTAATGCCTGTACGGCTTTTCTGTGACAATAAAGCTGCGATTGACATTGTTAATGAACCCGTTCAGCATGATCGTACCAAGCATGTGGAGATAGATCGCATTTCATCAAAGAGAAATCGGAAAGTGGCTGATGGTCGTACTAAGGCGTTGGCAAAACCCGATTTTGATGCTTTTGGAAGCAAGTTGGGCATGATTAACATCTGTGCTCCAACTTGAGAGGGGTTGTTGGAAATTATGTTTTGTTTTATGTTTGAGTCGGCCTTAGTGTCTTAGGGCTTAATTATGTGTGTTTTATTTTACTGTTCTATGATTTACCCTTGTTAACTAAAATAGAAGGTTTCTTAGGCGCCAAGGTTACTAGGTCGGCCTAGGGGCTGTGAGGCAGCTAGGTGCAGCCTATTTATTCCAGTTTTGTAACTCTCTGTTTTGAGATATCAATAAAAAGTTTGTCTTTCATATATTTCCACATACTTTTATTCTTAAGAACCATTATTCGTTTTGAGGCGATTATCCATAATTTGGTCTCCTTATATTCTTTTCATACATGTCAGCAGCAGGACTGTATTGCCAGTGCTTGTCTTCTGTTTAGCACTGCTTGTTCATTTGTTTTTTCATTAATAGTTGCTGGTTCTTTTGTTCGTTTTTGCTGTTTTGTGTAGCACTTCTCTGTTCTCATTAGCTTCTCTGATCAGTAGGTTCATTATTTGCAGATTTTTTCTTCAATTAGAGAGCATGTGCATGATTAATTTTTAATTACAAGGCTTTGCTCATATGCACTCTTTGACTTATCACTGGACTATTTCTCGTCTGGTGGAACTGTTTCTTTGATTGGATTTAACTTTAACTCGGATGGATTTATTTGATTTGCAAACCTGCTGTGTTTCTTTGGGCATCATCTGACTATATTCGTCATTACTTGTAACATAAGGTGTCTACATCAGATCGTCTGGAAAATTTATGCAAAAGCTACATTTTTGTCCAATTTCATTTCCTCTTGAGACATTTAAATATTTTCTGATACTACGCCTTCTGATTGCTTCAGGAAAGGATCTGCTGGGATTGTTGGTATGATGCTTTTGAATTCACGTCAACTCATGCATGCTCCAATAACTCAGGTAGTTTTGAAATGTTTGCTAAGTTCTGCATTTCCAGCAACCTTCCATTTTGCAATCTTCCATCTGTAAGTCTCAAATGACAAAGCGAACTATGTGTGTAATAGGATCCTCCTCTAATGACTGAAGACATGCACGACGAACGACTACAAGCTGTTGAAGCCTTTAGTAGCTCCACCTATGTAAGCTCACCGTTTTGGAATCGTGATCTAACAAAAATAACTATTGTGACACAAGATTCCTTCTCTCTAAAGAACACCACATCCTTTTAAAATTTCATTGATTAGTTCACCTAAATTTTGATCTTCATAGTTGAACACATATGAAACACTTATATTCGTGCATGGTCAATGACTGTATGTTCAGCACTTGTGTTTTTTTCCTCATAGTTATAGAGCATTTATTATGTCATTTGTCACCAGCAATTACATACTTATTAGGTTAAAGAAGCTGAAAATTTGCTAGAGTACACTTTCTTGTATATATACATGAAGAGATTGATAAAGATTTGAATAGAGAGAGGAGAGTTCAAATAGAGAGATTACAGAAGCTAGCCCTTAGCTACGGAGCCAAACAGCCACAAACTTAAACTTGGGCAGCAACAACTAATTAAGGCAGCTGAGCCTAATTAAAAACAACTAAAAAGATACCAACAGATAATATCTTTTCACTAAGTATAATAATGTATACACATAATCTACCTCATTAAACTTTTACACCCCACTCAAGCTTTGTAGTAGATATTTATACAACCAAGCTTGCTGCATAACTCTTGAAATCAACTAGGAGGAACATATTTTGTAAGAATATCAGCAATCTGAAACTTAGTAGGAACATAGCTGAGACTTATGGCTTGACAATCCACTTGCGCCTTGATGAAATTTCGGTCAATGTCTCTGTGTTAGACTTGTCACGATCAACATGGATTATCAGCCATGTTAAGGGCTGAAATGTTATCATAAAAGATTATGGTAGGAGCATTGAAATCCGTATGTAATTCCTTCAAGACTTTTCCAATCCAGAGACCTTCACATATTTAGCTTTAGCACTACTCTTGAAATTGTGGGTTGTATTGTCCTTCTCCAAGTAACAATTTAGCCCCCGACATAAATAGAGTAGCCTGTCAGAAAAGGATCACGTGTAATCCGCATCATTTTAAACTTCTAAGTCTGCTGATATTTTTCTTAAACCACAGACCTTGTCCAGGATTCGTTTTCAAATACCGCAGAATTCTATACTGTGCTTAGTTGGACAACGCATATTCTTCCCCCAACGCCATCCAGGTTCTGCTTCAGCCCTATAAGCAACGTGAACTCTGTCATTTTCAATAATCTCCTTAAATTTCCTTGCGTCATCAGCACAATTCTAGGTAAATTCATCGAACAAATCTCGCTGCTGCCGTGATCTAGAAAGTAGTATCGAGTTATAGTCATTTAACCTTGCTTGACATATTTGATCTGAGCCTTTATCTCATATATCTCAGAAGTATTGTTTTGTTTCGAATACAACTCCCCGGCATATTTCATGGGCAGTATCATAGAGAAGAAAATTCTCGCTGTTTTCAGGGGTCATTGATCTAATCCACCAAGAAATGACAAGGTTGTTTTCAGAATCCCATAAGACCCGTACCTTGAACCTTGTATCACTATGCTCAGGTGCAATACTGCTACTCTTTAAATATTCAATTTTTCCCTGGCCTGTGACAAACATTTTCATAGACCTGGACCGTTGCAAGTAGTTTCTGCTATTAAATTGATGGACAGTGATTGTGTTGGTACTAGGGTCGGAAATTCCAGACGAGTAGGGCAGACCACTTGAAGCACTTGTTACTTCGGCTGTAGAAGAGATCGATGACGAAGACATATTTGCAATAGGATTCGGATCGAGAAACTTTTTAGATTTAGAATGGCTATGATACCATGAAGAGATTGAGAAAGATTTGAAAAAACTCTTCTTATTATTTGAAATACTAGAAAGGAGTGTTTAAATAGAGATATTACAGAAGCTAACCGTTAGCTAGGGAGCTAAACAGTCACAAACTTAAACTTGGGTGTCAACAACTAATTAAGACGGCTGAGATTAATAGAAAACAACTAAAAAGAAAGCCAATTGATAGAGAAATAAAAACAGATAATGTCTTATCAACAAAGTGGTACCTTCTCTTTTAGTTTGTATGAGTAATATTTTTAACACCTCATTAATGTTGAAGTTCATGTACTCTGGTAATGGCATGTTGAGAAGGTGGAAGAGAATATTGTCTGATTTGCTGCCATACCTGTTGAGCATGATGAGCAGCTGACAGACGTGCCATATCTGCAAAGTAGATTTCTAATGTACCTTAAATAACAACGCTATTGGATGTGGAAGATGTTGCCATTTTTCATGTTTTCTTTTTATCTGGTTACTTTTCCATAAGCATTTAATAGTAATATCACTATACTTATTTTGTTGCTTGGCAAGTAAAAGATGCCTCTCTCTTGAATTTAATTGTTTTCAATGAACAATGAATGACATTGATATTGGTTACAGAGTTTTTCTGCTCAACTGGAGAAGGAAATATTGTCGTCAGGTATGATTGGCTCACCATTTAAATTTGCATGATCATTCTATACTTGCCCCAAATTGAAATTTGTATGATATATTGTTCCAACACTTTAGTGCATCTAAATATTTCACATTGAAAATGATGTATTTGGAGGAAAAGTATCTCCATTGTTCATGATGTAGAAAGTACAACATCTCACTAACAGGAGCAAGGTGCAAATGGCAGCTTCTTGTGTCCTTTTGTTGAATTTCATGCTCAAATAATGAAATGGATCGTCTATTGATTGCATACATTTTCTTTGTTTCTAAGTTGATGTGTTATCATCTGAACTAGACATGTCAGCATTCAAAGCAGCAAATCCTGATGCAGTCTTTGAAGATTTTATTCGATGGCATTCTCCAAGAGATTGGGAGGATGACAATAGTGGGGAGATGGGAGTTTCCCAAACCACTTCTACGCAAGTTCCAGATTCTCTCCGTGATAGTCAAGACAAGCATAGTGGGGGGATAGGAGGATCCCAAACCAGTTTTGCGGAAATCTTAAACAAGGATTGGCCTCCTAGAGGAAAGCTTTCTGAAAGGATGTCTGAGAATGGAAACTCATGGCGAAAGATTTGGAATGAGGCTTCACCTTTGCCGGTACGCGAGCAGAAACCACTGCTGGATCCAAATCGAGAGGGAGAAAAGGTGTGTCTATATTTATCGTCTTCTTCATTAATATCTATTATTCTATTGGCAACTAGCAGTGTAGAGCATAAAACTTCATCATCTATTACATCTCTAGGAGCATTTTATTTCAAAAAATCGGTAGAAGTTACAACTCTAACGACTTCCTAATCCATCACATTAGATGCTATGACAATCGCCCTTAATTTAGGTTTTGTGAAATCTCTGACTTCCTTTTGAAATCTTTTGCTGTTCATGTTCCAACAGTCAGCTGCACTAGCTCCATTTGGAAGTTCCCTTTTACCATTGATCCATAGCTCTCGTTCATATAATTTGCAACTGCTGAACAGATAATCAGGGGACCTCCCCCTTTTATTTGTCATGGCATGCATAATTAATCATAATGAAGACTCCATTCGATGAGTCTCTGCCCATTGTGGAATCCAACAATTTAGCCACAGTTTTGATGGATACTGTAGAACGAAATAAAAATAAGTTATTTATATTTTATTTACTTACGACTGCTGCCTGTGTCGTTGGTTGGGAAAAGATACAATATTGTGCTAAAGGGCATAAGTCGTTTTCAAATTTTCTTAAAGGGGTCTTGAGGCCTTCTTAAAATTTTAGAATTCCACATCATATGCATTAATGCCAAATAAGAAACAAATGCCACCTCAGATTCACAGCTCAAATTGAAGGCACTATGGGTTGACTTCAACTGACGTTAATGGCAGAGTAATAGATGCATGGTGCAGGTGTTTGTGTGTTATGGAATGCAAAATGCCTACAAATTTGCCACGGAATTTGGATTCGATTTTGCATGCCTGAGCAACTTGTTCTGTTTGTCAACA
Source organism: Gentiana straminea (assembly GCA_036785695.1). Lineage (NCBI taxonomy): Eukaryota > Viridiplantae > Streptophyta > Magnoliopsida > Gentianales > Gentianaceae > Gentiana > Gentiana straminea. Next base: position 5,698,879 of record JAVUPR010000385.1, on the reverse strand, counting down.
ATTGGAGGAAGGATTTCCATTTGAACAAAACATTCATATTTAGGCTGAACTACTTCATTGTTGTGAACCTGTTCTGATGACCATCACCATATTTCTTTTGCATCCCTGCTTGTTTTAACAGCAGCTAAATCTTCAAAAGCACATGAACTTGAGTCGTATTGAAGGTTTGAACCACGTGCACTTCTAGTTGTGGGGCTTACATTCTTCTCTGAAATAAAAGTGGCGGTGTAACATTCTTAAAAAATCCACCACTGCCACTGTGCTTCAATCGTGACGAATGGTAAAGCCACTTGAAACTGCCTTAGTCGAAGCCTAAGATAAGCCCTATAATGGAGGCCCCAAAGTGGAAGCCTTAGGAGAAGCCATTAAAAATCCCAATGAAGGCATCTACTACTAAGAAGCCTCTGGCGTTGAATGTCAAGCCTATGTAGTTTTAATAATGTCAAAGATGATGTGCATCTAAGGAAAGAGGGAGTTGCGGGCTGACGAAGTGGAATATTAAGATGATGTGGCACTTTCAAATCTTTGTTAAGGGCCTTGAATACTTTTTTAAATTGTAAAAAAAAATAAAAAATATGATGTGTGCCGTTTTGCATTTTGTAAGTGCGAAATCTTTTAAAGAAGTTCAGGGCGGTGCTTGATAAAAAGGTTTCGCGTATGTGAGGAGACCATGATCTCCGTTAAAATGTCTCATTATGGCACTTTTTGAACTGTAATAGGTTGTCCATTATCTGGAGACATTGCGACCACATCAAGTGCTGGAGCAAATGGTTTGTACTGCTTTCAGGGCATCAGCTGATACGTTAAGCCAGACTACATTTGGTGACTTAACAATGATGACTACCAAGATTGAGCAACTTTATGCTACCATAGCTTCCAGCTTGAGATTCTTACAGGGTATTCGTTCTTTTAAGATGTTCTAATCATAGGGGTGCAGCTGTTGTAAGAAGGCTGTTCCAAGTGAATGTTTCTTGTCCATCCATTTATACTCTCTTTCACACATGCACACCCTTACTATGAGAGAGAGAGAGAGTATACATGGATTGCATCCACTTGGTACCTTCTTACAATGGTTTTTTTTTTTTTGTTTTTGGTATACTTTTACTTCAAATTTTTTCCTAATCTCATATGATGTGTCGTAAGCATACTCTCGTCGTCCTGAACTGCAGGAAAAAGTATGTCTGCTCAGAATGAGGTTGTCCAAGATCTTGATCGGCTTTGTGTAGTTTTTGGACATGTTGAAAAGTTAATAATTTTAGCAGCATCACTTCATCGTAAGTTCTTGCAAGCACCGCGATTATCAGGAGCAATTTTTAGCAACTTCTTCAAGTCTTACCTTCCAACTATGGGTGTGGCACTTTTGAACAATAACACTGAGAAGAAGGTAATTTGCATCATTATTCCAACAATGCCTCTTCTTTTTCTTAGCTCTCTCCCTCGAATAGGAAGATTGGGTTTTTTCGGTTCTATATATATATGTCATGTTTGCGGTTCAGGAATTCAGCATGAAGCTAGAAATCAAGATGCATGAGAGGGAAGCAATTGTAAATATGTTCCCACCTCCATCTGCTAATCAATCTTGGAGGAAGGTTTTGAGCATGGGAAATCTCCTGAATGGGCATGAACCAATATTTAGAGAAATTATATTCTCCAAGCGTGATCATGTCAGCTCGAGTTGTTACTACGCGGCCAACAACAACTCTGGAGGTGGCTATCAACAACACGAAATAGAAACATATCGAATGTATACATGCGGAACATCTAACGATCTTCGAGTAGCTCTAGCCGTTACATCTTGCGACTGAAATGGTGGAATGAATTTGAAGATTGCTCTCAGATTGATGTTGATTTTTGGTAGTTTTTTCAACTTTGTATTTTATTTATTTTATTATTATGAACTACAAAAAGTAAAAAATTGTTCATTACCACCCACACCACACCCCCCCCCCCCCCCCCCCCCCATCTTTTTTTTTAATGATTTAAATGTTTCGCAAGTTTCTCTTGATTGTTTTACAGACCCCATTTGCGGGTTTTTAGGGACCTCATTTCCTTAGTCCAAGTGTGTGCATTATATTCAAGGTTTTATCATGTTTTAAGTATGAATTATAGTAAGGATTCTTATGATTACTAGGTTGGGGAGTAATCCTATCACGGACAAAGAAATTCAACAACTTGATTTTTTTTTTTGAGGGGTAATATATATGTTTTTCCTTTTTTTTCTTTTTTTTACTTTCGTTTCTTTTCTTTTTTTTTTTTTTTTTTTTTTTGAAAATATATCATACTTTCAAAATCTATGATTCAAATGCAGAAAATAAAACAATTATTTAGACTTTTATCGTTTTAAAGTAGTTTTCAAAAACAATCGAACCAACATAAATTCTTTAAGTATTTTAGAATGACAACTAAAGATCATGTTTCCAGAAGTTCAAGTCGGTATTGAGAATTTATCAGTATTCTAGAAGATAATAGATTTCTAGATGGAAAAGTAATAACATATGTCTAACAGAAAGTTTAATGTCTTTATACTAGTATTTTTATAATAAAAGACATTACAGACACGCAAGTATAGACAATAACTTTAAAAGAGTTTAATAATGTTACGGTTCATTAGATAAGGACTGGCGAAAGTATGATTTTACATTCTCCCCTCTTTATAATGGACTGGCGTCATCAGGACGACCACGACTTGTCCCAGTTCGTCCCTATCATAGGATTCTAGAGGTGACCCCCAGACACACCAACTTTCGGGTCAGAATGAGAATTTAGATTTCAGATTTATAGCACTGAGTTCGTGAGAATCTCTGGCATTATGTCTTGCTCCTGGGCTATAATAAGTAGTGCAGTTTATATGCCGGAGCCGATCAGGAAATCTAGTGTGCAACCTCATATAGTTTCCGAGTTCCTTTTAGAGACGCAAATAAATTAAAATTGTATCATTTTTCTGAATTTCTCATAAAAGTTATCCGTAAAGATTCCAACATAAATCGTTACCAACGATAATATCAAAGAATAGATCCCCAACGTGAAATAAATCGCGTAAGCTTACACCGTAACAAATTCAAGGCACAAGACAAAGAGAGCAAGAGAAATATATCACATTATCTCCAAGAGGTAGCTCTATCTTATAGACGTTAAGATTGTGAATCATCTCTCTTCCAGCCCTATCAGGAGTTTTCATCTACAAAATAAACTACAATATGATGTATCGGAGAATAATGTCATAAATTCGATCACTTTAGCTTCGACTTTACGCAATGAACATTATAGAAAAACAATAAGCGGACCATAACTACACGCTCAAATCTCTTGGGACATCTTAGCTTCCAGATCATTAATATGCTTGAAAATGTGTTTCACTCGTTTTCTATACGACATTTCTCTATCTTATCATTAATAAATACATCATTGATCTCGTGTTCATTCATTTGGTGGGGAAAAAACACGTGTCAAACGGTTTGAAGAATATAAAAAGTGATTTAGTATTCCAACGTCAATTTTAGTGACGTTTGTACTGCAACGGTTCCACCAACGTTATGTTGTTCAAAATAATAAAAACATTTAATGTGTTGTCCATGTGGTCACATGTGGGCACACCTTCTTCATGCGGATATTTGTTTGCCCTTATTTTTTTTTTGTATTTTATAGTTAAACTTGACTCATCTTCCATAGTACACTATATAGCAGAACTTCAAATCCGTCGGTCTTTCCTTTTTTTTTCCCCTTTTTTTGCATAAATTACTAACGGTACATGTTGGATTAAAAAAAATTACACGGCTTTATTCTATTGTGGTGCCGAAATCGAATCGAAAATTTTCGGTTGATTGAAATTTAAAATTGAATATGCACTTTCTGTTGGAGGTAATAAAAATAAACCGTATCGAAATATACACTGTGGTTCGGTTTATGTAACGGATAGTCAAAAAAATTCGGTTTTTATATAACGCTAACCGAAGAGAAAAAAAACCGCTGTTAAAAAAGGGAACAAAAAATGAATCGTATCAAAATTTAAAAAAAATACACGGTTTTATTCAATTGTTGTGCCGAAATTGAATTGAAATTTTTTGGTTGATTGAAATTTAAAATTGAATCCGCACTGTCTGTTGGAGTTAATAAAAATAAACCGTATCGAAATATACACTTTGGTTCGGTTTATATAACGGAGAGTTGAACAAAAAAATTCGGTTTCTATACAACGCTAACCGAAGGGGAAAAAAACCGCCGTTAAAAAGAAAGAAAAAAATGAATCGTATCGAAATTTAAAAAAAAAAAAATACACGGTTTTATTCATTGTTATGCCGAAATCGAATCGAAAATTTTCGGTTGATTGAAATTTAAACTAAATCCGCACTGTCAGTTGGAAGTACTAAAATGAACCGTATCGAAATATATACACTTTGGTTTGGTTTATGTAACGGAGAGTCGAACAAAAAATTTCAGTTTTTATACAACGCTAACCGAAATTCCGGTTTTTACCGGGAAAAAAAAACTGTTGTTCAAAAAAAAAAAAAATGTGTCACATGTCAGCCACAGAGACTGCCACGTGGTCAATTTGGGGCTCACCCTCTTAACATCTTATAGATATAAGAATACACCAAGTGAGTCTTAGAAGTTCATCAACCACCGATGTACCGGTAGGACGAAATGCTGCAACTCTTCAAGTTCTGGAACTCCTGGATGGAGTTCTGATTTGGGAATAGATGGATAAAATTGGAAAACATGGTTTTAGGTGGGGGCATTTTTGCCCTTAATCAAGTTTCCTTTCAATGCTTTCCATAAATGTATCCCTTTACGTTTCTCCTTCAATTCTTCATTTCTCTCCCAAAGTTCCAAGGCAAAGTCAACAGCATTTTCAAAAAAATCAAATTTTAGTTTCAAAAAAAAGAAAATCAATTTTTGCATTTACGCTGCTTAGACTAGTTGATGTATTAATGGTTGTTTGATTTCAAGATCCCGAATTTCAGTCAATTTCACCACGAACTCATTAATTAATGAGTATCACCATAAACTCAACCTCGTACATAATTCTTATGAGTATTATGTTCAGATAATTAATTAACCCCCTTGAGATTTTTTGTGATTTTAGTTTAGATGATACTAATAAGCAAATAAATTGATTAATTAGAAAAAATTACTATTTTTAATTAAAACAATACAATATTGTTTTTCTGGGCACCACTTCTAACAGTATTTTCTTGAATACTTGATGTTGCCCCTTCCTTCTAAGGTTGGTTAGCAGGTGGATTGGATGGAGCACGTGCATTGTGTGATCTTCTAGTAGTGAGAGCCATCAATGTGGCTAAATGAAGATACTATCATCGTTGTTGGAACTTTAGGATTTTGCTGGTAAGATAGCTTAAAATGCCCGTCTTCTAGCGTCAATTGATAATACTAAAAATCATTGATGATATGCATGGCTCTTGTGGGATGGATCTGAGGCATGTTGTCTTTCAAATTCCCCTTGAACTACTTACAAAGGTTAGCAACTTGAGGGGAAGCCTCTCCAACGTTCAAATTAGTATGAGATCATAGAGTTTATATACGTGCATAAGAGCAATTATGTAAGGTAATATCTGACACCGAGTTATATCTTTGGTTTATATAAGCCTCGAGTCAATGTAGTGACGATGTAGGAACAAGGATGATGTAATAATGGTGTGAGACTTGCTTTTATAACTTATGTACAAGTTAAGCAAACGTGCATGACCAAGTTAATAAAATGAGTAGCCATCTACCTCGAGCAAAATAGTTGTTCATCACCTCAATGTATGATTCAGAATAGCCACTAACGGCTCGTTTGGATTGATGAAAAGTAACGGAATGCAATGAATCTGATGGAATAAAATGCAATAGAATGAGATGATATCATTCCATGTGTGTTTGGTCGGCAATGTAATATAATCATTTTTATTCCATTCCAGCAATTCCATTGGAATCGAAATAAATTTCATTCCCACGTTTCCAAACATGCCAAATTGATGGAATGAAATTAAAAAAACATTCATTCCATTACCATACATCAATCCAAACAAACCGTGCGTTTGTTAGGACGGAATGGAATGGAATGATTTTTCATTCCATTCCAATGTTTGTGTATTGACGATGTCAGGAATTGAACTTACCTACGTGGCACCTCTTTAGTGGCCCAACATTAAGTTTCGAGAGAGACAGGTTGTTTAGAGGGACAGGACTCCCAGTAGCCGAGCTAGAGTAGTTCGGATACTCTCATGAGTTCCTCTAAGCCGGCCAATGCTTAGGGCCGACCTCCGAGCAATAAGGCACAAGCACTATCCCGACCTCTACAGGTCGACCACTACTTGTGTTCAAGCTTACCCACGTCCGACCTATAATGTCAGCCTAGGTCCCCCTCAGACCAAGGCCTTTGCGCACGTTCTGAATCAGATAATTATGGAAGGAATCCCGGGCCATAAAGGCTTTATCATTTAATACAAACAGGTGAATATCACAATTATCTCCTAAAGTTTAGGAGATCAATCAATCATAATCATTTTCCTTAGGGAACACGCCAATCAGTGTCCACCATGAACACGCCACACGCTAATCCTAGGGCACAAGCCCCTCTATATAAACAATCCTTAAGGAACTACGGAGAATTGATTCCAATCCGGGCATTAGATACATAGGCATCTTGATCACTATCAAGTGCAATCTAAAACATCTCACAACTCTTTTTAGTGTTTTCTGTTATGTAAGAGCTCCATTAGGTTATCACCAAGAGAAAAAACCCCAGACGATTTTTGGAATCGTCAATTGGCACTAGAAGGATGGCCTCTTTTCGTTGATAACATGTTCATGGAGTTGTGTAAGGATGAGGCGTCAGATGAAGAACGTGAACACCATTTTCGGAGGATATGGCAACCGGATTCCGGAGAAAGAAGACGATCAACATCCCGGTGCCGCAACATCCTACATAAGACGAAGATTTCTAGAAGAAGTGACTTACAGCACCGGAGATCCTGTTCCCTTGGTGATTAACAATGGTGGCCTCACATCGAGGCCATGGTGGGTCAGAATCTGGTCAATTACAACGTATTAACCGCTAACGCACCTTTATTTTATCAAATCTCAGGGACGTGGTCTAATCAGGAGGGTAAGCGGTAGTGGCGGTTCATGAAATTAATCAAAATTGGTTGTTACAGAATACGCTGTAGGAGTCGAAGGAAGAGAGCAAGCTACGGCGTATCTGTATTGACACAGGAAGTGCGGTTAGTATCTTGTATCACTCTACTTTACAATCGATGTACTTAGAGAATTCTGAATTAACACCGGTAACGGCTCCCCTGTTCGGCTTTGCCGGGTCACCAGTCTACCCAGAGGGCACCCTTGTCCTCCCCACCACCTTTGCCCGACCCCCATCAGGCCGAACTCTTTTAGTTGAGTACGTGATGATTAAAGCACCGTCCCCTATTGTCTCGGATTTATCTAATAAAAAACAACAAGTAATAAAATTTATAAATCCGGTATTCCCCAAGTGTAGGGATCGTTAGTACAGCGATTAATACCGGAGTCGGTCACAGGGAATCGAGGTATCTAGTTCATTAATTTTCCTAAGATTGATACTATAATTATTAAAACCTAAAATAACAAAACGAAAAGATAAACTGGACAGAGGATTGTCAGTCCAAAGCCAGGAAGGATAAAAGCGAAAACGAAATCTAAACTATAAACTATAAAATAAACGGTAAACAAGAAGATGATCATGGTGATTAAACAATCGAACAAGTAATTATCCACCGATCCCGCAACCCTTAATTTCCTCTCTAAAGTTGTCTTGTGATGATTCAACTAAAATTGTGGTTCACCTATCAAAGGTATGAATTTCTACTCTCGTAGATAATTCTCCTATCAATCTCTCATCTCTCGATATATAAGATTGACGCTCTCAAACCAAGGTGTAAGATCTCTCAATCTAGCAACCTAGAAATTCAACCTACAACTCTCGTTATGTCAAGATTAAAAATCCCATCTTTCCTATGGTGATCTAAGGTTTACACCGACTCTCGTCATACGGTAAACATCAATAAGCAATACATCTCTCGATATCGATTGCTTAACAAATAATCATGGAAAAGATACAACTTTAATCAAATTCACAAAACAAATCTAGATTGAAAATAAAGAACCTGCTGAAACGGATTCACATGGTTTGAACAATTGCTCAGCCTCCAAGCATTCAACATAAAACAGCAGCAAAACGAAATAGAAAACGAATATAAAACAAGAAAAATCGCAACCCTAGCCTCCCCTAAGGGGGCTGGGGCCACCTAGGGTTTTCTCCTAATGATTGTGTATCAATAGGTCTCAATAATGTATGATTAGGGTTGAAATCCGCGCTGCTATTTATAGAAAACTGAGGCGGCGGCTGCTAAGTCGGTTTAAGGACGCCCGTCCAGAGTGTTGGACGCTCGTTCGGTCTTCAACAAAAACTTCGAGTCGGGCTGAGTCTTCATCAGACGCCCGTCCACTCCAGCGTCAAAATTCTCTGAATCAATTTTCTTCTCCTGGACGCCCGTCCATCAAGTCACCTTCATGGACGCTCGTTTGGATGATCAGACGCCCGTCCATCCTGGACGGGACTTGGACGCCAGTTCAGCTGGATCCAAATTCGAAATCTTCAACTCTATCTCTTTTCTTCTATTCAATTCCATCCTTATCTCTTCTATCATCAATGTAATTCGACTCTTATCTCTTTTTGATCATCATTTGAGCATCAAACATGTACCTATAACACATTAAAACATCGCAAAACGTAATATCATCCAAATAATCATAAAATCAAAATTAAAACACCAAAATTAACCTATTCTGCGAATAACTCATTAAAAACCTCATTTACTCAATAATTCCATTAAACACTCGTTTCTTATGCAAATTATACAAATATGAGGGAAATTATCATAAAATATATCAATATAAATCGTATAAATTCACCCTTAACACCTATAATATGATTATAGGCCGACCTCTGCTGATCAGCTTACGAGCTATCATCTCGCTCGCGCATAACAACTTAAGGTTCTGGGCCGCCGGAGGCCTCGTAGAGATCATAGGTAATGTGGACCACGTGAGAAGCTGCTACACATCGGACACGAACGGAAGCCTCGAGTCCGTACAGTTCCCTGTTGAAGAGTTGCTACCCGAGAGTGAGGAAAACTGGTCCTCGGATGACAAAGTAGAGGGAAAGATAGTTAATAGCCTTGTTGAAGGAATTCAAGGATGTGTTCGCCTGGACCACAAAGGATATGCCTGGTTTGTCCCTTGCCTTAGCCATGCATAGGTTGAACGTCGAGCCGAACCGGAAACCCGTTTGCCAAAAGAAGAGGCACTTTGCCCAAGAACGAATAGACGCCATTAAGTAGGAAGTAACGAAGCTATTCCAAGCCAACATCATCCGGGAAGTGAGCTATCCGGACTGGTTGGCGAACCCTGTCTTGGTAAATAAGCCGGACGGTAGTTGGAGGATGTGTGTAGACTTTACCGACCTCAACCGAGCTTGCCCCAAGGACTGTTATCCCTTACCCAAAATAGACCAAATGGTGGATTCGACTATAGGCTTCGGAGGTTTTGGTTTACTGGACGCCTACAGGGGATATCATCAGATTTCCATAGGCCCCCAGGACGCCGAAAAAACCTCGTTCATTACTGAGTTCGGCACGTACTATTACAAAACTATGCCGTTTGGCCTAAAAAACGCTGGAGCAACCTACCAAAGGGCAGTCAATACAATATTCAAAGACCAGATATGAAGATGCATGGAAGTATACGTAGACGACCTCTTAATCAAGAGTAAGTCCTTTGAACAATATTTAGTTGACGTGAGGGAAGTCTTCGAGGTACTCAGAACCTCACAAATGAAACTTAATCCCCAGAAATGTATGTTCGGGGTCCGGACTGGTAAATTCTTAGGGTATATGATATCTCAAGAAGGCATCAGAGCTAACCCAGACAAAGTGGAAGCGTTGAGAACTATGTCGTCACCAAGGAATGTTAAGGAATTCCAGAGATTAACGGGAAAGATGGCCGCTCTTGGGCGTTTTTTTATCCAGATCGGCCCAACGAGCCCTTCATTTCTTCAAGATTCTAAAACAAACCAACCCGTTTAGATGGGATGAAGAATGCCAACGAGCCTTTGAAGATCTGAAATCTACTTAGCCGAGCTGCCCACACTAACTTCACCACGTGAGGGAGATACCATGTTCGCCTATTTAGCAGTATGTGATGAGGTCATAAGTGCGGTCTTCGTCAAGGAACATGGCAATATGTAGAAGCCGATCTTCTATGTCAGTAAAGCACTTCACGGTCCAGAAGTTAGATACTCGAATGCCGAGAAGCTAGCACTAGCCTTAGTACATACCTCTAAAAAGTTGAGTCCCTATTTTCAGGCTCATCCGATAGTCGTGGTTACTGACCAGACTCTTCGGCAAATACTACCCCGACCAGAAACGTCAGGACGGCTGACAAAATGGGTAGTGGAGTTAGCAGAGTACGACTTAGATTTCCGTCCTCGAACATTGGTCAAAGCCCAAGCATTAGCAAATTTCCTAGCAGAAGAAACGGCCATAACCGCCGATCAGAAACCAAGTGCTGAGATCGAACTTTGGACACTATATGTCGATGGAGCCTCGAGCAAGGATGGAGCTAGGGCAGGACTCCTACACATTAGCCCAAAGGCGACAAATTTTCTTATGCTCTCTGATTCAGCTTCCCGGCCACCAATAACGAAGCCGAGTATGAAGCTCTAATCACCAGACTCAATTTAGCAGCTAAGAACTTGTGGGTCTACAACTATTCCCATTTGATTGTCAATCTGAAAGGATAATACGAAGCTAAAGAGGAGCCCATGAAAAAGTACTTGGATGTAGCACGTGATCGGCTGAAAGCCTTCCAAATTGTTCATATCGAACAAGTCCCTCGATCCCAAAACCGACGAGCCGATGCCCTTTCCAAACTGGCATCTAATTTCGTCTCTTACAAAAAGGTGCTGGAAGAGCTGTTACAGGAAAGAAGCTATGAAGCCAAGAGGGTCCAACCTATCACCCAGAAGGATACCTGGATAGATCCTATAGTATCCTACATTCGCAACGAAGCACTACCTGAGGACAAAACCTTAGCAAGAGAGTTGTTCAGAGCGGCCCAGCACTCCCTCTTTGACAACATATTATATAGGAAGTCTTTTGTGGCACCCTGGCTCAGGTGCGCAACAGAGGATAAAGGAAACTATATGCTCTGAGAAATCCACTTAGGAATATATGGAAATCATCTCGGAGCTCGGCCGTTAGCACGAAAATGCCGTCTATTCGGCTACTACTGGCCGACCATGCGGCAATATGTAGAAGATCTCGTCCACAGATGTAAATCATGTTAGGTACACGATAATATATCGCATCAAGCTTCTCAGCAAACGATTCCCATGATCGTTGTGTGGCCTTTCGATCAATGGGGAGTTGATTTAATCGGGCCTCTACCCCGAGCACCAGGAAACCTCAGATTTTTAGTGGTCGCCATAGATTATTTCACCAAATGGGTAGAAGCCGAGTTTCTCACTACGATTACAGCTAAAGCCATCCAGAAGTTCCTCAGGAAGAACATCGTGTGCCAGTACGGGATCCCCAAGACATTGATATCAGATAACGGCACACAGTTTGAAGACAAAGGAGTCCGATCCTGATGCGCCGAGCTAGGGATATCCCAGCACTTCACTTCAGTAGGTTACCCGCAAGCGAATGGGCAGGTCGATCAGACCAATCGGAAGATCAAAGTTGGCCTGAAGAAAAGACTCGAAGAAGAATGAGAAAATTAGGTAGAGCATCTGCCCAACATCCTATAGGCGTATCGAACAACCCCAAGTTTGGCAACAGGGGAAACACCTTTTTCCTTAGCTTATGGGAGCGAGTCAGTTATACCTGCTGAAGTCGGATTACCCTCACCAAGGCTCGAGCTCTACACAAAAGCAGATAGAGACGTCGAGCTCAAGCACTCCAAAGACGACTTGGAAGAGAACTAAGAGATAGCCTTCATCCGAATGGCCAGATACAAGCAGAAACTTTTTCAATACTACGACGGTAAAGTAAAACATGTATACTTTAGAGAAAGAGACCTGGTGCTCCGTAAAAATGAAGTCAGCAGACAGGGCCCCGAGGGCAAACTAGACCCAAACTGGGAAGGTCCCTACAAAGTGGTCAAGGTGCACGGGAAGGGTGCTTATTAGTTGGCCGACTCTAGCGGTAAAACCATCCCCAGAAGTTGGCATGCTAACAACTTGCGGAAATTCTATCCCTAAAACCGATTTTATGAACAACCCTTATTCAGCTGTTATTGCAAATTGAGTTTTCTTTTTACAAATCGTGTTATTATGAATAAAACATTATTTTCTTGTCATTACTCTATGAATAAGTGCAACATTTTATTAGCACAATGCTACTTTTCACGCGAGAAGTCAGTCCGACCTGGCCCTGCTCGCCGTGCCTTAAAACGAGAAGTCAGCACTAGCCTGGCCCTGCTCGTCCCATTTCTACGCAAGAAGTCAGTCCAACCTGGCCCTGCTCGCCGTGCCTTAAAACGAGAAGTCAGAACTAGCCTGGCCCTGCTCGTCAATGCTTCCACACGAGAAGTCAGTCCAACCTGGCCCTGCTCGCCGTGCCTTAAAATGAGAAGTCAGCACTAGCCTGGTCCTTCTCGTCCATTTCCACACGAGAAGACAGTCTGACCTGGCCCTGCTCGTCCCATCCTTAAAACGAGAAGTCAGCACTAGCCTGGCCCTGCCCGTCAATGCTTCCACGCGAGAAGTCTGTCCGACCTGGCCCTGCTTGCCGTGCCTTAAAACGAGAAGTCAACACTGGCCTGGCCCTGCTCGTCCCATTTACACGTGAGAAGCTGACTTGACCTGGCCCTGCTCGCGGTAACTTAAAAAAATTGTGAACTAACCTCTAATCATACTACATACAACCTAGTACAAGTATGCCATCCCCCAATAATCATACGCATGACATACTAGAGGGCAACGATGATGATCATAAAAAACCATACAAAATACAAAATCTGAATTACAATCGAACAAAAAGCTGAAAGGTTTGGAAAAACTGGTTTTATTAATAAATAACAAAATTACAGAAAGACGCTGAAGTACAAATTACAAGGTCTACACTTAGACAGGCATAAAAAGCCTGATCCTATCAAGAACCAGGGGTCGAACCTGAGAGTTCGCTCCCCTTAGAAGGTCGGCCCTGTTGGCCGATCATAGGGTATTTAGCCGCAAGGTCCACCCCCGCTTGAAATTCCTTCAACCGAAGAGAATACATCGACTCGGCACCAGGAATGTACAAGTCTGGGTGAGGCAGTTTGTCGATAGTCAGGTCCGGGTAACGGGCCATACAATCGTTTACTCCCAGCATATAGCTAGCCCTCACGGCAGGGCTCAACAACCGCTTTAAAGATTCGATGAAGACAGAAGAAGCTTTGTAATCTCTAACGGCTTGAGCCGAGGCCTCCTGGAGACAAGAAGGAAAAGCTCAGACAGTTGCCTCTGAAGCCGAGAGCTCCCCTCGAAGCCTCACTATATGACCGTCCAGTTCGGCTTCATTCTCTTAGTGTTCATTCATGAACTCTCGAAGGCGGACATCATACTCAGACTTTGAAGTCACTGTCCTTTCCACTTGTGATTTTAGTTGTTCCTCGAGTTCCTTTATTTGGTCGTCTCCAAACTTCAGATCAGAAGTCCTATTCTCTCATTCAGCGGACGAACGTGCAAGTTGGCAAAAGATCTCTTGACCCACAACCGATCCCTGTGTAAGCACAACATATGGTCAAAACCCTCTGATAAGGATGAGTGTCAAGGATACAAGGAAATGAAACTTACGTATCTCATGGCCTCAAAGCCCGCTTCAAGCAAATCCATGTCAGACATCTGAGAGACATCCTGCACCGGATCATCTGAATAGAGTGAAGTGCGGGGGTCGACCTCAGTCTCCTCATCCCCTCGGTGAACCTCAAATGATTCCTCGTTGTGATTCCCCGAACTCAATCCAACATCGGTCCTACTTATCTTTTCCAGCCTCTCTTCTGCACCAACCTCTCCCGATCTAGGGCGAGAAGATCTTCGTACTCATCCTCCACCTCGTCCACATCAATGATAGAAGCATCTAAGTCCCTCTTAAAAGAGTGAGGATTTGCCAGAGTGTCATCTTCCATCTCGGACAACAGGCGAGCTGTATGGGCCCTGAGAGAGGATCCGATGGTACGGGTCGCCTGGTCCCGACAGCAGGCTCTCCGGTCACGGCTGCCCTCTCGGTTCGGTATTACACCCCCTCCCTAGGACCGGGGGCTTGGAACCGGCCAGGGTCCTTACTGCAAGAAAAGGGAAAGCACATTACTTACGTCAATACAAAAGTTTACAAGAACAAGAAGGTAGCGGCGCTTACCAATATCACGGCTATCGCTGTCTAAGGGAACGTAAGGATCGGGGATAGCCTCGGCCAGACGAGCTGCAGCGATCAGCACAGAAGGCAGTTCACGCAGCCTCATGACGATACCCGCGTTCTGAATGTCATTCACTTGAGTTGAGTTCGGGAGGGTCGGACACTCGTCCTTTTTCAAGGAACTTGTTTTCCAGCGCCCCAGCATAGAGTCCCCACCGTCTCGAACGAAGAAGAAGCGCCCTCGGCATGAGTTGTACTTAGGGCCTTCAAGCGTCATTTCCTTTACTCCCGACCGACGGGAAAAATGATACCATCCTTTCAGCCCCAGGCTCTGCACGATGCGATGAAAGACTCGGAAGAGACCCACCGAGAACCGCACCCCGTTCGCCCGGCACAACACGGCAAACCCCACCACCGTCCTAACTCCGGAGGGAGCCATTTGAACTGCACCTATCCTATAGTGTCGTAACACTGATACAAAGGCAAGACACAACGGCAACCTCAGCCCGGACTTCAGCTGGGATTCATAAATGGAAAAGTACCTATCCGGGGACGGGATGTGAGCAGACATTGATCCACGGGGAGCAGAGGTGCAAATTCTTCCAAGTTTACCCCATATTCCCGACAGATATACACAACGCTGCCTTGAGTCAAAACCGAAACCATTCCATGACTCCCCATGATATCTTGAGTGGCCTTTTGAATTTTATACCTGAAAAGATGGTCAAAAGTGTTTGATGAAGGGCTGGAAGAAGAAGCGGCAGAAATCGGTTGTGGAGGAACCCACGGGATCTCTTCAAAGACCACAGGCCTAGCCCAAGATTCCTTTATGATCGTTTCAGTCCTAGGAGTAAGCGGTTCCTCCTCAGTTGAATCGGACATCAATAAGGGTGTGGAAGCGGATGAAAAAGGAGAACGATGGAAGTAGGAGGCTGCAGTAAAAGGATAGACAATGGAATGACAGTGGAGAAATGACGCTTGATGTGACAGGTTTATATCCCGCAAGCTCATCTTGAAAACCGTACCAATTTGAGCTTACCGGTAACGATGCCTCGAATTCCGGGACGGTCATAACTACGCTATAACGGCCCCTGATTCACTCAGAAACTTATTGGGCCGGGCTGCAATCTAAGCAGATCCGAGCCGACCTCACGAGGCTCGGCTGGATCTGGGCGGGGGCTTATGACGATGCCAGGAATTGAACTTACCTACGTGGCACCTCTTTAGTGGCCCAACATTAAGTTTAGAGAGAGACATGCTGTTTAGAGGGACATGACTCCCAATAGCCGAGCTAGAGTAGTTCGGATACTCTCCCAATTTCCTCTAGGCCGGCCAATGCTTAGGGCCGACCTCCGAGCAATATAGGCACAGTAGTATCCCGACCTCTGCAGGTCGACCACTACTTGTGTTCAAGCTTACCCACGTCCGACCTATAAGGTCGGCCTAGGGTCCCCTCGGACCAAGGCCTTTGCGCACGTTCTGAATTAGATAATTATGGAAGGAATCCCGGGCCATAAAGGCTATAATCTTTATCATTTAATATAAATATTTGAAATCACAATTATCTCATAAAGTTTAGGAGATCAATCAATCATAATCTTTTTTCCTTAGGAAACACACCAATCAGTGTCCACCATGGACATGTCACACGCTAATCCTAGGGCACAAGCCCCTCTATATAAACAATCCCTAAGGAACTATGGAGACTTGATTCCAATCGGGACATTGGATACGTAGACAGCTTGATCACTATCAAGTGCAGTCTAAAACATCTCACAACCACCCCCTCTTTTCAGTGTTTTATGTAATCTAGGAGCTCCATTAGGTTATCACCGAGAGAAAGAACCCTAGATTTCATACAGACGATTTCTGAAATCGTCATGTATGATTATGAGGGAATGGAATGGAATGAAATTTTATTCCAAAATGGAATGAAAAATGTCTATTTTCATTCCTTCTAAAAATGGATGGAATGCAATGGAATAAAGTGAAAATCAACAAAACACGTGGGTGATGGGGTAAGAGTGTGTGGGTGGTAGGGTAGGTTAGGGTAGGTGATGAAGTAGGGTAGGTAGGGTTGGGAAGGGGTAGGGTAGAGTAGGTGGTGGGGTAAAGCATGTAAGATGCGTAAGGTAGGATATGGTGAAATAGGGTAGGGTAGGATATGATGGGATGGTGGTAAAGTATATGGTGAGGTGGTGGGTAGGGTAGAGATGAGTAAGGTAAGGTAGGGTGGGGTGGTGGGTAAGGGTATGAGTGGGTAGGGGTAGGGTGGTGGGTAGGGGTAAGGGTAGGGGTAAGGGTATGTAACGTATATAGATGATGGGTAAAGTAGGTCGGGGTGGGTAAGGTAGGGTAGGGGGTGTGATGGGTAGGGTAGGGTGGGTAGGGTAGAGTAGGTAGGGTAATGGTAGGGGTATGTAGCATATATAGATTATGGGTAAAGTAGGTTAGGGTGGGGTGGTGGGTAAGGTAGTGAATGATGTGGTGGTGGGTTAGGGTGGGGTAAAGTAGAGGTGTGTAGGGTGGTGTGGTAGGTAAGGTACGGTAAGGTGGTAAGGTAGGTATGGTAGGGTGTGGTGGTGTGTAGGATAGGTAGAGTATGGGTGTGTAGGGTAGAGTATGGGTGGGTGATTGTGGAGTAGAGTAGGTGGTGGGGTAAGGCAGGTAGGATGCGTAGGGTAAGATAGGGTGATGGTGGAGTAGGTAGGGTGGGGTGGTAATGTATGGTAGGGTGGAGTAGTTGTGTGGTGGGTAGGGTAGGTAGGGTGAGGTGGTAGGTAAGGTATGGTGGGTAGCGAAGTGGGGTCCAGTGGCGTGTGGGGTAGGGCTACCCCACCCACCACTTCCACCATATCCTACTTTTTATTCCATTCATTCACATTTCAAACGCAGTAATGGAATGAATTTATTTCATTAATTCCATTCCATTCCTATTACTTTATTCCATTCAATTTCATTCCTGCGTAACAAACATGCCATAAATACATGTTGAGAATGGAACTTGCCCATAGTCTCGAAAAAGGGGCCAAGCTTACGACCTACTATCTAAACCTGGCCAAATGCATGAACCGAACTGGAACCGGGCCGAACCACCGTTTTTTTCCTGGTTTGTGCCGTTTCTGGAACCGGCGGTTTAAGGTTCAGAATCGGCGGTTCAACGGTTCACACGGTTTCCTTCCGGTTCAGATCACGATTTTAAAAATTATTAATAATTATTTTTTACTTTTATATAATACTTATTCTTTTCACTACAATAACAATTTACTATTAATTAAATTTGAATGTAATATAAAATAACCAAAGCAAATGTTTTTTATTCGATTTTAAATGTAAGTTGATTATAAATGTTGTTTTATTAAATATAATATTAATAGTGTGTTATATTTTTAATATGAATTGTGTTATTTTTAAATTATGTTATTTTTTTTACACTTGTAAAAAAATGAGTTGAATAAAATGCAAACTAAATTTACTTATAGCTAAAACTGTATTGAAGTAACGATTAAATCAAAACAACTTTAAAAATCGGTATCGTAAAGTAAATTTGATTGTTGTTTTTAACAACTAAACAAACTTAATTACAAACAAAGAAATGAGTTTGAGATTAGAGAAGTAGAAGTGTAGAATTGAGAGAAGAGTATCTGTAAAGAATTTGTAAAATGAATGGGGTATTTAAAGGATTTTTTGAAATGGTTGGAAAAAAAAGAGCCGTGTGAAATCTAGTCGTTGGAGCCGGTACGGTTCCGGCTGGTTAGAACCGGTTCCGACCGAGCCGGTTGAACCGCTGGTTCCAATCCGATTCTGGTTCTAAAAATACCCGAACCGTCCCTAAACTGGTGAACCGCTAATCCGATTCCGGTCCGGTTCACGTTTTTTTTTGGCTACCTCTACTGCTATCCACTAAATTGTGATATTTTTCTTTCTTTAACGGTTTAACTCTTCCAAACGAAATGGCACCAAAACCAAGACTCGAGGGTTGGAAAGTTGGTGAAGACGAAGCCCTTTGCCGAGCAAGGTTAATGATCGCCGGTGACCCCGAGACCGGGATTAACCAAAAAGATACAACAATGTGGGCTAAAATTCAAGAACAATTCGAACTGAATCGGCTGACCGATGGAATTTACGAGGGACGCAAAAAGTTGCTCTACACGTTGGAAAAAAATCAACAAAGATTGCATGGCCTATGGTGCCGCTTTTAGAGGGGTTGAACTTGCTCGAGCAAGTGGAGGAAACTACACGGATGTGGTAATTTTTATCAATTAACGTAAATTATTCTTAAGATAATATTAGGGGTCGTTTGTATCTATTATCTATTAATATATGTATATATATGTGTGTGTATATAAATGTGTGTATATATATACACATATATATACATATATAAACACGTGTGTGTGTATATATATATATTTATTTTCACACGTATCCATACCTTTCATTACACAATTTTTTTATTTTTTATTTTTGTTGATAAGCATACATAGTACATTATTAATATTCATAAATAATTATATATGTATTTTTTTAAGAAGATATATACGTATACAGTTATCAATTATTTGTTGTTCAAAATAATGTGATTAACGTAAATTATTCTTAAGATCAAGTGGAGGAAAGAACTAATTATTATTTTATTGATTTTAGGTACTTTTAGCTGATTCTTATTTCCACTCTGATACTGGTCATCCTTTTAAGCTAAGTCATTGCTGGGCTCTCTTGAAACATGAGCCAAAATATCAAAATCCTCCGGAAAGTCAGGGTTCGTTTAATCTTGAGGATGACGGCACACCTACACCTGAAACCGAACCTAGCTCATCCAGTAGGCCAATCGGAACGAAATCAAAAAAAGCGTCAAAAAATTCAGGTTGTGCAAAACAAATGGAAGAATATATGGTCTATGCAAAAGCTAGAGATACTAAAGTTTGAAATTGATAGGGCAAAAGAGTTGGCCTTAGCCGAAGATCTTTGAGCGACATGCTCAAGCCGCTGCTAGACAATATGCTGAAGATATGCGTACCATGCTGGTGAATCCAAACAATTTTACACCAAATAAGAAAGCATTTTGGGAAAGGCAACAAAAAGTTATAATGGATCGTGAAATGACCGACGTATCCCCAACTCCACCACCTCCGACAAATTCGAGCACGGCTAGGAATTTATGGCCGTCGCCTGACGGGGATGAATGGTTAAATCAGGACTTGAATCGCCCTTGAATAATGAAGCTTGAAGTAAGCGTTTAGTTTTACTTTCAGCCGGTCGTTTGGTTTTAATTTTAGTTGTGTGTTCAATTTCTTTCTATTAGTAATCTGTGTTTACTTTCAATTATGTGTATTTGTGTGATGAAATAAATGTCGTTTGTATTTTGTTATGGATCTAGTTATTTACTGTATTTGTGTGATGAAATAAATGTCGTTTGTATTTTGTTATGGATCTAGTTATTTACTGTATTTGTGTGATGAAATAAATGTCGTTTGTATTTTGTTATGGTTCTAGTTATGTAGTGTATTTGTGTGATGAAATAAATGTCGTTTGTATTTTGTTATGGATACGATTGTAATTGGAAAAACAATATGAAAAAAATAAAATAAAACACGCAACTATAAATTGGAAAAACAAAGACACTTCAACTAATACAATACGTTACATTAATTGAAAAGAAAAAACGCACAACTACTAAAATAAAACACTCAACTACTAAAATAAAACACAAACATGACAATAAATTATCTGAAAAACACAAAGACACTACAACAACGAAATTCACCAATTATTGAAATTGCTCTTCCTCTTTACTCATCATCCTGCATCTTCTTCTTCCATAAGTGTTGTATCAGATCACGTTTTAGGCTTTTTGAAATCAATTTACATTTCACCCCTTGATACCTATCCATGAACCCTCGCAAATCACTTATTCCATCGCGTTGCACATCTGTTTCCATCGTAGGTGATCTGTCATAAATTTGTGCTTTAGTTGGACGCGTAGGTGTCTCATTAAGGTCAACGAAACTCTGTTTCGTCTTCTTCGCGTTCATCTTCCACTATCATGTTGTGCAATATTACACAAGCCATCATTATATAGTAAAGATCCTCCCCGTCCCGCCACGAGCAGCCCTCGAACAATAGCCCAACGTGCTTGCAAGATCCCGAAAGCTCTTTCTACGTCTTTACGAAATGCCTCTTGCATCCGAGCGAAATAGTGTTGTCTTTGGCGTATCGGGATTAGATATTGTCTTCACAAAAGCGGCCCACTCAGGGTATATGCCATCAACTAAATAATAGCCATGACCATAGTGTCTTTCGTTAACAACATAGTCAACTTCTGGACTTTTACCCAAAAATACATCATCAAACAATGGGGACTTCGCTAGGACATTGAGATCATTCAGGGATCCCGGAAGTCCAAAGAATGCATGCCAGATCCAGGTATCATAAGATGCAACTGCCTCAAGAATTATTGTCGCACGTCCTTTATATCCGGTAAACTGGCCTTCCCATCCTTTTGGACATGCATTCCACCGCCAGTGCATACAATCGAGGCTACCTATCATCCCGGGAAACCCTCTTTCTTCGGCTTTGGCCAGCAACCGATGCAAGTCACTTGCGTTTGGACGACGCGATACTCTTCTCCGTATACCTCAAATATAGATCGAGTGAACTTCTTCAATATCTCTATGCTCGTTGACTCGGCTATGGCCCAAGTGTCATCAAAAAGATCCGCAACCGTGCCGTATGCTAGTTGCCTTATACCATAACACCTTTTGCGTTGTTGAGAATCCGGGTCGACCGAGGGCATCATCTCTCTCGCATGAAATAGTTATTATGGTTTGCAACATCACGCATGATCCGTTCGCATGAGGCCTATGCATTCGGAATCGAGAACGAAACATATCCGGTGTGTACATACACGGATCCGCAAAGTATTGTTCATGCAATAGTGCATGTGACTCCTCTCTACGGCGACGTATATACCGGCGACCGGGAACGAACCACCCCATTGGGATGATCTTCCATTTTCCTCTTCTTGTTGTGCATTGAACATTACCATCATTGCATCATCTTCTTCACGACGATTGGCAGCCTCACGATCATTTTTCATTGCCAATTTCAGAAATCTATTCATTGCATAAACAATAGGGAAATATTATATGAATGGTGGGAAGGAATATGTTGATGATTGAAATGAGTGTGAAGAAATGATGTAATAAGATGTTATATATAGATATGATAAGTTGATAAGAAATCTTAGCTGTAATCTGATCGACCAATGATACAATGACACGTGTCATGATCATTTGATAACTTATTTGTGGTGGATTGGTAAAAGAAGATATGCGTAATCTTGCTGACCAACAAGAACATGCCACGTGACAGATGGATATATTTTTGAAAATTTTTATCTTTTTAATTTATCCAACGAACTTAAAAGAAAAAACCAAAAAACCGACCTAGACGGTTTAATAGGTTTATGGGGGAATTGGTTAAAATGCTAAGGCCGGTCTATTATATAACCACGGTTAAGGGAAATATAATCCATGGTAAAGGCTTTTAATTTTATACTATATAAACGACGTGTGAAGATTTTTGGTATTAGTTAACCCTAGTTGCTTAGGGCTTTCTGTCGAGCATCCTTTCAATACGCTCTAAGCATGTACGGGCAAGAGAGCGGCGGATCCGGTCAACAGCCTGGCGGTGGAGGATACGGCGGAAATGGCAGTTATGGTGGCGGTGGAGGCTATGGAAGCTCTGGTGGAGGCGGCGGTGGAGGATATGGAAGCTCCGGTGGAGGCGGCGGTGGAGGCTATGGAAGCTCTGGTGGAGGATATGGAAGCTCTGGTGGAGGATATGGAAGCTCTGGTGGAGGATATGGAGGCTCTGTTGGTGGAAGCGTAGCGTATGGTGGTTCAGATAGCTATGGGGGAGGCGGGGGCAGTGGCGGCCGAGGTGGTGGGAGCGGAGGAGGCAGAGGTTACGGTGGTAATACACAGAGTCGAGGTAATTGCTGTTTCTTAAATTCCTGACGTGTGGTTGAAGCTTTGCCGTGTCTGTCATTTACATGTTTGGTTTCTGAATACAGGTGGTGGGGGATATCAAGGAGGAGACCGTGGCGGCCGTGGCAGCAGCGGCGGCGGCAGAGGGGGCGGTCGTGGTGGCAGCGACCGAGAGGGTGACTGGCGCTGCCCTAATCCAGAGTAATCTCCCTAGATCTGTGGTCTTTTACTTTTCTTAGAAAGTTAAATGATGTATATGAACAATCTTGCCTTAGTTTGGATTGGTAAAAAATTGACCAAAAACTCTAATCCATCTGCATTTACACTTCATCAAGAAAACTGAAGAATGGTAGGCTGATGTGGATGGAAAAGATTAATGTTAGCGTCTAATCTACTTCCCAAAATGAAAGAAACAAAACCAAAAGACTCCCTATTTATTTGGTATTTTTTGTATAACAATGGGCATTCCTGATTTATGTATCAAGGAATGTGTACTTTCCCCTCTTTTCCTTTGTTTAAGTATGGTTTTGACTTGGTATTCTTTTCATCTTCACCTGCTTTCCTGAGTGTTTACTTTTATGGATAGAATAAAGGAATTGGTAACTTTTCCCTGCCGATCTATATTGGCAACATTCAGTTTCCTGATCAAATCCAGTCAGTGCTAGTTTTCTTTCACATTCTGATAGACTTCTGTTTTCAACCAGAAATGCCATTGCAGATATTCAAATAATTGTGGTTTTGATTACTTGTTGGATTCTCATTTTATGCAACATGTGGATGTAGATGCGGGAATTTGAACTTTGCTAGAAGAGACAAATGTAACAAATGCGGTTCTCTTCCTTCTGCTGGTACTGGAGATCGCAGTGACCGAGGGGGTGGCAGTTACAACAGAGCTAGCAATGAAGGGGGATATGGAAATAATAGAGGTGGACGGGGAGATAATTACACTGGTGGAGGAGGTCGGGGTGGTTATGGTGATAATAGAGGGGGAAGAGGTGATAGTTACGATGGAGGACGAGGTGGCAGCAGTGGCGGTCATGGTCAAGGAAGAGATGACGGTGGCTACAATCAGCGTCCTCCAATTGCTTCATCTTATGGAGGGCGTGATGGCAACTCTGCTCCACAACCAAATGCCTATGGTGGTAACCCTGGTTATGCACCTGATGCTGTCCCTCCACCTTCAAGCTACACTGGTGGTCCTGCTGCATACCCTCCATCATCTGGTGGTTATGGCAGTAGTTCACGAAATGTAACCAGCAGCTATGGTGGAAGCCAGCCTGATGCATCTGACAAAGTCAAACAGTGTGATGAAAATTGTGGGGAAACATGTGATAACTCGAGAATTTATATATCAAATTTGCCTCCAGATGTGACCATTGATGAGCTTCAACAACTCTTTGGAAGCATTGGGCTGGTAAGTTGCAAATAACCATTGCACTTCTGTTTGTGATGCCTTCTTTTAGATTTTGTTCCCTTTTTGTGTTAGTCATTTGGGTGAAAATGAGTGTGTAGCATGTTTTTGGCTGTGATAAAATTGTCGTAAAGTATACCTTTTTACTAATCAAGAACAGACGCTGG
Source organism: Gentiana straminea (assembly GCA_036785695.1). Classification (NCBI taxonomy): domain Eukaryota; kingdom Viridiplantae; phylum Streptophyta; class Magnoliopsida; order Gentianales; family Gentianaceae; genus Gentiana; species Gentiana straminea. The sequence continues at coordinate 5,674,878 of JAVUPR010000385.1, read as the reverse complement.
GGCATGGACATTTGGTAAATTTTCTGACTACAACTTATAGTTTCGAGGAATATCAATGTATATATTAAATTTATACAAAATTCCGTAGGGCGTAGTTTGAAATGTGGTTTATTTGGATACTTTTGTATACGTTGTGAAACATATATTGCTATTGTTATCGGAAGGCTTATAGAAATGTAAAGCAATAGTGCTATTGAGATGTGCTGGAGCAGGAAAATTAATGCTAATCTTTTTTGGCACAAGGTTGCAAAGGTCAAGCAGAAGAGAGGCTACAAGGACCAGTGGCCCTGGAGTATAAAGCTTTACACAGATGAACAAGGAAACAATAAAGGAGATGCTGTTTTGTCATTTGAAGATCCATCTGCTGCACATTCTGCTGGAGGCTTTTTTAATAGTACAACCTTGGCCTGTTTAATTGTCCTTTAGTTCTCATGACTGACTTCTCCCTTTTCTGGGATTTTCACCAACCTTTTCTTTTAAGGGATTTAAATATTCGTTTTGTGTTCTTACTTCCCTCTTGCTTTATCAGATCATGATTTACGAGGTCATAAAATAAGCGTGGCTATGGCTGAAAAATCTGCACCAAAAGCTGCTCCGCAATATGGATCTGGGTAAGTGTGTATTCTGGATGTTTAGTTGGTTTGGTACTTGTTCTCGTTACTTCCTGTATACTTTTTTTATTGGTTGCAACTTTCAAGTGACTCATCTGCCAGCTTTGCCAGCTTCTGCCTGATGCTTCACTAGTTGGACCTGCCTTCCCACTATTCTCTTGAACCAGAAAGATACACGAGTCATGTGAATGGGAAATTTTCTTTTCTGTTATATTGGCACTCTTGTCTTTATCCAGTTATTACATCTCATCTAGCATGCCATTATAGTCTAAGTTTGGCAATTAGTTTTATGCGAAATCTTTTCTTTTGCATCCAAGCAGTGTATATTATTCCATCTGGCACCTTTTGAAAGTTCCTGTTATGATGTGCTAGCTCGTTGCTTTTGTAGTTTTTTTTTTTTCATTTCAATTCAAGATGTTATGTTTGACCTTATATTGCTCGATTCCACGGACCTCGCATAGGCTGTGCTTCATGCTTGACCCTGTATATGGAAAAACTGACTACTTGTTCCTCTCGTACTGAGTGGTTGATGTGATACTCAACTGTCATCTTATTTTTTTATTTTTTTGGTGGCTTTATCATTGTCATTGTGTTTCTTCTGTGCATTCTAATCCTTATTGGCCTTGATTGTGCATCTCATTATATTTGAGTGAAAGCTAATTTGTATGCTCTTAAAAAAAGTCGATTATCATCCTCTTGCAAAACTGACAATTAGTGTTGGCTTGTTTTTACTTTTTGTGTGGTGAATTAACTCTAGCTAGTTGATTATGTTGCAGTCAAGGAGGCAGAGGTGGTGGTTATGGCGGTGGTGACAGACGTAGGGATAACTATCGAGACGGCGGGTCTGGTCCTGATAGGAATTATCATGGGGGAAACCGCTCACGCCCATATTGAGCTTGACTATAGCATCATATATTGTATTTGAACATTTTCAGGGGGAGGGGTATGTTTTTATGTTGCGGATATGTTCCTTCCTAAATGGGGATTTGATGAGAGGTAGGTTGCAACTTTCTTTTGAGTAATTCTGTTTCCTCCTTTTGGTATTCCGTGGTAGCGGGTGCTACAGATTGATTGGAGATTGTGTGAATGTTTTTTTATAGAGGCAACTGGATATTCTCCAAATTGCTGCTATGGTAGGTTGAATTGTCATTTGTCAGGTGAGTGTTGCTACTTTTCAATTCTATGCTCCTCAACCATGCTCTACTTCTCTGTCTTATTAGTTTATGCATTTTGATTTTGCTTACGGGCATGTTAGCATCATGTCTGTGATGTTGTATTCTTCAACTTTGCATACTTTTCTGCTTGAGAATGTCTTGTTGTGCTTGTGCATCTCTCTCTCTCTCTCTATATATATATATATATATATATATGTGTATCTTTCTTGATTTAAGTGCTTGCTGCTGATATCTGAGTTCTTCCTTTCCTTTTTCTGTTTTATGAAAAAGATTTTCTTCCAAACAAAACCAAATAATTGAGTGGGCAGGCACTTTGATATAATCATGCCATTGAGTGCGATGATTCTATGACCCCATTTTTTTATTTTATTTTATTTATTTATTCTTTCCCTTTTTGTAAGCTGTTCATTTAGGCAGTTGATTCTATTAATTTGCTGGAATACAGTTTTGTTTTTTGTTTTTTTTTTGTGTGTGTGTGTGGGGGTATGAGAAGTTGTGAGATTGCAAAATTTTTGGGGTACTGGCAGGTTTTGTGGTTATCGGCAACCGCTAAAAAAGGCGTTGCCGTTTGTTGGGCATATGGGGGGTTATTGTGGGTTTAGTTTATAAGCCTCTCGAGTGTGGTCTCTGTCTTTCCAACATGAAGCTTTTATTGGAGGCTTTTTTGTATTACTTCTAAATGTGGAGGGGAAAAAAAAAAATCCCACATTAGTACTGAATGTTTGCTACTTTGTTTACATTTTTATTCTCAAATTACATATAACGGCAATGTTGTTTGATGGAATAGTAGCCTGAAGTGATCAACACGTAAATAACTCTTTATTAATTCATAAAGTAAATGTATCCAATGAACATACTTCCGTTGACGTTCTTCTCAATTTAGGTGATCTTGACCAACTTCTCAAACAGGTTTTTCATATATTCACAGTTTAAACTTTTTCTACAATTGCTGTAGTCGCATGTAAAAATTATATCAATTTCAGAAGTGGATAAATCAATCAAATCGACAAAAATATTTTGAGTTGATTCCATTTTTTCAGCGAGACTGATTAAAGAGTACAACCGGAAATAAAAGTAAAAGAATTTAATTATTTCAAAAAGCAAATCGATTGGACTTCTCAGAATGCCCATGTGAATTTTTTAAAATTGTATTTTACGCACTTACCGACCAAGTTGAAAATTTTATACGGCTGGAGGATTATGATTCAGTTTGAGGTCGAATATTGATTAGTTTGCCGATCGAGTTTTAGTCGGCAAATATCACATGTGCTTCACGACCGATATTGGTCTATAAAACACCCAACATCTTGACTTGAATTCGGTTAGAATAAAATTATTTTCTTGCTCAAATACGGTTACAATAATGTGTAGGTGTGGGAAAAAACTCCCGAAATATCAGCTGGATTGATATACATCTTATATCTATAAAATGCTAATATGGTGTGTCCACAATTTCCCACTTGACCACCTTCTTATCTTGACGCGTGGCAAATTTATTTTTTTTCCCTTCGGTAAAAACCGGAATTTCGGTTAGCGTTGTATAGAAATCGAATTTTTTTGTTCGACTCTCTGTTACATAAACCGAATCAAAGTGTATATTTTTATACGGTTCATTTTTAATACCTCCAACAGACATTACGGATTCAGTGTTAAATTTCAATCAACCGAAAATATTCGATTCCATTTCGGCACAACAATTGAATAAAACCGTGTTTTTTTTATCAAACGTGTAACGTTTCGATTCATTTGCCACGTGGCTCTTAGTATTTTTTTAATTTTATTTTAACAACACTTTTTCTTCTTTTTTTTTCCGTCGGTAAAAACCGGAATTTCGGTTAGCGTTATATAGAAACCGAAATTTTTTGTTCGACTCTCCATTACATAAACCGAACTAAAGTGTATATTTCGATACGGTTCATTTTTAGTACATCCAACAGACAGTGCGGATTTAGTTTTAAATTTCAATGAACCGAAAATTTTCGATTCGATTTCGCCTCAACAATTGAATAAAACCGTGTTTTTTTTTATCAAACATGTAACGTTTCGATTCATTTTTTTTTTCCTTTTTTAACAACGGTTTTTTTTTCCCTTCGGTAAAAACCGGAATTTCGGTTAGCGTTATACAGAAATCGAAATTTTTTGTTCGACTCTCCGTTACATAAACCGAACCAAAATGTATATTTCGATACGGTTTATTTTTATTACCTCCAACAGACAGTGAAGATTCAGTTTTAAATTCAATCAACCGAAAATTTACGATTCGATTTCGGAACAACAATTGAATAAGACCATGTACTTTTTTTTTTTATCAAATGTGAACCGTTTGTAATTTGTGCAGAAAAGGAAAAAAAAAAAAGAAAAAAAACCGACGGATTTGAAGTTCTACTGTATAGTGTACGATGGAAGATGAGTCAAGTTTAGCTATAAAATACAACAATAAAAAAATAAGGACAAACAAATATCCGCGCCAAGAAGGTGTGACCACGTGGACACCACATTAAATGTTTTTATTATTTTGAACAACATAACGGTTTATTTTTATTACCTCCAACAGACAGTGTGGATTCAATTTTAAATTTCAATCAACCGAAAATTTTCAATTCGATTTCGACACAACAATTGTATACAACCGTGTATTTTTTTATCAAACGTGTACCGTTGGTAGTTTGTGCAAAAAAAGTAAAAAAAAAAGGGAAATACAGACGGATTTGAAGTTCTACTGTGTAGTGTACGATGAAAAATGAGTCAAATTTAGATATAAAATACAACAAAAAAAGGGCAAACAAATGTCCGCGCCAAGAAGGTGTGCCCACGTGTGACCACGTGGACACCACATTAAATATTTTTATTATTTTGAACAATATAACGTCGGTGAAACCGACGGCCGTTTGTAGTACGAACGTCAATAAAATTGACGTTGGAATACCAAATCACTTTTTATATTCTTCAGACCGTTTGACACGTATTTTTTTTCCCACCAAATGAATGAACACGAGATCAATGATGTATTCATTAATGATAAGAAAGAGAAATGTCGTATAGAAAATGAATGAAACTCATTTTCAAGCATATTAATGATCTGGAAACTAAGCCGTCCCGGGAGATTTGACCGTGTTGTTATGGTCCGCTTATTGTTTTTCTATAATATTTCATTACGTAAAGTCGAAACTAAAGGGATGGACTTTATGACATTGTTCTCCGATACAACATATTGTGGTTTATTTTATAGGTGAAAACTTCCGATAGGGCTGGAAGAGAAGTGATTCACAATCTTCACGTCTCTAAGAAAGAGCTACCTCTTGTAGAGAATGTGATATGTTTCGGTTGCTCTATTTGTCTTGTGCCTTGAATTATTACGGTTTAAGCTTACGCAATTTATTTCACGTTGGGATTTATTCTTTGATATTATCGTTGGTAACGATTTATGTTAGGCCGACGTACCTTGCACGGCTCACGTTCACTAGTATTAATAGAAAGATTCATTCATTGTTTATGAGAATTGGTCATTTAATTAATTCATGAAATTTCGCGTCTACCACATTATACAACAACTGAACTTGGAAATTATGTAAATAATGTTGTTATATGATGAAATTATGATGGATGATTGGGGTAAACATAAAGTTTAAAAAGTATAGATAAAATAAATATTATATACTCCATCCGTCTCATTTTATTTGTCCATGTTTGTTTTTTGGTTTGTTATAAGTGTCAACTTTGTGCATTTATTGTCAAATTTCTTCAAATATCCTTCCTTCTTTTCAATATTTACGATAAAAAGTTTGTAGTATTAAATGCTTCAACAACTACCTAAATGACATAAATGTAAAAATATTTAATCATTTAACTAGATTCAAAGTATTAACTACATTTTTCTTAATGTATGTGAAAAGTCAAACGAGACAAATTAAATATGACGGAGGGAGTATAATAATAGTTTTCTAGAGCCAATGAGTGGCAACAACCCCTGTGGCCCTACAAAGGTCGTTTGTACCTGCAATATAAATTTCAAGATATGTTTCTTTTCTAACCTTAAAAGATACCTTTGTTCCCGCGATGACTGCACAATAATTGTACACATGTCAAATGAAAGCCCAAAAAGTCGAGAAGGGGCATGTGTTTAAGAAGGGTGTTTGACCAAAGTTTTTGGCTCTATGATTTTTTCAGAACAAGTTCTTGCCTAAAAGACTCTCATCACACATTTACACCTAAGTTGCCCAAAATGCCCTCGAATCCCAAATTCCCCCCAAATCCCTAATTCCACCTTCTAACCCTAAAATCCAATTCAGAAATATAATTGGGAATTTAACCTGACCCGGTCCCTTTAATTTCTGAAAATACCCCTGATTATTTCCCCCCCCCCCCCCCCCCCCCCCAAAATCCCCAATCCCCCAACCCTAATTTAACCCACCCGACGTTATATATGATGAAATGAGAATCAGGAAAAACAAAACCTCCATTTCACCCGCCATTCCACCTCCTTCACACCCCCATCTTCTCCCTTGAAGAAGATAGCAAGTTTGAGTTGACGACATCTCGGGTTGATATCATTATATGAAAGTACATTGAAGGTGAAACATAAACAGGGATGACGAAGTACACTGAAGAACGTGGATGACAAAGCAGTCTGAAGAACGTGGACGACGAAACAACAATACTTAGCAAACAAAGATGGTATTTATGTTGATTTACTGATTTTTAATTGCGTGGGCTGTCATTGTTCTTCGAATTAGCAAACAAAGAAGTTGAATTAAAAATTGAGAAACAGGGCCTTTAAAATTCAGTCATATTCTTTTTCAATCCGTAATTTAATCGTAATCGTTGTATTGAATTGAACTAAAGCAGGAAGACTGTGAAGAAGTTGTTGGTGCGTCATGGTTAAGGAAGGCTCAGAAGAAGTTTCGTTTTATGTTTGTTACCCGGTTGAGGTTGAAAAGAGTGATGATGGTGTTTGGTCGTGGAAGTACGTAGGATGTGAAACAGACGAAGTGATGACTATTTTAATCATCCCAAAGAACATTTCATTTGATGGATTGTATGACGAGGTGAAAGAAGAGTTGAGAATTGATACAAGGTTGTATGATTTTCAGATGAAAGTTATGCCCCCCCGTTAGTAAAGCTAGACCGATGCTACTTAATGGTGATAAGCTTGTGAGACGGTTCTTGAATGTTTGTGATCTAAACAAAGATTTGTTATTAGTTATTTTGAAAGAGAAGGGAAATGAAAAAGACAATGATATTGAAGTGGAAGTAACACATGTTCAGAATTATATTGAAAGTCAACAATCATGTGATCCTGTAGTTTATGTGATGGGAACTCAAGAAACAAGTGTTGAAATGGATTTTGATGGTATTGCGATTAAAGAAAGATTTGTTGAAGAGACACGTTTGAATTCGGGAACTCAAGAACCAAATGTTGATGTTATTGCGATTAAAGAAAGTGTATTTTAGAGACATCTTTAAAATCGGGAACTCAAGAACCAAGTGTCGAAATGGATGTTGGTGAAGTGACATGTGTTGAAGAAGAGGTTTTTGATAGAAGAAGAGAAAGTGTTGATAGATTTGAGGGTAATGAGATATTTGAAGATTCTTTATTGATGCATTTGGATGAAGATGCTTTTTTAGTATCACAGGAAACGTCAAATATGTATACTTTGAATGATGCTGGCTTGAATGGTCGTGATCGCTTGAATGCAACGGAAACCATAAATGTTGATACTTTGAATGGAGGTGATCGCTTGAATGCAACGGAACCCACAAATGTTGATACCTCGAATGGTGGAGATCGCTTGAATGCAACGCAACCCACAAATGGTAGCCTTGTTCCAAGTAATGTGGGTGTACCTCATGTGAGCATTCCTGAAGATGTAGACATTCATGTGAAGGATTTGTTTAAAAACAAATCGTTGTTGGTATTTAAGGTTGAGATGTTAGCTGTGAAGTATCATTTTGAGTTAGAACGCAATCTTCCACCAAAAAGCTCTATGTGGTATTATGTGCAGTAAAAGGATGCAAATGGCGTCTGCGAGCAAGCAAATTTGATGCATCTAAACGCTTTGAAGTTCGAAAGTATTCAAGTAGGCATACTTGCCCACCTATGCTTCGTCAAAAAGATCACATACATGCTTCTTACAAGCTAGTTGGACGATACTTTTTTTCGAAGTTTAAAGACGCCAACCGTATTTACTCTCCGAGGGATATGATGATTGATTTTAAGTCAAAGTTTGGATATGAGATTAGTTATCACAAGGCGTTCAAGGCGAAGCGTTATGGGAATTCATTGGTTCGGGGATTTCCAAAAAAGAGTTTTGAAAAATTACCTAAGTATTTTCATAGGTTGGAGTCCAGAAACCCGGGAACTGTGACGGAGATTGAAACTAAAGGAAACGACGAGTTTTTATATTGTTTTATGGCACTTGGTGCAAGTATAGAGGGGTTCAAGTATATGCGGCCAGTCGTTTCTGTGGACAGAACACATTTGAAAACGCGTTACAAAGGGGTACTACTTGTGGCAACGTATGAAGATGGAAATGGTCAAATATTTCCAATTGCGTGGGCTGTTGTTGATTCTGAAAACATTCCTTCGTGGACCTGGTTTTTCACAAAGTTAAAACCCACTATAGGTGACACCGGCGATCTATCAATAATTTCTGATCGTGCTGACAGTATCAAAACAGCAATCAGTAATGTGTTTGAGAATACGCACCATGGATTTTATGTATATCACATCCAAAAGAATTTGAGGGGTCGTTATCATGGTCGCAATGTGTCGACGTTTTTTATGCCAGCTGCGAAGGCCTATACTGTTTCAGAGTTTAAGGTGCACTGGGAAAAATTATCTGCAATATGTGATAAACTTGACGAGTATTTGGAAGAAGCGTCATTTCCTTTCTGGTCTAGATCTCAGTTTAAAGGTTTACGGTACAATATAATGACAACTAACCATGCCGAGTCTTTAAACCGCAAGTTATTGCGTGCTCGGGAATTTTCAATAGTTGGTTTGCTTGAACGTATCCGGGAGGTTTTACAGCAGTGGTTTGGTGAACGAAGTAAACATGGTGAAGAATGTGTTTCTATGCTCACTCCCAAAGGAGAAGAACGAATGACAAAAAGATACAATAGAGTACGGAAGTTCAAGGTTAATGTAGTTTCTCCCGTTAAGTATGAAGTGTTTGACAACGATATTATGTTGGCTTACATTGTTGAGTTGGATGTTTTCAAGTGTACATGCAAGAAATTCGATTTAGATAGGTTTCCATGCTATCATGCTGTTGCTGTGGCCAAGCACATAGGGAAGCACGTCTACGACTATTGCATTCGGTATTATAGCAACGAATATTGGAGGAAAGCTTATTCTCAAAGTGTGTTCCCCTTGATAAATGAAGCAGATTGTGAGTATCCCGTTGATGTGCTTAACATGAAGGTTTTGGCACCGACGGTGACAAAGAGACTATCCGGACGTCCATCAAAAAAGAGAAAGAATTCTACCGGAGACGGGAAAGGGTTATACACTGTGATAAATGCAAGAAAACAGGCCATAATAAAACTAGTTGTTCGCGATTGATTGGTGAAGATGATGGTGGCAGTGATGTTTCTTTTTAGCGTATCTCAAAGTATATTGTGTTAAGTGTGTTGTGTTGTAACTGGTCTTATAACAAGTTGAAGTATGCTGTGTTTTAAGTATTCTAATAAGTATGTTGTGTTGTAATTGGTTTTATAACAAGTTAAAGTATGTTGTCTTGTAACTGGTATAATAACAAGTTTAAGCATGTTTTGTTGTAAGTGGTAACAATTTCAAGTATGTTAAGTTATAATTGCTAACAATTTCAAATAAATTGTGTTTTAAACTGGCAAAAGTGAAAATATCAATAGTTAAGGAAACCCAGAACTGGTACAACACAATGTTTGTTAATTACCAACATGGAATACAAAATACATAATAATACAACCCCCCATAATAGTCAATAATTTCTTTTTCATTGAATGTGATTCGTTCTTCTGCCTAAGCTTCTCAATTAGTGTCTCAGTACGATCAATCCTATCTTTGTCCTTCCTCACCATTTGAGCTGTGATCTCCAAACGTTTCATTAACTCGGTAACATTGATCTCAACTTGTTCCATTTTTTCCACGTCCATTTCTCGCTTGTTCTTTAACAATTCAATCTCCTTTTGATTGACAACTACTTTCCGTACCAGGTTCAAGGAGTTATTGACAGGTTCTTGTGTCCCGGTATATGAAGACAATTCATCATGCCAAAGGAAAAATTTACATCAGAGTTCAAGCTGTTGCAAGATAAGAAATTAAACCAGTGAATAAAAAAAAATACTCCCTCCGTCCCAAATTGTTTGGGACTTATTTCTTTTATGGATGTCCCAAAACAAGTCCCATAACTAATATTTAAACTAAATTGGGACGGAGGGAGTATTATTGTATCAATGCAGCTGGAATTATAAAATTAAAAAAAAATAGAGTCAAGAGAATTCATACCGGGTATAAATCGCAAGTAAAGAACTTTCTGTTGTTAGGAAATCACTAGTTTAACGCAGCGGAATTTAAAATTTGATTTCCTTTTTCTAGATCGTTCTTCGTTTAATGCAATAAACACGTTAAGTAGTTCGACGGTTATACCTCAGATGATCTATAAGATCGTCGCTTTGACCGTCAACGGAGAGTAGTTCAGTGCGCAAGCCGTGCACGCGTCCGGCCTCTATCGCTAATCCACACGAACCCCTTGCCGGAATCCTCCTTGGATTGCTACTAGAAAACTCCGGTTGCTAGACCGGCCTTTTTCCTCCCTCACAAACTCACTATGGATTGCTCTCTATTTTTACACAAGAACTATGAGCTCTTGCAATTGTGATGTACAAAAGAGCTTGACACCCACCTCTTATTTATAGCTAGAGGTGGCGCCCCAATTAGTGTGTAGGAAAAGAAAACTTTTTTCCAATAAAATAAAGAAAATCTCATAGATTGATTTATCTCTTTAATTATAATTTATTTTGTCAATATCTTATATTGAATATAATTATCTTATTACCATAAATCTATTTCTCCAAAATCAATTAATATCTTATATTAATATTATGGTAATCTTATTAATCAAAATGCACAATCCAAGTGTATCTTATACACTCAAAGATGGCGCCCCATTAGTCAATTAATTGACTTCTGGAATATTCTTTAATTAATATCTTGTATTTTATTTATTCATAATAAATAAATACCACCATATTAATTTACCACTATAACCTTTATAGTCTAGAGATAAACTTTCCTTATTTGGTTATCAACCATAACCGCATTTTAATCCGACTCGATGTTTATATGTGTGTGACCCGATAGGCTTCCGAATATGTTGGCCGTAGACACAAAGTGCAATTTACTAAAATGCCCTTCATGCCTAACGATCACGGGATAACGTCTAGCAACACACCGTGACCCCCAATCATCGGAAGAGTCAAAAGCAATGACTACTACCTTTCATGTGAAGCAGTTACCGTGTAATTTACAATCCTATCACTGTAACAATATCCATACGATCGTATCTCGAGTGTCAATACATTTACGATCGTATCTTATAATCTGGATATCACGCTCTCTCGGGATAACACATTTACTCCCACTTTGCAAAGATTCTCGAGAGCTAGACATTCCTTATAAGAAGGCCATTTTGGATATTCGATCCCAATCATAGGATACGCGATTCCCGGACGACCAATCATGTATACTCCGCATGCTTCAATATCATGCCCAATCACTACCGCATGATCGCCCCGTGGTTAGGAGAAATCTCAATAGTGTCAAAGCATGACAATCCACACCGTGATGCCATGAAGACTCCGGTCAAAAGGATAATTACACAACCGCCACATAGTGTGACACTTAATGTAAGTGGGTCAGTCTAACGTACGCATTCTCTAATACATGTCCACGTACGGTCCAAGTGTCCCTACACTTCGATAGACGAGATCTATCCCTATCTTCTAAAAGATAGAAGACATCCAATACGTGCTAGTCTGGTTATACTATCAATGTCCCTTTTGATAATATGTAAGACTAGAGACATTTAAGTACCAATCTTGTTATAATGATTAGCGATCTCATCAACCATAATCACTATCATGGTTTCTCTATCACGCTTTGATACTAGGGACGTTACTATATATATACAACAAATAATATGAAGATAAACAATATATAATAACATAAGTGCTTTTATTGATCATAATAAAGTTATTACATGAACTAAATAGACTGTAAATGACCCGACCCGGTCGGATCCGGTCCAACCCGATTGGGTTTAGGACACCTTTCCAACATCTGTCTGGGTTCTTCTTTGTACCTAATGTCATCAATTTAGCTGGAATACCACACTTGCAAAATATATTCCCATGAAATAGCTGAGCTTCGTTTATGTTGGTAGAAGATCCAGAAATCGTTAAACATCCAGCTTCGTTTTGATTCATATTCTTAAAGAATGTGGGGGAATTGCAAACAGTCAATGAAATACGGTCTCAAATATTTGTCCAAGTTCAGATGATAAAGCTCAGATACGTGTCCAAGTTCAAATTCAGTTTCAAATGTTTATTATTTGAAAAACAATAAGTCATAGGCTCAACAGAAAAGATGTTAGTATTTAATCAAAGAAAAGATGTTCACACTTATTCTTCTAAGATAAAAGAAGATAAAATGGCATATACCATCTGCTCACACATTGTTAACATAGCATCCCATAAGCTCATGGGAAAAAAACAGGGGATGGATAAAGCAAACTAACTTAAACAAGCCAATCTGATAACAACCATATCCTCCTCTAACAACGGTAATGTCAATATCAAACAATCGTCTTAGTATTTAATCAAAGTTCCACCAATATTGATCACAAAGTCATATGCTAAATATAAAGTTAAGTTCAAAACGTTAATTTTAGTCAAACAAAGAATCAATCAGATTCTAGTTTGTTCACCAGAAAGTTCAAAACTTATAATTTTAGTTAATATTGTGCTAAAGAAATGATTACTATCTTCCCCTTACAACACATTTTTCTTCATGAATAAAAGAGTAGCAACATTGATTAGATATTTGTTCTTTCGAACGAGACAAAGCAAAGAAATCACTTTTCAAAACAACCACATCAAATACCTGCAAATTTGTGAAAGAGTAAGCACAGGGGGTTGTTTATGCCGGAATCGAATTGAAACACCCTTAGTAACTGCCAACATAAATTAATCAAATAAGAATATAACTTTTTAAGGATGAATATATACTACAAATAACACAGGTTGAAATACCTGCGAATTCCTGAAAACATTGCTCCAAGCGATTGATTATGGATGGGATAAGGTAATTTAGGGTTCTTGGGGAGAGAGAAGGGGGAGAAGGTGACATCGGTGGAATGGGACAAAACAAGAAAATTGGATGAATGGAGGATGAGAGAGGAGTTCCTATGCTCTAATTACTCAGCCCCCTTCGTCAATTCTTTTGAAATTTGAAAGAAAATTCGAATTTTGGGGAAAAGGTAGCGGGAAACGAAAATTAGGGTAATGAATTGGGGAAATTTCAGGAGGGAAACAAACGAGATTTGGGTGGTAAGCAACAATACCGTGCCTATCTTTTTTATATAACAACAATACATATGTATATAGTGAAATAAGTAATAATTATTACAACAAAGTAACAATGAAATATATAATAATGACATTATATATCACGCATTATTATTGCATTACAATAAGAAAACATAACATATTACCAAACAAATTAAAAAAACATATCTTACAATAAACGATTAAAATAAAATATTTTACAATAAACAATAACCACATGAAATAAAAGAAATTACCAAATATATTACAATAAACGATATTACAATAAAACAAGTTCGTCAATACATTATGATTCATGATTCGATAATCTCATCAGTCATATAAAACTCTACACCAGCTTCCTCTGCTATGGCGGTGATGAATGTCCCGTAAGGAAGTCCGACTTCACGTGTACTCTCGGTCACTCTTCTAATTTCACAAACATTATGTCAGCAACATCAATAGGTGTATTAGTCATGATAGTATGAATGAGGAGAAGTTGTTGTGCTGAGACGGTGAACGAATGACGAGGTGGCAATAACCTAAACTGGACAAAACGACATCAATATTCACTTTCACCGGCCATACGGCTAAACGGCAAAGCGAGCTCGTTGTAATCATCATTTCGAAACCAAACTGCACCCGGGCAAACGCAATGCACGGCAGCTTCCAGAGCACGAGTCTCGTCAACATACTCAACATCAATAGGCATAGAAGAAGCAATAGGTAAACAAATATAGTTGTTAAGAAAAGTACGACTGTAATCCACGCGGACTCCACGTACAATTGCATAACAGTTATCAGGCATAGAAGAAGCACTGCAATAAAATTCACGTACCATGTCAACATTGACACGAACAGGGTGTTGAGCTAACCTTTGCCAGCCTCGATTGGCCAAGCGGCGATGAATGCGTCTCATTTCGTATGGGGCTTGACCCATTTGATGTATAACATTTATATGATAAAAATTACGATGTTTTATATATTTTATTAACTCTTTTTTTTATAAAATATAAGAAATTATAACAATAATCTTATGAAATATTAATAGTAATGAATAAATCGAAATACTATAAAAATCTAGCAAAAGTAATAAAAATATATAAATTTTGTACCGGTTTAATAACCGGAGTGTCGTGTCAGATTTACGTGGGTACTTTTGGTATTTTATTGCAGATTTTTAGGTAAACCAAGACCCCGAGTGACAACACTTTTTGAAGTAAAGTCATATCTTTTGAAGAGAGTAAGGAAGTGCCTCGAGATTTAAAGTTCAAGTGGATCAACGGTTCGTGATACCATTATCGAATTATATTTTCGACGAACAAATGGCCCATCAAAAAGGCATTTTCTGAAGAAGAGTCCTTCATAGAAGTTATAGATATTTTCAAGATATTTCCAACGCTTCTTGAATTATGGCATTCGGAGACCCAGAGCTCAAGATATGATTTTATCAAGTTTCAGACCAAGATGTGAAAATAAACTACCCGGATCAATCCGGATTAACCTTGGATCGAACCGAGGAAACATAATGATTATCAAACATGTGATCCTGCAGAGAATAATCCAGGAGATAATATTTTTTATTCCCGGATCGATCCGGCTTGGAAAATTCTGCCTATAAGTATAGCAGGTTTGCAGACATAAAGGAGGGGTACCAATATATCTTCAAAACCTCTTTTAATTAGTAGTAGTATGTATATAGGCCTTATGCCATAAATAAAGTAGTAATAAGTATCGTTGTAATGCTCGAGAAATTATCGAAGATCAATGTTGTTAAAGTCGTTGTAATGTCCGGAAGAATACAACCTCTGATTCAGCAGTTGTAATCGGGTAAAATTTCTAAAGTATTTATGTTTGTTATGTTTGTTTTTATCTTTTTAGTCGTTATAATGTTATTAGGCTAAATCTAATAACTAGCCAAAGTTATGTAATCGTTTTATTTCGATCTTTTCGGTAAAGGAATGCTGTCTAATTAAAATTGACTAAAATTGAGTTAATTGAATCTTTTTCTATTTTGCAACGTATTGATAATATTCGGATTGACGTAATTAACCAAGATGAATCTCACCATATAACCTAACGATGAACTGACCAGAGAAGTTAGGATATGAGATAAAAGATAGAAAAACCGGAGGGTAAAATTGGCCGTGCAAAAGCGTGACAACGGAATCCTATTTCCTACCCGGGGGCAGATTTGTTTTGGAAAAGATGAATCTTATTAAAATTGTGCTCGAGATCGTAATAATGTCAAAATCAACGGGTTAATTGAAACTAACACCGGAAAGTTAAATCGATCCGCCTGACAACCGGAGCCTTTTGAATAACATCGGCCGTCTGACAAACGGAATAACCTCTTTTATCCGGGGTAGATTTGTACTCGGTACCTGTTCAGACTAACTGAGATTAGCATGGGGCAGTTGTGGAGATTAAACTGATGACAATGACATATGACAATTTCATACGCTCGTGTGAGGAGGAATTGTTAACCTCAGGAGTGCACCGTTTCACTTACTCAATTGGACCTAATATAAAAGGAAAGATCGAGCACATTCCGTTTACTAGAAAAGATCGTATAAATCAATTATATAAACTTTGGCTAGTTCTATAAAATTATCTGTCTAGTTCTCTAATAATATATTGGTATCTATATATTTATATCTATATATATATTTTGCAATCTATGTACATCTATATATATTTATATATCTATACAGCCAAGAATTTTTCTTCTGGATGGATGTGCCGCATCTCCCAGTTAACCACGAACATTCTTGCCACCCCCAAGTTCTCAAAACGATTAGGGTGTACGTCGTTGAACACATCATCGACTATGTGATACCGATTTCCCTCATAGTCATGAAAATGGTTTATGTGGTTAGTGAATAGGAGTAACTGATGTTGGGTACGTCGTGGCATTTTTTGAGGTGAAAAGTGTTTGTGTTATGTTTGTATGAATGATATGAGAAGTGCTTGTGTTATGTTTGCAAGTGAACCTTTATATAGTGAGGTGGCCCTTGTCATCTTGGGTTAATGCAGGGGTATCGTGTTTATCACACTCGTTTTGGATTACCTGATGTTATCTCGGGTTAATGCATACCTGATGTCATCTCGGGTTAATGCAGGGGTATCGTGTTTATCACACTCATTACAGATTACCAAACGTTATCTAGGGTTAATGTAGGGGTATCGTGTTTATCACACTCGTTACGGAATACCAAATGTTATCTCGGGTTAATGTAGGGGTATCGTGTTTATCACACTCGTTTTGGATTACCTGATGTTATCTCGGGTTAATGCAGGGGTATCGTGTTTATCACACTCGTTACGGAATACCAAATGTTATCTCGGGTTAATGTAGGGGTATCGTGTTTATCACACTCATTACGGATTACTAAATGTTATCTCGGGTTTGCTATAGTAGTGTATCTAAAAATAAAAAAGAAAAAGTAATTATTTCGCCCCTCCCCCCATTAAATCATCTGAATCTTTCAAAGAGGTTACGGTCCTTTTTTCCCTTAGGAAATTATTGAGATTGAGGCGGCACGGTCAACGATGCATCACATGCACGGTCAGCCGACATTCCCCTGCCCCCTGTCCCCCCTGCCAAACCAATCAAATCGGTACCTTTTCAGAATCTCATGCGTATACCTCTTTGTTTTCTTCTTTTTGGAATGGAATTGATTCCTTCCTCTTTTTCCATTGAGTTTTCATTGATTCATTGAAATTTTTTTTGCAAACTTTTTTTTTATATAATGTATATATTATACAGTATCAAATAATGAATGGTTTCTTCAAAAAAAAAATGAATGGAACGTTATAATATTATTTAATTATGAAATCATAGGAAATAATGTATTTATTGTAATATATATTCATTTATGACTTAAATTTTGGGACAAATCGAAAATGCCAAACTGACTTATATTTTGACGGATGTAGTATTTTCTTAACATACTAGATACATAAAACATGGGATATACTAGATATTTATTCTGGGAATCATAGAATTTTTATTTATTTATTGTAATATACTTATTCTGTGAAAATATTTTTCTTTTATTGTAATATACTGTGAACATAATGCGATTCAAAATACTTAATAATGTACCAAGGTTAAGCTTGTGATCAAGATTAAAACATACCTACCATTGATTTATAATATATTCATCATTTATAAATAAAAACAAATATCATACAAAACATCGTTCATAAAAACAGATAACAAAAACAAATATCACACTCATTTTGGATTACATCGTTCATAACAAAAACAGATAACATAAACTTAAAAAAAACAAAAATTAAACTTAGAAAAATCAAAACATAAACTTCAAAAACACAAAAATTAAACTTAAAAAAAATAAATAAGAATGCGTCAATATTCCGGTATCTCTGAAATCTTTAGGGATCCACTTTCTCTTTGAATCATCTTGAAAAGGTTCACAAGAATATTGATCATCTTCTTGTATTCTTCAATGCTATATTTCAAATAAGCAATCTCACAATCCCTGGATTCAATCTCTTCATCAAGCTTTCTACTTAACGAGTCAACCTCATAATGCATCTCACATCTCAGGGCGTCAATCTGATTCCTAATTGCTTCCATGATTTTGATTTTACTTTGCTTGAATTCTGTATAATTTTATTGTAATTTTACAATGGGAAAATGTGGTATTTATAGATGGTTTATGTAAACCTTTGCAAAGGGGTTCGGATATAGCCGACGTTTGGTATGTTTTTCTTCAATTTATTATAATTTTTTTAACCGATTCAAAACCCTTTAAATGTGGATATACACGACGTTTGGATAACAAGGGTTTTTATTCTTAACCAAAAAAACAATGGTTTGTACAAAATTCAAAATAAAATGATAACCACCAAAAAATATTGGAACGCCACATCCATTCAACTAGAACGACACAACCCTTCATTCCCCCATATAGCCCTTTATTCCCCATATATATATATGTAGATATGATGATACACATATTTGCCAAGATTATAATTTAATCAGAAACTGTGGAAATATTACATATCAAATAGTATGTAATATTTATTCATTTCGTGTATACATTATTTGTACACTTTATTTGTAAAAAGGATATATTAATTGTGGTACATATAAACAATTAATATGTCAAACTCTAGTTACTTTATGTCATAGACATACTTTTACTTTTTTACATGCATGCTTGCCACCCATATCTAGTGGCCGCCCAAGCTAGCTAGTATCTCCCATCAAGTGTAACTATTTATACTCCTTTCATTTTAATGAATAAACTAAGTTGAAGTTATTCTAGTGTTTATCACTTTCTCAAACTCTCTTCATGGTATCGGAGCCTTACTGAGTTCTAAATTCCGCTGCAAACTCAGTTTTGTTATTTCAAAAATGTCTACCGTTACATCGACGCTTCTTCTTCATCGCAGAGACTCCCAAATTTGCCTCACAGACCGAGGTCACCGAATCTTCTTCATACACAAATCATAGACTTGATGGTAACAACTACTTGCTATGGTCAAGATCTATGAAAATGTACATCTCTGGACAAGGTAAGATGGGATACCTGTCCGGATCGAAACCTGCCCCTGCTGAAGATGACACCGGATTTGAAGCATGGGACACTACTAATAATCAAGTCATGACCATTCTCACAAGATCAATGACAAAATAAATTAGTGAGAACTTTATGATGTATGATACTGCAAAGGAAATCTGGGATAATGCCAGAGATCTTTACTCCAAGAAAGACAATACATCAGAAGTGTATGAACTTGAAGCTCAAATTCAAAACTGCACACAAGGAGATATGTCTGTAACTCAATACTTCAACCAACTATCTAGGGCATGGCAACACCTAGATATGTTGGAAACTCACCCCTGGAATGATGTTAAGGATGCTGCCATTTATAAGGACATTATTGAGAAAAAGAGAGTATTCAAGTTCCTTACTGGACTGAATCCTACTCTTGATGATGTGAGAAGAAGAATCCTTGCCACGAAACCTCTCCCCAATCTCAAATCCATGTTTGCTGAGGTCAAACATGAGGAAAGCAGGAGGAAAGTGATGCTGCTGAACTCCCCTGCTGACAACCCTGCTGAGAGTGCTACCCCGCCGACCGTCGGGAAGCTGCTTGAGTTACCGAGACATCTAGGAAGCCTACTGATAGAACTGGAAAGTTGTTCTGTGAGCACTGCAAATGCACAAATCACACCAAGGACACTTGCTGAAGCTACATGGCAAGCCTAACTCATCCAAGCCTACCAGGGAAAGTCAGGGCCGGCATGTCAATGAAGAGGAGAATGACAACAAGTTGAATGCTCAGTTTACTGCATTCAAAGCTTTCCTCACTCAACAAAAAGATGGTAGTCACTCTACTGACATAGCTACTCAGGCTAGTGCAGGTAAATTCTACTCTTCTATTAGTAATGAAACTTGGATTGTTGATTCTGGGGCCTCCTCCCATATGACTGGCAATAAAACCCTCATAAATCACCTTATGCCATGTCATCAAATTCACAAAGTTAAGACTCGCCGATGGATCTATCTCGTGTGCAAAAGGTTTTGGAACTCGTTAAACTCACTAATAAGATATGCCTAAAGGATGTCCTATTTGTTCCAAACTTAGACGCAATCTCATATATGTCGGTAGACTAGCAAAAGATTTGAATTGACCGTTGTTTTGAATAAGAATCGGTGCACTTTCCAGACCCTTCTTCACGGAAGTGATTGGGAAGGCTAAACCCCGCTCGGATTGTATGTGGTCAACCCCGCCAAGACCGAAGACCGAATCGCCTCGGCCACTCGCACTCAAACATTAGACAATATCATGTTATGGCATTATAGACTAGGACATCCAAGTTTTGGTTATTTAAAGTCTGTAATTCCTGAATTATTTAAAGGATGTAATATCAATGATCTTCAATGTGATATTTGTCAATTTGCCAAACTTACCAAATCTGTGTATACCAAACTACCTTATTTGCCTTCCAATCCTTTCACTTTAATTCATAGTGATGTATGGGGACCTTCAAGAGTAAAGAGTATAACAGGAAAAAGGTGGTTTGTCACTTTCATTGATGATCATACGGTCATACCAGGAACACATGGCTATTTTTAATGAAGGATAAATCCGAAGTTGGACCAATTTTTCAGGAATTTTACAACATGATCTCTACTCAATTTGACACTAAGATCAAGATCTTAAAGACTGATAATGCACTTGAATACTATGAGTCTAACCTCAGTAATTTCTTGATGAATAAGGGGATTGTCCATATCAGTAGTTGTGTGGAAACACCTCAACAAAATGGGTTGCTGAGAGAAAGAACAGGCACTGCTGGAGATGGCTAGATCAATCATGTTCACGACAAATGTTCCAAAGTATATGTGGGGTGAAGCTATATTAACTGCCACATACTTAAACAACAGACTTCCCAGCAGAGTGTTAGGCTTCAAAACTCCTATCCAAACCCTTCTGACCACACACTCCTGCTCTCATCTTATTTCCCAATTACCTTCAAAAATCTTTGGTTGCACTGTGTTCGTTTATATCCATGCCCAACACAGAAGCAAACTGGATCCCAAAGCTCACAAGTGCATCTTCCTAGGATATGCAAAGGACAAAAAAGGTTACAAGTGTTATTCTCCTTCTGAGAAAAGATTTTACAATTCTATGGATGTAAATTCTTTGAAAGGACTCCCTACTACAGCAAGTCCACTGAGGCAGTCACTTATGGGAACCTGATTGAAATTGACCTAAATCCGGTCCCACAGCAAACTCTTAATCCTCAAAGAACCTATCGATTCTCGGCGGATCGAACCTCGGTACCTCGCGACCCTCGGCGGCCTGCGAACCGAGCCGACTAACCCGAGCCTGCGAACCCGAGCCAACTAATACTCGGCAACCTATCGACTCTCGGCGGCTGTCGATATTGATGATAGACCTATTGCTATCGGGAAGGGAAAAAGATCTTGCACTACGATCATTCTATTCATAATTATTTATCTTATGATCGATTTATCTCCTACTTTTGCCATGTTTACACATGACTTGGACTCTCACTCCATTCCAAAAAATATTCGGAAGCTCTTCAACATGATAAGTGGAAGGTCATAGTAAAAACGAAATGACTGCCCTCTTGGATAATCATACTTGGGATCTAACTACTCTCCCCAAAGGCAAGAAGATAGTCAG
This sequence comes from Gentiana straminea, assembly GCA_036785695.1. Taxonomy (NCBI): domain Eukaryota; kingdom Viridiplantae; phylum Streptophyta; class Magnoliopsida; order Gentianales; family Gentianaceae; genus Gentiana; species Gentiana straminea. The sequence goes on along the minus strand of JAVUPR010000385.1, from coordinate 5,653,310 downwards.
CTGCAAGTGGCTATTTACTATCAAATACAATGCTGATGGTACAATTGACAAGTATAAGGCCAGACTTGTTGCAAGGGGTTTCACTCAAACTTATGGCATTGACTACACAGAAACTTTTGCACCAGTGGCAAAACTGAACACTGTCAGGATACTGATATCTCTTGATGTCCAACTTGACTGACCTCTTCACCAATTGGATATCAAAAATGCCTTTCTCAATGGTGACCTTACTGAGGAAGTCTACATGAGGGTACCTCCTGGTTTTACCAATCCTCACACTCAAGGAAATGTTTGTAAATTGAGGAAATCTCTATATGGACTAAAGCAATCCCCAAGAGCCTGGTTTGGGAAACTCACTACTGTGGTTAAAGCTGCTGGATATCATCAATGCAACTCAGATCACACCATGTTTATCAAAACCACTAGCCAGAAAAGATCTATTCTTATTGTATACGTGGATGATATCATCCTCACTGGTGATGACTCTACTGAGATATCATCCTTCTGGTTTTACATAAAACATTCTTATTGTATATGTGGATGATATCATCCTTACATGTGGAGCTTTTCCATGCACGGTTTACTTTTGTCATCCCTTGTTCTCTTTATCCCTTTCTTCCCTTCCACGTAGTCATTGAAGGCAACTTTCACAAAATATGCAAAACGGCTATCAAGAACACAGGCATCTTGTTCAAACAATGCCGAGTGTGCATCGCTGCGTCTCCAGATCTCGCACAACCCAAAATCTGCATTCCGAAATTTATATATCACTAAACCCTAACCCTAAAAGCACATACTTTAATATCTTGCTGCAACTTTAAAAATAAAGCAGGCTTACAAAGCTTGACAATGCTCCACCATCAACAACAGCTTTCAAAGAACAAAATGGAAGTTCGTAATCAACCAACCGCACAACCAAACCATTGTAAAAAAGTTTGGATTACAAAATTAAAATTATTATAAAATGAACAAAGGACTTAAAGTTTTATTTGAAGGAACAAAAATTGGGCGTATCTGCCATCTCCAACTTCAAATAGCCACTTTTCGTAGCACTCCATCAACGCGGGATCCGCTTCTCGGTACGGATCATAAACATCAACATTAAGTTTCCTTCTTTTCAAGGGACGAATAGGAGGCTTCGCTTCAACATGTTCCACTTTCCGCACCATACGTGATCCATGCCGTACCAACAAGGGCAATCATTCCTCTAAATAAACTAGTAGTTAGTTAAGATTACTACTCATTAACATAATAAATCGAAATTATGTTAATATTTTTTTTAAAAAGTACCTTCTGGTTCTTCATTTTCATCTTCCACCGTAATCACCGTCTTATCCTCGGTTGTCGAGTCTACTAGGGCAACCGAGTCAAAACACAGTATTCACAGTTCAAATGTTCATGCTTTTTTCATTAATTACTAGTATATAAAAAAAGAAGAAAATATTATGAACTTTCAAAAATGTACCTTCCCTTGCACTTTTTTCCTTCATATCCTCCGCCATCATGCCGGACTCCTTTGATTCACATTGTTCCTCTTCATCACATCCAACCTCCGCCATCACAGAAGTATGCAATGCCATTATAGCTTCCAATGCACTTTTTTCATTCGAGCCCTCCGCCATCATATCGGACTCATTTGATTCAAATTGTTCCTCCTCATCACATCCATCATCCGCCATCATGTCCTCCTCATTTTCTTCAGATTCCTCCTTTTCATGACCTCCAACCATGTCACTAGAAGGATTCATGACATTTTTGCATTTTTCACAAACTAAATTACCCGCCATCAAATCAACCTTCTTTTGCAAAGCATCCACCATCTTCTCCAAAACTTCCACCTTCCTTTTCAAAGCAATATCGGGTTGAGGGCTTTCTTGCATGGGAGAAACTGCCTCCACATTGTCCTCCATATCATCCTCCCCGTGGTCGGTACAATAACCGTTGTGTTTCGTTAATGCGACGTAATATGGTTTACGTGTTACAGCTACACTTGGAACAAGCTTTGGTAGAACTTTTATCTACATTGAATTCGTTTCATAAATATGAATTAAAACATCATAATAACCACAACAGAATTTAAGTACACCTAAAAACAATATCTATTCAAACCTGTTACAACTGCAAAAGCGCTTCAACTTTCGTAGAGCTCGCCCTCTTTGTCACTTCCTATTTCACCATTCTTGGAAGACCTCTTGTGTTAACAAGGATCCATTTTTTCTATAAATACGGGATGGCTTCAACTGCACATACCTACATATCATAACATTTACAAAATTTATTCAACATTTATATAAGAATTCCGAATTACAATAATGCTGATATTCGAATACATACCATGAAAGCATGCGGGAATCCATACAATGCATACTTGATCACATCCTTTTTGAACCAATCACTTAGTCCCGATTGAACATATGAATGGTGCTTTTATAAGACAAGCTCCCCCATGGAAACTTGTTGAATGCATTCAGATCCTCCACCAAATCAAACCACCACCAATCCAACTGTAAATTCTCCTCACAACCCAACACAACATAAGCCAAAACAACCAACAATCCCAGTTTGTATCGATCAGTTTCATTCTTAATGCATGCTCGATCAAACACGTCGAGCAGATCCTTTCTCATTATTGATGTCTTTTTCTTCAAATAAGTTGTAACAATCGGACTAGATTTTCCTTTTTGTTGATCACCAAAGCCAGCCTCGCCAACATTCAGTCCCGAACAAGCGTAAACGCTTTTAAACCAAATCTTAGTTGTTTTTATCCAACAACAAACCAAATTTCGTCCTCCCTTTCAGTCTTTGCCACCCTCATCACAAACTGATGAACAAGTTGATTCAATCTAATTTCACGAATTTCAAGTAACTTACCGAAACATGAAGCTTTAAACAGTTTTTTGTGTTTAGCGTCTAACTTTTCAAACACATGCTAGGCTTTATCGATGGAACTTCTATTGAATATATGACACTTTTTGGTCCTGTCTTCCGATGTTAGTTCATATTTGAGCTTCATGTTTTACTACGATACAAAAAAAACCATTAGATCAAACAAGAAGAATATACCAACGACTAATCCATTTCACATACAAAATCTAACAAACAATTCATTATACCACAGATTAAACCAAACCTATCACATTCAAATTCATCATAAACTCCAAATAAAATAACCCATTTCACAATTCAACCCATTTGTCAATTAATCTACATGCATTATCATAAACACACTTAATTCAATATACCACAAATTAAAGCAGAGCTACACAGTCCGATTTCACAATCAAATTCATCATAAACTATAAATCAAACAACCCATTACACTAAACACACTTAAATCAATTAAAGACAACAAATTATTTATTACTTACCAATCAATTCAATATTGAGATCCTCCTCCGAAAATTCTGTTTCTTGAAGATCCTCCTCCGAAAATTCGATTCAAATCGTGTGGATGATAAGAAGAGCATAAATAAGAAAAAAGACGATGACAACGAGAGCAGAGTTTGGGGAAGAATCGGAAAACAAGGTTTTGTGTGTTATGTGTGTGTTGATAGAAAGAAGAAGATGGAGAATTTGGCTAAGTGTCGGGTGAATTTTGGGGATTTTGGGGCTGATGGAGGTTGTGGCAATTTGGGGAACACAGGAAAATAAGGTTTTTCCTTTTGTTTTTAAATACATGTTTAGTCAAGGACTAAATAGACAATGACAAGTAAAAAAAAGGCTATATGAGCAATTCCCCCAGTCAAGAATGGAGCCACTTCCTAAAAATGACAACGTAAACTCCTTCGTCGTTGACACTTTCGCTTGTTATAGCAGCTTAGGCCTTTGTTGTTGATGGCCAAAAATTTGCTCTTGTCGATTCTTTCGCACGTTACAGCAGCCTAAGCCTTCGTCACCAATATCTTAAAGTCTAAGCCTTCGTAGCCAATTTTGACGATCCTTTCGGCCATTATAGCAGTCATGACCATCGTCATCAAATTGCTTTATTTCTGCATCCTCTTATTTAATTAATCTTTAGTGGGTTTATTTAATAGAAAAAAGGAAGGGAAAAGAAACTTCAAACCAAGAAGCATGTACTTGTGTGGTGTAGAAAATTTATACCGTAAAAAAGGATAAACAATAGTTGAATCCAAGCTTCATTCATAAAAGAGGAATAATTATTACATAATGACCTAACAACTAAGGAACTTGAAATTTTATACGCTAAAAAGTCCATTTAGATAAAATCTACACTTGGAAGACTCATATGACTATCTACTTAATTTAATACCAGAGTAAAAAACTAATATCTAATTTAAATGTCCTACATCAACTCCACCCCCTACTCAGAATGCTCACCCACGGGTGAACTCGTAGGAACCCACATTGAGGCCTCGCAAACTTACCATCAAAATCGATTGGTTGAGCAATTTCATTCACTCTATTTTAAAACAATTTCAAAGTCTTCTTAAATTGTTTGTCGAATAAAATGCTCAAACATATAAAGATTGTAACGATATTTAGCTTAGCAATGATGGATTCCCTTCAGCATTGGAGTTGTTTACATCATTCCTACACTCCAATGGAATAACTCATCACAAAGATTCACCGACAATACATGTGTTTCCTTTTCCATTTCCAGTTCCCGTAAATTACCTGCAAAATTCTTCTCTTCCTCATTCATCTCCCGGGCTAACTTACACCGCAACCATTCTGAGTGTTTCCTCTACTTTTTTTTATATTCAAGTTGATCATTCATGTTGAGTATCGATTCTCAATACCCATGATTTAATGGGGTTTATTATTAAAAAAGACAATTTGAATATAGAAATATGGAAAAAGGATAGTGAAATTTTATTTTGGTAAAAAGGACATGTCCTTATTCCACTGTGATAGTGAACATTAGATTTGAGATCAGTTCCACTGCAGCAAACAGTAGATTTGGGGTTATGAACAGTGGATTTGTCCTTATCACCCAATTTAAATTTCCACTGTCCTGATTCCTATTTCCCCCCATTTTTTTTGTCCTTTTAAACCACTCCCCCGATTTAATGATGTGTTGTTTGAACGTTTCAAAGATAAAACAACCGGTAATGAGGTACTTTGACATTGGGTTGAATTGCATATCAATTCTATGTCTTAGGGATTAATCTTAGGAGTGCGGGGCAAAAGGACAAAATAAGATACAAAATGGGAAAAAGGACAAGGAAAAAAGATAGTAGTTGAGAAGGACAAAAACACTCCTGTTACTACATGTGTTACTACATGTTGCTACAAGTAACATGTAGTACCATGTAGTAACAGACGCGTTTTTGTCTTTCTCAACCACTATCTTTTTTTCTGTCCTTTTTTCCCATTTTAGATTAAAAACAGTCATCTACGACCTTTAAGCTTTAATCTTATATGATATTTTGTTTCATGTCATCAAAAGAGTGTTTCCCCTCATTAAAGGTTAAAACCCTCTAACTATTGATACTGTATTTGTATGATTTATCATGTACTAATACCAATTTAATTGTATCACTTACCGTACAAGGCACAAAGATTTATTGATCTAATACTTGTATTATACAAGTGTATTACAATATATTATCAAGCTACGTATCAAGATCAAAGACACAATCATGAAAACATAAAAAAAATTATCAAGATTTTATATCATACAATTTGATCAAGATGCCTTCATATGATATGAGTTTGATACATTATGTATCATTAATTGAGGTACAAGGCCTTAAATAAATCAGCCACAATGACTCATAGAGAGCCATAAGATCATGGTTTGATCTAAGGGACACAAATGTGCAAAAAGTTTTCACATATGCATATGTTCAATGATCCACTTGCTTGGCTTTCCTTATCTCTTCTCCAACAGATCGGTGATCCACTAAGAGCTTAAAATTCTACTCAAATATCTTTAAAATGAGATGAAGAAGAGAAGAATTTTTCTAGGCTTCAAGTGACTGAAATTTCGATCCACAATTTGAACGCAACGGTTACTTCCTAATTGGGGTTGTTGCTGATATATTACCTATAAAATGGGGCTCATATGAGATTGGAGAACTAAGGCTTTGTTCCATATTCTCTAAACTCTAAATTTGGCTTACACTCTTTATCCTAGGTTTTGATTTGAGACATCAGTGATATACTATTTTTTCTGTGCATTGTCTGCTTGTAGCTTGTTGCAAAGCTGGTTTGAGACTCATTCTTTTAGTCTTCAACATTTTGTTGTTTTAGAAGAACAATCAAAGCATCACAAGTAAGTTGTGATTAATCAAGAGGTGTAATATCAATTCATTATATACACAAGATTACTTTGGAATCGAATTGTGAGACTAGTTTCATCCATTGTACTTGTGTAATTGTGTGAGTGAATTCTGACACTCTCTTGGAAATACAACTCTAGCTTGGTGAATTGCTTTGAGGTGTAAACTCTCTATTTGTAACATTGCCGTCTGAATAAAAAATATCCCATTAAATGGGGACAAAACTTGATACATGGTTGATTGCAAGATTGGTTATTCATACAAAATTGTTGAAACATGTCTAAATCTCTAAGTTCTCCATATTCTGCACTTTACATTGCTTTGATTGATTTCTTTTAATGTTTACTTACTGCTATCTATCATGATCAAAGTGTATTTACATCATAATTTCACTAGAACTAGGACACAGTCTCTGCATTCTAATCAAACTATCTTTGCATTGCTTATCTGATCTGATCAATTTGATTCAAGTCATTCTACACTTGTATCGAGTTGAATAAAGATCTAACAAGTGTTATACTATAATCTAATCCACATTTAACCACTTGTGATCTTTGATCTAACCTCATACGTACATTGAGGATTAGAATAATAGCACTACTTATCTGTTGAGATCATAGTTATCAAACCAGGCCCGGCCCGGCGGTTTAACCGTTCGATTCGGTGACCCGGTCAAGGAACCGGGACGGTTCAAGCATCATCCCGTTTAAACAAGCGACCGGCTCAAACCCTGTAAACCCGGCGGTTCAACCGGTGACCCGGTGACCCGGTGGGCACTGGTTGAACCAGTGGGTCAAGTAAATTCAATGAAAAAAAAGTATGAAAAAGGTATAGAACTGGTTTTATGCCGTAAAAATACTCAAATCTCTCCGATATGATGCAAATAATTATTTAATCTTTATATGCACTTATTATTTGCTATATATATATTACATCAAAATCATATTTTTACTTAAAAAACTTATAAATTTCTTGCAACATTTTACTTAACGTTTTGCTAAAGAACTTAAGTCATACTTTCCAACAAACAATACATTTAGTTTTTCTAATCTAATATTAACAATAAGCACATCAACATTCAAATAATCTAAAGTTACATGTATCAATAAAGTATTTAAGAGTCGATGATATATTTAACCCTTGTATTTTCTTATGATAATTAGATAAACAATACTTTGAGTTTCCAAATGGTAGCTCATAAGATGAGATAGTTTCATATCATTATTTAATTGAATATGAATTATTTAAAAAAAATAAAATTAATGATATTATATATAATTTACTACTATATAAAATTTTCCGGTTGAATCAGTGACCCAACGGTTGAACCGGTGACCCAGTGACTTTTCCGGGTCTGATAACTATGGTTGAGATAAGCTTCGGGGAGAGATTTTAAAGCTAAGTGCTTGGTCAAAACCCACCCCCTCTCATTATTATTCGGACCTTAAAGATCCCTGTAAATTCAGAAATTGAATAGCATAGATCACATGCTCTTGTTCCTTTCTTTTCTTGGCCACTTTAACCTCTGCAATATGTCTCTTCAGTTCATCTATCTCCTGCATTCCAGCCACCTGATCATGGAAGAAATCTTCAATCCAAATAGGAGCTCAATCGACTTCTTTTCTTTTTCATCCATTGACAAGAAACATATATATTGGAAGAATGCTGATCTCCCAAGCTCTAGATTTTTCCATTAACTAGTAGACGTAAGGGTAGTGCTAGGGTTATAATTAAGGTGTCACCTTCAATGCGCGCACTACCATAACTTGCCGGAAACACAAGTTTTACAGCATGATTGTTTATTTCCATATATTGGTTTATGATAATTGCAATCGTGGCTAAGCTAATTAAGGATATAACACAAACTTTAATTTACTAGCAAAGGGTAGTAGGTCGAGTTGTATTATGGTTTTAGGGCGTGTCAATGTCGTATCCCACAAATTAAGATGCCGATTGAGTACCAAAATTACTAGTCAATATTACTTGGCAAATGTGATGTTTTACTCCTGCATGCAGAATTTCCTCACAGTGACGCAATGAAAATCCATACATAGTTTGACAAACAAAATTAACAGAAAGATGCAATCTCCATTGAAGGGGATGAAGAACTCTTAGATGAAGATAATATTGTTTTCCATTAGGATAAGATTTTGCTACTGCAGTCATACATATAAAATCTAGACACACTTTCTTATACAACAGAATCTAGTGTGTCAATCTAAGAGACTGCCAAGTGTCACTACCAAACATTTACACTTGGACATTATTATTTTCAGCCCCTCTCAAATGAAACTGTGAATCAACCACATTGAGTTTGCCCTTAAACTTGTCAAACACTGAAATAGACAAAGGTTTAGTGAATATAGCAGCAACTTGTTCACTGGATGGTATGCATCAGACTTTGATCTTCTTCTCAAGAACCATGTTCCTAATGAAGTGAACATCCACTTCAATGTGCTCTGTTCTAGCATGATATACTGGATTTTGAGCTAAGTTAGTTGCCCCTGTATTGTCACACCACAGTATTGGTACAGAAGGCAACTTGAACTTCATTTTCTGTAACAGTTGGACTATCCACTAAATCTCAACACCTAAATTAGACAGAGCCCTGTACTCAGATGCACAAATGGACCTTGCTACCATAGACTGTTTCTTAGAGCTCCAAGTGATTAAAAAATTCCTAAGGTATACACAGTAACCCCCTTGTTGATCTTCTATCAGTAGGGCAAGCTGCCCAATTTGCATCAGTGAACCCATGTAGGTGCAGCTTCAGGTCATTCCTGGGAATAAAATGTAGACCATAAGTCAGTGTCCCTTGAACATATCTCAGAAGTCTCTTCAAGGCATGCCAGTGGCTAGTTAATGGATCTTGCATGTATTGGCTCAAAACATTCACAGTATATGCAATGTCTGGTCTGGTAGATGTTAAGTACTGCAATGCACCTATAGCACTTCTGTAAAGACTGGGGTTAGCAAGAGGTTCACCTTGTTTTGGAGCAAGATGTTTTCCAGCACCATGCATGGCTTAAGATACAAAACAAGTTTAAAACGCATATTCATTCTTTTCACCCGTTTTCACATAATTCGGCTATGTTGAGTTTAACTACTCATATTAACGAAAATAACAACGAAAATAACAAACGAAAGAAAACAAAACGAAAAAGATAACTACGACTATATAGATATACGTATAGTGAAGCATAGAAAGCAATAAAAAGCGGAAATGAAATTATATTAAAAGTATAACTAGTCGGGTTATTACACCGACATTATAACTACATATATAACTACATATAGGCCCCCAACATAAAATAAAGAAGATGGAATGGCATCCCTAAGCTCTCGGAAAACTCTAGAAGGACTCTTCTTCAGAAAATGTCGTTTTGATGAGCATTCGTAAGTCTTGCATGTATTGGCTCAAAAATCATTCACTTTAGATGGAAAAATAACCCACACGGGTAAAGGTATCATATATCATAGTCAAGTCGGCCTATTCCTAAATTCATTTTTATTACACACAGCAATGAAATTTGAAACGAGACTAGATGAAATGTAGTGAGTCTTTTATACCCGTAGATGTTAACGTCGTTTGCTCGACAGGGTGACTCTATACGGACTCAATCAACCAAAATCCGAACTCAAGAAGATCAATGCACAAGAGGTTTGACACCTTGTTTTGGAGCAAGATGTTTTCCGGGCACCATAGTCCGGATACATACACTTAGATTGTCAATCTAACAATCGGGAGGTGTGGGACATGGCTTAAGATAAAATAAAGAAGATGGAAGAAGAAGAAGAGAAAGGGGGCAAAGGTTTCATATTCATTCTTTTCGGCGAAAACATGTCGTTACGTATTTTGTGAAGCATAGTAGGGAATTAATGACTCAAATTGTTCGGGTACGGTCTCCTACATCGCATCCCTAAGAAGTGTGACACCTGTCCTAAATCTTTGAGAAAGAATCTTGAATCCAACAATCTGATGAACTTCTGGATCAAGGATGAGGAATTCCCTGTCACAAGTATGTCATCAACATACACCAAAACAAAAAGGACTTGATTCTTCAAACTGAACATAAACAAAGATGTGTCTGATACAGACTGAGTGAAACCCCACTACAACATTTGTGTCCTCAAAGCATCAAACCAGGCCCTTGGGGCCTGTTTAAGGCCATAGAGTGTCTTTTTCAACTTACACACATACTGAGGCTTTGTTGTATCAATAAAACCTTCTGGTTGATCCATGTACACAGGCTCCTATAGTGGTCCATTAAGGAAAGCATTATTTATGTCAATCTGATTCACTGGCCAGTTGAAAGAAACATCAAGAGTAAGTATGACTCTTATGGTGGAAGATTTTGCCACAGGACTGAAAGTTTCAGTGTAGTCCACTCCATAGTGCTGATTGTACCCCTGCAACCAACCTTGCCTTGTATTTCAGGACTGTTCCATCAAGCTTCAACTTCACTTTGTAAATCCATCTATTTCCAACTACAGACTTCCCTACTGGTAGATGCACCAATTCCCAAGTCTCATTTTGCATAAGGGTCCTAAACTCTTCATTCATGGCATGTCTCCACTCAGTATGATCCAATGCTTCAGTCACATTATTTGGTTCTATGGGAAAGGAGTGAGCACGAGCAACGGCTGCTGAGTACACTTTTGGTTTGAATAAATCCCACTTTTAGACCTGGTTTGCATAGGGTGTTGCTTTACAAGTGGTGGTGGTGGTGATGCAGGTGACTCAGTGCATCAGTGTGATCAGTCACAGGGCTTGTCTGATCATGTGTACTGTGATCTTGAGTAACTGGTGAGTGACCATTCATAGTGGAGACTGGTGACATGTTTGTAGGACTTGGTGTTTTACTTGGTGACATGCAGGGTGTAATGGAAACAGAAGAAGAAACAGGAGATACCTGACTGTGTGCAACTGAATGACTGTGTGCATTTGCATTTTCAGTTGTCATCCTCAGGATATCAGTGTGCCCCTCTTCCTGAGTGGATGAAAGAGTTAAAAAGTGAAGGATAGCAAGGGAATATATGACAACTTCCCTAGAGGGGCCTTGAATAAAACCATGAGCAAAAGGAAACAAGGTCCCACCAAACACCACATTATTAGATATGTAAATCCTTCCACTATTATCAAGACATTTGAACCCTTGATGACAGGAACTAAGACCTAGATTAACACATCTTTTACTATGAAACTGAAACTTATGTGTGTGATAAGGTCTTAGATTTGGGTACACAGCACAACCAAAAGTTTTGAGATGTTTATAATTTGGTGCTTTGTGAAAAAGGGCTTCAAAGGGTGAGCTATTTTGTAGAACAGGTGTAGGAAGGCAGTTAATCAAGGATACAACAGCTTGAAAGGCATGCCACCAATACCTCAGTGGCATAGATGCTTGAGCCATAAGAGTTAACCTTGTTTCCACTATATGTCTATGCTTTCTTTCTGCCCTACCATGTTGGGCATGATCATGAGGGCAATGGTGCCTAAACCCGATTCCCTCCTTAGTCAAGTACTCTTGGAGGGGTCTATATTCCCCTCCCCAATCAGACTGCAGGCATTTGATTTTTCTAGAAAATTGAGTTTCAATTAGGGCTTTAAACTGTAAGAATGCAGAAAATGTTTCTGACTTAGTTTTAAGGGGGTAAATCCAGGTGTGTCTAGTATGATCATCAATAAAATGAATTTAGTAACTATAACCCTCAACAAATTGCATAGGAGAGGTCCCCACAAATCAGTATGCACAAGTTCAAACATAGATTTTGCATGAGAATCAGACAGAGGATGATATAAATTATGAGCTTTGCCAAATTGGCAAGATTCACAAAAAGATAAGTTGTTGTTTAATTTGACATTACAAAGGTTCAAAACAGTACTTAAAACTTGGCTAGATGGGTGGCCTAATCTCCTGTGCCACACATCAGCATTAGAGTCTAACTTATTACATCCACTAGATTGACTAGACACCAGAAAACAAGTAGAGTCTGAAACAGATGATTTGGAGTGAAGGGAGGTCTGATTGTTGGAACTATGGGGCAGACTGATCTGATATAGGCCATCCTGAAGTTGACCACTGAGAAGCAGTGTCCTTGTGTGTTTGTCCTTGACATCACAAAACAAACCATTAAACTCAATCATAACAGGATTATTAGACATTAGTCTAGAAACACTAAGCAGATTTTTTGTGATTTGAGGAACATGTAGGACATGTTTTAAGTGAAGACATATGGTGTGTGTATGCGGTAAGATATTCCCAATGTGTGCTATTGTCAAATTTTCACCATTGCCTACAACAAGAGTATCCTCACCATTGTAACCGGATTTGATGCTTATGTTGCCTAGGTCTGCAGTTACATGGTTTGTAGCTCCACTGTCCAAGTACCATGCATTGTCATTGACAGTTCCAGGGGTGGCTACATATGCAAAGATATGTTTTGGTGCTCCAGTGTTTGTGTTGTTGTTGATTGGTCCTTGAAAATCCTCTTCAAACCTATGCCAACACTCTAGAGCTGTATGACCATTTTTGCCACAAAGTTGGCATGTCATGCCATTCCTACCGCCAGTTCTGCCCTGACCTCTACCACCTCTACCTCTGCTACCTCTTGAGTTTCCTCTACCTCTGTTATTGTTGTTGTTGGATTTTCCTCCTCTGTAACCGGAACCTTGAGAATAAGTAGCAAGGTGAGCAGCTAGTCCTTGTGATGTTGTGTTTCCAGTAGGTAAAGAGGGATTAAACCTGGCTAGCAACCTTTCATGGGTCAGGAGTTGAGATTGGACCTCAGGCCATATAAGGGAACCAATTCTGGAAGTTATGTTGACTATAACAGCTTCATAGTCTTTATCTAAACCTCATAGAGCAGCTAAGATCAACTCAGATTTGGATATTGGATAGCTTGCTGCTGCAAGTCCATCACTGTATGACTTCATCTGAGCAAGATAATCACTCATACTCTTTGAACCTTTATCAGACCTGGTTAAAGCATTCTTATATTCCAACATCCTAGCCTCAGACTGATTGTTAAACAAAACCTCAAGAGTAGACCAAATCTGATGTGAGGTTTCACAACCCATAATTTCAACAATCACTTGCTCTGTGATAGAGCTTAGTAACCAACCAGATAGTAATTGATCTGTAGCATCCCATTCTTCTACAACCGGATTAGGAATAGAAGCAAACATACATGTGTTGGGTGGTCTGGGTTTAATGCCAAATAGAAATCCTTCAAGTTTGTGTCCACGCACAATAGAAAGAATGGTATAACGCCAGAGAGGATAATTGTCCCTTGTTAACTTGACATTACAGGTCTGATTGAGATGTCCTTGAAACGGAGAAGCAGATTGCAGTACTGTGTTGGGAGATGGTGACCTGTATGGTGAAGGAAAAGTAGGTGGCAGCATCTTTCGGTGATTTGACTGAACGGAAAACCAGCAGAGAGGTCTGATGAGAGATAAGGAAAACTTGAGTAGAAAAGTGGCATTATAGGTGGCCTTGTTTGTCCAATCGGATTTGTAGAACCTCCGATGACTGTTGCTGCATGTACGATCGAGTTTGCAGAACCTCCGGTGACTGTTGCAGATGTAACTACCGGAGGAGATGATACTGAGCTCACAGCAGTGGCTTCAGCTGTGGCTGCCACCGGGATGCTGGAAGATGAAGACCCCGAGCTCATAGTGACGAAACCGAGCTCCGATACCAAGTTTGACAAACAAAATTAACAGAAAGATGCAATCTCCATTGAAGGGGATGAAGAACTCTTAGATGAAGATAAGCTTGTTTTTCATTAGGATAAGATTTTGCTACGGCAGTCATACATATAAAATCTAGACACACTTTCCTATACAACAGAATCTAGTGTATCAATCTAAGAGACTTCCAAGTGTCACTACCAAACATTTACACTTGTACATTATTATTTTCATGAATTAATCAGTCGAATTAAGACATGCACTTCAAAACATGAGCTAATTAAGAAACTTGCAACTCATGATGTAACGCCCCGTTCCCGGACACCGAGTCCTTATCCGGAAAAGGAACGTTCGGCACGTATAAAATAAAATAAATTCACTTTATACGTAAGCCTCTACTACGTCGTATCAAAATAAAGCAAACGGAAGCAAAAGACTCGGGTATAAAATTTCTCAAAGCATTCATGAATATAAATAATAAACTAAATGTGGAAATGTAACCCTTATTACATTCAAGAGAAGGTACGAGATCCAAACGTACGAAATCCCAAAAGAAAAGTAAAATTACTACAAGTCTCGAAATACCAAAAGCCGACTTCAAAAGAACCAAAAGAATGTATAGTTGTAATATCCCGACTTTTCGGAAAAGGGCAAACGTGTCTTTTTACGAAAAATGGAATATTTTGATTTTCGGATTCAAGTATTCTAAGTGTATTTATATATATATGGCCGATATATATAAATAAATTTGGAGTTAAATCGGGTTTTAAGTAAAAAGGGTATTTAAGGAAAATAAGAGATTATGTTAACTATTGAGATTTTCCTATTTAAGGAAGATAAACCCCATTAGTTTCCCCCAACCTTTTAAATCAGAAATTTTCCTCCTTGTTCTTGAGAAAAAAAAACGCGGCTGAGAGCGAAAGAAGAGCCAACGAGAGTTTATACGATATCTCACGGAGTTTTCAACCGTTTTCGGATCCGCGAGAAGCGTTGGAATCGTCGTGAAAGGAGCGTCATTTCAACACTCAAAGATCAGAGTTTTGTTAAGGTTTGTAATTCGACCTATCTGCTGTTCTTGGTTGAGTTTTGAAGATCAAAACTCGTATCTTTCGTGGTCTTGTGTTAATCGAAGCGTGTGATCGAATCTAACCCTTTTTGGAATTGATCACATAGGTTATCTGCAAGAAAAGATCAGGTTTTGCTGGTTTTTCTGAGGATTTAGAATTGGATTAGCTTGTTAAAAGGTAAGAGGCTCTTCCTATAAATTAATTATGGTTTAGAGATGTTAGATCGTGTTTTTGATTCGTTTTGTAAGAGGGTTTTCATATTGAATAGTTGGTGTTTTATGATGTTAAGATGAAGTAAATAGATATTCAACCGTATTTAATCGTGTTATTGTTATTGTTGGTTTTTTTTTTTTTTTTTACTGTTGTTGCCGTAGGTTTTGGTTTTATTATTTTATGTTAAACTTTCCTTATGATTTTCATGTTGGAGATATAGAGGAATTGAATTAAAAATGAATTAAAAATGATTTTATAATCATTTTATTCAGTGACTTTGTAAGCGTATTTCGGATATATTCTTGTATAGAATATATGTAATGTTTTGATAATTCGAAAACTACGTGAGTCGTAGATGAATTCAGGGATTTGGAATCATTCAATTCGGATAACGAGTGAATGAGAAATTAACGCTTAAAGTCGGGTGGTTGAAAGAGCTAATGTTGGAAGTAAATGTTGAAGAGTATTCAACTAAACAGTGTACCACATTGGGAGTTGAGAGGATCAATTCCTAGTATATATGTGGGAAGAATGTTGTATGTAGTATAAGCTCCTAGAAGAAGGAGAGATAGCGGGTTGGTTTTAGCGGTCAGGTGTTCTGCTAAAATGGCCACACGCACGCGCGCGCCGCCGCCACCCGTGCCCGTGACCGAGCCCGAGCCCGTTGACCGTTGACCTTGGTATTTGGCTTTGGCTTTGGCTTTGGGGAATGGGCCTTCTTGGGCCTGGGGGCTCAGGACAGTATTAAACTTTTTATACAAAAGTCTATTGGTCTTGGCCCATATCAATACACATTCAGAATGAGCTATATTCGAATAAGCTCGGTCGGATCGGTTGTCCAACACAAGCTCGGCTCGGTAGCTCGAATTCTAGAAAGCATCTTCAATGCGAGAAGCCGAATCATTTTCGGTTCAACCATGAATGCCTAATTTAATGCCATGAATGCTTGAGCATTAATTCAGAAATGAAAAGGCATCGCTTTCACAATAGGTCCACTATATAAACATCCTCATATGAATGGAGGAAAGAGTGAGTTCAGATAGAGTTAAAATAGAGTTCAGAAATTGCATCATACACATACAGCTTAGTACTTCGAGTCCTGTAGTTTTTGAGCATTTTCGACTTCTGTTCAGTTCGTGGTGTTCATTTCGAGTCCATTCACGAGTCGAAGAGATTTTGGGCATTGTCAGAGTTCGCTGTGGTTCAAGTCTGAAGTACCTCTACTTGAACATGTATAACCGAGTTATCCTGGGAGACAATTGGTAACAACCGGGGTACATACCGGGCCAAAATTGTCTTAAGGACAGAGTTTCAACTCGTCTCGGTTTTGTTTTGCATCGTAGTTTATTTCAATTACTATTGTAATATAGTCTTTTAAATATATTAAATAAAATTGTTGATTTAATTTTCGTTTATTTATTTTAATTGCGCACGGGGTCTAACATTTCATTGCTCCGGAAAGAACAAATTGGACATGATGCATTCCCATGCTGCATATGTTTGCCGAAAGAAAAAGAAATCAAATAAAATAAAATAAAGAAAAGGGGAAAAAGGATCGGCCAGCCAACTTATTGAACATGATGGTTTCATTAGTTTGTGTATTGGATTGTTTCGCTGTTTGTTTGGTAAAGTTTTTTTATTATTAGATTAGATTATACTTTTGGATAGTACTAGTTCAATTAGTACTGTGTTGTAGGCAGGTCAACAAAGGAGAAAAAAAAAAAGATTGTTCTTGTCTTTTTCTTTCCAGAAAAGAAGAAGATGATTTAATAAATATATAATGTATAGATGTTTTGTATTATTGTGTTGTGTTATTTATTATTTTGAAAAAATTATAAATTATGATTTAGTAGACAGTGAATTTGTAGCTAATGTTATTGTTATGTTTAGCTTGAATTGTAGTATTGTTAATGAGTTTAAATAAGATGAATTAATATGAACAAACCATGATTAAGCTTCTGATGCGTTTAGTTCCGGCACCGAATGTACTCTTCCTAAGAGTTGAAGTTCGGGACCATCGGAAGAATATGATTGGCTTGTGCTTTGATGAGTTAGTATTCATCAATGTCTGTGTAATTGCTAGGCCTTGTCCGTGTCTAGAGGTCTAGGAAAGAGAGTTGAGTTTGTGATGGAGCTTACTTGAAAACACTTAGGTGGCTAGTTAATAACCATTAATAATTACATACTTGCATAGTAATAAGATTAAACATCATGTCATCATTGGTAAGGCACAAGTCTATATCGCAATGTGTAGGCCTTCGGATAAAACGAGTAAACTTGCTGGCCTTTCTAGAGGCACCAGGAGTAGAGGGTACTCGTTGTGGATAACTTTGCTGGCCATTAGAGGGCACCAGGAGTGGAGAAACTTCACCGAACGCGTATACTATCGGGACTAGCCCGTGGCTGTTGGTGAGATACACCAATAGGTTGCACCCAGATGTTTCATGGTGGGCAGCACCATGCGTAGTGTCCTTGAATGCTGTTGTAACAAAGATAAGCTAAGTTAGAAACAGTTAGTCATGACATAATGATGGACATGAAGTGAACCCGAGATTGAGTCGGTCTCATAAAGATAATTATTGAACTAAAAATTGTTAAAGAGCCTAATTAAATTGTAGCTTCTACTTCTTACTATGTACAATGTACTTACCTCAAATGCATGTTTATTTATGTGTTTGGGGAAGAGAAGATGAACAGGTCGACCATGAGCTTGATGAGGACTTCGATGACGACGTTTGAGGACGCCGGAGTTGGAGTTGTTTATTAATTATTGTCTTTCATTATTCTTTTGTCGCTGTTTTGGGAAACAAGTTCTTTAGTTGAACCTGTTGGTTTTGTCTTTCATAGTTTTGAGGATTTCGTATTTCTATTAAGTTTCATTTGGATTTCTCTTGATGTAATAAGTTACATTTCTACCCTTTAGTTATTCTTTCTATTCTTGGTTGTATGGAGAATTTTACCCGAGTCTTTTGCTTCCGTTTGCTTTATTTGATACGACGTAGTAGAAGCTTACGTGTAATATTAGATTTATTTAATATTATGCATGCCGAACGTTCCATTTCCGGATAAGGACTCGGTGTCCGGGAACGGGGTGTTACAGTAGTCTAATAAATAAATGAAAGAACAATAAAAATGTAACTCTCCAATGAGGCGTCGTCAAACGTCATCATCGAAATCCTCCTCGAAAACTTGATCAACATGTTCATCTTTTCACCCCCAAACACATTGAAAACATGCATTTGAGGTAAGTACAACGTACTTAATAAAAGAGAGAAGCTATGATAACAATTAAGATTTATAAAGAAAAGATACTTAAAAGTTTAGTTGTCTTTATGTGACCGACTCAATCTGGAGTTCATTTCATGTCCATCAACATGTTATGACTAAACGTTTCTAACTTAACTTATCTATGTTACATCTGCACTCAAGGGCACTACGCATATCCGACTGGGAATATTCTTGGCAACACATTGGTGGATCACACCAATATCCACGGAAGCCTATTCTGGTAGACTCCGATAGTGCGCACGTTTCAGTGAAGTCCCTCCGTACTAGGGTCTTGTGAACCTACGGAGTTATCCACCTTCAGGAAAGCACACACATCGCGATATTGTCTGGTGCCTATCCAAGAGTGACATGACAGAGGCGGATCCACGTGCCCCGGAGGGGGGGGGTCACGTGACCCCACTGGATTTTAATTTTTTTAAAGTATTAAAACTATGTAGTTTTGTTGTTAAAAAGTGTCATTTTGTCGATAAAAATTGATGTTTTAGACCCCGGTGACCCCACTGGAATTTTTTTTGGATAAAAGATGTAGTTTTAGGCTTCGGTGACCCCACTGGAATTTATTCATGGATCCGCCACTGTGACATGATGTTTATTCTTTTACTAGGAAAGTACGTATTTATTACATGGTTATCTAACCACCTAAGTGTTTTCAAATAATCTCCCTCACACATACTACTCTCTTCCTGGACCACTAGACATAAACAAGGCCTAGCAATTACACAGACATTGATGAATACTAGACATAAACAAGGCCTAGCAATTACACAGACATTGATGAATACTAATTCATCAAAGCACAAACCTATCAATGTCTTCTGACGGATTCGAACTTCAACTCCCTTTAAGAGTACATTCAATGCCGAAACTAAACGAATCAGAAACTCAATCCAGGCTTGTTCATGTTTATACAATGTTATTATATCATAAATCAAGGTTTAAAACTCAAAGCATAGCTTAAACATTAATTTTTCCAAAATAGGGCCTAATGCATGCGCATTGGTTGGAATGCGTGCGCGTTCACTGTCCAGAAACTTGCTGAAAGTTTCTATCCAGCCAATGCGTGTGCATTGCATACAATGCGTGCGCATTGCACGACCAGTGAACGATCTGAAACAACCTGAAGCAACAATGCATGCGCATTCTGAGGAATGCGTGCGCATTGCACCTGAAGCAAAAAGACTTCTACAACATGAACCATGAATATGTGCGCATTCGACAAACAGCAACTAAACCAGAACATCCTGTAGCAGGAATGCGTGCGCATTGTCTACAATGCGTGCGCATTCTGCCTGAAAACCCTAAACTCGATTTTTAGTCACTTAACGATTTCTAATCCTTTTTCAACACAATTAACATCGTATTACACTCAGAAAAACACAGAAAAAATATATCTACATCAAATCACAACATCTAGGATCCTGAATCAACAAAAAGGGGCACAATTTTCTAGCATCTAAACGTCTTAAAGCTTTGATCTAAACCTTACAAACCACAATTGAAATCATAGGAAGAGCCTCTTACGTGTTTGCAGGCAAATCTAGTTTCCAAGATCTCGAAAATCTGTAGCACTTCCAACAGTCTTGTATCCAAACGACGTCCTCTTCACGACGATTCCAAAACTCTAGTCTGATCTGAAAACGGTTTAGTTTCACTTTAGAATTTCTGAAAACTCTCCTAACCTTTTCTCTTCTCCTCAATGGCGCAGAGGAAGAACGTATAAACTGATTCTGAATAGTTTTAGGTTATGAGAATAGTCTGATTATATTTTTCCTTAAATATAATTTCCCAATTATCCTTTTTTCCTTAATTACCCTTAATTACCATAAAATTCAGAATTTTTCTTAATTAAACATATATACAATTTCGAAAATCATATATATATATATATATATATATATATATATATATATATATATATATATATATATATATATATATTTGAAGAGAGTTTGAGAAAGTGATAAACACTAGAGTAAACTTCAACTTAGTTTATTCATAAAATGAAAGAAGTATAAATAGTTACAATTGAGGGGAGAGACTAGCTAGCTTGGGCGGCCACTAGAGTATATAGCTATGGGCGGCAAGCATGCATGTAAAAAGTAAAAGCTATGTCTATGATATAAAGTAAACTAGAGTTTGACATATTAATTGTTTATATGTACCACAATTAATATGTCCTTTTACAAATAAAGTGTACAAATAATGTATACACGAAATAAATAAATATTACATAATATTTGATATGTAATATTTCCACACCCCCCTCAAACTGGGTTGTATATGTTTATACAGCCAAGTTTGCTACTCAGTCTGCTGAACATAAGTGGCGGAATGGCCTTGGTGAGAATATCGATTCAGTCCGCGAGGGAACATACTTGGAGTTGAATAATCTTGGCATCAATCTTCTCCTTCAGGAAGTGTCTGTTAATGTCCACAAGTTTGGTTTTATCATGATGGACTGGATCCTCTGTCATGCATAAGGCTGAATTATTGTCATAGCAGAGTGTGATAGGTTGCTGAAGTTCAGTAAGGACCCTTTTTATCCATAGAGCTTCACAAATACCCAAAACTAGTGCCCTGAGTTCGGCTTCAGCATTGCTTCTAGAGACGTAGGTTGTTTCTTGCTCCTCCAGGTGACAAGATTTCCCCATACATAAGAACGAGCTTTGTAGTAGACCTTTTGTCCGTGTGACAACGCCCAATCCCAATCATTAGTGTAAACCTTGATAGATCTCTCACAGACTTGGTGAAATGTAAGCCTTGGCCGAGTGGACTTCAAGTACCTCGCATATCCGTTCACGGCATCCCAATGTTGCTCGGTAGGGCAATGCATGAACTGGCTAACCAGACTGACTCCATATGCAATATCAGGTCTTGTATGGGACAAATAGATGAGTTTCCCTACAAGTCTTTGATGTTGATCCTTCCTGACAGCAATTTCACCATGCAGCAGGGTATTACTGGGGTCTATTGGGGATACAACAGGTTTGCATCCCAAATACCGCTTTCCTTCACGGAGTCCAAGACATATTTCCTTTGAGAGATAGAGATACCCTGGTCGTTTCTTGCAATTTCCATACCAAGGAAGTATTTAAGATAGCCCAAATCCTTGACTTGAAAAACCTTTGCCGGTAGAGTCTTCAAATTCGGATCTCGGTAGAGTCGTCACCAAGTGAGGATGATATCATCCACATATACAATAAGAATAGATCTTTTCGGCTAGTTGTCTTGATAAACATGGTGTGATCGAGTTGCATTGATGATATCCAGCAGCTTTAACCACAGTAGTGAGTTTCCCAAACCAGGCTCTTGGGGATTGCTTTAGGCCATATAGAGATTTCCCCAATTTGCAAACCTTTCCTTGAGTGTGAGGATTGGTAAAACCAGGAGGTACATTCATGTAGACTTCCTCAGTAAGGTCACCATTGAGAAAAGCATTTTTGATATCCAATTGGTGAAGAGGCCAGTCAAGTTGGACAGCAAAGAGACATCGGTATTCGACAGTGTTCAGTTTTGCCACTGGTGCAAAAGTTTCTTTGTAGTCAATGCCATAAGTTTGAGTGAAACCCCTTGCAACAAGTCTGGCCTTATACTTGTCAATTGTACCATCAGCATTGTATTTGATAGTAAATAACCACCTGCAGCTTACTGTCTTCTTGCCTTTGAGGAGAGTTGTTAGATCCCAAGTATGATTATCCATGAGGGCAGTCATTTCTGTTTTTACCGCAACCTTTCACCTATCATGTTGAAGAGCTTCCTGAATATTTTTTGGAATGGAGTGAGAGTCCAAGTCTTGTGTAAACATGGCAAAAGCAGGTGATAACTAATCATAAGATAGATAATTATGAATAGAATGATCAGTAGTGCAAGATCTCTTTCCCTTCCTGATAGCAATAGGTCTATCATCAATGTCGCCAGGCCGCCGAGAGTCGCAGGTTGCCGAGTATCGCAGGCTCGGGGTCGCAGGCTCGGTTCGCAGGGCCGCCGAGGATCGCAGGCCGCCGTGAGTCGCAGGGTGCCGAGGTTCGGTCCGAGAATCGCAGGTTGTTGAGGGTTAAGAGTTTGCTGAGGGAACGGATTTAGGTCAATTTCAATCAGGTTTCCATCAGTGACTGCCTCAGTGGACTTGCTATAGTAGGGAGTCCTTTCAAAGAATTTTACATCCATAGAATTGTAAAATCTCTTTTCAGAAGGAGAATAACACTTGTAACCTTTCCTGTCCTTTGCATATCCTAGGAAAATGCACTTGTGAGCTTTGGGATCAAGTTTTCTTCTGTGTTGGGCATGGATATAAACAAACACAGTGCAACCAAAGATTTTTGGAGGTAATTGGGAAATAAGATGAGGGCAGGAGTGTGTGGTCAGAAGGGTTTGGATAGGAGTTTTGAAGCCTAACACTCTGCTGGGAAGTCTGTTGATTAAGTATGTGGCAATTAATATAGCTTCACCCCACATATACTTTGGAACATGTGTGGTGAACATGATTGATCTAGCCATCTCCAGCAGGTGCCTGTTCTTTCTCTCAGCAACCCCATTTTGTTGAGGTGTTTCCACACACCTGATATGGACAATCCCCTTATTCATCAAGAAATTACTGAGGTTAGACTATCTCGGATTTTATCTAATGAAAAATAAACAAGTAATAAAAATAAATCCGGTTTACCCCAAGTGCAGGGATCGTAGTATAGTAGTTACAACTGGAGTCGAATCACAGGGAATCGAGGTTGGTCTAGTTCTTAATTTCTCTAAAGTTGTCACGAAAAATAAAACAAAACAGAACTAAAGAAAAACGAAAACAATAAACTGGACAGAGGATCTAGAATCCAAAGCCAGGAAAGATAGTTACGAGCCAAACTAATGAAAATAATTCTATTCTAAAAAGATAATAAAATTACTAAGATGATAACAAATAAATTGAAACCGAACAAGCAATGATCCACCGATCTCACAACCCTCAACTTCCTCTCTAGATTGTTTAGTGAAGATTTAATGAAGATTGTGGTTCACCTATCAAAAGTATGAATTTCTAATCTCTTAGATAATTCGCCTATTAATCCCTCATCTCTCGATCTTAAAGATTAACGCTTTCATAACAAAGGTGTAAGATTTCTCAATCTAGCAACCTAGAAATTAATCTAACAACTCTCGTTATTTTTAGCTTAAAAATCTAATCTTTACTACGGTGACCTAAGTCTAACAACGATTCTCATCAAACGTTAAACATCAAATCGCAACCATCTCTCGATTTAAATTGCATAACAATATGGACATAATAAAGAAACAAACTTTATTTAAAACTCACAAAACATCCAAAGATTGAAATCAAGTTGCTCGATCGGCTTCACAAGCTTGTTCGACCATGCTCTAGCCTTTATTCATCGTTGGTATGCAGAAAATAAAAAGTAGATAAAACTATGTTTATGGTAGTAAGAGGAAACGGGAAAGTCGCCCCCAAGGGGCCTGGGGCGTCCAGGGATGGAATTATATATTTTAGGGTTCAGAAAACGCGTCTATAAATAGGTTTTTAAGTCGGTTTAGCTGAGGCGGCGGACTGGACGCCCGTCTGAGGTACTGGACGCCCGTCCAGCTTGTATGAACTTCTTCGAGTCGGGCCGAGTCTGATCAGATGCCCGTCCTATGCATTTCTGAACGCTCGTCCACCGAAATCCATCAATACTCTGAATCAGGTGGCTCCTCTGGACGCTCGTCCATCCCTTCAAACGCCCGTCCATCTCCATTTCAAGTTTGACTTGCATCTTCTTCCTTCCGTTTAGATCTCCTTTTATGACATGACATGTTCGCGTACCTACAAAACCATAAAAACACGCAAAGTGTAAAACCATAGATAATTATCAATAAAATCACGAAATTAGCTCAACTTTGCATTTAAATCATTTCCATACGCATTCTTTCAATAAATCATTAAAACACTTAATTTTCTATAAAAAGTAATAAAACACAAAGGAAATTGCAACGAAATAAAGTCGTATAAACCGTAAAAATCACCGTTAACAACTCCCCCACACTTAGCTTTTGCTCGTCCCGAGAAAAACAAAAGAAAACATAGACTTACTCAAGCATTGAACCACATAAAATCCCATATTTCAAATCACAACTGGTCGACTAGCATCAAAAACATACATCCAATGTAATAAACAACTACTCGAATGTGTAGTGTGTGCAAAGCCTTCTTCAATTTCCACCGATTCCACACTTGACAATTAAAGTCAAGCTAACCAACCAACACCCATTTAAGACAGAGATAATGAATCATCCCGACTATACATACGCCCTACAAAACTACTCACGTCATGACTAGAGTAATACATGTGTTTTCGAAATCTTTTCAGTTGTACCCAGGGGATATTCCCTACAACATATACCTTGGCCTATACTGGGGATAAGGTAGGCGATAACTAAGTCTTTCACTTATTCATACCAAATTCCTTATGTAAGTTGATTTAATTTATCTTTCACATATAAACGCACATCAGAATGAGCTCTTGCCCGTCATAGCAGAATAGGACATTCGTGATATGCCCTACCTTACTCAAATCATAAGGCAGCTTCTTCTGACCGTCGTGAGCTTTTGGTCATCATAGTGGTATAGACATTCGAGATACACCCTACCTCACTCCAATCATCGACCAGCTTCCGACATACCCAATTTCAACTTTTTAAAACAACTTTTTAAAGCACAATAGTCACGTTTCACTTATCACATTCAGGCTTCGGTATATTCACGATACTTCCTACTTCAATTCCAACTACGCACATATTACAATTTCCATGACATTAGCACTAAGCGAACGGTCTGATAACCAGAATCAAACATCATCGGTTTAAATGAGTACAATTTCCTAAGTTCAGCTCGTCATCGAAGAGGCTTACGTGAAAAGAATTCGAGTAAAGGCTTATTCATCAAAGGTCTATGCTAAAAGACTAGTTAACTGAGCACAAGTATGGGAATATAACAAGTAAGTAAGCCAAAATAAACTCATGCTCGGGACGGATGTTTTTTAAAAATTTGAATTTTTTTTTGAATTTTTGAAGAATGGTGGTAACTATAATAAGCACAATAAATTAAGCACATTTTGTAGGTACAAACAACCAATCCCTCCCCCACACTTAAATAACAACATGTCCTCATGTTGTGCAGAATAAGAAAAACTTAGCTGATTGTAATTCGAATTTGGCAATTCTGGAAGTGGTCGCGAGTCAGATCCAGAAACGCTTGAAGAAATCGGTAGACTGTGGACCATCCACCGGAAAACTGACATCGTTTAAAAGCTCACAATTGCTATCGAAAATATCCTACACACTTGAAAAACAAAACAAAACGTACCTCGGGGATAGGGGCACAAAAGATGATAGACAAGGCAATATCATGGAACAAAGCATAAGCAATGCAAAAAAAATTTGATAATAACCGAATCTATGTGAAAAGTAGTGCACAAATGTAACATCGGCAGGAGGAAGGAAACACATTGATTTCTCAAATTACGAAAATGCATGTTACCTAACCACAGAAACCGACACCAAAACCCAAGACAAAACAAAACAAAACAATACTACTACAACGAGAAGAAAACTATCTTTCGTTATTTATTCAACACAAACAAAACTATAATAAAATAATAATAGCAAAAACTTTTCTTAATATTGGGTTGCCTCCCAACAAGCGCCTCTTTTTAGTGTCTTTGGCTAGACACACTTAGCTCACTATCCATTATCAAACGGATACGTCCTTCTCGCATGGTTTTTCAACGAATATTCAAGATACGAGCCATCCAACTCACCTTCATAGGAAATTAATGGAACCATGGCTCGAAGGACCTTTATGAAGTATCTTCCCAATAAAAGAAGAACGGGATTAGGGGTTCCACCTCCCGGTTCATGACATAGTGATCAAGTGGGAAGATCACTTCCTTTACGCTCACTCGCTCGTCCACAATCATCTCAACACTTATTGGCCTCAACGGCTCCTCAAATGCGACTTCCTCGGGGTGACTTATCTCTAATTTAGGCACATCGTCCTCTATGTTCTCCAACACCGGGTGTATTTCTTCACTTCCTTGGTGATTAACATCTTCAACCATCTCTGATGTCGGATCCATCATAGGACAACCGTCTTCATCATCACACCATGCAGGAGGGAAGGAAGTTTCTAACCTCTGTAACGTAAGCCAATCCATATCAGGCTCCAGCTCATCAATCGTCCCTTGTTGCCAATTGCTTTGCTCTTGACCCAACGGAGAACAAGGACAGTTACTACTCCCACCATTGTATGTGTTAGGTGTGATGCCCGAAAGACAATTTTGTAATTGTTTTATTTAATAAATGAAATGATGTTATTATTCATATTTATTATTCTCATATTCACCGATGTGACAATAGTATTTACACTACGTAAAACCCTAAAGTATATCGTTTATGTAATCACTTAACTCAGTGTATGGTATATACACAGGAGGATTGAGTTAGTGAAGATGTACTTAAAATACAATTAGCCCGTAGTGAAGTTAATCGAGAGTATCGGGTCTCTCCTTTAACGTGCTATTAATGCGCCCGAACACAATAGGTGTGATTGTCTTATCCGGACTTTCGGTTAAGAGAACCTAATGGGGCATTTATATATGATAGATATATCATATAGGGCCGGACCGATTTGATTAGAGTTCACGATATAATTCCGTAATCGAGAAGTCTTATCGAATCAATGGATGATCATATTTATGGATATATCTTAATCCCGAGGTGATCACAATCAACGCTTGAATCGCATGAAGTTTGACTTGACGGTTAAGGATTACACCGAGTCCGTGGTCCGAATTACCCCATCTTGGCATTGTACTTGGATTGAGTGAGTAGTCCGTGTTATCACGGATACGGAATCCATTCCTTCCATTTATGAAAGTAGATAGACGCTTCCCTTATTTGTTAATCCTAGAAACCGATCGATCGCGCGAGTTCATATTACACCGATTAGCTACCGAGTGAGTTGTATGAATTAATTGATCACTAGGGGGTTAATGGTAAATAAGGATAAGAGGTTCTAAAAAGGGTTAACGGTAACTTCCCGATTTAGAATGAACAATCCTATGGAGGATTAATCCATATGTAATGATTATATCAATGGACGCTTATTATTATTCTCGTGAGGAGATAAATATAATCTCATAATCGGAGGAGTGCGGTCACGGGATTATGGTGGCATATTCCCGTGATTGATTTATCGAATATAATTATTCGTTCGTAAGATAATTATTTATTTGATTTATCGGAGCCGCTGATTATTAGTCCATGGTCCCCGACGTGCCTCCTAATATAGCATAGCTATTCTCGACGTCGAATCCTAATAATATTAATTTAGTTCTTGTTGGACTTTATTAAAACGATATGTGAATTAATTGTTTAGTGGACTATTAAATTAGTTGGGCTAAATAATTAAATACACGGAAAAGATATTTTTCGTAGACTCGGCCCGAATTGGTGTGTTGACCTAATTTTTTGGTCAAACATATTGAAAAGGTGCGTGACCTTAATTTTAAAGAAAGGTGCGCATGCAATTTGTTTTATATTATTTAATTATTAAGAAATTAGTTTTCTTGGATAATTATTTAATGTGTGATTTATCTTTTATTTGTTAAATGATAAATCATGGAATATTAGATAATAATATGTTTTATCCTAATTTGTTTGGGATAATTATTTTATTTATCTTTTATTTGGAAAAAGGATTAATGTAATAATTATCTCTTAATTATTTAATCCTTGGAGGACAAGGATTACTCTCCTATATAAAGAGAGTTCTCCCAAGCCTTAACACACATGATATTTTCGACTTCTCCTCTTAGAGAGAAGAAGTGATAAAATTCGGCCAAGGGGTATAAGGGAGAAATCTTGGAGATTTTTCCGGGTAGCATATCGGAGGGGTTCGAGTCGAGAATTCCTTCCACCGGGAATTGCTTGGATCACACGATCGGAAGATCGTGGTGCTCTTCACATCTTCACATTCATCCTTTGCGGTTCTTCAACTTGAATTTTGAGATTCAAGAGGTATGATCTACATCCCCTTGTAGAATAGATCTAGTTGTTTTATTACGTGTATTATATAGATCTAGATCCATAAATCGCTTCCGTTGCGGATGGTATTACTAACGGTGGTAGCGAGAGACCATGGTGATCTATATTTATACGTATAAAATACTAGATCTAGGAGTGGTAAAACATGTAGATTTTTTGTCCCAATTTTTTTTTAAATAGGGCCGACGCATGTTTAATTTTTTTTTTGTGTTATGAATGTCTTGGTTGAAGAGATGGATTGGGGTTGGTCTTGTTTACTCGTTAGATCTATTGTAGCTCCTTTGTTTAGTAACAATTGAGCATAGGAATTGTATTTTTTATGTCTTTTTTTTTCGAAATTTATGTAAAAGTAGCATCTTTTATTGTAATTTTGATTATCCGGGCTGGAAAAGATGAAGATCTTGCTGAAAAATTGAAGATCAAGGCGAAACCCAAGGTATGAACGAGGAGAAACGGATAAAAAATTTTTATTAAAAACTGCTACAGGACTTTCTGCGACGCTGGAAAGCGTCGCTAAAAGTCCTGTTTATAAAATATTGAATGCGGCTAGTTTTTTTTTGCATGCGGCTGCATGTGATTTTTTTTTGGCAAACCTAATTTTTTTTCCTACAAAACTGCCGCCTGAAAAAAAAAAAAAAAAAAATGGAAAATATTTTTTTTAACAGCCGCATGATACAAATAAAAAAAAAATATAAAATAAAATTTTGGATTAATTATAATAATTGGATTTATTTAATTAAAAAGACCTTTTCTCCTCTCGGGTGTTCGTGGTTCGTGATCCGGCGGTTCGAGTTCAAGATTCGAAGATCAAGACTCGAAGACAACAAGATTGTAATTTATTTTTCCTAGGATAGATTAGATACGGGGTTTTCCAACAATCCATCTCGGTGTTTAATTTTTCCGCAATTTATTTTTTATGTGTTCGAAAAAAGACACATAACATACTAATATTAACACTATCATAAAATAGATATAAAATCGGAATTGCCATGACATGCATCATATCATAAATCCACTCCATACATACATGTAGAATTTTAATTTTGGTAATTAAAATAGGCATGTATACAAACTCGTGTAATTAGTTGAAATTTAATTAATACGTGGTAATTAATGAATTTAGTAACTAATTAATGATCCGAGGACGGGTTATGAAATCGTTAGGCCTTTCGGTGTGTGTTCTCGGTGAACCGCCTTAAAGCCCAAACGAGATCACGTTTTCAATTCGTAGTGTCTACGAGATTGAATGATGGTAAAAGAACAATAAATCTTGGATAAAAACGGTTCGCTTATAGGTTGGGTGGTCAACTGAGCTAGGCTCGACCGACTTAACCCTCCTAGTGTGATGTATGCACGGGGGTCCGGCAAGACTAAGCTACACCGGAGAACGGAGGGGTGATTCCTTCTTATCTCAATGAGGCCGTCTTGACCCGATTTCGTCCGACTGTCACATATGTTCCAACGAATAGGACGGGTAGGCTTGCCTACGTTACCGACACCATTCGGAATCCTTGATTTGATGAGCTTTTATGATAACATCAAAAAGACGTGGTTAGTTAACCCACAACCACTTCCAAATTATTGAGTGGGAGCGGGGGAGGCGACACCAACCCCACGGCCTCTACTATGTATACAAGTAAGTGAGAGAAGGGTGACGCCTCGAGGCGCTTTGATTTCGTCCCCCCTAAGGATGGTGTTCGCCCCTATCAACATTCATGGCTTGGTCTCCGAAAGGATAGGTTTTCTTCGGGTACTCGTCGGGTCACCGACCTATCCTAAGACGGCACACTCGGGGCGTACCTAAGAGATCCGATATAGTAGGTCACACTCATAAAGGATATTTTTGATAATATCTAGGCTAAAAAAGGAAGGTAATCAATGAATAAAGGGATGTTCGATTCCCGTGGGATGTTTGATTCTCACAAGTTATTCATTGATGAGATTGTCTCGATTTAACCGTCATCTCTTTGACCTACCCTAAGGCGGCACTGAGATGTGAGGTTAAAACCTTGGAATGGTAGAGTAGACTTATTTTTTAGTTTACAATTCCTAAAATTTAATATAGTAGTGTTAAACTTGAATTAATACATGTCATTTTATTTTCAAAAAATGTCTCGCTCAAATTTCTGCTTTATTGTCTGAAAAATTAACGGGAAACAACTTTAAGAAATGGAAGAGTAACTTAAACGTGGTGCTCACGTATGAGAATGTGCAACATGTACTTACTTCTGAATGCCCTACGCTGGCGATCCAAAAACCTGGTAAAGCTGAGATCGAACAGCGTAATCGCTGGATCGAAGCAGATAACCGGGCTCGTGGGATCATCCTGGCGGCAGTGTCGGAGGTTATTAGGACCCGGATAGAAGAGTTTGAATCGGGAGAAATCATGCGGAAACTTACTACGATGTTTGGATCACCTAGCAACCAAACAAGACACGATGCCATCGGGTTGGTCGTTAACACGAAATTGAAGAAAGGTCAAGCGGTGAATGGTCATGTTCGAATATGATCGCTTACTTCAATGACGCCGGTATTCATGGATCAAAGTTCGATGAAGCAACTCAAGTATCAATGATTTTGGAATCGTTGACTCCCGAGTTTATCCCGTTCAAAACTCGCATCCGATGGGCAAATATGAGTTGACCATGACACGATGCTTTGAATGAACCGACTATCTACGAGGGCCTGCTATCGAAAGATAAGGTCCAAGTAGGGGATAAGAAAGCCGAAGCCAATATGGCCGAAGCCGGTCATCAAACAAGCCTAAGGCAAAACCGAAGAAGAAGGGTAGTGTTGCACCCGTGCCCAAGACAATGAAGAAAAAGGTTGCCAAGAAAGTTGACGAGTCCAAGCCCAAGGGCAAATGCTTTTACTGTAAGGAGGTAGGACATTGGCGACGCCATTGTCCCGAATACCTTCGTGATGTGAAAGATGGCAAAGTCAAGGTCGCCGCCGGGGAAAGATAAGAAAGGTAATTTGGAATTACTATTCTTGGAATCTTTTAATGTAGCTAAAGATGTGTCCACTTGGATACTTGATACCGGAGCTACTAACCATGTATGTTCTTCATTGCGGATTCTTAGTTCGTACGAGGAGTTGGAAGAGGGTTCTCAAGTGATGCGAGTAGGCACCGGGCGCTCATTTCGGCTAAAGCGAGTGGGAGCCGTGGACTTGCATTTTAATAATAGAATTTTACATTTAGAAAATGTTTATTTTATTCCGAATTTCGGGAGAAATTTGATTTCTTATTCTCGCCTTAGTTGAACAATCATTTTCTCGTTTCAAGTTTGAATGGTGAATTTGTTATTTCAAAGAATGGCTTTGAATTGTGTTCAACTATAAATGAAAACGGTTTATATTTTGTAAGACCACATAAAGCTCCCCTACTTAATACCGAAATGTTTAAAATCGCTCATCAAAGATCTCGCAAAAAGGCGAGAAAGTTTCTCAAGTAAAAGAAGATAAAACATACTTGTGGCATCTAAGGCTTGGCCATATTTCCTTGGAAAGACTCAAAAGACTTGAAAAGGTTAATGCCTTAGGTGAGTCATCCGTTGACACACCGCCCGTCCGCGAGTGTTGCCCGGAGGGAAAAATGACTAAGCGTCCCTTCTCATCAAAGGGTAATAGAGCCACGGGAACTCTAGACTTAGTGCATTCGGACCTTTGTGGTCCGATGAACGTACAAGCTAGAGGCGGATACGAGTACTTTGTGACTTTCATTGATGATTACTCGAGATTCGGTTATGTTTATCTGCTGCATAGAAAGTCCGAGGCTTTTGGAAAGTTCAAGGAGTTCCAAGCAGAAGCCGAAAGGCAACTAGGCAAGCCATTGAAATGCCTCCGCTCGGATCGTGGAGGTGAGTATTTAGATACTTAGTTCATTGACTACTTGGCTGAAAAAGGAATTTGTTTCCAACGTTCAGCGCCTAGGACACCTCAGCAAAACGGAGTTGCTGAGAGGAGAAACAGGACATTGATTAACATGGTTAGATCAATGATGAGCTACGCCTCACTACCTATATCCTTTTGGGGTTATGCTTTAGAAGCAGCGGTCTACATTTTGAATGCAGTACCGTCAAAGTCTGTCGAAAAGACACCCATTGAGATGTGGTCCGGACATCGCGAAAGCCTTCGTCACTTCCGCATATGGGGTTGTCCTGCACACGTGCTGATGGACAAGACTACCAAGCTACAATCACGTACGAGAGTATGTTTGTTTGTAGGCTATGCAAAAGGTACACGTGGTGGTCTATTTTACGATCCGGAAGATAACAAAGTGCTAGTCACGACTAACGCTACGTTCTTGGAGGAAAGTTATATGAAAGACCACAGACCTCGAAGTACAATTGTACTAGAGGAATTACTCTCCGATGACATCGGCCTATTGTGGCCGCCGATGTTCCCGTAAACAACACTAATAATACAACAAATACTTCCGACATTCCCGTTCCACCCGTACGTACCGCGAGAGTGGTTCGGCCACCGGCTCGGTACGGCATGGATTTAGAGGCAAACGTAGTCGCCTCGATGGGGTGGAAGATGATCCTCCGACCTATAAGAAGGCCTTATTGGATCACGATAAGGATAAATGGATTGACGCAATGAATCAAGAGATGGAGTCTATGTACTCTAACTCGGTCCGGAAACTTGTAGAACTTCCTCGGGGTGAAAGGCCCATTGGATGTAAATGGCTCTACAAGCGAAAGAGAGGAGTAGATGGGAAGGTTGAAACCTTCAAAGCACGGCCGGTAGCCAAAGGTTACACACGGCGAGAGGGTATAGACTACGAGGAAACCTTCTCACCCGTGGCCATGATGAAAACCATTCGCATCCTCCTTTCGATTGCCGCATGCCCGGATTATGAAATCGGCAAATGGATGTTAAGACATCGTTTTTAAACGGCTTTCTTGACGAGGAAATCTATATGCAAAGAACCGTAGGGATTCATTGAAGAAGGTCGAGAGCACATGGTGTGCAAGTTGCTCGCATCCATTTATGGGTTGAAGCAAGCATCTCGTTCGGTATCATAGATTCGATCACACGATCAAATCTTATGATTTCGAACAACACTTTGCCGAATCTTGTGTGTACAAGAAGGTTATCAAAGATAGTGTTGTATTTCTAGTGTTGTACGTTGATGACATACTCCTCATTGGCAACGATAAGGGGATGATGTCCGACGTGAAAAGTTGGTTGACCACGCAATTCCAAATGAAAGATTTGGGAGAAGCGAGTTATGTTCTAGGGATCCAAATTATAAGGGATCGCAAGAACAGGATGTTAGCTCTCGTCCCAAGCAACTTATATAGATAAGGTGCCGGCACGCTTCGCATGGAGAACGCAAAGAAGGGTTTTCTACCAACCCGTCACGGCGTTTACCTCTCTAAGACTCGGGGGCCTCAAACCCCCGAAGAGGTCAAGCTATGGGAAGAGTGCCATATGCCTCGGCCGTTGGTAGTCTTATGTATGCTATGAGGTGTACAAGACCCGACATTTGTTACGGCGTTGGATTAGTCGGCCGTTTTCGGTCAAATCCGGGCAACCGCACCGGACAAGAAGAAAGAATCTCATCAAATATTTGAAGAGAACCGTAAATTATATGCTTGTCTATTCGAGTGGGAGTTTGGAGCTAGCGGGGTACACCGATTCGACTTTCGCCGACAGAGATGATTCTAAATCCACCTCTCGGTTCGGTGTTTACGCTTGGTGGTGGTGCGGTAGAATGGAGAAGCCAAAAGCAATCCAAAGCACGCCGATTCAACAATGGAAGCCGAGTTCATAGCGGCCTCGGAGGCGCCTAAAGAAGCGCTTTGGTTAAGAAAGTTCATCGGCGGATTAGGCGTTGTCCCGAATGCGAGGATCCTATTACTCTCTATTGTGATAACAATGGGGCCATTGCCAACTCTAGGGAACCTCGAAAGCACGGTAAGTCGAAGCATATAGAGAGAAAATACCGGGTGATCAATGATTTTGTCGATAGAGGGGACATTTCCGTCAAGAAAATCGCCTCCGCCGATAATCCCGCTCGATCCATTCACCAAGACGCCGTCGATTGAAGCTTTTAGTCGACACTTGGAGACTATAGGTATTAGAGACATGTCTCATTTGCTTTAGAGCAAGTGGGAGTGATAGTTTGCCGTATTTTAAATAATAGGGTGTGCTCTAAAACAATTAATCACATGCTTTCGTGCAAGTGGGAGATTGTTAGGTGTGATGCCCGAAAGACAATTTTGTAATTGTTTTATTTAATAAATGAAATGATGTTATTATTCATATTTATTATTCTCATATTCACCGATGTGACAATAGTATTTACACTACGTAAAACCCTAAAGTATATCGTTTATGTAATCACTTAACTCGGTGTATGGTATATACACGGGAGGATTGAGTTAGTGAAGATGTACTTAAAATACAATTAGCCCGTAGTGAAGTTAATCGAGAGTATCGGGTCTCTCCTTTAACGTGCTATTAATGCGCCCGTAACACAATAGGTGTGATTGTCTTATCCGGACTTTCGGTTAAGAGAACCTAATGGGGCATTTATATATGATAGATATATCATATAGGGCCGGACCGATTTGATTAGAGTTCACGATATAATTCCGTAATCGAGAAGTCTTATCGAATCAATGGATGATCATATTTATGGATATATCTTAATCCCGAGGTGATCACGCTCAACCGCTTGAATCGGTATGAAGTTTGACTTGACGGTTAAGGATTACACTGAGTCTGTGGTCTGAATTACCCCATCTTGGCATTGTACTGGATTGAGTGAGTAGTCTGTGTTATCACAGATACGGAATCCATTCCTTCCATTTATGGAAGTAGATAGACAGTTCCCTTATTTGTTAATCCTAGAAACTGATCGATCGCGCGAGTTCATATTACACTGATTAGCTACCAGTGAGTTGTATGAATTAATTGATCACTAGGGGGTTAATGGTAAATAAGGATAAGAGGTTCTAAAAAGGGTTAACGGTAACTTCCCGATTTAGAATGAACAGTCTATGGAGGATTAATCCATATGTAATGATTATATCAATGGACGCTTATTATTATTCTCGTGAGGAGATAAATATAATCTCATAATCGGAGGAGTGCAGTCACGGGATTATGGTGGCATATTCATG
The DNA here is from genome assembly GCA_036785695.1 of Gentiana straminea. Taxonomy (NCBI): domain Eukaryota; kingdom Viridiplantae; phylum Streptophyta; class Magnoliopsida; order Gentianales; family Gentianaceae; genus Gentiana; species Gentiana straminea. The sequence goes on along the minus strand of JAVUPR010000385.1, from coordinate 5,617,579 downwards.
TGATTGATTTATCGAATATAATTATTCTGTTCGTAAGATAATTATTTATTTGATTTATCGGAGCCGCTGATTATTAGTCCATGGTCCCCGACGTGCCTCCTAATATAGCATAGCTATTCTCGGACGTCGAATCCTAATAATATTAATTTAGTTCTTGTTGGACTTTATTAAAACGATATGTGAATTAATTGTTTAGTGGACTATTAAATTAGTTGGGCTAAATAATTAAATACACGGAAAAGACATTTTTCGTGGACTCGGCCCGAATTGGTGTGTTGACCTAATTTTTTGGTCAAACATATTGAAAAGGTGCGTGACCTTAATTTTAAAGAAAGGTGCGCATGCAATTTGTTTTATATTATTTAATTATTAAGAAATTAGTTTTCTTGGATAATTATTTAATGTGTGATTTATCTTTTATTTGTTAAATGATAAATCATGGAATATTAGATAATAATATGTTTTATCCTAATTTGTTTGGGATAATTGTTTTATTTATCTTTTATTTGGAAAAAGGATTAATGTAATAATTATCTCTTAATTATTTAATCCTTGGAGGACAAGGATTACTCTCCTATATAAAGAGAGTTCTCCCAAGCCTTAACACACATGATATTTTCGACTTCTCCTCTTAGAGAGAAGAAGTGATAAAATTCGGCCAAGGGGTATAAGGGAGAAATCTTGGAGATTTTTCCGGGTAGCATATCGGAGGGGTTCGAGTCGAGAATTCCTTCCACCGGGAATTGCTTGGATCACACGATCGGAAGACCGTGGTGCTCTTCACATCTTCACATTCATCCTTTGCGGTTCTTCAACTTGAATTTTGAGATTCAAGAGGTATGATCTACATCCCCCTTGTAGAATAGATCTAGTTGTTTTATTACGTGTATTATATAGATCTAGATCCATAAATCGCTTCCGTTGCGGATGGTATTACTAATAGTATGCTGGTGCATAGTTGGGGCTATACTGGACTTGATTCTCATAACTTGCACCATAATTGTAAGTATCTTCTCCATCATAGGGGAGTGCGGGAGTTAGGTCAATGCCTTGGTCTTGAGCCATTTGCCCGATCCGTCTCCCAATATCCGCAAGCCTACCAAAAAGGAGTTGGATAGTAATGTTCGCTCCTCCAATTTAGCTTCAAGATTACTATAGTGAGAGGGGTCTTGAGAGTTATGAAAGTGGTGTGGAAAAGTTTGGCCGGACCAACTTTGATTTTGATTGGAAAAATTGATATCTTGGTCCCGACTGAAGTTTGGGTTTTGATAGAAATTCCAAGTCTGATTCAAACCCTGATTCGAAAATTGCTTTGTGGCCGGAAGAACGATTGTGAAACCTCTGATATTGCTGGCCACTGAAGACACTCTGTCCACCCATAGGACATGAACGAGAAGTATGTCCCACATTGTCACATAGCTGGCATATGACTGGACTGTACTGCCCCTGATTCTGGACAACATTAACTTGATATGCAGGAGTGGGAAGAAGATGACACTGGCCAATCATATGGCCAGGTTGACAACAACTTCCATAGAATAGAACTTGAGAGTTCTGATGAAAATAGTGGTTTTGACCCATAGGATTACGCGACATTGTAAGGGCCGCCACCTGCTGTTGCAGTATGGCGATATGATCTTGCATAATCCTAGTTGATGACATTTTTATTTTATTTTATTATTATTATTATTATTATTATTTTTTAAATATTTTTAATTATTATTTATATATTTATATATATTTTTGGTTTGTTTGCAAGACAGAGACAATAATAAACAATTAGAAACCTTAAAATATAATCCTTTAATTAGACTCACTCAATAAAAATTAAACTAAAACAGACTCGAAACAGGTTCGGAAAAAAACAGAAACAGAATTTATTTTTCCTGAAAAATTTATTTTCCCGCCAAATTTAGTGGAAAATGAAGCAAAAATTTTCCTGGTAAAATCAAATTTTGTTCCAGGACTCCTGACACCGTACTAGTCACAAAAACACAAAAAAATTTCTTGCCTATTTTTCCCGCCAATTTACTGTTTTTTTTTTTAATAAACAGCAACTCTACAGGTACCTACCTACGAAAAGTTAGTAACAGAAAAACAGAAAAATTAATAAAACTAGACAACCGTACCGATTCCCCGGCAACGGCGCCAAAAACTTGTCTCGGATTTTATCTAATGAAAAATAAACAAGTAATAAAAATAAATCCGGTTTACCCCAAGTGCAGGGATCGTAGTATAGTAGTTACAACCGGAGTCGAATCACATGGAATCGAGGTTGGTCTAGTTTTTAATTTCTCTAAAGTTGTCACGAAAAATAAAACAAAACATAACAAAGAAAAACGGACACAATAAACTGGACGGAGGATCTAGAATCCAAAGCCAGGAAAGATAGTTACGAGCCAAACTAATGAAAATAATTCTATTCTAAAAAGATAATAAAATTACTAAGATGATAACAAATAAATTGAAACCGAACAAGCAATGATCCACCGATCTCGCAACCCTCAACTTCCTCTCTAGATTGTTTAGTGAAGATTTAATGAAGATTGTGGTTCACCTATCAAAAGTATGAATTTCTAATCTCTTAGATAATTCGCCTATTAATCCCTCATCTCTCGATCTTAAAGATTAACGCTTTCATAACAAAGGTGTAAGATTTCTCAATCTAGCAACCTAGAAATTAACCTAACAACTCTCGTTATTTTTAGGTTAAAAATCTAATATTTACTACGGTGACCTAAGTCTAACAACGATTCTCATCAAACGTTAAACATCAAATCGCAACCATCTCTCGATTTAAATTGCATAACAATATGAACATAATAAAGAAACAAACTTTATTTAAAACTCACAAAACATCCAAAGATTGAAATCAAGTTGCTCGATCGGCTTCACAAGCTTGTTCGACCATGCTCTAGCCTTTATTCATCGTTGGTATGCAGAAAATAAAAAAGTAGATAAAACTATGTTTATGGTAGTAAGAGGAAACGGCAAAGTCGCCCCCAAGGGGCCTGGGGCGGCCAGGGATGGAATTATATATTTTAGGGTTCAGAAAACGCATCTATAAATAGGTTTTTAAGTCGGTTTAGCTGAGGCGGCGGACTGGACGCCCGTCTGAGGTACTGGACGCCCGTCCAGCTTGTATGAACTTCTTCGAGTCGGGCCGAGTCTGATCAGATGCCTTTCCTATGCATTTCTGAACGCTCGTCCACCGAAATCCATCAATACTCTGAATCAGGTGGCTCCTCTGGACGCTCGTCCATCCCTTCAAACGCCCGTCCATCTCCATTTCAAGTTTGACTTGCATCTTCTTCCTTCCGTTTAAATCTCCTTTTATGACATGTTCGCGTACCTACAAAACCATAAAAACACGCAAAGTGTAAAACCATAGATAATTATCAATAAAATCACGAAATTAGCTCAACTTTGCATTTAAATCATTTCCATACGCATTCTTTCAATAAATCATTAAAACACTTAATTTTCTATAAAAAGTAATAAAACACAAAGGAAATTGCTACGAAATAAAGTCGTATAAACCGTAAAAATCACCGTTAACATAGACTCATAGTATTCAAGTGCATTATCAGTCTTTAATATCTTGATCTTAGTGTCAAATTGAGTAGAGATCATGTTGTAAAATTCCTGAAAATTTGTTCCAACTTCAGATTTATCCTTCATTAAAAACAACCATGTGTTCTTGGTATGATCATCAATGAAAGTGACAAACCACCTTTTTCCTGTTATACTTTTTACTCTTGAAGGTCCCCATACATCACTATGAATTAAAGTGAAAGGTGTGGATGGCACATAAGGTAGTTTGGTATACACAGATTTGGTAAGTTTGTCAAATTGACAAATATCACATTGAAGATAATTGATATTACATCCTTTAAATAATTCAGGAATTACAGACTTCAAATAACCAAAACTTGGATGTCCTAGTCTATAATGCCATAACATGATATTGTCTAAGGTTTGAGTGCGAGCCGCCGAGGCGATTCGGTCTTCGCCTTTGTTTTCGGCGGGGTTGACCACATACAATCCTGAGCAGGGTTTAGCCCTCCCAATCACTTCCTGTGAAGAAGGGTCCTGGAAAGTGCACTGATTCTTATTAAAAACAACAGTCCAATTCAAATCTTTTGCGAGTCTACTGACAGATATGAGATTGCAGTCTAATTTTGGAACAAATAGGACATCCTTTAGGCATATCTTATTAGTGAGTTTAACATTTCCAAAACCTTTTGCACACGAGATAGATCCATCACCAGTCTTAACATTTTGGATTTGATGACATGGCATAAGGTGAGTTATGAGGTTTTTATTGCCAGTCATATGGGAGGAGGCCCCAGAATCAACAATCCATGTTTCATTACTAATAGAAGAGTAGAATTTACCTGCACTAGCCTGAGTAGCCGTGTCAGTAGAGGGACTACCTTCTTTTTGTTGAGTGAGGAAAGCTTTGAATGCAGCAAACTGAGCATTTAACTTGTTATCATTCTCCTCTTCATTGACATGCCCGCCTTGACTTTCCCTGGTAGGCTTGGAGGAGTTAGGCTTGCCATGTAGCTTCCAAAGCAAGTGTCCTTGGTTGATTTGTGCTTTGCGGTGCTCACGAACAACTTTCCGGTTTATCGGTAGGCTTCCTAGATGTCTCGGTAACCTCGGCGGGCTTCCCGACGGTCGGGAGGGTAGCACTCTCAGAAGGGTTGTCAGCAGGGGAGTTCAGCAGCATCACTTTCCTCCTGCTTTCCTCATGTTTGACCTAAGCAAACATGGATTTGAGATTGGGGAGAGTTTTTGTGGCAACGATTCTTCCTCTAACATCATCAAGAGTAGGATTCAGTCCAGTAAGAAACTTGAATACTCTTTTTTTCTCAATAATGTCCTTATAAAGGGCAGCATCCTTAACATCATTCCAGGGGTGAGTTTCCAACATATCTAGGTGTTGCCATGCCTAGATAGTTGGTTGAAGTATTGAGTTACAGACATATCTCCTTGTCTACAGTTTTGAATCTGAGCTTCAAGTTCATACACTTCTGATGTATTGTCTTTCTTGGAGTAAAGATCTCTGGCATTATCCCAGATTTCCTTTGCAGTATCATACATCATAAAGTTCTCACTAATTTCTTTTGTCATTGATCTTGTGAGAATGGTCATGACTTGATTATTAGTAGTATCCCATGCTTCAAATCCGGGGTCATCTTCAGCAGGGGCAGGTTTAGAGCCAGACAGGTATCCCATCTTACCTTGTCCAGAGATGTACATTTTCATAGATCTTGACCACAGCAAGTAATTGTTACCATCAAGTCTATGATTTGTGTATGATGAAGATTCAGTGACCCCAATCTGCTGAGGCAGCTGGGGAGTCTATTGATGAAGATGAAACGTCAATTAAAGTAGACATTTTTGGAATAAACAGAACTGAGTTTGCAGCGGATTTTAGAACTCAGTAGGCTTTGATACCATGAAGAGAGTTTGAGAAAGTGATAAACACTAGAGTAAACTTCAACTTAGTTTATTCATAAAATGAAAGAAGTATAAATAGTTACAATTGAGGGGAGAGACTAGCTAGCTTGGGCGGTCACTAAAGTATATAGCTATGGGCGGCAAGCATGCATGTAAAAAGTAAAAGCTATGTCTATGACATAAAGTAAACTAGAGTTTGACATATTAATTGTTTATATGTACCACAATTAATATGTCCTTTTACAAATAAAGTGTACAAATAATGTATACACGAAATAAATAAATATTACATAATATTTGATATGTAATATTTCCACAATACTTAAATCCAATAAAAGAAAAGAAATAACAATACTTTATTTTCGCGAAATGACACGTCTACCTTTCCCGAAAATCGGAATATTACACATGCAATCCCCATTAATTCCAAAGCTTGAAAGCAAGATTAATTATCACATTATCTTAGCTACTCATTATAATAGCTAAACAATAAAAATTAAAGGAATAAAGCTCCATTAAACATAAATAAATGAAGCAATTACGATAATACCCAATCCCAATGGAAATTGCATGGAAGATGCTTTCTTAGTCCAACTCCCATGAAATCCAAGCAATATACGATAGCTAAACACTTGTGGAGCAGTGTCTAACCGTCAATTGCACCGAAAACCTAGAATCTAAAGCTAAGATTAAAGATTTTGTGCTAATTGTGGTAAAATCGAAATCAAATTTTAATTCAGAGTTTCCGTTGCGCATGATCGAGTGTCTCGATCGATGCAGTAAACAAGATCCGTTCCGGATGTTTCGGAAAAACAGAAAAACATGAGCCTCGGCTAAGACCCTTCACACTGCGGCTGGACCCGAAAAATTTTCGGATCGGGTTTTTTTTTCAGCGTTTCGGATACCGATTCGGGTATTGCCTAATCAACACTTTCACCAACGTGCTTCATCGCGGCGGGAAATAAATCTCATTCAGTTGCTTGTTGACTCGACTGGTAATCTAGTTACGGACGAAGAAGGTATGACGATACTCATTACATCTTAGTTTGACGCGATCGTTAATAGCTCGGATACCGGAGTTCCCATGCTAGATGATCTTACGTTCAGACATGCGAGTCAAGGGATGCCCTGCGCTTGTTAGGGATTTCACTGAGGCGGATGTGCTAGTTGCGTTGTCGCAGCTCCCGGGACGCAAAACGCCAGGACAAGTGGGTATGCATGTAATATTCCTCTAGAAATGTTGGGGTAACATAGGCCCAGCTGTTTTACGGCTTATCTTTAATATTTTGACTTAGATCTTTCAACGCTTAACGACATATATATCTCTCATATACCGAAGATTAAGCAGCCAATGGTAGTTCATGATTATCGTCTTATCAGCCTTTGTAACTCGATCTACATGTTAAGAAATCTACACGGGAAGGCAACGGAATTTAAAATTTATTTCCTTTTTGCCAAGATCGACTTCGTTTAAAACAATAACACGTTAAGTAGTAGGCGGTGAATACCTTGTTTGATCTATAAGATCGAAGATTTGAACGTCTAAGGTGAGTAGTCATGCGTGCAAGCCATCCATGTGTCCGGACTCTATCAATATCCACACGAGCACCTCGCCGGAATCCTCCTTGGATAGCTGCTAGAAAAACCCGGTTGCTAGACCGGTCTTTTCTCTCTCTCAAAACTCTCGAGAAAGCTCTCTAATATTTTCTAGTAAAATATTCTCTTGCAATTGTGATGTACAAAAGAGCTAGACACCCCTCACCTTATATAGATGAAGGTGGCGCCCCATAGCCCCTTTATTGCCTTAGAGAAGAGTCTTGAGTGGAGTAGGGAGAAAGAAAACATTTTATTAGTAAAATAAGAAAAATAGATGTTCTAGATTTATCTCATTTAATTTAATATCTCATTTAATTTATATATATATATATTAATATATATATATATATATATATATATATATATATATATATATATAGTCTATCTTATATTGAATATATGTTTATTATATTACCATAAATCAATTTACACATGTATATATATCACATATATATATATATATATATATATATTACACATATAAATCAATACATATCTATTACACATGTGTACATGTATATCTCATATATATACATGTCAAACGCTATATAAATACATATATTAATATCTAATATCAATACATAATAATATAATACTATGATTAATTAATTTGCAAAATCCATGTGTATCAATATACACATCATATGCGCCCCATATAGCCAATAATAACTGGCTTCCGGAATATTCTTAATTAATCAACATAACTAATATTTTGTATTTAATTTATTCATAATAAATAAATACCACCATATTAATTTATCAATATAACACTTTATAGTCGAGATAAACTTTCTTTACAAAATTTCCTTACTCGGTTATCACTATAACCGCATTTCAATCCGGCTAGATGTTCTTATGCGTGTGACCCGATAAGCTTCCGAATATGTTGGCCGTAGACATAAAGTGCATTAACTAAAATACCCTTCATACCTAACGATAACGAAATAGCTTCTAGCAACACATCGTGACCCCCAATCATCGGAGTAGTCAAAAGCGATTACTGTCACCTTTCATGTGAAACAGTGACCGTGTAAATAGAATCATATCGCCGTTACAATATCCATACGGTCGTATCTCGAGTGTCAATACATTAACGACCGTATCTTATAATTTGGATATCATGCTCTCTCGAAGTAACTCATTTACTCCCACTTTGCAAAGATTCACGAGAGCTAGACGTTCCTTATAAGAAGGCCCTTTCGGATATTTACTCATACTATTAGGATACGCGATTTCCGGACAAGCAACATGAATCCTACGCATGCTTCAGTATCATACCCAATCACTCCGCATGATCACCCCATGGCTAGGGGAAACCTTAATAATGTTAAAGTATGACAATCCACACCGTGATGTCATGAAGACTCCGGTCTCAGGATAATTACGCAACTGCCACATATTGCGACACTTAATGTAAGTGTGTCAGTCTAACGTACGCATTCTCTAATACACGTCCACGCACAGTCCAAGTGTCTTTACACTTTGATAGACGATATTTATCCCTACCCTTCAATAAGATAGAAGACATCCATTACGTGCTAGTCTAATCGTACTATTAATGTCCCTTTTAATAGTACACGCGACTAGAGACATTTAAGTATCAAACATTTTTAAAGCGACTCGAGATCTCATCAACCATAATCACTATTATGATTTCTCTTTCACAGTTTGACACTATGGACGTTATCATATATACAATATCGTAATTGGTCCGTTAAACGAATAAATATATAATAACATAAAGCAATTTATCACATGTATAAACATAAAGAAATAGTAGAAATGATCCGACCCGGTTGGATCCGGTCCAACCCGACTGGGTTTAGGACACTATTTCACCACTACAAGCTAATTTTTGGACAATGGTAAATCGTTTAAAGCTTATCATGAACTCGGTCATCTCCGGAAATCATAGTGCTTTCATTTCAGGGCGGCTCATTATGGGTAACACTGCTATGGGCTTTGTGGCTTTAGATTATTTAAATGTAGGTCTACACAAGAGTGAGCATCATGAGGCCCTAAAGCTTTATATGGCTAGAGCTTTTGACTGGGTGGTGTGGGATTATTTGTTTGCTGTGATGCGTGCGATGAATTTCCCTCAGGTTTGTTGCACTTATCCGGCGTATGGTCACATATGCATCCTTCATGGTCTCATTCAATGGTAAATCCACTCAGCGGGTTGTGCCACTCGATGTATCAGACAATGTGATCCCGTATCTCATGTCCTCTTTATTCTATGCGTTGAAGGACTTTCTACACTTACACATAAAGCTACTATAAAGGGTGACCTGGGAGGCATTTCTTTTCGTCGCCATAGTGAATTGTTAGTATCTCATATTTTGTTTACCGATGATAGTCTCCATATTTTTAGTGCATCAGAAGGAGGGCCGAGATGGTAAGAGGTATTTTGGCTCGTTATGAGATTTTCACAAGGTAGTGTATTAATACCCATAAGTCCATTTTATTTTTCAGCAAGATGGTTGAGGATACTGATCGAGAGGATGTTCTCCGGGGTTCTTGGTGTTCCCTTGGTATAGGGATGGGCAAATATCTCGGATTTCCATTTATGATGGACGGTCAAAGAAACGGGTTTCCCATTATCGATCGCGTGCGGAAAAACTTAGTGGGTGGAAATGGAAGTTTTTGTCCCAAGCAGCACTGAAGATACTTATCAAGAGCGTGTTACATGCAATACCGACTTTTGTTATGCACTGTTTCCATATCCCGCGAGCGCTTATTGATACTATATAACCGATGATATGGCGGTTTTTTTGGGGCGGCTCTGTGGAGAAGCGCAAAATACATTGGAAGAAATGAGAAGTGTGTAACATGCCCAAAGATATGGTTGGGTTGGGCTTTTGGGACCTAAATTGCTATAATCTTGCGCTTCTTGCGAAATAGGTGTGGCGGGTGCTGAAGATGCCCAATACATTTTGATAATGTCGGAATTATCACAAACAGGTTGTGCGGTGTTTGCAGGTGGATATTTGGCTATTATATGTGATTTTTGCCGGTGGTGCAGAACAAATGAGATGAATGTGTGGTGGTCGGACTGAAAGCTTTTATGGCGTAAAGCTTTTTTGTCGACTACGAGCTCGCCTTCTTTAAGCTTTCGGTCCGACCACCACACCTTCATCTCCTCTGCGCATCATCGGAAAAATCACACATAATAGCTAGATATCCACCTGCAAACACCGCACAACGTGTTTGTGATAATTCCGACATTATCAGTTACAATGTAAACACAATAAGTATATAAACCAAAAAATCTTGTAAATCAATTTATATAAATAATAAATAACCATAATTTTATATCATTTATAATAATAGGTCACAAATTTTTAAATCTTACTTTCTTTCTAGATTGGTTGGCTAATTTAAAGTTTAAATTGATTCAACTCGACTCGTTTTAAACTCTATTTAATAACTTTAGTATTCTAGACGGCTTTTGACCTAAAGTGTGAACCACGAAAAACAATTGCCCCTCTATCTTCCAGAAGAATCCAGCCGACGCCATTTCTCTATATCTGTGATTCTTTACTCTGCTATTGGAAAAACAATTGCATCGTTTCTCTGTGATTCTATTCTTTTCCCTTGCGACCTTCCAATCGGTATGTGCGTTCTTCTCTCTTTAATTTAATTTCTTGAATTAGAATTCCTTACGTATGGATTGTTTTTGGAATCTAACAGTGGTGACGATTTTAAAAAGTTAGGGTTTATAGTGGTTCTTGTCGTTTCAGTTTGGGAATCGTCAGATCTTGATTTCATCGATTGTTAATCTGGTTACGATCTTCGTTTTTTCTTATGTTTATTTGATTGTTTTCATTCCGATTACCAATTTAATGAAAATCTGTCGAGTTTTCAGCAATTTGTTGCACTATATGCTTCCTAGAAAGAGACCCGTTGAAGGTGAGGCAGTTGGAGGCGAACAGACCGAGCAAAGTTGTGGGAGCAGTTGCGATAAAGGTAGTGAGCTAAAGAAGCATCGGATCGAGGGTTTTGTTTCTGCCACATCAACCGAGGAGAATAACCCAGCCAAGAGTAACAGCTTCATTGGATTAGCTAGTTCCAGCAACGGTAAAGGTAAAGATATAGTTAACAAGTCGATCACAGAGATGGCTTTTGATGATGGAAATCCCCATGACATCGATGAAGATCTCCACAGCCGTCAGCTGGCTGTCTATGGGCGTGAAACTATGCGCCGGCTTTTTGCCTCAAATGTTCTTATCTCAGGAATGCAAGGCCTCGGTGCTGAGATTGGTAATTTGTACCACTCTGATCTCTTTCATGGTCATCTTTATAAATTGTAGGCTGTTCTTAGGCTGTTCTTTATGCCAATGATGATGGTGGACATTGTACATATTTCTGTATTTGAATAAGTTGGTATGTCAATCTTGAAAGTTCATTTTGGATGATTTCATTAAATGTTCTGATGATTGGTGTGTAATAAGCTTTTAACGGTTAATTCTTCTTGTTTAAATAAATTTATTAGCACCGACATGAAATTCGCCACTAAACGTTATTTAGTCATGCAAAGACTCATAATAAAAATGACTTCAAATTTGTCGATAGTATATTGTTATTCAAATTGGGAGTGATTAATTGATGTAATGTTTGCAGCCAAAAATTTGGTCCTTGCTGGTGTGAAGTCTGTCACCCTGCATGATGAGGGTAATGTGGATTTATGGGATCTGTCAGGCAGTTTTACTTTTACTGAGAAGGATATTGGAAAGAACAGGGCAGTGGCTTCTGTCCAAAAGCTACAGGAACTCAATAATGCTGTGGTTGTCACTGCTCTGACTACGAAATTGACGACTGACAAGCTTTCTGACTTTCAGGTATGTGTTCATTTCCTAGCTAAGCAGTTATTCACTGGCATATGTCTACAAATTGTTCTTTTAATAGTATCTTCATTGTTTTTTTTATAGTTTATTTAATACGCTTTTTAATTTATTTTGTTGCTGCCATTCCCTAACTGATTGCCTAGAAGTTGGGTATGTTTTTCCAAATAGTTTCCTGAGATGCTTTTAGTTATGGATTGCATGTGTTGGATTAACACGTCTATATTGTAAATAGTCTCTTAGGAGCCGTCTCTTAAAAATGAAGTCTATAATCTGATGACTTGATCGATTTAGTATCTAATGATTTTAGTAGTATTCATAATGATGATGTCTAAATCTGGATATTGGAAATTATTAAAGTAATGAAAAATGATACACACACACAAGATAATGTTTTAGTAAATTTAAAGGATACAAAAGCATAAAAAGTTGTCATTTGCGTCATTAAGCCATACTTCTATCTCTTCAATATTTTATGAGAATTCAAATGCACTTAATACATTAAGTGATTATCAAACATGTCTGAATGTAACTACCATTTAATTTATTTAGATTAAGTGACAAGTGGCGTAAACAAACGGAATGTATTTTGTCCAATTTCTTAATTTGTGCTCCTTGTGTCTGAACCGGCATCCTTGACTTTCTGATGATGCTTAGATGACGTCTTGTTTTTTTTTTGTTTGCAGCAAGAGGGTCTGTTATTCATGTGGGTGTGCTTCTGGATATTGTCTGATGGTTATTCTTGTACATTAGTTTTTTTTTTCTGGTGGTTTTCTATGAATTTATTCACTGTATGATGTTCCATCCATTTGTTATTGCACTACAAACTGACATCCAGTTCCTGCATGTATTTTCAACAATCATATATTTGAGTATGTTTATGTATTGGGTGTCTTATTGTTTACATATACAGATAAATGTATGAGCAAATATTATATTATATTTTAGTATAGTATATTATCGCGCTTATTGTTTATTGGGTGTGGGGTGTGTGTGTGTGTGTGTGTTTATTATATTTTGTTTGTTGCGTACATGGATTTTCTTTAGCGCTAGCAGAATTTCTTCAGCGCTAGCAATTCTCATAGTACAAGTTTATCTCTATTCTGAGTAATCGACATTTTTATCTTTCGAAATGCAGGCTGTGGTGTTCACTGATATTCGGTTAGAAAATGCAATTGAATTCAATAATTACTGTCGCAGCCATCAGCCTCCTATTGCTTTTGTCAAGGCTGAAGTTCGGGGACTCTTTGGCAGTGTATTTTGTGATTTTGGCCCAGAGTTTACTGTGCTTGATGTTGATGGTGAGGACCCTCACACAGGCATTATTGCATCCGTCAGTAATGATAATCCAGCACTGGTGTCATGTGTTGACGATGAAAGGCTGGAGTTTCAGGATGGGGATCTTGTTGTATTCTCAGAAATTAAGGGAATGACAGAGCTTAATGATGGGAAGCCTAGAAAAATTAAAAATGCTAGGCCTTACTCATTTACTCTCGAAGAGGATACCACAAATTTTGGTTCGTATGAGAGGGGTGGTATTGTCACCCAAGTGAAGCAGCCCAAGGTTTTGAACTTTAAACCGCTGAAAGAGGCAATCGTAGATCCCGGTGATTTCCTTCTTAGTGATTTCTCGAAGTTTGATCATCCCCCATTGTTGCATCTGGCCTTTCAAGCTTTGGATCAGTTTGTTGCCAGGCAGGGATGCCTTCCAATGGCAGGTTCAGTAGAGGATGCTCAGAAGCTGATTTCTATTGTCAGCGATTTGAATGAAAGCTTAGGGGATAGGAAGCTGGAAGATATAAAGCCAAAACTTCTGCAACAATTTGCTTTTGGTTCCCGGGCTGTATTGAACCCTATGGCTGCCATTTTTGGCGGTATTGTTGGGCAAGAGGTCATGAAAGCATGCTCGGGGAAGTTTCATCCACTTTTTCAGGTCATTAATGTCTTTTTATTGTATTTTAACCAGCCTACATTGTTTTTTGTTTTTATCTTTGCCACTACCTTGTTTTTATGCTTCTTTCACTTCTTTGGCTTGGTTTGTACTGGGTCTTATGGTGCTTGAGTCTGCTTCATGTTGGACTAAAAGTGACTTCTCTTTTGTCTCCAGTTCTTTTACTTTGATTCAGCAGAGTCTCTTCCTTCTGAGCCACTGGATGCCAGCGATATCAAGCCATTGAATAGCCGTTATGATGCCCAGATTTCAGTTTTTGGTTCCAAACTCCAGAGGAAACTAGAAGATGCTAAGCTGTTTGTTGTGGGATCAGGTGCTCTAGGTTGCGAATTCTTGAAGAATTTGGTTCTTATGGGTGTTTCGTGTGGCAGTAAAGGTAAGTTGACAGTCACGGATGATGATGTTATAGAGAAGAGCAACCTCAGCAGGCAATTCCTTTTCCGTGATTGGAACATAGGGCAAGCTAAATCCACAGTTGCTGCTTTAGCTGCTGCGTTAATAAATCCTCGCCTTAATATTGAAGCTTTGCAGAATCGTGTCGGCCCCGAGACTGAAAATGTGTTTGATGATGCATTTTGGGAAAACCTAGATGTTGTTGTAAATGCTCTTGACAATGTCAACGCTAGACTTTATGTAGATCAGAGGTGCTTGTATTTCCAGAAGCCACTTCTTGAGTCGGGAACACTTGGTGCCAAATGCAATACTCAGATGGTCATTCCTCATCTGACTGAAAACTATGGAGCATCAAGAGATCCACCTGAGAAACAAGCACCCATGTGCACTGTGCACTCCTTTCCTCATAACATTGACCACTGCTTGACATGGGCTAGGTCTGAGTTCGAGGGTTTACTTGAGAAAACCCCAGCAGAGGTGAATGCCTATCTTTCTAATCCAGGTGAATATACATCTGCTATGACAAAAGCTGGTGATGCACAAGCCAGGGACAATCTGGAACGTGTAATTGAGTGCCTTGATAATGAAAGATGTGAATCATTCCAGGATTGTATTACATGGGCTCGTATCCGGTAATGGTTCTCATCTTTTTACGTATACAAATTTTATTTTTTCTACAATATTAAAATATGGAATATCACGAGTCTTGGTGGGGTTTCTGATTGATGGTCTGTCTCCAGGTTTGAAGATTATTTTGCCAACCGCGTGAAGCAGCTGATTTTTACTTTTCCAGAAGATGCTGCAACTAGCACTGGTGCACCATTTTGGTCTGCTCCAAAACGGTTCCCCCAACCCCTGCAGTTCTCAGATAATGATCCTACTCACCTCCATTTCATCATGGCTGCATCGATTCTGCGCGCCGAGACATTTGGCATTGCTATCCCAGATTGGGCAAATAACCCTGCAAAACTGGCTGAAGCTGTGAATAGAGTCATGGTTCCTGAATTCGAACCTAGAAAAGATGTGAAAATTGTAACAGATGAGAAGGCTACCAGTCTCTCTGCTGCTTCCGTAGATGATGCAGCTGTCATTGATGAACTGATTATGAAGCTTGAGCAGTGCCGAAAGAATTTACCTCCAGGGTTCAAGATGAGTCCAATTCAGTTTGAGAAGGTTTTGTTCACTAATTACTCTATTGCTGATATATATTTTTTTTAATTTGTAAATTTATATTTTCATTTTCTTGGTGGTGGTGGTGGTGGTTGGAGGGGGGGGGGGGGGGGGGGTAGGGGGTGTTATGAATCAAGTTCAATCAAAAACATTTTGATTTCTGCCTATTAGGCCTATTAGCACTACTATATGTGAAGATAATTGCTTTTTGGGTTTTAGGTAAAAGGGGGCATGCTTTTGAGGTTTAGAGGGGGGGCATGCGTTGTTGATTTGCATGTGATATTTTTACACCATTTCGTTGTTTACATATTGAGCTTTGATGAATATTTCTCTGTACCTATTGATTGCCTTGTGACTTATGGCAAATAACGATGATTTGCTGTGCAGGACGACGACACAAATTACCACATGGACATGATAGCTGCCCTTGCTAACATGAGAGCTAGAAATTACACCATCCCTGAAGTTGACAGGCTGCAAGCCAAGATCATTGCTGGTAGGATTATACCTGCAATAGCTACATCGACTGCAATGGCTACTGGCTTGGTGTGCCTCGAGCTATACAAGGTCTTAGATAAGGGCCACAAACTGGAAGACTATCGAAACACATTTGCTAATCTAGCTCTCCCCCTTTTCTCCATTGCTGAACCAGTTCCACCTAAAGTTGCGAAACATGAGGATATGAGCTGGACTGTTTGGGATAGGTGGGTAATCAAGGAGAATCCGACTCTGAGAGAAGTGCTTCAATGGCTGTCTAACAAAGGATTGAGTGCTTACAGTATATCATGTGGAAACAGCTTGCTCTATAACCAAATGTTCCCAAAGCATAAAGAACGGATGGACAAGAAGGTTGTGGACTTGGCCAGGGAAGTTGCAAAGCTGGAGATTCCGGCATATCGTTGTCATATTGATGTTGTAGTGGCTTGTGAGGACGACGATGGTAACGATGTAGACATCCCTCTGGTATCCATTTATTTTCGTTAGGAGTCGGTTTGTGTGCAACAAGAAGCCGGTTCCATTCTTGCTCAAATGGATGCTGTGATTTGGGTAAAATAATGATATTGTTTTTTCTATTAGATGTTGGTAAAAGAACATAGATCTCCTTTTTCTTTTAATTTGTTAATGCAATTCACTCTGTCTTGGTTATACTTTTTTCCATAACGTTTGTTTGTGCTTACTGTGTGTGTGATGTTATTATTATGTTAACTGAGTGAAGTCCAATGGAGAGAGTATCTCTTTTCTATATATTACTCTCTTGGTGTTTCTCCCCTTCCACCAATTATTTTGAAAATTAGGGTCTTTAATATTTTCTTAATTAATAACCTGAAAACATTTTACTATTACTAGTTTATCGTTGTTGTTGTCTAGCTAGTGTCAATTTTTCATTATTCTTTAAAACAATTTTTTTTTCCTTCATTATTCTCTGCTTTTGTGATAATTAACTTTGATTACGTAACCAATACATAAAAAATTCATTATGAATTTTGTGATCCTAGTTTTGCCTTGTAAAGTTGAATCCTACCAACAAATTATATTTTTATCATATGAATTTTATAAACATATAAAATCTTTATAATCAATCCAATTAATGATTCTAATTACGGTTATACATGTCTAATTGATCTAAATTAATTATTCATTTAATGTATGTTTAAAATTATGTAATAAAATCGGTATAATGATCGTATTCGATTCACCGAATTTCGGGTCGTAATTTTAGTCGTGAATATAAAATCGATATATTTTATGTCGAATCGAATGACGAGGCGTGTGGAAATCCAAACGAAGCCTTCACTCTCGCCTTTCTTGGTAAAAAAACATTTGTGTGAAAAGATAGTCCTTTTTTAACATATAAAATCTTTATAATCAATCCAATTAATGATTCTAATTACGGTATACATGTCTAATTGATCCGGAATTATTCCATGATATATATATTATGAATATATGTCAAGATATTTTCACGTGATTTACCGAAAATAAATAAACACCGGATCCATGATATATATATATCCAAAATAACAAAATGAAGAAACCCTTTTCTTCGTTGGTCATCTTCTGGGCACTCTTGGGGATCCATGATAGGGCCATCCATCGAAGTGCGCTTTCCATTTGGATCTGACTCTTCTGGAAACCGGAACAAACTGGAACTTGTTCATCTAGATCGCAACTATTGGAGGTGCGGAGTCTGGATCTACGGTTAGTGGGTGTAAATTGCAGTCAAAAGCACGGTGAACGCCGTAGACAGATGTAAGATTTTTATCAACGGGTTCAGTTAAATATAATATCACGAAGAAAGTGTTTCAAAAAAATCTTGTAGAGATATAAATATGAACATTAATCCAGAAGAATCAACCATGTTGACTAATCAGACTAAAAAATAAGGGACTATCTTTTCACACCAATTTTGTTTTACACTTACCAAGAGCCGAGAGTGGGCTTCGTTTGGATATTCCACACGCCTGCCATTCTGACCGTAAATGAGTCCAGAAAATATATACTATTCTGGCCAATTTATGGTCAATTCACACAACAACCATTCTGACCCAATTTGAGTCAGAATACGATCATTATTTTGATTTTATTCTAGTTAGAATTTTGAATGTTTTTCATACTCAATACCGGTCAGAAAGACATTCTGACTAAAATTGAGTGAAAAAAACTTTTAATATTCTGTCTGAAATTCAATCATAATCAATAGTGGTGCTCTTATATTGTTGTTGTTATCCCGACCCAATTCTAGTCCGAATGTGTAGAGTATTCCGGATTCAATATTGGTCGAATGATACTCGACTATATATGAGCTTGAAAACTTCAAACATTCTACCTAAAAGATGGTCGAATCAACCAAATGGTGTGACTCTCAACACGTATATTCGACCATATTTCAATGGATAATGTGTCACATTCTGACCAAACTTTGGTCGAATGAACGCGCGTAAAATAAAAAAAGTAAGGGCAAAATTGGAAATAAATTTCTGTGTAATAAGATAAAAATTAGTGTGAAAAGATATTTTCAAAAATAAAAGAAGTTAGACATATCTTTACAAGAACGTAAAAAATATAATATGATGTATGAATATGTAAATTAAGAATTGTAAAATGCGAATGAATATTAGGGATGATATAAGAGAGATTATAAATATGTTTTTAATTATTGTGCATGAAATGAGTTAATAAGAGATGTCATATTTATAGGGACTATCTTTTCACACAAATGTTGTTTTACACTTACCAAGAGCCGAGAGTGGGCTTCGTTTGGATATTCCACACGCCTGCCATTCTGACCGTAAATGAGTCCGGAAAATATATAATATTCTGGTCAATTTATGGTCAATTCACACAGCAGCCATTCGACCCAATTTGAGTCGAATACGATCATTATCCGATTTTATTCTAGTCGAATTTTGAATGTTTTTCATACTCAATACCGGTCGAAAGACATTCTGACTAAAATTGAGTACAAAAAACTTTTAATATTCTGTTTGAAATTCAGTCAGAATCAATAGTGGTGCTCTTATATTGTTGTTGTTATCCTGACCCAATTCTAGTCTGAATGTGTAGAGTATTCCGGACTCAATATTGGTCGAATGATGCTCGACTATGTATGAGTTTGGAAAACTTCAAACATTCTACCTAAAATATGGTCGGGAATCAACCAAAGTGTTGACTCTCAACACGTATATTCGACCATATTTCGGTATGGATAATGTGTCATATTCGACCAAACTTTGGTCCAATGAACTTAAAAAAAGTAAGGTCGAAATTGAAATAAATTTACGTGCGATAAGATAAAATAAAAAAATTTCCAAAAATAAGGGACGAAATTGGAAAAAAAAAGAATTGTAAAATGCGAATGTGGGATGATATAAGATAAAAATTTTTTAATTATTGTGTATGAAAAGATATTCATATTCAAAATTCACTTTTCTTCCACATTCATAAGTAGTAAACAAAAGCTAAAAAAATACATGCTATAGCTGAGAATCGAACCTGAGACGTCTAAAAGATTTGAAAGTAAAGAGATCACATATTACATATATGAGTTTCAATAAAATATTAAGAATTGTCAAGGAAATATTAGTCATTTTCAAAAACTTTGAGGGGGGGGGGGGGGGGGTGGCATGCCCCTTGGCCCTATGTAGGTTGGCCCCTGGGTGTAGGGGCGGACCCAGCATAAGGGGTGGGGTGCATGGACCCCACTCAAATTTCCGGACGAAGTTACTAATATACCCCTCCAATAATATTAAAACTGTGTATGTATATTATTTTAGACAATTTTTAATGTAATTCTCCATTTAGCTCAACTAGTTGGAAGTTTGAATACATATCTTAAAGTCATGGGTTCGAAACTAAGCTCTTGCATTTTTTTTTTCAACTTTTGCATCTTTTTCCAACTTTTGCATCTTTTTTCCAACTTTTGTTTTGCCATTTGCGACAAGGCCAACACTAGCGCGGCAACGCCATGGCAAGTCCGGCTCACCTCATGCGAATTTGATCTTCTTCTACAACAACTAAACTATTACATGTTCCTATTGGATAAAAATGATTCCAAATTTGACCACGATCCAAACAAGGCCAACACGACTCGCGGCACCCATGGCAAATTGACTATCATTTACTATGTGATTATACTCCGTTTATACCTCGTTTTATGTGTTTCGGGGACATTTGGTTGTATTTTGATGTATTTACACATTGGTTATCATTTCGGGACCTATGACGAAAAGTAATTCTCTCTTTTTCGGTGTATTACATGTTCGGTCACCCTATGTCCCGGATACGTGTGGTTTTTGTTATGATTTTGTATGAGATGTCCAGATATGGGGATTGGAACATGTGTCCGAAATCACGAGTTTACTAAATGGATAGATATCGGCGCAAGTACATGATAAGATCAACGGATGTTTCGATACCATAAAACCACGTGTAATATATCGTGTCATTATTAAACGGTAACATGTTTTAAGTTTGGACCGATATAGTTGATAACATCAAGTATTAAGTCGGCCAACTACCGTAAGTCGGCAATAGTATATATCTATAATATAAAGATATCTTGGAACAGGACCGAAAAAGAAGAAAAGAAATAGAACAAAAATATATTATGTTATCTTAGCAACTAAGAAAAAGATAGTAACAAAAAAACTTTCCATATATATATCAGCTCACACCATCTTCCTCCGCCCGGCCATATATATTTTTTCCTTCAGCTTTTCACGTTTTTTTAGTTAACTTAGATTTTGTATATAATTAGTTTAGATTAAATTTATTTTAGTTAACTTAGATTTTGTATATAATTAGTTTAGATTAAATTTATTTTGTGTAATTCGAAGATCGATGCTACCCGGCTATTATAATTTCAGTTTGAATTTCGTTTTCGCTTACGGTGTTCTTCGTCCCGATTTCCGGTAATTCCGATTTCTTTCTTTTGATTGCGATGCTTGGCTTCAATTTCATATTCATTTCTTGTTGTTTTTGTTGATAGAATGAGTAGTTAATATCCCGATAGTCGAGTTATGTGATAATCTTCGAAATCGAACCCTAGTTTGTTAATTGAGGTAATTTTGATGTGTTGATTGTTAGATTCTCGGTGTTGTTAACGTTCTAGAACTTATTCTTAATGACTTTTGTTGAACTGATCACTCAATAATCGTGTCACACGTATCATCTTTATAAATGTATTTTGCGAGAGGGTACGGGAAAAGGGGTTCTAGGATCACCGTGTAAAACCGACTGAGTTGTTCAGATTCGGTTTCGTGTGTGAGGTTTATATCGTTGTTAACGAGCGTCTCATAGAGCATAGACCGTGTCGGGTCAGTTAAATCCGGTCAGTGGACTGTTGAAATTCGACATAGGAAACTAGGTTGTTGAAATTGGCGCTTAGTTTCGGAAATAGGAGACGACATCCTTTAACAATGCCAAGAACATTAGAGTATATTGAAATCACTTCCGGTTACGAGTTAGGGCTCGGTAGTAGTCGATTGGATCATAGGGGCATGAGATGGAGGAAATGGGTGGCTTATATGCTTGAGAAAAACGGATGAATGAACCCTAAAAGAAATATTGGCCTTTTATACCTATCTTAATTTAATGAAAGGTCGAAATTTAATGTTGATTTTGTTTATGTGGGTCATTGCATATTATCTTCCTTAAAAGGAGTTTCATCCTCAAAATTAAACATACCCAACTTCGGACAGAGAGATGGATGTTTATATTGCATCTTGATCCTCGTGTAAGCCATTAATATGTATGAAATACTAGCAAGAGTAGTAGGCCAATCGTAGTATAGTAGATGCGAGTCAAGGTCGATCCCACAGAGACAATGAAACATAGAGAATAAACATTAAATCTAGACAAGAAGACAAATAACGGTCCCTTGACCAACATAAATGCAGAAAAGGTAATTGGTGTATCTCTCATCTCCGATCTCCTAACTTGATGTCATTAATCTTTATGTCTACTTATCCTCGTAATTACCTAGATTAACCAAAATGTTTTCTAATTCAGTTTTAGCTACGGGTGCATTCTCCTGGTCTTATCTACTTCCATCGAAAGGACAGCAGACGCCTATGTGCAATTAACCCCCTTCGTTGGTTGCATTAACTCACACGCAATAAGTATTAGAGATTGCCGGTGCAAACCGAGTACCTCTCTAAGCAGCTATCGTGGATTGACTAGCACGTTCCTAAGGATTGATCAGACTATGTCCAAACTAACACTTCACCTTGCAAGTCCTTCATGTTAATTTTCGAATACAATAAGAAGATTGGCCAAATCTAACCTCATCGTTAATTAAATCTTTCGATCAACGTAGCTGACGCCGAATCTTCAGATCAGGGGGACCTAGGGTGTCGCGGCTGCGATATAGACCGTCGCAGGACCGGCAGTGATGGTTCCTAATTTCGAAATCTACATCGTTCTATTCTGATTACTTTAGTTAATTATGATTCGTTTAGACATGCAGATCAATTACAACACGTTAATCTAACTAAATCTACCATGAATAGAATACGAAGGAACGTTCGAAGCTTCATACATTTATCAATGGAGACCTAGCTTGATCAACTCAATCTAGTTGATGGATTGGAGGAGATAACCAAGCAACGAACTCAAATTAAACACAAAGGATGCTTTATTTCATAGATCTAGTAAAATGTATGTATATATTAAGAGTCGTTGTTTATAATGAAATCGTACAGCTTTATATAGAGCTGTAAACCGACTTAGATAATCTAACCCTAACCGACTTAATACAAATCATGGCTCTCTGTTTTTCTTTCCCTTCAAGTTGCCGCGGCTGCGGCTAGGGTTCCCGCAGCCTCCGGGCCTTTTTCCTTTTTTCTGGTCCAGCAGACTTCGTATTGAATTTTTATGACTTTGGCCCAATGTCTTTTCCTCTAATCCGGATCCAGCTTCTTTAGCCCATATTATGGTATTTCTGAAAATCACATAAAACAAGACAAAACAGTACCAAATATCGGGATAAATGTAAAGATGCAGAATTGCTAACCGAGGAACCGGTATTAGGCAATCGACACGTATTTCGTACAATATTCCATCTATCACTAATCAATTTAGCATGATTCGGGGCAACTAAAGGTATGATTTATAGTACCATTTTCAGTGTGATCACATCTCGGATTCAAGCTCTTAAGTATCCTCTTGTGTGGTATGATTGGACCACATCACCTTGATCAAGGTCACGGTCTTTCCCCCAAATGGCTCTTGCTTCATTCCCAAGATTGTTCATCATGAGGAAGGTTATCTATAAGAAACTTTAGAGTGAGGTCGTCCATCTGATGGGTTTCTGAGAGACACTTCATAAACAAAGATACGTGGGAGAAATTATGAACCCGAGATAAATATGAACGTAACTACAAATGGTATTCAAGCTTTCAAACTCACCTAATGATCTCAAAGGGTCTCACGTACCTTGGGCTTAACTTCCCTTTCTGCCCAAACCTGTCTAACCAAACCTTCAAATAAAATTCCCACCTTGAAGATCAAATAATGTTTATTGGCATCTTCCCAACTCTTTCTGTAGATCTTGGGTTGCCTTTAGCCTTTATCTCACCATAGCAACTTTATCAACCATATCTTGGGTTGCCTTTAGCCTTTATCTCACCATAGCTTGTAAACCGCTTCTCCCTGACTTCATCCTGGTACAAAGGTGATTTTCACTTCCTCTCATTTAACATTTCAAAATGAGACTGTTACAATATATAATATAGATAAAGGAGAGTAGGATGTGCATATGTTAAGGGTGAAATTATGTGGTTTATAAGTATCGATTTTACGATGTTTTTCCCTCTATATTGTATAATTTGCATAATAATTGGTCTCTATATTGAGATATTGAGCAAACGATATTTTCAAGGGCTTAATCGCAATACTGATGCAGTTATGTGATTTTATGGCTGAATTGTAATTATTTGGATATTATTACAGTTTGCAATGTTTTCCTGTGTCTCATAGGTATCATTATGAAGTTCAAATAATGATTTAAAGAGATTTAAAATTCGAGCTAAGTGATCTAAAGATAATGATGAAGTAAATTGAAGAAAAGAGATAGAGTTGCAAAAATCGCATTCAAGTCATGATGAACGTTCGTCCATGCGGCGTCCATATCCAACGAGCGTCCGGATATTCAAACGGGCGTCCATAAAAGCGATTTTGATACGAGAGAGTTTGAACGGAAGCCGAACGAGCGGCCGAGTAGAGTTCAAGAATTCTGAACGAGCGTCCATTAGAGTGAACGTTCGTCCATCCGGCCGACTTAGTGAAACCGCCTCAAATCTCTATAAATACTTGCCTATTTTTCACAAAGAAAACACAATTCACAATCTTCGAACCCTAAACCCTAGGGGCGGCTATAGGTGCGTTTTTACTCTTTTTTTTTTTCAGTTTTTTATGTTCTTCAATTCCTAAATACGCTTAGTTTAGTTTATGCAATTTAATTCAACAATTCAAGCTGTTCAAGGATGCTAAGAGGCTAGGCTTCAATCAAACGAGCATTGTGAAACCATCCAACGCTCATTAATTTCGATTCTCGCGGTTGTTTTGTAAGCTTTTAATCAAGTTGTTTCCTTTATCATGTCTTATGATGATTAATTGCATTTATATCGAAAGATGTGCATGTATGATGTTTTATATTTGATGAAAGTCTTTATAAACCGCATGATCACCGTGATTTAGGAATAGATCTTTAATCTATGTCAAGCGAAAGTTGATAGGTTGACTATCTAGGATTAAAACGTTAAAGTTTGCATGTTTGTTTATGTTATGACGCGTTAATTTCCGTAAATCGAAAGATAGAAATTAATAGGCGAATCATCTATGAAAGTAGGATTCATACCTTTGATAAGATGAACCCCAACTTGATAAAAGCTTTGCAATATAATCGGGATGAGAGATTAGTGTTCGTTGGATAGGTGGATCAATACTCGTTTGTCCGTTTAAATTTGATTTAATCCTTGAAACTTGAACTCGTTTAGCTAGTTTATTTTTCTTATTGCATCTTTAGATTAATCTGTTCGCAACCAATTCTTCCTAGCTTTGGATTCCGTCCTCTCGTCTAGTTTGTTTTCGCATATACGTTTGGTGTAGTTTTGTTTTGAATCCCTGTTTAATCTAGTTTTACGTGACAATAGTTTAGTTGAAAAACAAAAGCTAGGATTCACATTCGTCTAGTTCCCCGTAAGATCGACCCGGCATTAGCCTCCGTACTATGATCCTTGCACTTGAGGTTAACCGGTTTATTACTTGTTGTTTTGTATTGATAAAATCCGGGACAAGTTTTTGGCGCCGTTGCCGGGGAACCGGACGGTTGCCTAGTTTTTTTTTTGTTTTCATTTTTATTTTGTTCTCGATTCTTGTTTTTAGGTTCTATCTTTTCAGTTTCTGTTCGGAGTTGGTAGCTTAGCTGTTTTGGTTCATTTATCTGTCATTTTAGTTGTGTATTTTCGAATAGTTAGTATTAAAACTTAGTGCTTGTTTTTGCTCTGTTTTCTGTTTATCATACTCTGTTTTTCTAATCGTTCTGCCTGGTTGGACGAGCGTCCGTTTCCGTTTCGGCGAACGCCCGTCCGCCGAAATTTCCTTAATCCCGAATCGGAATTCAACTCCGCGACGAGCGTTCATACTCCCGCCCGCCCGTCCACGTAAATTACGAAGAGCGCACGAGCGTTCATATTTTGAACGCCCGTCCGTTCCGAAAACGGTCGACGCTCGTCCATAATTACGGACGTCCGTCCGTCCTTTTCCTTCTATCATCTTCTTCTTTTCTCCTTCTTTTCTCTAGGTATTGATCTTAGATTGGATTGTAAGTCTTTAGTTTAAGCAGTTAGTTTCTTAATTCTTTTAGTCTCTTCCTCTCCTTCTTTCTTTCTTGCTCAACAACTTGATCTTGGATCTCGGTGTATGCAAACTCGTAGTCAGAAGGGACCACTAATCTACTCCCCTGACCCCGAGCGGACCATAGTCCGACCCAATAGGCGGAAACTTCGGTTCGACGAAGGAAACGCTCTAGATCAAGAATTTGAGCATTATCTTTCGGGAGAAATCGAAGGAATAGTAATAATGGCGGCGGAAGATAGACGGACGTTGGCCGACTATGCCATGCCCGCACGGTCACCATCAACCCCGCGATTGTTATGCCGGCCATTACGCTCAAACTTTCGAGCTTAAGCCAGGGACTTATTCGGATGATGCGGCATGCATCGATTTTTCACGGCTATCAATCCGAGAACCCCCACACTCACCTACACACATTTCTACACATATGCGGTACTACCCGTATCCAAGGTGTAAGTGAGGACGCAATCAAGCTCAAAATTTTCCCATTTTCCTTGCGGGGGAAGCACTAGAGTGGTATCACTCTCTCCCCTCGGAATCCATTACGACTGGGCCGGACTTGAAAGAGAATTTCGAGTCAATATTTCCCTCCATCAAAGACGGCCAAGTGTTTGAACGAAATCTTCACATTCCATCGAGCGGGAAAATGAATCTTTCTTTGATTGCCGGAAAAGGTTCAAGTCCCTCCTCCGAAAATGTCCCCACCATGGCTTGCCGATGCAAAGGCAAGTCCATACATTCTTTAGCGGATTGACCGAGCTCACTAAGGGCATGGTCAATAGTTCATCCGGCGGGGCATTTTTGAAGAAGACTCAGGACGAAGGATGGGCATTGTTCGAAGACATTGCCAAATACAACTATGCCCCATCCTATCAAGCTATTCGAGGCACCTCCTCCTCCTCCCAAGGTCGAGGAAGTGACTATGCAGAATCTGATTGCCATGTTGCAAAAGCAAATGGCTAACTCTCAACTGACAACGTCTCAAAATGTTCCTAATCCGAGTAATCAGACTCTTTCGTTTCCACAGAACTCTCAGGTCCTGTATTGCGACAATTGTTGTCAACCTGGCCACGTGTTCAGCCATTGTCAATTTCAACCCCCCGCCGCTCATCAAGTCAACGCTGTTCATAATAATGGACAGTGTAATCCAATCACATGCCAAGTATGTGATGATCCGGGGCACACTGCTCGTTTCTGTCCCATGATTGGACAAAACGCGGAAGTGAATGCTTTTTCTGGC
This sequence comes from Gentiana straminea, assembly GCA_036785695.1. Taxonomy (NCBI): domain Eukaryota; kingdom Viridiplantae; phylum Streptophyta; class Magnoliopsida; order Gentianales; family Gentianaceae; genus Gentiana; species Gentiana straminea. The sequence continues at coordinate 5,590,563 of JAVUPR010000385.1, read as the reverse complement.
CAGTCTAACTCTAGGTTCAATAGCCAATTCTCTGGCCAGAATAATGCTCAAAATCAGGGCTTCGGCCAGAATCCGAGTTTCAATCAGAATCCAACCTCGAACTTTAATTCTAACCCGAACTTCAATAGAAACCCTGGTTTTGGTTCGAACCAAAACTCTAATTTTTCCAATCAAACACAAAGGTTTAATCAGAATTGGCCCTCCATTTCCAATTCCAATTATCGAATCGGCCCAAACCGGCCACAAAATCAAAATTTCTCCAATTCTCAAGGCCCCTCGAATTCCAATGACCTCAAGGCCGAATGGAACTCATTCAAAGAGGAGCAAAACAAGAACATTCAGGCTCCCGATGAGTACCAATAAGAACCTTGAAAGACGAGATAGGGCAACCGGCCGAGCGGCTTAGCATCAAGACCCCCGGGGCATTTGCCCAGTTTTACCGAGAAAAATCCTAAGGGCGGTCATGTTGCTCAAGCCGATTTAAGCGGCAGCCAATGTACTGACCTCGTACCAACCATGCACTATGGACAAGAGGAAGCCAGTACAATGAGTTTAAGAAGCGGTACACAGCGAGTGGTCCCCCCGGCTTTCAGGGAAACCACTAGCCCCTCCTGCCATTGATAAGGCAGGAGGGGAAGTTGAGCACCCATCGTCCCCTTGGCTGCAAGCAAGTACTCAGGTGGCTGATCCCCTGATAGGTGAAAAGGTTGGAAATCCTCAAGTGGCTGATCCCTTGAGGACTGAAAAAGGGAAAGAAAGTCAGGTGGCTGATCCCCTGACTACGAAAGCTTCTGAAAAGACGGTTCGGTGGAAGGATTTGGAAGACAAAGCTATCAGCGCATCCTCAAAGAAAGTCTTTTCCGAGAGTGATCTGAAGAAGCTTCCGTTTCCACCGAGGAAGAGCAACATTCCATTGGTTGAAGACAAAAAGTACGAGAAGGTGCTAAACCTTCTGAAAAATACTCGGTAAATCCGCCATTATCCGAGGTCTTGGTCGAGATGCCTAAGTATACAAAGTTCATCAAGGATGTTGTATCTTCCAAGAAGAAGTTAGCCGGAATGGATCAAGCAGTTGGTAAGGAGTGTTCTCTGGTCAATTATGAAAACTTACCAATCAAGAGGAGCAATCCAGGAAAATTTGTGCTCACATTGCAGATGGGCGGACTAGTCTTCCCAAATTCATTATGTGACCTGGGTGCATCTATCAGCTTGATGCCATTATCTGTGTGCAAGCAGCTGGGTTTACAAAGTCTTCTAGAACCCACGACCATGAATTTGCAGTTCGCTGATAGATCTTCTAAGAAAGCTTCGGGAATCCTAAAGGACGTATTAGTTCAAATAGATAGGTTTACCTTTCCAGTTGACTGGTACGTTTTAGATATTGAGAAAAGTGAAAATGTCCCCTTGATTCTTGGAAGACCCTTCCTATCTACAGCTAGAGCCCTTATCGATTGTGATGGTGGGCGCGTGACCATTCGAGTTGGTGACCAGGAGGTGAGTTATAGTGTTTCTAAATCTATCAATGTACCTTCGGATCTCCAACCGGTTGTTCCATTGAGGAGACGTCGATGACTTCAATGACTCCATGGATACGCAAGTCTTGGCCGTAGAGAAGCGAATATGAGCGATTGATTGATAATCCGAATAATCATGGTGTGGTCAATCTAGATCGGTTAGCGGTGAATTTGAGGATGAGCTAAGAGAAGAAGCCTTGGCGAGGGACCACCGAGTAAGCTCGGCGATGTTGAGTTGAAGAGTGGTGATCTTAAATCAAGTCTAGAGGATCCTCCCGTAGATTTGGTACTCGAAGCCGTTGCCTAAACATCTTAAGTATGTGTTTTTAAGAGAAGGTGACAAGCTTCCTTTGATCATCTCTCGCCAAGCTATCTCGTATAGAAGAGCTTAAACCGTTAAACGTCTTGCGCAAAAATGCAAAAGCCTTTGGTTGGCGGGTGGGAGATATCCGAGGGATATCTCCCGACATCTGTATGCACAAAATCAAGGCGAGGAGGGTGCAAAGAGAGTTAGACGACCTCGAGAAGACTCAACCCTCACATGCAAGAGGTAGTCAAGAAGGAAATTATCAAGCTTCTAGATATGGGTATCATATACGCCATTGCAGACAGTGAGTGGGTATCCCCAACTCAGGTAGTTCCCAAAAAAGGTGGAATTACGATTGAGAAAAATGAGAAGGGAGAGGAGATAGCATTGAGGCTCGTTACAGGCTATAGGGTCTGTATTGACTATAGAAAACTCAATGAGGTCACACTGAAAGATCATTTTCTCCTTCCATTCATAGACCAGATGCTTGAGCGTCTGGCGGGGCACGCATTCTACTTGTTTCTGGATGGATATTCGGGATACTTCCGAGATACCCATCGATCCCGTTGACCAAGAGAAGACCACTTTCACTTGCCCTTATGGGACATTCGCCTACGGGCGGATGCCATTTGGTCTCTCGTAATGCCCCGGCCACCTTTCAAAGGTGTATGATAGCAATCTTTGACGGGCTAGTTGAAAAGTGCATGGAGATTTTTATGGACGATTTTTCGGTTTTCGGTCAATCCTTTGATGACCGCCTCAATAATCTTGATCGGTGTTGTCTAGATGTGTGGAAAAGGACTTAGTACTCAATTGGGAAAAATGCCATTTTATGGTCGATGAAGGGATAGTTCTTGGCCACAAAGTGTCCGCCAAAGGTATAGAAGTAGATAGGGCCAAGGTAGAAGCCATTGAGAAGATGAGCTATCCTAAGAATGTACGCGAAGTCAGAGGTTTCCTCGGACATGTCGGTTTCTATAGGAGATTCATCCAAGATTTTTCCAAAGTAGCCAAGCCCCTATCTACTCTGCTCAAGGAAGACGTTGAGTTCAATTTCGATGAAAACTGCAAGCAAGCGTTTGAGGAGCTCAAGAATCGGTTAATATCCGCTCCAATTCTTATTTCACCTGACTGGAACTTACCCTTCGAGCTTATGTGCGATGCATCCAACTATGCTGTTGGTGCAGTCTTAGGGCAAAAGCTTAATGGAAAGTTCCACCTATCTATTATGCCGCGGTCACACCGAATCCTTCTCAAGTTAACTACACAACCACCGAAAAGGAATTATTAGCCGTAGTCTTTGCTATGGATAAGTTTCGTAGTTACTTGCTAGGTGCTCAAGTGATTGTGTGGACCGATCACGCCGCCTTGCGTTATCTCATGACCAAAAAGGAAGCTAAACCGCGCTTCTTGCGTTGGATACCGACCCTCCAAGAATTTGACGTTCAAATCAAAGATAAGAAGGGCAGTGAGAATGTAGTGGCGGATCATGTCTCTAGGATGATAAGTGCGGGAAAGGGTGATCCTGAAGATATAGATCTTTACTTTCCTTTAGAAAACATCATGTTGATCGATGGCCGCTCTCCTGATGTTCCATGGTATTCGTCCATTGTGAATTACCTTCATGCCCGTTACCTTGACCCCGAGATGTCGTATCAAGAGAAGAAGAAGTTCTTCTCTGATATGAAATATTTCGTTTGGGATGAACCTTATTTGTTCAAGATCTGCAAAGATGGTTTGCTTAGGAGATGCGTTCCGGAATCTGAGCAACAAGAGATTATCGAGCAATGCCATAGTGGACCCACAGGTGGTCACTTTGGTCCTTGGAAGACGGTTGCGAAGATCTTCCAGTCCGGTTTCTATTGGCCTACGATCTTTAAGGATACAGAAGCCTTCTGTAAAGCTTGCGATAGGTGTCAAAGAACCGGAACTCTGACAAGGCGTTTCGACATGCCTTTAAAACCCATCTTAGAGTGCGAAGTCTTTGATGTTTGGGGCATCGATTTTATGGGACCTTTCCCATCATCGTGTGGCAACAAATACATCTTAGTCTGCGTTGACTATGTTTCGAAATGGGTGGAGGCAGTGGCCACTCCTCACAATGATCATAAAACAATCATGAAATTTCGAAAAAGAACATCTTTGTGAGGTTTGGATGTCCTCGAGCCACGATCGGTGATGAAGGAACGCATTTCGCAACCGACCTCTAGAGAAAGTTCTTGAAAAGTATGGTGTTCGCCATAAGACCGGCACACCATACCATCCGATGACTAGCGGTCGGGTTGAGCGAAGCAACCAAAGCATCAAGCAAATCTGGAAAAGACAGTGAACAGTCATAGGAAAGACTGGAGTCTGAAATTGGATGATGCACTATGGGCGTATAGGACTGCGTATAAAACCCCTATGGGCACTTCTCCATATCAGATGGTATACGGCAAGCCATGTCATCTGCCAGTTGAGTTAGAGCATAGAGCTTATTGGGCGACGAAGTTTCTCAACTTTGATTCCCAAACTTGTGGAAAACATCGACTGCAGCAGCTGCATGAGTTAGACGAGTTTCGACTCCAGGCTTACGAAAGCGCCAGGATAAGCAAAGATAAGATGAAACTCCTCCATGACGCCAAAATTAAGAAAAGAGAATTTCAAGTAGGGGAACAAGTTCTTCTTTATAACTCCAGATTACATTTGTTTTCTGGAAAGCTGAGGACACGATGGTCCTGCCCCTTTAAGATTCTCAAAATTATTCCTGGAGGCGTTCTAGAGCTACTCGGTTATAAAGACCAACCTTTTCGAGTTAATGGTCAAAGGTGCAAGCACTACATTGGTGAACCTACGGATAAGCCTTTGATTGTTAAATTTCTCGATGTCCTTGGATGTGGGGCGATGAGGTCGATGACTCGACGAGGTCCCACCCCATCCGTTTTCCGAGGATAACGGTAGCGCCTTTTACAAGAGGTTCTAGACGGTAGTTGGGATATGGAGGAGATTGAAAGGGAACAACGACGTAAACGTCATCGAGAGAAATCTACAAAGAAGAAAGTCAACCATGGGAAAGGTACGACGTATCGGACAACTCGTCAAAGCATTAATCCCATGCGTTGAGTGCCGTTTCGCGACCACAATCCCGATCGAACTTAAACGAGGTAATAGGCGGCGAGAAAAGTCAAATGGCCCGATCCAGTGAGCTTTTAAATGGTGTCGAGCTAACGACAATAACCAATAGCGCCACTAGGGGGAATCCTAGATATCCGTATTATATTAGTTACTCCATTTGTGTGTTATTTCCGTTTTAGTTGTTGATGTTTTGAGCCACGTCTAATTAAGTTTTGTCTGTCTTTGTCAGTTTAGCATTCAGTTAGATATGGAGTACGGTATTTTGCCAGGGGAGTTCCCTCTCATTAGTAGGATTTCCCTTCTCACCGTTTCGGATGGACCCGGGGGCACGATAGTTCGGATATAGATATAGATATTCTTACCCGCATCGGGATCGCCACTTATGTTCTCGTTGTTCCCCGATGCTCGGGGGGTGGAGATTTTACCATTGAGGAGTTGCGGGCGGCTTTAGGACGACCGTATCGCATCCCGAACGATCCAATGCCGATCGATTTAGCCCTAGTACCGGGATGAGCACTTTCATGGTGTAGAGGCGGCTAATGACGATTGGGGTGTTCGGGATGACTTTGACTTTCCTCCGGCTGTTGATATGCTCCGTCGTCTTATCAGGGTTCTAGACTGGGCAGAGCTTTATGATAACTAGCTATTATTACTTAGGTTTTGTTACGTCGAGCCCCGACGTTAAACGGAAGCGCTAAGTGGGAGGCAACCCACTGTTTTAGTTATGTTTTTATTTTTCTAAGTTATTTTGTGTTTTAATTTTTCATCATTGTACTTTTGAATCTTATTTAATAATAATAAAAGTTGCACTTTGATCTTAAATTAGCATATCTATGAGAAGTTTGTTTTTTTTTATCACCTTCTCTGGTGGACGCCCGTTCATTAATATGGACGCCCGTCCGGACTGCCATCTTTGTGGACGTTCGTCCAATGTAGTGGACGCCCGTCTACGAGAATCCCTCCTATCCTGTATGTAAAATTGCCACATGGACGAGCGTCGGAATTTATGGACGCCCGTCCAGTTCATGCGGTTGCCACTGAACGCTCGTCCGTCACGATGGACGAGCGTCCACTCCAGGCCTATATATACCTGCTCTAGGCGTGAACACTCATTTTCTGTGATTTTCAAAAGGAGAACCCGACTTTTCCCCTCCTCCAAACCTCAAATCTTCGTTTCTAAACCAAATTTGGCGATTTTTGTTGCAAAAGAACGATCTCTGCACCCTCTTTTCATTTATCCAATCCATTTCCTCCAACAATCAACACACATTGAAGAATCAGAATTATTCAGTGCGGCCATTTTCATAAAAGTTCGAATTTTGGTGACCAATCTTGATGTTTTTGGGCTTCGAATCCATTCGATCATCATCCTTACATAGCATTTGGTAAGTCTATAGCAATTTTTCCTCATTCCATTCACGTTTTTGTGAGTTCGATCTTCGGCTCGACTCATTTTCTTGAATGTGCACTCATAATGTTTTAATTTTCTTTCTTTGCTCTTTTCTTCCCCGAATTCGGTTATGATGTTGATGTGGTACGTTTGTGGTGGTTGTTGGTGGTTTGCTTTGTGTGAAATCCCGATTTGGACGATAAACGGGTAACCATTCTTGTAATTTGTTTGGTTTAGATATAAGTGTGACAATGGTGCGTGAGAAGGCGGTTATGAAACGTTATGGAAAAGGGTTAGCTAGGGAGAGCGGTAAAAGGAAGCGGTTAGAGTTTGATCCCTCCACGCTTGTTTCCAACCGAGGTGTTGCCATCCGAGAGCAACCCCTGGGCGTCTCAGCAACTTAGGACTGAGTTAAGAGATGAATCCTCTTCAAATTCTGAAACCGAGGACGATGATGAGGTCCCTCTCGTTAGAATGTCTCGAGGCATTCGGGGGGGTGAGTCTTCTAGGGCTGAGGTTGGTACTGAGGGTGTCGTTAGGGAGGAGATTGAAACCGAGGCTACACATGCACCCCCTCCTAAGAAGAAAGCTAAAAATGTTGTCCCTCTTGCTATGCCCCGACGATTCGTAAATCAACGAGCTCATAATGCCTACACTAAGGATTATGTGACTAGGAGTATGATCTTTGACAGAGAGGTCAAGACGCTACAAGTTGATCCCGCCTTTGTGAAGATGTTAAAGGCTAGGAAATGGCACGAGTTGCTTTGAGCATTCCTCCTACCCCAGTCAATGATTCTATAGTTCAAGAGTTTTATGCGAATTGTTCGAGACGGACTTGGGTGACGGTTTTGTGATGGTTCGAGGTGTCAAAGTTCCTTTTTCCGCCGAGGTGATAAATAGGAAGTATAAGTTGCCGGCGTTTGAGGGCTTGGATTACAAGGAGGAGATTGCTAGACGGCAAAATGAGGAGGGTAAGGATCCAATGGAGGAACTGCGATTGAAGGTTTGTCCGGATGTAGCTTGGGTGTTGAGACCGAACGGTGCTAGGAAGGTGTTGATCACCACGACCTGGACTGAGGATTGGAGGGTATACTGTCGGTTTATCCAGAGTCGGTTGATTCCTAAAAACAACCTCACACATTTCTACATCGGTGATCTTGGGATGTTATATGCATTGGTTTTCGGGTTGAATGTGGATGTAGGGCGGGCTTTGTTTGATGATATTTTGGCAAACCGAAGGTATCTACCCGGAGTTTAATTGTACCCCATTTGATACATCGCTGTGTTTGGATGCCGGGGTTGCCGAGTACACATCGGATCACAAGACAAAAAGTCACCCTCCCATTCGTAGAGAGAAGGTCGGGGCTGCGACATCTGAGCCGGTCCCCACCACAGCCCCTTCCACGGGTCCTTCTTGGTCTAGTTTGTCAAACGCGGAGCAAACACGGTATAGTATGGCAAATAGCCTCCGGGATTGGATGGTGGAGCTTCACGAGGGGCAAAAGAACATCATGTCAGTGCTCAAGTGTGTTGTGGAGGGCAAAAAGCCGCGGAACATGAGTATTTTTGAGGAGAGTGACGTGGAGTTCCTATTCTCTGATCCTATTGAGGCCGTGATCGGTGAGATGCTTGAGGCGGTACAGAGGCCTGATGATCCGGTTGAAGAGGACGTCCCGGTAGCCACTGCCACGACTTCTGCTGCACAGCCAGGCACTACGCCGACTGCATCTACAGCTGGTATCCCGTCCACAGATCCCCCTCCAGTTCATGCTCCTACTGATGACGCTGTTGATGATCCTGTTGCTGATATGATTCCGGGGCTACCTTGAGTTACTGTTTTGCTATTTACTTTTCCGGTTGATGTTGCACTTTTTGATACATTTCATTTGATTTGGTTGTACCTATGGATTTGCTACTTTACTTGTGGTCACTTTTCATGCTTTTTGGTTTTTTTTAGTTTTCACGCGACTGTTGTTTCTCGTAGGCATACATTTTGATGGTCGTGTAAGCCCTAAGGCACGCTGCACTCTTTTCTTTGATTTGTGTTGCCGTACTCCTCACTGCTCTCTTCTCGTTATTCCGTTTTGATTTGTTATCTCTACTACCATATTATACCCCGTTCCCCCGAGTTTTCTGTTTTCTCGAGTGTTGCAGAGGTGGTTTCTGTCGAGTCATCGTTGAGTACGTTTGGACGTTTTTCCTCGCTTTTTGCGAGCGTTGGCCTCTTCATGCTCGAGCCTGACCAACATCTCGATTTTTCTGCGCAAATACAGCTAAGTTTCTTCTAATTTTCCTTACTGCACAACATGAGGACATGTTGAGTTTTTTTAAGTGTGGGGGAGGGGATAGTTCGATGCGTATACGTTTAATTACTACGTTAGTTTGTTTATTATGCAAAAAAAAAAAAAAAAAAGCTCAATTTTCAAAATTTTCTACACTTTTGTTCTTGTTTTGTCCCGAGTAGGCGATTCAACTTGAAGTTCGTTGTTTTTGGCGGTCATCTATGCGATACTTCATATACTCGATAAGTTAGTTGTTTCACCTGACACTATTTTCCACGAGCCATAGTTGACGATGAGCTATATTTATAAAGCTATACCCCATTTTGGATTAGTAGTTTTTGATTATCTTATAAGTCATGGACTTAGTGCTACGTGCATATCGTGAGACTTATGATAGTTTGTATTTAGCACCGAAGTATGATATGCTGTGAATATCTAGAAGTTTGAATGTGATAAGTACCACGTGACTATTGTCCAATTGAAAAAGTTGAATTAATAATTAATTGTGTGTGTCGAAAGTCGGTCTATGATTTGAGTGCGGTAAGGCATTATCTCGAAATGTTTTATTCCACTATGATGACCAAAAGCTCACGACGAGTTAGGAAAAAGCTTTGCCTTATGATTGGAGTGAGGTAGGGGATTATCTCGAAATGTCCTATTCTGCTATGAGGGCAATAGTTTTTTCTAATGTGTGTTTAAAGTGAAATAGTTAAATCAACTAAAGAATCGTTACGAAATTGAATATAAGGCTTAGTTTTCGTTAATCTTATCCCCAGTATAAACCGATGGATATGTTGTAGGGATTATCCTCTGAGTACTTCAGAAAGGCCCTAGATTCATTCGATCATTCTTTTCGGGATATGTCACGTTTGTAGGGTGCATCTTATGAGTGCCATTTATTGCTAGTCTACGAGGGGGTATTAGCTAGTTTTACTTTGAGTTCCTCAAGTTTGGATTTAGCGGAAGTTTCCTATGGCTATGCACTTACACATTGGTGAACTTCTAGGTTATTAAACATATGTTATATCGGTTTAGGTGCCCGTTTTCCTTTCTCGAGCCTAATTTTTCGTTTTGTTTTGCTCGGGACGAGCAAAAGCTAAGTGTGGGGGAGTTGTTAAGGGTGAAATTATGTGGTTTATAAGTATCGATTTTACGATGTTTTTCCCTCTATATTGTATAATTTGCATAATAATTGGTCTCTATATTGAGATATTGAGCAAACGATATTTTCAAGGGCTTAATCGCAATACCGATGCGGTTATGTGATTTTATGGCCGAATTGTAATTATTTGGATATTATTACGCTTTGCAATGTTTTCCCGTGTCTCATAGGTATCATTATGAAGTTCAAATAATGATTTAAAGAGATTTAAAATTCGAGCTAAGTGATCTAAAGATAATGATGAAGTAAATTGAAGAAAAGAGATAGAGTTGCAAAAATCGCATTCAAGTCATGATGAACGTTCGTCCATGCAACGTCCATATCCAACGAGCGTCCGGAAATTCAAACGGGCGTCCATAAAAGCGATTTTGATACGAGAGTTTGAACGGAAGCCGAACGAGCGGCTGAGTAGAGTTCAAGAATTCTGAACGAGCGTCCATTAGAGTGAACGTTCGTCCATCCGGCCGACTTAGTGAAACCGCCTCAAATCTCTATAAATACTTGCCTATTTTTCACAAAGAAAACACAATTCACAATCTTCGAACCCTAAACCCTAGGGGCGGCTATAGGCTGCGTTTTTACTCTTTTTTTTTCCAGTTTTTTATGTTCTTCAATTCCTAAATACAGTTAGTTTAGTTTATGCAATTTAATTCAACAATTCAAGCTGTTCAAGGATGCTAAGAGGCTAGGCTTCAATCAAACGAGCATTGTGAAACCATCCAACGCTCATTAATTTCGATTCTGCGGTTGTTTTGTAAGCTTTTAATCAAGTTGTTTCCTTTATCATGTCTTATGATGATTAATTGCATTTATATCGAAAGATGTGCATGTATGATGTTTTATATTTGATGAAAGTCTTTATAAACCGCATGATCACCGTGATTTAGGAATAGATCTTTAATCTATGTCAAGCGAAAGTTGATAGGTTGACTATCTAGGATTAAAACGTTAAAGTTTGCATCTTTGTTTATGTTATGACGCGTTAATTTCCGTAAATCGAAAGATAGAAATTAATAGGCGAATCATCTATGAAAGTAGGATTCATACCTTTGATAAGATGAACCCCAACTTGATAAAAGCCGCAATATAATCGGGATGAGAGATTAGTGTTCGTTGGATAGGTGGATCAATACTCGTTTGTCCGTTTAAATTTGATTTAATCCTTGAAACTTGAACTGTTTAGCTAGTTTATTTTTCTTATTGCATCTTTAGATTAATCTGTTCGCAACCAATTCTTCCTAGCTTTGGATTCCGTCCTCTGTCTAGTTTGTTTTCAGCATATACGTTTGGTGTAGTTTTGTTTTGAATCCCTGTTTAATCTAGTTTTACGTGACAATAGTTTAGTTGAAAAACAAAAGCTAGGATTCACATTCGTCTAGTTCCCCGTAAGATCGACCCGGCATTAGCCTCCGTACTACGATCCTTGCACTTGAGGTTAACCGGTTTATTACTTGTTGTTTTGTATTGATAAAATCCGGGACAGCATACACTTCTAATATCATATTAAGTGCAGAATCAGTCAGTTTAACAGAAACAGGCGATGAGACTTTAGCTGAGAAGACTTCAGAGCTAAAGATTCAACAAAGCATGTTTCAGTTGAGTACACAAAGATGAAGTGTATTCATAAAGTTTTTATTATAAGCGTTTGTAACTTCTTTTAACTGACTTATGAGAAGTATCATCTATAAATACACCATCATCAACATCATATAAATTAACTTGATCATTTTACAGATTAATGAGAATTTCGCATTTTAGTTTGTCTTGTATTTTCAATTTCATCAATTTCAACATAGTATCAGAGCATTTTGTGTGCTAATTCTGATGTTGTTTTGGAAAACTTAAGAGCATTTTTTCGAACGTGTTTAATTTTTTGAGGAATCTTGAGAGTAATATTCATGTTTTAGTCGTACATTTCATAGAATCCTTGAGAGTGTTTTGTGAAATTCTTATAGTTTTCTTGTAAAACTAGTTTTTTTGATTGAGTTTTATGTGCCTTTCTTTGATAATTCTTGTTAGCTATGGAAGCGAAGAAGCAAGAACTGAGTCCCCCTAGTCCCATTTATCTTCATCCCAATGAAAATCCGTGATGACAACATACGATTGTGCTAGGTCATCTAGTGAAGTATCATTTCTAATGGGTATGAAGTGATCATATTTAGTTAAACGGTCTGCAATCACCCAAGAGATGTTCACATTCCTTTTTCCTTTAGGAAACTCCGTGATGAAGTCCTTAGTGATATTATCTTACTTCCACACGGGTACCTCCAAAGGATTCAACAACCCGACTGGACGTTGATTTTTCTACCTTAATCTGTTGGCAGGCTACATATTCAGAAACGAACATTTCCACACTACGACTTATGCCTCGACACCGAAAGTGAATCATGAGGTGATTTGAAATGGTGTGTCGTCTTATCCGGATTTTATGGTGTGCCATCTTATCCGGACCGTCAATATTGGTATATTTATTGGGACATATATATATATTATTCGGTCATATAGGACTAAAACCGATTTAATCTGCATATCTCATATAATTTTGTGATTGAGAAATCTTATTAAATCACAAGATGGTCGTATATAGATCAATCTTAATTCTGAGGTGATTACAGGCTCCTGCTCGTTTCAAGATAAGGTTCGATATGTTCATTAAGTATTTCTAAGTGGCGAGGTCTGAATCACTTTCACGTTGCCGCATTTGGGAATGAGTAGTTTGGAATGTACATCACATATATGGAGTATATTCCTCCTTGCAGGGAGTAGAAAGACAATACATTTATTGTTAGATCCTAAAAACTGATCGATCCGTGGAGTTTATATTGGTTATAAATTATTTGATCACTAGTGCGCATCGATAGTAAATAAGGATAAGTTGTAATGAAGAATGTTTGCAAAAAACTTTCCTACTTCATTAATGGATTGTATGTGAAGTATATATGGAATTGTTATATCAGTGGATACTCAATGATACTAAGAATAAGAGATCTACAATCGTTAACGTTCAGTCTCGGGTTTATGGTGACATAATTTCGGAATTAATAAGTTAATAGAAATAATTTGTTCGATGATTATTTTGTTCAATTTATTGGAGCTACTGGTTGGGTATAATACCTTACCCTATCTTTAGGTTAAATTAATTAATCACTTTTATAGTTAATTGATGTAGCAAAATCGATATACGAATGTACGATTACATGCTTCTGTTAGGTGTGATGCCCGAAAGACAATTTTGTAATTGTTTTATTTAATAAATGAAATGATGTTATTATTCATATTTATTATTCTCATATTCACCGATGTGACAATAGTATTTACACTACAGAAAACCCTAAAGTATATCGTTTATGTAATCACTTAACTCAGTGTATGGTATTTACACATGAGGATTGAGTTAGTGAAGATGTACTTAAAATACAATTAGCCCGTAGTGAAGTTAATCGAGAGTATCGGGTCTCTCCTTTAACGTGCTATTAATGCGCCCGAACACAATAGGTGTGATTGTCTTATCCGGACTTTCGGTTAAGAGAACCTAATGGGGCATTTATATATGATAGATATATCATATAGGGCCGGACCGATTTGATTAGAGTTCACGATATAATTCCGTAATCAAGAAGTCTTATCGAATCAATGGATGATCATATTTATGGATATATCTTAATCCCGAGGTGATCACGAGTCAACCGCTTGAATCGCATGAAGTTTGACTTGACGGTTAAGGATTACACCGAGTCTCGCGGTCCGAATTACCCCATCTTGGCATTGTACTTGGATTGAGTGAGTAGTCCGTGTTATCACGGATACGGAATCCATTCCTTCCATTTATGGAAGTAGATAGACAGTTCCCTTATTTGTTGATCCTAGAAACTGATCGATCGTACGAGTTCATATTACACTGATTAGCTACCAGTGAGTTGTATGAATTAATTGATCACTAGGGGGTTAATGGTAAATAAGGATAAGAGGTTCTTAAAAGGGTTAACGGTAACTTCCCGATTTAGAATGAACAGTCTATGGAGGATTAATCCATATGTAATGATTATATCAATGGACGCTTATTAATATTCTCGTGAGGAGATAAATATAATCTTTTAATCGGAGGAGTGCAGTCACGGGATTATGGTGGCATATTCCTGTGATTGATTTATCGAATATAATTATTCTATAATTATTTATTTGATTTATCGGAGCCGCTGATTATTAGTCCATGGTCCCCGACGTGCCTCCTAATATAGCATAGCTATTCTCGGACATCGAATCCTAATAATATTAATTTAGTTCTTGTTGGACTTTATTAAAAAGATATGTGAATTAATTGTTTAGTGGACTATTAAATTAGTTGGGCTAAATAATTAAATATGTGAAAAAGACATTTTTCATAAACTTGGCCCAAATGTGTTATAGCCGAAAATTAATTATGACTAGGTCATAATAAATTAAAAGTGGCGCCCCCCCTCTTATTTTTATGGAACAAGAAATTATTTTCTTGTGTATTAATAAGAAATGTGCATAAAATATTTATTGGATAAATATTTATGATAAATAATAAAGATAAATATTATTCTAGATTTGTTCTAGAATATTATGTAATTATCTTTTATTAAAGGATTTATTTTGTTTGATAAATAAAAATCCTTGGAGGCTAAGTTTTACTCTCCTATATAAAGAGAGTTCTCCCAAGCCTTAACACACAACACATATTTCGACTTCTCCCTATAGTAGAGAGAAGAAAATATTTCGGCCAAGGAGAGAGTGGGAGAAATCTTGGAGATTTTTCCGGTAGCATAACAGAAGGGTTCGAGTCGAGAATTCCTTCCACCGGGAATTGCTTGGATCACACGATCGGAAGACGTGGTGCTCTTCACACCTTCACATTCATCCTTTTGCGGTTCTTCAACTTGAATTTTGAGATTCAAGAGGTATGATCTACATCCCCCTTGTAGAATAGATCTAGTTGTTTTATTACCCGTATTATATAGATCTAGATCCATAAATCGCTTCCGTTGCGGATGGTATTACTAACAGCTTCGGCTATGGATCTCGATTAGATTGATATTAGGATATCAGGACAAATCTATACAAATCTTACATGAAAAAAAGCAATATTGATCGCACAGTTGTGGCACTAGTGATGCCATTAATTGGTGGTTGTGTGGATGCAACAGCAGGGGTGATGGGAGTCAAATTGACTATCATTTACTATGTGATTATACTCCGTTTATACCTCGTTTTATGTGTTTCTGGGGACATTTGGTTGTATTTTGATGTATTTACACCTTGGTTATCATTTCGGGACCTAGGACGAAAAGTCTGGGATTCTCGGTCTTTTTCGGTGTATTTACTATACTCTTGGTCACCCTAGTGTCCTGTAGGGATTACGTGTGGTTTTTGTTATGATTTTGTACGGGACTTAGGTGTTCGAGATGTCCGGAAGGCGAGATATGGGGATTGGAACATGTGTCCGAAGCTTAGCTCGCGGCTAGTTTGCTAAATGGATAGGTATCGGCGCAAGTACATGATAAGATCAACGGATGTTTCGATACCATAAAACCACGTGTAATATATCGTGTCATTATTAAACGGTAACATGTTTTAAGTTTGGACCGACATAGTTGATAAGATCAAGTATTAAGTCGGCCAACTACCGTAAGTCGGCAATAGTATATCCTAATAACTAATACAAAGACAAGGGGCACTTCCTCTTGTGCCGCCACTTGTCACTTTTTGATTGGTCCAGTTTTTGTTTTTTTTTTCTTTTTCCCCTCTCATAAACAAAACCCCTTTTTCCCTTAATATCTAGGAAATTACCTAGAAACTACCCCTACTACCTCAAACACTCCACGGCTCCACCCCGTCCTTATCAACTCCTCTATCTACCAAAAAGTCTTCAGACCTCAAACGTCTCTCTCTGCTTTACCATTTCCTCTTCAATAATTCTTCTTCATCTTTTGAACAAATCAATCGGTTGTTCTTCTCTCATTTTCACCTTAAATAGCTATCGAAATTCGATGAAAAGCTTTAACTCGCAACCGTGGTATCACATGGCTCACCGGTGTTGTTCATAAAGTTCGTTGCTTGCGTTTGGAAGTTTGTGGTGTTTGGATGGCGAAAATTGGTGAAAAGCATCGATCTTTGATGCTGAAAATGAACTGGGGCTTATGATCAAACTATCAATCTATCAACAGAGGTAATTTGTAGGTTTTTTCACCGGATTTACCCCTCCATTACACGCATGCACCTTCATCTTTTTCGTCTACAATTTTTGATTGTTTCTTTGTTTTTTCGCAGGTGTGTTACGCACGAATTAGATTTGCTAGCTTCTCAGATCTTGCACAAACAATTTACGTTGCTTAAGGTCTGTTCATTTTCTTTTGTTGTAACTGTACTTCTATTCATGTGGTCGGTTGAAAATTAGGTCTCTGTAACTTACTTTCTATTGTGCTGTGTGGTATGTTTAGGATTTAGGGTCTGTGAATCTAAGTGAAATATTTGGCCAATATTACGCTTGTTACTACCTCCATCTCCCAATAATTGTCTATTTGTTGTTTTCTCACGATTGAGACATTGTCCTTTGAGCTGTGCTAGACTGCAGAATAAAGGCGGGCGAGTCGATTTTCTGCTAGATTAAGTGTTGTATTTCAAGTAATTATCCATAGGATCTCTCATTTTACTCAAATTTCGGTGGATACACTCTGTTCATAGATGAAGATATGTGGCGGGGAAAAGGCACACGAACACGATGATACTCACAGCTGTTTGTACGACTTAGGACTGCATGTAGCTGAGGCCTTGTAACCGGGTAAATAATTAATCTTCATTGTAATAAGCAAGTCTGTCTTTCCTCTTCCTTTCTTTAAATCCAAGATTATTGTTTCACTATGCCATAACAAACACACATTCCATCTAGATGTATGTGCAAAGGAGATCTTTAGTGCAATTACTTCTACACAACCACCAAATTTATTACTGCAACTCCAGCTAGATGTCTGCCCAAGTCGAGGTATCTTAACCATTCGTTCTTTTTAATCATATGTGTGCTTGTTTTACTCAGTACATATACATTGAATGCATTTGTGTTTAAAAAAATGCGTCAGAAATATTGTGTTATGGTAGTTTTAGTTATTAGAATTTCAAAATGTTTGCACGTTTGACTTGAATGAGATGAACATATAGGTATTACGTATGTTATGTGATGACTTTAGGGTTTTAATTATGTCTGTTAATTCGCACATAAGCCTGACTTAGGTGTTTTATGCACCAAAGTAAATATTGTTTTTGTATCTTTGCTACATTATTTTGTTACCTCTATGTTCTTGTATGGATGTTTGCTCCTTGACCACTTTAGTCTATGTGTTGATGTGTGATCAACTATTTATCCTGCTTAGGTTCAGCCTCTGATCATCCTGCTTTTCTGTTCCACCAGCAGGGATTGCCTACAGACTACGACGTCCCTGTGGCTAATTTGCAGGTATTATTTAAAGTGCTTTACTTTTCTGTTCATTAGAGGTTGTTGTGTTCGATTTAATTTTTATTTTTCTCTACATTAGCATTGGCAAAAGTAAAGATATTTTTTTGTCAATTCTAATGTAGAGGTATTTATGGGATTTATATGTTTATGTTTACTTGGGAATTGTTGAGTGTTGAAAACTTTTGCGGTGAAAAGTGTTAGTAGAGATGATTGGTAGGTTTTTATGTTGGCATAGCGCAAAACTTAAGTAATGTTTCATTATATTTCAGATTTGAATTTTAAACCCTTTCTCGAGTTTATGATTATGCAGCTTTTGAATTTTTTTCTTTCGAACAAACTCACAATGTTTACGTGAAATTGTTCTCTAAGAAATGGCTTGCCAGCCTAGAAATGGCTTGCCAGAGGATGAATTTAACAAGTTCTAAATAGTATTTTGTTTCTTTCTTCAATCTGTTTTTTTGAAATAGGTAGATGTGGTAGAATGCATAAAGAAAAACATGGGAACTTAGATGGTTACCTGAAGCAAAGGATTCTTTGTATGAATATTCATGTCTTGTTCATTATGCTTGATTTTAATGTTGGAAGAGTCCGGCTGTAATTTTTTATTGTATATACGCGAAGGTTATGCAGGTAATAAGAGCAAAGAAATATGGGAAGGTGAAGAAGAATTAGGCTGAATGGATATGCAAACTGTAAATTGAGATGGAAAAACTTTCATTGATGTGATTGAACAATCAGAGAACTATAAGGTAATTACTTCAGTTTGAATTCTCTATACAATTCTAAATTGTGGTTGTTGAAAAAGATCAGGTGTAAACAATTTATTCATCAATGAACTTTTATTGATGTTTCGTGTCTTCGAAACACTCTTCTTTATAAGCTTTGTAACACATGAATCTCATGCTTAATTTGGGCATATCTACCTCTTGGTCTTTTTATCATTTATTTTATCTGTTGTTCTTTTCATTAGCTGGTTAGCATTAGTTTGGTATGATGTACAATTGTTTTAAAATCTTCCTATCTTATTTCCAGCAAAAGACATTGGAACATTTTGAGAAGTTGTTATCATCTCCTTGGGTACATTCCTTGACCTTACATGATTAGTGACACATATCAGATGTATAGAATTAAAAATATGTGTTGAAATTTCGCCCCTAATGTTGTCGGTTATATTTCTTTTGTATTGGAGTAGAACTATTTTGGCGGCTTTAAAAGTATTAGGTCACATTGATCTTAAAGTTGCATTATCTTCTCTTAGTTGATTTTAGGTGGATAAGGTGGAGAGATTTAAACTCGATGCTAAAATCAACTAAGAGAGATCCGATTCCAAGTGTAGCAGCAGGTTGGCAAATGATGATGAACACGAGAAATGGATCTGAGGAGTGTGATGATCCTGAGGCTAATATGATTTGAATGGCGAAGTTAAATCATTTGTTGAGGTGGATTCTGACATTTTGCTGCCATTCCAGTGGTAAGAGTCGTGTCTCGTTCTTTATGAAATACGTAACGATGACGATGTGTTTTAAACAATAACTTAGATAAATACAAATATCTTGCACTCTGTTCCTTTTCTATAAATGTAGTGAAGTATTAGATTTTGCTGCCATTCCAATGGTAAGAGTCGTGTCTCGTTCCTTACGAAATACATAACAAGGAAGACGTGTTTTAAACAATAACTTAGATATATACAAATATTTTGCACTCTGTTCCTTTTCTATGAATGCAGTGAAGATATTAGATGTTCTCATGAAAGCTCACGGCGTGAATGTGATGTGTCTCGAGGATGAGATAAGAAGGAAGGTAATCAACTCCCCTCGTAGTCAGATACTTTTTTTCTGATACTAAAGCACACATTAAATTGCTCGAGTTTAATCTTTAAATAAGGCTACAGAAGGATCAATGCGCTAATTTCATAGGCTAGATGACCCACCCTTGAATTGTGTACAATTAACTGTTTTCATGAATTTTCTCTACAGTGTGTAAAAGGATTAAGCAATAGATTCCAAGGAACTGTGCTTTCTCTTCCTATGTAAGTTGATTTGTTCAAGCTGCACTCATTTGTGTTTAATACACGCTCATTTGTGTTTCTAATATTAATGTCTGGTTATGTTATTCGTACGTTTGTTTATGTTTTTATTCTAACGTATACAATATTATTGTTAGCGTTAAAGTTTATCGTTACGATACAATGTTCTGTTGCATGTAAACTGGGTTGTTTTTGTGGTTTTGAGAGGTTTATGGAAGATGTGTTTGTTGGTTCCTTTTTTCCTCTCCCCCACAGATGTTTATTGACAAGCAGTTACTTCCATCGAGTTGATATATATATGATGACAGAATCCAATTGTTGTGCTGTGATGTGCAGGTACCAACAGTATTATTGGAAATTTATCAACTGCATACTCCACGGCTTCTAATCCTTCGGATATAATACTTTAATAGTCGTCCATGGTCTTTTATCGGCTCTTTTGTAATGAAGACCAACACTATGACAATGTTGTATTAATGTATGTTAACTGTTAACAGCTTATTTATTGTAAAAGATGAATGCGTTGTAGCCAAAATACACCATTAATACTGCAGTGGGCACTCACCGTGCCTTGCACGATGTTAGCCACTAGTTTACATAATATATAGATATCTTGGAACAGGACCGAAAAAGAAGAAAAGAAATAGAACAAAAATATATTATGTTATCTTAGCAACTAAGAAAAAGATAGTAACAAAAAAACTTTCCATATATATATCAGCTCACACCATCTTCCTCCGCCCGGCCATATATATTTTTTCCTTCAGCTTTTCACTTTTTTTTAGTTAACTTAGATTTTGTATATAATTAGTTTAGATTAAATTTATTTTGTGTAATTCGAAGATCGATGCTACCCGGCTATTATAATTTCAGTTTGAATTTCGTTTTCGCTTACGGTGTTCTTCGTCCCGATTTCCGGTAATTCCGATTTCTTTCTTTTGATTGCGATGCTTGGCTTCAATTTCATATTCATTTCTTGTTGTTTTTGTTGATAGAATGAGTAGTTAATATCCCGATAGTCGAGTTATGTGATAATCTTCGAAATCGAACCCTAGTTTGTTAATTGAGGTAATTTTGATGTGTTGATTGTTAGATTCTCGGTGTTGTTAACGTTCTAGAACTTATTCTTAATGACTTTTGTTGAACTGATCACTCAATAATCATGTCACACGTATCATCTTTATAAATGTATTTTGCGAGAGGGTACGGGAAAAGGGGTTCTAGGATCACCGTGTAAAACCGACTGAGTTGTTCAGATTCGGTTTTGTGTGTGAGGTTTATATCGTTGTTAACGAGCGTCTCATAGAGCGTAGACCGTGTCGGGTCAGTTAAATCCGGTCAGCGGACTGTTGAATTCGACATAGGAAACTAGGTTGTTGAAATTTGCGCTTAGTTTCGGAAATAGGAGACGACATCCTTTAACAATGCCAAGAACATTAGAGTATATTGAAATCACTTCCGGTTATGAGTTAGGGCTCGGTAGTAGTCGATTGGATCATAGCTCGGCTATCTTGTTTTTCGTAGTTTAAAATCTTTTCTTTTTTTTATTATAATTTTAACCCTTTGTTTTGTACATCATTGTAGTAGAACCGGTGATCTGACAAATCACCATCCTTAGAATTTTTGTACCGCACTTGTGTTGACCTGAACTAGGGACGAGACCGACTTTGGTACTCGACCAGATTCCCTGTGGGATACGACCTTGACTCACCAATTCTAGGCTACAGTTGACCCGGTACACTGCCGGTGAGATTGGACACTTAGAAAAGGCCGATCAAGTTTTCTGGCGCCGTTGCCGGGGAATCCGGTTGATATCTATGAGTTAGTTGAGATTTTAGGATTAGGTCGTTTTTATTATTTGTTTTCTGTGTATAGTTTGTTTTATTTGTTTTTGTTGAAGTGTCACACCATTTACATCGGTAGTGGTAGTGACTAGATACTGTGATTGTGTTCGTGTTGTTTCCCCGATTTACGCAATGGATCCTTACGGCAATTACGGCTCATTTCCTTACTCATTCGGAGGCTACAACTACGGTGCCATGGGTTACGGAACACAACCTTATTACCAAATCAGCCCATACACCGCATCATATGGCAATGAGTGGGGGAATGCCCCAAGTTACTTTGATCAACAACTCGATACTCCTTCACCTCCGGAATTAGAGCCCTTAACGGAGCAACATTTGGCACTTGAACAAATCGTTGAACAAATGGGTAAAGAGTTTCGAAATGTCATGACTATGATGCAAGCGGATATTCGAAACTTGGAGCTTAAAGTGCAACAACTGTTAGAGGAGGCTGAGAGGAGAGAACAAGAAGGTATGATTGAAATCACCCCGGAGGAACACTACGAGGATGGTATGACTCTTGTATCTATTGAGTCACCTGTTCCGTCGACATTTAGCCCTATTTATCTTCGGGGGTGCACCCTATTGAGTTTGTTGTTGATGTTGAGCCTATTTGTTGTTACTTGGAGCTGGAGTCGTTGTTGGTTGGTGTATGTCTTAGTTCGGGGAAAGTGAGTTCGTTGTTACGTGCAACGAATTCATCGAACCAGTCGTGGTGGTGGGGATTGAGCCCCGTGTTTTTAGTATTTTGTTTTCCGGGGGTGCTCAATTCCTACGATTTTGCGAAGGAGATGCAACGGTTTGCTCTCCTTTGGTATAGCTATCCTTGACATAGTTCGGGGTAGAGAGTCTAACTGAGGACTATAAACTCAGAATGTATTTTTATCGCTTTTCTTCCCCTAGTGTGTCATTGTGTTTCTTTAGTGTGTATTCAGGTAAATTTTGTTGTGATATAACCCGGTGTAGTGTGTATTATGGGGGTTAGTGTGGTGTTTTTGGTTTTTGATGAATCGTGGTTGTCCTTCTAGTTTCATTTTGTTATCTCCATACCTGTGTATCTCGTATAGTTGTTGTTTCTGTTGATATTAGCACAGGTACCCTGGGAGGACTTTCTACGGATGCCACGTGATCGTACTCGCGCCATTTTCCGGTTGTGAGCTAACTTTTCTACCCTTATCCTTTGTGTTTGGTTTTAAAGTAGGGGTGGTTAGTTTAGCTTAAATGTCCCGTATTCATGTCGAATGAGTTATACTTAGCGATTGTTATCCCTTTAGTTTAAATGAGTCAGATTCTGAGAATTTTGATGGCTTTGACAATGATTTTGATACATCGAGCCTTCGGTATTGTTTTGGTAAACATCTAGTTATTGTATAGATGCATTTCATTCGAGTTGAGATCTTGTATTGAGAATCGAATAGTTCTATCACGTTAGCTTCGACGTCATTTATCACCATGATTAGTGAACGATTATAGTTGTCGTATGACCCGGTTACATAGAACTTATATTAGTAACTTCGAGGCGAAATAGAAAGGTCATCTTTGCTAGGTACGGGATGACGGTTCTGGCATTTATTTTGAACCGATCAGAGCCAAAAGCCATCCTTATACATATATCCACTGTTACCCCTCTAAGCCTGTTGTAGGGTGGTTAGACCGCCGCCCGAACTGACCATTTTGTTACTAACCCGTATAATCGATGTCCCTAGCCTTATTTCGGTCTACGTATCCTTGACTACCTTGCAATTGAGCTTTTATTTCCGCACATTTTTACGACGTTGCGAGGTGTTGTGGTATGGGAGTGATGTTGTGACATTGTATTATTCGAGTTATCCGGTATAAGAGTGTGACAATGTGTTGGCTCCGATTTTGTTCGGATATTTTGATACTTATATGTATGTGTATGAATAAGTAAATGAAAAAAAAGAAAAAAAAAGAAGAAAATGAAAAAGAAAAAGAAAAAGGAAAAGGAAAAAAAAAGAAGAAAAAAATGTCAATATTTGGGATTTGCTTGTTATTGTGATATTGGTGATTGGGAATTCTTCTAATCTAGTACGGAGAAGGAGATGTTGTGTTCTGTAGCGGTTTGTTCCTGGTTGACGAGCTTAGGTACGGACTAGACCTGGATGTGACGTATGTCTCCGTCTTGTGGAATGATGTGGAGAAGTGGAAGGTTTGATGAATTATAGGTTGAGACTCGGTTGACGGTTTCTACTATTCCGCCGAGACTCCTTATGAGGAGTTGGATTTTCCGTGCTACAAAGGGAAGAGCTTCGGTTTTAGTGTATGATGTTTGGTAAAGCTCGTTTGCACCTTCTCTTTCTATTTTTATCGTAAATATCCTTTCGTAGCCCTAACCTGAGACTAAACGATATAACCGTGCAAGTCCTGCCTGATCGTACTAGACGACGATAGACCTCGATTAGTGGAGATGTTTACGACGTATAAGCCTATGGTGTAATCCTGGTATGTACACATATATAATCTAAACCGGTCGTAGTTGATTAATGGTGAAGAAGATATACACACAGGCATTCTTTTCTCGATACAAGGTAGAGCTCGAGTTTTATGCATTTATATCAATTACTTGTGTTTTATCAGTTCAATACTATAGACTAGATGTGTAATGACAATGTTGACTCCATCTTTCTTTTTGGATCGCTTATTTTTGCTCGAGGGCGAGCAAACGCTAAGTAGGGAGTAGTTGATGAAAGTCAACTCGACTTTGTTTTTCTACGTCTTTTATACCCCGTTTAGACTCGTTTTACGTAATTTCGGGAGCATTTGGTTTGGTTTTGACACATATTGCACCGTTTTGATGTTTACGAGATCCGGACATATAATCCGGGATTCTCGATCTTTTTCGGTGTATTTATTATATTCTCGGTCACCCTAGTGTCCTGTAGGGATTACGTGTGGTATTTTTTGTGATATTGTGCAGGACTTAGTTGTCCGAGATTACCGGAATGCGAGATACGTGTATTGGAACGCGTGCCCGAAGCATAAATGTTCAAACGGATCGAATTCATTGGTACTACAACCTTGGCTTCCAATCATCTGCATTTTGATCCAATTTAGAGGCACTTTCTGGGCTGGTTATCTTCATGGAAGTCGTAGACAATTTCATTAGCTTTCCAACGCATTTTGAATCACTTGATTTGGAGGTCTACACACAAAGTTATGACCAATTTACTGAAAAGAGTGTCCCAATTGACTATGTTCATAGGCCGTCGCCCATAAACTGTAGGCCACGGCCTATAAGATGCTGAGAGTTGAAGAATCCTGCTATCTGTCATAGGCCACGGCCTATGAATCACAGGCCGCGGCCTACGGACCGACTCAAGCCACTATAAAAGGCATTTTTTACTGATTTTTCAGAATAATCTGCATCTTCTTCGACCCAAATCTGCAGCTTTTCATTTTTCTTCTTAGTTTTAATTAGCTTTTGTATATAATTAGCTTATGTTAGGTTTAATTTTATGTAATCTGAAGATCGATGCTACCCGGCTATTATAATTTCAGTTTGGATTTCGTTTTCGCTTACGGTGTTCGTCCCGATTTCCGGTAATCTTCATTTCCAGCTTTAGATCTTGATGCTTGTTAGCTTAAAGGTTGATTTCTTGTTGTGTTCTTAGATTAATGAGTAGCTAATCTCCCGATAGTCGAGTTATGAGATAAATCGCGAAATCGAAACCCTAGCTTGTGATTGGAATGATTTTGATGTGTTGATTGTTAGATTCTCGGTGTTATTAACGTTCTAGAACTTATTCTTAATGACTTTTGTTGAACTGATCACTCAATAATCGTGTCACACATATCATCTTTATAAATGTATTTTGCGAGAGGGTACGAGAAAAGGGGTTCTAGGATCACCGTGTAAAACCGACCGAGTTGTTCGGATTCGGTTTCGTGTGTGAGGTTTATATCGTTGTTAACGAGCGTCTCGCTAGAGCGTAGACCGTGTTGAGTCGGTTAAATCCGGTCGGCGGACCGTTGAATTCGACATAGGAAACTAGGTTGTTGAAATCATAGTTATCAGACTCGGCCCGGTCATTGACCCGAAAAATACACCGGGTCACCGGGTCAGTGGTTCAACCGGTGGGTCAGTGGTTCAACCGGTGGGTCACATCATATACTTAAAAAATATAATTGAATATTCAAAATATAAAGATAAAATAAAATATGACAACCACAACTATTTTTAAAATACTCCAACAAACACAATTACAAATTAGACAACATAAAATGCTCAAATGATTATCTGTTGTGCAAGTTAAAGCGTAAATAATTAGTCTTTTCTTTAGGTTAGTATTGTAGCTACTGCTACAATTTAATACATTCCTAAAAAAACACAGCAATACATTAAATCCATAATGAAAACAAGCTGATTATTTTCACTTCAAGTTTTCGACCGTAAAAAAAGTTCAAATACCCCTAAATACCAATAATTATTTCCTAAAATATAATACATACTGCTGCTCAAATTTTTTTTTTTGGTGAGATATCTGCTCGATGTTCCTTTTTTTGGCAAAATTTGCTCAATATTTTGAGATTTATATTATTTAGAACTGAAGCTTTTTTTTAGAACCGGTTGAGGGTGAATGAAATCTTGATGAAAAAAAAAAAATGGGCTGATTGAAAACCGCCCGGGTCACCGGGTTGACCGGTCCGACCACCGGGTCGACCGGTTCAACCGCTGGGTCGACCGGTTCAACCGACGGGTCACTTGCTTGAACGGTCGAATGCTTGACCCGGCTCGGGTTTGGGACCGGGTCACCGGGTCGACCGGTTCGACCGCCGGGCCGGGCCGGGTCTGATAACTATGGTTGAAATTGGCGCTTAGTTTCGGAAATAGGAGATGACATCCTTTAACAATGCCAAGAACATTGGAGTATATTGAAATCACTTCCGGTTATGAGTTAGGGCTCGATAGTAGTCGATTGGATCATAGCTCGGCTATCTCTTTTTTTATTATAATTTTAACCCTTTGTTTTGTACATCATTGTAGTAGAACCGGTGATCTGACAAATCACCGTCCTTAGAATTTATGTACCGCACTTGTGTTGACCTGAACTAGGGACGAGACCGACTTTGGTACTCGACCGGATTCCCTGTGGGATACGACCTTGACTCACCAATCTCACCGGCGGTGTACCGGGTCAATCGTAGCCTAGAATTGGTGAGTTAAGGTCGTATCCCACGGGGAATCCGGTCGAGTACCAAAGTCGGTCTCGTCCCTAGTTCAGGTCAACACAAATATTGAACGTGGTGATTTGTCAGATCACCGGTTCTACAAACTAAATAAACACAAAACAAAGATTTTAAACTATATAAAAGAGATAGCCGAGCTATGATCCAACCAACTACTCTCTAACCCTAACTCGTAACCGGAAGTGATTTCGATATACTTTAATGTTCTTGGCATTGTTAAAGGATGTTGTCTCCTATTTCCGAAACTAAGCGCCAATTTCAACAACCAAGTTTCCTATGTCGAATTCAACAGTCCGCTGACCGGATTTAACTGACCCGACACGGTCTACGCTCTATGAGACGCTCGTTAACAACGATATAAACCTCACACACGAAACCGAATCTGAACAACTCAGTCGGTTTTACACGGTGATCCTAGAACCCCTTTTCCCGTACCCTCTCGCAAAATACATTTATAAAGATGATACGTGTGACACGATTATTGAGTGATCAGTTCAACAAAAGTCATTAAGAATAAGTTCTAGAACGTTAACAACACCGAGAATCTAACAATCAACACATCAAAATTACCTCAATTAACAAACTAGGGTTCGATTTCGAAGATTATCACATAACTCGACTATCGGGATATTAACTACTCATTCTATCAACAAAAACAACAAGAAATGAATATGAAATTGAAGCCAAGCATCGCAATCAAAAGAAAGAAATCGGAATTACCGGAAATCGGGACGAAGAACACCGTAAGCGAAAACGAAATTCAAACTGAAATTATAATAGCCGGGTAGCATCGATCTTCGAATTACACAAAATAAATTTAATCTAAACTAACTATATACAAAATCTAAGTTAACTAAAAAAAAGTGAAAAGCTGAAGGAAAAAATATATATGGCCGGGCGGAGGAAGATGGTGTGAGCTGATATATATATGGAAAGCTTTTTTGTTACTATCTTTTTCTTAGTTGCTAAGATAACATAATATATTTTTGTTCTATTTCTTTTCTTCTTTTTCGGTCCTGTTCCAAGATATCTTTATATTATAGATATAGACTATTGCCGACTTACGGTAGTTGGCCGACTTAATACTTGATCGTATCAACTATGTCGGTCCAAACTTAAAACATGTTACCGTTTAATAATGACACGATATATTACACGTGGCACATAAAACGAGGTATAAACGGAGTATAATCACATAATAAATGATAGTCAATGCATCCACACAACCACCAATTAATGGCATCACTAGTGCCGCAACTGTGCGATCAATATTGCTTTTTCATGTAAGATTTGTATAGATTTGTCCTGATATCCTGATATCGATCTAATCGAGATCCATAGCCGAAGCATGTAATCGTACATTCGTATATTGATTTTGCTACATCAATTAACTATAAAAGTGATTAATTAATTTAACCTAAAGATAGGGTAAGGTATTATACCCAACCAGTAGCTCCAATAAATTGAACAAAATAATCATCGAACAAATTATTTCTATTAACTTATTAATTCCGAAATTATGTCACCATAAACCCGAGACTGAACGTTAACGATTATAGATCTCTTATTCTTAGTATCATTGAGTGTCCACTGATATAACAATTCCATATATACTTCACATACAATCCATTAATGAAGTAGGAAAGTTTTTTGCAAACATTCTTCATTACAACTTATCCTTATTTACTATCAATGCGCACTAGTGATCAAATAATTTATAACCAATATAAACTCCACGGATCGATCAGTTTTTAGGATCTAACAATAAATGTATTGTCTTTCTACTCCCTGCAAGGAGGAATATACTCCATATATGTGATGTACATTCCAAACTACTCATTCCCAAATAGTGGCAACGTGAAAGTGATTCAGACCTCGCCACTTAGAAATACTTAATGAACATATCGAACCTTATCTTGAAACGAGCAGGAGCCTGTAATCACTTCAGAATTAAGATTGATCTATATACGACCATCTTGTGATTTAATAAGATTTCTCAATCACAAAATTATATGAGATATGCAGATTAAATCGGTTTTAGTCCTATATGACTGAATAATATATATATGTCCCAATAAATATACCAATATTGACGGTCCGGATAAGATGGCACACCATAAAATCCGGATAAGACGACACACCATTTCAAATCACCTCATGATTCACTTTCGGTGTCGAGGCATAAGTCGTAGTGTGGAAATGTTCGTTTCTGAATATGTAGTCTGCCAACAGATTAAGGTAGAAAAATCAACGTCCAGTCGGGTTGTTGAATCCTTTGGAGGTACCCGTGTGGAAGTAAGATAATATCACTAAGGACTTCATCACGGAGTTGCCTAAAGGCAAGAGGAATGTGAACATCTCTTGGGTGATTGCAGACCGTTTAACTAAATATGATCGCTTCATACCCATTAGAAATGATACTTCACTAGATGACCTAGCACAATCGTATGTTGTCATCACGGATTTTCATTGGGATGAAGATAAATGGGACTAGGGGGACTCAGTTCTTGCTTCTTCGCTTCCATAGCTAACAAGAATTATCAAAGAAAGGCACATAAAACTCAATCAAAAAAAAACTAGTTTTACAAGAAAACTATAAGAATTTCACAAAACACTCTCAAGGATTCTATGAAATGTACGACTAAAACATGAATATTACTCTCAAGATTCCTCAAAAAATTAAACACGTTCGAAAAAAAGCTCTCAAGTTTTCCAAAACAACATCAGAATTAGCACACAAAATGCTCTGATACTATGTTGAAATTGATGAAATTGAAAATACAAGACAAACTAAAATGCGAAATTCTCATTAATCTGTAAAATGATCAAGTTAATTTATATGATGATGGTGTATTTATAGATGATACTCCTCATAAGTCAGTTAAAAGAAGTTACAAACGCTTATAATAAAAACTTTATGAATACACTTCATCTTTGTGTACTCAACTGAAACATGCTTTGTTGAATCTTTAGCTCTGAAGTCTTCTCAGCTAAAGTCTCATCGCCTGTTTCTGTTAAACTGACTGATTCTGCACTTAATATGATATTAGAAGTGTATGCACATCCTACTCTCCTTTATCTATATTATATATTGTAACAGTCTCATTTTGAAATGTTAAATGAGAGGAAGTGAAAATCACCTTTGTACCAGGATGAAGTCAGGGAGAAGCGGTTTACAGGCTATGGTGAGATAAAGGCTAAAGGCAACCCAAGATATGGTTGATAAAGTTGCTATGGTGAGATAAAGGCTAAAGGCAACCCAAGATCTACAGAAAGAGTTGGGAAGATGCCAATAAACATTATTTGATCTTCAAGGTGGGAATTGTATTTGAAGGTTTCATCCACGAAAGGGGTTAGACAGGTTTGGGCAGAAAGGGAAGTTAAGCCCAAGGTACGTGAGACCCTTTGAGATCATTAGGTGAGTTTGAAAGCTTGAATACCATTTGTAGTTACGTTCATATTTATCTCGGGTTCATAATTTCTCCCACGTATCTTTGTTTATGACGTGTCTCTCAGAAACCCATCAGATGGACGACCTCACTCTAAAGTTTCTTATAGATAACCTTCCTCATGATGAACAATCTTGGGAATGAAGCAAGAGCCATTTGGGGGAAAGATCGTGACCTTGATCAAGGTGATGTGGTCCAATCATACCACACAAGAGGATACTTAAGAGCTTGAATCCGAGATGTGATCACACTGAAAATGGTACTATAAATCATACCTTTAGTTGCCCCGAATCATGCTAAATTGATTAGTGATAGATGGAATATTGTACGAAATACGTGTCGATTGCCTAATACCGGTTCCTCGGTTAGCAATTCTGCATCTTTACATTTTATCCCGACATTTGGTACTTGTTTTGTCTTGTTTTATGTGATTTTCGAAATGCCATAATATAATAAAGAAGCGGGCTTAAAAAAGACATTGGGCCAAAGTCATAAAAATTCAATGGATCCAATCGAAATTATTAGGAAAAGACATAATTTTTATAGGGCCAAAAATCGTCATAAAAAATTCAATTTCGATAGAATTCTGCGGTGACCCGAAAATCGAAATCCCGACAATGAATTTTGAAAATTAGGAATTTCCCGGAGGAATTTCGAACACAAATGAATTTCGATAGGATAAATAGTTTTGTCCTTTATGCAAAAGTTTCAAAAGCGTCGATGAAATATTTTTGTCCTTCTCCCTCATTCCCCCAAAATTCAATACGGCAACTTGAACCCTAGCCGGCAAGAAAAAAACGAGAGAGCCATGATTTGTATTAAGTCGGTTAGGGTTAGATTATCTAAGTCGGTTTACGGCTCAATATAAAGGCGTACGATTTCATTATAAACAACAACTCTTAATATATACATACATTTTACTAGATCTATGAAATAAAGCATCCTTTGTGTTTAATTTGAGTTCGTTGCTTGGTTATCTCCTCCAATCCATCAACTAGATTGAGTTGATCAAGCTAGGTCGCCATTGATAAATGTATGAAGCTTCGAACGTTCCTTCGTATTCTATTCATGGTAGATTTAGTTAGATTAACGTGTTGTAATTGATCTGCATGTCTAAACGAATCGTAATTAACTAGAGTAATCAGAATAGAACGATGCAGATTTCGAAATTAGGAACCATCACTGCCGGTCCTGCGACGGTCTATATCGCAGCCGCGACACCCTAGGTCCCCCTGATCTGAAGATTCGGCGTCAGCTACGTTGATCGAAAGATTTAATTAACAGTAGGTTAGATTTGGCCAATCTTCTTATTGTATTCGAAAATTAACATGAAGGACTTGCAAGGTGAAGTGTTAGTTTGGACATAGTCTGATCAATCCTTAGGAACGTGCTAGTCAATCCACGATAGCTGCTTAGAGAGGTACTCGGTTTGCACCGGCAATCTCTAATACTTATTGCGTGTGAGTTAATGCAACCAACGAAGGGGGTTAATTGCACATAGGCGTCTGCTGTCCTTTCGATTGAAGTAGATAAGACTAGGAGAATGCACCCGTAGCTAAAACTGAATTAGAAAACATTTTGGTTAATCTAGGTAATTACGGGGATAAGTAGACATAAAGATTAATGACATCAAGTTAGGAGATCGGAGATGAGAGATACACCAATTACCTTTTCTGCATTTATGTTGGTCAAAGGACCGTTATTTGTCTTCTTGTCTAGATTTAATGTTTATTCTCTATGTTTCATTGTCTCTGTGGGATCGACCTTGACTCGCATCTACTATACTACGATTGACCTAATACTCTTGCTAGTATTTCGTACGTATTAATGGCTTACACGCGGATCAAGATGCAATATAAACATCCATCTCTCTGTCCGAAGTTGGGTATGTTTAATTTTGAGGATGAAACTCCTTTTAAGGAAGGAAGATAATATGCAATGACCCACATAAACAAAATCAACATTAAATTTCGACCTTTCATTAAATTAAGATAGGTATAAAAGGCCAATATTTCTTTTAGGGTTCATTCATCCGTTTTTCTCAAGCATATAAGCCACCCATTTCCTCCATCTCATGCCCCTAAAATCACTCGAATATCTATCATCTTTCCTATTGTAATTCCAGATAAGCAACATCTTGTGACAAGTCTTGAAGCAATAGAATATCAAGTTCCTTTTTCTACAGCCTTTGGGAAGAAAAGAATCCTATTTTACTCTTTTTTCATCTATTGTTGAGTTTTAAGAAATCTAGTTAGTCTTCTTGCAAGTTTCTTTCATTTCCTCGTAGATTTAGCTTCCTTTTGATTTAGCTTTATGTTGTCATAGAGGAATCATAGATTCAACCCTACACTTTTGAGTTATTGGAACAAGGTTTTAGCTTAAGAGGTAAGGAAAATCATAATTTAGGGATTTAATGCATTTTCTTCAAGTTTTATTAAAATCTACACTTAAGATTATACGTTGTATTTTTGCGTGGGGAATTGTGAGTTGTTTGTGCATTGAGAGCATGGAAACGAATTTGTTGGCTGATATGGGTACTTCGGCCACCTGCTCTACGGTGGACTCCACTGCAACTGCGGTGGCTCTGGCCTCCAGGTCATCCAGTTGTCCAACCATCATTCTATTGGTATATTCATATAGGTTTAGGGCATTTTTTTTCTTTCTATGTAGCAATTTTGAATTATATATCTATATATATATGCTATTTTAATTAATTCATTTTGATTGCACTTGTTATTGAGCGATTGTGGAATTGCTTGTGCATGTACATTTAGCCGGTCCTTGTTTAGATACTGAATATTATCTAATGTTTATTATCAATACCCATATATTTCTCGAAACTGCTATACATGAATTTTTGACAAAAGGTTAGGGGACATGCATGCATTATGGACGATCCTAGAGTAATTAAAGAAAATGAGGTGTCTCTTAAAACACCAAACCTTTTTCTGCGCATTGCCGTATCTATCTGTTTTGTTTTTTGCTTAATTATATTTCTCCTCAAAAATCTCTTCTCATCCAATCTCTCTCTGCCTATATATGTATATACTCGCACAGAAAAAAGAGGGAAAATACCAAACCCCAGAATTAGAAAATTAAAAAACATGACATTCAACAACCACTTGTTTCTTGTTATCTCCCTCTCCTTCCTCCTTGTCTCCTTCTCCTTCCCGGCGCAAGCCCACCGGACCCTTCTTCTTGACTCATCTTCATCTTCCTCTTCTGATGTTGCGGATTCACCTTCATCAGCTTCGCCTTCCACCCTTTCTACATTGTCAAACGTTATAGTTTCGTCTATATCTTTTGCACCTTTCGCCTCTCCGTCTCCGGCGCCTTCACCAGCAGCCGGAGGAGCATCATCACAAGAACAAGATGATGATATTAACGAAAAATATGAAGAATATGTAATAAAAGGCGCTATAGAATCTGAAAATAATAAGGCATAGATGTACTCCCAGGTATTACGATCAAGCATACTTTCAAGATGTTCAAACCACACAACTCCCAGGTATTACAACTGCAAAATATAAATTGTTATATTAAAGTAGAGTAAACTACCAAAGATGAATTCTCACTGTATAGAAAGAGTAATATCTAGATAGAACCTCATGACTTATGCAAATCACCTGAAAAAACTGTCATAAATTCATGTAGCCATAAGATCAAATAAATTTGTCAAAAACAATAAAATAACACATCACCAACAGAAGGATGGTACGTTTTAAGCAAATCAAACAAAACTTACACCACAAAATAACTAACCTTTCCTACATAATTGTCCATACATAATCCTTGCTGCATAAATATGCATACAATCAAAAGATAGAGGACAAATATGTTAGAGATACGACACATGTACGAAAAAGAGAATAATTATGCTTTTGTAGACACGTACTCTGACGGCCCATTACACAACTTATTGAAATACAGTCACAAAAGTAAGATGGTTCCCACCAAAACCATCAAGAAATGACACAACCTTTAGGATTTTCTTCAATGTTGTGATGCATATGGTAATATTTCAGTTGTATATGAGGGTATTATGGTCTACATGGTATTACGGTTCCAACAACAACCGGTGAACCCTTAAGGCAAAAAATAATAATAACTTGAAGAAAAAAAGTTAAGGACAATAATGTAATGATAATAACTGGATAGTAAATCTATTAAATTAATGGAAGAACAAAACTAAAAAAAATGAAAGAGTAGTTAAGATTAGATTTCAACTGTTGTCTGATAAATTAAAGAGGCATGTATTCCCATTTTTGTTTCTCCTCAAAATTTGCATCAATGAACGTCCTTTCAAGAAACACGATACGATGCTTATAGTTTCCCGATCAGAATCTATTCAAATATTCAAAATTATTCAAGACTGTCTCCCACGAAACCAACATTCGAAAGAAAATGAGTGGGTTAGTTTGATCCTCCCAAAGATGAGAGTTCAAGTACCTAGTGGCGCAGAAAGAATAAACTTAAAATTTGAAATCAAACCTTTGTGACTAAAAGCTCCTTAGCAAGACAGTAGACAATATTGTATGTCTGAAAGAATGGACTTGGAATAAAAACACAAAATAAATGAAATACCAACTTTGATAAATGAAAAATAAAATGAGTAATTGAATTTTTTTTACCTGCAGACAAATAGATCCAAAATGAATTGAAAATAAAAACCCCAAACTAGATCAAGCTAAATTCCCTAAATTAGCAAACAAAAAAAATAGATTGAACATAACCCTCATTGGATGGAGCATTCACTTGATGCAACAAAGGCCATTGAATCCAGGACCAGTTCAGCGGAAAAATTCTTTAGGACCAGTAGCAGCGGCATTTTGTAGTGTGAATTAAGAACCGAAACAAATCTGCAAAGAAAGAAAAACAGCTGCATATATTTTTTTTGAAACAAAGAACACATGATTATGCAGCCGAGCTGCTAATAATTTGTAACAAAACTTCACAAAATTCATTACCACGTCAATATTGGAGGGAAAATGTAGAAATCAAAGGGATGAGACCTAATTCATAAGAAGAAGAAAAGGACGTTAAAGGAAACAGACGCAAATGGACCAGCTCCGCTAATAACCACAACAAACGGACGTGGAAGGAATTGTTGAGGTAAGCAGTGGGTTGCGAAGGAATTCCACCAATATTTGTCAATCTGTCTGCCGGTAGTGGATATTTGAAGTGCAAATAGAAGCGAATACGGGATTCTGATCTCATCCGTGAGATTCATTCAGAAAGAAATACTGACAGCAAAGTGGAGGTTAGGGATCGTGGATCGAGAAAAGAATTCGCAACAGAGCGGATGTCACGATCCATAAACAAAAGTATTTTAAGTGACATGTATCATTGCAAACGTGAGACATGTTGTGGAATTGGAATATCTTGGAAGACATGTCATAAATTTTAACTGAGGCCATTGAAGCTAAATCAGAGAGCTAATACTTAACATATGGCAATAAATTAATGTTCAAAGCTGATGACCGGAAAAAGACGCTGAAAACAAATTAAAGAGAAAACATAATGCATGAAAAATATTTCCCATACAAACCAAGGTTAACTCATAACAAATAGGCATAAATCCGGGAATTCATTATGACAGGGATGGAGCAAGGGCACCTCTGAAGGGCCTAAAGATGAATCTGTGGTTATGAAAGGCAGCCAAGCAAAACTGCTTACCACTTAATCTGAAAACAACAATTTCTTGTCAACAATGAATCAAAATTAATAAGTTGGGCATAGAACATACCTTTCGTGTTGTTGAATCTTCACCACAAATGGTCTGCCACCTGTAGATACAAAATAATGATTGATATGCATTACTCTGAGTAAAGAAGAAGATAGTTTATATTACTTAGATAATAATCCAACCATTACATCCATTCACCCTTATATCACCAAGTTAGTTATAACAATATCACACATCCCAATATAATCTAGTACTAGTAATAATGATGTGTCATAGGATCTAGTCTAGCCAATAAGTGAATAACAAGTGGCAATTCTATCCTCTATTCTTTTCACCCTCTCAAACGAATATGTGGATGTGTAACATTGAGTTTCGCCTAAACACTTCAAAAGACACTTGTTGCGAGCTTTGGTGAAACTGTCAGCAATCTGTTCTGTAGATGGCACATATTTGATCTGTAGCTCTTTATTCAGCACCATGTTTCTGATGAAGTGCACATCTACTTCTATGTGCTTGGTCCTAGCATGATAAACAGGATTTTGAGCTAGAGAACTTGCACCTATGTTATCACACCATAAGGTTGGAATACTAGGTAGTCTGAACTGCATTTCATTGAGCAGCTGTTTGATCCACTTTACTTCTGCTGCAAGATTGGCCAAGGATCTGTATTCTGATTCACAACTGGATCTTGAAACCACTTTGTTTGCTCTTAGAGCTCCAAGAGATGAGAGAATCACCTAGGTAAACACAATATCCACCCGTAGACTTCCTGTCAATGGGGCATACGACCCGCTTGCATCCGAGAAGCCATTAACATCAAGTGTTTCTGATGGTTTAAACAGCAGTCCCATATCTAGGGTTCCTTGAACATATCTCAGTAGCCTCTTCAGTCCCTGCCAATGTGTAGTGCAGGGATTCTGCATAAACTGACTTAAGGTGTTTACAACAAAGGCTATGTCTGGTCTAGTCAAGGTGAGGTATTGTAGAGCCCCTATTGTACTTCTATAAGCAGTGGGATTTTCTAGAGGCTCATCTTGCTGTGGCAGGAGCTGTGTCCCTGGTACCATAGGAGTAGCACAGGCATTCAGATGTTCCAGATTCAGTCTCTTGATCAGTTGTGAAGCATAGTAGGATTGACTGAGATGTAATCCAGTTGAGTCTCTAGTGACTTGCATTCCCAGGAAATGTGATACTTGCCCCAGATCTTTTAGTGCAAACTTGGAGTCAAGTTGTCTGATAAATTTTTGAATCGAGTTGGTGAATTACCCGTGAGCAAAATATCATCAACATATACTAATGCAAACGAATCGCCCTCTAGTTTAAACATAAACGGTGAGATATCACACATTGACCGAGTGAATCCCCACTCAAGCAACTCGTCCTTTCAAGGCCTCAAACCAAGCCCTAGGGGCTTGTTTCAATCCATAGATTGCTTTGTTCGGTTTACACACATACCCTGGCTTTTCTGGATCTTCAAAACCTTCTGGTTGATCCATGTAAACAGGTTCTTGTAAGGGTCCATTCAAAAAGGCATTGTTAATGTCTATTTGATTAATGGGCCAGTGCATGGAGACAGCAATAGCAAGAATGATCCTAACAGTTGCAAGTTTAGCCACAGGACTGTAAGTCTCTGTGAAATCAATTCCATAGCTTTGCAAGTAACCCTTAGCTACAAGCCTTGCCTTGTGCTTTAAAACACTCCCATCTGGATTCAGCTTCAGTTTATACACCCACTTGCACCCAACAACACTCTGATTAGATCTAGGCTTAACCAGATCCCATGTTTTATTATGAATCAGTGCTTTGTACTCATCTGTCATTGCTTGCCTCCATTTCTCACTCACCATAGCATCTGATACACAGGTTGGTTCAGTAGGAAAGGAATGAACCCTAGCCAGTGAGACACTGTAAGTTTTAGGTTTAAATATTCCACTTTTGGACCTGGTTTGCATTTGGTGAGTTCTCAAAGAGGTGTGATTATTGACAGTGGTGGTTACAGGGATGGAGTCATTTTGAGAAGTATCTGTGGCATATGGTGACTCAGTTTCTATGATTTGTGGTGAATCAGTGTTGGTTGTGACAAGGGGTGAGGAAGATCTGTGTGCAACATGTGGTGATAGGTCATTTGATGTGTCACTAGGTGCAGGGGAAGCAGTATTGTGTGTGGATAAATGAGATAAAACGAGTAATGAGGCGGGTGAGAAATTACCATTGCTTGTACTACCATTGCTTGTTCTTTGCTCGGACAATCGAAGATCGGTTCGGTTCTGGCTCAGTCACAGATATGTTGTTGTGCCCCTCTGAATGAGCTAGACCAAAAGGAAGATGATTAGTGACAAGATCAGGAGTGCAAAGAATTTGCTTTGAAGGACCTTGAGTAAATCCTTCTAAGAAGGGGAATTGGAGTTCATTGAACTTCACATTGTTGGAAATATAGATTCTACCAGACCTATCAAGGCACTTGTAGCCTTTATGATGAGGACTGAGACCTAAATTGACACACTGTGTGGTGTGATACTGAAACTTTGTAGTCTGGAAAGGTATAAGATAGGGATACACAGCACAGCCAAAGACTTTAAAGATAGAATAATCAGGTTTCTTTCCAAACAGGCATTCATGAGGAGACTTCAGGTGCAACACAGGAGTTGGGAGGCAGTTAATGATAGATACAGAGGCCTGGAAGCTATGCCACCAGAAACTGAGTGGCATAGATGCTTGAGCTAACAAAGTGAGACCTAATTCTGTGATATGTCGATGCTTTCTCTCTGCTCTTCCATTTTGAGCATGATCATGAGGACAAGGATGTCTAAACACTATGCCATGTTGTTTGAGAAAAGGTTCAAGAGTCCTATATTCACCCCCCGCCGACCGAATGCACTTTATGGTGGTGTGAAACGAGTTTCTACAAGAGTTTTAAACTCGTGTGAATATATGGAAGACCTCGATTTTAGCTTTTAAAGGAAAGATCCATGTGAATCTAGTATGATCATCTATGAAATGTATGTAATAAGTGTATCCTTCAGTAGATTTAACTGGGGCAGGCCCCCATACATCAGTGTGAACCAGATCAAGTAAAGCAGTAGCATGAGAAGCAGAAGGTAAATGAGACAAAGCATGAGATTTGCCAAATTGGCAGGCAGAACAGAAAGTAAGTTTTTCATTAACAGTAGCATTACAATCATTCAGGACTTGACTCAAGATTCTACTAGAAGGGTGGCCAACCCTCCTATGCCAAACATTAGGATCTTTATTAGGATCAAGGACATCTATGGACTTGCTATTGCTAGACCCGGAGGATCGAGGAAGCTTGGAGTGAAGGGAGGTCTTGATTGATTCATTATCCGGTGGCACTATCGATACGGACCATCCTTGAGTTGTCCCTTGAGCATTGGTTTCTTTGTTACCTTGTCCTTAACAAAACAATGATTGTCAGAAAATTCAGCAAAGACATGGTTATCAGATACAAGTTTGGAAAGACGAGTAAATTTCTAGTTATTTGTGGAACATGAAGAACGGTATTAAGGAATAAAGGACCGACGCAAGTGTGTGTAGGACGGTGTTACCAGTGTGCTCAATGTGCAAGTGTTCACCATTTCCTACAGTTAGTGTATCAGTGCCATGGTAAACAATACTATGATTCAAATTACCCAAGTCGAAGTAACATGGTTGGTGGCCCCACTATCCGGATACCAAGCATGATCTGCTACTGAACTGGGAGTAGCCATGTAAGCTGATGGTGAACTGGATCTTGGTGAAGCATTTATCTTAGCAGGTTGAAAATCTGTCTCAAACCTGTGCCAACAGATGGCCACAGTGTGCCCATTCTTCCCACAGAGTTGACATTGAACCTTAGGACCTCCAGATCCAGAATTTCTTCCACCATTATTACCATTTCCACCATGTCTTCCTCCTCTATTCCTTCCACCTCTCGGTATTTCCACCTCTCGCCCCGTAATTCGGATTTGAGCCTCCTTGCCTAGTAACGAGTCTATTTGAAGCGATATTCCCACCGTAACTAGCAACATGAGTCCGGGATTCATAGCACCGCCATGAGTGAAGGATTGAACCGAGCCAACGGTCTTTCATGGGTGACAAGTTGAGACTGAACCTCTTGCCATGACAAGGAACCAATTCTAGCTGTGAGGTTTACAATAACAGCTTCATAGTCTTTATCTAACCCTCCTAATGTAGCTAGTATCAGCTCAGACTTGGAAATGGGGTATCCGGCAGCTGTTAGACTGTCACTATATGATTTCATAGTGGCTAGGTAATCTGCCATTGATCTAGACCCTTTTTCAGCTCTAGTAAGAGCACTCTTGTACTCCAGCATTCGTGACTCGGACTGATTGTTGAATAGTATCTCTAGTGTGGACCAGATTTCATGGGAGGCGGAACAACCAACCACCTCCACCAAAGCTTGTTCAGTCATTGAACCAAGCAAAAATCTCATAACCAACTGTAGAATCTACTAGCCTGTCAATTCTAGGGGATGTGTAACTGTCTTTAGGACAAGCTTTGTTTAAATCTGTGAAGTCCACGCACATTCTCCAACTGCCATCTGGTTTCTTGACTAACACTGGGTTCGCTAGCCATTCTGGGTAGATAACTTCTTTAATCATGTTGGCCTGCAACAGTTTTTCCACTTCTGTTGGACAGCCTGTATCCTTTCTGGGGCAAATGATCTCTTCTTTTGTTTCACTGGTCTCCTGGTTGGGTCGATGTTGAGCTTATGGACCGCCAACTCTGTTGACAATCCAGGCATATCACTTGCTTTCCATGCAAACACATCTTGATAATCTTTCAAAATGTTGATCAACATCTGCTTCAGTTCAGCCGGTATCCAAGACCCTATGCTGATTGTGGATTCGGGGTCCAGTTCATTTAGCATTATTGATTCCACTGGATCGTTTGACTGCCAACTTTTTTCTTCATCTGGAACCAGGTCTTCCATTGTCACCTGCTGCACTTTCATTTTTCCACTGATTGTGGCTGTGTAGCAATTTTTGCAGCATCTACGTCCCCTTTAATAGTAGCTTCTCCATCGAAAGTTGGGAATTTCATGCTGTTGTGGGCGGTGTGATACTACGCCCTCGGATCAATTAATCTTTGGTCTTCCAAGAATTACATTATATGCGGAGAGCCTTTACCACCACATAATTCACCATCGAGTCTGCTCTGTTGCCCTTTGCCAAAAGTTGTCAATAATTTTAACATACCCACGGGATGTATGGGTGGTCCGGTAAATCCGAAAAGAGGAGTTGATACGGGAGTCAACTCCGAATGCGAGAGTTTCATCGCTTGGAACGCGCTATGATACAACACGTTCTTCGCGCCGTGTCTACGCGTCTACGATCCTTCGACCGATTTTTCGAATAACCGCTTATTACCGGTCCTTCGTTACTCACGACGGGCCGGTAGGGCATCTCTAGGACCGTGCGAACGGTTCCCATAATTTTCTCGCTTTTTCGCTTCCCGGTGCTTTTACGTGCGCCTTTTTATCTTCCCGAGCGACCTTGCTACCTTCTCCTGGTCCACCCACGATGGTATTCACAATATTAATTGGGGCATTTTCTCTATGCCCATCTGCATCTGGAGACGGATCTCTGTGTCTCCTCTGGTTGTACCTGTCATGACTGTTATTCTGTTTTTTGAACTCTCTCCTTCCTCTGGGATTGTCTCCCTGCGCTCGATCGATGCACTCATCGATTTTTCCTTCCATTCTTCTTTGCGTCGTCGATATCTCGATCGGATCCCCCTTTGCTCGAGAGTCATGTCCAATGTCTTTATGGTATTTGCACCACCTGGTGTGGTCTCTTTTCTCCCTTGGACCTCTTAACGGAGGGGAGTCTTAGCAATTCATTTCTTCTCCATAATTGCCGACACTTGATCACGAGATGCGTTCGGAGGAATAAGGTCTCGTCCCTGCAAAGCACCTTTTTCCCCTAATCTTTCAGAGATAGGAGCGGTTACCCTATCCCAGACATATTTTCTTTTTTTTTTGTCATTTCTATCCTCAGCTTTTCCTTTCTTAGCATCCCTATGGGATTCTTCTCTCTTGGCTCTGTTAGCCTCTTCGCCCTGACAATGTCTGTATGCTATTTCCAGACATTCTTCCATTGTGTTCGGATCTTTGCTGCTCAGCTTCGCATGTAATCGCCCTTCTCTAAGTCCTGCTATGAAGGATGCTACCAAGAACTTATCATCCAGATCTGCTATCTGGGACGATTCTCCATTGAATCTCTTGATGAATTGTAATACTGTTTCATCACTTTTTTGCCTAACTGTCAGCAAATAAGTCCGGTTTCTCTGGAAAGGTCTTGCTGCGATGAATGCATGCATGAACTTTACGGTCGAGTGGGGAAATCCGGTATAGATGCGGGGTTCAACTTGTTGAACCAATCTCTTGCCTTTCTGTTAGAAGAGTTGCAAATGCCACCGCATTTCATCTCTTACGGAGCGTTATACAAATTCATGTGTTGAATGTCTTGATGCATATGGTCATATGGATCCTTAGTTCCATCATATGCCTGAATTTTTGGAATTTTGAATCCTGAAGGACATGGGAACGCATCGATGTCCTCGGTGAAAGGAGACACCAGTCTGAATTCATCTTGCTTGGGTTTAAGTATGGCATCTAATTCTTCTCTGGCGTTATCACCACCTGGGTGAGTAACTACCACTTGTATGCTTGATTATGCATCTTGCTTCTCTTTTTTAGCAGTTTGAAGCGGGTATGTGCTTCAGAAAGATCATTATCTTGATTCCTTGCTTTCAAAACTGACTCGAATATGGCTTTTATCTCCTCACCTTTGAGATTCGCCAGGTTTTCGACCAACATTTGTTTAATCGCATCTGGATTACTGGTATGTCCTTCTTCCATAACTCTTTTCCCGGTTTCTTGGTCATTCCGACCTGGGCTTTTGTCTCCGATCTGATTCTTTTCTTTCTCTTGTTGGTTTTGTTGTTTCTTTGAATTTCCTTGGTTTCTTGTTGTTTTTTCTGTGTTGATCACTCACTAACTAGAATATGGCCCTCCTTCTAGCGCCAAATGATGTTGTATGAATATTATAAACGGGTAATCGGGTAATTCTAATTAGGAAAATAAGATAAGAACACGAATGTTTGGGTATGATTTGGGTGAACTTTTGAGAGAAATTTGCCTACGTATCCAATTTAAATGATAAAGCGGAATCAAGTCCCCCTCGTAGTTCAGGGCATCCCTTATATAGTTGTAGATCGTGATTCCCTTCCTTGTGTGATGGGAAGTTATCAACGGTTATTTCCGCACGTTGCTGATCGTGGGGCTTACCCATATCTATATGTGGTTGAACTGATGTTGACCCGGTCTCCGCTGCATTCAGCCAAGCATTCTGTCCAGAAACGGTTCTGGTCAGGACACGGTGGAGTCCTGCTCCACCTGCTATTCTGTCCAGCGTCTTGGTCTGGTCAGCATTTTGTGGTCGGGCTTGGCTGGCTCGTTTATCTCTATTATCAAGCTTTGGGCCTGGCCCAATTACAAATAATCCGACCCACTGGGCCCATATATCATCACCGAGCTAACTAACTCTGATTTACCCTAACTGGCTTAGAAAACGCGTCCTTTAAGGCAGTTAACATCCTGAGGGCCTCGCCACAGCGTGGGCTAGGCTCGCTGCGGCCTGCCTCCTTGGACTTTTTTGGCTCTTTCCTTGGCCTAATCTTTTTCATGTTCAGCTCGAATTCCCTTTCTCAACGCTTGCACTTATCGTAATATGACAATTAAGCAAACCGAAGGAGATGTAATACCAATTTATGGGATAAATAACATAAATACCGATATTGTTCGAACTAGCTACAAGCCAATAAAATTTGCAATTAACTCAAATGAAACACAATTTGTAGTCA
This sequence comes from Gentiana straminea, assembly GCA_036785695.1. Taxonomy (NCBI): domain Eukaryota; kingdom Viridiplantae; phylum Streptophyta; class Magnoliopsida; order Gentianales; family Gentianaceae; genus Gentiana; species Gentiana straminea. The sequence continues at coordinate 5,547,223 of JAVUPR010000385.1, read as the reverse complement.
ATTTAATTTAATCCAATTAAGCGCATATACGATGAGTAATATTAATGGTGAAAATAGTATAAAGTTAGACTTTCATCAATTATTTGATTGGTTCTGAATACAAAGCAAAGTGTTATAGATATTCTTTCCTATCTTATGTATTAATTGTTCGAGAACTGTAGCTATCAGGGTCAAAATTATACTAACACTTTATGTCATTCTTTTGATGTCACTGTGTACAACATTATTCTTTTGATATTTATTTAAAAATAAAGAAGAATTGAAAAGAGGTAGACAAACTTAATAACTTGAGGTGTATTTTGTCAGAAACCTTATCAGTGAGCACAGATACTGTTGGGGGGTTTGGAAGTGGCCTTACTTAAATGCACGAAACCAACAATATATGGAGTTTAGCAAATGTTACTATATATATATATATATCACACAGCTACCATGCAATATTTTGAATGTACAGTTAAAGAGCAGTGATGGGCTGCAATTCTTTCACTTTCTGCCCATACTTCCCATCTATATATCTCTTGCAAGCATATAATTTTATCACATATAACCTATAATCTTGTGGTAGCTTTGTTTGTTTCTCTTTGTTGTCTTTTGTTTTCTAAGTGTTCCTAGTGTAGTCCGGGGCCGGTAGTACGTACGTCCGGCAATTCGTCTGGCTTTGTGTTTGTACTCATGAACTAGCTAGAGAGTTTGTACATATATCCATCCATGGCTTCTTCACAAGACTATGAACCAACCTCGTCTCACGGCGGCTACATGAGTGATCTCAGCCTGACATTGCATTTCCACCATCAAGCCCTAATATTCGGCATCTCTATTCTATTAATCGTCGCCCTCGTTCTCATCGTTATCTGCTTCTTTAACTTTGCTCGTCACATACTTTCAATTACCACCGTAAGTACTACTATTGCTGCTGCACAAGGAGGAGGAGTTGAGGCAGTAGGAGGAGGGGCGACTCGAAATAAGGGACTGGATGAAGCCTCCATCAATAGCCTGCCCGTGTACTTGCACAGCTCTTTGGCGCCGTTTTCAGAAGAGGATGGTAATGGTAATGGTATTATTAATATTAGAGAGAATGAGTGTGCTATATGTTTGGGGCCATTTGAAGGGAATGAGTTCATTAAGGTCATTCCCACATGTCTCCATGCCTACCATTCTCCATGTGTTGAGAAATGGCTGAAAACTCAAGCCATTTGCCCTCTTTGCAGAGCTACTCTTCCTTCTCTTCATCATCAACACCTCTCTACATGAACAACCAACAAAATGTTAAGCCAAAGTTTATGGTATTAATGTACATGCAGTGTCGGTCCCAGAATTTTTTTTCAATAGGACATCGGAGTAAATTCGAAGATTCAGTGGGGACATTAGTAATGTTTTTACATTTTCTAGCAATGAAACTATATTGTTTTAATACATTTTTTTATTCAAATCTGGGTGGGAGCACTATTCTCCGCTCTACCCATGATGTACATAAATTGAATATGTAATTCAGAATAATTATCCGAATGTATTAGGTCAAAATAATAGTTTGCAAACTCTCATCTACAACTAGTATATACGTAATGATATTCATTTCAAGTAATGACGAAACAATGTACATGAAATCTAATCAATAAATATTTAACGAAATGATAAAAAAGAAAAAAAAATTAGAGGAGAGAATGTAAAATCTCTCACCTATTTATAAAGGTATTTTCATTCTTTCAGAATTCTTTTCTTTTTTCCTTCTTTTTATTTTAGTTTTTCTTTGGCTCAAAGTCACCTTATAACCAGTTTAGGCTTAGAAAAGTCTATAAAATACTTCCGGAAACCCTAGACTTCATAAGTTTAGCAATCTCGAGTTTCCAGGAAATAAGTGGGCCAATGTCCTGAGCACTTTCTCGGGAAAGCGCACCAGTCAACCTTATATGGTTTGACCGTTCTGGATTCATTTTGCATGTCAGAGTGGTGAAATCGAAGCAGTGTTGGTTCCAGAACCCGTTTCAAGCTTCGATTCATCTTTCAAATGTAAGATTATTGTCGTTTCTCATTTAATTTATAGTCTTGATAATTTGTGGTTGGAGATTCGTGGTATTCATGTTAGATTGTTCTTTTGTTCGTAGATTCGCGTAGATACGAAGGATAATCGTAGTTTGTTCGTTGCTTCGGTTCGTTTAAGAGGTAAGAGGTTCTTTTTATCAAAAGGTTTCGGTTTTGATTTAAAGTGTACGCTTTAAACTTGTTTTACTACCGCTTTCCAAGTTTTGCACGTAATTCGTTAGTTTAAGATCTAGTTTGACAACGGATGATGTATTCGATAGTTGTTGTTGTTGAAAGGCCACGTAATCCCCCGATCCCGAATTTATCTAAAAGTTATGTGCCGAACGTTCCATTTCGGGATAATGATTCGGGTAAAATAGTAATTGGGTATATTTAAAATCAAAATTGTAACATCCCGAATTTCCTAAAATAGTATTATTTAACCTAATTATTTGATTAAAAAAAGGGATTAATTAAATGTTTTGGAAATTAATGATAGAAAATAAAGGGATTTAGTCATTTAATTAATGGATTTAATTGATGGCTATTTAAGGAAAATAATCTCAATATTTCCCTTATAACTACACCAGCACTTTTCAGAAAAAAAAAAAAAAAGAGAACAACGCTCTCACACAGAAAAACAGACGCAGTCATGTGGCTAATCCGTCAAGATTTTGAGCAAGCGGTAGTAGAAGAAATCGATCACTGGGAGAAGACGATCGTTTCCATATTCTTCGTTTTCTAAACAATAAGTTATTGTTTTAGCTCTAAAATCGTAATCTTAATCGTTCTTGATAAGGGTTCGAGCTTTGACTCTGTGAATGGTTGTTTTAATAGTAGAGTAACGTTTAAATATCGTAGTTTGGTTGTAGGTTTTGTGAGAATCGAAGGATTCAAGCTTTGCTTCAGTTTTGAGATCGGTTTTACTCGCAGTTAAGGTAAGAGGCCCTTCCTAATGAATAATTATAGTTTTATAATGTTTTTGTTAAGTTTTGGTATATGTTGGTGGCCGGTTAGACATCATGTTTATGTGTAGCTGCTGTCTATGTTAAGCTATGGTATGTTTAGAACAGGTTTCACTGTTGTTTTTCTGAGTTTTTTTATGCTAAACGAGTTTGGTTTGGAGTGGAAATCGTTTAAGAGTAGAAAAGCATGTTTTAGGGAGTTGCAGGTGGAATGCGTACGCATTGGCTAGCAATGCGCACACATTGCTGTTTCAGAATGGTCTCTTTTGTTCCCAGCAGGTGCAATGCGCACGCATTGCTGATACATGATGGACATATTTACTTTCAGCAGGTGGAATGCGCACGCATGCAAAGGAATGCGCACACATTCAGCCCAGTTTTGGGGAAAATGTGGTTTTAAGCCACGAGATGAGTTTTAAATGTTAATTCTTGATCTAATATCACTAAATGAAAATGAACAAGCCTCGATTGAGTTTCTGATGCATTCAGTTCCGGCACCGAATGTACTCTTCCAAAGAGTTGAAGTTCGGGACCGTCGGAAGAGCATGAAAGGCTTGTGCTTTGATGAATTAGTATTCATCAATGTCTGTGTATTTGCTAGGCCTTGTCCGTGTCTAGTGGTTTAAGTAAGAGAGTGGTAGATGTGAGGGAGCTTACTTGAAAATACTTAGGTGGCTAGCTAACAACAATTAATAAATTACATACTTGTGTAGTAAAAAGATTAAACGCCATGCTATTCTTGGTAAGGAACCGATTCATATCGGCGACGTGATACGTTCATAAAGGTTAACAACGCTACTGGCTCAAAAGGCTGAAGGGTAGTGGAGGAAATTCATCGAACGTATACGCATACCGGAGCTATCAGGTGCTATTCACCGTTAGTTAGCAAGTATATCTACATGCTAATACACACCATGCGTAGTGCCCTTGAGTGATAACGTAACCAAGATAAGTTAAGCTAGATACCTATAGTAACGACATGTTGATGGACATGAAGTGAACCATAGATTGAGTCGGTCTCATTTTGGTAACTTAATAATTCTAATAATAACATTTTCATTGTAACGCTTGATTATTCTTCAGCTTTTCACTCTTGCTAAGTACTTATGTACTTACCTCCTTTGCATGTTTGTTTTATGCATTGTGGGGTGAGAAGACAAACATGTGGATCATGAGCACGATGAGGAGTTTGAGGATGACGTTTGACGTTGATGATGCCATGTTGATGCTTTCTTGTTATTTCTTTTCGATAGACTTGTACTAGACTAAGTTGTATTTATTTTCAAACCGTTGTGCTTTCCTTTAGACTCTTTGTAAGACAAGTTTGTAGCTTTTGAAAATTCATACTTTGTAAGGATCCGTTGTTGTAAGTCACCTCTTTCTATCTTTAGAATGATTGTATCTATTCTTAGTAGCATTTATGTTTTTACCCGAGTCTTTTTAGCTTCCGTTTGCTTTTATTTGATACGACGACGTAGATGCTTGCGTATAATATTAGATTTATTTAATGCTATACGTCCGAACGTTCTCTTCCGGATAAGGGCTCGGTATCCGGGAGCGGGATGTTACAAATATAATTAAATAATTTTCAAAAAGACAATTAAAACCATTATACATATAGAAATAAGTCATGAAAATATTTGAATTTTGTATTATCCATATTTAAAGATTTAGCATAACCTTCCTTCAAAAAAAAAAAGATTTATCATAACCGTGAAAAGCTTCAATATATATACGTACTAGTGGTTGTGTGAGCCGTGCAAGGCACGACATGCCCCTTCCAATAAAGTCGCACTTTAAATTGCAAAGTTTGCAAAATATCAAGTTTTTTTTGATTCGTTTGATCCAACGCAAAGCAAAATTTGTTCGAAACATCATGCAATACATTACGTGAATATCATGCTTATAGAATACGTTATGATCTTGGATGTGCTATGAACATCTCTTCAGTGATATCATGGTTCATAAAGCATTCTTTTAGTGATTCTTAGTACTTCAGAAGAAATTTAAAATATAATTCCACCACAAAGAAACCAAAACCTAGCTATTTGTTATTTGAAAATAGATTCTCACCGAAAGCGGCGGGTTTCCTTGCCCAAATTTTTGAACTCTGCAATCTGCACGATTAAATGTGAAAAGCAAAGGAAAAAAATGAACAAGATAATTGGAAATTTTTTACAAGTTTGGGCCTGTTTGTTTACCTAAATAAATTCTTAAAAATTTAAGTGACGGTTAGAATTAGTGGTGTTTGATAAATTTATTTACTACTACTTAATTAAATAAGTACCACTTAATTTTACATGGAAAAAAGAATAAAATTTTCAGCGCTTACCACTTCACTTATCGCTGAAAAACAAATGCGTCGGCAGTTCCTCCTTTCACGCTAACGTGCACACTATTTTTCTCAATCATCCACGCAGATCGATCTTTTATGTAGTATATAGTATTTATTTGCTTTATATAATTATTTTGTATGTTTGTGTTTATAGTTCTTTGATCATATCAAAAAAGTTTATACACTTTCAATCAAGTGATGTTATTAATTGCTTTAATCAATGTGGTATTTTTGTTATTTCTTATCGATTTAATTTATGTTAAAAATTGAAATGACCTATACATTTTTCTTTTTAATTCACAAAGTATTAACGAAGTATAAATACATACAAAGAAAAAATAGTAGCATAAAACTTACGTGTGAAGTATTATATCATTAAAAATGTAGCATATAGCATATTTGTATTTATAACAACAACGTGTTTGTATAAAATTGTAAAAACAAATGTAGCATATTTGTATTTATAACAACAATGTGTATGTATAAAATTGTAAAAACAAATTATTTTTAGTTTTGATTTTTTGTGTTATCAAACGATTTAAGCACTTAAATTATTCAGTTACTTAATATATTCAGATTTCAGACTTTAGACGTCAGACTTTCAGTTTTAACAAACGACCCCAACATACCTTGTTCCCTTGTGTTTCTGGATAAGATACATTTTCAAGGATTTGTTGCAATTCGTTGAAATTAAATCCAAAATTGAGAATTGCTAAACATATCCAATCATCAATATATTATACATTAGTTGTGATGCTAATATATATATATACACAACCTGAATCATTAAACATAAACAAAAACATGAGTCAGTGGAGTTTAAAATTGTATACACACCTAGAATATCTTCACCCTTAGATTAAACTCCCTTCGAACATAAACCTGCAAAACACCATAAAATTTGTGATACCTGTGAACCCCCAAAATCACATCTTTACGTCAAGATCACAGCTTTCCAAACTGTGACCCCAAACGCACCAAACCAAACTAAATGAACAAAAAAACCCAAGATCCAAACCCGAAAAGAGACGACGGAATCTCCATTCTCATCAGAACCGTTGAATCTTACCAGCACTCACAACCGGGTTAGCCTTTGCAATAGCTTCCCGTCCTTGACTCTTGAAATCAAATGTACAAGCATGTTGTTCTGGACTTCTGTGTACCTATGGACGCCACAAAAGGTACAGCCGCACCTACAATTAAATCCCAACACCCCAACCTTCTTTTTGCAGCTAAAACACCGATTATATGTCGTCCATCTTCTGCCCTCAGATCCTCCCATTTATCCTTTAAAAAACAAAATTTTATAGGAAAAAAGGGAGAATTCGGTTGGGTTTTGAAGGATAGGAGGAAAAGTGGAGAGATTGTTAATCAATAAAATAGATTTATTGTGAAGAGTAGTAAGAAAATTGTTTTTTGTTGGACCCAAAAGTCTCGAAAATGTTTACATAAGGAGCAGGGAAGACTTTCTTGGATGCTTGGAAATCTGAAGATCAAAAGGGTGTATTCGATCTTCTAGATCTTGCAAACGGCCGTAAAGGTATGACAACTAATATATATTTGGATCTTTCTGAATAATAGTATATAAACTAAAAATAGAAATAAAAAAATAAAAAAAAGCAGTTGAATACGTGGCAGGAGGGGGAGGGGGTGGGGGACCTTTCCTCTGATTTTAGAAAAGGGGACGTGGACGATTGTTGGAGTTTTTTGCTCTGACAATGAATAAGTAGGTAGATAACATAAATCTAAGGAAATTGCAAAACTAAAAATTCTTTTAAAAAATATTATATATCGTGAAAATATTTTGAATACGTCTATTTTTTTAGGTAAAAAAAATAAACAAGCGAAATAAGAAGCATCTTGGTTTTTCTCTCCCTCTTAGTGAGAGTTCTCCCCCTTCTCTCTTGAAGCCCTTCCACCCTCTCGGTTCTCCCCTAGCCTTCTTGGCTATGTATCTCCTCATCCATGGACAAAGAAGAACTAAACCAGCTCCTTTCAACCCTCAAACTACATGAAATAACACCAAGCTCTATCAACATAACCAAAAAAGACATCTCAGAAGGTATCAACAAAAACAATAACAGTCTTTTAGGCAAATTTTTGTGCAACAAAGAAGTTCATGTGAAGAACATAAGAGCAGCAATGGAAAAATCATGGTCTACTACCAAATTCAAGATTAGGAAATTAGGTACAAATTTCTATCAATTTCAGTTTGATGATGCTGACGAAGAGAGCAAAGTTCTATTGGAAGGACCATGGTGTTTTGACAACAACCTCCTTGTCCTCAAACAATAGAATCCTCTTCTTACCAGCTCAAGTTCAACCTTCCTGGAAACCCCCTTCTGGATCAATGTTTATGGCCTGCCAATACATCTTCATACTGAGGAGGTGGGGAAGAAAATTGCCCAAGATCTCAAGGATTGCTCCTTCTTTCAGCTAAGAGAAGATTTCAATACCAACCTGCCATTTTTCAGATTCAGAGCCTCCTTACAAATTGATAAACCCCTCTCACAGCTTCTCTCTATCTCCATTGAAAATGACCATCTCCAAGAACCCACCCTTGAAATTTTTAAGTATGAAAGACTTCCTTCTTTTTGCTTTTTCTGTGGACTGATTGGACACACAGCTAAGAATTGCCCCCAAACCACTGAAGAATTCACCCAAGAAGATGAGAAAAAGTTCTGTTACGGTACCCGGCTAAATGCTTCCAAGCATTCTAAATTGGTCCAAGAATTCAGACTCCTTGACATGGATATTCAAGCATCCAAACCTCCAACCTCTTGTCCAGATGCTCAGCAAACTATTCAAAAAAGTTCAAACTCGGCGCGTCCCCCCACCAGTCAACCTGCACAACAAATAGGAGTCAAAAAGTCAACCTCTGATGAAAATAAAAGCCAAAATCACCTTTTTCTCTCTGACTCTGTCAGCATTCGACATCCAACCACAACCTTAACCCAAGACAACACAAAAAGCAAAAGCTTAACTCTGGCCATATCAGATCCTAAAAGTCAAGTCACTATCCATCCTAAAAAATCATCTACCCAAAAGTCTCTTGCACCAAAACAAGCCTCCAAATCTTCAAAGACCCTACTCCTTGAAAACAACACAGACAACCTTTTTTACGAAAACCTTGGCATCTTTTCTGAACCTTGTATGCACCCAACCCAAGAAAGCAAAAAAGACAAACTTTCTCCTACAACCGAAGCTAACACCCACCCATCAATATCAAAATCTTCCACACCCATCCCAAAGCACTCTCTTGTCTTGTCCTCTGAATTTCCTATCCCCTCTAGACTTGTTTCTCCTTCTCCTAACATCACCAACCAGTCAAACGAAGACCAACGACCTAACCCCCTCACCACCCATCTGTACTCCCAACTCACTACCCTTCATCCACCTTCCTCTGTTGATCCTGAGATAACCCTCCATCAAATACATCTCCACCATGATATCCCAAACTTTCCTCCCTCGCTTGTTACAAATGCCATATCTCAAACCATTGACTTCTCTATTCCTGCTCCTCATCAAATTCAGCCCCAGCCCCACTCCATACCATCTCCCCTCACTATCACCAGATCAACCTTCAAAAGGCAGAAGCAAGGAAAACCAAGATCAGATAGAACAATGCCCTTTTCTGATCTGACAAATCTTGAGCAAAGTTATGGAAAAAGGAAAATACCAGAGAATAGCAACTGTGATGATGCCAGGAAAAAAATAAAACTTTCTGATGAACCTATTCCGGCGGAGGCTGCAATGCAGCCCCACCCAACCCAATGAATTGTTAGTAATATCATCCGCAACGGAAGCGATTTAAGGATCTAGATCTATAAATTACACGTAATAAAATAACTAGATCTATATCTACAAGGGGGTTGTAGATCATACCTCTTGGATCTCAAAATCCAAGTAGAAGAACCGCAATACGAAGAACGTAAGAAAGTATGAAGAGCACCACGATCTTCCGCACGTGTGATCCAAGCAACTCCCGGTGGAAGGAAATCCTCGTCTCGAATCCTTCCGATATGCTACCCGGAAAACCTCCAAGATTTTCCTCATTTTCCCCTTTGGCCGAATTTTATTCTTCTCCTCTCTAAGAGGTGAAGTCGAAATTATGTAGTGTGTTGTAGGCTTGGGAGAACTCTCTTTATATAGGAGAGTAATCATTGTCCTCCAAGGATTTTATTTTGCAAATAAATAAATCCAATAAATAAAAGATAATCCCATAATATTCTAGAACAAATCTAGAATAATCTTTATCTTTATTTATTACCATAAATATTTATCTAATAAATATTTTGTGCACATGTCTTATTAATACACAAGAAAACTAGTTTCTTGTCCATAATACACCTTTGGCCGAAAATTTACTCCTTGTGACCTAGTCACAATAATTTTCGGCCATACATAGGTGACCTCCTATCAAGGTTATTATGTCCTACCCCACTTGAATATCAAGCTATAGGAATCATTAAAATCTAAGCTTAACCTCACACCCTCTGCAGATAGCACTTTTATTCTCTCAGAATGGTTAAGTCTTTGACCCGTTCCTTACAGCTTAGTTGTCCCTTTTGAACCATAATCTTGGGATCTCTAGTCTACATGGCTGGGTTGCCACTACAAGAAAACATGCGTAATAGGCTTCAGTCCCATTCCGGCTGTCAAGATTGACATCTGATCTCTAGCTAAACATTTTGTAAGCGGATCCGTAAGATTCTCCTCCGATCTTACACAATCGATGGAAACCACACCATTAGAGATCAATTATTTAATGGTATTGTGTCTACAACGTAAGTGTCGAGACTTACCATTATACACACTACTCTGTGCCCTTCCTATAGCCGACTGACTATCGCAGTGTATGCTGATAGCCACCACAGGTTTCGGCCAACATGGAATATCCTCTAGGAAATTCTTGAGCCATTCAGCTTCTTCTCCAGCCTTATCCAATGCTATAAACTCAGCTTCCATCGTGGAGCGAGCTATGCTCGTTTCTCTTGTAGACTTCCAGGACACAGCGGCACCACCAATCATGAATAAGTATCCACTGGTGGACTTCGAATCATTTGTATCTGATATCCAGTTGACATCAAAGTATCCTTCTAATACTGCTGAATATCTCATATATCGTAATCCCAGACTCATAGTATACTTCATGTACCTCAACAACCTATTCAAGGTTTTCCAATGGTTATGATCTGGATTACTCGTGAACCTACCCAGTTTATTCACTGCACATGCTAAGTCTGGTTGTGTACTGTTGGTTATGTACATCAGACTACCAATCACTTGAGATTATCTCAATTGATCCACAGGTTCACCTCTAATCTTGACTAAGTGCATACTTAGGTCAAGTGGAGTGCTCACATCTGCAACTCCCAGGTCCTTCATATCTAAGTTCCTTGTCCGTATCCTTTCCGTATTTGATACTCTCATGAGTACTTCTCATTATCAGCATGTCATAGACATACTATCTCATATGTGTGCTGCTAATGTAGACATATTTAACATAACACTGTCCAACTCGATATGCCATTGCTCTGGCTAATACTCGAGCCCACATAGAGACTTAACAAGTCTACACACCTTACCCTCTTGTCTTGGAACTATGAACCCCTCGGTTTGTTCCAAGTACACATATTCTTTTAACGCACCATAACCATCCATTGAAGGACTTCCAGGTTATAGACTCCAGCGATATCGATGAGAACCCTTATAAGTAATTCTCATAACTGGTGAGTAAAATGTCAAGGCCTTATTTCTATCGATACCCACGGGCTACCAACAACGCCTTACAATAAAGGACTTCCATTGAAGAACTTCCAGGTTATAGACTCCAGCGATATCGATAAGAAACCTTATAAGTAATTCTCATAATTGGTGAGTAAAAAGTCAAGGCCTTCTTTCTGTCGATACCCTCGGGCTACCAACAACGCCTTACAATAAATCCATCAAACTTTAACTTCTCATTGAAGATCCACTTGCACCTGAGTTGTTTATTTCCCAATGGAAAATCAACCAACTCCCAAGTGTGGTTTTGCATGATGGATTTCTCTATTTATAGCCTTTTTCCAGAAATGAGCTTCTGGAATTGACATTGCCTCAGCATATGTCCTAGATTCGTTTTCTACCATATAGACCAGAAAATCAGGACCAAAAGACTTGTAAGTCTTAGCCCGTAGTTCCTGAATTTGTCGAGGATCACACACTTCTTCAGACTCATGTGTCTGCTTACTCATGCTTGCTTACTCGATAATGACACAATCATGTACATCATAGATGTCGATTTTATGCACCAGAAGCCAATAGGCACTACACTCAAAGTATATCCGATGAATATACAATCAATAGTTTTAGGTCCTATCTCCACTTGCTTTGGTTTAGGTGCTTTTACCTTATCACATCATTACATCACCGTCACATCACTCATATTCACAGCCAGATATCCAACGTGCATGTTACCAAAAACAACCATTAATGGCACCACAAATCCTTCTAAACGGGTTTTTGATAATTCCGATGTTATCACCGGGTCAAATTAATCACACTTGCGGGCTTGAACTCCAAGAGCTTGAGTTTTTTTAACTCTAAATTACTCCCTCGGTTCCTATTTAACTGTCGCAGTTGCCAAAATACACATAATATAAGAAGAGTAGTTAATGCTTTGACTTAACATCAAAATGACAACAACACCTTTGAATATAATTAATGCAGTGTTGTTTTCTATCTCCCACCCCTTAATAAGTAAGGATAGATGTAGAAAAAAACAATAAGTAATGTTTTGAAAATGTAATTACGATAGATAAAAATGAATTTTTACTTTTGATAATTGCGACAGTTAAATAGGAACGGCGGGAGTATATAAATAGGGGTCTCAATTGATTTTTTATTAGAGGTAAATAAATTTTTTTTTTGAGGGTAGAGGTAAATAATTTTCGGGGCTCATGTGACTGTATTTTGATGTGAAATGACGAGTGAAACGATCAAAACCACACAGTTTAAATACAGAATGAAACTGTGTGGTTATATTGCTCCACATGTGTGGAGACACCACACAAGTATCTGACAAAGGCTATGTTGGTCGCAGTGGAGGACGGTTGTTGTTGATGTGTCAACAACAAAGAAAGTGGATGTTATTTTAGTGTAAACGTGATCTGATTCAGAAAAGGAGGCGAGTTTAATTGTCATTTGGAAAAGAAATTTTTTTGAAAGAAGACTATTGAAGAAGTTCAGAGTTGGAGCTTGAGAAGGATTTATAAATAAGAAATAAGGGTATTCGGTTGAAGATAAATATATATATGAAGATGAAAGAGATGAAAAGTTGTTGTTAAAGGTAGGGATCATCCTTTGATTAATTATGTTGGATTGGATTTGGATGTAGTTAAGAAAGTGTGGTTCGAGAATAGGTATGACAATTTTGTAATTGTAAGTGTTGTGGCGATAAAGCTTTTATCGTCTTATTGAAAAATGTAGTGCTAAGTGGTGTGGCGTCGCCCTAATTCAGGGTGTTGTGTTCAAGTAAACTGATTGTGATGCAACTCCACCATTTGAGGCCGAGTAGGTCCCTCCTGCACTAGCTTTTTCAAAACGATATCAGCAAGATCTATCTATGGCATTTCCTAGATACTATCTCCGTCCCAAAATATAAGTCATTTTAGACTTTTTCACACTTATTAAGAAAGTTAGTTAAATTTGTTATGTATAATTAATTTAGATTAAAAAGACTAAATGACCTTTTATTAGTATTAATGCAAAGTAATAAAAAGTGGTTGAGTATATAATAAATGAGGGGTAGAATGAGTAAAATGTAATAAATGATTTGTTGGTTTTCTAAATAAACTTACATTTTCAGACAAAATCAAAAAGCTAAAAAGACCTACATTTTGAGACGGAGGTAGTACTTTCTACCGAATATTAAATGTAAAGAATTAATTACAAACCATGAATTACATAAATAATAAACATTCCTAATTTGGATTATTCCAGTTTTATGACAAATCTAAGGGGAAATTCATAAATTCATAATATATCCATCTCTAGAACATTGAATATATAGGATTAATTCACAACACCTAAACATTCCATCATAAAATATCTTATCTTTTATCAACAAATCTTTATTTAAGATTGACTACTTAATATAAGCTCACTCTTATGATTATTTAAGATACACAACACTGATTTCGAGCTAGAATCATCGGGTTTGCGGTAAAGAGGTCTTTTTTTAATCAACAAGACATGTTTTAACCGTTAATTATTGCTTTATTAATCTATTTTCGAAGTTCTACATGAATTTGCTAGTTTATTAGAAATATATGTGTATATGCCGGGTATCCGTATGAGCAAAAGGCCAATCCGGAGCTCCGACCGGGTAGCGGCCACAAGGTCGCCATGCAAACGCGGGAACGGTTGTTCTCATAGGCGGATCCACACTATACATGTTAGTAATATCATCCGCAACGGAAGCGATTTAAGGATCTAGATCTATAATTTACACATAATAAAATAACTAGATCTACTCTACAAGGGGGTTGTAGAACATACATCTTGAATCTCAAAATCCAAGTAGAAGAACCGCAATAGGAGGAACAAAGGATGGTGTGAAGAGCACCACGATCTTCCGCACGTGTGATCCAAGCAACTCCCGGTGGAAGAAAATTCTCGCCTCGAATCCTCCCGATATGCTACACGGAAAACCTCCAAGATCTTCCTCTCTCACCCCTTGGCCGAATTTTCTTCTTCTTCTCTCTAAGAGATATAAGTCGAATTTTGTGTGTTGTTTTAGGCTTGGGAGAACTCTCTTTATATAGGAGAGTAATCCTTGTCCTCCAAGGATTTTATTTTACAAATAAATAAATCCAATAAATAAAAGATAATCCTAGAATATTCTAAAACAAATCTAGAATAATCGTTAACTTTATTTTTTATCATAAAATATTCATCTAATAAATATTTTGTGCACATGTCTTATTAATCCACAAGAAAACAATTTCTTGTTCCCTAAAACATGCTTGAGGCCGAAAATTAACCCTTGTGACCTAGTCACAATAATTTCGACCATACACACCAAATTGGGGCAAGATTATGAAAAATGTCTTTTTCACATATTTAATTATTTAGCCCAACTAATTTAATAGTCCACTAAACAATTAATTCACATATCGTTTTAATTAAATTCTAATAAGAACTAAATTAATATTATTAGGATTCGACGTCCGAGAATAGCTATGCTATATTGGAGGCACGTCGGAGACCATGGACTAATAATCAGCGGCTCCGATAAATTAAATAAATAATTATCTTACGAACAGAATAATTATATTCGATAAATAAATCACAGGAATATGCCACCATAATCCCGTGACTGCATTCCTCCGATTATGAGATTATATTTATCTCCTCACGAGAATGATAATAAGCGTCCATTGATATAATAATTACATATGGATTAATCCTCCATAGACTGTTCATTCTAAATCGGGAAGTTACCGTTAACCCTTTTTAGAACCTCTTATCCTTATTTACCATTAACCCCCTAGTGATCAATTAATTCATACAACTCACTGGTAGCTAATCGGTGTAATATGAACTCCATGGATCGATCGGTTTCTAGGATTAACAAATAAGGGAACTGTCTATCTACTTCCATAAATGGAAGGAATGGATTCCGTATCGTGATAACACATACTACTCACTCAATCCAAGCAATGCCAAGATGGGGTAATTCGGATCACATACTCGGTGTAATCCTTAACCGTCAAGTCAAACCTCATACCGATTCAAGCGGTTGGTGATCACCTCGGGATTAAGATATATCCATAAATATGATCATCGATTGATTTGATAAGAACTTCTCGATTACGGAATTATATCGTGAACTCTAATCAAATCGGTCCATTTTATATGATATATCTATCACATATAAATGCCCCACTAGGTTCTCTTAACCGAAAGTCCGGATAAGACAATCACACATATTGTGTCCTGGGCGCATTAATAGCACGTTAAATGAGAGACCTGATATTTCGATTAACTTCACTACGGGCTAATTGTATTTTAAGTACATCTTCACTAACTCTGTAATACCCTACTCCCGACCCCTAGGTCCACTGGGGTCATTCTAGGAGGGGTTGCGAAGCTCTCGCCGCGATTTCATTAACTAGACTATCTTTTCCAAAATAATCCAATAAATTTATAATTAAATTTACAAATGTACACTAATTGTTTCAATTATAAAATTACAACAAATGAAATACTACAATAATAGCATGTTTCAAAATCCAAGTCCATGTCATCGCTTTCGCCCTCATTACATCTTTTTCGAACAATAACCTGATTTTATTTATAGAAGAAAAACAAAACAAAACAAAACAAAAATACAAAGAAAACGAGTCGTCAGCAAAAACGCTGGTATGAGCATGTGCGAGAGTGTTCTATATTTTAAAAAAAATGATGTAACAATATATACATTTTCTAGAAAACTTGTTCGAGTATTTATGTAATAATATACTTGTTTAAAATTTAAATATCAAGTTCAAGTCGAGCAAGCTCATTCGAGATCCGTCAATTCATCAAGTTCCCTTACTAGACATCGATACAGCTGATACGATTGTCTCTACCTTATGACTCCCGTTTCACCACCTTATATCCACAACAAGTAATTTTTATAGTGAAGTCCGTCCTTCCGACACCCAATCTCCTGGGGCTTCCGGAGAGTCCACTTGCCTCGGATCCCACAACCGCGGTTACAGGCCCAATGCTCAGCTAACCCGACTGCGAAACCCTCGGCGGGCCCATCGAGCGAGAGCGAGAACGAGAACGAGCGAGAAACCATGCCGTCGGAGCGGGAACTAGCCATGCCGCCGAAGCGGGAAAGGTACAAGTACAATATACCATGCCGCGCGAAGCAGGAAGTACGGTACCATGCCACCGAGGTGGGACATGCAATGTCATTTGTACAAGATTTGTTTTATCACGTTATTATCACTAAGTCGAGAATGTTAATAAATCATTTTTAACAAGATACATCTTATTTATCTATATCAATAATATATTAAATTAAAATACTTCGAAAATACTTTAAAAAAACACACTTGACTTTTATAGAAAATAAAATTGAACTCACCGGGTATATGTGTTAATCAAATACGTCTATCCACAAACCTTCATTATAACAACCACGGCTCGGCTAGGCAGTTTCACATTCATCATCTTGTTGTATTAACTCCTTGTAATATATAACTTTATGATATTCAACTTAGTCTACAACATGCTTTTGCACTTTATTGGTGATGGAGGATGTGAAATACTTAATAAAATTGCATATAAAAATATGGAAGAAGACTTCGACATTTTTTTATTTATTTTCTTCTTCCACCTAAATAATACATGAGTATATATACACACAACTTTGCATATTAATGACATCTACTCCTCCAGACTAACTATTGACACTTATCATCCTCTATTTAGTACTCAATTAACTAGTCTAGCAGTTTCAAAAATATGAGTAACTCAAGGCTAAATTAATAATACTATTATTATCCTTTTCCATAACCTCAACATTTATATGACTCAATAATGCCACTTATTTGTATAGTAAAGGTCTACGTTATACAAGAAGTAGAATAAAAAATAAAAAATAAAAAAATAAAAAAAAACCATTACAACAATCATTTAAATGGTATAAGAAAGAAATTTCTTAGAATACTGGTAACGTCTAATTCTCACTTTAATTCCTAATAAATCAACCTTGAAAGGTATTTAAGGCAACAATTAAGTTATAGTTTTAACCATGCAAATAAAAGCTAATTAACATGTACTATTTCCTCACGTGAATTTTATCACTTAAGTAGAACATATTATTACCACTAAAACATTTATAACCACGTAGTATCAAAATAAATAAGTAATAAACAACAACAAACACCAATAATAATAAGATCACTTTTATTATAAAATAATTAGATCACAACAAAATCATTTCTACGTTGAAAATCTTCCAAGTTTTTGCACCTTAATCAATAATATGAAAATGACATATATCAATAGATCTTAAAAATTAAAATTTAAAATATATATATATATATATATATATATATATATATATATATATATATATATATATATATATACTATTTATTTTGAAATGTCTATAAAATCCTTTATAAATCAATATGGCGGAAATCGGGGCGTTACAAACTCAATCCTCCCGTGTATATCCCATACACTGAGTTAAGTGATTACATAAACGATATACTTTAGGGTTTTCTGTAGTGTAAATACTATTGTCACATCGGTGAATATGAGAATAATAAATATGAATAATAATATCATTTCATTTATTAAATAAAACAATTACAAAATTGTCTTTCGGGCATTACACCTAACATGAATATCCTTTGTTGGAACTGCAGGGGATTGGGCAACCCCACCGCAGTTCCTTGCCTAAAAGCCCTGAATAAAAACTCCTCTCCCTTCCTCCTCTTTCTTTCTGAAACTAAGCTATCATCTTTTGAAATGAACTCTGTTAGACTCAAACTAGGGTTTTCCTCTGGTTATCATGTTAGCTCTGATGACACCAGGGGAGGGCTCTCATTGCTTTGGAATGGCACCACTTCCGTAAGTATTCTCAGCTCTTCTTTAGGCCATATTGACTGTTTGGCTACCTTTGAACAAGCAACATTCCGTTTTACTGGCTTTTATGGAAGCCCCTATAGAGAATTAAGATTAGAATCCTGGACCTTATTAAGAAGACTGCATTCTGTTGGGAACTACCCCTGGCTTTGTGCAGGGGATTTCAATGAAATTTTGCATGCTACTGAAAAATCTGGGCCTTCCATTAGACCCAGATATCTGATGGACAACTTCAGAAGTGCCATTCAAGACTGTGGACTGACTGATTTGGGTTACTCTAGTCCTCCCTTCACTTGGACCAATGGAAGACCTTCAAAACCTATTCAAGCAAGACTAGATAGAGCTTTTGCTAATCATAGCTGGATTAATCTTTTCTTTGAGTACTCAGTCAATCACCTCTCTGCTTCAAGAAGTGACCATCTCCCTATCCTTATTTCGAATCAACCTTGCTCTTTTGGCCAAAAATCCAGAAATAAAAAGTACCTCGTTTTGACCCTTTTTGGCTTCTTGACTCTGATTGTAAGAAGGTGACTGAAAAGGTCTGGACTTTTACCACCCACATGGATGACTTGGATTGTGCTAAAGGTATCAGATTGGTTAGGGACTCTCTTAGAACTTGGAGTGCAGGGAAATTTGGGAAATTAGATAAGAAAATCAGCAAGATTCAATAAAAGCTTCAACATCTTCAATTATCTCCTGAGCATGACATTGCAGAAGAAAAGCAACTGATGAATGATCTAAATCTTCTCCTATCTATGCAAGAAGAATATTGGTTGCAAAGGGGAAAGAGTGAATGGCTTCAATCTGGAGACAGAAATACCTCTTATTTTCATAAGAAAGCCTCTCGAAGGCATGAAAAGAACAAGATTACAGTCCTTATTACTGAGGAGGGGGAGACTCTTGCTGGTCAACCGGATTAACTGAGACACGCTAAGGATTTTTACTCTAACTTGTTTGCTTCCTGTACAGGTTCGAATAACCTTAATGTTCTTGATGATCTTTCTTTCAGAAAGATTGACCCTACTCACAAAACTATGCTTTCTGAACCTTTTACCGAAGATTAAATCATCAGATCACTCAAACAGCTCCCTGGCAGGAAGAGCCCTGGTCCAGATGGGATGCATGCATTTTTTTCTCAAGAATCATTGGTCTATTTATCAGAAAGATCTCATTCCCTTCTTACTTGATGTCCTCAACAACGGCTCAGAATTTGCTGCTATTAATGATACTTTGATCTCTCTAATTCCCAAGAAATCCAGTGCCACTTCTCTCAAGGACTACATGCCTATCAGTCTTAGTAACACCATTTACAAGGTAATCTCCAAAACTCTTGCAAATAGACTCAAGAGGACATTAGATTTTGTGATAGGGGAGGAGCAATCTGCCTTCATAAAGGGAAGGCTTATCACCGACAATGCAATTTCAGCATTTGAAGCCTTCCACACTCTCTCTGGTAAGGGGAAATTCAACAGCAGTCAAATGGCCTTAAAACTTGACATGGTTAAAGCTTTTGACCGTATTGAGTGAAATTACTTGGAAAAAGTCCTTTATCTGATGGATTATCCTAGTCCCTTCATTAATCTAATTATGAGTTGTGTTTCTTCTTGTTCTTTTAAGGTTCTGGTTAATGGTCAAATGTCGGACTCTATACTGCCTTCAAGAGGGATTAGACAAGGGGACCCCTTGTCCCCCTTCCTATTCATAATCTGCTCCGAGGGCCTGTCTGCATTAATTAACAAAGCTGTTCTTGATGGAAATCTCACTCCTTTTAGATTTGGAAGAGCTGGTCCTTGTCTATCACACTTGTTGTTTGCTGACGATAGCATCCTTTTTGCTAGGGCAAGTCAGGCTAATGCTCAAGAACTTAGGAGAATTCTGTATTGCTACGAGCAGATCTCGGGTCAAAAAGTTAACTTGGACAAGTCTAATATCTACTTTGGGAAGAATTTGGATCTCAGTCTTCAAGATCAGATCTGTCAAACACTTTCAATCTCTAAAGGAGCTACAAACGGAAAATATCTTGGGCTTCCATTCATGATTGGTAAGTCCAGATATGAAATCTTCAAATATATCAAAGATAGGGTTTGGAAGAAGCTCAATGGATGGAAAACTATGTATCTTTCTACTGCTGGGAAAGAAGTCCTCATTAAAGCTGTCATACAGGCCATTCCTATCTATGTTATGCAATGTTTTCAACTCCCCAAAAAACTACTTAAAGAAATTCTTTGTATGGTGAGGAATTTTTGGTGGAAAAACTGCCCTGATGGTTCTTCTATGGCCTGGATTTCTTGGGACATGATCTGTATGCCTAAATGTCAGGGTGGACTGGGGTTTAAGGATATGGAGTTGTTCAATCTTGCCTTGCTTGCTAAACAATCCTGGAGAATTATTAAAATGCCTCATTCCCTTGTTTCTTCAATCCTAAAATGCAAGTACTTTAGAAATAATGATTTTATGCAAGCTAAAGTAGGGTACAGACCCTCATTCATTTGGAGGGGTTTACTAGCTGGAAAAGACCTTCTTGACAGAGGTCTTAGGTGGTTAGTTGAAGATGGTAAGAACATCCATATTTGGAAACAGGCTCGGATTCCTCTTGAGCCTAGCTTCAAAATAACTAGCCCACATTTCAATCCCAACATATAAGTTGTTAACCAACTTATTGTGAATGGCAGATGGGACCTCTCGCTTCTTAGCAACCTTTTCTTACCTCATGAGATTGATGCTATAATTACCATCCCTATCATTGACATCCCCTTACAGGATCATATTATCTGGCATTTTTCTAAGAATGGGATATATTCTGTCAAGTCTGGATACAACCTAGCCCTTAAAAATAAACTTAAGAGGTATGAGCTGGGAGAGACTTCAAACGGAAATAATTGTGAGAAAACATGGAATTACCTCTGGTCTTCAATGTGCCTCCCAAGATTATGTCTTTTGCTTGGAGATTAGCAACTTCCTCTCTCCCAGTGGGTGCCTTACTCAAACAGAGGGGATTATCTGCTAGCATCTGCCATATCTGTCTTGACAAAGAGGAAACGTGGAGTCATTGCCTTCTGGAATGCCATTGGATTGGTGATTTGTGGCTCCAGGTACCTTTTTTTTGCAAATTTCTTTGTCATAACCATCATTCCTTCCTTGATCTTTGTGATTTGCTTAAAAACCTGGATTCAAAAGATGCTAGTCTCTTTATCACTCTCCTCTGGTTTATTTGGCTTGCTCGCAATCGCTTTGTCTTCAATGGTGAACCTCCATCCTCCAAGTGAATCCTTCATCAAGCTCGCTCCATACTGGAAGCATTTCAACATGCTAGAAGATCGGTCACCTCCAGTCACACTCCTACACCTCTGACTCCTCACTGGATTCGCCTCTTGAAGAATTCTTTGAAAGTCAATGTTGATGCGGGGTTTCGTCATGGTTGTGGTGCAGCCGGTGTGGCCATTAGAAAGCATAATGGTGCCCTCGTTGCTGCCATCTCTTTTAATTTAGGACCAATTGCTTCTGTTGAATTTGCTGAGATGACAGCAATCTTGTTAGGTGTTATGGAATCTGCAGGAATTTGGAGCGTCTCTATCACGGTTGAATCTGATTCTCTAAGTTGTATCTCCCGTATTATCTCAGAAGAGGACGGCATCTCTGCGTTTGGATCTTTAACTTCAAGAATCCGATCATCCACTAGATTCTTCGCTTTCTGTAATTTTCGATTTGTCCGTCGAAATTGTAATATAGTAGCAGATATCCTTTCCAAATTAGGGTTTTCCCTACCCGATCATTACTCTGGTCGTTGTAACTGGGGTCTCTCCCCACCCCCTTGTGTAACCTCAGCATTAAGTGCTGATTTAATTAATTAATATTACATTTTCCCTCCAAAAAAAAAGAAGCTAGTTCGACATGCTAAGGGGGAGAAGAACCCGAATACTTGGTTCCAACCAGACTAAGGCCTTCTTTGGCAAGAAGGTGGGCGGGACAGTTTCCCGATCTTATAACAAATGAGAATTCAAAATAAGAAAAACGTTTGATAAGAAGAATTCTACAAATCGAAATTGTAGAAGTTTTATAAAAATCTCGGGTATGTACTCAAATTGAAAGTCGGTGTGTTACAATTCTGATAAGGTTTCACAAGTGTTTGAATTTCATATCTAGACAGTACAAGGGCCGAAGCTCTCTTGAAGGATGATAGGACACACAAGTTCGCTAAAGGCACATTCGGCTCTGCCAAAGCTGTTGCGAACGATTACATCGACGTATAGGGGGGGGGGGGGGACACCACAACGCTGCCCCATCCGGTTGCATGATCGTCATTCAAGAAAAAGCTCTCATAATGATGGAGAATATGGAAGAAGGATATAGTGATGCATAATTGCGGAGGATTTCCTTCTGTAGACAATACACGGCTGTGGGTATGATGTGTTGTCAAGGTCTTGCTAGCGTGAGATCAAATTGCTACCCCAAAATTGAATGGAAGGGCAACATGTCGACAAGGTGTGAGATCGACCTTTGTTCAAAACAAGGTGGATAACTTTCAAATTTTCACGGACCATTTTTGCCACAAACTTTGTCTTTTGAAGATAAAAATTCTAAAATCATTTTCTTGCCTAAGGACATGGACATAGAAGGCACTGAAGGTGATGTAGGTGATATCCCACACTCGGTGTGGAGAAATGCATTATACCTTATAAGTGTGAGACATAAAAATCTTGTAAACTTATGTTAGCCCTTTTAGACCAAGCGATGACGACGATCTAAGCAGTTGACCGGATCCTTTATGGCCCACTTAGCGCAACCAGACTCTGGGTTTGGAGGCGTTACAATGAGGATGAGGTCAATGAAGAAGATGGATTGTCCGTTTATGGGGATTCAGATCACTTCATGGGTTTCCCCGTTGGAACAAAAAAATGAATCCAGGCTTGGAGTGGAAATACAGGGCAACTTACACCGCATCTTAATATTCTAGACTATGAGATGAGTCTCACGCTTCACATAATGATCCAGGAGATCAAAAGAAGAAATAGATTCAAGTGGTTAGGAAAAAGAAGAAAGAGATTCATTTGGATATGAATAAAAAAATACCAAGTTCACTTGAAAAGTTTAGCTTAAGGTCCTTCGATAAGAGGTTTTGTCTTCAATAATTTGATTTGAAATAGATTCACGTGGATAGGAAAAAGAAGAAAGAGATTCATGTGGGTAGAAATTCACTTGGAGAGTTGAGCATAAGGTCGTCTTCTTCTTCTTATTTTTTATTTTTATTTTTAAGTTAGCTTAGGGTCTTTCAATAAGATGTTTTGACTTCTATAATTTGACTTAACACTGAATAGTCGTACTCTTTCTTCGTAATAGACCTTTCCTTTCAGGTATTACTGCTACGATGTTTTAACGAGATACACTTAGGTGCTGAGGTTTCCTAAATTTTACTAAGATGGGTTGAACCGTGTTTTGTATATTTTTTTTCTCTTCTATTAAAAATATAAAATGTTTATTGATTTTTTTAATTACATTTTCATGTAAATTGCGTGAGCTTTTCTAGTAATTAATATAAGATGAGTGCTTTAAAATGACAAAAAAGAAGAAAAAAAAATAGAAATCGGGACAGTGGAAATATAAATTGAGTGATAATGACAAATCCACTGTTCATAACCCAAAATTCACTATTTGTTGCAGTGGAACTGACCTCAAATCCAATATTTCACTACTCCACTGTTTATGTGTTTTTTTTTACAAAAATTACCTCAAAAATAACGTTGAAAAATATCAAATGAGATGTCTAAATAAATAGGACGAAAAATGAAAAATGTAATGAAAGAATTACCATTTTCGACAATCAGATAAAAAGATATAGTCTAGTTAAATACGAAAGAATTTAAATCACAGTGAAATAAGGACATATCCTTTTACCCAAAAAAAATATTCAATTGTCCTCTTTGCATATTTCTATATTCAAATTGTCGTTTTTAACGATAGACCTTAATAGGGTACTCCTTCCGTTCCAAAATAATTGTGGCAGTTGCGAAAAAGTTTTGTTTCAAAATAACCGAGGTAGAATATTTTTCAAAGCAGCATTTATTGCTAATTTTCTTACTTTACCCTTATTTAATACTCCCTCCTTTTTTGTCGCTTGGAGAAGAATCACACAGATTAGGAAAGTAATTAACATGTCTAAAATATAGTATTGGAAATGTATTTTTTTCATTGTAGATGTAAATATTTTCTTGATAAATGAGTTTATAGTATTGAAATTGTAATTTTTTATTGGAGATGTAAATACTTTATTGGTAAAGGAGGAAAAAAATAATAAACGATGCATTGAAATGTAAAATGACAGATAAATAAAAACAGAGCAAATTATGAAATATGATAGATAAAAAAAAAACGCGGCGAGTGCTAGGTAAAAAGTTAAAAAGAAGTCTGTATTAATTGTATTATAGAGATTTTTTTATCATTGCATCCTTAATATCATATCATAGAATTAAATCACATTCTTAATAAGTGTGATTTTGGACAAGTGCGTCAGATATTTCGGAACGGAGTCATGCATCTAGAGCTGTTAAACGAACAGAGCCGCTCGTGAACAAGCTCGTGTTCGGCTCGTTAGTGTTCGTGATCGTTTGTTCGTTTAGCTTAACGAGCCGAGCTCGAACATGATTGTAGGCTCGTTTTCTTAACGAGCCGAGCTCGAGCTTGGTTCGCGAACGTTCGATTATGTTCGCGAACACGTTTATTATGTTCGCGAACACGCTTATTGTTCGCGAACATACTTATATAATGTTCGCGAACACGCTTATACGCTTATAATATATGTCTAACGAACCGAACTCGAGCCGAATTCGAGACGAATTCGAGCCAAAGTCGAGCCAAAAGACAAAAAATATGTCTAACAAGCCAAGCTCGAAGAGTTCATGTTTTAAACGAGCCGAGCTCGAACAAATTTTTTGTTCGTTTAACAAACGAACGAGCTCG
Organism: Gentiana straminea; assembly: GCA_036785695.1. Lineage (NCBI taxonomy): Eukaryota > Viridiplantae > Streptophyta > Magnoliopsida > Gentianales > Gentianaceae > Gentiana > Gentiana straminea. The sequence goes on along the minus strand of JAVUPR010000385.1, from coordinate 5,522,317 downwards.
AACGAACTCATGAGCCTTAACGAGTTCGAGTTCAATGCCAATACTCCTTTTCATTTCACTTCAGGCTCGTTAACAGCTCTACATGCATCCCACAGGACAATTCCCTCCATTCCATTCTTATCGAAACGAGAAAGGGAAAACTACCCAGACCAACACAAAGCTGCATTGCATTGTAGCCTCAAACACACACTAATCCTGTAGTTTAGTGCCATTTCCCTCAGCCTCAATCTACCTTTATCATCCATACATCTTTCATCCCATTGTAAACAAATTACAGCCAATTAACAAGCGGAAGTCATAATAATACTACTCTAAGTACTCTCTCCTACCAAGAACTCAGTTCCTCCTTGACTTTGCCCAAGTTGAACTTGATGGAAATGAATATACTGGAATGTGGTGAGGCATAATAGTAGTAGGGAAGTGGGCATACTAACTGTTTGATTGAAATACTGAAAGAAAGAAACAAACAAGATTTTAAAATGGGGACAGGTTCATCTAGAAATCAAGACAACACTTCTCATGCAGGCGACGAGAGAGAAGACCATGGTGGTGGGCAGCTCTATGTTTCCCTTAAAATGGAGCACAATTATGTTGTCCTTAATGGCGACCTTATTCCTCATGTCTACGGTTCCGTTCCTCTTGTTGGCAATTGGGACCCTTCTAAAGCTGTACTTCTCAGCTGCCTCCTTATCTAGCTCTTTTCTTAAGTCTACTTGTCTTGGTGCTATTATATTGCTTTCTTATCTTTTTTTTTTTTTTGGGTTCATTGTTATAGCTCGCATTGGAACGTGAATCCATCTCTATGTGGGAATTGAGTTTCGTCGTCCCTCCTAACCACGGTAAGAAATTCATTTTCAATGACCCTTTAGGGAATTTCTCCTAGTTAAAGTTATGTTTTTTCTTACTGTATTAATTTCAAATTCAATCTGTTGATCCCCTTTTTGTCTATACCACCATTGTATAGAGACATTGGATTTTAAATTCTTGTTGAAGCCAAAGGATAGCAGTGCACCTTGTATAGTGGAGGAGGGCCCCAATAGGCAACTATCTGGGGGAACATTGCAAGGGGACAGGGGGTCCGCATTGTTTAGACTGCAGGCGGACGAGGCTCTCGAATACAAAGTCTTTGTGAAGGCAGACCAGGTTTCTCCATTTGATCTTGCAGCAAGCTGGAGAGCTTATCAGGAGAATCTAAAGCCATCAACTGTTCGTGGAATTCCGGATGTTAATATAAATTCTGTTAAACAGGGTCTTGCTGAGGTTAGAGTTTAGTCTATTGCTTTATTATATCCGAATAAAGGTTTCGTGGAAAAACCTAACAGTGAACACTATCTTGACAAATTTATCCCAGCATGGTGCTTGTGCTGCAAGTTTGGAGCTGGACCTTGAACACTATCTTGTTCCTCCTCCAACAACATCTGCGAATTCTGGGCTCTATTACGCAGCTAATATGGCAGAGACCCCAAGGTCATTGATTCATGACGGTGTATTTTCCAAGGCCAAAGCTTCAGCTGGTCAATCAATCTCTCACAAAGATAATATCGTTCCTCTAGATCGGCCTGGTAACAGTAAGGTGGTTGACCTGTTTATTGTTGAATTAGAGTATCCCTAATATCATTGCTAAGTTTGTATCCATATCCATGTTTCTAAGAGCAACATCTCAAGTGCTGGGGTACAGTTTACGCGGTTGATTATAAAAAAGCATATAAAAACTATATGAACCTACTTATTGTGATGAATATTAGAGCACTATACTTTAGAAGCCCTTTGAGAGGTAAGTTTATCGGTATTTGCAGCCCTTTTTTTTCGCATTTGAATAGTAAAGTTTCTCTATAATGTTGCTCCCGACTGTATTGATCTCGTGACTGTATCTCAATCACTTATCAACTTTCAAAGTACCCTTGTTTTTCATTTTATCATTATACTCCTTCTTTTTTTGTTTATGCTCATGTATGTTTTCCTAAAATGTGTTATGCATCCATTTGTCTAGGAGATGGAAATAATTATTCCAGACCCAACAAGGATTTCTTCAGGCTCTAGCATGGTGGAACCAAAGTCGACAGGAACCTTATCACCTCTATCGAAGCATGAAAGCCACAAAGGACATTTTGTGGATAGGGGTGTAGGATCTGCTAGTCTAGTGAAATCAGCCAGTGCAACTAGTTTCGCTGCAGACCACAAACCCGACTCAGAGGGAAAGGTTTGTACGGTCACTGAATCCACTGAGGTTCATGAGCTTTACTATGGTTGTTTGCAGTGTTGGCTTTTAACATATTTGTTTGGGACTGTGAATGTCAGAATCCAATGCCAGCAGCTGCAGGAGCTGTTGCAGCTGCGGCTGTTGCGGACCAGATGCTTGGGCCCAAGGAGGATCAACACCTAGCGATTGTCCTGGTACTTAGCTCATACTTCTTAAGAATTAAAAGTCAGAAAAGTTGGTGTGATGAGTTTGTCTTTCTAGACAGGCGATTAGAATTATTCAGTCGCCTTATGGAAGTCAAGAAGAAATGTCTATTCCCAACCATTCATGGTTTTTACTGGAAGGAGTATTAGGATGTCTAAATTACACTTGACATAATGGCAGAATTTCTTTTTGACATGAATTGCGTTGGTGAGAAAGCAATATTAGTGCAAGTACCCACTACCAAAAGAAATGAATTAGCCCACTTATTTCAATGCACATTTGGGTCATACGGTAAATTAAAGAAATTTGATAAGCGCAAGTCTAATATTTAGAACCTAAAAAGCTGGTTCTTGAATTCAGGTTGGCTTGCCTGCCCGAGGAAAAACTTTTACAGCAGCAAAACTCACTCGATATCTTCGTTGGCTGGGCCATGATACGAAACACTTTAATGTTGGGAAGGTGAAGTATGGTCTTAACGGAGAAGGGGTGGGGGAAGGGGACTGTTCTCTTCTACTGCCATTCTTTTGGTAACTTGGAACTGATAAGCCACTTTATTTTTCACAGTATAGAAGGCTCAAGCTTGGCACTAATCAGGTAAAATTTATTTCAAACAAAGGCATACATTTCTTTTCTTTAATGGGAAACTGCTCATCAGACGAGAGGCATACCACTTCTTCTTGTATTGCTTTATAATTTTTGTTGGAGTTCATTTTTACACCACTAGATTTTAGGTAGATAACTAATTTCTAAATTGAAGCTGCGGATCATGATTTTCAGAGATTAGTAGAAGGTGTGCGGACTTCATGATGTGAAAACAGGATGACTGTGAATTACCATCATAAATTGATATCCCAAGGCTCTGTTAACAAATATAGGAACCTCACATGTTATGCCTTGTATAGATTCCAATTCCATTGGTTTTGCAATGTAAATGTGTGAAATTTAAAATGCTATGGAAATCTACGGGGACCATCATATTTGTTCTCTTCATGAGTTGAGTTCCCTATCTGTCTATCAGGTAAGTTGGTCCGTTCAATATATAGTGTGGGTTCCTAGCCAAAATTTAGTTTTTACCAGTTTCTGGCTTCCAAAAGCTCATGGTGTATTGAGTGTTTTGCTGGCCTATTTACAACCTGAGTCTCTTCTTTTTCTTGCATTAGTTCCAATACGCTGCAAAGCTCATTAGTCACATCGCTCATTGGTAATTGGTCTTGAGATGATAACATGATGTTAAGAGAAGGTTTCCGAACATGTGCATAAGAAATCCTCATAAAATTGTTTATTTAAAGGGAGAAAAGACGATTTTATGAGGATTCCTCATGCACATGTTCAGAATAAATAAGCTTTCCCATCCTTAGGTTTGTTGTAAAACATAGTATAAGAAAATACTGAGGGTTTCGAATGAATACCCCTCTCAACACTTTATTACTTTATATTGAGACCATTACAAGACAATGACTTGCTCATCAAGTTATTCGGCCGACTTCTACCAACAAACCCTAGCCGACTCACATTATAGTAAAAGACAACAAAGACCTTCTAATAATAATATAACAATAATATAATAATCTCCAACAAGGTTAATCGGTCATGGAAATGTCAATAAACCAGATTTCACTTACAGTTGTAGGTAATAATGGAAATATCATTGTAAGAGCAAATAATTGGTCATTATTGGTCTTTCAATGAGCAAAGAGTTGTTCTTCCATAACATTCAGAAATTTTCGTAGGGAAGTTACTTCATAGAACTCCTACCGTTGCTGCTTCATTTCTGCCATGCCTTGCTTTGCATTATTCAAGTGAAACGTGGATCAGAACGGATTTCTGATTGTTGTCTGCTTAATCATTTTCATTTAACATGGGGATTAAGTTTAATTATCTTTTCAACTGAAGATTTTTGCGTACTTGTTCCTTTTGCACCCTCACTTTTGTTTTGCACTAAAAAGACGCCTTGACGACATTATAAGGAACTACTTCTGAAACTTCTTTGTGCAGGCAGCTGACTTTTTTAGAGGAGACAATCCAGAAGGTTTGGAAGCTCGTAATGAGGTACATTATCATTTCTCGACTTTACTTTTATTTGTTGCAAACTTAAATTAAATTTCACAGCAATGCATGCATATTGGTGAATTTCACTTTATGTAATATTTTATTTTTTTACTTAAATTGATGAGTTGATTCTCCTGCACACTGTAGCCATGATATTTGCTTCATTTTGGTTAAGATGACTATATGTTGTTTTGTTGTTTTGTTGTTTTGTCCCATCTTCCGATTGGGTTATGCACATATGAATTAGTTTCTGTTGGAATATCGATTAATAATTAATATCTTATTCCCTTATTTATTATTCTCATATTTATGTATTATCTCCTGTGGCTGTTAGAAGTCTGTTTTATTTAAATAAAGATAGGAGAATAAAAGTTAGTTAGACTTTTAAATTACTTTGAGTAGAGATAAGATAAGAGTTGTGTTCTTATCCTACTCCTACCTGCTGCGTGTATTTAAAGAGGGTTAACTCAGTGTTAATGCCTCAGATTGAAATAATAAAAACATTTTTTCCTTTCCTAAATTTCTACATGGTAGCAGAGCCATGATCTGTGATCTTGGTCGGCAATGAATTATAGAGCAGCAGCCATGGCAGGAGAGAGGTCAGCTACTTCCTCCGGCGTTATATCCGGTGGTACCGGTACAGAAGGAGCAACAGGGAGTGATGAGAACCCAAATAATTCATCATCATCCCTGTTACTCACATCCCGCAAATTAAATGGAAAAAACTACTTAGAGTGGTCCCAGACCGTTCTGCTAGCAATCGATGGCAGAGGCAAACTTGGTTATCTAACTGGAGAAACCAAGGCCCCGGAAGAGACAGATCCAAAAAGAAGGCAATGGAAATCTGAGAATTCCATGATCAAAGCATGGCTGATAAATGTCATGGAACCCAACATTGCCAGACCCCACATGTTTCTATCCACATCAAAGGACATGTGGGATGCTATAAAAGACATGTACTCCGACGTGGAGAACACCTCCCAGATTTATGACCTCAAAACCAGAATCTGGAAGATCAAACAAGATGGCAGAAATGTGACTGATTTCTATAATGAAATAGTCTCTTTATGGCAAGAACTGGACCTCTGTTACAATGAAACATGGGAGTGCCCCGCCGATGACTCCAAATTCCAAAAAAGGGAGGAGAGTGAAAGGGTCTACTCATTTCTTCTTTGACCGGAGTCGAACTGGATGAGGTAAGAGGCAGAATTCTGGGGAGAAAGCCTTTACCACCTCTAAGGGAAGTATTTTCTGAAGTAAGAAGGGAAAAGGCTAGAAGAAGAGTGATGGGAAAGCATACTCCAGCCACAGGAGATGGAGAGAGTTCTGCACTAGCTGTCACCAAAAATGAAGGGAAAACTAGGCCAAAATGTGAGCATTGCAAGAAAATAGGCCACACTAAGGAGACCTGTTGGGACATCCATGGTAAGCCAGCATGGAAAGGAAAGGGAGCAGGAGGACAAAAAGGTGAAGGAGGAAAGGCACATCGTGCCTCATCGAAGCTAGGACGGCACCATTCACTCCGAGCAACCTGGAGCAATTGAAGGCACTCCTAAACATCCAAACTCCCACACCAAACTCGCTCCTTTGTAGACTCGGGTAATATAGCCCTTCTTACTTCCAAACAAGGGACATCCCGGATTGTAGATTCGGGATGTACAGATCACATGACTAGCATATCAGAAATTTTTTCCACTTATGTACCCCTTTCTGGAAATCAAAAAATTAGACTAGCAGATGGATCCTTAACACCCATTGCAGGCAAAGGATCCATCCCTATCACACCACACATAACACTTAAAAATGCCCTTCATGTACCTAAACTTGCCTGCAATTTGTTATCTGTCAAAAAACTAACCATGGACAGAGATTGCACTGCTGTTTTCTCTAAAGATGATTGTGTGTTTCAGGACAGGGACTCCAAGAGGATGATTGGCAGATCTAAGAGTGTGGAAGGACTATATGTTTTGGATCAAGAACCCTGTTTAGATCATTTTCCTACTTTAAAGAGTCAATGTAATTCTGTTTCAAGTGTGAATCACAATAAGATCCTCCTCTGGCACGCCAGATTAGGACACCCTAGTTTACCTTATATGAAAAAATTGTGTCCTCAGTTATTTATTAATAAAAGCATTACTTCTTTGAATTGTGAAACTTGTGAATTTGCTAAATTTGCCAGAAAACCCTATCCCAGTCAACCCTATAAACCATCTGCACCGTTTTACATGATTCATAGTGACATTTGGGGACCATCTAGGGCCCAAACCCTAAGTAACAAAAGATGGTTTATATCTTTCATAGATGATCACACTAGAACAACTTGGATCCACCTGTTAAAGGAAAAATCAGAAGCTGAAAAAGCGTTTAAAAACTTTTATCACTTTGTTAAAAATCAGTTCCAAACACAGATAAAGATATTTAGAAGTGATAATGGGACTGAGTACTTCAACTCAATTCTGGGAAACTTTTTTGAGGAAACTGGCATTGTTCATCAAAGCTCATGTGTGAAAACACCCCAACAAAATGGGGTGGCTGAAAGAAAGAACAGGCATGTCCTGGACGTAACCAGGGCTTTGATGATCAATGCTCAATGCCCTAAATACCTATGGGGGGAAGCTGTTTTAACTGCTACTTATTTAATAAACAGAATGCCCTCAAAAATTCTGAGTTTTCAAACTCCCCTCAGCAAGTTTAAATCAATTTTCAAAGATGATAGACTGTTTTGTGATCTGCCCCTTAGAGTATTTGGCTGTGTAGGGTTCATTCATCAGAACACTGGCAACAAGTTAGACCCTAGGGCCAGGAAGTGTGTTTTCCTAGGATATTCTGCCACAAAAAAGGGCTACAAATTCTTTGATCCTATAGGAAAGAAAATGTATGTGACCATGGATGCCACCTTCTATGAACACCTACCTTTTTTCTCACAAAAACAGCATCACTCTGAAAACACTACCCTAGATATGATCCTGATCCCAGAAACAGGTCTAAACCTAGGGCCAACAACTAGTGATCAAAATGAAACAGAACAGAATGAGAGTGGAAATCCTGAAAAGGAAGACAATCCACACTCTAACACCATTGACACTTTTAAAGGAAAAGTGTATCAAAGAAGGGAAAAAAGATCCAACGCAGACAACTTACACACTCCTGATGCCAATGCAGAATCTTGTACAAACCCTGAAGCTGAGACACAGAATCCAGGAGAAAGCAATAGTGCAGATTCTGATCATGATGAGACATCAGACACGGTGACCAACCCATTGCCATAAGAAAGCGACCCGAAAAATGTGCCAAATATAACAAACCTACCTATCCCATGTCCAACCATATATCTTATGACCACCTCTCCCGAAATACCAGGCCTTCATCTTAGCTACCCAAACAACCCAAATTCCTAAAACCATTCAAGATGCTCTAAGTGTTCCTGAGTGGAAGGGTGCTGTTCTGGAAGAAATGAGAGCCTTGGAAAAGAATCACACATGGGAATTGGTGGAACTGCCTAAGCACAGAAAAACAGTGGGATGTAAGTGGGTTTTTACAGTGAAATACAACTCAGATGGGTCCATACAGAGGCACAAGGCAAGGCTAGTGGCCAAGGGGTTCTCTCAAACTCATGGGATTGACTTTACTGAGACTTTCTCACCTGTTGCAAAATTAAACACCATTAGGATCATCTTGTCAGTTGCAGTCAACTTGGATTGGCCCTTGACACAACTTGATGTCAAGAATGCCTTCCTACATGGCAACCTAAAAGAGGAGATTTACATGGAAAAACCACCAGGATTTGAAGACAAGTTCAAAGGGAAAGTGTGCAGGCTAAAAAAGTCCTTATATGGGCTAAAACAAAGCCCTAGAGCTTGGTTTGAACGTTTTATGCAGGTTTTAAAACAGAATGGTTTTTCCCAAGGCCACTCTGACCACACACTGTTTGTAAAACAGTCAACCTTGGGAAAACTGACTGTTATCATAGTCTATGTGGATGATATAGTACTTACAGGTGATGATGTGGAAGAGGCTGCAAGGGTAAAACATAAACTTGCAAGTGAATTTGAGATGAAGGACCTGGGGCCCTTGAGGTACTTCCTGGGAATGGAAGTTGCCAAATCAAAGGAAGGGTTGATGGTTTCACAGAGAAAATACACTCTGGATCTGTTGGAAGAAACTGGAATGACTGATGCAAAGCCAGTCAGCACTCCAATGGAGTTCAATTTGAAGTTAGGGGAAGATAATGGTGAGGCTCCAGTAAACAAAGAAAGATTTCAGAGACTGGTGGGAAGACTGATATATTTGTCCCACACCAGACCTGATATTGCATATGCTGTGAGCTCCATCAGTCAGTACATGCATTCTCCAACTCAGAAGCATCTTGATGCAGCTCACAGGATACTTAAGTTCCTAAAATATGCACCAGGAAAGGGACTGCACTTCAAAAAGACAGATAACGGGGAATAGAAGCCTACACGGATGCCGATTGGGAAAGTCCGTGTAAAAGATAGAAGGTCCGTGACGAGTGCTTCGTACCTTTGTGTGGGGCAACCTAGTTACCTGGAGGAGTAAGAAACAAAATGTGGTTTCAAGAAGCAGCTCTGAATCTGAACTTAGGGCTATGGCCCAAGGGATATGTGAGGAAATATGGATTAAAAGGGTTCTACAAGATTTGAAGGTTCCTTGTAGTCTTCCTATGAAATTATTCTCGTGATAACAAAGGAGCAATTGACATTGTGAATGAACCCGTACAACATGACAGGACAAAACATGTCGATATTGACGAGCACTTTGTGAAAGAAAAGATGGAAGAAGGCACTCTCTCGCATACCATTTGTTCCCTCTCCAAAACAAACAGCAGATGGCTTAACCAAGGCTTTGGTGAAAGCAGACTTCCAGAATTTTGTCAGCAAGTTGGGCATGAAAGATATCCATGCACCAACTTGAGGGGGGGTGTTGGAATATCGATTAATAATTAATATCTTATTCCCTTATTTATTATTCTCATATTTATGTATTATCTACTGTGGCTGTTAGAAGTCTGTTTTATTTAAATAAAGATAGGAGAATAAAAGTTAGTTAGACTTTTAAATTACTTTGAGTAGAGATAAGATAAGAGTTGTGTTCTTATCCTACTCCTACCCGTCGCGTGTATTTAAAGAGGGTTAACTCAGTGTTAATGCCTCAGATTGAAATAATAAAAACATTTTTTCCTTTCCTAAATTTCTACATCTTTGAAATTTGATTTAAACTTGCTGAGGGGTGTTGGGACAGATTGCCCACACTCTTAATGTATAAGAAATAAAGTAGCGCCTTTACTGACACCAATTGGTTTTAGTACAACGGTAAGCGTTTGATCTTAACAGTTTCTCTATACTGTCACTTGGTATAGCATTTGTTCTTTGATTTACCATTTTGCTAAACTGCTGATTTTGTGCCATGGCTGGCTTTCATATGAATTAGTTTCTCTAAGTTGGTATGAATTGCTGCCACTGCTAGCATAATGGGCGTAATCATATTACTAAGTGTTGTATGTTCATAAAATTCCTTGGCTTATGATTGATTTGTTATTGCTTTTCAACATTACATTTTTAGTCTAAACAGTATATTGACATTTCTCTTTGCACAATGCACATAGTTTTAATACATGCCCTACTACTAGGTAGCGGCTTTGGCAATGGAGGACATGATATCCTGGATGCAAGAGGGTGGACAGGTAAGCGTTGCAATTTTGATCTCATCATTGACTTCTGTACAATGCTGATCTCTGTTAGACAGGTAGGAATATTTGATGCCACAAACTGCAACAGGCAAAGGAGAAATATGCTTATGCGCATGGCTGAGGGGAACTGCAAGGTGTGATTTCCCTTAACACTTGGGAGTTTGTCTAGATGGTTATCGTGAAATTATTATCTCTTGTGTTTGGCTTAGCTTCTTTTGTGGCTGGAAAGAGATAGACTTATGGTATTCAGTATTCTTTTTCTTGTCCAAGTGTTATGCATGTATAATCTGCAGATGATCTTTCTGGAGACTATATGCAATGACCGGAATATAATTGAGCGTAACATACGCCTGAAAATTCAACAGAGCCCTGACTATGCTGAAGTGTAAATCCTTGAACTTGTCATTTTCTATTTGGCTCATGATCAGTGTGTTTAGGCAATCAGTGTTTCATTTTTCAGGCCAGATTTTGAAGCTGGATATCGGGACTTCAAAAATCGACTTGAAAATTATGAAAAAGTTGTTCCCTTGTTATTGATTTTTTCTTTGTTCCTTTTGATAAGTTTATTGAAGGACATGCGCAACTTGAAGTAGTGTTTTTCTGTTATCTTAGTTTTATGAACCTGTAGAAGAAGGATCTTACATCAAAATGATTGATATGGTTAGTGGGCATGGTGGACAAATACAAGTATGTAATCTTATCTCTCTATCTTGATCAATATAATGTGTACTAAGACAGTGAATATGCACCGTGATAATACTATTTTCTTATATGGTATATTTGTTCAATATGAACTGAAAAGTTTTAAGCTTTAGCTCTCCTCCCAACTACATACATTAGCCTTGTTGGTGTTGTGTTTCTTATGAACTAAGGAGAGAGTAGGAAATGTAGTTTGAAATATTAGGTGGTTAAGTCCGTTATTTTCTTTTGTAGATTATCTTCATCTTAAACAATTTCCTTTTTGTTTTAGTGAGCCATTATGTTGTCCGTATGCAGGTTAACAACATCAGTGGCTATCTTCCTGGGCGTATAGTATTTTTCTTGGTATGCTACTCCTAGTCTTGACTTCTAGTTTGGAATATTTCGGTCAAGTTGTTGCATGTGCACAAACCTTCATGCACTTGACGTGTACCTAGGTGTTCTTTACGGAGAATATGCCACTTGTATTCACATAATCTATTGCAAGGTGTTTAATCAGTGTACTAGCAATATGCAACTAAAATATCTTGAATAGGATTAGACCTTTCATTGTACGCTTGATGTGATATATTACATATAGTAAGATATTGCAATATAGCCATCCTCGATCGGGGACAGACTTGTACGATGACTCTGTCACCTATCTTTTATGTGATGTAAATCACTAATAGTGTTTACTGACTGCATTAATTTATAGAATTTACAGAGAGAAGAAAAGTTTGCTTGCTTTTGACCGTAAGAGGTGATACTTGCATTCTGCATGTAACCGATTGACTAGGTTTGTTTTTTTTTTTTTTTTTTTTTTTTTTTTTTTTTTTGTAATCAATTGACTAGGATTAGGCCTTCTTGGTCATGCTGAATTTATTATCATTTGGGGATATAGTAATTGACTACTCCAGATAGTTTCAAATTACATATAGTTTCAGTTGGCCATGCTTCTTGTAGGTGGATATCCTGAATAAAATTTATTGATTGCTTCAATTTGTAGAATGTAGAGAGTGGGAGTTTGCTTTTACACTCTATGCTAATTAGTGGGAGAATGTGTTTTCCATGTCTAATTTTCTGTGGGAAAGTATTGTTTTCCTTGCAAGAGAGAGTCGCCTGAAGGTTTTTTCATTGCCTTGCTTTCTTGTTCATTAATCTCGGGCAAACTCAAAAACGTAAATTTCTTATAGGTGAATACCCATCTTACGCCTCGTCCAATTTTACTTACAAGGCATGGAGAGAGTCGAGACAACGTCAGAGGCCGGATAGGGGGTGATTCTGTGATAAGGTTTTTCTTTCTGTATCTTCAATCAAACTTAGGAAAATTTAAAAAAGATCTTTCTTTGGACCAATATCGAGTGTTCTTCCACATACTTGTGCACATTGAAAAATATGGTTTGCAATCATATATGAAGTCATTCATTTAATCCTTGGAATGACAAAAGGGATTAAACGACTGAGGATTCGGATTGTTTTTACTAGGCAGATTGTCGCATGCACCGGGATTAGTTTGTCATTTCCTTTTAATAGTAGGGACCAGATATCTTGTAGAATAGTATATACTCTTAGGTTTGTGTACTTTATGGATTTCATACTGTACTACTGATTTCGTTCTTCACTTTTACTGACAATGTCAACAAACTGATTTGTTTTGTGAATGTCTGTGTAAGACGGCTTCCCCTTTGGTCAAGATTCATTAATTAGCTCTCAATCAGTTTGTGAATAAGTGCATACACAGCAAAGAGAAACATGCATCAAAATTGTATTTGTAATTTTATCCTGGAAAGATACGCGTGCTTACGTCTGAGTTTCTTCAAACAGTGACAAGGGAGAGCTTTATTCTAGGAAACTTGCTAATTTTGTGGAAAAGCGTCTGAAAAATGAGAAGGCTGCTTCTGTAAGTATTAGTGTATTACAATACAGGCATTTTGAAGACATTATTCAATTATCTTAAGACTATGGATTTGATGTCGGTATGCATGACGATTTTATTGTTTATCTTAGATTTGGACAAGTACATTGCAGAGAACAATTTTGACAGCAAATCCAATTGCTGGATTTCCCAAGGTTAATTTTGTCACAATAAATCTCTCTTTTTTCAATTATTTTATTTTTGGTCACATCTTTGAATATTTTGTGCAGATACAATGGCGAGCACTTGATGAGATAAATTCTGGTGTGTGTGATGGAATGACGTATGAAGAAATCAAGAAGAATATGCCTGAGGAATCTCAGTATGTTTTCTAAGTGTCTCGTTTTCTAAACAAAATTGAACAATATTAACACTGCTATTTTACTTAATTAATCGAACAAATAAAAAGTCGCATACAGTCAAAGAAAGCACATAAACAAGACTAAACTACACACACATGTTTCCAAAATGCTTGGGATCCCAAGGTCAAGTGTATGTCCACCCCTGGTCCTTGGCAGTGCAAGGACGTATGTGCTTTGCCCAAGTATGTGCAATATACTGGTTACTCAGATTTAATGGGAGGTGACATATAAGGGTATAATTGCCAAATCAATTGTCTGGTGTTCGCCTTCAACAATAGAAGGACTCATTTATTGCACGCGTCGAAAATCCGTTAACTTGAATAGTTGTAGGCCTGATGTTGATCGTGTTTTTGAGTTCCAAAAGCTTTCTTGTTTTGTGGTGCTTATGGTATTACTAATTCATAGGGCTCGCAATAAGGACAAGTTGAGATTTAGGTATCCTCGTGGAGAGTCTTACCTGGATGTTATACAGAGGTATGGAGTCCTACATGGAAATCAACATTGTCTTTTTATATGTATATATATATATATATATATATATAAAACTGAAAGCCTGTTTTTCGGTCCATTTTGCGTGCTGCAGACTTGAACCAGTTATCATCGAGCTTGAACGCCAGCGGGCACCAGTTGTGGTGATATCTCACCAGGTTTTGCATGTTCCATTTTTGTATAATTAGATTCTAAGCTTTGCCTTGTCCCATAAATAAATATGTTCTTTTTGCTAAATTTTATGGCAGGCTGTATTGAGAGCGTTGTATGCATATTTTGCTGATAGACCTTTGAAAGAAATCCCACACATTGAGGTAATAATATTTTTCAGTCTTTCTGTTCTGTCCCCCCCCTCCCCCCTCCCCCGCCTATCTTTTCTTCTGAAGTTAGCTGGAGAGGTTTGAACATGTGACCTTCTGCTCTGAAACCATCTTTTCTAAAAACTTAAGCTCATGGGGGTCCCACCCTCTCTCCTCTTTCTTTTAAAGTTAGTTGGAGACGATAAAAGCTAGCGAGATATCACAAGAGCTCACACTATGGTTCCAAGCGCGAAACCATGTGTTTTAGAAAAACATAAACCCTTTGTATAGTATAGACGGAATGTTTTAATTCGTTTTCTTTTTCTTTTGAAATATTATCAGGTGCCACTTCATACAATAATAGAGATACAGATGGGAGTTTCGGGTGTCCAGGAGAAAAGGTACAAACTAATGGACTGAATTTCACCAGAGATATATTGCTTCTGTTGTTGTTATTATCTTCATTACAAATATATATGTAAAAAAACATTACTGAAGTTGTTGTTCCTCTTCCTTGTAATACTATCTATATCCTCAAGTTTTGTTACTTATTCCAAAAACCAGATTCACTTATGTTGTGTATGGCCGGTAAGAATATGTATCTAATTCAAAAAAATAAAATAAAATTATAAAATTAAGTAATATACGTAATTCATAAAATAAAATAAAAATAATTTGAAAAATGAGTCCAAGAGTGTTGAGGAATGGTGACACCGTGCCAGATATTAAAAATTAAAAATAATATTATTTTAATCAATTTTAATGTGATGAAAAAGATACTACCATTCCGTTCAACACTTAAATTAAGGGTTGATGCTTTGCAGAGAGGAACCAAGAAATCTTCTTCTGTCAAATTTGATGAGTTCACTGTTAAGTTCTATCTTCCAAGGCGCATCCATTGACATGGTTAAGTTTAATATTCCAATCAGATTATTAGTATTACGTGTGTCAATACTTGTCACATGTGGTCTGATCGTATCAGAAAGTACTTCCTCGAGTACCACTTTACTTTGAGGTTTAAAGTATATATCTTGTATTCAAGCTCAAGAAATGTGGCATTAGTCGATATTATCACCTAATTGTCTTATGGATCATAAATCAAACCCTATCTCATTCCATTGGGATAGCCTACGAACATACATACTTTCCTTCGTAATTGCAACTTGCTAGTCTTGTCTTCCAGCACACGAAAGTGGTGTATATTTCTTTACGTCCATTCTACAACTAACGAGGTGTCTTGTCGACGGACTTTGACGGTACCAAATTTAACATGTCTAACGTAGTTTTGTTTCTCCTCCCAGCAACACCGATTTGCATTCTGGGTGTAGAAAGCCGGTAACAAATACCATTCTTTGCCACGTAATAAGTGAAGTCAGTATCCATATACTCACGTCCTCGATCAAAACGAAGACACTTCAGAGATTTACCCAGTTGTCATTCGGCTTCTTCATTAAACTTTTCAAAAGTTTTGGATTTCCTATGCATTGGATAAACATATTCATATCACATGTAGTCGTCGATGAATGTGAATGTTCACAAAAGTCCATATGAAGAAGCTCTAGAGGCTCCTTGGCTCTGTACCCTTTTACAAAAAAGGATCTTTCGGTCATTTTTACCTCTAGACATGATTCACAAATTGGAAGTGAGCCAACATTAAGCTCTTTCAAGAAACCACCATTGACCGGTCGCTTTATCTTTTTCAAAGAAATATGTCCAACTCTTAGATGCCAATGGTATGTTTGATCTTCGTGTGAAACTTTTTTCCTTTTAGGTTTAGGATGTCTAAACATTTCAGTATTGAGCAGTGGCGATTCAAATGATTTGATAACGTAGAATCTGTTTTTCAAAATCACAGAACAAATATCGCATCCATTTCTTGAGATGACTATCTTTAGAAACTGAAATCAAATTTCTACGGAAATGCGGAATAAAACAAACCTTGTCTAATACTAAGACCTTATACCCTAACTTAATATTAACTACTCTCATTGCTCTTGCTGAATCACTGCATTGTTCTCAACCCTCATTCTCAACGCCCTTTCCTCTAGCTCTTCATAAGAACTAAGATTTATAAATAAGAACAAACATGGTTAGTAGCACCAGAATCAAGTATTCAAGTCGATACATCATTATTTACAACAATGGATTCCAAGACAAGTAAATTATATTTATCTATCTTATCACTGCCATTGTTGTCATGGATATTCCCTTCCTAAGCCTTCTTGAGATAATCTGGACACTCGTGTATCCAATGTCTTACCTCGTGGCAGTGGAAACATTTTCATGTTGGCTTGGAAGTTGCCTTTGCTTTCTTCTTATTGGCTTAGAACATTTTTTGGCTTGCTTTGTTTTTGGCTTATTCTTGGTCTCAAATGATGATGGCTTGCTCTCGGAAACATTTTCCTCCCTTTCTCGGCTTCTCCCAATGGAAATATCTGTTAGATGTAGTGCCCGAAATACAACTTTTGTAACTAGTTTTATTATTAATAAATGACAGATTTACTTTTTATCTTATTATTCGCTATGTGCTTATAAGTAATACACCGTTGAAAACCTTAAGTTGTATCATATGTAGTCATATAACTTAGTGTGTGTCAAACATGAGGATTAAATTTATGGTGATGCACTAAAATTGATAGTATGTGGTAAACTTAATCAAAGTATGGGGTCTATTGATTATACTACCATTAATGCGCCTAGAACACTTTATGGTGTGACCGTATTAACCGGACCGTCGATATTGGTTATCTAAGTGTGACATTTATATATGATATAATCATACAGGACTAGACCGATGTACTATGAATATCTCATATAATTCCATGATTGAGAAGTCTTATTAAATCACAAGATAATCATATATGGATTAACCTTAATCTGAAGTGATTGCAGACTCCTGCCTGTTTCAAGATAGGGTCTGATGTGTTTGTTAAGGATTGCTAAGTGGCGTGGTCCGAATTACTTTCAAGTTGACACTATCGGGAATGAGTAGCTGGGAATGTGTTTCACAAATACGGAATTCATTCCTTCCTGCGGGAAGTAGAAAGACAATGTGTTCATTTGTTAATCAAGAAACTGATCGATGGTTAGTAGTGGTTATGAACTAATTGATCACTATGTAATGATTATATCGTGAAGAAGGTTTACGGAAATAGTCATGGATGGTTAGTCCGTATGTAATGATTATATCAATGGGCACTAATGGACTCGACATATTGAGAATAAGAAATATCTTTGACCGATAGAGTTCAGTTTCAGGTTTATGATGGCGTAATTCCGGAATAAATAAGTTGAATAGAAATGTTTTGTTCGATAAATATTTTATTGTATTTATTTGAGCTACTGGTTATAGGTACATGATCTCCAGGTTGGCTCCTAACATGCCAGTGAATTCTCGTATTGTGGAACCTCGATAATATATTAAATAGTTGGTCTATTTAATGAAAATGCGAAATATTATTTATTCGATGAATGATATGTAAAATAGAAAATACATTGTCCATTATCCTAATTGGCATTGTAAATGGCGCCACATATGTATAATCTGGGAGAAGAAATTTCTTTTAATTATGTCACATGTGATTAATCAATTCTTTGTTAAATAATTAATGGATAAATAAGAAATTGAATAAATATTATATTTTCTTTAAATAAAAAGATAATTGTCTTGTGAAATGGATAAACTCTCAAGTCTTGGTTATTTTTCTATATAAAGAGAATTTCTTCAAACACAATAGTCACAATTTTTCTTGCGCCCTTTTGAGAAAAATCAGTTTCTTGTCCTAGCCATTGGAAGAAGAAAAACATAGGGTTTTTCTTTTGCATGTTCAAGGAGGCTTCGGTATGGGATCGACGTCCATCAGTCGTCGCTTGGAGATACAATTCGGAAGACCGCGGCTTCTCTTTCGTTGGGTAAATCTCCAAACCTTCTTGTAGATTTAGATTAGGCAATTATGTGTTTCAAATCGTGGTAAAATCGATAACGAATTTAATTCGTAGTTTCCGTTATGCATGATTTAGTGTGTCGATCGGTGTTGTGAATCAGATCTGATCTCGTGATTTGGAAAACCAGAAAAACCCAAGCCTTGTCCAAAACAATCTGGCTGTGGCCAGACCCGGAAAATTTCCGGATCGTGTATTTTTGCGTTTCGGATCCTGATTCAGTTACTGTATCCAGCAATAGCTTCATACTTTTACAGTTCGTTAAGCTACTCAGTCATATCAAATTTGAGCTTATTCAATACATAGTTAAGTTTGAACCGAAGGAAATCAAGTGAGTGATTCCAAAATCATACTCACTTGAGTAGAATCATCAAACTTGGACCCGTGAGTCACAACATTAGCAAAGTAATTGATCATGTTCATAACGTGATTGGTAATTGGTTGACCTTTCTTCATCCTGACATTGACAACCAATATGACAACTTCATGTCTTGCTTGATCAGACGGGGCACCGAACATGGAAATCCGAGACTACATAATCTCAATAGCAGTCCTCATTTTTTCATGATTGGTCATTATGACACCAGACATTTACGCCAACAAGAAATCAAAACCCTACCCTATTGATCTAGAAAGAAAGGTAATTCAAAATCCCAATACTCTATCTTTGTGATGTGGAAGTAATTGGAAAAGCTAATACCATTTTACTGTGAAAACAATGGAGTTGTAGCTAACTCAAAGAAGCCTTCAGTCACAAAAGGTCAAAGCATATTGAGTTAAAATCCCACATGATTAGAGACCGTGCAGAGAGGCGAATGCTGGATATACAGATTCCCGAATCCGGATCCGATCCATAATTGGATCGTCAGATCTGATTCACAACACCGATCGAGACACTCGATCTTGCACAGCGGAAGCTACGAATAAATTCGCATGCGATTTTACCACGATTCGATTTGCATAATTAATTAATAACTACAAGAAAGTTAGTAGATTTACCCAACAAACGGAGAGGAAGAAATAGTCGACCAAGGGAGAAGCCGTAGTCTTCCGGATTGTATCTCCTAGCGACGACTGGTGGACGTCGATCCTCGCCGTAGAACCTCCTCAAATATGCCTAAGAAAAACCCTAGGTTTTTCTTATTTTAATGACCAAGGCAAGAAACTAATTTTTCTTCCTTTTAATTTGTAAGTTGCGAAATTATATTGTGTATATTGTGCTAGGATGAACTCTCTTTATATAGGAAAATAACTAGTCAAGAGAGTTATCATTTTCACACCACAATTACCTATTCCCACAAGGAAAAGATATTTGTCAAAAGATAATAGATAATTTCCAAAAAAAACCAATCTCTTATTTTTCCATTAATTATCCAACAAATAGATAATTAATTAATTAATTATTACACATGTGACATAATCTAGGAAAATTTCTTTTCCTAACTTATTCACAATGTGGCGCCACTTTTATCATTAATTTAATAGAAAATATCTTTTCTATTTTACATATTATTTACCAAATAAATAATATTGTATATTCATTAAATAGACCAACTATTTAATTTATTCTCGAGGTTCTATAAAACGAGAAAACACTCGCGTGTTAGGAGCCAACCCGGGGACTATGGACCTATAAGTAGTAGCTACAATAAATTAAATAAAATATTCATCGAACATAATATTTCTACTTAATTCATTAATTCCGGAACTACGCCACCATAAATCCGAAACTGAACTCTATCGATTATAGATATAACTTATTCTCAAAACGTCGAGTCGAAGTCGATAAGTGTCCATTGATATAATCATTACATATAAGCTAACCCTCCATAGACTATCCGTAATGAAGCTGGAATATTTCCGTAAACCTTCTTCAATACATCTTATCCTTATTTACCATTAACCCACTAGTGATTAATTAGTTCATAACCAATATGAACTCCGCAGATCGATCAGTTTCTAGGATTAACAAATAAGAGGATTGTCTTTCTACTTCCCTCATGAAGGAATGGATTCCATATCTGTGAGACACACACTACTCACTCATCCCAGAATAGTGCCAACGTGAAAGTGATTCGGACCGCGCCTTTTAGAGATCCTTAACGAACACATCAAACCCTATCCCGAAACTAGTAGGAGTATGCAATCACTTCAGGATTAAGGTTAATCCATTTATGATCATCTTGTGATTTAATAAGATTTCTCAATCATGGAATTATATGAGAAATACGGATTAAATCGGTCCAGTCCTATATGACTACATCATATATAAATGCCCCATTTAGATAACCAATATCGACGGTCCGGATAAGTCGGTCACACCATAAAGTGTTCTGGCGCATTAATGGTGGTTTAATCAATAGACCCCATACTATGATTAATTTCACCACGGACTAATAGTTCAAGTGTATCACCATAAACTTAATCCTCATGTGTGACACACACTAAGTTATGTGGCTACATATGATACGACTTGGGGTTTTCAGCAGTGTATTACATATAAGCACAAAACAAATAATAAGATGAGAATAAATCTGTCATTTATTAATTATAAAAACAATTATATAAATTGTCTTTCGGGTGCTACTTCCAAGAGCGATGTGTCGGTTCTAAAGATCGTGTCAGCCGACATCCTGTTTGATCAGTTTACTAAGATGCTGGCATTTGATGCCTTTGATGAGCATTTGGCGTGTATGCGATTGAGAGATGTGTATCATCTTCTTTAGAGCAAGTGGAAGAATGTTGTGAACAGGATAAAGGTGTACTCTAAAAACAATTGTTGCTTGTCCCTACAGGCAAGTGGGAGATCTTTAGGTGTATTGTCCGAAAGACTTTATAGAAATTATTTTTATAATTAATAAATGGCATGTTAATTATCATCATATTATTTGCTTCGTGTTTATAAATAATACATTATTTAAAACACTAAGTAGTATCATATGTACCCATAATACTTCATGCAAGACACATGTGAGGATTAAGTTTATGGTAATACACTTAAATATGTTTAGTATGTGGTGAACTTAATCAATGTAATGGAGTCTATTGATAAACCACCATTAATGCGCCCAAAATACTTCATAGTGTGATCGTCTTATCTGGACCGTCGATATTGGTTATCGAGGTAGGGCATTTATATATGACTCATTCATATAGGACTATAACCAATTTAATATGTATTTCTCATATAATTTCATGATTGAGATATCTTATTAAATCACATGATAATCATATATGGATTAATCTTAATCTTGTAGTGAATACAGACTATTATTTGTTTCAAAATAAAGTTTGATGTGTTCGTTAAAATCGCTAAGTGGCGCAGTTTGAATCACTTTCACGTTGGCACTATTCGGGAATAAGTATCTAGAAACATGTTACACGGATATAGAATCCATTCCTTTCTACAGAAAGTAGAAAGACGAACCTCTTATTTGTTAATCCAACCGATCGACCGGCCGAGTTTATATTTGTTATAAACTAATTGATCACTTGTGGGTTAATGACAAATAATGATGAGATGTAAAGATTAAGTTATACATAAAATTTCCTACTTCATTATCGGTTTGTCTATGGAAGGTTAGTCTATATGGAATTATTATATCAATATACACTCAATAACTCGGCAATTTTAGAGAATAAGAAATATATATGTAATCGATAGAGTTCAGTATCGGATTTATGTGGCGTAATTTCGGAATTAATAAGTTGAGTAAAAATATTTTAGTCAATTTATTGGCACTACTAGTTATAGGTCTATAGTCCCCGGGTTGGCTCCTAACTCGCGAGTGAATTCTCGTTATTTTGGAACTTCAATAAATATTAAATAGTTGGTCTAATTAATCAATACGAGTATATATATATATATATATATATATATATATATATATATATATATATATATATATATATATATATAATATAAAATAATATTTTTATTAATATAAAAGACATTTTTTTTATTAATCCAATGGCAAAAATGGCGGCACATTTATTGGAGTTTATGAAAAGAAATTTTCTCGTAATTAATATTGTGGAAACTAATTATTTATGTGTTGAATAGCTTAATAAGAAATTAGTTTCCTTATTGGGAGATGTTATCTTTTCAATGAAGGAAAAGTAACTTGTGTGTAGGGAGAACTCTTTAATGTTCACATTGGAGTGGGCTAGGTTATTACAATATATAAAGTGAGTTTCTCTCAACACATTGGAAATAACTTCACACGCCACGTTTAGAGAAAAGGGACAAATTTGTGTTTCTTGTCTTAGTCATTAAGAAGATGAAAAACTAGAGTTTTTTTTGGAGGCATATTTGAGGAGGTTTGAATACAAGATCGACGTCTACCATTCGTCGTTTGGAGATACGACTCGAAAGATCACGACATCTCACTAGTTGGGTAAATACATCTAATTTTCTCTCGTAAGTTAAATTAATTAATATTTATATAGTTAATTTATGTTGCAAAATCGATATACAAATCGCAGAAATTCATGCTTTCTCTATAGATCTCGATTGGATCAAGATCATGACAAATCAATGAGGTTTTGACGCGAAAATCGCATTTCGGACGCACGGCTAACTCGGTGGCGACACCAAGGTAGCAGTGGTCTCAAAAACCGTGTCCGATTGATTTTCGACTGCACAGCTACGTCGGTGGCGACACCAACATAGGGGTGGTCTCGAAATCTGTGTCGGATCGATTCTGGATCGTACAATTGCAACGGATGCAGCAGCGCTGCGTTGGTACTGTCAGATCCGTACGGTTTGCATTTTCGGGTAGGATTCAAATTCCGGTAACTCCAACGATAAGGATAGTAATAATAATGCCAAAATATTAAGTAACTAATTGATCAAACTTTTCTAGATGTCCAATCTTACCGGCAGTGTACCGGGCCAATTGTAGTCCAGTCTAGTGGTCAAGGTCGTATCCACGAGGATTGTGAGGTTGAACACCGAAAACATATTATTATCTTGATCTAAGTCGCAACAATACAAGAAAGTAAATGTTTCTAGAATTCTACTACTAAAAATGATGATAAAATGATAAAAGACCAAACCAAGTCAATGCAATGATCAAGTCAATCTCTACCAGCGTCATGGGAATGATTTCCTACCAACCTTCCAATAGTGTTCAAGTGTATGTTATCGGTGCACTCCTAAGCTAGCAATCCCCCCTCATACGAGTGTACGGAATTACTCTACGCCTCCTCCTAGGTCTAAGAATCCTAGACCTAATGATTCAAAATGATTAAGTTCTTGAGTACAATGCAAAAGCTGTTGGAAGTATCGCCCGAAAGACAATTTATGTAATTGTTTTTAGAATTAATAAACGATAGATTTATTCTCATCTTATTACTTGCTTCGTGCTTGTAAGTAATACACTACTGAAAACCCTAAGTCGTATCATATGTAGCCATATAACTTAGTGTGTGTCACACATGAGGATTAAGTTTAGGGTTATACACTTGAACTATTAGTCCATGGTGAACTTAATCAAAGTATGTGGTCTATTGATTAAACCACCATTAATGAGCCCAGAACACTTTATGGTGTGACCGTCGATATTGGTTATATAAGTGGGGCATTTATATATGATGTAGTCATATAGGACTGGACCGGTTTAATCTGCATTTCTCATATAATTCCGTGGTTGAGAAATCTTGTTAAATCACAAGATGATCATATATGGATTAACCTTAATCTTGAAGTGATTACAGACTCCTGCTTGTTTCAGGATAGGGTTTGATGTGTTCGTTAAGGATTGCTAAGAGGCGCGGTCCGAATCACTTTCACGTTGGCACTATTCTGGAATGAGTGAGAAGTGTGTGTCTCACAGATATGGAATCCATTCCTTCCTGCGGGAAGTAGAAAGACAATCCCCTTATTTGTTAATCCTAGAAACTGATCGATCCCGGGAGTTCGTATTGGTTATGAACTAATTGATCACTAGTGGGTTAATGATAAATAAGGATAAGATGTATTGACGAAGGTTTACGGAAATAATCCCGCTTCATTACGGATAGTCTATGGAGGGTTAGTTTATATGTAATGAATATATCAATGGACACTTATCGACTCGACTCGACGTTTTGAGAATAAGTTATATTTATAATCGATAGAATTCAGTTTCGGATTTATGGTGGCGTAATTCCGGAATTAATAAGTTGAGTGGAAATATTCTGTACGATGAATATTTTATTCAATTTATTGTAGCTACTGGTTATAGGTCCATGGTCCTCGGGTTGGCTCCTAACACGCGAGTGTTTTCTTGTTTTATGGAACCTCGAGAATAAATCAAATAGTTGGTCTATTTAATGAATATGCAATATTATTTATTTGGAAAATAATATGTAAAATAGAAAAGACATTTTCTATTAAATTAATGATAAAGTGGCGCCCCAAATGTGATAAGTCACATGTGTAATTAATTGTTTATTTGTTAAATAATTAATGGATAAATTAAGAGATTGGGTTTTTGGGAATTGTCTCTTATTTTTATGTGCAAAAATATCTTTTCCTTATGGGAATATGTAATTGTGGTGTGAAAATGATAACTCTCTTGACTAGTTATTTTTCTATATAAAAAGAGTTCCTCATAGCACAATAATCATCAAAAATTGCGCCACATTTGGAAAAAGGGAGATAAAAATTAGTTTCTTGTTCTATTCATTAAGAGAAGAAAAACCTAGGGTTTTTCTTGTGCATATTCGAGGAGGTTCTACAACGAGGATCGACGTCCACCAGTCGTCGTTAGGAGATACAATCCGGAAGACTGCGGCTTCTGCCTCTCTGTCGTTTTACTATTGGCTCTTCGTTTAGGTGATCAATCCAACACAAACAAGCACTACAATGAAAATAGGAAAAGATTACAGCAACACATGAAGCTATGAAATATGAACTAACATTCTCAATCAACCAATAGAGATTAAACTAATTCAACTACATTATCTTGGCTAGTAAAAGCTCAGCCTTCCATGGCTATGAAACCATAAATGTCACTTAGGGGTTTCATAACTATGAAATTAGCACTAAAAGTAAATAAAGAAAGTACCCAACAAGATAACAAACACCTCAATGAAGAATAATTGCATTAACCTCAATAGAGAAAACAACACCAAGGAGATGAAATTATTCCATAAAATTCACTCTAAAAGATCTATATTGAATGTTCCAATATTTACAAGTAGATTAATTGGCTAAACTAATGCTAAGTTCGGGCTAGAAGAGCCCTTGAGAGTGTCTTCAAGTTTTGGTGGTGTTGGGGGAATGGAATGAGGTGATAAATAGATCCAAAAATGGGTTTTAAAAGCTGAAAAATGCTTCTACGATATTTTGGCGCTCGCCATTATAGGTCTGGCGTGCGCCAAGTGTGAAGAGAAACTCTCTGTATAGCTACAGTGACGTTTCGGCGTACGCCATTATAACTTTTCGCAGCAATTCAGTAAATCGCCATAACTTGAGTTGTAGAGATCCGATTGATGTGATTCAAGATGCGTTGGAAAGCTTGTTTCCTGATCTATAACTCTAAAGATGGAGTCTTCTCCATAAAATGCCTCTAAGTGGTATCAAATGTCCATTGAAGATGCACTACGGTAGAAAGACTAAGGACAAATGATCCGTTTGAACTCGATAGTTTCCGGCATACTCTTCTTGCCTCAAAAGATGTGTTCTTGCTCAACACGTGTCGTCACTCGGGGTCTTGGTTAACTTGTAATTCTACAATAAATCACCATAATACCAAGTGTAAACCCGAAATGACGCTCCGGTCACTATAACCGGTACAAAACCAATCAAAACACGTTATTTTATATAATAATTACTATCTACACATTTGGATGAAACTAAGAAAATAATGGCTCAAATTGGTACAATAATGCTCAAAGTGGTATCAGAAATGGGGTAAAATGTCATAATAATGAGCGACACTTTGTCTCTCATCACTAATCAAGAGTGTCACTAAATGGAAAGTGGACATGAGTAATGAATGACAATGATACTAAAGTGAATATCTGATCTTCGGATGATATTGTAATGTAACGTTCAATGTAACTGGATGGAGTAACTGAAATGTAGTAATGAATTCCGACTGGTCCCGAATTAAGCACTACGCCTTCGAAATGCCCACGAAGTATGAGTCCAATGCAAGCCCTGGAGGGAAAGGCTCTCTAAATGTAAGCCCTAGAGGAAAAAAACCATCTCCGTAACACCCGGATGGCGAGGAAATAATAATAATAATAATAATAATAATAATAATAATAATAATAATAATAATAATAATAATAATAATGTCATCATGGTGTCATCCTCGAATGTAAACAATCCCCCCGGATGGCGAGGAAATAATAATAATAATAATAATAATAATAATAATAATAATAATAATAATAATAATGTCATCATGATGTCATCCTCGAATGTAAACCATCTCATGTAACCCCGGATGGTTAGGAAATAATATCCAATAATAAAGTATCGAGTATCCCATATGCAATATTAACTAAGAATCGATCAATGTTCAAGCACAAGCAACCCTAATGTCATGATATCTATTTTACTATATGACTTCACAATATAATTAAATCTACTTTATTCGGGTTTTTTAGAATATCGAAATAATGATCTAACCTCTAAATGTTATTGGGCTCCTGGAAGATTCTGGAAATCGAGCCACCGATGAGATGGTGACAAGGCTGTCGTCGAGTCGTCAATCAAGTTGTTCCAAAATCAGCCACCGGATCATTCTGTAAACCCATGTGTAACCCAAACTCCCAAATTCTCTAGAAAAATGCAGATAACAAAGAAAAAGTAGTGCATAAATCTTATAAAACCTAAAAAAACCCTGCAATAATATAATTTCTTACCTTCTAGGGCTAGAAATTGCAACAATGACTCAGAATTTGGGGTTGAATGAGAGTTATCTCCTAAAGGATGAGCTCCCAGAAGAGAAAAGAAGCTTAAAATGGTAAGTAATTAAATAAACGCGATGAAATTTAGTTCTAAACGCCAAAAAGGAAACAATAATACAATTACATGAATTTCTAACCAAAAAAACGCAGCAATTTGAGCCTGGTTTTCTTCTTCTTCAAGGGGTGGATCTTGAGCTTGAACACCTAGAATCAAAAGATGGAAGAAATTAATGAGTGTAAATGGTGGATTTCTAAGTGAAAACGAAGAGAAAAAGGCTAAGGGTGACAACTAGGGTTTGGGGAAGGGTGTTTAGTGAAATCAGATCTGAAATGTGAGACTTGTATAACCCCAGGTGTATGAGCCAACGGTACACCGGTGAGCTAGCTACTGTTGAGTCGGCAGTTGAGATCTGAAAAAAAATCTAAAATGCCCTTCAGTTAAGTTTTAGGTCGTCACAGTTTATAAACCATTTTACCATCTCAATTGGAGTTGGAGATGTTCTTATATCCAAAATATATATATATATATATATATATATATATATAAAATCTAAGTAAAATATATATATATATATATATATATATATATATATATATATATATATATATATACTAAGTAAAATGCACGCGTGCGTCCGTACGTGTTTTAGTGAAATAAAACTTTTGAAATTTTAAAAATAACAATATTAATTAATACATAATTTATCAAGTACTTTTTGTTGGATCATATATCCAACATTGGGCTTATATGTGAAATAATTGTTTGTCATAGACTGTCAATAAATATTAGTCCAACATAAAAGTGATCTACTACGGTTATGGTTATTGGACTGTAATGTATCACTATGGTGTGGACCTTTAATGCGTAGAAACTCAGAGGTAATTTTTCCATTTTTATGATGGGTAAAATTGGAAATGCCTAATAAATGTATTTCATTATATAAGGAGGGTTGTGGTCCCAGGTCATACACCTATATACTCTCTTCTGACCCCCATTATCAGATTGAGAAAATACAGAGAATTCTAAAGGGTTCTTCTGACAATAACTAGAAGGTGTGTAGATCCAGAATACCGATCCTACAACGCCAAAGGGGATTTCCGTTGCTATGGATTCAGGTATGTTTGTGGTTTGATTTTGATTTGATTCTCAATAGTTTAGGATAATCGATCCTGAGGTAATGTGATTGAATCACTTAAGGATTAATCTAACAAGTGGTAGCAGAGCCGAATTATGTTGAATTGTTGAGAATCGGTATTAATTTAGCCAACCTAGATCGTATACGGTCATTTTTAGGATTTGTTGATTATTTACATATCATAGTGTTTCTGCATATTGTTCTGCAGCCAAAGTCGATTGTCTATCAAACTTATTGTGACGGAGAAACTGTTTTTTCCTTCGGTTCAGTGTGCAACTTTGGTCCTTTGTCTTTTTTTTTTTTCTCGTCTATGGCTGTTATTGCATAGAAAGAAATATTTTTTTTCCCGGCTGAAAGATGAAGGGGAGTTAGGTATTAATTTTCGGTAAATTAAGGAATTTATTAGTTTTCCGGCGACGGCAATGTATAATAACAAACCGTTACAGGAATAAGAATATTGTGACATATTTTTAATTTTATTTTATTATTATCCTACTACTTATCCTACTACTTATTAATTGTGAGAGCAAAATGCTCCCACATTAAGCCACGACAGTGTTTTTGTACAAATTGAGGATTGCTCCAGTAATTGCCACGTCCCAAAGCTGGAGTATTATTATTTTTTATATATATATTTTTTACTTGCAGAGACTTTACAGCTGGTTTGGGATCTGAAGAAGTCCAACTCTTTATATCCAATGTGTATTACACCCATTCTTTTCATCTACTTCTCCCCACCTTCCAAAAACTAAATCAAAAGTAGTTTTCTGTCATTCCATCGTTTCTTCTTCTCTCCTTCCCCTCAACCCTTTGATTATCCCACACCTCTTCATCTTCGACACGTACTAGGAGGTTCGCGTCAGCACCAGTGGAGGTAGACCATTTTATAGCGGTGGAGCAGGAGGAGGAGCAAAAGGAGTCACCGGAGAAGGCTCAGCCTGATTATCCACAAGATGAACAAAAAGAAGAGGTGCAATCTTAAATTTTTAGATGGCTTTTGAAGTTATGGTTTTTGGTTTAAAAAAAGTTGTTTGTTGTTGTTGTTGTTGTTGTTGTTGTTGTTGTTGTTGTTGGTGGATTGTTATGTTGATTTTGAAGATTTGTGTTATGAGATTGTATATTAGGTGTACCCTTCCTCACACTACTGAAAATAGGTGTAGGTGGGTCAGCTTTGGTCTTACTGATCGGGAGCGAAAATGATTCCTCTTGAAAAGAAACAGATAAGCTCCTGGTGGCAGAAACCAGCAATTTTGTTGCTGCAGAAGGTTCGTTACCATTAGTGAGCTTGGCATCAATATCAGATTTTAAAGGCCGGGCAGCAGAGACCGGATGGCTCCGGTCCACAGATACAGACCTCTTAGGTAATAAAGCAGGGAAATCGAAACAGTAATACAATTTCTTGAAACCAAAGGAGAAGGGAATCTTCGAGAAGATGAAGAACTAAGAGAAATTGAGGAAGTATTTGAAGTGGATGTGGAAGCTGAAGGGGAAAAGGAAGGGGAATGGGACATATATCTAGAAGAAACATTTCTTGATTTGGGTCTTATGGGTTCCGTCCCTTATTATCCTTTTCAGAAGGTAACAATGGTGGTCTTCCGAGATTAATTTGAGACTCATCGTGTGAATCATTAACTTTCTGAATCTGGAAATTTGTGGGCCTGTTTGAAGCTGCTCCAAAAACGGCAGGCACCATCATCACCAGCACACACAATACATACCACACAGAAAAGATAGGAATCAACTCTCAGTCTTTCACATTCGAATTTCGTCAAACACAACAAGAGCACTGCATCCAGAAGCCGCTTGAGTGACTAGACTCTACTTAAAACTTAAATGAATCAGTTCTGGGACATCAAGGATTCTGCATTGTCAATATTTGAGCATAATTCATGGGAGCACGCAAATCTTGATAAGGAAAATGTTAGTGAGAAAAAAAGGTTGCTCTTTTCGGTGAGAAAAATGTTGGTGAAAATCAAACGCCCCGTAGATTCCAGGTGTTGGCAATGGCTAACTCGACCAGGACTATTCTTGTTACTGGTGCTGGTGACTGAACTGGTATTTTCGGCTTCTGTTTCACTTCTTTTCTTTGCTTATGGCTTCAGTGGTTACCTATCTTATTTTGTACTTCGTTGTAGTCTCGGAAGTTCTGCTTACTTTATTGTTCAGCGATTTTCATTAAATCTCATTTATTGACGATCAATGCCAACAATGTTATATTGAGTTCATTCTGGAAAAGTTGGTTTATTTGACCCAATTAATCGAATGTGTTAGAGATTCAGATGATCTACAGCTAAATTAAGGGGCTCCTTGTTCTTGATCCATTTAATGGCCATTTGTGAGGTCGGTGTGTTCTGTTAGTATGACCTCCCTTTTATTCACTAGCGTTTGAGGATAACGGTGATCATCAATTTATTGTTTTAAGTATTACAGAAAGAACAAGACTTTGTTTGGACTTTCATGTAGTATATTTTTGTTACTTGTTTTCATTCCTGGATCTTGCTTAGGCAACATTACTTACAAGAAATTGAAGGAGAGATCAGATTAATATATTAGTAATCTCTTTCTTTCGCCGGCAGCACGCTCTTGCTCTCTCTATTTTGCAGGGTTGTGATGTATACTGATAATTTGTTTCTTTTGCAGTGTTTGACTCGTCGGGTACTATATTTTTGATTGATAATAAAGTAAAGTTCGTTCCATCGAGATTATGTTTTCCATTACTATTTGTTCAGGTTCTAATTCTTCTGCTTCTTATTTGCAGAGTTTGAAGATCCCTGAACCGAAACACAAATCTTTTGTTGGCTGGTATGATTCCCTAATTTTAATGTAATTGATGGTTCTTTAGAATATTAAACTATGCACCCCCCCCCCCCCCTTGGTGGCAAGTTTTTTTTGAACCAAACAAAAAAAAAAACCCGAGTTAAAGATGATGAGATTATAATTTTTAAGGATGGTTTATGTCATATGTTTATAATGGATGAAATCATCATTTTTAGAGCACTAGGAAATCATCATCAATCCATCCACTAGATTGCAGACTATTCAGGACATTGTTTTGCTGTTTGGTGGTTATTTTTATTTCATTCAATACCTTTTAACAGCTCATCATTGGGATGTTGATCCAATCTTAATTTTTATATTGGGTGGTTGGTTGGATGGATTTATATCTCTACATTGTGTATCTGTTTGTTTGCAAGTATTATGTGATGAGATATGGTGTTTTTACAACTTTCAATATTTGGTCGTGGAACCTTTCACCCAGATCATCATGCCCAAAAACTCGGATCTAGAATTACTTTATGTTATTTGGGCTTTTAGGTGAGTCTAAACTTAATTGAGTACAGTCCCTTTGACAGTAAAATACACATATTATTCATGTTTGTATGGCGAGATGGCATTGGAGAACCGATAAAAAAATTAAATAGAATGGTTTTCATGGTTCAAAAGCTCTCCCGGTTATTTTACTTCTCTTTTGTGTGCCATAAACCTTTTGGTTGTATTTTCTTTATATGTATTTGTATATTTTGTGGTTGGATAATTATAGATCTTTACATTGCTTCCCTGTTCATTTATAAGTATTATGTGATGAGAAGTTATAGCATCATTTTTTGGTTGATTGGTTGTGTGTTTGGTGAAATACGGTGTATAATAGCATTGCTAATATTTATGTTGTGTATAACATTGTTATCCCGATCTTGGTTGGAATTTGATTCTGCATGCATGATGCTCTCATTAAAGATGGCTTGCTTTGGATTGAAGTTGATTTATGTATATATTGTATACAGTATTATTGATATTTTACAATCTTTGTAACTGCTTATTGGCAGTGTCAGTTTCTGAATGTTTATATGGCTTTTTGTTATATTGTTTTTTGTTTGATTTGATCTTCACAAGTGAACAAATGAAGTGAACATCTCTTGGTTTTTACATGTCAAAACATCATGTTTCTTAGGTGCAACTTAAAGAGATCATAATTGGAATGGGCATGCGTGCCTTGCACGGCACACACAACCACTAGTCATAATATTAGTAAACGCAATTGATTGTGCTTAACGGTAGACCACGTGTGTCATCTTTTAAGGACATTAAATGAGTAACGTCGTATTTTGGTAGTAATGGAGGCAATAATAATAATAATAATAAATCTACATTCAGGATATTTTGATTTTATGTTTTATTTTATGGGAAATTATGGATAAGGACACAATCGGGAATATTTTTAAGTGACAGGACAACTACATATTTTTTATAGGGAGAAGGACAACTGTATAATTTTTATAGCGAGAAGGACAAACAGTGAATCTCCCCAGTGAATCCCGAAATCAGTGAATTTCGACAGTGAATCCCGAAAATCAGTGAATTTCGACAATGAATTTTGAAAATTAGTGAATTTCGGCAGTGAATTTCGAACACAAGTGAATTTCGACAGTGAATAAATAGTTTTGTCCTTTATGTAAAAGTTTCAAAAGACCGTCTTTCTACTCAATTGATAAAATATTTTTGTCCTTCTCCCTCATTTCCACATTTATTTTATTTTATTTTTCTTTCAGACAAGCCCATTAATGATATATATGTTTTATAGTTGCCGCTGTTTTTTAGCCTTGGCCGAGGAATAAAAGAAAAAAATAAAATAATAATAATAATAATTCAAAACCTTTGATTTAATTTAGTTATTTGGACTAAAGTTATAAAAGTCAAATATCGGTATGATATATATCCTGTGATGATTTAACGGAAGCAGAATGTCGCTAAAGTGACCTTTTTTTGTGGAAGTTGTCTCATTTTAGTATATAAAAGGATGTGTGCATGTGATTTATGTAAATTTTCATCGGCCCAAAGGAAGGTGATTTTTATTAGAATTGTGTGTGCACCTGCGGTAATGAACATGTGATAATTATTTGGTTTTACGTATGAGCAGTAGTGCGGCCCAAAAGAAGTACTGTTGTTTGATACGTTCTTATTATCAATGTTTGATTACTGCCCAAGACATCAATTACAAGTCAGTATTATTGCCAAAGATGAGATATTGATGGAGCACCGATGTCTTGAAATGGGACTTACCTTTATTTGAATTTATTAAATTGGTTCTGGATTAATTTGGTTTGTATATAAATATGTGAGCATGATTGGTTGTTTGTTTTGTTGATGTTTTCTTTTGTATTCAGCTATGTCTACTCCGGCTAATATTACTGCCAGCATTAATTCCATCCCTATGTTGAATGGCACTAATTTTAAGTCACGGCAAGAGAACCTTCTCATAGTTCTCGGAGTCATGGATCGCGACCTTGCGTTAAGGACTGATTCTCCCACACCCCTTATGGATGACAGTACTGCTGATAATAAAAGGGATATGGAGAAGTGGGAGAAATCGAATCGCATGTGTATGATGATCATGAAAAAGGCCATTCCAGAAGCTTTCAGGGGCACTATTTCTGAAAATATCACTACAGCCAAGGAATTCCTTGCAGAAATTGAGAAAAGGTTTGTCAAAAACAAAAAGTCTGAAATTGGTACGCTTTTGACGAACCTGATCTCAATGAGGTATGGTGGTAAAGGCAACATTAGAGAATACATTATGGAGATGTCTCATATGACTTCAAAATTAAGAGCACTCAAGCTTGAACTCTCTGAGGACTTGCTGGTGCATTTGGTTCTAATATCTCTTCCAGCACAGTATAACCAATTTAAAGTGAGCTACAATTGCCAGAAAGAGACTTGGTCTCTGAATGAGCTCATTTCACACTGTGTTCAAGAAGAGGAAAGGTTGAAGCAAGACAAGACAGAAAGTGCTCATGTTGTCCTAACCTCTAAAAATAAAGGCAAGGCTGTAAAAAGGAAGAAAGAAAAAGAAGCTGCAATTACAACTCCACTTAAGAAGCAGCAAAAGGTACATGCACCTGCTACAACTAATGTTGCAGGCACTAGTACTGATATAGCTAAAAGCTGTTATTTCTGTGGAGCTGAAGTGCATCAAAAGAAGCAGTGTACCAACTATCACGCTTGGCGTGCAAAGAAAGGTATGCTTTTCTCTTTGCTATCGTCTGAAGTTAATTTGACCTTGGTACCAAGACACACGTGGTGGATAGATTCTAGTGCAAAAACTCACATCGGTGTGTCTATGCAGGGTTGCCTCCATTGCCGAAAGCCAAGTGATGCTGAAAGATACATCTATGTTGGCGATGGCAAGACAGTTGAAGTTGAAGAAATTGGAAAATTTAGATTATTATTAAAAACTAGAATTTATTTGGATCTTGATGAAACTTTTGTTGTTCCGTCTTTTAGACGAAATTTAATTTCTGTTTCTGTTTTAGACAAATTTGGTTATTTTTGTTCTTTTGGAAACATGAAGTTTAGTTTGTTTTATGATTCAAATTTGGTTGGTTCTGGTTCTTTATCAAGTAGTGATAATCTTTATTTATCAGATACAATTGCTTCATTTAATGAATCCTTGCATCTAAATACTATAGGTATAAAGAGAAAATTAACCAATGAAAATTCAGCTACATTATGGCACAAGAGATTGGGTCATATCTCCAAACGGAGAATTGAGAGACTTGTGTCAAACAAAATTCTAGACCCTCTAGATTTTGCTGATTTTGATGTTTGTGTTAATTGTATCAAGGGAAAACAAACCAGCAAAAGAAGATTTGTAGCCAACAGGACTACGGACGTCTTAGAACTCATACATACTGATATTTGCGGACCATTTCCTACTGTTGCTTGCATGGTCAACAATATTTTATTACGTTCACAGACGATTTTTCCAGATATGGCTACATATATCTTCTTCATGAAAAGTCACAGTCCTTGGACGTTGATTTTGCCTAAAATTGTAAACGGATAATTGGATGATTCGAGTTAGGAAAGTAATATCTGAATAAATAAATTTGAGTATGGATTTGGACTGAACTCTTTGAGAGAGCTGCCTACGTATCCAATTCAAGTGTAGAATCGGAATCAAGTCCCCCTCGTAGTTCAGGCTTTCATTTTATACTTTCAGATCGTGATGATAACCTCCTCTACCATAGTGGGGAGTTATCGTCGGTTATCTTGGACACTATTAGGCGTGGGACTCTACCCACGTTGTAAATGGTTATATCTTATTAGCTCTATTTTCTGACGGTTGCGTGACCATTCTGCCCAGAGATCGTTCTGCTCGGCTAGTCCAGAGGCCGTTCTGTCCAAAGACATTAATCCTGCTCTGATAATTCTGCTCATGGGTTGGCGGGGCCCTGCTCCCCCAATCCTGTTGTTATCATCTGGTTGAAATGGTCCTGGCCCAAAAATAAATAATCCGGCCCAAATGGGCCCATGTATAGTCATACGTCCCCCCAGACTAGGGTGGATTGCTTTACAGCTGCCCTAGTCTGCAATGTTTGAACTCCCGTCATCAATATAACGCGGAAGGAGGCCAACTTGCACCTCTTATAATGATTGTGGACTGAACCATCACGTCCCTTCCATTTCTTGTCGAATAACTCCCTTATTTGCAACTTTTGAATTCTTCATCTACAATTACAAGTAAGTCTTTGTGTCTACGTTATTTCTTCTATTTCTTTTGAATCTTTATTTCTTTCATGAGTCTTAGAACCGACATTGTCTCTAGTGATTCTGTGGAAAGATTGTTTCAATCGTCAGAAGAGAACGCAGTTGTGGTAGAAGGTGAAGAAGTAGATTCCTCCACTCCCATTCTTTATCCGGAATCTGTTAGAGCCTCTGATAATCCTTCCTCTTCAATTAATTTAAGGGATACCACCACATTTAGAGATAATCCTTTGTGTCTTCTTCCTTCCCATCTTCTTCCTCCTGGCATCTTTACCCCGACCTCTATTGTGCATAAATATCCAGACAATCATTCTGCTTTTATCAATACTCTTAGCAGAGAAATCAAACGATTTGACAAAACAAAGGCAATAATGGCTTGTCACGGTGTTGCTAGCAAGATGACGAAGACCGAATTAGCCCATTTACTGAAAACTTATAAGATCTCCACTGATCCCTTCGAGGTGGCTCTGCCCAAGGCTACTGAATATGCCTATAATCCTCCTGCAGGTTTCTGCACAGTGTATGCTGACCAGCTGCGGAATAGCCTTAGGTTTCCCTACCCCCTGGCTATTTAGAGGTGATGCGACATTATAAACTGGGTAGTGGGCAAATTCAACCAAATAGTGTCAAGTTTCTGATTGGGTTTATCATTTGGTGACGTCTGAACACTACTCCTTTCTTAGTGAAGCTATTTAGAAACTTTTACCAGTGTAAATTAACACCTGGCAGTGGAGGATGGTACCATTTCTGTCGTAGATCTGGTAAGTTAAGACAAATCATTACCATAACTGGTAAGGATAAAACCAAGAAGAAGTGGCAAGAACACTTTTTCTTTGTGCGTCATAATACCAATGTTGGACTTGGTCGATGGAACACCTCTTCCATGAAAGATAAGCTAGAAGATTTTATTGATGCTACCCTAGCCCAATACCTTGCTAATAATAAGATCTCCTTAACCTTAGACTTCATAAGTTCTGCCATGATAGATGCTGCTCAGCTTCACACCGCAGGTCCTACCGATTATTTGGAGTTCTCCAAGGAAGAATATAAAAAATGTATGTCTGAATTTATATTTTACTTTTGGTTTTTCACATAACTTAATTGTCTTCTTTCTGTGCAGTGGCCAACGTGGATGATCTGATTGACATTGATGTTGATGAGGAGGAGGAAATGGAGCAGATGCAGGAAGATTCTGAGCAGACTTTATCAGTTATTCCTGAGCACGGTGAGGCTTCTACTCAGAAAGAAGCTGGGGACACAGGCGCTGACTCTGGTGAGGCTGCCCAAAACACCATTTCTACTATTGATCCTTCTGCTCAGAACCTGCTGAGCGCCATTGACACAGCAGAGTTGCCTGTCGAAGAGGGTCTTCCTGGTGATCACTCTACTGGTTTGAATGCCGTGCCCTTAAGGACTATCTCTCAGAAAAATAGGAAAAGGCACAGGTCAACCTCCTCTGGTAGTTCTGCCAGTGATTCCTCCTTTAATTTTGAAGACATGTCCGCTGAGGACTTTGCTAATTCTGTAAGTAATTTCCTTGTTGAGTTCTTTATTTTCTTCTATGTTCTTTACTTTCTGACTTCCAGCCTTTTGCAGTGTTACCATTTGGGTAAATATTTGCATAAGAAGGCTTCTGGTATGGCCAAAGAGATTGCTGCTCTGGAACAAAAGGTGGCCAGTTTAGAAGAAGTAAATGCTAGAGTGACTAGTTTGGAAGAAGCAAATCATTCTTTGGCGTCCTCCGAAGCTGCTGCCCGTCAGGAGGTTGAGCAGCTAAATATCAAACTTAAAAATGCTGATGATTCGTTATTCACTCAAGGTGAACAATTAAAACTGAAAGACCAGCAACTAGAGGAGAAGGACATGGAAACCCATCAACATCTTGCTACCGTAACCAAGTTGAGAGACGAGCTCGCAGAGACTGTGGAAAAAATGGAGAGGGCTCCTGGCCAGAACGTCATTCAGAAGGTTGTCGCTGATTATAAAGCCTCTCCCCGGACTTATGAAGAGATCCAAATCATCCTAGCTCCTGCTCTGCGCAGAGGATACACTCTTGGTGTTGATGAGGCCAAACCAGCTGACCTGGTGATTAGCATTTTGCCTAATCATAAACTATATGATAAGAAAGCCGGCGAGATCTTCACTAGGCAGTATGATGAATACAAAAGTGGAGAAGATATCGTCCGCAAGTATGCGAAGAAAAAGTCTGCCCAGGCTTCTGCTCCTCCTTCATCTTGATTTCATATATTTTGCCTTTGAAACTTTGATAATTCACTTCGGATTTTGCTGCAACTTTTGAGCAGCTTTTGATGTAATTTGTAACAACTCTATCTGATCTTTGTCTTCGATGTAGGATACTTTGATCGTTAGCCATTTGAATCGGCTTTTATTTTGATATTTTTCAGCTTACAACTTTATTTCCTTGTTGCGCTGCAAAGAAGTTAGGACTATTTATCCTTAGCTTCTTTATTATAATGTATTTTCTGCCTAGAGGATCCTTGGGCTGCAAGTTTGATTTTTTTTACTTTATATTGGGTCTTCTGGTCGGAATGTCCTTGCGCTGCAAGTTTCATTTTGATTTTTCGATGGGTCTTCTGCCCGGAGTGTACCTGCTCTGCAAGTTTGACACTTGACTTTATATTGGGTCTTCTGCCCAGAATGTTCTTGCGCTGCAAGTTTCATTTTGATTTTTTGATGGGTCTTCTGCCCAGAGTGTACCTGCTCTGCAAGTTTGACACTTAGATTTTTCGATGGGTGATTTGCCCAGAGTGTCCTTGCGCTGCAAGTTTGACACTTGACTTTATATTGGGTCTTCTGCCCAGAATGTCCTTACGCTGCAAGTTTCATTTTGACTTTTCGATGGGTCTTTTACCCAGAGTGTACCTACTCTGCAAGTTTGACACTTGGATTTTTTGATGGGTGATTTGCCCAGAGTGTCCTTGCGCTGCAAGTTTGACACTTGACTTTATATTGGGTCTTCTGCCCAGAATGTCCTTGCGCTGCAAGTTTTAATGCTCGATTTTTAGGCATTTTGCCTTTAGTTTCTAGTTTCAACACAAGTTAAAATATTCAAACATATAATAACAAAATTAAAAAAGATATACATTCAATGTATAACCGCTCCAGAAAATAAAATGATTTTAAGGAAAATATTTCCTTAAGTGAACAGCATTCCAGCTTCTAGGAATGGTCTTCCCAGAGGCATTAGCCAGTTGATAAGATCCTTTTCCATGTACTTTGATAATTTTATAAGGACCTTCCCAATTTGGGTCTAGCTTTCCAGTTGGACCTTGCTTGCTGGCTTCATTTTGCCTCAGAACTAAATCACCTTCTTTAAAATACATACCTCTAACTCTGGAGTTGTAGTATTGAGCAATCCTTTGCTTGTACTTGGCCATCTGTATCAGTGCTATGTCCCTTTTGTGTTCCAGCTCGTCCTTGATGTGCAGCATATCTACTTCCTGTGTTTCTAGACAGTACAATTCCGTCCTGGAAGATTTGTGCCCAATCTCTGCTGGTATCACTGCTTCACATCCATATGCTAAGGAATATGGAGTTTCCTGTGTAGCAGCATTCGGGGTAGTTCTGTAGGCCCATAAGATGTTTGGAAGATGATCCACCCAATGAGATCCTTCCTGCTCCAACCTTTTCTTCAACCCTTGCTTTATTTGCCTGTTGGTTTGTTCAACTTGCCCATTGGCTTGAGGATGGGCTACTGAGGTAAAGTACTGAGAGATTCCTAGGTTTGTGCACCAAGTTTGCACTCCTTGATCTTCAAATTGCATGCCATTATCGGAGATAAGGACTTTAGGAATACCATATCTGCACAGAATATTTTTCCACTGGAATTTCTGTATTTGGTTGGCTGTGATGGTAGTCAAAGGTTCTGCTTCCACCCATTTGGTGAAGTAATCTACTGCCACTACCAGAAACTTGAAATTTCCCGGTGCTCTAGGTAGCGGGCCCACTAGGTCTACTCCCCATTGATCAAAGGGCCATGGTGATACAATTGGTGTCATCTCTTGTGCAGGGTTATGTGATAAATTACCATGTACTTGGCAGGCCTTGCATGTTCTGACTAGCTTCTCTGCATCTTCTTGCATTTCTGGCCAGTAATATCCAAAGAGTCTACACTTTCGGGCCAAAGCTCGTGCTCCTAAATGATTTCCGCAAATTCCAAAGTGAATTTCTCTCAATACGTAGTCCCCATCTTCTGAGGTGACACATCTTAACCAGGGTGCTGTGTAGGACTTTTTGTACAGCACATCATTGAAGAGAGCATACCTCGCTGAGAGTCTTATCAGTTTTTTGGCACGTACTTTATCTACAGGGAGTACTCCATTTCTCAAGTACATTATGATTGGATCCATCCAAGTTTCCATCTGTGTTATAGGTTGTACTTCAATTTCATCACAGCTCTTCTGTTTTAACTGTTCAACCGGCACTTTCTTGTTGGACAGAAAATTTGACCCTAGCTTAGATAAAGCATCTGCTCTGGTATTTTGGGCCCTAGTTATCTGTTCCACTTCCACCATTAAGAAGTTTTGCAATTTTCTTTGTGCAACCGCAAGGTATTTCTTCATGGG
The DNA here is from genome assembly GCA_036785695.1 of Gentiana straminea. Taxonomy (NCBI): domain Eukaryota; kingdom Viridiplantae; phylum Streptophyta; class Magnoliopsida; order Gentianales; family Gentianaceae; genus Gentiana; species Gentiana straminea. The sequence continues at coordinate 5,482,298 of JAVUPR010000385.1, read as the reverse complement.
GCCTTCCTTAGCTTCATATTCTCCTTTGATATGATTGGTTACGAGCTGTGAATCAGTGTATACTTTCAGGCTCTACACACCTAGCTTCTGTGCTAGGTTTAATCCAGTTATCAAAGCTTCGTATTCTGCTTCATTGTTAGTGGCCTGAAATTCAAAGTGAAGGGCATACGGGAATTCTTAACCTTTTGGGCTAATGAGTAGGAGTCCTGCTCATGCTCCCTCTTTGTTGGAAGCTCCATCCACATAAAGCTGCCACTGCTCAACCATGTTCTGGTCTGCCTTATGCTCCACTGCTAATGCCCTTTCTTCTGCCAAGAAATCCGCTAATGCTTGAGCTTTAATTGCTGTTCTCGGTTTGTATTTGATGTCAAACCCTGCTAATTCAACTACCCACTTCGCCAATCTCCCAGACTTATCTGGTTTATCCAAAATTTGCTTTAGGGGTTGATTTGTCAACACTATCACTGGATGACTCTGGAAATATGGTCTTAATTTCCTTGTGGCATGCACCAAGGCAAGAACCAATTTTTCTACCTCAGAATACCTGATCTCAGGTCCTTGTAGGGCTTTACTCACAAAATATACAGGCCTCTGTAACATACCGTGTTGTTTTACCAACACAGCACTTACTGCTTCGTTGCAAAAGGATAAGTATAAAAATAATACCTCACCTTCCTGAGGAGGGGTCAGGGTTGGCAGGTGACTGATATTATCTTTTAAATCTTGAAAATCTTGTTGACATTCTGCATTCCACTTGAATGGGCTGGCCTTCCTGAGGATTTTAAAGAAAGGCAATGACTTCTCGCGCAGATTTTGACAAGAAACGATTTAGCGCTGCCAATCTTCCTATCAATCGTTGGACTTCTTTAATATTCTTTGGTTCGGGCATAGTTTTCAAAGCTTCCAATTTATCAGGGTTGGCCCTGCCTCCTTCTTTAGATATCATATAACCAAGAAATTTTCCTGACCTCACTCCAAAAGTACATTTTTTTGGGTTCAACTTCATTCTCGTTTGCCTTAATACCTGACAAACTTCTGTCACATCTTTCAAATATTGGTCAAGAGTCCTGCTTTTGATCAATAAATCATCCACTTCCATGATTTTACCAATCTGTTGGTTAAAAATGGTATTGACTGCCCTTTGGTATGTAGCCCCTGCATTCTTTAATCCAAAAGGCATAGACACATAGTAGTAGGAACCAAATTCAGTAATAAAAGCAATTTTTACAGCGTCAACAGGATCCATCATAATATGATGATGCCCCATATATGCATCTAAGAAAGCAAAAATCTCATATCCAACTGTGGAATCTCCTAGCCTGTCAATTATAGGGGAAGTGTAACTATCTTTAGGACATGCTTTGTTTAGATCTGTGAAATCCACACACATTCTCCAGCTTCCGTCTGGCTTCTTGACTAGTACCGGATTTGCTAGCCATTCAGGATATATAACCTCTTTAATCAATTTGGCCTGCAACAGCTTCTCTACCTCTTGCTGGACAACCTGTATTCTTTCGGGGTCGAAAGATCTTTTTTTCTGCTTCACTGGTTTTTTGGTTGGGTCAATGTTGAGCTTGTGGACAGCCAACTCTGTTGACAGTCCAGGAATATCACTTGCTTTCCATACGAACACATCTTTGTAATATTTCAAAATCCTGACCAGGACCTGCTTCTGCTCAGAGGGTATCCATGATCCTATACTGACTGTGGATTCGGGGTCAATTTCATCTAACATTACTGACTCTACAGGATCATTAGATTGCCAACTTTTTTCTTCCTCTGGAACGAGATCTTCCATTGTCACCTGCTGCACTTTCATCTTTCCACTGATGGTGGCTGTGTAGCAATTTTTCGCCGTGTCCACATCTCCCCTAATAGTAGCTTCTCCGTCGAATGTCTGAAATTTCATACTATTATGTGCTGGTGATACCACTACTCTGAGATCGATCAATGCTGGTCTGCCCAAAATCACATTGTACGCCGATGAAGCTTTTACTACCACATAATTGACCATCAGAGTCCTGCTCCGTGATCCTTGACCGAAAGTTGTTAATAACTTTAACATACCCACTGGATGAATGAGAGGTCCTGTGAATCCAAAGAGTGGAGTTGACACAGGATTCAACTCTGAGTCTCCTAACTTCATTGCTTGAAATGCACTATAATATAGCACGTTTACTGCACTACCGGTGTCCACACAGATTCTTCTGACCAGGTTCTTTTGTATAACCACTTCTACTACCAGTCCTTCGTTGCTCACGATGGCTGGTAATGCATCTCCTAGGCCGTACTGAACGGTTCCCATCACCTTTTGTTTCTTTGCTTCTCCGTATTTTCCTGCATTGCCACTTTTTTCTTGTTGGACAACCTTATTAACGCTTGATGGTCCTCCAACAATCGTATTAACTGTGTTGATTGGGGCATTCTCTCTATGCCCATCCGCATCAGTAGACGGATCTCTGTGTTTCTTTTGATTGTATCTGTCTTGATTGTTGTGGAATTTCTTGAATTCCCTCCTTCCTCTGGGGTTATCTCCTTGCGTTCGATCGATGCATTCATCAATCTTTCCTCTGATGCATCTATGTCTCTGATCAGGTCCCTGCACTGCTCAGAGTCATGTCCAATATCTTTATGATATTTGCACCATCTTGTATGGTCTCTCTTCTCTCTCGGACCCCTCGATGGAGGAGGAGTCTTGGCAATTCATTTTTTCTCCATGATTGCCAGAACTTGATCACAAGATCGGTTCAGAGGGATAAGGTCTCTGTCCTGCAAAGCACCCCTCTTCCCTAATCTATCGGTTATGGGAGCGGTTACCCGTCTCAAACTGATTTTCTTTTCTTATCAGATTTATCATCGCCCTTTCCTTTTTTAGAATCCCTGTGGGATTCCTCTCTCTTAGCCCTGTTGGCTTCTTCACCTTGACAATGTCTGTATGCAATTTCCAGACATTCTTCCATCGTGCTTGGATTCTTACTGCTTAGCTTAGCATGTAACCGCCCTTCTTTCAGACCTGCCACGAAGGACGCCACTAGGAACTTATCATCCAAATCCGTATTTGGGATGATTCTCCATTGAATCTTTTGATAAACTGCAATACTGTTTCATCACTTTTCTGTCTGATAGTTAAGCAAATATGTTCGGTTTCTCTGAAAAAGCCTTGCAGCGATAAACGCAAGCATGAATTTTCTGGTCAGAGTGGAGAAGTCTGGTATGGATCTGGGGCTCAACTTGTTGAACCAATCCCTTTCCTTTCCTGTTATAAGGGTTGCGAATGCCCTGCATTTCATCTCCTCTGGGGCATTGTACAAACTCATATGCTAGATGTATTGATGCATATGATCATATGGATCCTTAGTGCCATCATATGATTGAATCTTGGGGATCTTAAATCCTGGAGGATAAGGAAATGCATCAATGTCCTCGGTAAAAGGAGATACCATTCTGAATTCATCTTGTTTAGGTTTAAGGATAGCATTCAACTCTGCTCTGGCGTTATCACCACCTGGGTGAGTAACAACTACCCTTATATTAGATTCTGCTTCATGTTTTAGCTGTATGACGAGGAGTAGGTGTTTCTGAAACATCACCATCCTGATTCCTAGCTTTCAGCACTTCTTCAAAAATGGATTTTATCTCTTCTCCTTTCAGATTTGCTAAGTTTTCCACTAACATCTGCCTGATTGCATTTGGTGTGCTGGTTTGTCCCTCTTCCAATTGAATTTTCTTCCCTGTTTGTTGATTTTTGTCTTCTAGGTTCTCTTCCCTGGTTTGATTCTCAACTTCCAGATGATTCTGGTGCTTTTTATTATGATCTTTTGACATTCTCACCACAAAAGATACTCACTAACTAGACTCGAACCCTCCTTCTAGCGCCAAATGATTTTGCCTAAAATTGTAAACGGATAATTGGATGATTCGAGCTAGGAAAGTAATATCTGAATAAATAAATTTGAGTATGGATTTGGACTGAACTTTTTGAGAGAGCTGCCTACGTATCCAATCCAAGTGTAGAATCGGAATCAAGTCCCTCTCGTAGTTCAAGCTTTCCTTTTATACTTTCAGATCGTGATGATAACCTCCTCTACCATAGTGGGGAGTTATTTTCGGTTAGCTTGGACACTATTAGACGTGGGACTCTACCCACATTGTAAACGGTTATATCTTATTAGCTCTATTTTCTGACGGTTGCCTGACCATTCTGCCCAGAGATCGTTCTGCTCGGCTAATCTAGAGGCCGTTCTGTCCAGAGACATTAATCCTGCTCTGATAATTCTGCTCAGGGGCTGGCGGTGCCTGCTCCTCCCCCAATCCCGTTGTTATCATCTGGTTGCGAAATGGGCCCGGCCCAAGAATAAATAATCCGGCCCAAATGGGCCCATGTATAGTCAGACGTATTCAAATCCTATAAGGCTGAAGTTGAGAACCAACTCAACAAAAGGATTAAAAGCGTCAGATCTGATTATGGAGGTGAATACTACGGTAGATATGATGGTTCAGGTGAAAAACGTCCAGGACCCTTCGCTAAATTCCTAGAGCAATGCGGTATCGTCCCACAGTACACCTTGCCGGGTTCACCAATTATGAATGGTGTAGCTGAAAGACGAAACAGAACGCTTAAGGATATGGCGAGGAGTATGATTTCTCATTCTACCTTACCAAAATCTCTTTGGGGAGAAGCACTTAAGACTGTAGCTTATATCGTTAATAGAGTTCCCACCAAAGCAACTGACAAAACACCTTATGAACTTTGGACAGGCAAGAAACCTAGTCTGGATGTCCAGCTGAGGCAAGGCCTTACAATCCTAATGAAAGAAAACTGGACACAAAGACAGTTAGTTGTTTTTTTTTTGGTTACTCTGAGAGATCTAGGGGTACAAGTTTTATGATCCCACGAGTAAAGTAATTTTTGAATCAGGAAATGCCCAGTTCTTTGAGGATGTTGTGTTTGGATGGGGAGATACGGTTAGAGATATTGTCTTTGAGGAGGAACATATTGATATTCCCACGGGTGTCATTGACATTGGTCAAGAGTATATTCCTAACAGTGTTCAAGACACAACAACTCAAGACAATAACATAGAGTCTCCAGTTCAAGTTATTATTTCTGAAGAACAAGCTCAACAACTTCAAGAGCCTATTCCATTAAGGATATCCACTAGAGAAAGAAGAAGTGCAATTCCAGATGATTACATTGCATTTCTCCAAGAAAATGAGTTTCAAGATGGAATGGTGGAAGATGATCCTATCAACTTTCATCAGGCCATAAAGAGTTCTAACTCTCAAAAGTGGATAGATGCCATGAATGAAGAGATTAGGTCCATGAAAGACAATGATGTATGGGATCTTGTCCCATTGCCTCAAGGCGCGAAGCCCATTGGTTGCAAATGGATTTTTAAAACCAAGAGGGATTCGAAAGGCAATGTGGAAAGATACAAGGCCCGTCTTGTTGCAAAGGGCTTCACACAGAAGGAAGGCATAGACTATAAAAAGACATTCTCTCCAGATTCTTCAAAAGACCCTTTTCGCATCATAATGGCATTAGTGGCACACTTCGACCTTGAGTTACGTCAGATGGATGTAAAGACTGCATTTCTCAATGGCGACATTGATGAGACAATTTATATGGTGCAACCTGAAAACTTTGTGTCAAAGGGCTCAGAGAATATGGTTTGCAAACTTAAAAAAAAATCCATCTATGGGCTCAAGCAGGCATCAAGGCAATGGTATTTTTAAATTTCATCAAGTGATCATCTCGTTTGGTTTTGAGATGAATTTGGTAGATGAATGTATATACCATAAGTCCTGTGGGAGCAAATACATTTTTCTGGTTTTGTATGTCGATGACATCTTGCTTGCCAGTAACGATATAGATTTGTTACACGACACCAAGAGATTTCTAACTAAGAATTTTGAGATGACAGATCTTGGTGACGCCTCTTTTGTGTTAGGAATACAAATACACCGGGATCGCTCTCGGGGTATCTTGGGATTATCACAGAAGGGCTATATCGAGAAGGTTCTTAATAGGTATGGCATGCATGACTGTAGACCTATTGATACCCCTGTATCTAAAGGAGACAAGTTTAGTCTCAAAAAGTGTCCTGAAAATGAGGTTGAAGAGAAAGACATATGCAAAAGATTCCTTATGCATCAGCAGTAGGGAGTCTGATGTATGCTCAGGTTTGTATGTGTCCGGATATTGCGTACTTCGTTGGAATGCTGGGTAGATACCTGCTGTCACGGATTTTATTAACACAAAACAAACAAGTAATAATCCGGTTAACCTCAAGTATAAGGATCGTAGTAATAGTGGTTAATGCCGGGTCGATCTTACGGGGAACTAAACAATTGTGATTCTAGTTTTTGTCTAACCTAAACTATGTCACGAAACTAATCTAAACAACGAGTAAAACAAAACAAAACAAAAATAAAACTAGACAGAGGATATTGTCCAAAGCTAGGAAGAATACGGGTTGCGAACCTTTAACTAACTAATCTAAGATGCAAATAAAAGTAAACTAACTAAACAAATTCAAGTTTTAAGGATTTAAATCAAGTGTATAACGAACAAACGAGGATTGATCCACCTATCCAACAAGCATTGATTTCCTATCTCGATTATATTGTGGTTTTTATCTAGGTTGTGATTCACCTTATCTAAATATGAACCCTAATTCCTTAGAAAGTTCATCTATTAATCTATTATCTTCCAATGCAAGATTAACGCGTTTTCTAACCAAAGGTGCAAACTTTACGTTTATAATCTAGCAATTAAACCTATTAACTTCCGTTATGATAGATTCAAATTACTATTCTTATTCATGGTGATCTAACGTTTATTAAGATTTCCATCAACAATAAACAATCAACACATGCATATCTTCCGATGTAAAAGCAATTAAACATATTAAACATGAATAAGGAAACAACCTTTAATAAAAACTCACATGTATAATCGATGAAAATGAAATCAACAATTGTTGGATGGCTTCACAATACTCGTTTGATGAAGCTTTTAGCTTCTGAACATCCTCAGCAACTCAAATTTGCAGAAACAGTGCATAAAAAGGTAACTAATTTAACCTAAATCTAAAGTGCATAAAAACTGGAATAAAAAGGAGAAAAACGCAGCCTAAAGCCGCCCCTAGGTTTAGGGTTTTGAATAATGAGTATATGGTATATCCTAGGTGGAGAAAACAGCCGCTATAAATAGATTTTGAAGTCGGTTTCATTAAGTCGGCCGACGGACGCTCGTCCGCTCTCGTGAACGCCCGTCCAGATAACCCTAGACTGCTTCAGACGCCCGTTCAGACGGCGTCCAAACTCTCTGTATCAAAATCGCTCCTCAGGACGCCCGTCTTCTTTATCAAACGCCCGTCCACTCTGGACGGGACCTGGACGCTCGTCCAACTTGATCGAATTTTGATTTCTTGATCTTTATCTCTTTTTTCTCTAAGTCATTCCTTCATTATCTCTTTTATCATCAATTAGCTCGAACTTAATCAACTTTTGATCATCTCCTGAGCCTCAAACATGTATCTATAACACATAAAAACATCACAAAATGTAATAATGTCCAAATAATCATAAAATCATATTAAAAGCACCAAAATCAACCAATATTGCGAATAACTTATTTAAAACCTCATTTACTCAATATTTCCGTTAAACACTCGTTTCTTATGCAATTTAGTACAAATACGGGGGAAAATATCATAGAATATAGCGTTATAAATCGTATAAATTCACCCTTAACAACTCCCCCACACTTAAGCTTTTGCTCGTCCCGAGCAAAACAAAACGAAAATTAAAGCTCGAAACGAAAACAGACATCTAAGACAATATAGCATAGATCAATAAATCAGAGGTTCACCAGTGTGTGTGCAAAGCCATAGAAAACTTCCACTAGATCCAAACTTGAGAAACTCAAAGCAAAACTAGCTAATACCCCCTTTAAACTAGCGATAAATGACACTCATAAGGTGTACCCTACAAACGTAACATATCCCGAAAAGGATGATAGAATATATCTAGGGCCTTTCTGAAATACTCAGAGGATAATCCCTACAGCATATCTATCAGTTTCTACTGGGGATAAGATAGACGATAACTTAGTCTTATATTCATTTCATACTAACTCTTTAGTTGATTCAATTACTTCACTTTAAACACACATCAGAATGAGCTATTGCCCTGTCATAACAGAATAGGATATTCGAGATATACCCTACCTTACTCAAATCATAAGGCAGCTTCTTCTTCGATCGTCGTGAGCTTTTGGTCATCATAGTGGTATAGGACATACGTGGTATACCCTATCGCACTCAAATCATCGACTAGCTTTCGACACACCCAACTTATTCATATATAACTCAACTTTTTCATTTGACATTAAGTTACGTGGTACTTATCACATTCAAACCTAAGATATTCACAGTATAACATACTTTGGATCTAAATACAAACTATCATAAATCTCAAGATATATACGTAGCACTAAGCACATGACTTATAAGAAAACAAAAATCACTAATCAAAAGGGGTATAGCTTTATAAATTAGCTCATCATTTACTATGGCTCGTGAAAAATAGATCAGGCGAAACAACTAACTTACTAAACATATGATATATAGCTTGGATGACTATAAAAATAACGAACAAAGAATATGCATTTGCTCACTCGGGACAAAACAAAACAAAAATGTCGGAAAATTTTGAAAATTCTAGCTCATTTTGCATAGAAACACATTGATATAAGCAAATGTGTAGATACACGTCATTCATTCCCCTCCCCCACACTTAAAGATCAACATGTCCTCATGTTGTGCAGAATTAAGGAAAAGATAAAATACTTAGCTGAGTGAAACCGATACACGAATCGTCGGTCAGGCCAGAGCCTATATAGTGACACTTAGAACTCGTAACCAGACAATGTAGCTCGACAAAACCGCTAAAAAGATACCTGCACGACTTGACAAACACGGAAACATCTCGGGGAAAACGGGGGAGTATACCAGAATGAAAAGAGATATCAAAAATGAAGATAAATCAAAAGATAAAGCATCCAATACATCCAAAAGTATAAACAAAATAGAAATGAAAGTACGGGTGCCTTATGGCTTACATGATCCATCGGAAAAAGTAACAGTAGCAAAATCAAAAGTACAACGAAGCATATAAGGGAAAGTATCAAGAATACACAACCATCGAATCAAAGAAAAATAAAAGCTAGAATCAGAAAAACGAGATCAAGGCTGGCTCGGCGCCGCAGAATCATCAGCCGGAGGATCAGAAGAGGGTCCAAATGGTGGTGCTGTAGTCCTCTCCGCCGAGTCAGGCTGCTCCTCATCTGAAGATGACTCAGACCCATCCAGGACGTCCGTAATGGCCTGCTCAATCTCAGCTGAATAATGGAAATCAATGACGCTCGGATTGAAGATTCTGTCGTCCCTTGGCCGCCGGCCTTCATCGATACACTACAGAATCGTCAAAATGTTGTTCTGAGACGTCCTTATGTCCTCCAGCCAGTCTCGCACACTGTTGCCCATATTGAGCCTCATCCGAACCGAAGGAGATGAAGTAGGAAGTGAGAACGCTCGAGGCGGTGCTGATGATGAACCAGGCTCACGTGGTGCCCCTGACTCTGACTGACCCGAAGGCTTACCCTTCTCTCTCTGTATAGGCCTCGGGTTTTTCGGTTTGTGATCGGCTCCATACTCAGGTACACCGGCATCAATACAGAGGCTGTGGATCAGGTGAGGGATAATCAAGCAACGAGTATAGATCTTCAGATTAATAGCCACCTCATCATATAATGCCTGTCCCACATCCACATTCAGGCCAAATGTCAACGCATACAGCATGCCTAGGTCACCAATATTAAAGTGTGTCAAGTTGTTCTTAGGCAACAACCGACTCTGAATGAATCGACACTGGACTTTCCAATCCTCCGTCCAGGTCGTGGTAACCAACTCCTTCCGGTCTCCTCCCGGCCTTAACGTCCAAGCCACATCCGGGCAAACTCTCAACCTCAACTCCTCCAAAGGATCCTGCCGCAAACTCTGTCTATGAACAATCTCCTCCTTGTAATCCCGACCCTCAAAAGCCGCTAAGTTGTATTTCTGATTAATCACCTCTGGTGTAAATGGAACTTCCACCCCTCGAACCACAACTACCTTCGTCTCCAAGTCGGTTTCTGAACAATTAGCATAAAATTCCCGAACTAGGGAACCATTGACCGGGGTAGTCGGGATCGTCATCAAGGCATCCCATTTCCGGTCTCTTAGCAACTTGACAAACCCTGGATCTACCTTAGCTTCCAATGTAGCCCTTTCTATCAACATAGTTCTCGAGAAATAGTGCTTGGTATACGCGTCGTGGGCCCTAGGGTTCACGAATCTACGAGGCAGAGGGATAGGGGGTACGGTTTTGGCTTTCTTCCTAGGTTGAGCAGCCCTAGTTTCAACCGGTTCCTCTTCCCGGGTAGCACCTACAACCTCCTCGACCCTGGATGATCCTCCACCTCGGGGAACTCTATGCATCCGTGCCAATGGCACATCCTCTTCCGTCTCAGAATCCGAGGTTGGCTCATCTCTTAAGGTAGTCCTAGTTTGGGTGGCCCTGTGAGGGTGTTCTCGGATACTCACACCCCGGTTAGGATCAACCAAGGTGGGATCAAACTCCTTGCGTTTCTTCCCGGCCTCCCGGGCCACTTCCTTACCGTGTCTCTTCACAACTCCCTTCTTATGAACCATATTTTAGCCTAAACTACACGAAAACAATCCCAATTCACCACAATTTACCCGTTTAACATCCAAAGCGGGGTTTCAAGGCAACCAAACCACAACCACAACCATAATCATCACCAAACAACCCCATTCATCACCCATCACAACACCGTATCACCAAAACAGAGCACAAAGAAACGCAAAACCGAAAAAAAAAAAAACGCATTAAGGTATTATTCAAGCGAACGAGCCGACCCAAAGATCGAACTCACAAAAACGTGAATAAAATCCAGAAAAGTTGTTACTAACTTACCAAGTAGGGTGAGTAGATGCTGATCGAGATGAAAACGAGTCCAAACAACACAAATATGGCCTCCAAAATCGAATTTTTTCTCCAAAAAGTCGGACTGAGGAGGGTGCTGATTCTCCTAAAATATGGCGTGTTGAGGAATTTGGCAATGAAAATCGAAGAGAGGGTGTCAAGAGCGGTCTATAGCACTTGGAATCGCCCTAAATGGTTTAGAATTGAAGATTTTAGGGCAAAAGGAGGGGAAAAGTCGGTTTTTGCGTTTGAAAATTCAGAAAAGTGAAGGTTCACTATCGGAGGGGGTATATATAGACAGAGGTTGGACGCTCGTCCAACTCAGTGGACGGGCGTCCACTGGGAAATCAGATGAACTGGACGGGCGTCCAGTTTATTAGACGCTCGTCCAAGAGTTTAAATCACATACAGGATTGGAGGGAATAAAGCAGACGGGCGTCCAGGAGTAGTGGACGCTCGTCCAAAAATTGGTCAAGGCGGACGGGCGTCCAAGCAGTATAAGTGCAAAAAATATAAAATTTCCATACAAATCAAATTCAAAATTGTACTTTCTTATTAAACTCAAATAAAACTTCAAAAATACAAATAAAAATCAAACGAAGTACAAAAAATTACTAGAGAATAAATAAAAACAAATAGAAAACAGTGGGTTGCCTCCCACCAAGCGCTTTTGTTTTGCATCGTTTGCTCGACGAAACAACCTAACCACGCTAGTCCTCGTAAATTTCCGACCAATCCACAACTCGGATAAGACGGCGGAGCATATCAATCGCCGGAGGGAAATCATATTCATCTTGCAAACCCCAATCCTCACCACCTACATTAACACCTCGAAAATGCTCAGCTTGCGCACTAGCGCTAAATCTCGTCGGCATCGGATCATTCAGATTGTGTATGGACGTCCTAGAGCCGCCCGTAACTCCTCGCAGTAAAGTCTCCACCTCCCGAACAACGGGGAACAATGAGAACATAGGTGACCGTCTTGACGCGGGTACTAATGTCAAAATCTACGTGCAAAACGATGGTTCCTCCCGGTCCGTCATCTACGGAATGAGTGGAATCCTCCTAAGGAAAGGTAACTCCTCTGGCTGAACACCGAAATCCATATCTAGAAAGCACAACTAACTGACAGATAAAAACAAAAACTTAATACGGCTAAAACCGAATAAACTAAACTTAAATACTAACACTACCAAAGCATAAAACAAAAACAACTTAAAGAACGATATCTAGGTTGCCCCCTAGTGGCGCTTTTGGTTAATGTCGTTAGCTCGACACCGTTTAAAGCTCAGCCTGGATCAGGCCATTTGACTTTTCTGCCAGCCACTACCTCGTGTAAGCTCTGATTAGTAGTGTGGCTGCAGAAACAGCATCTCACACATGGGGTAAGATCTTTGATAGCTTTCCAAACACGTTTAAACTTCCCCATGGTTGACTTCTTCTCCTGCTGAGTCTTCTGATGATGTTTAAGTTGATGCTCCTTCCAATACTCTTCCATATCCCAACTACCAGCTAGAACTTCTTCAGATTTACCATTACCGTCATCCTCTGAAAATAGGTCGGGTGAAAACACATCAAATTCTTCGACTTCTGTAGCACCACACCCGAGGATATCGAGGAAACGAACAATCAAAGGCTTTTCCTTGGTCTCACCAATGTAGTGCTTGCACCTTTGACCATTCACTCAAAACGGTTTACCGCTATAACCGTGAAGTTCTAGAACGCCACCAGGAATGATTTGGAGAATCTCGAAGGGGCCGGACCAACGTGTCCTCAACTTTCCAGGAAACAAATGTAACCTAGAGTTGTATAGAAGAACTTGTTCGCCGACATGGAATTCTCTCTTCTTAATCTTAGCATCGTGGAGTAGCTTCATCTTATCTTTACTAATCCCGGCACTTTCATAGGCCCGGAGTCCGAATTCGTCTAACTCATGTAAGCTCGCCGGTCGATGTTTCCCACAAGATTGGGAATCAAAGTTCGAAACTTTGTAGCCCAATAAGCTCTATGCTCTAACTCGACAGCGATGACATGGCTTTCCATAGACCATTTGATATGGAGATGTACCCATAGGGGTTTTATAGGCGATTCGTATGCCCAAAGTACATCATCCAATTTCAAACTCAAGTCTTTTTTATGATCGTTGATCGTTTTCTCCAGGATTTTCTTGATACTTTGGTTGCTTCTCTCAACCTGACCACTAGTCATCGGATGATATGGTGTTCCTGTCTTATGACGAACACCATACTTTTCGAGAACTTTCTCTAGGGGTCGGTTGCAGAGATGCGTCCCTTCATCACTGATCAAGGCACGTGGACATCCAAACCTCACAAAGATATTTTTCTTTAGAAATTTCATGACCGTCTTATGATCATTGTAAGGAGTGGCTTGAGCCTCCACCCATTTAGACACGTAGTCTACGTAGACTAAAATGTATTTGTTACCGCAAGATGATGGGAATGGTCCCATAAAATCGATACCCCATACATCAAAGACCTCGCATTCTAGGATGGGTTTCAAAGGCATGTCAAAACGCCTTGTCAGAGTACCGGTTCTTTGGCATCTATCGCAAGCTTTACAGAAAGCTTCTGTGTCCTTAAAGATCGTAGGCCAATAGAAACCGGATTGGAAGATCTTAGCAACGGTTTTCCACGGACCAAAGTGACCTCCAAAGGTGGGTCCACCGTGGCATTGCTCAATAATATCCCGTTGCTCGGATTCGGGAACACATCTCCTAAGCAAACCATCTTTACGGATCTTAAAAAGATAAGGTTCATCCCAAACGAAAGATTTCAAATCAGAGAAGAACTTTTTCTTCTCCTGATAAGACAATTCTGGATCGAGATATCGGGCATGAAGGTAATTTACAATGGAAGAATACCATGGAACATCAGGAGGACAACCGTCTATCAACATAATGTTCTCTAGAGGGAAGTAAAGATCTATATCATCCGGATCATCCTTTTCCTCACTTAGCATCCTTGAAACGTGATCAGCCACTACGTTTTCACTGCACTTTTTGTCCTTTATTTGAACGTCAAACTCTTGTAGGGTCGGTATCCAACGTAGTAGGCGCGGTTTGGCCTCTTTCTTAGTCATCGATACCGCAAAGCAGCGTGATCAGTCCACACAATCACTTGAGCTCCTAACAAGTAACTACGAAACTTGTCCATAGCAAAGACTACGGCCAAAAGTTCCTTTTCAGTAGTGGTATAGTTAACTTGAGAGGGGTTCAATGTGTGACTGGCGTAATAGATAGGCTGGAACTTCCCCTTGATCTTTTGCCCTAGAACAACACCAACAACATAGTTTGATGCGTCGCACATAAGCTCAAAAGGTAGGTTCCAGTCGGGCGATATAAGAATTGGAGCAGATATTAAACGATCCTTAAGCTCCTCAAACGCTTGCTTGCAGCTCTCATCAAAATTGAACTCAACGTCTTCCTTTAGTAAAGTGGATAGGGGCTTGGCTATCTTGGAGAAGTCTTGAATGAATCTTCTGTAGAAACCGACATGTCCAAGAAAGCCTCTCACTTCACGCACATTCTTAGGATAGCTCATCTTTTCGATAGCTTCTACTTTTGCCCTGTCAACTTCTATACCTTGGGCGGAGATTTTGTGGCCAAGAACTATTCCCTCATCTACCATGAAATGGAATTTTTCCCAATTAAGTACTAAGTTCTTTTCTACACATCTGGATAACACTTGATCAAGATTGTCAAGGCAATCATCAAAAGACTGACCAAAAACCGAAAAATCGTCCATAAAAATCTCCATACACTTTTCTACAAGCCCGTCAAAGATAGCTAGCATACATCGCTGAAATGTAGCTGGGGCATTGCAGAGACCAAATGGCATTCGCCTGTAAGCGAATGTACCATATGGGCAGGTGAAGGTGGTCTTTTCTTGGTCAGCTGGATCAATGGGTATCTGGAAGTATCCTGAATATCCATCTAGGAAACAGTAGAATGCGTGTCCCGCCAGACGCTCAAGCATCTGATCAATGAATGGAAGGGGAAAGTGATCTTTCATGGTTACCTCATTGATCTTTCTATAATCGATGCAGACTCTGTAACCTGTGACAAGTCTCAACGCTATTTCCTCTCCCTTCTCATTCTTCTCAATCGTAATTCCTCCTTTCTTGGGAACTACTTGAGTCGGGGAAACCCATTCACTATCCGCGATGGCATAAATGATTCCCATGTCCGAAGTTTGATGATTTCCTTTTTAACGACTTCTTGCATATGAGGGTTGAGCCTCCTCTCGGGGTCATGTCTAACACATTTTGCACCCTCATTCGTCTTGATCTTGTGCATACGGATGTCCGGAGATATCCCTCGATATCTCCTACCTTAACCAAAGGCTTTTTCATTTTTCTTCAAGACGTTGATTAGTTTCATTTCCTCTAAACGAGAAAGCTTGGCGATATAATCAATGGAAGCTTGTCACCTTCTCTTAAAAACACATACTTAAGATGTTTAGGCAACGGCTTCAACACCAAATCTGCAGGGGGGTCTTCTAAACTCGACTTGAGATCTCCACTTTTCAACTCAATATCACTGAGTTTACTCTGTGGTCCCACTGCCAAAGCTTCTCCTTCCAACAATTCTTCCTCAAAATCAACTGCTAATTGATATAGATTGACCACACCATGGGTATTTAGATTATCAACCAATCGCTCATATTCAGCTTCTACAGCCATGACTTGCTTATCCATATAATCGGTGAAATCATCCGTCATATAATCAATGGAAAAGCCGGTTGGAGGGCCAGATGGTACTTGAATGGACTTTAAGACATTGTAACTTACCTCTTGATCACCAACTCGGATAGTCACTTGCCCACCATCGCAATCGATGAGGGCTCTAGCTGTAGATAAGAAAGGTCTTCCAAGAATCAGGGGGACGTTTTCATCTTTCTCCATATCTAAAACATACCAATCAACAGGAAAGGTAAATCTATCAATCTGAACCAAAACGTCTTTCAGGATACCTGAAGCTTTTTTAGAAGATCTATCAGCGAATTGTAGACTCATAGTAGTGGGTTCTAGAAGGCTTTGTAAACCGAGCTGTTTGCATACAAACATTGGCATAAGACTTATAGAGGCACCTAGATCACACAAAGAATTAGGGAAGACTAGACCTCCCATTAATACTGTAAGTACGAACTTGCCAGGGTCACCTCTTTTAATTGGTAAGTCTTCATAATTAATCATGGAGCAATCCTCACCAATTTGCCTTTCCATGCCTACCAACTTCTTTTTCGAAGACACAACATCCTTGATGAATCTTGTATACTTAGGCATCTCGACCAAGACTTCTGATAATGGAAGATTTACCTGAGTATTTTTCAAAAGGTTCAGCACCTTTCCGTACTTTTTGTCCTCACTCAAGGGAATGTTGCTCTTTCTCGGTGGAAATGGAAGCTTCTTAAGGTCACTCTCGAAAAGACTTTCTTTGAGGATGCACTTACCACTTTGTCTTCCCGATCTTTCCATCGAACAACTTTTTCGTATTTTTTTGTAGTCGGGGGATCTCGCCTCCCGACTTTCGCTTGCTTTTTCGGTCCTCGAAGGGATCGGCCACTTGAGGATCACCAACTTCTTCACCTCTCGGGGGATCGGCCACCCGAGTTTTCTCTTGCGCTTGAGGGGAGTGTAGGTGCTCGGCTTCCCCTCCCCGCCTTATCAATGGCGGGGAGGGGCTAGTGGTTTCCCGATGGGAAGGACCACTAACTTGAGTACCGCTTCTCGTTTCATTGCACCGGCCTCCTCTTTACCGTATTGAATTGATGGCACGAGGTCGGTACATGGGCCTTTGTTCAAGTCGGCTGAGCAACTTGACCACCCTTTGGATTCTTCTCGGTGAAACGGGCACCGCCCTGGGGGTTGTTCGGTAAAAACTAGTTTTATAATTTATAAACCGAAACACCCCAAGTATAAGGATCGTAGTATAGGGTGTTTACGGGTCGTCCTAAGGGAGTGGAATGTTTATCGGATTCAAATATAAATCTATATCAATTATGTCACATTTATCTATCTAAACTAAGGTTGAAACTAACTAAAACCTAAACCTAAGAATTAAAACTAAAACAAGAGTAAAAACAAGCAAGAAAAATAAGAGAACAGAAAGCCAGACGAGCGTTCACTTTGGTGAACGAGCGTCTGAAAACGGAATCTAACGGACGGGCGTCTGCTATTGCGGACGAACGTCTGAATACGAACTGGGACAGAAAATATGCAGAAAATCAGCAAGGAACTAGGGTTCTAAAACTTAACTAATGATTCGATTAAGAAACAATAAAGGGAAAACACAGCAAGGCGACTAGATTCCACCTATCAACCAACAATCCCAACTAGATGGTGATTAAAAAGACATAGTTTTTAGTAGTGATTTATTCACGAATTCAATTAAATATCTTCAATCAAATTCTAGGGTTTCGTTTATCTTTTCAAACAAACTAAACATGCAATCAACACGAAATCACGAGATCGTTTCCAAGCTCTTACTCAACTAATCATGCATAATCTCTTAAAACACAATTAGATGCATTACTTTGAATAAAAGAGAACTCAAACAAACAAACTTTCATAAATTTATTCAAGCATAAATTAAACGGATTTCTTCATCTTTATCCATTCTTCTTCAAGCCAATTGCCCAATTTGTCTCTCAAGATTCTTCATTGATCTACTTTGCTCTTCCAATTTAGCTTCAAGATTGGTAGATTGGGAGGGGCCTTGAGAGTTTTGGAAATTTGGAGAATAGGGCCGGTTTGGGCCGACTTTGGATCGAGAAGAATTAGAATTGGCGGGCCAATTCGATTGAACCTTTGAGTAGGATTGGAAAATTTTGAATTTTGGTTCGATTAAAACCGGGTTTCTATTGAAATTTTGATTCGAATTAAAATTCGAATTAGGATTAAAACTTGAAGGTTGACTTAACCCTTGGTTTTGAAAATTATTCGGCCGAAGACCGATTGAACCTTTGATTGTTCGGCCATAGAATGCATTCACTTCGATTCGCCGTTCATAGGACGAATCTAGAAGTGTGCCCCACCTCGTCACAATTCGACATGTGACTTGATTGTACTTGTCCATAATCATGAACGCATTCACTTGATAAGGTGCGGGGGATTAAATTGACACGGCCATTCATATGGCCGGTCCGACGGCGAGTTTTCGCGGTACGGAACCCGAGAGGGTTCGTGGAAAAGAAGAAGTTTGATTTATCGGATTTGAAACTTGAGGTGTTGCCATCTCGCTTCTGCGCGCATGGCGATCAAACTTTGCAAATTGACTTCCTCAACCTTGGGCGGAGGAGGTGCTTGGATTGCTTGATAAGAGGGGGCATAGTTATACTTTGCAATGTCCTCAAACAATGCCCATCCCTCTTCAGGTGTTTTCTTCAGAAATGCCCCACCAGAAGAACTATTGACCATACCTTTGGTGAGCTCGGTCAATCCACTAAAGAAGGTGTTGACTTGCCTTTCCAGTGGCAAGCCATGGTGGGGACACTTTCTAAGAAGAGACTTGAATCTCTTCCAACATTCGAAGAAGGATTCATTCTCTTTCTGATAGAAAGTGAATATTTCATTTAAACACTGGGCCGTCTTTGAAGGTGGAAAATATTGACTCAAGAACTCTCTCTCGAGTTCGGCCCAGGTGGTGATAGATTCGGAGGGGAGAGAGGTGTACCACTCTTTAGCCTCTCCTTTCAAAGAAAAAGGAAACAAGCTTTAAGCTTGATCGCATCCTCATTTACTCCTTGGATGCGTGTAGTACCGCATATCTCTAAGAATGTATGTAAGTGAGTATGCGGATTCTCGATTGATAGCCATGAAAGATTGATGCATGCTGCATCATCTGGATAAGTCCTGGCTTTAGCTCAAAGGTTTGTGCAGTAATGGCTGGGATAACAATAGCCGGGTTGACTTTGACTTCGCCTGGCCTGGCGTAGTCTGCCAACGTACGTCTATTATTAGCGGCCATTATCACAAAATCAGTGATTTCCTTGGCTAGTTGATCTTCAAGATCTTGCTCGGCTCTGTCTGCCAGAACCGCAGAACGGAAAATCCGCCTGTTTGGCCGGACTACGGTTCGCTCGGGGTCAGGGGTGTATAATAACGGTCCCTTTTGACTCCGAGTTTGCATAAACCGGACCAAAAACAAGTGAAACGAAGCCTAAAAACTAAGAAATTAAAAGCCTAAACTAAAAATTAAAAACCTAAAGAAAAGAAAAGGAAAGAAGAAAAGGAAACAAAATTATTGAAGAAAAAGGGACCAGACGGACGTCCAAGGGTTTGGACGGGCGTCCGGGTGGAATTTGGATTGGACGGGCGTTTAGTGGTCCAAACGCTCGTCTGAAAGGAAGAATACTTGAACGGGCGTCCAAATTTTATGGACGCTCGTCTAAGTAAATAAAAACGAACGAAATTGATAATTTTCCAGCGGACGGGCGTCCAATTTCCCAGACGCCCGTTTGGTAGCGGGAAAATCAGAACAGAATCAGAAAAATTGCAGAAAAGAAGGGAAGGTAAGACAGAAAGACAGAAGAGAAGATCATAGAACTAATCACAAGAGAACCTTAAACCCTAAGCTAAAACCCTAATTAACTAATTACCTAAACGTTTATCAACTAAAAACAGGAATTTAAAACGAAATAAAAACAGGAAAAACAAAAACAAACAGAAAAACGAAAAACAAAAACTAGACAACCGTCCGGTTCCCCGGCAACGGCGCCAAAAACTTGTCACGGATTTTATTAACACAAAACAAACAAGTAATAATCCGGTTAACCTCAAGTATAAGGATCGTAGTAATAGTGGTTAATGCCGGGTCGATCTTACGGGGAACTAAACAATTGTGATTCTAGTTTTTGTCTAACCTAAACTATGTCACGAAACTAATCTAAACAGCGAGTAAAACAAAACAAAACGAAAAATAAAACTAGACAGAGGATATAGTCCAAAGCTAGGAAGAATACGGGTTGCGAACCTTTAACTAACTAATCTAAGATGCAAATAAAAGTAAACTAACTAAACAAATTCAAGTTTTAAGGATTTAAATCAAGTGTATAACGAACAAACGAGGATTGATCCACCTATCCAACAAGCATTGATTTCCTATCTCGATTATATTGTGGTTTTTATCTAGGTTGTGATTCACCTTATCTAAATATGAACCCTAATTCCTTAGAAAGTTCATCTATTAATCTATTATCTTCCAATGCAAGATTAACGCGTTTTCTAACCAAAGGTGCAAACTTTACGTTTATAATCTAGCAATTAAACCTATTAACTTCCGTTATGATAGATTCAAATTACTATTCTTATTCATGGTGATCTAAGGTTTATTAAGATTTCCATCAACAATAAACAATCAACACATGCATATCTTCCGATGTAAAAGAAATTAAACATATTAAACATGAATAAGGAAACAACCTTTAATAAAAACTCACAGTATAATCGATGAAAACGAAATCAACAATTGTTGGATGGCTTCACAATACTCGTTTGATGAAGCTTTTAGCTTCTGAACATCCTCAGCAACTCAAATTTGCAGAAACAGTGCATAAAAAGGTAACTAATTTAACCTAAATCTAAAGTGCATAAAAACTGGAATAAAAAGGAGAAAAACGCAGCCTAAAGCCGCCCCTAGGTTTAGGGTTTTGAATAATGAGTATATGGTATATCCTAGGTGGAGAAAACAGCCGCTATAAATAGATTTTGAAGTCGGTTTCATTAAGTCGGCCGACGGACGCTCGTCCGCTCTCGTGAACTCCCGTCCAGATAACCTTAGACTGCTTTAGACGCCCGTTCAGACGGCGTCCAAACTCTCTGTATCAAAATCGCTCCTCAGGACGCCCGTCTGCTTTATCAAACGCCCGTCCACTCTGGACGGGACACGGACGCTCGTCCAACTTGATCGAATTTTGATTTCTTGATCTTTATCTCTTTTTTCTCTAAGTCATTCCTTCATTATCTCTTTTATCATCAATTAGCTCGAACTTAATCAACTTTTGATCATCTCCTGAGCCTCAAACATGTATCTATAACACATAAAAACATCACAAAATGTAATAATGTCCAAATAATCATAAAATCATATTAAAAGCACCAAAATCAACCAATATTGCGAATAACTTATTTAAAACCTCATTTACTCAATATTTCCGTTAAACACTCGTTTCTTATGCAATTTAGTACAAATACGTGGGAAAATATCATAGAATATTATAGCGTTATAAATCGTATAAATTCACCCTTAACACCTGCATAAGCCGGGAAGAGATCATTGGACGGCAGCCAAACATGCCTTCAGGTACATGCAAAAGACTAAAGATTACATGCTCAAGTATCGGAGGTCTGACCAGCTTGAGATCATTGGATATACTGACTCCGATTATAATGGATGCCAAGATAGTTTTAGATCAACATCAGGCTATGTTTTTATGTTGGCTGGAGGTGCCGTCTCGTGGAGAAGTGCTAAACAAGATATTATAGCACCTTCTACCATGGCGGCAGAATACATAGCATGTTACGAGGCATCCAATCATACAATATGGCTTCGCAATTTTGTCACGGGGCTACGAATAATGGATGTATCAAAAGATCACTCAAGATATATTGTGACAATAATGCAGCTGTGCTATATTCTAATAACAACAGGAGCTCGACAAAATCAAAACATATAGACATCAAGTTCCTAGTTGTTAAAGAAAGAGTTCAAAGTGGACAAGTGTCTGTCGAACATATCGGAACAAACTCCATGCTTGCGGATCTGCTTACTAAGGGACTACCACCCAAGACATTTATTGAGCATACAGCTCATATAGGTGTTATGTCAATTGAGGATGTTTAGGTTTTGTGGGAGTTTGTAATTGATTATGATTTGTTTTAGACACGTTTTAAGTTGTTTTCAGTTTAAGGTTAAAGTAATGGTTAAAGTTAAAGTTACGGTTATTTCTGCAGAAATTAAAGTTTTTTCATTTCACACTTTGATCTCGATATATGGTTGATCTCACTAAAGTTTTAAGATCGACCAGTTGGAAATTCACATGTTAAGATCACATTTCATGTTATTTTCCATGCTATGCATCCACATCATGATCCATGTCATTCAGTTTTATTAGCATACGTGATCATTGATGGGTCCCGTTACGACATATGTGACGAAAGCCGCTTTGGTCCTATGTTGATGGGATTGATGGACGGGATTGTTATTGATACGTTTTGTAATGACAGCCAAGTTGAGCGCTCATTCGGTTACCTTATGATAAACAATTATAAGGGTACACATATAGCCCAAGTGGGAGATTGTTGGATCATATATCCAACATTGGGCTTATATGTGAAATAATTGTTTGTCATAGACTGTCAATAAATATTAGTCCAACATAAAAGTGATCTACTACGGTTATGGTTATTGGACTGTAATGTATCACTAGGGTGTGGACCTTTAATGCGTAGAAACTCAGAGGTAATTTTCCATTTTTATGATGGGTAAAATTGGAAATGCCTAATAAATATATTTCACTATATAAGGAGGGTTGTGGTCCCTAGGTCATACACCTATCTACTCTCTTCTGACCCCCATTATCAGATTGAGAAAATACAGAGAATTCTAAAGGGTTCTTCTGACAATAACTAGAAGGTGTGTAGATCCAGAAGACCGATCCTACAACGCCAAAGGGGATTTCCGCTACTATGGATTCAGGTATGTTTGTGGGGTGATTTTGATTTGATTCTCAATAGTTTAGCATAATCGATCCTGAGGTAATGTGATTGAATCACATAAGGCTTAATCTAACAATTTTTCATCATAAAATACACATATGCTATTAATGATAATTATACAAAATGATCTTATGTTTTTTTGTTAGTATTTTGAATTTATAAATGCATGTATTTGATACATTTATCATCATTTTAAAGATAATAAGTTTTATGAATTTACGAATATATGTATCTAATATATATCAAGAACATTTTCTCCATAATTATCTAGTAAACATGTGAACATTTACAATATTTTTTAAGCAACTTTTGCAAAGTTCTTACTCTAAACATAAACGACTCATTTTGATAGAGTGTATGTAAAAAGTATAGAATGTGAGTTTCATATACATATGATTTTATATTCTTATTGTAATGATCTTAAAGTAACTCTTGTTAAACAAAGTAACATTTGAGATAATGATGTGTATATTAAAAATATTGATAAAGGAATCTATGATTCAACTTAATTAATATGATAGGAAGAATGGTGAAACCATATAATTTTATTGTATGTTGTAAAAGGTTAAATATATACTTTAATCATTATAACTATCATTTAATTGTTTTTTATGGAAATCAATTTGATTGTTCTCTAAATTATATTTTTATCGTTCCTATTTAATTGATTTAATTGCCAAATCATGCATATCAATCCAACATATCTCCCTGCATAATGAATGCATTCATATTTAACGGATGGATTATGCGGTCTAGAATTACTCTATCTTCAATCTTATATGCCATACTATCTTTGTATTAGACATGATCAACTCATCTTCTTTCTTCTCCTTCTCAAAATATCATTCCGTTTATCACTCAGAAAAAGAATTCTTCGTGAGGCTTGGACTACTTTATATGATACATATGCAAATCCCTTCCGTGAAGGAATCAAACATATTAAACATTACCTCAGATCTATACAAAAATGTACTTAAACAGTCTCTAATTATCTTCATGTTGTGAAAACTAAAGCTGCTGAATTAGTCTACGGATCCAAATGATCTTGTGAAACTTATTTCGGACAATTTGAGAGATGACTATAAAGAGTTGGCTAGGGTTGTTCAAACATGTGACACCCCTATTGATTTTGAAGAGCTTCATTAAAAACTACTTAATTATGACACTATTCGGTAAAAATTGCAACCAATCGCTTTTGCTGGTCTTGCTACAGTTCATTCAGCCGTATGACATCCCTTTCAGAGTGCTGGTTAATTTTCACGTCTTAATATTCCTAATTCTTGGAAACATACACAAAATACTTTTCTCGCACACAGTAGGCCCCATTTTTCGGCCCAAAAAACCATGGGTATTTTCAGTGTGAAAACTGCAAGGACATTCAGAGAAATGGTGCAATTCTTACCAGGTTCAACCTCTTACAATTTTTTCTCATTCGATACATCCCTTCAACATTGCATCCTCTTAAGAACCTTTTGATGCTCCGTAATTTGGCATTACACACGCCTTATTCTAGCAATGAAGACATCATGGGTGGTGATGGAAATAATCTTGACATCACACACATATGTTCTATTTTCACCTCTCCTTAGAAATAGTTTACATTGAATGATGCTTGACGATGTCTAAAATCGTCTGGGTTACAATTAAGTTGATATATGGGTAAATAGACCTCTGAGTGATGATCCAAATAATTTTTCCGAGTGGATTGAAAATGGGTCTGTAAAACACAAAAAAGCATGAGGGGTGCTGGAGCTTTCTTTACGGGACACACTCACGCTCAAGGCTATATTTGAATAGATGAATTTCTGTTAAGACAGTAAGTGAGAATGTATATCAACCGTATTATGTGTGTACATAGAAATTGAGGATAATGTTCATTTATATACCTCTCCCTAAACTTGTGATGGAGTAGATTATGATGCATTGAAGTCGTGGTCAAGGGAATTTACCACATATTTATGTAATGGAGCATGTTATGGCGCAGTTATGACTCAAGCTATAATGGAACGTATATTTTAGAGCCATCACTATAGCAGTTACTATCATGGAGTAATGTCTCTGTGGAGTCCGGAACGATCATTGAAGAGAATGTAATCGTTTCTTGAGATCGAGGATGACATGTATTGTATTGAGTATAAATGACCGAGGTGGCCTACACAACGTTGGCAATAAGAGAATGTAGGCGTCTTGTATCTTAACGGTTATGAGGGTCAGAAGGCGGCATGCACCATGTTGGATAGAGGACGACATGCGTCATATCGGTTGAATATATAAGGGCGGCATGCATTGAAGATGGGCCTTGCTGGTTGAGCCCCGATATCGAGTTGAGAGCATGTCGGCCCAAATGTTGATATGGTCTTTATCACTCTATGTAAGTCCAATGAGTACCACATGTAGGGTGACCGATATCACTCAATTCAATGTTTGTAGTGTTCCTAGCATGTCTCGTAATTTTTTATCTATCTCTTAGCTTTGTCAATCCCATAATGTTTCTTTTGAATTCTTACCCTCTAAATTTCTTCGAGGGATCTTCAAACCAGTACTCCTATGATTCAATGAATGTTAAAAATGGATTGTATGAATGACTAAACCCCCCATTTTTAGCTTTTCAGAGTGAATAAAATATTAAAAAGTTCTTGGCATCATCGTCTTGGTCACACATATTCTTTGTCCAAATGATCTAAGTGTTGCCGCCCCGATCGTTTATTCCCATTGTTTTGCTTGTTTAGAGAATAAAAGCCACCAACTTTCTTTTGCTACTTCAATTTTATGTTATTCCCCCTAGAGATTAATTTCACCGTATGCGTTTTAAGGCTATTGTTCAAAAAATTTGTGATACTACAATTAAAATTATGTTGATACTAAGGGTGAATACATAGCCTTCAAAAAGTCATCTGGCACAAAGAGGTATAATTCATCAAACCACACCAATGAATACAATTTTTTTATGGTTAGGTTTATAATTGATTGGATAGATATATATGGAATTTAATTAAGGTTTATGATTGATTGGATGTATATATGGAATACTAAATTAATTTTATAACAATTTTTAAGGGAAGAAACACTTGACGGGGGAAATACACCGAATCTTTTATAATAGTAATGATGATAATGATATATATACATATCATTACTTATAAGGTAACTGCGTTTTTTTTCAAGAAAGTGGCCGCGTCCACCCTTTTGTTCATTTAATCACCGTTTGGGCTTTTGTGGAATATAGCCCAGTTAAAAAACCACCCACCAAATCCAGGTCCACTTACATTTAATTTCCGTCTGTTAGTATAGTATAGAAGCTTTCTAAAAAAATTAATTCCATTTAATTTTTTTCCCATATTTTTGCTTAAACATGACAGCCCTTTTTCTTAGGGTTTCCTGCGTCTCCTTTGTACATGAAACGGCGGCTTCGATCGCTGCCTTGTCCACCACAAATTCAACTGGATTTGGCTGTCATCCGGCGGGGTCGTCGATGTTTGATGACGTTTTTGTCATCCAACAGCTGTAGGCGTGTGTGATGGGTGCGATTTGACAAAAAAATGTCATCTTTACAGCTTCTTCTGGAGGATGGAGGGTACGAGATCGACTGGATTTGTACTTTGAATGACAGATAAGACATTCATACTCTTTCTTTTCTTTATTTGTTTCTTTTGTTAAATTTATGTTCAGTTTTTTGGTCAGAAAGTGTACACATTTCTACTCTACACTTTGTAGCTGTCAATCTTAAGACTTCAGGGAAATAGAAATTCTTTTACACAATGGATATAGAGGAAAATCATACTTCTACTTCTGAAACTATTGCATGTTCATATCTACTGGTTAAAAGGCTTCCTTTTTCTTGCATGTTAAAATCTACTGGTTAAAAGACTACCTTTTTCTACTCTCTGGCTGCTATATATTTCATTTGCTGTAACTGAGTTATTGCATATTCAGTTTTCTTCTGGTTTGTTCTCCTCTCTTCTTTCGGTTACATATCTTCAATATGTTTTCCATGTATATTCTTGCATTCATACAAAAAGCCTTTCTCTTTTACCATTTGCTATGCATTAACTGCCTGTTATGGCAATACTTTAGTCATATGGTTAACATCTACCTCGGTTATTGCACATTAATATGTTTTTGGCTTTTTCTTCTGCTCTTGTTGGGATGCTATTCTTTTAATATGTCTCTTTTGTATTAATCCAAACCCCAAAACAGCATCTCTTTCTGACTATTTTCTGTTCTTCGTAATTGTAGAAATTGAGTATTTAATGCTATTTATGATTACACTACCCGAGTCATATGGTTACACTCTTACTTGGCTGGAATTTTTTGAATATGGATTATAGAATAAATTTGTACCTATACTTCTACAAGTACTGAATGCCTCTGGCTTCAGTTATTGCACATTAACCCTTTCCTCTTTGAGCAATTACTATGCATTCAGTATTTAAGAATCAATTGTCTAGGAATGTGTTTTGTGTTATGCATCCCTCCTCTAGCCATCTTCTTTTCTTTAATCCTCTTAAACAATGCCTTACTTTCTTCAGCTTTCTACATTTACTGTAATATTTAGTGTGGGTTCCGCTGTTCAGACATGTACTTATACATTGTGTTTTTACAGGTCTTGGCTGCTAATTCAAAGCTTTTTCATACGAGGTTTGTACAGTTATCTCTCTTCTATTATCATTTTGTGTTTCCTTCCTTACGGTCTATATACTCTTTGGCTGTAGTGCTTCTTGTGTTGTTGCTTTTAGAACTTGTGCATCTTTAACGTTTTTTTACTTATTATCTGTCATCTTTTCAGATCTTGGCTGCTGCTTAACCTCTTTTCCGCAACAGGTTTCTATATCTTTTTGTTTCCTCTTGTCATGATGTGTTTCTTCCTTAAAAACGTTTTCTCTTCTCTTGTGTTGTTTTAGTACCTGGCCGTTCATTTCATTTTAGTAATCCTGCTTGGTTAAGATTTTTTTCCTCTCTCCAGCTCTAGGCATGGATTGTTTATGCCTACGTTTACGTTAACTATCAGAGTTTAGGCTCTCATTATCTGGGATTGTTCCTGCTGAGCTTCTTTTGTGTTTTGTTTTTCTTGTGCTTTGCTTTGTTTTGGTTTCACACATTCTCGTTGCTGAGTTTTCGTTTCTGGCCTTCCAGCTCTTTCCATTCATTATTTGTAGTTTGCCTTGTGCTGGCTGTCATTGTTTGTTGTCTTATGTGGTACTTGGTTAGTTATCTTTGTGTCCTGATGCTGGTCTTATACATGTATGTGGTCAATGGTTAACATAGTGTTTAGTTTTATTTCATTTGCATTGTAGTGTTGTTTTGTTGTCTTACTTCATTTGCATTGTAGTGTTTGTTTGATCCTCCGTTCTGGTGCTCATGACTTGGTCAATCTGTTGTCCCTACAACAGGTCTGTCCAATTAATCAGTATATGATATTATTGTCTTTGAAGCAACCTAATGAGGACTAAAGGGAAGGCCAGGCCAGGGCCGTTGTTTGCTTTACCTGATTTTTCTGACCAAAGTGGTTGTTGACCAAAGTGGTTGTTGTAAGAGAATACACCGGTGATTTGTTGATTTTTATTCTTGGTTTTTTCTATACCTAATAGGTTCTTGTTCAGCTAAACATGTGTTCAGTGCTGTAAATCATGTACCACCTTCATAACTTGTCAAGGCAAGTAAATTAGAGTAATGCAGCTATAACCACAAATCTTTTACATTCCAGGTGCATACTGCATGGGTTGTTGGTCAGTTACGCTTCACAGCTGCCCAAATAAAATACTATCTGAGTACATGTGGGAACTATAGAAAAAAAGTAAAGGCTGGTGCTGATTGGTTCCTTCGATGCTCTTCGTGTGGCGAAATGAGAGATGTTGAATTCAAGTAAATATACACTATCATTCTCATATTATACATGTTATAAATTAGTCAATCTTTTCCACCGTAGTCACGTCATACCTGCAATGTCTATTTTGTTTAGGTGCCGTGTCCCCTTGGAACTCACTGGAGAAGACAAGTCTTTACCTATTGTACTGACTTCTCTAGAAGTGGAACGCTTAACTGGAATTACTGCAACACGGCTCAGAGACTCTCATGAATTTGTAAGTATGTTGGAAACAATATTAAACATTCATACTCATGTGCTTATAATCTAAGATTTTTTTTAAATTGTCTTCTTCCAAAGGGTTTGGGTCTGGAAGATGACCTTCTGGCAGCATTGGATAAGCTTCAGGTCATGTGTTTCGTTCAGAAATACGACATCGCCACACTAGGTAGACCAGGTGCTCCAGGAATTCGATATGCTGCTGTGAAAACCTATAAGGTAGATGCTATTAAACTTGCTCCTAATGTGCCTGGATTGATGTTGGATGGACCACATGAAGCTGCAGCTACTGATGATGCTCAATTATTCAGCCCCAACACCAAAAAATAGCTGACAGAGATTGAAGGCATAGTTGACACCAGCAAGGGTGAACAATCAACTCCACCAGCCAAAAGAACCCTCGACTTCATCTCCATGCCTGCTAAAGTTGAAAAAACAAGTGCTGATATACTGGGTGGCAAAGAAACTGCTGATCTTAACACCAGTCCAGCTGAGCTTGAAATAACAACAGAGAGTCCGGTCAAGAAAGGTAAGGAAGACCAGAAATTAAACTAATCTGTGCTGGAGCTCCGAAATAAAGATTATGACTTAATCGTATTCTGTAATATTAGAGTAACTACTTCTAAGACAATAACTTTTTGCTGCTATATGTATTGTACTAAAAGCATGCATGTATGATGCTTTTGCATTTTGTAAACCATTGCATCTTTCTAAGATTGTAATGGTTTAGCAATATGCCTTTTGCTTCCATCATTTGTTTTGTTGGCCAAGACATATATTAGCTGGAATTGCACCCCAGTTAACTAACATCAAGTTCTTATGTAACAAGGCAATATTTTTCATCCTTAACCCTTTATTATGTAACATATTTAAAGTTATGCCTTTCTTTCCTCAAATATGTTTGTTGTCTTATGCCTGGATACTTGTTATATGACTTACTCTCTTCTTCTACGCATGGCTTCATTTTCGTTTCAAAAGCATTTTACAACTACTTTTCCAAGGCCATATTGCCGTGCATTGCACGGCAACAACCAATAGTATAAATATAATATTCTTCACCAATGACCAATTCAATTTCGCTTTACTAAGACTATGAAAAGTAATCTAATAAGATTGTCCTTTCGGATTATTCATCCCTCACAATCTCACATTATAAACGAGAATCTCGTCGATCAACATTGAAATCTATACATGAATTATAATTTCAACAAATGTCTATGGAATGAGCATCTCATATCGGTGATGATATATAGGCCCATTGGGCCGGGTTTAAATTGGGCCGGCCCCATCATACAGCTAGACAATAATGATAAATGGACTGGTAGAGCAGGACTCTACCAGACTCTGACCACGACAGACCTCTGTATAGAATAATCAAATGAGCAGGATTCCGCTATGTTCTGACCAGAAAGGGCTCTAGACAGAGTAATCAAGTGAGAAGGACAAAGACAGAGTCAATAACAGCATAAACTGTTTATAAACGTGGGTAAATCCTACGTCTCATGGTGGACAAAATAATCGGTGATAACTCCCCACTATGGGAGAGGAAGTTATCACCATGATCTAGTGGTATAAAGAAACACTCTGAACTACGAGGGGGACTTGATTCCAATTCCTAGACTTGAATTGGATACGTAGGCAGCTCTCTCAAAGGAGTTCAGTCCAAATCCATATCCAAATTTATTTGTTTAGATCCCATTTCCTAACTCGAATCATCTAATTACCCGCTCACAATTTATGCAAAATCATTTGGCGCTAGAAGGAGGGCCTAGATTCTAGTTAGTGAGTTTCTTTTGTGGAGAGAATGGCAAAAAATCAAGCGAAGAAGCATCAAAGTCAACCGGAGGTTGAGAATCAAACCAGGGAAGAGAACCAAGAAGAAAACAATCAACAAACAGGGAAGAAAATTCAAATGGAAGAAGGACAAACCGGTACGCCAGGTGCAATCAGACAGATGTTGATCGAAAATCTAGCAAGTCTAAAAGGAGAGGAGATAAAAGCCATATTCGATGAGGTAGTTAAAACCAGAAATGAGGATATCGAAGCTTCAGAAACAACCCTTCCTCATAATAAAACTAAGAAAGAGTAACATGAAGTAGAATCCAGTATAAAAGTGTTCGTTACTCACCCAGGTGGTGATAACGCCAGAGCAGAATTGGACGCTATTCTGAAGCCTAAGCAAGATGAGTTTAGGCTGGTATCTCCTTTCACAGAGAACATTGATACATTCCTCTGTCCTCAAGGATTCAAGATCCCTAAAATTCAGTCGTATGATAGAAAACATTACCACGCACCGGTACATTCGGCACATGAATCTATACAATGCACCCGAAGAGATGGCGAGCATTTGCATTCTAAAAAGGAAAGGAGCGATCCAACAAGTTAAGCCCCAGGTCAATACCAGATTTTCCCACTCTGACCAGAAAATTCATGCACGCGTTTATCGCTGCAAGACCCTTCCAATGAAATCGAACGTATTTGCTAACTGTCAGACAGAAAAATGATGAAACCGTGCTGCAATTCATCAAAAGATTCAATGAAGAATCGTCTCAGATAGCAGATCTAAATGATAAATTCTTAGTAGCGT
Organism: Gentiana straminea; assembly: GCA_036785695.1. Taxonomy (NCBI): domain Eukaryota; kingdom Viridiplantae; phylum Streptophyta; class Magnoliopsida; order Gentianales; family Gentianaceae; genus Gentiana; species Gentiana straminea. The sequence continues at coordinate 5,450,841 of JAVUPR010000385.1, read as the reverse complement.
CTTTCGTGGCAGGTCTGAAAGAATGACGGCTGCACGCCAAGCTGAGCAGCAAGAATCCGAGAACGATGGAAGAATGCTTAGAAATTGCGTACAGACATTGTCAAGGGGAAGAAGCAAACAGAGCCAAGAGGGAAGAATCCCACAGGGATTATAAAAAAGGAAAGACTGACGACAAATTTGACAAGAAAAGAAAATCAGTTTGGGACAGAGTAACTGCTCCTATATCTGACAGATTAGGGAAGAAAGGTGCTTTGCAGGACAAAGACTTTATTCCCTTAAATAGATCCCGTGATCAAGTTCTGGCGATAATGGAGAAGAAAGGAATTGCCAAAACTCCTCATCCATTGAGGGGTCCAAGAGAGAAGAGACCATACAAAGTGGTGCAGATAATATAAGGACATTGGGCATGATTCTGAGCAGTGCAGGGACTTGATCAGAGATATAGATGCATCGGCTATGGAAGGAAAGATAGATGAATGCATCGATCGGTCACAAGGAGATAACCCCAGAGGAAGGATGGAATATAGAAAATTCAACAATTATCAGGACAGAAACAATCAGAGGAGACATAGAGATCCATCTCCTGATGCTGAGGGACATAGAGAGAATGCTCCGATCAACATGGTGAACACAATTGTTGAGGACCAACAGGCATTGGCAAGGCTGTCCAGCAAGAAAAAAATGGCAGCGCAGAGGGAAAAGAAGAATCAAAGAAACAAAAAGTGATGGGATCCGTCCAATATGGCCCTGAAGATGCATTACCAGCTATTGTGAGTAACGACGGGCTGGTGGTAGAAGCGGTTATACAGAAGAACCTAGTAAAAAGAATCTGTAAAGATACTGGCAGTGCAGTCAATGTGCTATATTATAGCGCATTTAGAGCAATGAAATCGGCTGATTCAAAGTTGACTCCTATGTCAACACCTCTATTTGGATTCACAGGACCTCCCATTCATCCCGCGGGTATGCTTAAGTTATTGACGACTTTTGGAAAATGACCAATGAGTAGGACTCTAATGGTTAACTATGTGGTGGTAAAAGCTCATTCTGCATACAATGTGATTTTAGGACGACCAGCTTTGATTGACCTTAGAGCAGTGGTATCCCCGGCATATAACAGCATGAAATTCCCAACCTTAGAAGGAGAAGCTACTGTCAAGGGAGATGTGGATGCTGCGAAACTGCTATACAGCCACAATCAGTGGTAAAATGAAAGTGCAGCAAGTATCGATGGAATATCTCATCCCAGAAGAAGAGAAAGGCTGGCAGTCTAATGATCCAGTGGATCTAATAAGGCTAAATGAAAATGACCCAGAGTCTACAATCAGTATAGGATCATGGATACCTGCTGAACAGAAACATGCATTAGTTAAGATTCTAAAGATTACAAGGATGTGTTCGTGTGGAAAGCCAGTGACATGCCAGGACTACCAACGGAACTGGCTCTCCACAAGCTCAACTTAGACCCCAACTAGAAAACCGGTGAAAAAAGCAGAAAAAGGTCTTTTGCTCCAGAAAGGATACAGGATATCCAACAAGAGGTGGAGAAGCTGTTGCAGGCCAACATGATTAAAGAGGTTATATATCCTTAATGGCTAGCAAATCCTGTGCTAGTCAAGAAACCAGATGGAAGTTGGAGGATGTGTGTAGATTTCACAGATTTAAACAAGGCATGCCCTAAAGATAGTTACACCTCCCCTAGAATTGATAGGCTAGTTGATTCCACGGTTGGATTTGAAAATTTTGCATTCTTAGATGCATATAAGGGGTACCACCGGATTATGATGGATCCCGAAGACGCTATAAAAACTGCATTTATTACTGAATTTGGTTCCTACTATTATGTGTTTATGCCTTTCGGTTTAAAGAATGCAGGGGCTACATATCAAAGGGCAGTCAATCAAATTTTCAACCAACAGATTGGTAAATCAATGGAAGTCTATGTAGATGATTTATTGATCAAGAGCAGGACTCTTGACCAATATCTGGCAGATGTGGCAGAAGTTTGTCAAGTGCTGAGACAAACTCGAATGAAGCTGAATCCTAAAAAATGCACTTTTGGAGTAAGGTCAGGCAAATTTCTTGGCTATATGATATTCAAAGAAGGGATCAGGGCCAACCCTGATAAGTTGGAAGCTTTAAAGACTATGCTAGAACCGAAAAATATTAAAGAAGTTCAACGACTAACTGGACGATTAGCAGCGCTAAATCGTTTCTTATCAAAATCAGCACAGAAGGCATTGCCTTTCTTCAAAATTCTCAGGAAGGCCAGCCCATTTAAGTGGAATGCAGAATCCCAACAAGCTTTCCAGGCCCTAAAGGATCATATCAACCAGTTACCGACCCTTACTTCTCCTCAGGAAGGCGAGGTATTATTTTTATATTTATCCTTTTGTACTGAAGCAGTAAGTGTTGTCCTGGTAAGACAACATGGCATGTTACAAAGGCCTGTGTATTTTGTGAGCAAAGCCCTACAAGGGCCTGAAGTCAGGTATTCCGAAGCAGAAAAATTGGTCCTAGCCCTTGTGCATACCAAAAGAAAACTAAGACCATATTTCCAGAGTCATCCAGTGGTAGTGTTGACAAACCATCCCTTGAAGTGGAAGTATCCCCTAGATTAATCAGAGAAGATGGATTATCAGCGTTTATAACGGGTTCAGGGCAAGGATTAGGTTTAAAGGAATTCACTTCTTCACTTTCTATTATGAGTGAAGTCTCCTCCGGCAATTGAAATAACCTTTCCACAGAACAACTAGAGGCAGTATCGGCTCTCAAACTCATGGAATAAGTAACGAATTAAAAAGAAGGAGAAGAAATAACAGAGAGGCAGAGACTTACTTGTAATTGCAGAGGTACGATTCAAAGGAGTTCATGTAAAGGAATTATTTGATAAGAAGCAGAAGCGACGTGATGGTTCATTTCACAGTTATTACAATGATGGAAGCTCATACGTTGCAGACTAGGATCGCTGTAAAGCAGTCCACCCCAGTCTAGGGGACTTATGATGATATATAGGCCCATTGGTCCGGGTTACGATCAGGCCGGGCCCATCATACAGCTAGACAATAATGATAAATGCACTGGTAGAGCAAGACTCTATCAGACTCTGACCAGGACAGACCTCTGTATAGAATAATCAAATGAGCAGGATTCCGCTATGTTCTGATCAGAAAGGCCTCTGGACAGAGTAATCAAGTGAGAAGGACAAAGACAGAGTCAATAACAGCATAAACCGTTTATAAACGTGGGTAAATCCCACGTCTCATGGTGCACAAAATAATCGGTGATAACTCCCCACTATGGGAGATGAAGTTATCACCATGATCTAGTGGTATAAAGAAACACTCTGAACTACGAGGGGGACTTGATTCCAATTCCTAGACTTGAATTGGATACGTAGGTAGCTCTCTCAAAGGAGTTCAGTCCAAATCCATATCCAAATTTATTTGTTTAGATCCCATTTTCCTAACTCGAATCATCTAATTACCCGCTCACAATTTTATGCAAAATCAATCGGCAAGCAACAAAGATTCAAAACATAACAATTCATACCGTGACATATGACGATCTACAGTTTAAAGACAATTAGACAACCACCAAAAACTATGATGCTTATAAATTAAGGATAATTAGGGATAAAGACACAATCTGGAATATTTTTAAGTAACAGGACAACTACATATTTTTTTATAGGGAGAAGGACAACTGCATAATTTTTATAGCGAGAAGGACAAACAGTGAATCCCGAAAATCAGTGAATCTCCCCAGTGAATCCCGAAATCAGTGAATTTCGACAGTGAATCCCGAAAATCAGTGACTTTCGACAGTGAATTTTGAGAATTAGTGAATTTCGACAGTGAACTTCGGCAGTGAATTTAAACCGTGAATTTTGAACAAAAGTGAATTTCGACAGTGGATAAATAGTTTTGTCCTTTATGCAAAAGTTTCAAAAGACTGTCCTTCTACTTACTCAATCGATGAAATATTTATGTCATTCTCCTTCATCCCCTTATAAATTAACGAGTCAATATAACATGTATATTCATGATACACATTGATGTACACGTTTAGGTGTAACCACACTTCAATAAAAGAGACCTATCATCGTCTTTATAGGACAAACTTCTAATGCGTAGTAATCTAACCACGTCAATAATGATCCGGTAATTGATTGATATATAGATTGATACAAGGATGAGAGATATCTAAAAATTAAATCTTTAATGTGATTAAAATAAATTAAAAAAAAAGCTCATTATGAATTTTTCATAACGATTATGGACATTGTCATCAAAATAAATCATACAACAGCAAATATTTGCATTTTATTAATACATAAAACAAAAATATGTATACAAAAATATATCCCCCAAATGTCACTACACTAACATTGTGAAAATCAGAAAACAATTATATTAAAAAAAAAGGGGGAAGACACCATTACCAACAGAGGAAGCATATGGGTATAGAACAAGATAGAAAACATTGCTATAGAAACTCAAAGCGCATCCGAAGCCGAACCGAGTTGTACAGGTATAGAACAAGATTGAATACATTGCTATTGGAACTCAAAGCGCATCAGAAGCCGAACCGAGTTGTACAGGTATAGAACAAGATTGAATACACTGTTATTGGAACTGAAAGCGCATTAGAAGCCGAACCGAGTTGTACTTTTCGCCTTTGCGGTTACATAGAGGAACAGCATGTATCCCTGGCCTCAGTTCAGCAACTGGCAGACATATTTGTCCACCAAAATCATCTTTGTCAGACATGTCATACTCGTGGACTTCGATTCTAAGCAATGCTAACTCAGGAACTGTCAAGGGAAACAAGAATTCTTCCTCCCATACGGGCGTCCAATCATCTTCTTTTGTCTTGGTTTTCTTCATCATCTGATCTGCTGGCACACCAGCTATACCCACCTGTTTTTTTGTTTGTTTTAAGGATGTCACACGAAACGTTTAGACAAAAGATCAACAAGTAGGATTTTAAGAGCAGTCATTAGCAAGAAAGTCTAAAACGTATACCAAGTCAAGCCCTGAAGCGGGATTTTTTACTAGGGAATTATGTTTTTCAATGTTTTTGATCGGATTGTTTGGAAACGATCCAAACTCACAGAAATTTGGTTTCTTGATAGTACGATTAAAACCATCATCGAAAAATATGTTTTTCCAACGTCAGAAAAAGGCGAGCATATTTTATCAGAGAATGGTTTTGAAAAGCATGAAGCTTCAAGTTTCCCTTCTACTAAAATGTGACCCTCAAGAACCAATGGTAATCCAATATATGGCTTTGAAAAACACGCTTTCAAATGTCAGAAAAAGCGGAGCAAATTGTCCAGAGAATGCTTTTTTTTTATTATAAAAAAAAAAAATACAGTTTCAGTTAAGGAAGAGGAGAGATAATGAGTTACCCTAGTATAGAAATCAGGTGGAGAATACGCGTCAAAGTGAGTTTGCTTAAAATCCAAGTGCCATCCATCTCCCAAGTACACCGTCACCTGGGTTGTTGTGTGTATAGTTGTTTTTTTAAGTATTATATTCACAAGATTCAAGAAGCTATGCAGCAGCTAATAAGATGAAATTTCTACGCACCTTCAAGGTCATTTTCACTGGCAGCTTTTCTTTGGGGTCGAAAACTTGACCATGTGGACCTGTTTTCATCATGAAATCAGGCTTCTTTACGTAGCCACAGCCTCCGTTGGATCTAAACATACCTTGCATAATCCATAGTGCTCTACCATAGCCCTGCAGCAGCATGTGTTGTCATTCAGAGTGACTTAAGCTTCTAAGTGTATAAGAAATGCAGTTCTCCAAATAGTTCAATTTAGGATATACAATATTAAAAGATAGAATCTGAGTGAAAACCTGCATATTAAAAGCAACCATCTGAGCTCCATGCATCCAGCCAACCATAGGCTTGTAATTGGAGGAGGTGACTCGAGTGCCTTTAGGATATACCCTAAGGATATTTTTCTGTGTGAACCTGCCAAAGTATACAACAACACAGCATCCGCGTTAGAATTAAAAGGCATGTATAGAGGAACACCCCAAGGACACATAGAGACGATAATACCTTACTACATCCATTCCATGAGATTGTACAGCCTTTTCAAGGCCCTGTTCACTCAGACTCAACCGTCTTACTTTATTTGGCTCCACTTTAAGCACTGCGCGTAGTCCACCTTTAGGTTTCCCAGCATTAATGGCAATCAGCTTCTTGTAAACCGGTGCAATATTTGCATTTTGATCGGATTCATCATCCTCTTCGTCTTCAAGGATCAGATCACTTCTGTGACGATCACTCTGGTCACCCACCTGCACACATAATGTAGCATCCCACGTTGGAAAAGTGGAAGAAAAAAAGTACGTAGCTATAAAGAGGTTGAGGCATGATATTGTTTAGTAACCTTATTGTTATCATGTTGATCAGCTATATTGCTTGTAGGCTCCTTTCCCCATACATCATCATCAGAATCTTTACCCTTGGTTGAGTTACTTCGTCCTTCGTGATAACTCTTAGCATCATCATCAGAATCTTTTCCCTTCCTTGAAATACTTCGTACTTCGTGACAACTCTTAGCTTCTTCGAGATACTCCTTTGGCGGTTTTGTCGAAATGATGATACGGTGTTTCAATTCATCAGGTGAAGGTAATTCTTCTAAGTCGGAAACGGGACAAAAAAGCATTTCTCCAAATGTTTGAGTAAGCATCTAAAAGAAAACCTTGATGAGTAAAACCTCAAGTCATAATAAAAGCACAATAGAATAGAAGATGATGGTATTCACCTGAGCTACTTTAGCCTGAAGATCAGGTGTAAGGTGATCTTCCAATGTAATTACTACAGGATATGGAGAGGCTGAGAAAGCATTCTCTTTTATAGCTTTTAAGCATCTTATCAGTTCCACAGGAGCTGTCACAGTCCTACACATCAACAACAACAACAACAACGATATTATATATATATATACCTCAAGGCCCGTAAGAGTTTGAAAGAAAAGAGGAAAAATCAGCATAATTCAGATGGCATTATATGCTCGTTTTCTGTGGACACGAAAGGCTTTACCTTCCATGAAGGACTTGAACCTTTTCCTTTGAAGAACTAGGCCATAAATCAAGTTCTATAACTCTCACGCCTTTCTTCAAAGCCTTTATAATGGGAACCTCACTGCAGTCACTTGTTAGCTGATTTCCAGTCAGATAAGAATTGTGTCCAGTAAATACAAAATAATGGGATAACGGAGCTGTCATTTCATGATGAACCTGCAACAAGAGAGACGTTTTTACTCGCAATTGGAAAATAAAAAAAATGAAGCCTTTAAATACATATATAGTTCATATTGAAATGATCTTCATCATTCAAAAGGACTCAAAACAACCATCTATTCACCCTTTATATTACAAAACTCAAATCAGGTGTTATAATGCTAGGGAACACTTAAAACTCAACGATCGATCAAAAGGCGACGCCGCTTGTGCCTGGCCTTTTCCGTAAGCATACACAGGAGATTGTAATTTCATTCTAACTTTCCACCCACTTGTTGTGACTTAACATCAGACAAAAACAAAACCAGTAAGTTGAGTTTCAGGTCTGAGAGTTGGGATTAATTTTGTCTTTATTTGGAAAAAAGTTGGTTAATTTCTTCATATTTAATATGGAAAAAGGCCAATCTCAAAAGGAAAAAAGGGAAACAAAATCATATCCAGATATAAGCTATGTGTCAGTTTGTCTGAAAACAGCCACAGCCACAGCCACAGCCACAGCCACACACAAAAAAAAACACATAAAAACCAAAGCCGGCGACCTATGAAGATGAACATCGAAATCAAAAGCCCAACAATAAATACAAGTTCCCCCCCGTGTTTAATTCTTCAGCAAGTAAAGTAGAAGCCATGGATGGGATAATGGATCTAACATTACCTTAGAGTGAATAGCGGGGTTGAGGTCAACGGACAAGAGTAAGTGAAAGAAATCGTCAAGAGTGAGAGTATGGCGAGTGAATTTAGCAATGTTGTGCCTTCTCTCAAGGATCTGCTGAATACGATTCTCAGCATCGGCGATGGTGGTCTGATCCTCTTCCTGAAACTCCACCAAGAATCGCCGGAGCTGCTCAGCACTCATGTGGGATCCCCCTTCTGCATATTTCTTGAATGTATCTTTCACTCCTGTAGGTGGCTCCTTCTCTGCAACCTTGAACCTCCTTGTAAAACATAAAAACATTCTATAATTCCAACTCCCCATTTTTATCCAATATCCTTTCCTTTATGATCGGAACACAAAATGCACAAATTCTGCGTTAATATTTGCACAAAGAATGCCTGTTCAAATCAAAAAAACAAAAAACAAAAAACAAAAAACAAAACAAAGGAAAAAAACAAACAGAGGAATTGCTATGTATTTGATGTTTACAAAGTCATGGTCCATGGAAGGCAGGAATTAGAGAAATAAATAAATAAAGAACCGGTTTAAATTAAAAGACTGCCAACAAATATTCGAATGAGTATGAAAATGGTGGTGTCATCTCTCTGTCTGTTTAACTGTGTGTGAAGTTGAGAGTAGACTCTTTTCTTCCACATGACTTTGGTCACAAGTATGAATGAATGAAAGATACCAAACAAAACACGGTTGAAATAATAATAATAACTACCAAAACGCGGTAGTAATAATTTGTCATATGTTTGCAAAATGATAGGGACTTGGTGTTAGCGCAAATAATTAGAAACTCAGATTCGGCTCATTTAGTTTTCTTACTTGCTAAGTGTTGATGTATACTACAATATATTTTTTTTAGTACTTCCCTCCTTTAATAGAATTATTCCAAAATCAATGAAAATATTTTCTTTCTTAAATGTTGATATGGTATCAGAGTCATTGGTAGGTTAAAGCCGCCCTAACTCCGATTTTCTTTTTTTCTTCGCCTCCCTCTCTCCAATCTCGACTAATCAACATTCTTCCCTACAAATTCTTTTCTCTTTCAAAAAAAAAAAAAAAAAAAAAAAAAAAAAAAAACTTCTCACAACAGCTCTTCTCGGCATCAATGGACAATTCCAACACCACAGCCACCTCCGCTCCTATCTCCTCCCCCTCTCCTTATCCTTCCTTCAACTCTTCCCACTCAATCAACATTATCAAACTGACACGCACAAGTTAACCAATTTGGCTCGCTCAAATAGAGCCGTATCGCAAAGATCAAGAAGTTTTTGGATTCGTCGACGACACCATCGCACCTCCGCCACAACAATTTGACGGAAAACCCAATCCTGAGTACGCTCATTGGGTTAAACAGGACAACTTAATTCTCAGTTCAATTACCTCTTCCTTAACTAAAGACGTTCTTGTTCACGTTTATCACGCTCGGACCTCTTCTGCTATATGGACAGCCATAAGCAGTGTTTTGCGTCTCAATCTCGGGCCAGCGTCGTTCACCTTCGATCTCAACTCGCTACGACTCGAAAAGCGGATGCCACAACCACTGAATACTTTATGACAATCAAACGCCTCACCGATGATCTCGCCCTCACCGGACAACCTCTTCAACCGGACGATGTCATTAATTACGTGCTTGCCGGATTAGGCCCTGAATATGATGCATTAGTTGCGATGGTGTCCACCAAATGAAACCTTACAGTTGAAGAGTTGTTCTCTCTTCTGCTAACCATGGAAGCATGAATTTCACATCATGCTGTGTATGCTTCCTCTCCGCCTGACTCAGTTTGTCCCGCCCTGCCATCTCCGCCGTCTTCCCAGCCCTCAACTAATTACAATCAGCGGCCCCCTTCCAATCGCGGCCGAGGTTCCTCCAACAGGGACCGAGGCCGAGGTCGGAATTCTGGTCCACGCCCACCACACCCGCAACAACAATCTCCGGCCCAACAGTGTGAACTATGTGGTAAAATGGGTCACACAGTCCTTGCGTGTTGGTACAGGTTTGATCCGAATTTCGTTCCTACTCCACCTCATCCTCCTCCTCCTTCCGTTAATTTTACAGGTACACCTTACGACTCCTCCACTTGGCTGCCCAATACCGGCGCTTCGCACCATATGACTCCTCATCCTCAACAAATTTCCAGCCCTCATGCTTCTTATTTTGGAGATGATCAAATCCGTGCAAGCAATGGTATTGGTATGCCTATTTCCCACATTGGTAACATTACTCTTAATACTTCTTCCGCGTCGTATGTTCTTAGAGATGTTCATCTCGCCCCGCACTTAAACAAAATTTACTTTCCGTTCAACATTTTGACCGCGATAATAATGTATATTTTGAATTTCACTCATCTTATTTTCTAGTGAATGATTACTCGGGCCAGGTCCATCTTAGAGGCTACGTCAAAGATGGCCTTTACCACTTCATCCGGACCCTATGGATGTCTCTCCTCCTATTTCTCATTTTGCAGGGCAACCATTTGAGAATCCTCAACTGTATCGTATGATCGTTGGCGGGCTTCAGTACCTTGCTCATACCCGGCTTGATATTGCTTTTTCCGTACACAAAGTTAGTAAATTCATGCACGCCACTGCTGTTGATTATAATCTGTCGTGCCTCAATACTGGTCAAAGGAGTGAAGCATCAAAAGATCAACAGCTTAGTGGATCAGCTGAGAAATCTCCACCAACTGACCCTAGTGCTGCAGGCACATCAAGAAGCATCCTCAGCACAGAGCAAGGGGGAATGACAGCTAAAAAGCCTAGTTCTGCTGCCACTGAACATTCTGTATAAGTGGCAGAGGAAGAAGCAGACTTTGCTGATGCACCAACACATGCACAAACTACCAATGATCATCCAGACAGTTCTTTTCATCTGGATATTGGCCCCCTGATTATTGACATGGAGAAGACAGCTCCAAGCAAGAAAAACCTCCAAACAGCACTGAGAGATGCAGGAACCTTATTGAATCAAAAAATTGAGGCTCTACTTAGTCACATTGAATTGCAAGATGCAATCATTGAGAAGCAGGATGATCTGCTAACTCAATTGAATTCACTGATCACACAACATGTTCATACAAACTTGGAGAATCTGGCAAGTGATGTTTGTTAGGTGTAGTGCCCGAAAGACAATTATGTAATTGTTTAAGGAGAGAATTAATAATTCATCTTATTATATGCATGTATGCTTATAATTAAGACACTACTGAAAACCCTAAGTACCTCGTTTATGTAATCACATAACTCAGTGTATGGCTATACACAAGAGGATTGAGTTAGTGAGATGTACTTAAAATTAACTTAGTCCATAGCGTTTATTAATCTGAGTACGGGTCTCAAGATTAATTTGCTATTAATGCACCCAGAACACTTTAGGTGTGACAGTCTTATCCGGATTTGTCGGTAATAGGGTACTTAATGGGGCATTTATATATGATGCTAATCATATAGGTTTGAACGATTTGATTTGAGTTCTCGATATAATTCCGTAATCGAGAAGTCTTATCGAATCACAAGATGATCATATATGGATTAATCTCAATCCCGAGGTGATCACGAGATAAGCGCTTAGACTAGGGTAGAGTTTGATGTGTTAGTAAGGATCACTTCGCGGTATGTGGTCCAACACTTCTCGTTGGCTCTATTCGGGATGAGTGAGTAGTAGTCTGCTATCACGAATATGGAATCCATTCCTTCCCTCGGGAAGTAGACGAGACGGTTCCTTTATTTGTTAACCCTATAAACTGATCGATGGGCCCAGTTCATACTATATTAGTTGTGAACTAATTGATCACTAGGGGATTAATGGTAAATAAGGATAATATGTTTCGAGAAGGGTTTACGGAAATATCCCGAATCGAAATGAACAGTCTATGGAGGATTTATCCGTATGTAATGATTATATCAATGGACGCTTATCAACTCATAGGTGAGTGTAAGTTTATATCTATATTCAGCAGAGTTCAGTTTCGGGTTTATGGTGGTGTAATCCCGGAATTAATAGATTAAATATAATTGTTCGGTCCGACGAATAATTTTATTTAATTTATTGTAGCTACTGAATATGGGTCCATGGTCCCCGACGTGGCTCCTAACATAGCATATGTTTTCTCGTCGTTTCACCTCAATTATAATTAAATAGTTGGATATGACTATTTAATTGATTTGTAGATTAATTGTTTAGTTGGACTAGATAATTAAATACATGAAAAAGAAATTTTTCGTGGACTCGGCCCAATGTGTCAAAAAATGCGCATGGACCTTTATTTACTAAGGGGTGGGGCGCATATTTGTATTAATTAATTATCAAGGAATTAGTTTTCTAGGATAATTATTTAATGTGTGATTTATCTTTTATTTGTTAATTGATAATTCATGGAATATTAGATAATGATATTATTTATCCTAATTTGTTTGGGATAATTATTTTATTTATCTTTTGTTGGAATAAGGATTAGTCTAATAATTATCTCTTAATTATTAAATCCTTGGAGGACAATGATTACTCTCCTATATAAAGAGAGTTCTCCAAGCCTTTTGACTAATGAAAAACACGCCATTTTGTGAAGTATTATAGCTTGGAATTTTCGGCTACAATACTTGGGTTCGAGTTTTAGAAAAACTTCGGGTTTTTCTAAGGTAGCATATCAAGGAGGTCCGGCGACTTGAAACACCATCCACTTGGTGTTGCTTGGAGATACACGTCGAAAGACGTTGGCATCTCATTGGAGCGAGTAGCTTGGATTGGAGATTGTTCTTGGCGTTTATACACCATAAAAAGGTAAACAATCTAAACCCCCTTGTAGGTTTAGATCTATTTATTTTATGTATTTTGGTTGACTAGATCTAGATCTATACTATTCCGCTGCGTAATCGGGTGGTTCTTGATCCATCCGACGATATTACATCCTACAAGTGGTATCGGAGTTTTGATCTATCAATCAAAGTATGTAAATTTTAGATCTAAGGAGTGGAATAGCATGTGTAGATTGCTTTATTTTCCTTTTTTTTATGAATCGAAAATATCATGATTGTATGCTTGTGAATGTTGTGGTTGAAGAGATGGATTGTGGTTGGTATTGTTTACCCGTAGATCTATTTTGTAGCTCTTTTGATTAGTATCAATTGAGCATAGGATTTGTAATTTAATTATGTTGAATTCGAAAATTATGTAAAATGTAGTACATTTTGTTTTTTAATTTATTCCGGGTTCGAGACGACGAATATCATGGTGTTAAAGATCATGGTGTTGAAGATCTTTAAAAAGGTAAAATGGAGGATTTTTTGGCGGCAGCTTATTTTTAACCTAATTGTTTTATACATCTTTGGCCGAAAGGCCATAGCATTAAATATATATATATATATATATATATATATATATATATATATATATATATTTTATGGAACTGCCGTGATTAGTGAATAAAAAATAAAAAATAAAAAAGAGAAAGTTTCCTTTTCTTTTTTTTTTTGAACTTCCTTTAATAAAAATATAAAAAAAACAGTTTTAATAATATAGATATATTTTAATATATTGGTATATTACGGCCTCCTTTCCTCGTCGTTCGTGGTTCGTGTCAAGATCGAAGGTTCGAGATCCGGAAAATTCGAGATCAAGATTTGAAGATCAAGACTTGAAGACAAAGATTTAGTTTTACTTTTCCTTAGAAAATAGGTTAGTCGGGGGTACCAACGGTCCATCTTACTTTTCCGTTATTTTTTTTTCGTGTATGATCGAAAATTATGTGATAGAAACCGAAAAATTGCCATGACATGCATCATATCATGATTCCACTCCAATGCATACATGTAGCTAGTTTATTTGGAATAAATTAGGCATGTATAACTCGTATAATTAGTTAAAAGCTTATTTAATTAATATGTGGTAGTTAATTAATTAAGTAACTAATTATTAAAATCGAGGAACCGGGTTTTGTCAATCGTTACGATTTTAGTGATGGATTCTCGGTGAATCCCACTTAGATAAATCGTTGAGTTTTCGGTGAACCTACCTTAAACAGAAACGAGATTACGCTTTGGTTGACAATTTAGAAATCGGAAAATCTTAGTACATGGGTTCGGAAATGGTCTAACCATGGTTGGGCGAGTTCAACCGAGCTTCGGCTCAATCGACTCCCCTCCACGTGTGATGCATGTTACAGTGGTTCGACAAGACTTAGCATAGCCGATAAGCCTTCGGGCTAAACGGGGCTTCTCTTGCCGGATCAGCCTGAACTGTCACATATGTTCCAACGAATAAGACGGCGTAGGCTTGCCTACATAACTGACCCTATTCGAGTACTTTGATATATTGTTTCTTATTGTCAAGACCGAAACCGTAATTAGTAAACCCACCACTTTTTCAAAATATTGAGTGGGAGCAGGGAAGGCGACAGCCGACCCCACGGCCTCTACTATAGGTGCAAGCACGTGAGAGAATGGTGACGCCTCGTGCCGCTTTGATTTCGGCCCCTTCGGATGGTGTTCACCGCTATCAAAATTCAAGGCTTGGTCTCCGAAAGTATAGGATATCGGGTACTCGTCGGGTCAGCGACTCTGCCCCTCGTAGGCATACTCGGGGCGTACTATGAGATCTGATATAGTAGGTCACACTCTTTATGGATATTTTCGAAATATCTAGGCTAGAAAAGGAAGGTAATCAATGATTAAGGCCCGGGATGTTTGTTTCTAGAAGCTTAATCATTGAGTGAGATTGTCTCAGTCTAACCGTCATAGTCCTGATATCGATCCTCTCGGACAGTACTATGCGAGGTTAAATCCTTGGAATGGTAGATAGACTTTATATAAGTTTATTATTCCTAAAATAAAAATCTAGTAGTGAAAATTTATTTTTGAATTTAACTTTCTGTCATTTTATTTACAACTAAATCTCTAGGTTACTAAACTGTTAGTAATAGGACTTAATTAAAAATGTGGAAAGTAACAAGTACGTTGTAATTATCAAACAATGCATTTAATTTTTCAAGATTTATTCTCTTAAAGCCTTTAAAAACTTAAGTGACATAGTATGTCACGGGTGTCACTCGTGTTGAACGAGAGACGACCACACTTAGTTTACAAAAGATGATATATGACTATCAGACAAATTCATTTAGTGAATTTTAAAAGTGTAATTACACAACAAATTTCTAAATTGAAAAATTGGAAAATCATATACATAAGGCGTTGCTAGTTAGACGGTATTTGGAACTGATAAACTAGTGGGAGCCTTAGTCTTATGATTTGTTGTTTTTCTGAATCATTAGAAATGTGTAATAGACTGCACAAGAGTTTCTCCATTTATTGGAAAAACTAGAATAAAGCGTTGCTAGTTAGACAATATTTGGAACTGATAAACTAGTGGGAGCTTAGTTCTGACTGTTTTTCTAATCTTGGAAAAATCATAAAAACAAAGTGTTTCTAGTTAGACGGTATTTGGAACCGATAAACTAGTGGGAGCTTTATTATGATCTCTCAAACCATTTGAACAAAGTGTTGCTAGTTAGATGGTATTTGGAACCGATAAACTAGTGGGAACTTTGGTCTTATGATTTGACGATTAAAAATATCGATAGTCCAAGCAAGTAGCACCGAACATCCCACAGTTCAAAAGTAGTGTCTACTCAAACGAACTGCTAGTTCAAGAACACTTATTTCTATGTTTTGATGATGAGTGCCGACTACGTAATAGTGCAAAGGCAAAAAGATGTCAGATCAAATGTATAAGTTTATTAGAGTTTGATTTATGAATAGGTTTGATCGGACAAGCACCGTAATGGTCAATTTATATCGAACTTCCATATCGATTAGATTGGTCGGTAGACTAGTCGGGAACCCGCCGAAGATGGCCGAGGGCTCAAACTCGCTTACGTAAAAGCTAAGGGATCAAACTTAGTAATTTAAGTCAAGGATATGGAATCGAAATTTAGGCAAGTCTCGTGATGACCTAAACTGATTACATATACCTTGTGTACAAGGTCTAAGTTCCATAAGTTGGATGATGTTTGGAACTTGGTTATATTTTAAAAAGGTGTAATCTAACTTCACAAATAAAAGTTAGATAAAGGAAGTCAGCTGCATTGTATTTTATGAACAGCAAATTACAGTTCAGTAGACTGATATGTATCTCAACAGACTGATGAACCTACTGATGAAATACCTCGGTTAATTCAAGATTATATTGGAAGATTACATGGATAAGGACAGCCAACTACCTCTGAATTATCAAAGAAATCAAAGGCCGAGATTAAAAGAACGTTGGGATGATTCGAGATCTTTATCCAATGGTTATAAGTCAAAGGGTGGACAGACCGCACCTCTTGTCAAAAAGGAATTCTGACAGTGTCAGTCCTATGAATAGTGACGAAAGCAAATCAGATGGGACAAATACAAGGAACGGTTATATTTGAATTTCAAATACAAGTCACATGCTCTCCTACCTATAAATAGAGGACTTTCAACTCAGAAACAAAAGGATGAAAATTGATAAACTTTAAGGAGATATTATTCTGAGCTGAAAAACACACTGCTGAACTTACTGAACTTAAAGCTACTGATCCAGAGAAATTCTTCAAGTGTTTTCTACATTCAAGCTACATCAAGCATACACACTTGAAGACGCAAGTGCCGCCGATTATATCATCATAATCAAGCTGCTTGCAAACCGAATCATTTATTTGATTCAATCTTTATTTTATAAAGAACTGCGAGGACAGTGAAGCACGGTTGTGTGAAAGACCGTTGTTTGTGGTGGAGTGTGAAGAGGCAATCCTACCCTTCAAGGACCGGTGGAAGACTCGGGAGCAAAGCAATCCTACTGTTCCCGCTTTCGCCAGTGAAGCCATAGTTATTGGTGAAGGACAAGCAACTTAGGAATCCTTGTAACAACTACTACATCAAAGATCTCTAGTGAATTTCCTCCAACATCACGGGAGAAGAGTGGACCGACAGACGGATTACACCACCTCGGAACCACTATAAAATCTCGCCTACTTAATTTCGACATTTACATTCGCACTTAGTTTACTTTACACATCAACCTACCGAATCTAGCAACGAAATCACACACTTGCACTACGAGTATCTAATACTTAGTATCATATTTAACAACAAGTATTAAGGCTTAATTTTGATATAATTCCGCCGCACAAATTCGGCAAACTCAACTATCGGTAGACTACGTTTATTAGCGAGCTACGAGGTATCGACGGACTGCGAAGTATCGCGGACTGGCTCGAAGTTGCAAATTTGTTAAATCCAAAGTTTTAAGTGTTAAGTTTATTCACCCCCCTCTAAACTTAACCAAAGCCTTTTCAAGGGACCAACAATTGGTATCGGAGCCGTGCTTCACGTTGCCGAAGTAATCCTACTTGTTGTGCTTGTGAAAATTCTTTGAAACTTTCTTTCAAGTTACCGATTTTCAAAGACTTGCATCATGGATAACACCCGGTATGCTAGAACAATGCGATGTGTTCTCTTGATAGATTTGATGAGTATAAACGTCGAATGCAGGCTTACCTTGCTGCAACTCATGATGAGATGATGGATGTACTAACTGATGGACCACTGGAGATTACCAAGGCAATAGCAGTGGGTGATACAACTGAGTACATTCCTAAACCAAAGAGAGAATGGAATGCGAGATGACGAGAAAAAGAGCAAACCTCAACAACATTGCTATTGATATCATTTATAGAACCTTGGATAGCAATATGTACATGAAGGTTAAAGATTGCAAAGCGCAAAGGAACTTTGGGACAAGATACATTTGATCCGTGAAGGCACCGATGCAATAAAGAAGAATAAAATCAAGTGTGGCCGAGAAAGAGGTTCCAAAAGTTCAAGATGTTTGCCAAATGAAACCATTGAGCAAATGGAATCAAGATTTAATGCAATCTGGATGAACTTACCTGCTTGAGTGTAAGTTATTCAAAAGAAGAAATAAACACCAAAATCTTGGAGGCTCTACCCGCAAAAGATGTTTGGAAAATGAAGGTATGCAATAGAAGAAATGAGAAAGTTGCATGAAGAAGACACCTTCAAGTTGCTTTCGATCTCAAGGCTTATGAATTTAGCAAAAAGCTTGTACACGAGAGGCGAAAAGGAAGAGCCAAAGACCACTTGCATTGGCTGCT
This sequence comes from Gentiana straminea, assembly GCA_036785695.1. NCBI lineage: Eukaryota > Viridiplantae > Streptophyta > Magnoliopsida > Gentianales > Gentianaceae > Gentiana > Gentiana straminea. The sequence goes on along the minus strand of JAVUPR010000385.1, from coordinate 5,432,779 downwards.
TCACATCAAGAAGAAACATCCGGAGGACAAGATGATCTCACGGATGAGATGCAGGAACAGATTGCCCTCCTGAGCAAGAAAATCAGGATGATGAAGACAGGAAAGGCCCCTGCAAGGAACTTCACAAAAAGGCCTACTGAAAGAAAGAAAGAAGAATCAAAGAAAGATAATGACTATCTGTGCTTTCATTGCAAGAAGCCAGGACACTTCAAACCTGACTGTCCTGAGTTAAAACAAAGTAAGGAACCTGATTATCTTTGCTTCAACTGCAAGAAGCCTGGACACTTTAGACCTGATTGTCCAGACCTACTGAAGACCAAGAGTCAACAAAGAAGATATGGCAAGAAGGCTATGGTTGCTGAAGATGAATCAGGGTATGAAGTGGAATCGGAAAAGGGAAATGAATCAGATGACACATCATTGGTTGCTGAGATGGAAGATTATGCTTTGATGGTTAATATGGATGAAACTGAGGAGGTATACAATACAGTATCTATTAACGCTCCTGCTGGAAGTGATTGTGAATCAACTTGTGGTTCAAATCCCAGAAATTCTGACAACAATGAGACTTTGGATGCCATCCTTAATCAGCGAGGATAATACAATCTGGTTATGAGACCGTGAAGGTGAAAAAGAAGCTCTTGAATTGGAAGTTGGAAGATTGAAAGCTAAATTAAGGTTTCTCAAAGGTAAGGAAAAAGATGTTGGACGAGAATCGAAGCATAAGCTCTGCCGATCATTCGGTAGCCTCTGAATCTGCTGAACCATCTTGTTCCTCTACTGCATACAAATCTGGAAAGCCTTATGGTGATAGAACAGGGCTTGGATTTGGAATTCAACAATCCAAAAAGAGTGGATCAAGTAAAGTTACTGAACCTAGTACCAGAATTGGTCCTAAGTTTGTACCTGCACAAGATCCAACTCCAAGTAAGGTTGCTGAGGCAGTAAAACCTACGAAAACACTTCAAGGAAGCTAAATCGAAGTCAAAGAAGTCAACGGCTCTAACAAAAAGAATGAATCCAAAAATAGACTAGCTTGTGCCTTAAGCTTTCCGCTGATAGCGAACCTGCTTGCCAAGTCTGCTGGACCACAGAAGGGTAAGAAACAGAAATATTCCAAGGATAAGAATCCTAAATCTAAAAATGTTAATCATTCAAGGGATACTTATCTCAGGGGGAAAGGTAGATTGTTCCCTACTGATGATGATTGGAATATTCCTCGTACTGTATTAGAAACAACAAGTATAACCATCTTTGCTAGGGTAAAACCTAAGCAATGGAATCAACAAAGGACTCGGCAGAGGACTTATAAAAGGCCTCGGCGGGGACCTCGGCAAACTCCATACTATGAGGTACATTTCAAACAGACAAGCAACATAATGGTTATACTAATGCTTCTAACAACAAAAGTCACTTCAAACAAAGATTATAAACCAAAAGGCCGTAAAACATATGTGAATCCTACACAACCTACCGTAAGAACTTATGGATGTGTGGAATACATGTATGAACCAAAGTATGACACTTTTAGGAGAAGACCTTATGGAAACTTACCAAAAGTCATGCTTACTACTGACCACTATGGACCCAAACAGGTTTGGGTACCTAAAATGCATTAACCTTGTTTTGTAGGGTGTCTGGTACTTTGACAGTGGATGTTCCAGACATATGACAAAGAATAAGCACTGTTTATCAAACTTTGTGGCAAAAGATGGTCCAAGGGTGAATTTTGGCAACAAGAATACACTGGATATACAAGAGGATATGGCACACTTGTGAGAAATGGACTTACAATCAAGAATGTTGCATATGTGGAAGGACTTGGACTACAACTTGCCGAGCACTTTGGACAATTCCGTGACATGGGATACAAGGTCACTTTTGACAAAAACAAGCTGTCTTGTCATTAGTGAAAGAGGTGATCAAGTTGTACTTGCGGTAGAAGACAACAAAACATGTATGTTGTGGATTGGTCTACTTGTAGTTCCGAAACACTGCTGATTGTGCATACCAAGTCGAACTCAATTGGTTATGGCACAAGAAGTTAAATCACTTAAACTTTGATGATATCAATCGGTTGGTGAAGAAGAAGGCGGTAATTGGTTTACACGAGATCACATTCAAAAAGGATGCTATATGTGATGCATGTCGGCGGGGTAAACGAGATAAAGTCAAGCTTCAAGTCAAAAACTAAACAATCAACTAATAGAGTGTTGGAGCTGATGCATATGGATCTTTTTGGACCAATAACTCCAACAAGTGTAACTGGAAAGAAATACACTTTAGTGGTTGTGGATGATTATTCAAGGTACACTTGGGTGGTTTTTATGAACAAGAAAAGTGAAACACTCAAAAGCATGCCTAATCTTTTAAAGAGATTACAAAATGAGAAAAGTTTAACAGTAATAAAAATAAGATCAGATCAGGGTACTGAATTTCTCAACAAAGTAATAAGAGAATACTGTGAACAGAATGGTGTACTACATCAACTTGCTGCTGCTGGTACACCACAGCAAAATGTGGTTGCTGAAAGAAGAAACAGGACTTTAAAGGAAGCAGGAAGGACAATGATCTGTGAAGCATTGCTACCTGAAAGATATTGGGCTGAAGCAGTCAATACAGCATGCTACACACAAAACAGAACATCAGTGAACAAGAAACTGCTGAAGACACCTTATGAGGTTTGGAATGGAAGGAAACCAAACATATCCTATTTCCATCCTTTTGGAAGCAAGTGTTTTATCCTAAATCACAAGGTTCATTTGAAGACATTCCAACCAAAATCAGATGAAGGAATTTTCTTGGGATATTCTTCAGTCAGCAAGGCATTCAGAGTACTGAACAAGAGGTCACTGAAACATGAAGAAACAATCCATGTTGTGTTTGATGAACCTAAGTTCACCGGTATGGAAGATGAAGATTGTGAACTGCTTTGAAAATCAACAAGTCACCGATCCAGATTGTGTTGAAGTTTTGGAAAGATTCAATGACTTAAAAGTTTCGATACGCCCTCGCCGAACACCCCGTTGGTAATATCAACGATGCAACAACCGAAGCAGCTTCAAGGATCTGCTGAACCCCCGTAGAAGAAGCTACAGCGGACCCTACCGAAATGAAGTTCCCGATAATCAAAATAACCGGAATCCACAATGGTTAAGGAATCACCCCGTTGAACAAGTTATTGGCAATGTACAACAAGTCGCGTGAGGACTAGAAGACAACCTGGAAGCTATGCTTACTTGTTTTCTATCTCAAATGGAACCTAAAGTTGTTGAAGAAGCAATTTCGGATCCAGATTGGATAATTGCTATGCAAGAAGAATTAAATGAATTTGAAAGAAATCAAGTTTGGACACTAGTTGAAAGGCCAAGTCATGCAAATATCATTGGTACTAAATGGGTATACGAAATAAACTTGATGAATCCGGTACCATTGTAAGGAATAAGGCCGGACTAGTTGCAAAAGGCTATTCTCAAGCGAAGGAATAGATTTTGATAAAACTTATGCACTGTTTCAAGACTTGGAAGCTATCGATTATTCTTGGCACATGTTGCATATAAGAACTTCAAGGTATATCAAATGGATGTCAAAAGTGCATTTTTGAATGGCATTCTAGAGGAGGAAGTGTATGTTCGGCAACCTCCCGGATTTGAAGTTAAAGATCAAGAAGATAAAGTGTATAGACTCAACAAAGCACTTTATGGATTGAAACAAGCACCAAGAGCATGGTATGAGACTCTATCTCAATTCTTGGTGGACAATGGATTTACAAAAGGCACCATTGACAAGACACTTTTCAGAATCAGTGAAGGGAACGGACACCTGTAGGTACAGATTTATGTGGATGACATAATATTTGGTTCTGAAAATGATTTACTTTGTGAAAAGTTTGCAAATCTAATGAAGAGCAAATTCCAAATGAGCATGATGGGAGAAATGAATTACTTCTTGGGATTGCAAGTTAAACAAATGAAAGATGGAATCTTCATTCATCAAACCAAGTACACCAAGGAGTTGCTAAAGAAGTTTGGTATGGAAAATAGCACTAAAAATTCAACTCCTATGAGTACAAATATCATATTAGATGAAGATAAAGAAGGCAAAGATGTTGATCAGACCTTATACAGAAGGATGATAGGCGTCTCTTGTACCTAACGCCAAAGACGGACTCGACATATCCTTTGCTGTAGGTGTTTGTGCAAGATTTCAATCTAAACCTAAAGAAAGTCATTTAGGTGCAGTCAAAAGAGTTCTCAAGTACCTAAAAGAGACTTTAGGAGTAGGGATATGGTATTCCAAGGATGGAAGCTTCAAAGTTATATCCTACTCAGATTCTGATTATGCTGGATGCAAGATTGATAGAAAAAGCACCTCAGGAACCTGTCAGTTAATGGGAAATAGACTGGTCTCCTGGTTTAGCAAGAAAAAGAATTCTATATCAACTTCCACTGCTGAAGCTGAGTATATAGCTGCTGGAAGTTGTTGTGCATATGTGCTATGGCTAAGACAACAATTAAGGGATTATGGAATTGAAGAAAAAGAAATTCCAATTATGTGTGACAACACAAGTGCAATTGCTATCACAGAAAATCCTGTTTTGCACTCAAGAACCAAGCACATTGATGTGAGACATCACTTTATCGAGAGATCATGTTGAAAAGAAAGATGTGGTGGTTCTATACATCCCTATCGAAGATCAACTTGCCGACATCTTCACTAAACCACTTGATAGTGAAAGATTTGCCAAGCTAAGTACTTGAATTGGGAATTATCAAAGTTGACCGACAATCGGCGGTGTCTTGGGAATTCACCAAGGGGATTAGTCTTTGCTATGTTGGGTGAGCTCACTTAGCGCATTAGTCATTGGTAGAAACAATTCCATGTACTTATGTTTGGACAATTGAGCAAATGAGGTTGCCAAGGGGATTGGTCTTTGTCATGTTGGGTGAGCTCACTTGACGGATCGGTCATTGGTATTAAACTTCATATTGTATTATCAATTGAACAAAACTAGAAGAAATCAAAGATCGGCGAGTCACTTTATCGGCAGCTTCTTCGAAGCATCTTCATCGCGACCGCCGAGCCAACCTGGCGAGGACAACCCTGCTGAATGAAACGTTACATAGTCAAAGTTATTAAAGTCAAAAAGCAGAATTGCCGGGATATTTATCCTATCCTTTATTACCACAGTTAACACGATCTAACGGTTACCAGACGTTATGGAAGAGTTATGGAACACGTGTCAAGACAGTATCTATTCAGATTAATCGTGGTTAACATCAATGTACGTGCAATGACAGTTGCAACTACTTACTGTCTATATATATTCAGACTGTTACTCAGCAGATTCTCTACTTGCAAAATCTGCTTTATCTCTGTATTTACACTGTGTGAACACAGATTTACAATCCATCTTCTTAATCTCATTTTTCTCATAACAATGGCGGAAAAGATTGATGTCCAGATTGAATCAAGCCAAAGTGTTAGAGGCTTCGTTGTTGATGCAAACAAAACAGAATTGGCCATTAATATTGGTAGAAGAATAATGAGGTTTGCAGTATTGGAAAACATACTCAATATAAGGTTGGAAACAATTTCATACACTAATGTTATTGATTTCTGGAAGAACATGGTTGTGGAAGAAGGAACCGAAGCATTCAAGACAACTGTGTGAATGCCGAGGAGATTGAAGTTTCCTAGTCTGCGAGGGAAGTTTTTGGATTTGAGGAAGTAGTGGATGGTCCAGTAAATCCTGAAGCAATGGGACTATCCAAGATGGCTTTTGTTGATCAAATCAAAACAAATGCAGCCACCAAATCCATTCCAGGCATCAATTGCAGACATATTGGGAATGAGTACGGTCTGAGCAGCAACGATGCAAAGAACATACTTGGGTTGGTTGGAAGTATGGACACTCTATCTGGACCTAAGATAGAGTTGATGATGATTATTTGCAGGAGCATGAGATTTGATTGGGCTGGTTACTTCATTCATTACATGAAGAAGGTAGCCAAGGAAGATAAAGAGGGAAAAAGGAAATCCAAGGCCTTGCCCATAGGATTAATGGTTCAGACCCTGCTGAATCACTTGGAGGTTCCTGATATTGAACCTGAGAAGATTAATCGGTCTAGAAAGTCGAGAATGTCGTGTTATACGTGTCGAAGTATCGCGACCGCCAAACTAAACTAAGTAGTTTTAAGGCTAAACCGGAAAATTAATAAATTGGAAATTAGAGGATAAGGAAAGTGATTTCGGATCACTGACCAATGCATCCTAGCAATTTTCTCGAAAGCTAAAGTTCTTTGGAAGAACTAGGTAGCTTTGCATTAAACGATAAATAAAATAGACAACGGGCAGTTATTTCAGATAGATTAGTGGGAGTGATATAAGGAAATGAATCTCGGATTCAATTTTTGAGTATCACGAAAATTCATTTTCTGTTTTCGGATTCGTTGGAACGAACGTATTCATTTTCAATAGGATAATTTGTTTGTCTTATTGACGATGAATATAACATTTGTAGCACGAACCCAAGACTCGGACTTTTGTTTGATAAAGTCAGAACCACTAAGAAATGCTGAATAGGTATATGTAACACATCTTAAAATATAAACGCAAATGGTTTCCGTATTTAGATAAACACTTCTTCATATACTATTAATTAGTGCATATTCCCTAACGACAAGATCTGCAGACTGGCTTATGGTGATTCCAATCTCCCAGTCCAAGGAACCCTGTCTCAAAGGAACAACGCCTAAGTTTCCTTTCAATCGGGAAATGGTAATAGTTTTAAAGAAGTCTGATAGCTTGTTCATAACGACTTTCGGGGTCTTATGAAAGATACAAGCTAGTAGGAGTCTTTTGAAGTAGTGACATCTTGTCTGACAACTATTCGAGACTCCGGTAAGTTTATCCAAAATATTTGGAGGAAATCTCTGATTTCACCAGAGATAGAGTATTCCATACTCAGAAATAGGTTATTGCGTAGTCTTCGGGACTGATGCTCGGCCTGCCTCCCAGTGGAATGTTTTCACTAAGGGATACACCATAAATTTGCCTTATATAGTTATTGATGTACTACGATACACTGCTTAACTCATTTAAGATATTGGTTGCAAAATAACGGTTTACGTTGCAATAAAAAACCGAGAAGTCTACCTAGAAGATGCCTACGCATTTGTGGATATGGAGTGAATTCGGTTCACCCCACTTCCGCAAAAATAGACATTTAGCTCTTCGTGCTTGAAGGTAGGACTGGAAATTTTGCATACTCGTTCAGGTCGTGAAATATCTTAATGCATTGAGTAAATGTTGTTATAAAACTCATAAAATCAGAGAATGACGGTTATACTGTCAAACTCGGTCTGATAGAGTCTATAAATAACAACCTTAGATCTTGAAGTATTTGTACTCAAGATGTTACTAACTGATTTGTTCAGTCCACATCCAACACCGGTCGTTGGTGATAACACTAATAAAAACTACTAAACTAGATCAGTATATCGATCCACCTCGAACGTAGTGGGAGTATGGTTTGTCCATTACCTATTGCAGGACCTTACGGTCTATCGGGTAGATTGATGACCTATAGTCCTTTGTGGGCTGTGTAGGATCCTGATAATAGAGGTTGGTTTAAAATCCATAACCCTGTGAATGGAGTTTGATACTCCAGTTCTGTTGAAACTCTTGTAGAACCACCTAAGTATCTCGGGCCCAGTGGGAGTAATTGGAACTACACGGAGAAGAGTCGAATGAATTGGAAAGTTTAACTTCCACCGCAAAGCTGAGTAATTTAGGGGTGATTCCCTAAAAGGTAGAGAGTTAACCAGATCGTGATCTCTCTTACCACTCAGTCTTGCTTGATTTCGTCAGAAAGCGGGAAATAGGGGTGATTCCCTAAGACTTCCTTGCCGAACAACGGAATCCGAATTCATTCAGAACGAAGGGTTTTAGCTAAGAACAAATAACGGATTCGTTACAAAGCAGAAAATATGGGTGATTCCCTAAGACCTTTTTTGCGAGACTAACGGTATCTTAATTTTTCAGAAAGAACCTTTGGCAGGATACCTGCCATAGCTTATATTCTTTGGGGATTAAAGCAAACCTCTAGGTCATTTCAAAGTCATATATTTTAATATGTGGACTTGACCAGAATGTTGATAAGTCTTTCGTAGACTGGGAATCAATATTAGTAAAGTAGTATCAGTGGCGGACCCAGGATTTTATCTTGGGGTGGTCTTGGTTTTCTCTTTTCAAATAAATATATATATCCCTGAAATAAAATAAAAAATCCACTCCAAAAAAATTTCATTCATCGTAAATCAAGTTACGAACATGTAGTATAGTTATGTATTACCCTTCTAAATACACAACAAGCGAAGCTGGAATTTGTTTTTTTTGGTGTTTAACTTTTATGATTAAATTTAAATGGTATAAGGTAGTAAAAAAAACTATGTTGTAAATTAAAAATGCTTCAAACGTGAATCCATTCTTGTAAAATGTAGTATATAGTACGTAAAGTCTTGGCCTTCTAAATACACAATAAGATATGTTGAAGTTTGTATTTGTAGTGTTTAACTTTTATGATTAGATTTAAATGGTATAAGGTAGAAAAAAAAATATTGTTGCAAACATGTTTCGAACGGATCTGTTTTTGTGGTGTTTAATTATTATAATTAAATTTACATGACATAAGGTAAGAACGAAACAAATTTGATTTAAAAGGCCTAAGGTAAAGGAAGAAAAATATTACATTTATGGCATGTTTGTTACGCTGAAATGGAATGGAATGGAATAAAATAATAGGAATGGAATGGAATGGAATGGAATATCTTAATTCCATTCCGATGTTTGTTATACGTAGAATGAAACGAAGATTTTCAATTCCTTTTGTTTGGGGCAACAAACGATGAACAAGCTCTATAAACATCGGCAACAACCTCCGAAGTTGAAGATCCAAAAATCATCATCAACTACAGTAGAGCCGATAGCAACAACACCACAGCAGTGAAAAATAGAGCAAAAGCAACAAAAAAACATCAAAGAAAAACTACAAAATGATTCAGAGTTGCCCAGCAAATTACCCAGAAAAATGAACAAATTAAAACAAGCAAGAAGACAAAGTGAAAGAGAAGAGAATATACGAAGAGAAGAGAAGAGAAATCAAAATCATCTATTGAAATTCGAAGTAGATCGAAAGGAGAGAAGAGACCAAAAATTACCTATAGAAATTTGAAGTAGATCGAAAGGGGAGCGTCCTCTTGAAGCAGCACAGCTTGGATTTTGAAATGAAGTGTGATGAAGAAAGGCCGGTTGGTTTTCATCATTCCCGAGTTTTACGTTTTCTCTTTGGGCGGCTTCATTCCTACCCATTCCTACCGCTTTTTGAGGGAATGAAAACCCCTTGTTTCGATTCCGATGGAATAAAAAAATTCCATTCATTTGTTATAAAAGTCGGTCCAAACGTGTGAATGGAATGGAATATCACTTATTCCTTTCCATTCCCGTCAAACAAGCGAGCCATTAGATTATATCAGGTACAAAGAAAATGGCAAAAAACAAAACAAAATTATTGCTTGCAACAAGTGTTGAACCCATGACCATTGGATAAACAAGATAAAAGTGAGCAGTCTTGTTCCACTATACCACCACAACATTGCTTTGAAATGATAAGCATTAAATATATATACTAATACTAACATTAACACAATTATACAAAAATAATTCTTTTTTTCGTTTTTTTTTTCAAATTTTGGGGTGGTCTTGAGACCGCCCCTTTTATAGGGTGGGTCCGCCCATGAGTAGTATGTAGATTAGTGTTTGTGAATGGTAACACCGAAATAGTTGGAAACAACATGGGTGTGTTATCTGAAGTCAGAGTCTGACATGCCATCGGGATTCATTCTAAAGGATTTGATTTGGTCAAATCCGCGAGAATCGATCATTAGCAATCCCATCCATTCACCTGGTTAAGATATTCTGGCATTTATGCAGCATTCAACGATGTAGTCTACCCTACCTCTCAGGAATGATTATCTAAACCTGCAGATGAATACTAAATGGGATATTTAGTGAATCCTCAAGTATCTTCGGGAGAATGAGGAATAATATGCTAGTATATTCAGGTGCAAACTAGAATATAAGTGATAACACTGATTCTGGCTTTAGGTCAGATTAAGGATGATCGTTAAGTCGATCTAGTCCTCAGTGTTGAATCAAAGGCATATTGAATTCGTACCACCTGATTAGATGGAAAGGCGACGTTTCGATCCCAAAGATCGACACAAGCCGCCAACCAACCTGATCAGTGTACCAAGTCACATGGTGTTCAGTTTTAAGTACGCGCCGGGTCACTGACCTACCCTACGGCGGCATACTCCGGTCGTACTTGGAAACGTGAATTACTTGGATGCGCTTGGAGGGTATGAATCTTAGGGACATGTCTCACTTGTTTTGAGCAAGTGGGAGAATGTTGTAGATATAGATATAAAGGGTGTGTTCTAAGACAATTAATCCACTTGCCTTGTGTGCAAGAGGGAGATTGTTAGGTGTAGTGCCCGAAAGACAATTATGTAATTGTTTAAGGACAGAATTAATAATTCATCTTATTATATGCATGTATGCTTATAATTACGACACTACTGAAAACCCTAAGTACCTCGTTTATGTAATCACATAACTCAGTGTATGGCTATACACAAGAGGATTGAGTTAGTGAGATGTGCTTAAAATGAACTTAGTCCGTAGCGTTTATTAATCTGAGTACGGGTCTCAAGATTAATTTGCTAATAATGCGCCCAGAACACTTTAGGTGTGACAGTCTTATCCGGACTGTCGGTAATAGGGTACCTAATGGGGCATTTATATATGATGCTAATCATATAGGGCTGGGCCGATTTGATTTGAGTTCTCGGTATAATTCCGTAATCGAGAAGTCTTATCGAAGCATAAGATGATCATTTATGGATTAATCTCAATCCTGAGGTGATCACAGACAACTGCTTAGACTAGGGTAGAGTTTGATGTGTTAGTAAGGATCACTTCGCAGTTGTGGTCCAACACTTCTCGTTGGCTCTATTCCGGGATGAGTGAGTAGTCTGTGCTATCACAGATATGGAATCCATTCATTCCCTCGGGAAGTAGACAGATAGTTCCCTTATTTGTTAACCCTAAAAACTGATCGATGGGCCCAGTTCATACTATATTAGTTGTGAACTAATTGATCACTAGGGGATTAATGGTATATAAGGATAATATGTTTCGAGAAGGGTTTACGGAAATATCCCGAATCGAAATGAACAGTGTATGGAGGATTTATCCGTATGTAATGATTATATCAGTGGACGCTTATCAACTCATAGGTGAGTGTAAGTTTATATTTATATTCAGCAGAGATCAGTTTCGGGTTTATGGTGGTGTAATCCCGGAATTAATAGATTGAATATAATTGTTCGGTCCGACGAATAATTTTATTTAATTTATTGTAGCTACTGAATATGCGTCCATGGTCCCCGACGTGGCTATTAACATAGCATATGTTTTCTCGTCGTTTCACCTCTCAATTATAATTAAACAGTTGGATTGGACTATTTAATTGATATGTGGATTAATTGTTTAGTTGGACTAGACAATTAAATACATGAAAAAGAAATTTTTCTTGGACTCGGCCCAATGTGTCAAAAAATGCGCATGGACCTTTATTTACTAAGGGGTGGGGCGCATATTTGTATTAATTAATTATCAAGGAATTAGTTTTCTTGGATAATTATTTAATGTGTGATTTATCTTTTATTTGTTAATTGATAATTCATGGAATATTAGATAATGATATTATTTATCCTAATTTGTTTGGGATAATTATTTTATTTATCTTTTATTTGGAATAAGGATTAATCTAATAATTATCTCTTAATTATTAAATCCTTGAAGGACAATGATTACTCTCCTATATAAAAAGAGTTCTCCCAAGCCTTTTGACTAATGAAAAACACGCCATTTTGTGAAGTATTATAGCTTGGAATTTTCGGCTATAATACTTGGGTTCGAGTTTTAGAAAAACTTCAGGTTTTTCTAAGGTAGCATATCAAGGAGGTCCGGCGACTTGAAACACCATCCACTTGGTGTTGCTTGGAGATACACGTCGGTAGATGGTGTCATCTCATTGGAGCGAGTAGCTTGATTGGAGATTGTTCTTGGCGTTTATACACCATAAAAAGGTAAACAATCTAAACCCCCTTATAGGTTTAGATCTATTTATTTTATGTATTTTGGTTTACTAGATCTAGATCTATACTATTCCACTGCGTAATCGGGTGGATCTTGATCCATCCGACGATATTACATCCTACAATGTTGATAACAGGCTCAACCCCATGGTTAATGAGCTGGAAACCTATGCTGAACAAATTCAGGCCCTTGACAACACTATGAATCATGCAATGAAGCAACTTGACACCATAATCACAGTGTCTGAAGCAACCAACAAGATTCTGGAAGAGAATCATGATGCTACCAAAAAGGGGAAGGTAGTGATAAGCCTGAAAGCTTTAGGCCTTAGAGAGTAGACTGTAATATGTTTCCACTTTGAACAACTTTTTGCCCTTTTATGGATGAATAAAATTTCTGAGTTTTATTCTTTTTATTATATGAAAATGTTTACTTATGATCAGGCTTATGAGGGTTTTGGCATCATAAAAAATGGGGAAATTGTTTGGAACATTTTATTTGTTTTGATGATGGCCATACTAGCTGTTATAGCAAGCCTGAAATAAGTTAGTAATATCTATATACGACTTTACTTAGAGTCTGACATGTTGTATAAGTTCAGTCAGACAAGCATTGTACTAGACTGGTTGGACGGCTCAGTAAATTGAAAAACAGAAGAGCAAGTGAGTGAAGACAGCCAAGTACCAGCAGAGTAAAGTGAAGACTTATGAACTGACTTATAACCAGGGAAGTCTATGATGACCTTGGATAAGTCTAAGATACATTCTACAAGTGATGAAATCTATTTTCAAATATGGTGTACACTGATCTCACACAAAATAAGGATCAGTGAAGTAAAGCGGAAAGGAAGAAGCAGACTGGTAGCAGCCTATAGCAGCCCAAACCAGCAGATAAGTAAAGGAGTCCTTGCACCAGATAAGCAACAACCAAGTCAAGTATATAGTCTAAATTTGATTCAGAACGTGGAAAATATGGAAATCAAGAAAATAATGCAGAATCAATCAAGGACGGATTTTATGAGGAACGTTTGAAGAAAATCCGGATCACTGAAATCAAGGAGAATGAAATCAAAGAAGAATCAAGGATTATTCTCCGCATTAAATAGCCAACGGACAAAATTTCAAATCAAGGAAATCAAGGCTATAAATAGAAGGCATTGACTGAAAAGAAAAGGGACGATTAATAACGATTGAAACACCAAGAACTCTAAAGTGTTGAAACTCTGTCAATTTCACAAGCCTTCTTTTTGAACTTAAAATACATATCTAGAAGATCAAACTTAGAAAATAGAGCATCAAATCTATATCAAGTATTGAGTCTGATCAATCCATTGTGAATTCAATTGACAACTCTTTCTGGAGCAATTGAATCAGATTGTCTAAGAAGGACTTGCAACCTTTTATGATAGATGCTGAAGGATTCGTTCTGAAGAAGCAGTGTGTTGAAGACTGAGTCACTAAAGCTTTTGTAGCCAGGGAGTGACAGTCTTGAGATTGTGAAGCTTGTGTAGTCAAGGACAATCATACCATTGTATTGGTGAAAAACAATAGTGAATTCCTCCAATCATCACAGGAGAAGAGTAGACTAAGGGATTACACCACCCAGAACTACTATAAACCTTGTGTTATTTATTTGTTGCATTTACTTTCAGCATTTACATTTAGTACTTTATTTATATGCTTGTGATTGCCTAAGTAGCTTGAAAATACGTTTTAGAAGGGTTTTAATATTCCGCTGCACAAAAGCTTTTCATCCGAAAAGTTTTTGTAACTCCTGAGGTTTAAAGTTTTAAACTCACAATATAGTCATTCACCCCCTGACTATATTTCACCCTTCTCTGGACCAAAACATGGCCGGCCCTATGAAACTCAGGGCCCAAGACAAGTTTGGCGGACGGGACCCTCTCGATTTAACGTTTTTATATTTTGGTTTAATTTTAAGTGAAGAAATAATCATAAATATAGTAACAATATCTCATTCTGAATTTATAGTCAAAACCGATAGAATATTCATCAAATACTTTTCAAATCGTTTTTTTCTAGCACATGTATATGTAAAATACTTAATTATAGGGAAATAATCGATTTTGCCAACCATATTGTCTGTGAGCGAGAAAACTATAAGCACGCTATGGATTTCAAGCCGTAGCTTGCTCTAAGAGTAAACCAAAAAAATAAGGGCGCTCCTGCGGTGTACAGATTTTTGGCGACGCCCTATCTTATTCTTTCAGGAGGCAGATTACAAAAAAGCAGTGGATTTCTCGGATTGGTTCTCGTGTCCTTGTACCCAGGTCGGGTTTGGTTTGAGTGTTCATCGATCGGGTGGATCTATATGCTACGGGGTGGTGAGACGAGGTGTAGCGCTCTAGTTAACGCATCTGTTTTGGGTACATATGAGGTAAGAAAACGTTTGATTTGTGATATTTATTGAATAATGTAGATTATGAAATATTAATTTTTCTATCAGTAATTTAAGTAGTATATTTTTTATGGATTAATGGTATAGTTAATACTACTTTTTTTTAAGTTCCAGGTGATATGCCAAGCTTGCAAAGGAGCCCGCACATGCCATATTGGGCCTACCCGAAAGCCCAATTAGCATAGGGTCCTCGTCCCACGCTGCCTGCATCCACATAAGACGGACTGGGCCGGGTTTTAATCCAGCTCTCCCTAAACCTTTTTTATATTATCACTGGCAAGGCGACGAGCGACGACCAAGAGAGGCTTACGAGCTCACCCCTAACGGACCTATGAGAAACATTTTTAGGTCGCCCTCAGCTCGCTGCTCGACCGCGGCTCGGGTCAAGCCCGCTCATCCGGCATAATATGAGTTAATACTTTACGGATACAAGCTGATGGCACGCTACGGTTATCATAATACTCGCATAATCTGATATAGCACACGTCCGCCCTATGGTTAACTGTGTTTAATAATGCCTTTATTATAATCTTTTGTAACCGTCGAACTCCTAAGACCTATAAATAACGGCATAACGCTCTATAAAAAGGGAGGGAGACATCCTAATACTCAATCGCAGACAATCTCAACTAATTTGTCGATAGTTACTTGTCCTCTACATTCCTGTCACATCATTGCATCACTGTTACATCACTCACATTCACATCTAGATATCCACCATGCATGTTACCCAAAATAGCCATTAATGCCACCGCAAATCCTTCTAAACAAGTTTGTCATAATTCCGACGTTATTAGTTGTGATATGAATCCGGATCCACAACCTACACATGATCCGCTAACATTTCGGGCTGGACCTGAAACTCGGCTTCAACGTAAAAAGAGGCTCAAAGCTTTGGAAAAATTAGCCCAAGTAATAATGCAAGAGTCCAAGACCAATGATGAAGATTCGAAGTAACCAAGTCCATTATTTATGCGTGTGGGGTCGCTGAATAAACGGCCCAACATTTTGGCCCTTATTATGATATTATAATATATATTATATTATGCAATATTACTTAAATAAATGACAAAAACATGGCTGAATAAGGAGAAGAAATGGCGCCACTTTTTGCTGATTTTGGAAGATGGGAAGACAAGTTTTGGAAATGCAAAATACATTAAATCAAGGATTTCAAGAGTCCAAGCATTTATTCAAGATACATTGATTAATGATGCTTGGAAAACCAAGAGTTTGGGGCGCCACTTTTATCCTAGTTTTTAGAAAAACTTTTCATCTTACTTTTCTATCTATTATTGTCCTATAAATACCCAAACTATTGTAACTTGTAATTCAGCCTTTTGAAATCAATTAATCAAATTATATTTGTTCTTCACTTGGAAAAGTGTTGTGTGAGTTTCTCTGGAAAGGGAATTCAATCTCGGATTATCAAGGACTTGAGCAATCCTTGTGGTTATCCATATACCAAGGTGCTTAGAAACAGGTTTTCTAAGTGTTGAGGTTTTATTCCAAGGTGCCTTCACACGGGTTGTGATTGTGTCGCGGAGCTTATTATTCCAAGGTGCTTCCACACAGGTTGTGGTTGTGTTGAGGACTTCCAAATACCTTCAAGTCCACGATCCTAAGTATTCATCGATCCGAAGCCTTCCTCCGGGCGGTTTCGCATCATTGGTATCAGAGAATAGCGGATTGACGGTATTATATCCCTTTACTTTATTTCAAAAAAAAAAATATCTGTTGCATATTATCGTATGTATCTGAAGAACCATAGTATGCATATGATCGTGTGTATTTGAAGAACACTTTATTTCGCACGAGCATCTATATATTTATATATATATTTATATTTTAAAAAAAAAAAAGGTGCACAAGTAAATCGTGTGTATTTGAAAAATAATTTGTTCCGCACGAGCATACTGTTCCGTACGAGCAACAAGTTAAAAAAAAAAATCGTTTTATACACTTCACAATTTTTGTGTTACATCTTTGAATATCTTCTCTAAGATACTTCACAATTTTTTTGTTGTGTTCACTTTGGAATTTCAAAAAAACTCTTAAAAAAAAAATTCATGATTCTTCACTCTTGGTATTTGGGGAAAACTCGAGTATCGCTGATTACTTGAAATCCGAATTGATTCTCTAATTGAGTTATATAAACACACCTTTGAGAGGAAGAATGGCTGAATATGAGGATGAAGAAAGAAGGCATCAAACACGGCTTGAAGCCATTGAACAAAGGCATCAACAAAATCTTGAACGAATAACTCAAGAATTGACTTAGCAAATAGATGCACGATTCGCACAAATGAATGTTGGTCAAGGTGTACAACACAATGAACTTGAACCCAAAGAATTACTCGAACAAGAAGATGACGAGGAGGAAAATGATGCGGCAACGCTTTAGCACAACGGAGAGGCTTTGGGGCACCACGGGACGCTCTTCAAGGTATAAAACGAGAAAATTCCGGTGTTTAAAGGTAATTCTAATCCTGATGAATATCTTTCTTGGGTTGTTAAAGTTGAGCAAATATTTAATTGTCATGATTATTCGGAAAGAAACAAAGTCAAACTTGCTACTAGTGAATTTGAGGAACGAGCTATTCTTTGGTTCCACAAAACTAATGAAAAGCGCAGGAAATTGAGGCAACAAGCGATTTCTTCTTGGGAGGTTCTTAAAAATGAAATGCATAGAAAATGGGTTCCCGAATCCTATCGTCGTGAGCAAGTCAGAAAGTTACAAACTCTCCAACAAGGCGAGAAATCTGTTCAAGCCTATCAAGATGAGTTAGAAATGGCTTTATTTCGAACGGATGCGAAGAATCGATGAACATACCATGGCTCGATTTTTGGGAGGTTTGCGACCCGAGATAGCGACCCGGTTGAAATGATGAATTGCACTACCTATGATGAGATGGTACATGCAGCCTTAACTAAGGAAAAGCAACTCAAGAAGAAGAAGACGCAATTTGCAAAGAATCATGTCGGTACCACACCAACTAAACCTTTTCAATCCAAAGGCGATGGAGGTAAGTTTCCTTTTAAAAATTCTGCAGTTAAATATACCCCTCCCCAAGTAACAAATGACCGTCCTAACAAGGAAAAATCTGATGGCACTTTGAGATGTTATAAATGTCAAGGATTAGGACACAAGGCTAATGAATGTGCGAACAAAAGATCTTATATCGCGGCCGGAGATGGGAAGTATCAATCCCTCGGAAGATGAGAATGAACAGCCCTTAAAGGAGCAAGAGTCGGTTGAAAATGAAGAAGACGATGAAGGTATCTCTTTTGATGAACGAGCAATGTTTGTAACAAAAAAAGTCCTGAGCGCCGTGAATCAAATTGATAATGATGAGGTACAGCGTGAGAATATTTTTCAAACTCGTTGTCTTATCAAAGGTAAGTTATGCATGATGATTATTGATTCTGGAAGCTGTACTAATGCCGTAAGTGATGAGGTTGTTGAAAAACTGAATATTCCCACCGTTAAGCACCCGCAACCGTATAAATTGCAATGGTTAAATGAATGTGGTTCGGTTAAAGTCACGAAGCAAGCATATGTGAATTTCAGTCTTTCAAAATATGAAGATAAAATTCTTTGCGATGTGGTTCCTATGCATGTCACGCATATATTACTTGGCCGTGCATGGCAATTTGATAAACGTGTCACGTATGATGGTTTTCTTAATAAATACACCATGTCGCATAAAGGAAAGCGTATCACTTTGAGTCCTTTGGCACCACACGAGGCTCATTCTGATCAAGTTAAGTTTGCAAAAAAGAGAGAGGCTGAACACGCACCTACTAATTCTGAAACTGTGATTGTTAAAATGCCTTCTGAGACCGTTAAAGTGAATTCCAAAAGCCATGATAAGAAGATGAATTATGCGGCTGTCCGAAACCCCGTTTTATTCATTTACAAGGATTCCTATCCGTTAATTCCTCATTCGGAATTTAACGAGCACATATCTACTCCATATCCTTGTTATATGATTATATCTGATCTTGCGGGAACTCTTCCCGATGTGGTACTAACTCTTTGCAGGAATTTGAAGACGTATTTCCGGAAGAAGAACCAAGTGGATTACCACCCCTACGAGGAGTGGAACATCAAATTGATTTTATTCTGGGAGCAGTTCTACCAAATCGTCCGGCATACAGGGCAAACCCCGAGGAAACTAAGGAAATTCAGTGTCAAGTTCAAGAGTTGCTGGAAAAGGGAAGATTCGAGAATCTTTGAGTCTATGTGCGGTCCCCGTAATCATTGTGCCTAAGAAGAATGGTGAGTGGAGGATGTGCACCGACTGTCGTGCCATCAATCAAATCACGGTAAAGTATCGATATCCCATTCCTCTTCTTAATGACATGTTGGATGAATTGCATGGTGCAAAATTATTTTCGAAAATTGATTTAAAAAGTGGTTACCATCAAGTGCGAATTTGTGAGGGAGATGAATGGAAAACAGCGTTTAAAACAAAGTTTGGGTTATATGAATGGCTCGTAATGCCTTTTGGTCTCACCAATGCTCCAAGCACATTTATGCGATTAATGAATGAAATCCTTAGAGAATTTATTGGTCGGTTCGTAGTGGTCTATTTTGATGACATCTTAATTTACAGCCATGATTTAAACTCGCATCTATCACACTTAAAGGTCGTTTTGGAAACCCTTCGGAAAGCGCATTTATTTGCTAATCTTAAGAAATGTTCCTTTTGCTTGGATCGTGTTGTTTTCCTTGGTTTCGTTGTAAGTGGCCGGGGAATTGAAGTTGACCAAGAAAAGGTAAAGGCGATGGGTGAATGGCCCGAACCTAAAAGCGCGACGGAGGTCCGAAGTTTTCATGGCTTGGCCGCTTTTACCGGCGATTCATCAAGAATTTCAGCAGCATAGCCGCCCCCTTGAACGAGTTAGTCAAAAAGAACACACCATTCCATTGGGGTCCTACTCAAAGGGAAGCATTCGAAACTCTTAAAACTCGTTTAATGTCTGCACCTATTCTTGCTTTACCTGATTTCTCTAAAACATTTGAGATTGAGTGCGAAGCATCCGGGGTGGGTATTGGTGGTATTTTAATACAAGAGGGACGCCCTATTGCATACTACAGCGAGAAGTTGAAAGGCGCACAATTAAATTATGCCACATATGATAAAGAACTATATGCACTTGTTCAGTGTTTACGTGTGTGGCAACATTACTTGCGTCCGAGGGAATTTGTCATTCATTCCGATCATGAATCTTTAAAATACTTGAAAGGGCAATCTAAATTGCATTTGCGACACATTCGGTGGATGGAATTTATTGAATCATTTCCTTATGTGATCAAATATAAAAAAGGAAAAGAGAACACCGTTGCCGATGCATTGTCTAGGCGCTACACTCTAATCACACACATGCAAACCAAACTACTTGGTTTTGAGCACATTAAGGAGTTGTATGCATCTGATCTTGATTTTGCTGAATTATATAAGTCTACTGAGAATATGGCATGTGATAAGTTTTATAGACACGAGGGATTTTTGTTCAAAGAAAATAAATTATGCATTCCTCGAGGGTCTATGCGTGAATATTTGGTTAGGGAAGCACACGGTGGAGGACTTATGGGACACTTTGGCATTGCTAAGACTTTTGACATACTTCACTCACATTTTTATTGGCCTAAAATGGTTCGTGATGTTCATCGAATTTGTGAGTCTTGTATAACTTGTCTTAAAGCGAAATCTAAGTCACATCCACATGGATTGTACACACCACTTCCTATTCCTTCATTCCCCTGGACCGATCTTTCTATGGACTTTGTGCTAGGATTACCGCGTTCTCAAACGGGAAAGGACTCTATTTTTGTGGTGGTTGATCGATTTTCAAAAATGGCTCACTTTATCGCATGTAATAAAACAAATGATGCTCCGCATATTGCTGAGTTGTTCTTTAAAGAAATAGTGCGGCTACATGGTGTTCCAAAATCAATTGTTAGTGATCGAGACGTAAAGTTTGTAAGTCATTTCTGGCGTGTACTATGGATGCGTCTTGGCACTACTTTGTTATATTCTACCGCATACCATCCCCAAACCGATGGTCAAACCGAAGTTGTGAATCGAACTTTGGGTCAATTATTGCGAACCGTAGTTCAAAAAAACTTAAAGAATTGGGAGTCTTGCTTACCCTATGTTGAATTTGCATATAATCGTGCTACTCACTCTGCTACTAAACATTCACCATTTGAGATTGTTTATGGTTTTAATCCTATCACTCCTATTGATCTTGTTCCTCTTCCCCCAGGAATGCACACAAGTCTCGAGGGAGAAAACAAAGCTAAGATAGTCCGTGAGTTGCATGCAAAGGCAAGGCAAAATGTGGAGGCTCAAACTGCTAGATATGAAAAGCAAGCAAATAAAGGTTGAAAGGAAGTTGTCTTTGACCCCGGAGATTGGGTATGGTTGCATTTTCGCAAAGAAAGGTTTCCCGCAAAACGCAAGACCAAGCTACACCCACGTGGAGATGGCCCATTCCAAGTTTTGGAGCGCATCAACAATAACTCATACAAGCTTGACATTCCACCCGACTGGGGCGTTTCAAACTCCTTCAATGTGGCTGATTTGCACCCATTTGACAACCCTGATGATCTGAGGACAGATCCTTCGCAACCGGGAGGGTCTTATATGAATCCGGATCCACAACCTACACATGATCCGCTAACATTTCGGGCTGGACCTGAAACTCGGCTTCAACGTAAAAAGAGGCTCAAAGCTTTGGAAAAATTAGCCCAAGTAATAATGCAAGAGTCCAAGACCAATGATGAAGATTCTGAAGTAACCAAGTCCATTATTTATGCGTGTGGGCTGCCTGAATAAACGGCCCAACATTTTGGCCCTTATTATGATATTATAATATATATTATATTATGCAATATTACTTAAATAAATGACAAAAACATGGCTGAATAAGGAGAAGAAATGGCGCCACTTTTTGCTGATTTTGGAAGATGGGAAGACAAGTTTTGGAAATGCAAAATACATTAAATCAAGGATTTCAAGAGTCCAAGCATTTATTCAAGATACATTGATTAATGATGCTTGGAAAACCAAGAGTTTGGGGTGCCACTTTTATCCTAGTTTTTAGAAAAACTTTTCATCTTACTTTTCTATCTATTATTGTCCTATAAATACCCAAACTATTGTAACTTGTAATTCAGCCTTTTGAAATCAATTAATCAAATTATATTTGTTCTTCACTTGGAAAAGTGTTGTGTGAGTTTCTCTGGAAAGGAATTCAATCTCGGATTATCAAGGACTTGAGCAATCCTTGTGGTTATCCATATACCAAGGTGCTTAGAAACGGGTTTTCTAAGTGTTGAGGTTTTATTCCAAGGTGCCTTCACACGGGTTGTGATTGTGTCGCGGAGCTTATTATTCCAAGGTGCTTCCACACAGGTTGTGGTTTTGTTGAGGACTTCCAAATACCTTCAAGTCCACGATCCTAAGTATTCATCGATCCGAAGCCTTCCTCCGGGCAGTTTCGCATCAAGTTGGCTCTGTTACCGGAAACTTACGATTTTTCCCCGTCAGGACAACCGGAAACTTACGATTTCGATCATTTTTCCGGTTAGGTCTTCATCAACATAGCGGTTATTCTGTGTTTCCAGTAAAGAAAATCCACCCCTCTCTAGTGTTCCGGTGAGAAGATCTCATTCTTACGGTGGTCTGCGGCACCTCCTTCAATATATTTTGTAGACCTCCATTGGTATCTCCCCATACCTCGTAGCGATCCCCGTCATTCCCTCCAGCACGTCTTATAGACCTTCATCAATATCCTCCATTCCTCTAAGGACACCATGCCTCTGACTAGATCCTCGGCTCCGGCACTCATCGACGGCATCCCTCCTCAATCCAAAAAATCCGGCCGAGAAACCGCTCAGACCACCGCCCAGACAAACGGTGGTTATGTGACGACACATGCATTCGCTGGTAACTCACCACTATTGCCAAAAGTCAGGGATCCCGCCCAAACCGACATCCAGGTTTTCCTAGACAAGCAGGCCAGATCAAGAAAAGCCTTAGAGGCCGCAACAAGGAACGAAAAGGGAAAGCACACGGCTGGAACATCCCGTCCAACTCATTTGCATCAACCGCTTCCAGACGAACATGTGGACGGGTCAAACAATCTCTACACGAACGCTCTGCTCTCGCATGCCGCCTGCGTGGAGAAAATGGAAAAGGTAAACCAGGGACTCCTGGCCATTGGGCGACCAGCTCTCCCGATCAGCGACTTCACTCCGCCTGCAAGATCACCTATAGGCAAATGCGCTGGCCGCCCAGCAGCAAGCGCTCCACAACACTCAAAGGAAGATCTTAGCATCTATGCAACCACTGAACGGTCTCGGGAAAGAAGACCCATTCATCAGCGTCTGGGGCTTGTCCGTGATAGAAACGACAATCACGACAACACACTGTCGTAGGAAGGAAGCGGGGAACATCAGTCCGTTGAGCAGAATGTCCGATCCCGTCTTGGAGAACAAAAGGATGAATCAAGCTATCCATCTAGAAGGTCTGAGGTAGACAATATCAGCAAACGGTCCGACATGGACTATCTCCCGTGAGAGGTCGACATGCTCAGGAAACAGGTTGAGGAGACCCACAAAGGAAAAACTGGTCAAGAAGAACGCCCTTCATGGGGAACCAGCGTGCTTGCCGATCGCATACTCGACGAGGCACCAGTGTGGGTCCACTACCCCACCTTTCAGAATTACACGGGGTCGACCTGCCCGTATGATTGTCTTTCATATTTCCACAACAAAATCACTCTGGCCACCAGAAGTCAGGCCGTATCGTGCCTCGCCCTCGTGGGCGCCATGCAAGAAAAAAAATGGCATTATGGATCAGGAACATGCCATCAAAATCAATCAGCTCTTAGGACGATCTGCAAACCAAGTTTGTTGTTGAGTTTAAATCACCCGGACAGCCTAAGAAGACACATGCCGACCTCTACGAAGTCCGATAGGAACACGGCGAATCAACCCGAAGCTACTACGATCCGTTCGTCCGGGTTTACGATGAAACAATGGACCTCAGGGACAACATGGTCATGACCTTCTTCTATAGCGGGCTGACAAAGGGCTCCCTCAAATCTGAGTTCTCTATCGGTGGCCAAACAATCTTCAGGAAATGCTCTCCACCGCCCGAAAACGGACGGCCTCTAAGGCCACCCCTGTTGAAATAGTGTCTTAAACCCAATCGGGTTGGACCGGGTCGGATCATTTCTACTATTTCTTTATGATTATACATATATAATAAATGGCTTTTCTGTTGTCATATATTTGTTCTTTTAAAGAACCAATTATGAATTGTTATATGATAACGTCCTTAGTATTAAACTGTGATAGATAAACCATGATAGGCGATTATGGTTGATGATATCTCCAATCACTTTAATAAGTTTGATACTTAAATGTCTCTAGGCTTATGTAATATTAAACAGGGCATTGATAGTACAAACAGACTAGCACGTATTATGTGTCTTCTGTATTTAAGGGCAGGGATAGATCTCGTCTATCAAAGTGTAGAGACACTTGGACTGTACGTGGATGTGTATTAGAGAATGCTTACGTTAGACTAGCCCACTTACACTTTTAAGTGACACACTATGTGACGGTTGTGTAATTATCCTTAGGACCGGAGTCTACATGGCATCACAGTGTGGATTGTCATGTTTTGACACTATCGAGGTTTCCCTTAGCCATGGGGCGATCATGCGGTAGTGATTGGGTGTGATACTAAAGCATGCGGAGTATACATGTTAGGTCGTCTGGGAATCGCGTACCCTAAGAGTAGTTGTGAATATCCGAAAGGGCCTTCCCATAAGGAATATCTAGTTCTTGTGAATCTTTGCAAAGTGGGAGTAAATGAGTTATTCCGAAAGAGCTTGATATCCAGATTATGGGATACGATCAAGATACGATCGTATGGATATTACTATATCGATAGGATTCTATTTACACGCTAACCGAGCACATGAAAGGTAGTAGTCATTGTGTATTGACTCTTTCGATGATTGGGGGTCATGGACGTGTTGCTAGACGCCATCCCTGATGGTTAGATGTGAAGGGTATTTTTGTAATTGCGCCTTATGTCTACGGCCAACATATTCGGAAGCCTATCGGGTCACACACATATGAACATCAAGTCGGATTAAAATGTGGTTATAGTTGATAACCAAATAAGGAAAGAGTTTATCTCATGCTATAATGGTTATAGTGGTAAATTAATATTGTGGTATTTATTTATTATGAATAAATATAATACAAGATATTAATTGTGTTGATTAATTAAATATGTATATAGATACATATATTTCGATATATATATATATATATATATATATATATATATATATATATATATATATATATATATATATATATATATATATATATATATATATATACATGTATTTTGCAAATTAATTAATCATAAAATTATATTAATTAAAGAATATTCCGGATGCCAATTATGGCATTAGGGGTGCGAGATTTGAAGTGTATTAGATACACTTGGATTTTTCAATTTAATTAATAAGATTACAATAATATTAATATTGGATATTAATTGATTTTTGAAAAATAGAATTATGGTAATAAGATCAAGATATATTCAATATAAAATATTGTCAATATATATCTTAGAAATATATTTAATATAAAATATTGAATATTAAATGACATAAATCAATCAAAAGGATTTTCCTTATTTTATTAGGAAAATATTTTCTTTCTCCTTAACCTACATAGAAGCTAATCCTATTGGGAATAGGATTGAAGGGGGGGCGCTCACCTCTATTCACAAATAAGAGAGCTTCTTAGGGAGAGAGAAAAGTTCGACTTAGCAGTCGAGTTTTTCTAGTAGTAATCCTTGGCGGGATTCCGGCGAGGTGCTCGTGTGGATTACTGGTAGAGGCCGGACACGTGGACGGCTCGCGCAGATCTTCTCCTACCGGACGGTCAAAGCGTTGATCTTTTAGATCAACCAAGGTAGTATTACCATGCCCTCTCTTATATGTTTATTGTTTAAACGAAGTCGATCCTGGATTGGGAAATCAATTTTTGAATTTCCGCTGCGCTACTCGATTGATTTCCTACCAGCCCCATCATCAACACCATTCGTAAGGAAAGAGAAAGGCGAATCCAACCCAGCCACAAACGTAATCGGGAGCTGAAAAAACTCAAAAATTCAACGAGAAGCATTTAACCCCCCTGACTGCGCCTATTGAAGAAATTATGCATGAGGTGAAGGATCGCCTCCCTGAGCCCCGTCCAAAGAAGCCCGACTCACGGGGCATATCGTGATATGATAAAGTATTGTGAATGTCATTGCAACCATGGGCACACCACCAACTCATGTTGAATACTCAAGAGAGATCGAGTAACTAGTCGCCCGCGGGTCCTCAACCGGTATAAAAGAGACGGAGATAACGCACATCGGGGCGACCCCACAAACCGCCAACCAAGAAGAGAAATCGCTTAAGGGGGACTTATGCGCGACGGGTTATGGCGTTCATTCTCTTGTTATTTAAACGTGAATGACTACGCTTTCTTTAGCAGTTTTGTTGGGTTATGGTGGTCATTCCCTCATTGTAAACGTGAATGACTCCGATTTCTTATATTGTAATATCTCGATTATTTGAAAAAAGAGCAGACGCATCTTTTACAAAAATCTAAATATATATTTAATTATTTATGGATTTAAGTTTTGGAAAAAAAAAGAGAAAAATAGTAGTATTATTGATTTATAATTAGTGGGCAATTTTGTATGGAGTTATTGGGAGTTTTTAAGGAAATAAAACCCCTCATTTATATGAGAGTTATCAGAAGAAGAAAAAAAATTAATCAGCTTGATCTCTTCGGCAAAAGTCGTACATGGAAAAAAAAAAAAAAAAAAAGGCCAACATAATCTTCAAGGTTTCTCACAAACCGTTTGTCGGATTAAAAATCCGAGTGGAGCACCGGGATCCTCGTGAGACGAGCTTCATTTTGGTATCAACAATTTGAAGTTTCATAAAGGTATAAATTTTGCCCTAAATCTAGAATTTCGAGGTTTTGATCAATTTCTTGGCCTCTAAGTGGTTCAATTCGTAGTTTTATCCGTTTAGAATCCTTAGACCATATCTAATTCGTAGTTAGATTGTGATTATATAGGTTTGGTGTGGAAAAATCAAGACTATTGTTGTTTGCTTTGAAGAATTGCGTTGCTTTGGCTTAAATACGAGGTAATAGGGTTTTCATATTGAATATTTGATGTTTTACGATTCACAATGAAGTAAAGGGATGTTCTACCGAAAGGAGTGGTTTTAAATCATGCTTATGTATTATTTGATATAAATTAGGGGTGATGAGGCATAAGAACAAAAACATTTCATCAATTAGGGAATAGGACAAGTTTCAAAAAATGTTGCATAAAGGACAAAAATATAGTCAAAAAGACTCTTATACCCTTATCAATAAAACAACTTATGCGTCCTTCATTCACGCAATTCTGGCAAAATTAGGGTTAGGAAATAGCAAAATCTCTCATTCACTTCAATTACCAATGGAGACACAAAATTCATCAAAAAATTGGATGCAATTTCTAGAACACAATCTGCTTCGCTAATTAGGAAGCTTTGATACTCAATCGATCCTCGTTCGGAGCTGTATAATCTTAGGTGAGATTCCGATTCTGGGAAATTCATTTTTTTTCGAAAAATTGGGGTTACAATTCACTTTTCCCTCTTCCTTTCACATGTGCAGGGAGGAATACAAGTGAATTAACTGCTCAAAAATGGCGAAAACAAGATCGAAAGTAGTTGTACAACAAAGATCGAGCAATACACTACTCAGTGAGTACTAATTCGATGAATTCACTACTCTGTTTCCCTTTAGTTAGTGGACGACATTTATGTAATTTTGATTGTTTTCTCCTTAAACATTCATTGTAATGCACTTTAATATGCATTCACTGTTTATAGCAGCAAGTTTTAGTATTAACATTCATAATTGGACAAATTCACTGCTCTGTTTCCTTTTATTTAGTACTGGTATTCATAATTAGACAAATTCACTACTCTATTTTACTGTATTTGGTGAAGCCCCGAATTGCTTGATCCATTAGAAAGAATGGTTCATAGAGCTGTAGATGATTTCAAAGCCACTTCCATTATTTCATATGGCCTAGAATTATTCATGAATTCATGGCATGCTGAAGATTTGTGAAGCAGGTAGGCAACAACTTTGTTAGTTTGAGTTTGAGTAGTTATTATTTCAATATATTCTAATTAATGGTGGTTTCCAATAATTTGTTCATGTAGCTTAAGGAGCCACCCTCGTTTCCAGGCAGTACGTGACAAACTCTTGGAACATGAAGACTTGCAGAATCTTGCAAAAGTTTTGTCTGATTTAAGTATTGGGAGGCAACCGTAAGTCTTTAGTTCTCTCAGGCCTTTAGTTTTCATTCACCATTGGTTCAAAGTGTTTATTTTATGCATGTTGTTTTCTACTTTGTAACAACAGAGCATTGTGGGTAAACTTGAAGAATTGTAAAGTACCTCTCATGCTCATTGTTGGGGAGAAAGATGCAAAGTTCAAGAAAATTGCGAGGGAGATGATCCATGAAATCAGCTATAATAGAATTGGTGTAAATTGTGCAGAAATTGTTGAGATTTAAAATTCTGGGCATGCTCCCAATCTAGAAAATCCCTTGCCTGTTATATCTGCAATAAGGCAATTATTAAAGAGAAAACGATCGGTTCAACACTCAACCGTAGATGATATTGATGATCTAAAGGTTCCTCCTAGTCAGAAGATGGGGTTGTTAGGTGATTTAAGTTTGTAATATATTCATGAAAATATAAGAAATTCTTGTGTGGAGTTCCTCCATTGCAAGAACAATCAAGGTGTTTAATGTATATCACAGGTTCTTGTACACACGAAGATTAGTTCACTTTGTTAAACATTAATGTGGCTCTTTTCTCCTGTCTATGTCTCTCAATTTTTATGTTTTAGTTCTTAAAAGTCTTATTCACTGAGGATATTCAGTAAGTATTGAATATTGACTCAAATTCACTTTAACATTCATTCATTGTTTACATGCTATGATGCTGATGTTGTTCAGTTTTCTTACAGCATCAAGTTTTGGTTCTTTAAATTCACTAAGCCAAGTATTGAATATTCACTCAATTTTTATGTTTTAGTTCCTAAAAGTCTGTTCTAGCACTTATGTTCCTGAAAGTTTAATTCATCGTGAATATTCACTATAGTGAATACTGACAGTACATGTATGTGAATGTCGTATTAACATTACTAACCTTGATTCAGAAGCCAAACATATAACTAACAAAAAATGTGTTGTCTACATTGATCTTTTGCAAGTATGGTCAATACCGAAACATCACATACCTATTGAATGCATATGAGATCATAAGGTGAAAATTAACAAAAGTCACAAGACCCTTATTCAGGAAACACCTTTCAAGTTTTTCTACAAAGATATTGAAGAGAACATGATATTTTGCAACAAGCGAAAAGACCAAGTGTTAGACAACGCAATGTTGGCCAACATCACTATTAATGTGTAGATGACAAGTGAACACCATGACTTATTTTCATACGTATGTTCTATATTGAAGTGATTTGAATTAGTGGGGAGAAGAAAACAACTATTTTAATCAATGTTTACATATTTCAGTTATTATATAATCTATTTGTCTCTTGTTTGATTAGTACATGTATGATTTTGAGTCATAACTTGAGTAACTACCATGCTACTGTCAAAATTACGTTTGTTCAAAATTCATTGCCAAAATTCACCATTATCCGAAAATTCACTATTAATAATCACCAGTGAATTTCGACAGTGAATCTCTAAAAAATAGAGTAACAATATTAAACAAACAGAGTAACAATATCAAACAAACTCTCAAAACAAAACAAAGACTATTAAAACAAGAGTTTGCTTTTGAAACAGGGGAAACAATGAAAAGAGATTGAAATGAGGGATTACAAGCATAAGGGTTACAATTACAAACATAGGGAACATTTATAAATAGGGGAAGCAAAACCATACAATAACAGCAAAATTGCTTCACCAAATCCAAAACACTTACTACTAACGGTCCATAAAATCCTCCCATTTCCTAGCTAGCTTGTCCTCATTCCTGAAGCAACTTCAGGTAATTAAATGATCATCAAGTCTTTGCTGAGCCAATTGTTGCTACAGGTTATTCACTTCTGCACTCTACGAATAAGCATGTAAAACCGATCGTGCGCTTTATATGATTCCTTTCATGAAACTTGATTGCAAAGATAACCATCAAGACTTTGCTAAGACAATTGTTGCTCCAGTTCATACACTTTCTTCCTCAATTCATCCATTTCGACAGGAAGACTAAGTACCATAAAATTAGGATAAGCACCTACAAGCTTAACATCTTCAACTTTTGCAGAAAGTGGTGTCGGCAGCCCGTAACCATCAAAGGAAGACTAACCCCAAACAAAAAACAAAGCTGCCAACCTATACAATTTTAGGTTGCAAAAACTATGTAGAACTCAATCAAAAATAAATCAAGGGCAGCAAATAATCCATTCAGCATGATCAGGGGAAAACAACCAGGGGTGTTTAGTCAATATCAGCAGAATTTTCTTCCATGGTAGTTCTTCAACCAATTTGCTGAAAAAGGAAACCAGCCAGAAGCCAAAAACAAGGATAGCAGGCAAAAACATAAGGTAGATTTAGGTAGAACCTTTGTGCACCCATCTTAGAAAGAATGCGGAGAATCGATCCAAGTTTAGGAACAACACAACTAGACAATAGATAAGCCAAGAGAGGTCCATCATGTTAAAGAAGTACAGAGTTTAAACAATAAGCATGAGCCAAAATATGAAAATGTGTAAAATAGTAGACCTATACTAAACAATGTCATCTACATCAT
This sequence comes from Gentiana straminea, assembly GCA_036785695.1. NCBI lineage: Eukaryota > Viridiplantae > Streptophyta > Magnoliopsida > Gentianales > Gentianaceae > Gentiana > Gentiana straminea. Next base: position 5,402,185 of record JAVUPR010000385.1, on the reverse strand, counting down.
AAAAGAAGCAATGAATTAGAGAAAATCATCATACCATCTTTAAAAACGTACATAACAAAGGAATCAGAGAAAATCAGCAGTGAATCACAATAATTCTTATAAAACAGACAGTATATACAAAATAAACATCAAAATCAAGATGAAGAACGAATTAAACATAATAAGCTCGGATTTATGTTCAATTTCATTAGGAAGATTGAAATTTAACTTATAAAACTCAAATTTCTGTTCTACTATTGGGGTAACAACGGAATCAGAGAAAATCAGCAATGAATCACATTATTTCTCATAAAAAAAACGTTAGTAGCCACAAACAAAAATCAAAATCAGGATCAACAACGAATTAAACATAAGAATATCACATTTATGTTCAATTTCATTCAAAGATTGAAATTTAACATATAAAAATAAGATTTTCGATCTCTACTGCGTTTGAACAATAGACAGAGAATTTTTTCTGGCGAACACACCTAATGAATAGATGATCTGCTGAGAAAGAATCATTCGAATGCGATGATTGATGATGCGAATCTGGAAGAGAATCAATCGCGATGTTCGTCAAAGCAATTTTTTCGCCTTCGACATTGACATATTCGAAACCGACGAAGAATAAGCTGAAACTTAGGGATTTGTTAACAAAGGACAATTTAGTCATGTCATTAAAATTTTGTCCTTGAGCATATAAAAAATGTTAACTATGTATGTTAATTAAAAAAATTTGTAATATGTCCTAATCCCTAATTTTTCTTATAAATTATGTGCTAGTGCAATTGTTAATTTTTATTTTTTTTTCCAATTTGATGATGGGTATTACACAATATACTAGTGTCGAAACCGGAACCCAGCCATTTTGTTTTCGTCGGCAGCAACTTGTAATTTGTTAGGTGTGATGCCCGAAAGACAATTTTTGTAATTGTTTTATTTAATAAATGAAATGATGTTATTATTCATATTTATTATTCTCGTAATCACCGATGTGACAATAGTATTTACACTTCGAGAAAACCACGAGTATATCGTTTATGTAATCACTTAACTCGGTGTATGAGATATACACGGGAGGATTGAGTTAGTGAAGATGTACTTAAAATACAATTAGTCCGTAGTAAAGTTAATCGAGAGTATCGGGTCTCCCGCTTTAACGTACTATTAATGCGCCCGTAACACGATAGGTGTGATCGTCTTATCCGGACTTTCGGTTAAGGGAACTAATAATGGGGCATTTATATATGATAGATATATCATATAGGGCTGGACCGATTTGATACGAGTTCTCAATATAATTCCGTAATTGAGAAGTCTTATCGAATCATTAGATGATCATATTATGGATATATCTTAATCTGAGGTGATCACGATCGGCTGCTTGAATCGGTATGAGGTTTGACTTGACGGTTAAGGATTACAGAGTACGTGATCGAATTACCCCGTCTTGGCATTGTCTTGGATTGAGTGAGTAGTACGTGTTTATCACGGATACGGAATCCATTCCTTCCATTTATGGAAGTAGATAGAACGCATTCCACTTATGAGTTAATCCTAGACATTGATCGATCCATGGGATTCATATTACAACGATTAGCTACCGGTGAGTTATTTGAATTATTGATCACTTTAGGGGTTAACGGTAAGTAAGGACAAGATGTTACGAAAAGGGTTAACGGTAACTTCCCGATTTAGAATGAACGATCTATGGAGGATTAATCCATATGAAATGATTATATCGGTGGACGCTTATTACTTTCTCGTGAGGAGATAAATATAATCTTATAATCGGAGGAGTGCGATCACGGGATTATGGTGGCATATTCTGTGATTGATTTATCGAATATATATAATTATTACGTTCGTCGGATAATTATTTATTTGATTTATCGGAGCCGGCGATTATTAGTCCATGGTCCCCGACGTGCCTCACAATATAGCATGTATATTCTCGGACGTCGAATCCTAATAATATTGATTTAGTTCATGTTGGACTTTATTAAAACGATATGTGAATTAATTGTTTAGTGGACTATTAAATTAGTTGGGCTAAATAATTAAATATGTGGAAAAGACATTTTCCATAATCTTGGCCCAATTATTGTGTAATGGCAAAATTAATATTGACTAGGTCAATATATGTTTGTGGCGCCACATGTGTCTTTATTTTGACAAGGAATTAGTTTTCTTGTGTGTTAAAAAGACATGTGCATAAAATATTTATTGGATAAATATTTATGGTAAATAATAAAGATAAAAATATTCTTGATTTGTTCTAGAATATTTTGAGATTATCTTTTATTTAATAGGATTATTATAATTGATTTTGTATTAATTATAAAATCCTTGGAGGCTAAGTTTTACTCTTACATATAAAGAGAGTTCTCCCAAGCCTTAACACACATGTGAAATTCGACTATCAACTCTTAGAGAGAAGATAGAATTTTCGGCCAAGTAGAGGAGGAGAAATCTTGGAGATTTTTCCGGGTAGCATATCGGAGGGGTTCGAGTCGAGAATTCCTTCCACCGGGAATTGCTTGGATCACACGTGCGGAAGATCGTGGTGTTCTTCACATCATTGTTCGATCATCCTAATAGCGGTTCTCCAACTTGGATTTTGAGATCCAAGAGGTATGTTCTACAACTTACTTGTAGATGTAGATTTAATGTTTTATTACGTGTATTATATAGATCTAGATCCATAAATCGCTTCCGTTGCGATGATATTTTCCTAACAGTGGTATCGGAGCCATGGTGATCTATATTTATACGTATAAAATATTAGATCTAGGAGTGGTAAAACATGTAGATTTTTTGTCCCAATTTTTTTTAAAAATAGGGCCGACGCATGATTTATTTTTTTTTTTTATGATTATGATTGTCTTGGCTGAAGAGATGGATTGGGGTTGGTATTGTTTACTCGTTAGATCCATTGTAGCTCTTTTGTTTGGTAACAATTGAGCATAGGAATTGTATTTTATTTATGTCAATTTTCAAATTTATATGTAAAAGTAGTATCTTTTATTATAATTTTGATCATCCGGACTGGATAAGTTGAAGATCTTGCTGGAAAATTTGAAGATCAAAGCGAAACCCAAGGTATGAACGAGGAGAAACGGATAATTTTTTTTTAATAAAGCTGCTACGGGACTTTACTGCGACGGCGAAAAGCGTCGCTATAAGTCTGTATACATTAATGCTTGCGGCTAGGGTTTCGAAAAGGCGGCGTCAACTATTTTTTTTTGTTAAGTTTTTTTTTTTTGGTAACAAAAATCTGCTTATGGCGAGAAGAATTAAAAAAAAAAAAAAAAAAAAAAAAATTTTTTTTTACGAAAATATAAAGAAACGACCGACATAAACAAAAAAAAAAAAAAAAAAAAAATTTTGGAAATATTTTTTTAGGCCGCACCATTGTAATAAAAAAAAAAAAAAAAAAATAATTATAATAAATTGGATTTATTTAATTAAAAAGACCTTTTCTCCTCTCGGGTGTTCGTGGTTCGTGTTCCGACGGTTCGAGTTCAAGATTTGAAGATCAAGACTCGAAGACAAGAAGATTGTAATTTAATTTTTCCTAGAATAGATTAGATACGGGGGTACCAACAATCCATCTCGGTGTTTAATTTTTTCCGCAATTTATTTTTTTATGTGTTTGATCATAAAATAGACATAAAATCGGAATTGCCATGACATGCATTCATATCATAAATCCACTCCATGCATACATGTAGAATTTTAATTTTGGTAATTAAAATAGGCATGTATACAAACTCGCGTAATTAGTTGAAATTTAATTAATACGTGGTAATTAATTAATTTAGTAACTAATTAAAGATCCGAGGACGGGTTATGAAATCGTTAGCCTTTCGGTGTGTGTTCTCGGTGAACCGCCTTAAAGCTCCAACGAGATCACGTTTTCGATTCGTAGTGTCTACGAGATTGAGTGATGGTAAAAGAACAATAAATCTTGGATAAAAACGGTTCGCCTATAGGTTGGGTGGTCAGCGAGCTTGGCTCGACCGACTTAACCCTCTAGTGTGATGTATGCACGGGGGTCCGGCAAGACTAAGCCACACCGGAGAACGGAGGGGTGATTCCTTCCCGTCTCAAACGCGGCTCTCTTGACCCGATTTCGTCCGGCTTGTCACGTATGTTCCAACGAATAGGACGGGTAGGCTTGCCTACGTCACCGACACCATTCGGAATCCTTGATTTCATGTACTTTTATGTTAACATCAAAAAGACATGGTTAGTTAACCCACCACCACTTCCAAAATATTGAGTGGGAGCGGGGAAGGCGACGACCAACCCCACGGTCTCTCTATAGATGCAAGTAAGTGAGAGAAGGGTGACGCCTCGCGGCGCTTTGATTTCGTCCCCCTACGGATGGTGTTCACCCCTATCAACATTCATGGCTTGGTCTCCGAAAGGATAGGATTTACGGGTACTCGTCGGGTCAGCGACCTATCCTACGACGGCACACTCGGGGCGTACCTAAGAGATCGATATAGTAGGTCACACTCATCAAGGGTATTTTTGGTAATACCTAGGCTAAAAAAGGAAGGTAGTCAATGAATAAAGGGATGTTCGATTCTCGTGGGATGTCGATTCTCACAAGTTATTCATTGATTTAACCGTTGATCTCTTTGACCTACCTACGGCGGCAGCGAGATGCAAGGTTAAAACCTTGGAATGGTAGAGTAGACTTACTTTTAGTTTACAATTCCTAAAATAAAATAATATAGTAGTGTTAAACTTGAATTAATATATGTCATTTTATTTACAGCATTATATCCCTTACTAAATTGCTTAAAAATTTATAATTGACTAGTATTGACTTCGTTAAAAAGTGGAAAGTAACTAGGACGTTGAACTAGTTAATTGATAATGCAATTATTTTTCGAAAGAGATATTTTCTCTTAAGCCTTTTAAAACCAAAGTGACATATGGGTATGTCACTTAGTGTCATTCGTGTTAAACGGGAGACAAACTTAGTTTGATCAAAGGTGATTTCGGACTTTGAAATTCTTAGTGAATTTTAAGTGTGTAATGATTACACGAGTAATTTTCTAATTGAAAAACCGAGAAAATCATGAAGTGTCGCTAGTTGGACGATATTTGGAATCGATGAACTAGTGGGAGCTTTATGATTTGTTGTTTTTTCTAGAACATTAGAAAAGTGTAACTAAGTACACACGTAACCATTCTAATTGAAAAATAGGAAAATCATGAAATGTCGCTAGTTAGACGATATTTGGAATCGATGAACTAGTGGGAGTTTTATGATTTGTAGTTTTTACGGTATATTAGAAAATCCGAGAAGTCACGACAAGTAACACTCGAAATAGACATCCCACGGTTCAAGAGTAGTGTCTACTCACACGAGCTGCTAGTTCAAGGCTTGTTTCCATTTACGGAAAGTCAAGAATGGGAGAGTATGTCTAAAAGTGTTAGTCATCTAAAAGCGAGTTGATTTTAAGGCTAAAACCAAAAATTAATAAGCGAAAGTCATAGGATAAGGATAGTGATTTCGGATCACCAACCTATGAATCCTTGGTGATTTTCTCTTAGGCTATGTTCTTTGGAAGAACAAGATAGTTGTGCATTAACGATTAATAGACAACGGGCGGTAATTTTAGCAAAATAGTGGGAGTGATATGAGGAAATGAATCTCGATTCAATCCTTGGATATCGCGAGAAGATTTAAGATTCGTTGGAACGAAAGGATTTACCTTTTATTCGATAATTTGTTTGTCGTATAGAAAGTGAATATACCATTTGTAGTATGAATCCAAGACTCGGACTTTTGTTTGATAAAGTCAAAACCACTAAGAAATCTTTGAAATACGTATATGTACCATCTTAAGAACTATTAAAAGCAATTGGTTTCTATATTTAGATAAACGCTTCTTCATATTCCATAGTTAGTGCATAGTCCACTAAAAGACAAGACACGAAGGCGGCTCGGGGTGATTCCTTTCTCCCGGTCGGTTATATTGTCTCAAAGGTTCAATGACTAAGTTTCCTTTCAATCGGGAAAGGATAATGGTTATAAAGAAGTAACATAGCTTGTTCATGACGACCTTCGGGGTCGATGAAAGATACAAGCTAGTAGGAGCTTCCGAGTAGTGACTTCTTGTCGATAACTATTCAAACACTCCGGTAAGTTTATCCAAAATATTTTATGGTGTCTCGGATTACGTCGGAGATGGAGTATTCTATACTCGAAATGGCCATCACGTAGTCTAGGGGCGATGTTCGGCTTTGCCTCGTAGTGAAATGCTTTCACTAAGGAAGAAACCATTGAATTGCCTTACATAGTTGTAGATGTGCTACAATACAACTTTGCTTAACTCAATAAAGATATTGGAAGTGAAATAACGGTTTACATTGAAATGTAGAACCGAGAAGTCTACCTAGAATGTGCTTTGGAATTAACGGATAATGAGTGGATTCGGTTCACCCAAATTCCGTCAATATAAGCATTTAGCACATGATGCTTGATGGTAGGGCCGGGAATTTCACGTACACGTTCGGTCGATGACCAAATCGTGATATATCTTGAAGAATTGAGAGAAAGGTTCGTTATCGGATTCTTGACATCGGAAGGGACGACTATCTTTGTTGCATCCTTTACGATAGAGTCTATGAACAACAAACCTTGAACCTTAGAGTACGGATACTCAAGGTAGTTACTTGCGATTAGATCAAACCACATCCAACTTTGGTTGTTGGTGATAACACTAAATACTTTGCTAAACTAGATCGAATTTCGATCCACCAAGAAAATAGTGGGAGTATGGTTTATCCATTACCCATTACGGTTTACGGACTTTGTAGTCGAGGATCGATTGATGACCTATGGCTCTTTTGTGAGCTTTGTATAGGATTACGATAATAGAGGTTGGTTTACAAGCCATAACCACTGTGAATGGAGTTTGGTACTCCGGAGTACATTCATACTCTTGTAGAACCACACGAGTGTCTCGGGCCCGGTGGGAGTAATTGGATCTACACGGAAAAGAGTAGAATGAATTCGGTAATTCATGATTTCGTTCAAAAGCGAGAAAATAGGGGTGATTCCACGAGACTTTCTTGCCAAACAAACGGAATCTGGATTCATTCGGAACGAAGGGTATTGCCTTATGAACTTATGACGGGATAAGCTGTCAAGGCTTATGTCCTTTGTGGATAAAAAGCAAACCTCTTGGTCATTGGAAGTCATATATTTCTATAATATATGGATTTGACGAGAATATTGATAAGTCTTGTGTAGGCTTGGATATCAATTTTAGTACGGTAGTGAATATATACATATATATTAGTGTTTATGAAGGAACGCGCACCGATTGGACTCAACATGGGTGTGTTATACGAAGTCGAGAATACGACAATGCCACAATTCTGCACGCAACGAGAGATTTGGACAACATTACGAAGAGTTTGACTCGGTCGAATTCATTAGAATCGGTCATTGGTTTCCCGTCCATCTTATTGGTTAAGATGATGCATCTGTGTATGCAACATTCAACGAGGAAGTTCTACCACTATGCCTCGGGAATGACTCTCTAAATCTTCGGATAAAGAGAAATGGGATGGATTCTCTTTGTGACAAGAGATGGTCGGGTTATTGAACGTCAATTTTGATCGAAGCTTAGATTCGGCGGTTAACGAAGCAAGTTTAGTATGTCCTTTAGTATCTTGAGAGAACGAGGAATAATATGCGGGCATATTCAAATGTGAACTTGGATATGTGAGAATACACGGTTCGACTTTGTGTCGGATTAAGGATGATCGTTAAGTCGATCTCGGTCTCGGTGTTTACTCTTGTGTTGAAGTTATTGCACTGGAGGAATCCGGCAACGCCAACTCGACTTTAACTAGTTGGGTGATTAGCGGCTTTTGTAGTAGCTAGAGAGGCGATATAGCCTCGGGATTTCCTTTTCGGTTACGGGAGTGATTCCCGGATTTGGAAAGCCGATACCACATCATTGTGCAAACGATGAAGGGGTAGCTTATAAGGATTTCCGAAATCACTTGAGTTCAAGAGCATATTGGGAAAGTACCACATGATTAGATGGACCGGCGACGTTTCGATTCTACGGATCGCCTCGAGCCGACAACTTTGACCCGATCATTAAGACCCGTGACATTCGGATATAGGTGCTCCCCGAGTCAGCGACCTATCCTACGACGGCATACTCGGAGTGTACTTTGGAATACGAAATGGTTATGATAAGTTTTGTGGGTACTAAAATGCGGGATGAGTCTCGTTGCTTTAGAGCAAGTGGGAGATGTAGTTCTTTGTAGTTTTAAATAATAGGGTGTGCTCTAAAACAATTAATCACAAGCTTTCGTGCAAGTGGGAGATTGTTAGGTGTGATGCCCGAAAGACAATTTTTGTAATTGTTTTATTTAATAAATGAAATGATGTTATTATTCATATTTATTATTCTCGTAATCACCGATGTGACAATAGTATTTACACTACGAGAAAACCACGAGTATATCGTTTATGTAATCACTTAACTCGGTGTATGAGATATACACGGGAGGATTGAGTTAGTGAAGATGTACTTAAAATACAATTAGTCCGTAGTAAAGTTAATCGAGAGTATCGGGTCTCCCTTTAACGTACTATTAATGCGCCCGTAACACGATAGGTGTGATCGTCTTATCCGGACTTTCGGTTAAGGGAACCTAATGGGGCATTTGTATATGATAGATATATCATATAGGGGTGGACCGATTTGATCGAGTTCTCAATATAATTCCGTAATTGAGAAGTCTTATCGAATCATTAGATGATCATATTATGGATATATCTTAATCTGAGGTGATCACGATCATTGCTTGAATCGGTATGAGGTTTGACTTGACGGTTAAGGATTACAGAGTACGTGATCTGAATTACCCCGTCTTGGCATTGTCTTGGATTGAGTGAGTAGTACGTGTTATCACGGATACGGAATCCATTCCTTCCATTTATGGAAGTAGATAGACGATTCCACTTATGAGTTAATCCTAGACATTGATCGATCCATGGGATTCATATTACAACGATTAGCTACCGGTGAGTTATTTGAATTATTGATCACTAGGGGGTTAACGGTAAGTAAGGACAAGATGTTACGAAAAGGGTTAACGGTAACTTCCCGATTTAGAATGAACGATCTATGGAGGATTAATCCATATGAAATGATTATATCGGTGGACGCTTATTACTTTCTCGTGAGGAGATAAATATAATCTTATAATCGGAGGAGTGCGATCACGGGATTATGGTGGCATATTCTGTGATTGATTTATCGAATATATATAATTATTACGTTCGTCGGATAATTATTTATTTGATTTATCGGAGCCGGCGATTATTAGTCCATGGTCCCCGACGTGCCTCCAATATAGCATGTATATTCTCGGACGTCGAATCCTAATAATATTGATTTAGTTCATGTTGGACTTTATTAAAACGATATGTGAATTAATTGTTTAGTGGACTATTAAATTAGTTGGGCTAAATAATTAAATATGTGGAAAAGACATTTTCCATAATCTTGGCCCAATTATTGTGTAATGGCAAAATTAATATTGACTAGGTCAATATATGTTTGTGGCGCCACATGTGTCTTTATTTTGACAAGGAATTAGTTTTCTTGTGTGTTAAAAAGACATGTGCATAAAATATTTATTGGATAAATATTTATGGTAAATAATAAAGATAAAAATATTCTTGATTTGTTCTAGAATATTTTGAGATTATCTTTTATTTAATAGGATTATTATAATTGATTTTGTATTAATTATAAAATCCTTGGAGGCTAAGTTTTACTTTCTTACATATAAAGAGAGTTCTCCCAAGCCTTAACACACATGTGAAATTCGACTATCAACTCTTAGAGAGAAGATAGAATTTTCGGCCAAGTAGAGGAGGAGAAATCTTGGAGATTTTTCCGGGTAGCATATCGGAGGGTTCGAGTCGAGAATTCCTTCCACCGGGAATTGCTTGGATCACACGTGCGGAAGATCGTGGTGTTCTTCACATCATTGTTCGATCATCCTAATAGCGGTTCTCCAACTTGGATTTTGAGATCCAAGAGGTATGTTCTACAACTTACTTGTAGATGTAGATTTAATGTTTTATTACGTGTATTATATAGATCTAGATCCATAAATCGCTTCCGTTGCGATGATATTTTCCTAACACGAGTATATTTATAACACTCCCCCTTGGATGTCCATCCACAAAGAATCTGCCTCATTAAAACCTTCATTATGGAAAAACCCTGTGGGAAAAAATCATAATGAAGGAAAAAGAATACAGCCTTCATTTGTGTTATACTCCCCCTGATATTAACATCTCTTTAGATCTTTAAGTTGGCACGTCCCGATCTTCTTGATTCAACTCTCGAACATAGCGATAGTCAATACTTTAGTGAACAAATCTTCTGGATAGTCGCTTGATCTAATTCGCTGAATATCAATACGGCCATTCTTCTGAAGATTTGGTGAAATATGTTTTATCTGGTCGTCTTTTACGTAGCCACCATTTAACTGAGCAATACACGTTGCATCGTCTTCATATAATTAAGTCGGCTTGCCTTAATCAATAAATAAATCACAAGTATCTTGGATTTGTCAATGATCCGAACGAAACATATTCTCGATTCGCTTCATGAATAACTATCATTCCGCAATGATTTGAGGACGCAATGGCCAAAGCTTGCTAAGTCCCGCACCAGGAGATCGATGTACCACTACTGTTGAATGAACAACCAATTCGAGACCTTGCCTTTGGTGGGGTGTTCGATAAACATCGATCATTTGTGTAACCGACAAGTCTTCGACTTGCTTTCCGTTTGATCTGATTTGTATAACATATATGGCATGTACCAAAAACCTTGCTTGGAAAAACCCATTGGGAAAAAAATCCAGTCAAGGGAAAAAGATTCATGACATATGTGCTTTCGTGCACTGATTGCCTCGTTAAAAACCTTTAACTAAGAAAACCCAATAGGAAAAACCTGTTAAAGGGAAAAAGAGTACAATCATTGGTCTTCAGGGCCAAATGACGTCTTGCATGTGCAAGTATTGGATCTTAATAGTATAAGTCAAATACTCATACTTTATCATCTTTGTAACTCTACTGGAGCTTGATTACAAATCCAAACTTTCTCAGATCAAAACTACCTATTCCCTTATGGGGTACCTTATGCAACTTATATTGTGCATTTCACACACTTTGTATGCTTCAGGCATTTAATGCTTCCAGCGTCTTATAAGCTTCAGGCACGCTTCTAGCATCTTATATGCTTCAGGCACGCTTCTAGCGTCTTATGTGTTTCTGGCACGCTTCTAGCGTCTTATATGCTTCAGGCACGCTTCTAGCGTATTGTGTGCTTCAGGCACTATATTCGCTTCAGGCGATTACGATATTTCGAAACATGCTTGCCTCACTATATTCGCTTCAGGCGGTTTCAACATTTCTAAACATGTTTGCCTCTTTTATGAATCTCGTTCATAAACCAAGTGTTTGTATTCATAATCGTATCTCATTTTTCAAATGATGATAATATTAACATATTATCTCAACACTATGAGATTTATATATGTTGGAACTAATATGTTTTTCACGCTGCAAGCGTTGAACATTACTAACAATATAACACTATGTAATTTCTTATTCGTCGGGAATCATTACATTTTCTTCGGGGGTCGAAAATAACATGAGGGAATGAACTTCAGGTTCGTTTAATCCCACCTCATGTATGTATGACAACTGCAAATTATTTGTTCCACACATATTATATATTAACACTTGTTCACATTTTCTAGCCTTGACCTCTTCAAGGGTTTATAATTTCATTACTCATCGGGAGTATTTCATTGCTCTTCCAAAGCTTCATAGACTATATTATTTTCTGCTCGAGCATTTTCTAACTGTCTTAACTTTTCTAGAGTTCTCATAAATAATATAGCCATAACCTCTTTTGAGGAATTCTAAATATCGAGCCAATTGGTCTTTACCGCTTATAGCGTTATATTCATTAATTTGATACGTATCATATTCTATGTCCTACTGGGACTTTCCTTCACATGTCCTACTGGGACTTTTCCTTCTGGGACAAATCTTTTTGCGACATTTAATCCAACCAGGGCATTTGCAGCTGCTCACTCTTCGAGAGTAATTAAATGCGTCCGGTGATAAAATGTTCGTTAATATAATGTTCTTCCACGAGATTTATAAACTTCAAGTTTACTTTCCTCCCCCTAATCTCGGGAAAACATTTCATTATAAGTCATATCTACGTAAGTTTACAATAACCCTTTGTGGGATTCAGCATTTCGATGTGATATCCCTATGTGGGATTCTACATGTCAATGTGTATCCATTTATATGAGTATCAACAAACATTACGAGATATCGACTCAATCAGGAAGAACTATATTATCTCTTTGAGAGTTTTATATCTTTTTAATTCTTCCGATGTCTCAATTTAATATCCACATCAGGGGATATCCGCACAACTTACTGCGCTTGACTTTGAAAAATGATAAACAAAATTTATCATATCTAGATCATCTTCAGGATGACTGTAACATATAGTATATGTGTCATGACATTGCCTTTACTACGATTTTGAAGCTTCATTATTCTCATCCGGATATCTCGTCGTACGACAAGTACGCGACCAGTGGCCTTTCAATACCACTTCGTGAAAATTGATTTTCATTATTCTTCTGGAATTTAATATCGTTTTGTTCCACTTCTGGTGGACAAATCTTCCCCTCAAAGGAGACAAACGTTTGTGATATCCATCAGGGATATATTGACCATGGTTTTGTTTATGAATGCAGACACGTTTATGAATTAAATTAAATAACAAAGGTAAAATTACTACTCACATGCTATTTATATCCTATTATAAATAAAAGGCATAAGTAATTTATACTATATATCATTCACTTCAGGGAATGGACTGGACCAAATAGATCGGGTTTCATGATTATTCTATGATAATCATTTTGTTGAATATAAATCACTTCTTTCAATATTGCTAGAACGGGAGCATATTATCGCAACGATAAATACAATCCTTTTACGAGGATTAAAGAAGTGTCACGATGTTCTTACTGAATTTTCTTATCTTTAGACTTCAGGTCATTCGTTGGAACATCATTTCGTTTCATATGGACTTCGAGTCCATATTTATTTCTGTGAATCCCATATTCACTTTTATAAGCATACAAGTGCTTCTGATGAGCTTCTGGTCCATCATTATATACCTATAAATGAATGATCATCTTCAGGTGATTAAATCTTCTAATCAAAGTTGTCTGCAAGACAAAATGATCTTTTATCATAGACTCGGTCTTCAGGACTCAATCTAGGAGATGCAAAAGTAAAAACATAAATAAATATGTATGTATATATCTAATATATAATAAATTATAAAACGAACTCATAGTATACCGGGTTCTAATGATGTATCGTTTTCCCTTAGCGTCATCAACTCACTTCTGGTGAAATTTATTATGACGATTTTGAAAACACTCTTATCTATGTCACGTTCACTACAGGGAACTGACTGACGCGATTCGATACATCTTTAAACATCGGTATAAAATATCTAGATTATGTCACGTTCACTTCAGGGAACTGACTTGTGTATCTCAACACATCTAAAATATTTAATTGTCCACGTCCACTTCGAGGAACGGCCACATCATAAATTTGGAGTTTAGTCACATCCACTTCTAGGGATTGACATGCGTAATCTGATACATCATAAATATTAATTTACTCACATTCACTTCTGGGAATGAGACCATATAATTTGATGTATCTTTAATATTTATAATTTAGCCACGTTCACTTCTGGGAATCGACTCGTATAGTTTGATATATCTTAAATATATGAGGCCACATTCACTTCTGAGAATGAACCTATAAAATCTGGTGTAACTTATATATTTCATTAGGTGGTCCTATTCACTTCTGGAAATGGACTCGGGTAATTCGATACACCTCGAATATTTCATTTCGTCTCATTCACTTCTGGGAATAGATTTGTGTCAACCGACATATCTTAAATATATAATTTAGTCAGGTTCGCTTCTGGGAACGGACTTATATAATTTGATCCATTTAACCCGTTTATACACATTCACTCCGATGAATGGTATTGCATCATCGTTTTTACCAATAATTTATATATTACCATATATAATAATATCACCGTATGATATATTGATCATAATACATAAAATAAACTTTTACCTCCATAGTTTACCTCAGCTATAGAATATGATCACCATTATAAATTATTGACTCGACCGGTCAATAATTGATATCCATATATATATATATATATATATATATATATATATATATATATATATATATATATATATATATATAGATGAATCCATAGAATATCCGGATGATCGATTACCGTAATAATAAACTCTTATCAACTTGAATAAGATATAACCGACAACCGATGATCCAATGATAGAAATCCATAAATAGAATATCCAAATACCAATAAAGAGATGGCCACACCGTAAGAAAAGCTCCTGATAAGACTTGCACTTGTATTATTTTCTTCTTGTTCTCTCGTCCATCCATTTACTCCTCCGGTATTAATGATCAAAACAAGAGGAAAAGCTATGTGGAATTAATAGAAAATGGAGCAGTAGCAAATGACTCCATTTTCCTTTTCTTACTGATATGAATAAGTGTAGGATAAGGATAGGAATATATAGCTTATCCGAATAAGATTTTACGACACGGCTCAATCGGTAGAGACTCATGCTGATAACGTGTTATAAAATGACCATTATAACAATTTTGTGTTTATACTAGTAGTTTGTATTGTGATTCTTCTTTAGTTTAACAGGTTTTATTTTGTTTTCAGGATGCGTGTTGATTTTTTGTTTTTTTGTTTTGTTTGTTTTCTTTTTCCTGAATGCTAAAACATGTTTTTTTTTTTTTTTTTTTTTCTGGACACCGAGACGTTTTTTTTGTTTCCGGTGACCACTGCATTGACCACCGCGATGAATTGACTACCCCCGATGCAACGACCACTTCGATGAAGTGACACCGCGATGCATTCAACATCGCGATGCAATGACCACCCCGATGCAACGATCACCGCGATGCATTAACCACCCCCGATGCATTGACCACCGCGATGCATTGACCACCGTGATGAAGTGACACCGCGATGCAAAGACACTGTGATGCATTGACCACCGTGATGAAGTGACACCGCGATGCAAAGACACCGTGATGAAGTGACACCGCGATGCAAAGACACTGCGATGCATTGACCACCGTGATGAAATGACACCGTATTGCAGAGACACTGCGATGAAGTGACGCCGATATGAAGAGACACGGCGATGCAGAGACACCGCAATGCAGAAACTCCGTGATGCAGAGACACCTCGATGCACTGACAACCGCGATGCAGTGACCACCCCCGATGCAGAGACACCGCGATGCAGTGACCACCCCCGATGCAGAGACAATGCGATGCAGTGACCACTCCCGATGCAGAGACACCTCGATGAAGTGACACCGCGATTCATTGACCACCCCAGGTCCATTGACTACCCCGATGAATTGACCACCGCGATGCAGTGACACCCCTGATGCAGAAACGCCTCGATGAAGTGACACCGTGATTCATTGACCACCCTAGATCCATTGACCACCGCGATGCAGTGGCCATCCCCGATGCAAAGACATCGCGATATAGTGACCACCCCCGATGTAGAGACACCGCGATGCAGTGACCACCCCGACACAGAGACACCACGATGCAGTGACCAACCCCGATGCAGAGACACCACGATGCAGTGACCACCCCCGATACAGAGACGCCGCAATGCAGAGACACCTTCAATGCAGTGACCATCGCGATGCATTGACCACCCTCAATCTATTGACCACCGCGATGCAGTGGCCACCCTCGATGCAGAGACACCGCGATGAAGATTGGGCACTTGAATCCAAACCGGAGCCTCAGAGTTGGTATCCATACTAAAATAAAAAAACTCAGGCATCCTTTTAAGTAAAAGAGACCCGTGATATCAACATTTTATGCAGTGACATCGGCAATCATATATGCAGTGATATCAACATTTTATGTAGTGATATCGGCAATCATTTATGCGCTACATCAACAATTTATGCAGTGACATCGGCAATAAAATATGCAGTGACATCAACATTTTATGTAGTGACATCGGCAATCATATATGCTTGACATCAACAATTTATGCACTGACATCGGCAATCAAATATGTAGTGACATCAACATTTTATCTGCACTGCAATACACATAACGGATAAAAGAGCCCGCATACTCATCTGAAAGATACCACAAGGGTATCCAAAATCCTCTAAAATGCCTATGTCAATCCCAAGACACATGAAGCCAGAAAATGATTCAAATAACTACCCCCGATGCAGAGACGCGGGGATGCAAAGACGCGGCGATGCGGAGACACCGCAATGCACTGACAACCGCAATGCAGTGACCACCCCCGATGCATTGACACCGTGATGCAGTGACCATCGCGGTGCAGTGCCCACCCCAATGCATTCACCACCGTGATTCATTGACTACCGCGATGCATTGACCACCGCGGTGCGGTAACCATCCTGATGCAGTGACCATCTCCGATGCAATGACCATCACGATGCATTGACCACCACGATGCAATGACCACCCTCGATCCATTGACCACCACGATGCAGTGACCACCCCTGATGCAGAGACACCGCGATGCAGAGACACTACGTTGTATTCACCACCGCGATTCATTGACCACCGTGATGCAATGACCACCTCTGATGCAGTGACCATCACAATACATTGACCACCACGATGCATTAACCACCCCCGATCTATTGACCACCGCGATGCAGTGACCACCCCCGATACAGAGACACGCGATGAAGTGACACCACGATGCACTAACAACCGCGTAAATCGATGGCCAGCAGTGAGAAGAACATCGTTTTCTAATAATAAAAAAACAAAAAATACAAGTCAACTACATTAAAAATATGTGAAATACACTTAAATATCGACAAATTTTCCGTCCTTTGAGTCACTCCACCATATATAACACTATATCGCTAATATTTTTTGAGGTGGGAGTGCTTAAACAACTTCTACTTTGATTTGATTGGCCGAAATTTTCAGAAGCTAATACGGGAGGACAGCAATTCAAATATTAAAAAGCCATTTAGGTTAAATTTTAACACACAGTTTTCATTTCACAAAAAATATTTTTTTATAGCGGCTGCTTTTATTTTCCCCAGGAGGTCGAATAGCTTATTTTATTTTTCCTTTCTTCTCTGCAAAAATTCTTAAAATAATTACGTACACTTTACTTCTTTTATTCTGCGATTGATACTTAACGAAATGACGAATCGAATGGTAAATTGCTACGTTTTTTATTGGTAATTTTTATTCAGTCTTTTTATCATGCTTTTTATTAAATCCTTCATGAATTTCTGCACTTTTATTATTACCATGAGTAGCTAATTTTATTATAGCTAGATTATGTGATGGAACTACGAAATTAATGCCTAAACGATGATCTAGGGATGAGTAGGGCTTAAAAATTGAATCTTTTGAATTGTTGTGTCCTAAAACTTGAACCTAATGCTATTAGTGGAGTCGCGAACCATTAATTGATTATACACACGATCTTTATAAATGTATTTTGCGATGGACTGTGCGAAATAAGGTTTTAGGATTGCCATGCACGAACTAGTCGAGTTTTTTGCAGCATGTTCCTTGGTAAGGTTTTTCTAGCTAAGTCGTGAACTCGGTGCATGCGGAGCATCTCACAGTTTTAATCATATTAGGTCAATTAAATCCCATAGAAGAGACTATTGAACCGGATATAGGGTAACTAGGTTGTGGTATTAACGCCTAGGGACTAGTTTAGGAGATTGCACCCACAACTCATTCATTAGAAGCTATTGGTTGGCTAGTAGGTTAAGGCGCATCCCTAGTGATTCGGTAAAGGTGTTACGAGTAGTGTTCTTGGCCATAGTTTAGCTATTCATTTTATCATACTTTTTAAAGTCCTCAGTTTTATTTTCTTTATCTATAATTAATTTCACCCTTTTTGTGAGCCTGAACTAAATACGAAAGTGGTTGTGATACTTGACCAATTCCTCTTGGGATACGACCTTGCTTGTCGTTGTAGTACAACCGACTCGGTCCTCTTCCGGTTAAAGTTGGTTTGCTATAATTTGGCTTCAAGTTTTCTGGCCCCGTTGCCGGGGAATCGGTTGATATCAGAAAATCACATGAGTATTTAGGATTAGGTCTTCTTTTTTTATTTTTTTTATTTTGATGTTCTGTTGAAGGGTCACACCGCCTACTCTGGTAGTGGTAGTGACTTGATACCTTGATTGTGTTCTTGTTTTTTTCCTTGAATTGCAGAGTATGGATCCTTATGGCCAAGGAGGCTACTTCCCTTACTCATTTGGAGGATTTAATTTTGGTGGTATGGGTTTTGGAACACAACCATATTATCAGTTCAACCCGTACACATCACCATACAACAATGAGTGGGAGAGTCCTGCAAGTTCTCAGTTTCGGCACCCCGATGCTTATCCACAATACTCACAACTGCCATAGGTTGCTCCACGCCGAAGAGCACAACTGAGGTTTTGGTGGAGCGACTTAGCCAAGAAATTAAAGAGTCCAACCAAGAGCTTAGACATGATCTAAAAGAATTGAAGGATTCCCAGCACCGCTTGGAATCTGAGGTGGTTGATCTAGCAAGCCGGGTAGGGCAGTTGGTTGAGAAGAGAGGCTTGAGGGGAGCATTAAATAGGAAGAAGGTTTTCAATCTCCACCGTCTCTCCCTGAGGTAATCACTCATGAGGAATGCCATGAAGAAGGTCTGAATACTGTCCCCATTGAATTATCAATTCCTTCTTCAGTGACCCCTGTTGAGACATTGTGGAGGTGAGTCCTTTTAAGTCTTTTGATGCTTTTGTTGAGCCAACTTGTTATTATGTCGTGCGTGAATCCTTATTAATTGGCATATGCTCTGTTTCGGGGAAAGTGAATTCGTTGTGTTTCACGATGATTTCCTTGAGCCAATCTTGGTGGAGGGGATTGAGCCCCTTGTTTTTCTTGTCCCATTTTGAGGGGGTGCTCAATTCTTATGATATTTATAGGGAATCACAACGGTTTGCTCTCCTTTGGTATAACTATCCTTAGCATTATTAGGGGTGGAAAGTCGAGCTAAGGACTTTAAACTTAGAATGTTTCAGGTTGTTTGTTTTTCTTTTCACTCGTATTTCTATGTTTCTCTTTTAATTTCTTAATAAGTCGAGCCAACGACAATAAACAAAAGCGCTTATGGGAGGCAACCCACATTTTTTCTTAGGTTTTTAGGTTTGTTGTTTTTTAGAAGTGTGATGAATATTTGACCGCGCATCTCGAATTCCGTTTCATGCATTGTGATAATCCATATTTTATATGATTTATACATCTCTATACTTGTGCTTACCTATGCTTAAGGTTTCGGCCTTTCGTCGTAGTGGATTCTTTGTTTTTTGTTGTTGTGAGTGCACAGGTACCCTAGGAGATACATTGGAGGTTGTCACTTTGCATGGTTGCGCCCTGTTGCCGGTTCAGCTAAGTCTTTCTTTCTTCTACTTTATCACTCACACACCGAGGACGGTGTTCCGTTTTAAGTGCGGGTGGTGGACTTAGCTTCACTTTACTACCATGTGCTTTATTTTTATGCATCAAATAAGTCATATGCTTGGTGTTTGGTCCTTACTGAGTGAAATTGAGCCATTTTTTTAAATTTTTTTCATGATTTTGACGTTGCGAATCCTATGTGAGTCATTGTGTTCTTTGGTTAATTATTAGTCAAAAATTTGAATGCATGCGAGTCAAACCTTTATCTTGTTGTGGAAATGGAATTCTTATCCACTTAATAGCTTTGCTTTCATGAAATGTGGTTGGTTAATGAATGATTATATTTGCCATAGACATTAATTTGTTACCTAGAACTTATATCATTAACTTCGAGGTGAAATAGAAAGGTCAATCTTGGTAGATTAAGGGATGACGGTCCTGGCATTTCTTTGACCCGACCAGAGCCAAATAGCCGACCAGTACATAATTTCCAAAGAAACCCTCTAAGCCTTTGTAGGGTGGTTAGACCCCACCCGAACTTTAGCCATTCGTTTATTAGCCTATAAGTACCGACCCTTAGCCTTTATTTGTGGTCTACGTTTCTTTGGCACCCTACGAGTGAGTTTTAATCTTATTTTGGGCACACTTTCTAGCACAAGTGTGGGGTGGTGAAGATGT
This sequence comes from Gentiana straminea, assembly GCA_036785695.1. Taxonomy (NCBI): domain Eukaryota; kingdom Viridiplantae; phylum Streptophyta; class Magnoliopsida; order Gentianales; family Gentianaceae; genus Gentiana; species Gentiana straminea. Next base: position 5,381,825 of record JAVUPR010000385.1, on the reverse strand, counting down.
GTACCCGAGTATGGTGTTGGTGGGTCTTTGACATTACGAATGAGAAGTGGTGGAAAAGTGTTGGTGTTTGGTTCAAGAAGAAAAAAAAATCAATCAAAAGAAAAAAGAAAAAATGAATAAATTTGAGACAAGAAATGTGGATGAAAGTGTTCGAATCAATGTTTCCAATGTAATGCATGGCGAGGGGATGAAGTAAATAGGAGTGGATGTTCTTGAATTCTTGGTTAGCTTGTTCTTGGTAAAAACTATTTTTGCAAGCTATCTTGGAGTTTTATCTTGGTTGCCACCGTTTTTGCGTCTTACTCCTGGTTATGATACGGTGTCGAAAGGAGGCGAGCAATGAAATGCAAGATGTTTTGATTAGGCTCACTCGTATTTCTCTTTTGATATTTCTTTTATCCTTTCGTTTAACCCCGTCCCTTGCCTAACGTTACAACCGTGCAAGTCCTTCCTGACCTTAGTTAGCCTTGATTTGACCTCGATTAGTGAAGATGATTATGAAGTATAAGCCTATGGTGTAACGCCATTAGTCATGCATTTATAATCTGAGCCGGTTGACCGTGATTAATGATTGAGAAGCAATGCACACACACACATTATGTATCCATGATGAGATATGTTTTGGCTCGTGTTTATTCGCTTATCGATTAGTTTTTACTCATTGAATATATTGGTTTCCCGTATGATCGCAATGTTGAACTCAATGTTGATCGCAACGTTGATTGTTTCTCTGAAGCATGAAGAGGAGGCTCTTAGACTGTTGTAACCTCAACTTCTTTTCTTCTAATGAAATCTTTCGTTTCTAGAAAAAAAAAACTCATTATTTATTTTTGAATCGCTTGATCTGCTTGAGGGAGAGCAAACGCTAAGTGGGGGGTAGTTGATGAGAGTCAACTTTGCTATAATTTCGTGTGCATTTTACCCCATATTTGTAGCATATTTGATGTAATTTTGGGGTATTTAAGTGGTTTTTATAGGTACATTTCACCAAAGGTTGAATCACGAGACGATAGGGCGTTTACGTCCGAAATCTCCATATTTTTCGGTGAATTGTGTGTGTTTTATTGCTTTGATTTTCTTGTTTTTATTTGTTATAGGTGCGGCGTAGCAGAGGGCGTGACGAGGATCACAACGATACAAAAATCGTCCAAAACGGAGTTCGTATATAAAAATGAGGCGAGTTCTTGTTTTGTATACTTGTGCTAATTTGGTGCCTAGGGCTGTTTCACATCATAAGTGGTACCTTGAGAAATTTGGAGAGGATTATCCGAAAAGTAGAAAAGCTGTATTCCCATTTATTTTATGAAATCGTTATCTTTTTTAAACTTTCTTATGCTTCATTTTCTTCTTAATTCACGTAGGGTGATTATTATTGGCATCCTATAATTGATTTGGTCACATCACAGAGTTATTTTATGACGATACCGGGTTTCACCCTTCCACGTGTCGTCTTGCAGTTGGTCTCCAGAATGCGAATGAATGCCAAGTTATGCGTGTCGAGTTCCAGACTCGGGGCTACGATGATCGACAACCGAGCAGTGTAGGACAAGGGATCCCAGGGTCGAGTACCGCAAGTCGGTTACGTCGACATCGAGGACAGAGTCCGCACCAGCTGTCAAGGCCCATTAACAGTATGATGACTTGGGCAAGGGTTAAGGCCCATTAAGGGTAAATATGACATTATCTCAAACCGACTTAATATTAGGGTTAGGGCATGTGTTGTCATTATAAATAACACACTCCAGGAACTACGTAAGGCTTGATTCCTGGAATATAACAGGATACGTAGGCAATCTAAGATAAACTCTTAGACTCAGCCGCAAATCATAAAACCCCTCTTTAGGCATTAGGGTTTTAGGTGTTCATCACTAGATCGACATAGGCCCAGAAAAATTAGGTGACGCAATTCGGCATCGTCATTTGGCGCTAGAAGGAGGGCCTTCTATTGTTGAATACACCAAGATCACGATGCCTCCCAAGGATAAAAACACCAGATAAACCGCCTCCAAAGTCACAGATCAGCAGGGATCGCAAATTATCGAGCAGATAGATCTAGATGCGCAAGGATCAAAAGGTCCAGTCTTGAACCCCGTCCATGAAGATCCCCAGAAAGAAAAGCAGGGTCTTGCTCCGGAACACCAAGCTATTGTGGATCAATTGGCAGGGGCGGATCTTGAATTAATGTCCAGCATTATAGCAGAGGCGGTTATGGTGCAAAAGCAAGCAGATGGCGGTCCAAAAGATGCTCAGGAAAAGCCAAAGCAAACTCCCAGGGACGAAATCAGTGCGTCCTCTAGCTCTGTGGAGAGAAAGAGACGTGAGATCCAACAAAAGCACCAGAAGATGGATGAGGACAGCGTCAGGGAGGAGCTGGATGTTATTCTGGGAAAAAGTCAGGTCTCGCTGTGGTTGGAGTCACCCTTCACGAAGGAGATCAAGAGTTTCCCTAAACCCAAGGGGTTTAAGATACCAAAGATAGAGCCTTACGATGGTACTACCGATCCGGAGGACCATCTACATAGGTATCTGTCTCAGATGAGGTTGGACGGTGCGCCTGATGCGATGCGATGTCGGGCCTTCGAGACGCTACTCGTAGGTCGAGCCAGGGAATGGTTTACCAAGCTACGACCCTGGTCAATCTCCAGTTTTGCCATATTAGCCCGTAAGTTTTGAGATGCGTTCATCGTCAACAAAAATTTCCATTTAATCGCCAAGCACCTCATGAACATGAAACAACAAAATGACGAAACAATACTAGATTACCTGAAGAGGTTTAATCTCGAGGCCATGCAAGTCGAGGATGCAGATGATCGACTCCTGATCACATCGTTTATAGGGGGACTGCGTAATACGAAGTTATTTATGAAGTTGAGCAGAGATGTCCCCCGCACCATGGACGAGTGCGTTAATGTGGTACATAGATTCTGTCAAGGGGAAGAGGCAGTGCGTAGGCACACCCAATCCGACTGGATGGATTCAAAGAAGGACAATCGAGGTCCGAACAGGAATCAATCCAAGAGACAGGATATCGAGAATAAACCCACAGTCTGGGACCGCATAACGACGCCCGCCTCAGATCGTTTGGGAAAGAAAGGAACCACACGCGACAAGGATTTCATCCCACTTAACCGATCTCGAGCAGAGGTGCTGTCCATCATGCTCTCGAAGAACATAGTGAAAAGGCCGCCACCATTGAAGAAACCTCGAGAAAAGAGGAATTCAAGCAAATATTGTGAATTCCACGAGGACATAGGTCACACAACGGAAGATTGTATCGACCTGAAAAGAGACATCGACATCTGCATTCAAGAAGGGAAACTAGATGAAGTGGTCGACAGGTCTCGGTGTGATGAGCCCAAGGGGCGCAGAGAGTACAAAAGGAAGAACCCCGACCATGATAGGGGTCGAGGCAGAGATGCTCAAAGACAGAGAGATCGATCACCTCGACGGGATCGATCTTCAGATTGTGACAAAGATAACTATGGTCGAGATAAGTACGACGATAATCGACCAAACAATTATGTTAATACGATCTTTGGGCCAGGGGAGAATGATAAAGACCGAGCCAGTCGAGAGCCAGCTGACAGCTCGAGAGAACGCAAGCAACTGAGATTTACAACAGAAGTCGGGTATGGCCCCAAAGATGATATCCCCAAGTCTCGGAGTCATAGTGAAGGGTTGGTTATTGAAACGGTGATTAGTCGAGCCCGTGTATCGAGAGTCTGCATCGATAACGGCAACGCTGTGAACATCTTGTATTACTCGGCTTTTCAGGCGATGAAGCTAAAAGAGAAGGACCTAACTCCTATAGCCTCTCCTTTGTTTGGGTTCACAGGGCAAGAGGTTCATCCTATAGGATCGATAAAGTTACTCACAATGGTCGGAGATGGTGAGAAAGGAAGGACCATTGAGTTAAACTATGTGGTAGTCAAAGCTCCTTCGGCCTATAATGTTATTTTAGGACGACATGCGCTCTTCGACCTGCATGCTATCATCTCTACTTTCCACAACAGCATGAAGTTTCCTACCAGGAACGGTTCCCACGAGGTAAAGAAAGATGTTGAGGCCGCGCGGAGTTGTAACTCCATCGTCATGAACGGGAAAATGGCAGTACAACAAGTCCGGGTAGAGGAACTAATTCTGGAGGAAGAAGAGGAGAAGAGCTGGGTCTCCAGTGACGCCGTCGAGAATGTTCGTCTCTGGGAAGGAGAAGATGATCAGTGCGTACAAGTCAGGATTTGGATCCCAGCCAAAGAAAAACATACTCTAATCGAGTTGTTGATCGAGTTCAGAGATGTCTTTGCTTGGAAGGCTGACGACATGTCGGGATTATCTACTGATATCGCGGTCCATAAACTCGAGATAGATCAAGCAAAGAAGCCGATTAGGCAAAAGAAGAGAAGCTTCGCACCGGATCGACTAAAAGCCATAGAAATGGAAGTCGGTAAGCTATTATCGGCCAAGATAGTAAGAGAAGTATTCTACCCAGAGTGGCTAGCCAACCCAGTGTTGGTCAAGAAACCTGATGGCAGCTGGCGTATGTGCGTAGACTTCACCGACCTGAACAAAGCATGTCCAAAGGACTCGTATCCATTTCCAAAAATCGACAGGTTAGTAGACTCCACCATCGATTTCGAAGTGTTTGGTTTTTTGGACGCATACAAGGGGTACCACCATATTCTAATGGATCCTCGAGATGCTGAGAAAACAGCTTTTATCATGGAATTTGGCACTTTTTGCTATGTAACTATGCCATTCGGATTGAAAAACGCCGGGGCTACATACCAAAGAGCAGTCAACAAGATCTTCGCCGAACAGATTGGTAGATGCATGGAAGTGTACGTAGACGACTTACTCATCAAGAGTCGGTCTATGAAGTAATATTTGGTAGACGCTCGGGAAGTATTTGAAGTGTTGAGGGATACACAGATGAGGTTAAATCCAAAGAAGTGTGCCTTTGGGGTCAGGTCGGGAAAATTTCTGGGATACATGATCTCGAAGGACGGGATTCGAGCAAACCCGGACAAGATCGACACTTTGAAAAATATGCCTGCCCCTCAAAATACAAAGGAAGTACAGAGGCTTACGGTCAAATGGCCACCCTCAACAGGTTCTTATCGAGATCCGCGTAGCGTGCACTACCATTTTCAAGATTCTTCGCAAGGCCAGTCCTTTCCATTGGGATGAAGAATGCCAGACAGCCTTCGAGGAGTTGAAAGCTTACTTATCAGAGTTACCCACCCTCACTTCTCCTCGAGAAGGGGAGAGGTTGTTACTTTACTTGGCGGTATGCTAAGAAGCAGTGAGTGCGGTTCTAGTTTGAGAAGGGGTACATGGCCAGGTGCCTATCTATTTTGTCAGTAAAGCATTACATGGCCCCGAGATCCGGTATTCACCAGCAGAAAAGCTAGCATTATGCCTGGCTCATGCGTCGAGAAAGCTGAGGCCATATTTCCAAGCCCATCCTATTATGGTAGTCACTGATCAACCATTGAAGCAGATATTAGCGAAGCCCAACACTTCAGGTCGACTAGCGAAATGGGTAGTAGAGATGGCGCAGTACGATATCAAGTTTGTTCCCCGAACATCGGTAAAAGCTCAGGCCTTAGCAGATTTTTTAGCTGAAGGGACTTCTATTCAACTCGACCAAGAGAAGCAGACTCCGGAGGAACGGTGGACCCTCCAAGTAGATGGAGCTTCGAGTAAGGAAGGGGCAGGAGCAGGTCTCCTTCTAGTTAGTCCAAAAGGCGAGGAATTCCCCTACGCCCTTCGGTTTGACTTCAAAGCAACGAACAACGAGGCTGAATATGAAGCTATGATCACAGGTCTGAAACTTGCTTTGAAGTTAGGTATCGAGAATTTATTGGTTTACAGTGACTCACAGTTAGTGGTAAATCACGTCAAAGGGGAGTATGAGGCTAAGAAAGAAACCATGCGAAACTATCTAACAGTGGTGCAAGGCCTCATACCTAATTTCAAGACAGTTCAAATTGAGCAGGTCCCCCGAAGTCAGAATAAAAGGGCCGATGCACTCTCTAAGCTCGCATCAAACTTCATCTCGAGTAAGAAAGTTCTAGTCGAACTATTGACCGACAGGAGTTACAAAGAAGCGGAGGCCCAGCCAATCACCCAGCAGGTGTTAATGGCTATTTTATACGAAATTTTATGATAGTTTTCCTATAAAATTTCCCCACATTAGTAATATCTGCATTGGGATAGGGCCTTAAAATAGAATTATTGAGTAAAGTGGGTCTAAAATAAATAAAGGGCATTTGGGCTTGAATTTGTTATAAATTTATATCATATTGGTTTTGTTATTTGTTTGCCATGTTTCTTTGATAATAGAGATAAGGATGATGAGGTGTAATGGGATATATCCAAGCGGTTAAGGCAGTTAGAGGAGAGAGGTCGACAAGTGGGACAAAAGGCGGTTGCAAAACCGTTTCATGCAAGCGAAATCGCTTACTGATAAAACGGGCGTTCAAGATGGCGAAAGGGCGTTCAGTGCTAACAGAGAGTTTGGAAGCTGAGGAAAATCGAGTCAAAACGGGCGTTCAGCTGATAAAACGGGCGTTCCATATGTGAAACCAACGTTCAGTCTGCAGATTTGCTGTTTTCCTATAAATAGTCCCCAGTTGTAATCACACAATAGAGATGAGAAGAATCAACTTTTTCAGATCGAAATTCTGAGAGCAAAAACAGTCCCAAAAGCCTTCTTGGTGGCTGGGTTTCTTAGATTCAATTACTTTTAAACTTAGATTTTATGGATTTCTCTTCAAGCATTGTAATCATTCACTCTATGGATAGCTAAATCAAATTTGGCAGCATTGGGGATGCAATTTTCTTATTAATTCTGGTTTTCTCATTCGATTTACTTGTGTTCTTCAATAGAGGTCAGATCTTTTAGCTCGTTTTATGGTTTAATTTCATTTACATCGAGAGATGATGAATGCTTAATTGTTTTCCTGAATGAAAATTCTGTGAATTAAGAACACCTTGCTTTTTGATTGAACAATCGACTGTTAGCTAAAACGAGAGTTGCTCAGTTGTTGTTTAGGTCATTAAATCGAGAGATTTACACCTTGCTTGTTAATTGAATAGAACGTTTTGAGAGATTAGATCGTTTTGCATTAGAATAGGTGGACCCGCCTCTTTTAATAAACGCAGTAAATCGTTATAAGATCACCTTTAATTTTTGAGTAAATTGTTGATCCAATGTTTGCCGCCTTTTTCCCAAATTGCTTGTTGATCAATTTCATAGATTTAAGCCTTAGTTTATTTTTACTCTCTTCCGTTAATTTAATTTCTCTGCGTTTTAACTTCCAGTCCGAACAATCCTTTCATAGCTTTGAATCAACTTTGTGTTGGACTTATTTCTTAGTTTTGATGATGAGTGCCATACTAGGCATTTATAGTGCAAAGGCAAAAAGATGTCTAGATAAAATGTATAGGTTTATTAGAGTTTGATTCATAAATAGGTTTAATCAAACAAGCAACGTAAAAAAGGCTGGCGATTGATATCGACGGAGCGGTCTAGGTCGATGGGTAGATAGGTCGATGGGCGGTGCGGAACCCGCCTGAAGGCGAAGAAGCGAAGGGCGAGGGCTCAAACTCGGTTAATGAAGGCTAAGGGATCAAACTTAGTAATTAAAGTCAAGGATATGGAATCGGATTTTAGGCAAGTCTGTGATGACCTAAGCGATTACATATGCCTTGTGTAGAAGGTCTAAGTTCCACAAGTTGGATGATGTTTGGAACTTGGTTATATTTAAAATGATGTAATCTAACTTCACAAATAAAAGTTAGATAAAAGTAATCAATTTGGATTATATTTTACGGACAAAATAATGATGTTCGACGGAGATTGGTTTTACGACGGACGATGAACACTGCTAATATATACCTCGATTAACTCAAGATTATTGGAAGATTACATGGATAAGAACGACCAACTACCTCGACTTATCAAGCAAATCAAAGGCCGAGATTAAAAAGACGTTGGGATGATCCTTATTTTTATCCATTGGATACAAGTCAAAGGGGTGGACGGTACCTTGCTTGTCAAAAAGTAATCTGACGAGTGTCGATCCTATGAATAGTGACGAATGCGGTGCGGATGGGACAAATACAAGGAACGGTCACATTTGAATTTTAAATTCAAGTCACATGCACTCTTACCTATAAATAGAGGACTTTCAACTCGAAACGAGATGATGAATTTTGGGAAAAACTTTAAGTAACAATGCGAAATGAAAAACACCTGCTTGAACTGCGAGCTTAAGGCTGGCGATCTAGTTATCTTCTTCAAGTGCATTACGTGTTCAAGCTGCATCAAGCATACACACTTGAAGGCGCAAGGCTGCGATTACATCATCCTAATCAAGCTGCTGCAACTGAATCATTTATTTGATTCATTCTTTATCTTATAAAGAATCTGCTGAAGACAGTGAAGCATCTGTTGGGTGTGAAAATTTGTTGGTTTGTGGTGGAGGTGGTGAAGAGGCAATCCTACCCTTCAAGGACCGAGTGGAAGACTCGGGAGCGACAATCCTACTGTTCCCGAGTTTTCGGTTTGTGAAGCCATAGTTATTGGTGAAGGACAAGCAATCTAGGATTCTTTGTAACGAGATAACTCAAAGATCACTAGTGAATTTCCTCCAACATCACGGGAGAAGAGTGGACGACGGGGATTACATCACACTGGAACCACTATAAAATCTCTCTACTTACTTACTTGCATTTACTTTACGCACTTAGTCATTATCCATATCAACTGCTTGAATCTAGCAACTTAAATCACACACATACACTACGAGTATCTAATACTTAGTAACATATTTAACAACAAGTAACAAGGCTTAATTTTGATATTATTCCATTTGCACAAATTTAGCAAAGCGAGCTGTCGGTAGACTACGTCTATCGGCGGAGCTGCGAGGTCTCGACGGACTGCGAAGTATCGGCGAAATTGCTTTGAAGTTGCGAAATTTGTTAACTCCAAAGTTTTAAGTGTTAAGTTTATTCACCCCCCTCTAAACTTAACTAAAGCCTTTTCAAGGGACCAACAATTGGTATCGGAGCGATTTACGTTACGAAGGAATCCTACTTGTTGTACTTGTGAAAATTCTTTAAAACTTTCTTTCAAGTTACGATTTTCAAGACTTGCATCATGGACAACACACGGTATGCTAGAACTATGTTGATGTGTTCTCTTGACGATTTGATGAGTATAAACGTCGAATGCGGGCATATCTTCTTGCTACTCATGATGAGATGATGGATGTACTAGCGAAGGACCACTTGGAGATTACAAAGGCGATGTAACGATGGGTGACGGAGCGCGAGTACATTCTAAACCAAAGAGAGAATGGAATGCGAGAAGACGAGAAAAAGAGCAAACCTCAACAACATTGCTATTGATATCATCTACGAGAACCTTGGATAGCAATATGTACATGAAGGTCAAAGATTGCAAGGCGCAAAGGAACTTTGGGATAAGATTCACTTAATCTGTGAAGGCAACGATGCAATAAAGAAGAACAAAATCGGTGTGGCGAGAAAAAGGTTTCAAAAGTTCAAGATGCTACCTAATGAAACCATTGAGCAAATGGAATCAAGATTCAATGCTATCTTGGATGAACTTACCTGCTTTGAGTGTAAGTTATTCAAAAGAGGAAGTAAACACCAAAATCTTGGAAGCTTTACACAAGAGATGTTTGGAAAATGAAGGTGATTGCAATTGAAGAAATGAGAAAGTTGCATGAAGAAGATACCTTCAAATTGTTCTACGATCTTAAGGCCTATGAATTTAGCAAGAAGGCGGGTGCACAGGCGAAAAGGAAGAGCCAAAGACCACTTGCATTGGGCTGCTTCACATCATGAAGAAACATCGGGAGGACGGGATGATATGCTAGATGAAATGCAAGAGCAAATTGCCCTGCGAGCAAGAAAATCGAATGATGAAGGCTTGGAAAGGCCCTACAAGAAATTTCACAAAGAGGCCTCTTGAAAGAAGGAAAGAAGAACCAAAGAAAGATAATGACTATCTATGCTTTCATTGCAAGAAACCGGGACACTTCGGACACGATTGTCTGAGTTGAAACAAGGCAAGGAACACGATTATCTTTGCTTCAAGCTTTGTAAGAAGCTGGACATTTTAGACACGATTGTCCGGACCTGCGAAGACCAAGAGTCAACAAAGAAGACATGGCAAGAAGGCTATGGTTGCGAAGATGAATCGGGATATGAAGTGGAATACGAAAAAGGAAATGAATCGGATGACACGACGCAGTTCTTGATATGGAGGATTATGCTTTGATGGCCAATATGGATGAAGCGAGGAGGTATACAACAACGTATCTATAAACACTCTGTTTGGAAGTGATTGTGAATCAACTTGTGGTTCAAATCCTAGAAATTCGACAACAATGAGACTTTGGATGCCATCCTTAATCAGCGAGGATAATACAATCTGGTTATGAGGTTGTGAAGGCTGAAAAAGAGGCTCTTGAGTTAGAAGTTGGAAGATTGAAAATTTGAATTAAGGGTTTTCAATGGTAAGGAAAAAGAAGTTGGACGAGAATCGGCATAAGTCTGCTTTGAACATCCGGCGACCTACGAATCTGTTTGAACCATCTTGTTCCAATACGCATACAAATCGGGAAAGGCTTATGGAGATAGAGCTGGGCTTGGATTTGGAACTCGGCAATCTAACAAGAGTGGATCCGGTAAGGTTCTTGAACCCGGTACCGATTTGGTCCTAAGTTTGTGCACACACTAGATCCATCTCCCGATAAAATTTCTTTGAAGCGGTAAAACCCAATGAGAATGCCTCGAGGAAGCAAAATCGAAGTCTCGAAGTCAACGGCTCTAGTAAAATGAATAAATCTAAAAATAGAATTTCTTGTGCCTTAAGCTGCGATAGCGGACACTGCTACTACTAAGTCTGTTTGGACCACGAAGGAAAGAAACGAAATATTCCAAGGATAAGAATCCTAAATCCAAAAATGTTGATCATTCAAGGGATACTTATCTCGGGGGAAAGGTAGGCTTGTTCCTGGCGATAATGATTGGAATATTCACACGCATCTAATGCTAGAAACGATAAGTATAACCATACTACTAGGGTAAAACCTAGGCAATGGAATCGACGAGAGGACTTACACAAGACCTCGGCGGACTCCATATTACGAGTGTTCTAACGGAGACGACACACACCTATGGTTATGCAAATGTTTCTAACAACAAGAATCATTTCAAACGGCATTATGTACCAAAAGGCCGAAAACATATGTGGTTCTACACAACCTACTTGTTAGAACCTATGGATGTGTGGAATACATGTATGAACCAAAGTATGAACCAAAGTATGACACATTTAGGAGAAGACTATGGAAACATACCAAGGGTCATGCTTGCCAGCGACCACTATGGACCCAAACGGGTTTGGGTACCTAAAATGCACTAACTTTGTTTTGTAGGGTGTACGGTACTTTGACGGTGGATGTTCCGGACACATGACAAAGAATAAGCAACTTGTCTAACAAACTTTGTGGCAAAAGATGGTCCAAGGGTGAATTTTGGCAACAAAAATACACTGGATATACAAGAGGATATGGCATACTTATCGAAATGGACTTACAATCAAGAATGTGGCATATGTGGAGGAATTTGGACTACAACTTGCGAGCCTTTGGACAATTACGTGATATGGGATACAAGGTCACTTTTGACAAAAACAATTGTATTGTCATTAGTGAGAGAGGTGATCAAGTTGTACTTGCTTTGGTAGAAGGCAACGAGAACATGTATGTTGTGGATTGGTCTCTTGCGTTCCGAAACACAATGTCGATTGTGCATACCAAATCGAACTTAATTGGTTATGGCACAAGAAGTTAAATCACTTGAATTTTGATGATATTAATCGGTTGGTGAAAAAGAAGTTAGTGATTGGTTTACACGAGATCACATTCAAGAAGGATGCTATATGTGATGCATGTCGGCAAGGTAAACGAGATAAAGTCAAGTTTCAAGTCAAAGACTAAACAATCAACTAACGAGTGTTGGAGCTTATGCATATGGATCTTTTTGGACCAATAACTCCAACAAGTGTAACGAGGAAAGAAATACACCTTAGTAGTTGTGGATGATTTTTCTAGATACACACAGGTGATATTTATGAACAAGAAAAGTGAGACACTCCAAAGCATGCCTAATCTTTTGAAGAGATTACAAAATGAGAAAAGTTTAACGATCATAAAGATAAGATCGGATCGAGTCTTGAATTTCTCAACAAAGTTATAAGAGAATATTGTGAACGAGAATGGTGTCTTACATCAACTTGCTGCTTTTGGTACACCTCGGCAAAATGGGGTTCTTTGAAAGAAGAAACGGGACATTAAAGGAAGCGGGAAGAACAATGATTTGTGAAGCATTGCTACACGAAAGATATTGAAATTTGAAGCGATAAATACGACATGCTATACACAAAACAGAACTTGATAAACAAGAAGGCTGCTTTGAAGACACCTATGAGGTGGAATGGAAGGATACCCAACATATCCTATTTCCATCCATTTGGAAGTAAATGTTTTATTCTAAATCACAAAGTTCATTTGAAAACATTCCAACCTAAATCGAGATGAAGGCATATTCTTGGGATATTCTTCGGTCGGCGAGAGCATTCGAGTGCTTGAACAAGAGGTCACTAAAACATGAAGAAACAATCCATGTTGTGTTTGATGAACCTAAGTTCTTGGAATGGAAGATGAAGATCATGAACTGCTAGGAATCAACAAGTCAACGATCCAGTTGTGTTGAAGTTTTGGAAAGATTCAATGACTTAAAAGTTTACGATCTTGCCCTGTGAACACCTGTTGAAAATGTTCTTGATGCAACAACGAAGCGAGTTCAAGGATCTGCGACCCCCATGTAGAAGAAACTACGAGACCCTGCGAAGATGATGTTCTGTAAATCAAAATAACCAAAATCCTCAATGGTTAAGGAATCACCTGTTTGAACAAGTTATTGGCAATGTACGGCAAGGTGTGAGGACTAGAAGACAATGGAAGCTATGTTTACTGTTTTCTATCTCAAATGGAACCTAAAGTTGTTGAAGAAGCAATTTCGGATCAGTTGGATAATTGCTATGCAAGAAGAATTAAATGAATTTGAAAGAAATCAAGTTTGGACACTAGTTGAAAGGCCAAGTCATGCAAATATCATTGGTACTAAGTGGGTATACGAAATAAACTTGATGAATCGGTACCATTGTGAGAAATAAGGCCGGACTAGTTGCAAAAGGCTATTCTCAAGCGAAGGAATAGATTTTGATGAAACTTATGCACTGTTGCAAGATTGGAAGCAATCGAGATTATTCCTAGCACATGCTGCATATAAGAACTTCAAAGTATATCAAATGGATGTCAAGAGTGCATTTTTGAATGGGATCTAGAGGAGGAAGTGTATGTTCAACAACCTCCTGGATTTGAAGTTAAAGATCAAGAAGATAAAGTGTATAGACTCAACAAAGCACTTTATGGATTGAAACAAGCACCAAGAGCATGGTATGAGACTACATCTCAATTCTTGGTAGACAATGGTTTCACAAAAGGCACCATTGACAAGACTCTTTTCGAGAATCGGTGAAGGGGACGGCACCTGCTTTGGTACAAATTTATGTGGATGACATAATATTTGGTTACGAGAATGATTTACTTTGTGAAAAATTTGCAAATCTAATGAAGAGCAAATTCCAAATGAGTATGATGGGAGAAATGAATTACTTTTTGGGATTGCAAGTCAAACAAGTGAATGATGGAATCTTCATTCATCAAACCAAGTATACCAAGGAGTTCTTTGAAGAAGTTTGGTATGGAAAATAGCACTAAGAATTCAACTCCTATGAGTACAAACATCGAGATTAGATGAAGATAAAGAAGGCAAAGATGTTGATCGGACCTTATACGAGAAGGATGATAGGCGATCTGCTTGTACCTCCTTGCCGGACTGATATATCCTTTCTTTGTAGGTGTTTGTGCAAGATTTCAATCTAAACCTAAAGAAAGTCATTTAGGTGCGGTTAAGAGAATTCTCAAGTATCTTAAAGAGACTTTGGGAGTAGGGATATGGTATTCCAAGGAAGGAAGCTTCAAAGTAATATCCTACTCGGATTACGATTATCTTGGATGCAAGATTGATAGAAAAAGCACCTCGGGAACTGTCGGTTAATGGGAAATAGGCGGGTCTCCTGGTTTAGCAAGAAACGAAATTCTATTTCAACTTCCATTTCTTGAAAATGAATACATTCTTCTTGGAAGGCTGCGTTGCACAAGTACTATGGCTAAGACAACAATTAAGGGATTATGGAATTGAAGAAAGGAAATTCCAATCATGTGTGACAACACAAGTGCAATTGCAATCACGAGAAAATCTGTTTTGCATTCAAGAACCAAGCACATTGATGTGAGACATCATTTTATAAGAGATCATGTTGAAAAGAAAGATGTAGTGGTTACATACATTCCTACGAAGATCAACTTGCGATATTTTCACTAAACCTCTTGACGGTGAAAGATTTGCTAAATTAAGAATTGAACTTGGAATCATAAAGATTGAGCGATATTCGGCGGTGTCTTGGAATTCACCAAGGGGATTAGTCTTTGCTATGTTGGGTGAGCTCACTTAGCAGATTAGTCATTGGTATCAACAATTCCATGTACTTATGTTTGGACAATTGAGCAAATGAGGTTGCCAAGGGGATTGGTCTTTGTCATTTTGGGTGAGCTCACTTGACGGATCGGTCATTGGTATTAAACCTCATCTTGTATTATCAATTGAACAAAACAAGATGAAAACAAGGATCGACGAGTAATTTTGTCGGCGGTATGCTTTGAGTCTACTTATCGACACTGCTGCTTGAGCCCACCTGGCGAGGATTACCTGTTTGGAGGGAACGTTACTCGATCAAAGTAATTAAAGTCAAAAAGCATATTGGCGGGATATTTATTTTATCCATTATTACCACGAGTCAAACCATCCAACGGTTACAAACGTTATGGAGGAGTAATGGGCCACGTGTCAAGACAACATTTAATCAAATTTAATCGTGGTTACCTCAATGTACGTCTTTGTGACGACTTCAACTACCCACTTGTCTATAAAATCGGTATTTGTTATACGACGGTTTCTCCACTTGCAATTTACGCTTTATCTCTGCAAAATCTACATCGTGTGAACACGATTTGAGAGCAATCTTTCTTCATCTTTTTCTTATTTCAATGGCGGAAAGGATTGAGGTTCAAATCGAATCAAGCCAAAGTGTAAGAGGCTATGTTGTTGATGCAAACGAACGGAGCTGGCCATTAATATAGGTCGTAGAATAAGAAGGTTTGCGGGCACGGAGAACAAACTCAACATCGGATTAGAAACAATATCATACACCAATGTTATTGATTTACGGAAGAATATTGTTATAGAAGAAGGAAGCTGAAGCATTCAAAACCACTTGTGAATGGTGAGGAGCTTGTAATCTCCTCCAATCTGTTTGAGAGAAGTGTTTGGTTTTGAAGAAGTTGTTGATGGTTCGGTCAATCCTGAAGCTATGGGATTGGACAAGATGGCTTTTGTAGATCGGATCAAGACAAATGCAACTATCAAATCGGTACCAGGCATCAATTGCAAAAACATTGGTAATGAATACGATCTGGCGAGCAAGCTCATTGCAAAGAACATACTTGGGCTAGTTGGCGGTATGGATACTCTATCGGGACCCAAGATAGAGTGATGATTATCATTTGCGAAGCATGAAATTTGATTGGGGTGGTTATTTCATTCATTATATGAAGAAAGTAGCCAAGGAGGACAAATTAAAGAAAAGAAAATCAAAGGCCTTACCCCAGGTTTGATGGTTCGGACCTGTTTGAATCATCTGGAGGTTCTACGATCTTGAACCGGTTGACATAAATCGGTCCGGATACAAGAAGGAGATTGATCATGCGATTCTGGACTAGATGATGATGAAGAGGTTCTTTGGAGAGCATCTTGGTGATAATGATAATGGAGATGACGGTGATCTTGGTGGTGAGCGAGTTCGGCAAACTAAGAAGATATCCATCAAACCTGTTGCATCAAAGAAAAGCTGCTTGGAAAGAAAAGAGTGCTTGATGTTAGGAAGATTACGAAATCTTGAAATCAAAGAGAACAAGAAAGGAAACGGCACGGAGGCTGCAGTCTGCGAGGGTCAAGTGGAGGCTACGACCTGCTTTGTGTAAACGTACAAGAAGAAGATTGTTGTTGAAATTCGACAAAACAACGAAAGAAGATAGTAAAAGAGAAAATCTCTTGGACATGTTGATGATGATGATGATGATGAACCCCTATCCAAGAGGATGAAGGAGGTTGCCAAAAAGAAGAAGTATGGCAAAGGAAAAGAATTGAGAATCTTGGAAAAACAAAAAGTCCAAGAAGAGGTGTCGGTAGAAGAAGAAGAGGCTGTTGAGGAGAGCCCTTAACTATTATTCCACCGTTATAATCGGTGATTCCTCACACGATGAGGTTATTAAGTCTCTTGGAAGTGAACGGGTTGTTGTTGAGCAATCTGTTGAAGAATCACGACGGTCTGCATGTACCGAGCTTCTTGTAGAAGATGTTATTGGTGAATCCACTTGAAGGCGCACGGGTTGTTGTTGAGCAATCTGTTTGAAGAACCACGACAATCTCTTGAACTGCTGTGGTAGTTGAAGAGGTGATTGAAGACTTGATTGAAGACCACCAAGTTTGGCAATAGTTCGGGGGAAGAGCACTCTGCTTGCTAACCTGGCGATGAGCATGTGAGTCGGGGGAATCAAGTGAGATACAAATGGAAGTAGTAGGTACAACTACACAATCACGACAACTGCTTGATTTTCAAACATCGGTAGAAGAGACCATGAGTCGCTTGTTGGGACCTTTGGAGGTCAACAAGCCACTTTGAAAACTTGCTCCCCCGGGAGATCTTTCATGCCCTTTGAAAGGCATGTGAAAGAGAGGAAGAAAAGCGAAGAATCTGTGGATCCCAAACTTGACAAATTGCTTGATTATTTTCAATGGAAGTTTGGTTTCTACAAGAAACAAAAGCCAATTTCTTGAACCTATGGTGATTTTGAGGAATGGGCTTTTAACAATTTGGGAGTGGAGAACTTGCTTTGGATCTGGTTGATACCACTCTGCGCAATCCGGACGATGGATCTATTTGATGAGCAACGAAGGAGGAGGGTATTAAGTTCGAGAGATCCAAGAGATGGAGATGATGATTCTTCCTCATCATCGACTCGAGGGGAGATTTCCCCTCGGGACCGGGGAGAACCCGGTGGGATTTGCATTGATAAATGATCCACACAACGATCCAACGAGTGCTGGTAAGTCTGCGAGGGCCGGCGGGCGAAGAAATGGATGAGGATCTACAAGATCTCACCATGGATGATCTAGAAGCATTGATCAATGAGGGAATTACATTGAGTGATGGTAGGCTAGTTGATGAATCTGCTACATTTCATGTTGTAGAGCCTGTTTGGACAACTTTGAAGATGAACAGTTGTTGATTTGGATCGGGAAAAAGCCGGTGACTTTAGTGAACCAAGTGCTAGTTACGAGGAATCCATTGAATATCAAGATGGATTTGACATTGAAGGCACTCTTACTAAAGCGCCATCATCACACAAGATTGGTCATGCGAAGGTTTTCAAGTGGATAATACCAATATCTTTAATCCACGAGGAGCGAAGAGGAGGTACGGAGTTCTTTGGGGTACAAACGACACCTGGACAAAGGTTGGAACGGGAGGTACGGGTTCTTTGAGTCTCAAACGGCACACGGACACGGGTTGGAACAAACTTTGGGTTTGGAGGAAACCCTGTTTGTTCTTTGAGGCTGGCGTAGTGGAGCCTTACGGAGCCAAGACCACTTGTAGGGAAGGATAATCGAGCGAGTTCTTGGTGTTAATCAAGAAGAACAAGCTGCACGGATTATGACTACGGTGATGAAGAATTTCAAATTTTTGGACAAGAAGAAGTTCTTTGAGGAACTGCACAAGATCCGGTCATGGAAGACATTCTTGGTGCAATGGTTGAGGAAGGACCTCCCCCTGTTTGGGAGAGATTTGAGTAAAGCAATGGTCATCGGTAGACAACGGGCACAATATAGAGTTGAGGAGCCTCTTGATGGACCTGCGATAGTAGAATGACTAGTGGAGTGCCAATTGAAGTTGTCAATGAGTTAAGAGCTGTAAGAAATGACATGCAACGATTAAGAACTCAATTGGACGAGCAAAACAGAGATTTGAAGAGCGATGAAGATGGTAAATGATAACGGACAATCTGCGATACGGTTGCTTCAAACTTTGCATCCACTCAAAATGCTATGAATGATTTGATATTAGATGTCGGGGGTATCAAAGTTGGAAATAAAGCCAAAGACAAGTCTCTAAAAGACCAACTTCTTTCCATACATGAGAAACTTGACAAGCTTGCTTTGAAGCTCTAAACTGCTTGAGCCTGTGCTTTGCACAACAACTGCTATGCTATGCGATCCCAAACTCACTTTGAAAGGATCAACGGTGGAGGAGACATTGCAATCTAGGATCACTACCATTGATACTAGAGCTGGAACCATGGAAGGCCAATTGCATAGAGTGATTGTATCACGGGAGGGTATTCATGGCCTCGTCTCCCGTTTTGTTGATGATGTCACTAAGGGGGAAGAGGGCAAATCGAGTACTGCGGCAAAGGAGGCTGCAAGACTCTTTGCACGAAAAAGATGGATTGATGATACAAATGCTTTTAGGAGACACACACACAGCGAGTTCAACTCAACGATGATCTTGTCACAATACAAGAAAGAATTTTATAACGAAGGAGACCTTACCATGATATGGGATTTCATGAAGGCCTTAACTCTTTCTTGAGTTTGAAATTTTGGGAGGCAAGAGTCGAGCCTTAAGGTCAAATTACGAGAGGAGGCGAGAGGTGGAAGAAGTGGCGAGAGGTGATAGGGTGTTGCCTATCACAAAAGCAAAAGACTCACTTAATGAATTCAAGGATCTTTATATGAGATTTGGATTCGAGTGAATGATATCAATCTTGTCACACTGCTGAAGCATGGAATTGGTGGAAACAAGTCAACTCTTATATTGATTTCACACTTATTGAAAATGAATGGATGAGGGACATGATAGAAGAAATTAGAGCCTATCAAGAGCAAGGCGAGAAGGCTAGACAAGAAAGAGAGAAGAGACAATAGATCGGCTACTTATCATTATTTTATCTTTCTTGATGCTAGATTGTAATATTGTGAACAAATATTTATAATGAGAAATGGCTGAATTTGTTGTTTTTGTTTTCATCTTTTTGCTTTCTTTGATTAGGTGAGGGTAGTGGCATCATCACCAAAAAGGGGGAAATTGTTGGACTTATTTCTTAGTTTTGATGATGAGTGCCATACTAGGCTTGTTATAGTGCAAAGGCAAAAAGATGTCTAGATAAAATGTATAGGTTTATTAGAGTTTGATTCATAAATAGGTTTAATCAAACAAGCAACGTAAAGAGGCTGGCGATTGATATCGACGGAGGCCCGGGTCTAGGTCGATGGGGTAGATAGGTCGATGGGCGGTACGGAACCTGGCGAAGGCGAAAGAGCGAAGGGCGAGGGCTCAAACTCGGTTAATGAAGGCTAAGGGATCAAACTTAGTAATTAAAGTCAAGGATATGGAATCGGATTTTAGGCAAGTCTGTGATGACCTAAGCGATTACATATGCCTTGTGTAGAAGGTCTAAGTTCCACAAGTTGGATGATGTTTGGAACTTGGTTATATTTAAAATGATGTAATCTAACTTCACAAATAAAAGTTAGATAAAAGTAATCGAGTTTGGATTATATTTTACGGACAAAATAATGATGTTCGACGGTGATTGGTTTTACGACGGACGATGAACTGCTTTAATATATACCTCGATTAACTCAAGATTATTGGAAGATTACATGGATAAGAACGACCAACTACCTCGACTTATCAAGCAAATCAAAGGCGAGATTAAAAAGACGTTGGGATGATCCTTATTTTTATCCATTGGATACAAGTCAAAGGGGTGGACGGTACCCCTTGCTTGTCAAAAAGTAATCTGACGGTGTCGATCCTATGAATAGTGACGAGAATGCGGTGCGGATGGGACAAATACAAGGAACGGTCACATTTGAATTTTAAATTCAAGTCACATGCACTCTTACCTATAAATAGAGGACTTTCAACTCGAAACGAGATGATGAATTTTGGGAAAAACTTTAAGTAACAATGCGAGTGAAAAACACCTGCTTGAACCTGCGAGCTTAAGGCTGGCGATCTAGTTATCTTCTTCAAGTGCATTACGTGTGTTCAAGCTTTGCATCAAGCATACACACTTGAAGGCGCAAGGCTTCTTGATTACATCATCCTAATCAAGCTGCTTGCAAGCTGAATCATTTATTTGATTCATTCTTTATCTTATAAAGAATCTGCGAAAACGATGAAGCATCGTTGGGTGTGAAAGGCTTGTTGGTTTGTGGTGGAGGTGGTGAAGAGGCAATCCTACCCTTCAAGGACCGAGTGGAAGACTCGGGAGCGACAATCCTACTGTTCCCGAGTTTTCGGTTGTGAAGCCATAGTTATTGGTGAAGGACAAGCAATCTAGGATTCTTTGTAACGAGATAACTCAAAGATCACTAGTGAATTTCCTCCAACATCACGGGAGAAGAGTGGACGACGGGATTACATCACACGGAACCACTATAAAATCTCTCTACTTACTTACTTGCATTTACTTTACGCACTTAGTCATTATCCATATCAACTGCTTGAATCTAGCAACTTAAATCACACACATACACTACTGAGTATCTAATACTTAGTAACATATTTAACAACAAGTAACAAGGCTTAATTTTGATATTATTCCGCTGCACAAATTTAGCAAGGCGAACTCGGTAGACTACGTCTATCGAGCTATCGGTAGACTACGTTTGTTAACTCCATCGGCGCCTTTTCAAGGGACCAACAAGCTCGAGGTCTCGACGGACTGCGAAGTATCGGATGCAACATGCTCTATTTTTCATGAAGTTGCGAAATTTGTTAACTCCAAAGTTTTAAGTGTTAAGTTTATTCACCCCCCCCCTTTCCTCTCTAAACTTAACTAAAGCCTTTTCAAGGGACCAACAATTCGAATTCTCGCCTATGAATCGGCTTCAACAAAACGCCCAAGTTCTCGTTTTGCGATAATTGCAATCAAGTTGGCCATGTGTTTGGTCAATGTCAATTTCCACCTAACTATCAAGTCAATGTTATCCAACATGCGAGGCGGATACGCCGATAGTTTGCCAGACTTGTGCTGTGGAGGGACATACGTCTCCTGCTTGTCCTAGGAATGGGCAAAATCCTGAAGTCAATGCATTTTATGGCCAATCCAATCAAAGATTCCCGAATCAATATTCTGGTCCAAGCAATTTCCAAAATCAGGGGTATAACCCAGGTTCTCAGAACGTCAATAGGAACCCAAATAACTATCAGAATCAATCTTCGGGTTTTCCTACGTCTACTCAAAGATTCAATCAAAACTGGCCTAACAATTCTACTCCTGCTTCTGGCAATAAGCCCAGTCAATCTTTTAGTCGAGTTCTCAAAATCCCCCGGATTTCCTATCCCAAATGAAATTGTTATAAGATTGGAAGAGCAAACAAAGACGATCAAGAACCTCGAAAGACAATTAGGACGGTTGGTCGAACAACACTTGCTTCCGGGCCACCCGGACATTTGCCAAGTTTTACCGAGAAAAACCCCGGTGGAAGTGGTCAAGTCAATCAAGCTAATCGAGTCAATGTCTTGCTCTTGTTCCATCTCCTTCCTACAGTCAAGAAGATACTAATGCTATCAGCTTGAGATCCGGCACTCAACTCTCTGGTCCACAGAACCAGGGAAACCACTAGCCCCTCCTGCCAGTGGAAGTGCAGGAGGGGGAGTTGAGAAGGCCTATTTCCCCAATCCGATAAAGAGCACTCGTGAGACTAATCCTCCGAGGGATGAGGCGGAAGGATCTAAAGTAGATGCGCCTGTGAGCAGTCAGAAATCTATTGAGAAAGCGGATGAGCCCGTGAGGACAGGAGTTGAAAAATCTGTAAGATGGAAAGATCTTGAGGACCAAGCCGTGAGCTCCTCTCTTAAGAAAGTCTTTTCGAAGACGAGTTGAAGAAGCTTCCGTTCCCTCCGAGAAAGACTAGTATTCCTTTATGTGAAGACAAGAAATATGAGAAGGTACTCAACCTCTGAAAAACACCCAAGTTAACTTGCCGTTATCGACGTGTTGGTTGAGATGCCCAAGTATACTAAATTTATAAAGGATGTGGTCTCGTCTAAGAAGAAGTTAGAGGGCATGGAAAGGGTGGTTGGTGAAGAATGTTCCATGCTTTGAGTTATGAAGATGTACTGTTAAGAAAGGTGATCCCGGACGATTTGTCCTTACTTTGCGATTGGAGGTCTTATTTTCCCTAATTCTTTATGCGATTTAGGAGCTTCAATTAGTCTTATGCCTCTATATGTGTGTCAACAACTCCAATTAGACCATCTTTTGGAACCTACCACTATGAGTATTCGGTTCGCGATGACGAGATCATCCAAGAAAGCAACGGGGATTTTAAAGGATTTGTTGGTACAGGTCGATCGATTTACCTTCCCTGTAGATTGGTATGTCCTAGACATCCAACAACCCAATACACCCCTGATTCTTGGACGACCTTTTACGTCTCTTTCGCTAGAGCCCTTATCGATTGTGATGATGGGGCTAAAGTGACTTTGCGTGTTGGAAATGAAGAAGTGAGCTATAGTGTGTCTAAAGCTATCAAAAGACCTTCGAATGTCCAACCGGCTATTCTATCGAGGAATCATTTGATGATTTCGGTAATTTTCTAGATGAGCAAGTCCTTGCGGTAGATTCGAATACGAACGCTTGATCGATAATCTAAATCAATATGGTAGGATAGATTTGAATAAGCTTGAAGTCGAGGCGAAGATGAAGTTGCGAGGCATAAAAATCTTTCGCCTTCGGAGGAAGTGGATTTATTAGAAGCTATGTTGCTTTCCTCGATAATCTGCGAAGTAAAATTTTAAAGTCTAGTTTGGAAGAACCTCCGATTGACCTTGAGTTGAAACCGTTACCGAAGCATTTAAAGTATATCTTCCTAGAAGATGGTAACAAGCTCCCTCTCATCATTTCATCCAAACTATCCCGGATCGAGGAATTAAAGTTAATCAACGTCTTGAAAGAAAATGCGAATGCTTTTGGATGGCAAGTCGGGGATATCAAGGGGATATCTCCGGACATCCGTATGCATAAAATCAAGACGAGAAGAGGGAGCTAAAAGGTGAGACAACCGCAAAGGAGGCTGAATCCTCATATGCGGGAGGTTGTCAAGAAAGAAATCATCAAGTTGTTAGATATGGGAATCATATATGCCATCGCGAACGGTGATTGGGTGTCGCCAACTCAAGTAGTTCCCAAAAAAGGGGGAATTACAATTGAGAAAAATGAAAAGGGAGAAGAGGTCGCTATAAGACTTGTGATTTGGTTATCGAGTTTGCATTGATTATAGAAAGCTTAACGAAGTCACAATGAAAGATCATTTTCCTCTTCCTTTCATTGACCAAATGCTTGAGCGTTTGGCCGGCCATGCTTTCTACCGTTTTCTAGATGGCTATTCGGTTATTTTCAAATTCCCATTGACCCGAAAGACCAAGAGAAGACCACCTTCACGTGTCCTTATGGTACTTTCGCCTACAGGCGAATGCCATTTGGTCTCTGTAATGCCCCAGCACATTTCAAAGATGTATGTTGGCGATATTTGACGGACTCGTGGAGAAATGTATGGAAATTTTTATGGACGATTTCTCGGTTTTCGGTCAAACTTTCGATGATTTGTCTTCGAACCTTGATCGGGTGTCTTTGAAAAGATGTGTGGAAAAGAACCTCATCCTCAATTGGGAGAAATGTCATTTCATGGTTGAGGAGGGTATCGTTCTTGGCCATAAAATTTCATCCAAAGGTATCGAGGTGGATAAGGCGAAAGTAGAAACTATTGAGAAAATGAGCTTTCCAACTAATGTGCGTGAGATACGCGGTTTTCTTGGACATGTGGGTTTCTACAGACGATATATCAAAGACTTTTCCAAAATTGCTAAACCATTATCCAACCTGCTTCGTAGTGACGTTGAATTTCATTTTGATGACGAGTGCAAGCAAGCATTTGAAATGCTTAAGTGTCAGTTAATATCTGCTCCTATCTTGATCTCGCCAGATTGGAATCTTCCTTTTGAACTCATGTGCGATGCATCTAACTACGCGGTTGGTGCAGTTTTAGGCCAACGAGTGCAAGGAAAATTCCAACCGATCTATTATGCGAGTCATACTCTAAACCCCGCACAAGTTAACTACACTACAACGGAAAAAGAACTGCTGGCGGTTGTGTTTTCTATGGATAAATTCCGCAGTTATTTATTGGGAGCTAGAGTTATAGTCTGGACAGATCATGCTGCTCTGCGCTATTTGTTGAAGAAGCAAGACGCTAAACCACGCTTACTACGTTGGATTCTTACCCTACAGGAGTTTGATGTGGAAATAAAAGATATAAGGGGTAGTGAAAACGCAGTAGCGGATCATGTTTCGCGATTATTGAGTGAGAAAGAGGCTGCCCCTGACGATATTGATCTGTACTTTCCTCTTGAAAGTGTTATGCTTGTTGATAGTCAAGATTCTGAAATTCCGTGGTATTCGTCAATCGTAAATTATCTCCATTCCCGATTCGAATCCCGAATTTTCGTATCGGGAGAAGAAGAAATTCTTCTCGATCTCAAGTATTATGTCCGGGAAGAACCGTATCTTTTTAAAATCAGTAAAGATGGGTTACTTCGCCGGTGTGTCCACGAATCCGAGCAACGGGACATAATTGAGCAATGTCATAATGGTCCCACTGGAGGCCACTTCGGTCCCTGGAAGACCGTTGCAAAGATATTCCAATGCGGTTTTTGGCCCTCAATTTTTAAGGATACGAAGCCTTTTGTAAAAGGCTGTGATAGGTGCCGGAGAACGGGTGCTTTGACAAGAAGATATGATATGCCGTTACAACCTATTCGGAGTGTGAGGTGTTCGATGTACGGGGGATCGACTTTATGGGTCCATTCCCATCCTCATGTGGGAATAGATACATCCTAGTCTCGTGTGGACTATGTGTCTAAATGGGTTGAGGCTATCGCCACTCCTCACAATGACCATAAAACAGTCATGAAATTCTTAAAGAAAAATATTTTCGCACGGTTTGGCTGCCCGAGAGCCCTAATCAGTGACGAGGGGACACACTTTTGTAATCGACCACTGGACAAAGTATTAGAGAAATATGGTGTTAGGCACAAATCCGGTACACCATACCATCCTATGACCAGTGGTCAGGTGGAGCGTAGTAACCAGAGCCTCAAGAAGATCTTAGAAAAGACGGTTAACAGTCATCGGACGGACTGGAGTCTGAAATTGGATGATGTACTATGGGCTTATAGGACAGCTTACAAGACACCTATGGGTACATCTCCATATCAAATGGTTTATGGAAAGCCATGTCATCTGCCGGTTGAACTTGAGCATAAAGCTTACTGGGCAACGAAGTTCCTGAATTTTGATTCCAAAGCTTGTGGTGAGCACAGACTTCAGCAGTTGCATGAGCTAGATGAATTCAGACTCCGAGCTTATGAGAGCTCCAGGATAAGCAAGGATAGAATGAAGCTCCTTCACGATGCCAAGATAAAAAAGAGAGAATTTCATGTGGGAGAGTCGGTTTTATTATATAACTCTCGTCCGCATCTCTTCCCTGGGGAAACTACGGACACGATGGTCCGGACCTTTCGAAGTTCTCAACATTTTTTCCGGAGGTGTTCTAGAGCTTAACGGCTACGGCAATCAACCCTTCAAAGTTAATGGTCAAAGATGTAAACACTACATCGGTCAACCGAAAGAAGCACCGTTGATTGTTAAATTCCTCGATATTTTTGGATGTTGTAGTTCAGAAGTTAAAGACTTTGAGGAATTTTCGCCCGAATTATTCTCCGAGGGAGGTAGCCCTGAGACCATGGAGGAGGTCCTTGCCGGAAGTTGGGATATGGAGGAGTTGCGTCGAGAAATGATATCAAAGAAGAGACAAAAGAAGAAGGAATCTACCACGAGGACACTTCAGCGTCTTTGGCAGTTTTTTCGTAAACTCACTCCTGGTATGCATTATGTCTACCGTCACCCTGACAATCACGCTTTGCATAATGTGGCGAATGGAAAAGTGAAATGGCCCGATCCGGGTTGAGTTTCAACGGTTTGTCGAGCTACCGACAATAACTAAAGCGCTTGGTGGGAGGCAACCCACCGTTTCTTTATATTTCTTTCTCTTGTTTGTATTGTAACGTTTTATGTTGAAGTTGATATTAACGTTGGTTCGATATTTAAACTTTTTCTGTTGCTTTGCATTTTTGTCATCGAACGCCCGTTTCAAATGGTAGACCGCCCGTTCGGAATCCACTTTGGCACTCTCTCGTATCAATTTTTGTGCTTTGAACGCCCGTTCGAATCCCAACCGGGCGTTCCACCTGCATATAAAAGCAAAAATTGCAGAACCCTTCGTCATTTTCATCCGCCCCTCCTCTATAAAAAAAAAAAAAAAAAAAAAAACAGGGTTTCTCTCCCCATTCTACCCTAAATTCCTCAAATCTTCACCAAATTGAGCGCTCTTTAGCTCAAAAGAACGCCCTTAATCCCCTCTTTTCCACTCTCCAAGCTTTTCCTCTGTTCCTTACACCAGTTAACACGCATTGAGGCTGCAACAGTGCGACTTTTTGGTTCAAAAATCCACGCTTTTGCATGCATTCGGGGATTTGCAGCTTTCCAATCACCGTTCCCACTCGTCCCACACTTAATTAGCGAACATGTCTTGTAGAGTTGGCAAGGAGCCCATGGTTGAACCCCATAGGTAGAAGAAGCGAAAAGGTGATGACTATGGTGGTCCCCGACAGTCTACGGGCGGGGTTAGAATAGGAAGCCCTGGGGGCCCCACTCGAGACCCGATCCCTCTCCCGTTTTCTCAGCGCTTCATAAGTCCAAAGGCTATGAACTTGTTCACCCGGGAGTATGTATCCCGAAAAATGCTTGATTGAGAGAGAGATAGTTGAGGATAAGGTAGACCCCGCCTTTTTGCGGTACCGCTAAGGGATCGGGGTTGGGATGTTTTAATGGTTGTTCCGGAGACTTTAGTCAATGACACTCTCGTGAGGGAATTCTTTGCCAACTGGACAACAAACACTTAGCAGACCGGATACGTGATGGTTAGGAAGGTTCGGGTCCCGTTTTCTCCTAAGGTCATTAATGATAAGTACGAGTTTGAAGATCCGGAGGAGTCGACCATCGAGTTGAGATTACGAAGTTAGTGGATAGTGGTTGCGACCCCTTGGAGGATCTGAGGGTTTTGGTTGATTCAAGTATCCCTTGGACCCTTAAGCCCGGGAAGAGGAATGAACGTAAAGACATCACTACTACGGCTTGGCCAGAAGATTGGAGAGTCAAGTGTAAGTTTATTCAGAATAGGGTGCGTCCAACGGACAACATCACTCATTTTGGAATTGAAGATCTTGGTATCTTATATGCGATGGAATGGGAAATGGATGTGAATGTTGGGGCCATTATCTACGAGGAGGTTTTTAAGCATCTAACTAAGACGAACCGGTGCATCATTTGTCCCCATCTGATTCACAGTATTTGCAAAGATGCCGGGGTACCGGAATATAAGGCCGATCACAGAACAAAGAACCCTCGGGGACTTCAAAGGGAGCCTGTAGAAATATTACTCGGCATACTGAGTTGAGTCTGCTGAGGTTTCAGCAGGGTGCTCAGCAGACTCTGCTGAGCCTCAGGATTTCGTACATAATATTTTGTACACCTTATTTAATTGTAAAAGACATATTAATTGTGATATTAATTGTGATTCATATAAACAATTAATATGTCAAACTCTAGTTTACTTTATGTCATAGACATAACTTTTACTTTTTACTTTTTACTTTTGCATGCTTGCCGCCCACATCTACATACTCAAGTGGCCGCCCAAGCTAGCTAGCTAGTCTCTCTATCTCAATTGTATCTATTTATACATCTCTTTACTCAATGAATAAAACTAAGTTGAAGTTTACTCTTGTGTTAACACATTCTCAAACTCTCTTCATGGTAGCGAGCCATTTGTGTTCTAACTTTTTCCGCCGCAAAACTCATATTTACGAAGAATGTCTTCCACATCCGACATTACTTCAACCTCGGCGGACTCTCGGCGGCCTCGGTGGTAGGGAGTACCGACAACTCCTCTTCTTATACAAACCATAGACTTGATGGTAACAACTATACGTTATGGTCAAGGTCTATGAAAATGTACATTTACGGACAAAGTAAGATGGGATACTTGTCCGGAACAAAACCACTTTTTGAAACCGACCCCGAGTTTTGAAGCATGGGACACAACAAATAATCAACTCATGACCATCCTCACGAGGTCAATGACAAAAGAGATAAGTGAAAACTTTATGATGTATGATACGCCAAAGAAATGCGGGATAATGCCGGAGATCTTTACTCCAAGAAGGATAATACATCGAGAGGTATATGAACTAGAAGCTCGGATTCAAACTTGCGAGGCAAGGGGATATGTACGTAACTCAATATTTCAATCAACTATCTAAGGCTTGGCAACACTTAGATATGTTAGAAACTCACTCTTGGAATGATGTCAAGGATCTTTGCTCTTTATAAAGACATCATAGAAAAGAAGAGAGTATTCGGGTTCCTCAACGGAGTGAATCCTACTCTTGATGATGTTAGAGGAAGAATTCTTGCCACCAAACCTCTTCCAAATCTCAAATCCATATTTGCTTGAGGTCAAACATGAAGAAAGTAGGAGAAAAGTCATGCTTCGAAATCCCCTACGACAACCCTACGAAGGTGCCGCCTGCGTTGTCGGGAAGGCCGCCGAGGTTCTTCCGAGACATACAAGAAGCCTGCGAGAAAAGCGGAAAACGTTCGTGATCACGCAAACGCACAAATCACACCAAGGACAAGCTGTTTGGAAGCTCCATGGCAAGCCTAACTCCTCAAAAACCTCAAAACCTATCGGGGAAAGTCAAGGCGGACACATCGGTGAGGAGGAGAATGACAACCGGATGAATGCTCGGTTCTTTGCATTCAAAGCCTTCTGAATCAACAAAAGGAAGGTAGTCACTCTACGATGTTGCTACTCATACTCATACGGGTAAATTCTACTCTTCCCTTAGCAATGAAACATGGATTGTTGATTACGGGGCATCCTCCCATATGACTGGTAATAAAAACCTTATAACCAACTATATGCCTTGTCACCAAATTCATAACATTAAAGCTGGCATGGATCTATCTCTCGTGCAAAAGGTGTTGGAAATGTTAAACTCACTAATAAGATATGCCTACAGGATGTCCTATTTGTTCCAAACTTAGGCTGCAATCTTATATCGTCGGTAGACTCACTAAAGATTTGAATTGACTTTGTTGTTTTTAAGGAAAATCGGTGCACATTCCGGATCCTACTTCACGGAAGTGATTGGGAAGGCTAAACCTTGCGGCGGATTGTTTCGGTCAACCTGTTTGAAGACGAAGGCGAAGGCGAATCTGCCTCGGCGGCTGCTCCCGGACTTTAGACAATATCATGTTATGGCATTATAGATTAGGACATCCAAGTTTTGGTTACTTAAAATCTTTAACTCTGAATTGTTTAAAGGATGTAATCGAATGACCTTCAATGTGATATTTGTCAATTTGCTAAACTTACAAAATCTGTGTATGCTAAGTTACCTCATTTGCATTCCTCACCCTTCACCTTAATACACGGTGATGTGTGGGGACCCTCTAGGGTGAAAAGTATAACGGGGAAAAGGTGGTTCGTCACCTTTATTGATGATCATACCGGGAACACTTGGGTTTTTTTAATGAAAGACAAATCGAAGTTGGCCCTATCTTTCAAGAATTTTATCATATGGTCTCCACTCAATTTGATACTAAGGTCAAGATCTTAAAGGCGATAATGCTCTAGAATACTATGAGTCTAATCTCGGTACCTTCTTGACGGATAGAGGAATTGTTCATATCGGTAGTTGTGTGGAAACACCTCGGCGAGAATGGGGTTGCTTTGAGAGAAAGAACGAGGCACTGCTTGGAAATGGCCGGATCAATCATGTTCACCACACATGTTCCTAAATATATGTGGGGTGAAGCTATCTTGATTTGCAACTTATTTACTCAACGAGACTTCCCGGCGAGTGTTAGGTTTCAAAACTCCACTCCAAACCCTACGACCACACACTCCTGCCATCATCTTGTTTCCCGGTTGCCTCCAAAGATCTTTGGTTGTCTTGTGTTTGTGTATATCCATGCTCAACACGAAGTAAACTTGATCCTAAAGCTCACAAGTGCATTTTCCTAGGTTATGCAAAGGACGAGAAAAGGTTACAAATGTTATTCCCCTACGAAAAGAAATTTTACAATTCTATGGATGTAAAATTCTTTGAAAGGACCCACTTATTACGGCAAACCTGCGAGCCATTCAACGATGGAAACCGATTGAAATTGACCTAAACCCCTTCCCTCGGCAAACTCTTAACCCTCGGCAACCTGCGATCCTCGGCGGGCGAACTTCGGTACCCTGCGACTCTCTACACCTAATACTCCTCGGCAACCTCTGAACAAGAGTCTGCGACCCGAGCCTGCGATCCCGAGCCTGCGACACTCGGCAATCTACGGATCCTCGGCGGCTGCGACATTGATGATAGGCCTATTGCTCTTAGGAAGGGAAAGAGATCATGCACCGATCACTCTATTCATTCTTATTTATCTTATGATAAGTTATCTCCTGCCTTTGCCATGTTTTCACGGGACACGGACTCTCACTCTATTCCTAAAAATATTCGGGAGGCCCTTCAAAATGATAAATGGAAGGTTTCTTGTTAAAACGAGATGACGACACTTACGGATAATCATACTTGGGATTTGACACCTCTCCCACGGGGCAAGAAGACGATCGGTTGCGGATGGTTATTCACTATCAAATACAATGCGATGGCACTATTGACAAGTACAAAGCTAGATTGGTAGCCGGGGGATTCACTCAAACTTATGGCATTGACTATAAGGAAACTTTTGCACCGGTGGCAAAACTCAACACTTGTCGGGGTTCGATCTCTCTCTCCCAACTTGGTGGCCTCTTCACCAATTGGACATCAAAAATGCTTTTCTAAATGGGGACCTTGCGAGGAGGTTTATATGAATGTACCTCCTGGTTTTGTCAATCCTCATACTCAAGGCAAGGTGTGCAAGCGAGGAAATCTCTATATGGCTGAAGCAATCACCAAGGGCATGGTTTGGAAAGTTAACAAGCTTGTGGTCAAAGGCTGCTTGGATATCACCAATGCGGTTCGATCACACTATGTTCATCAACACAACCAACCGAAAGAGGTCTATTATTATTGTCTATGTGGATGATATCATCCTCACTTTGGAGATGACTCTGCGAGATCCAACATTTGAAGACTCTGCTTTGGCAAAGGTGTTTCGGGTGAAAGACTTGGGTTTTCTCAAATATTTTCTTGGCATGGAAGTAGCAAGAAACGGCAAAGGCATTTACGTCTCCCAAAGGAAATATGTCTTGGATCTGTTTGAAGGAAAGCGGCATCTTTGGGGTGCAAACCTGCTATATCCCCCGTAGACCCCAGGTCATACCTGCTACATGGTGACATTGCTTTGTCGGGGAAAGAACAATATCAAAGGCTTGTAGGGAAACTCATCTACCTCTCCCATACTAGACACGATATTGCATATGGGGTCGATCGGTCGGTCAATTCATGCATTGCCCTGCTTGAGCAACATTGGGATGCGGTGAATAGGATGCGAGGTATTTAAAATCCACACCGGCCAAGGCCTGCACACTTCACAAAGTCTCGATAGATCAATCAAGGTCTACACCGATGCTTGATTGGGGTGGATGTCACATTGACGGGAGGTCTACCACGGGCTATTGCTCATATATATGGGGGAACCTGGTTACTTGGAGGAGCAAGAAACAACCTACTTTGTGTCAAGAAGCGATCTTGAAGGCGAACTAAGGGCACTTGTACTTGGCATTTGTGAAGCTCTATGGCTAAAAAGTGCGGCGAACTTCGGCAACCGTATCGGCAACCTATCACAATCTGTTGTGATAATAATTCAACCTTATGCATGGCGAGAAGATCCGAGTCCATCATGATAAAACCAAGCATGTGGACATTGACGGACACTTTCGAAGGAGAAGATTGATGCCAAGATTATTCAACTCCGGTATGTTCCCTCGGCGGATCGAATGCGATATTCTTACCAAGGCTATTCCACCTCTTATGTTCGACGGACTAAGTAGCAAACTTGGGCTTTGCATCAACATATACGGCCCCGGTTTGAGGGGGTGTAGAAATATTACTCGGCATATCGAGTTGAGTCTGCGAGGTTTCGGCGGGGTGCTCGGCGACTCTGCGAGCCTCGGATTTCGTACATAATATTTTGTACACCTTATTTAATTGTAAAAGACATATTAATTGTGATATTAATTGTGATTCATATAAACAATTAATATGTCAAACTCTAGTTTACTTTATGTCATAGACATAACTTTTACTTTTTACTTTTTACTTTTGCATGCTTGCCGCCCACATCTACATACTCAAGTGGCCGCCCAAGCTAGCTAGCTAGTCTCTCTATCTCAATTGTATCTATTTATACATCTCTTTACTCAATGAATAAAACTAAGTTGAAGTTTACTCTTGTGTTAACACATTCTCAAACTCTCTTCAGAGCCTAACAAAGCCCAGAAGACTCCAGGTAACACTGCTGATCCTACTCAGCCCGGGCCATCCTTTACACCGCTTTCCACTCCTTCACCTTCCGACCAATTGCAGCTGAGCATTGCTCACGGTATTCGGAAGTGGTTGCGTATCTTTGTGTTGCACTCAAAATGATATTTTGGCTAATCAAAAGGAGCTCAACCGTGGTAAAACTATCACCGATGAATCCAAGTTTGCACCTCGGACCGAGAAGTTTGTTTTCGAAGCGGATGTGGAGAGAACCATTGCTCGTGTCGTGCCCGGGGCATCTAGGGCTGTTGAAGATGACGAGGATGAGGAAAATGCCGAGACGGCTACAAGTGATGATGGGAGTGACTCTGAAGAATGATGTGCTGTTGTTTTTATTTATTTTTTATTATTCCCGTGACGATGTTTTGGACTATTTTGTTCTTGTTCCGTTAACTCTCTAGAACTTTGCAAGTACTTGACTTTTATTTCATCTCGTTGCACCGATTTTAGTCTTGTTTTGGATATCCTTTGGCTCTGTTTTGCTACACTTGCTGATATTGGGAATACTCTGTTTTGCTTTTGTTCCCTGTTGAACGCACGTTCTGTTTTTCAAACGGGCGTTATGCTTGAATTTTTTTTAATGATTTTGCTCTCTGTTCGAAATTTTTGCTTTAGAACGGACGTTCTGTATACAGAACGGGCGTTCTACCTTGTCAGAGCGGCAATTTCTATCCTTTGCTTTTCTCATATCTCATCGTATATTGTATCTTTCTCCCCGCTATCCCCTAGAGTTTTTGTTGTGTTTCTCCAAGTATTACAGGTGCATTCTACGCTCTTTCCTTTGTCATTTATGCTTACCGGACATCCTTGGTTCTTTCATGCTTTTGCCTGACCACCGATATCCAACATTGATTAAAGGGAGCTAAGTACACTTCCTCGTTTTTCTTTTCGCACAACTTGCGGACACGTTGTGATTTAAGTGTGGGGGAGGGGACTAGTCTTACGTTTCTATATCATTTTTACTCTTATTTTTATGATTCCATGCAAAATGAGCTAAACTTAAACTTTTTGTTTTGTCTCGAATAAGCAACTGCATATTTTGTTTTGAGAGTATATCATTGAAGCGTTATGTTACATATTTAGTGTATTTAGATGTTTCACCCCATTTTTTTTTATCACGTGCCATAGTAAATGAGAGCTACACTCATAAGCTATGCCCAATTTAATTAGAAATGTTTGATGATTATTACATGCTCCTTTGCTTGCATACAAGTTTTGGAAATTTTAATAGTTGGTATTTAAAATTAGAGTATGTCACACTGTGAATATCCGTAAGTTTGAAAGTGATAAGTGAATGGTGACTAATGTCCTTGCATATTAATCAATAAATAAATCATTGATTGAGGTGTTATGCTCGGTAGGTTTGAAGTGCTTTTAGCATGTTAACCACTTGCCACCCGAAAATCTCGAACAATGAACTTAATTGTGTGTGTCGGAGGCTGGTTTATGATTTGAGTGCGGTAGGGTATACCACGTATGTCCTATTCCACCATGACGACCAATAGCTTACGACGATCGAAAAAAGCGCCTCATGATTTGAGTAGATAGGGGATTATCTCGAAATGTCCTACTCTACTATGACGGGCAAAAGCTTATTTTGATGTGTGTTTCAAAGAAAAGAAAAAAATTGGAAAAAGTGATATAAAAATCGAAAAATGTTTTTATGAATAAGTTAAGGGCTTAGTCACCATGTACTTTATCCCCAGTAGAAACTGAAGATATGTTGAAGGGATCATCCTCTAAGTATGTCGGAAATATCTCTAAATACCCCTATTATTATTTACGAATGTGTATGTTTTGAGAAGCGCTTGTGACAATCGTTTTTATTTCTAATTGGAATGGGATGATTGGCTAGTTTTGCTTGATTGGTTTTCAAGTGTGGATTTAGTGAAAATTTATTACGGCAGTGCACACATACACTTGGGTGAATTTCTAAACTACTGAATATGTTCTGTATTTGCTAAAGATGCATATCTATCTCGAACAATGCTTATGTATTGTTTTGTTCGGGACGAACAAAAAGCTAAGTGTGGGGGAGTTGTTAATGGCTATTTTATACGAAATTTTATGATATTTTTCCTATAAAATTTCCCCACATTAGTAATATATGCATTGGGATAGGGCCTTAAAATAGAATTATTGAGTAAAGTGGGTCTAAAATAAATAAAGGGCATTTGGGCTTGAATTTGTTATAAATTTATATCATATTGGTTTTGTTATTTGTTTGCCATGTTTCTTTGATAATAGAGATAAGGATGATGAGGTGTAATGGGATATATCCAAGCGGTTAAGGCGGTTAGAGGAGAGAGGTCGACAAGTGGGACAAAAGGCGGTTGCAAAACCGTTTCATGCAAGCGAAATCGATTCGGTGATAGAACGGGCGTTCAAGATGGCGAAAGGGCGTTCGGTGCTAACGAGAGAGTTTGGAAGCCGAGGAAAATCGAGTCAAAACGGGCGTTCGGTGATAAAACGGGCGTTCCATATGTGAAACCGGCGTTCGGTCTGCGATTCTTTGTTTTCCTATAAATAGTCCCCGAGTTGTAATCACACAATAGAGATGAGAAGAATCAACTTTTTCGGATCGAAATTCGAGAGCAAAAACGATCCCAAAAGCCTTCTTGGTGGCTGGGTTTCTTAGATTCAATTACTTTTAAACTTATATTTTATGGATTTCTCTTCAAGCATTGTAATCATTCACTCTATGGATAGCTAAATCAAATTTGGCAGCATTGGGGATGCAATTTTCTTATTAATTCTGGTTTTCTCATTCTGATTTATTGTGTTCTTCAATAGAGGTCAGATCTTTTAGCTCGTTTTATGGTTTAATTTCATTTACATCGAGAGATGATGAATGCTTAATTGTTTTCCTGAATGAAAATTCTGTGAATTAAGAACACCTTGCTTTTTGATTGAACAATCGACTGTTAGCTAAAACGAGAGTTGCTCAGTTGTTGTTTAGGTCATTAAATCGAGAGATTTACACCTTGCTTGTTAATTGAATAGAACGTTTTGAGAGATTAGATCGTTTTGCTTTAGAATAGGTGGACCCGCCTCTTTTAATAAACGCGATAAATCGTTATAAGATCACCTTTAATTTTTGTGTAAATTGTTGATCCAATGTTTGCCGCCTTTTTCCCAAATTGCTTGTTGATCAATTTCATAGATTTAAGCCTTAGTTTATTTTTACTCTCTTGTTAATTTAATTTCTGCGTTTTAACTTCCGGTCCGAACAATCCTTTCATAGCTTTGAATCAACTTTGATTCTCTGTCTATGCAAATGCTAGCTTGTAAATCTAAAACATAAGACGTATTCATCAAACCATCTCCCTGTGGATCGACACCCTTACTTACCCTACTATACTAGCAACTACCCGATATTCGGTCGGTTAGGAGTTAGTTTGCATTGTAAGGATCGGTTTTATAAATTTAGTTTGTTTTGATTATTGCAAAAATACTCCAAACAGCAGGCCACGTGGATGGACTCGATCGCCCTCTACCTTAAGGATGGAATTCTCCCAGCTGATAAGGTACAATCAAGGAAGGTCCGACTCCAATCAGTACGGTACGCGTTCTTTGTCGATGTTCTTTACCGAAAGTCCTTCGTGAGCCCATGGTTGAGATGTGTATCCGAGGCAGAAGGTATATCTCCTGGAAGAAATCCACAGAGGAGCTTGTGGAAATCATTGTGGGGCCAGGATGTTGGCTCGAAAGTGTAAGCTAGCCGGTTATTTTTGGCCGTCGATGCAGCGAGATGCGAATAACCTTGTTCAGAGATGCAAACCTTGTCAAATCCATGACAATATCTCTCATCAACAGGCCCAAGAAATGAATGTCATCTCGTCAGCCTGGCCTTTTGATCAGTGGGGAGTCGACATAGTTGGGCCTCTACCCCGAGCCCCGGGGAATAATCGATATGTAGTCGTCGCCGTGGATTACTTCACCAAATGGGTAGAAGCCAAGGCTTTGCCCGACATCAGAGCTGCGACCATCAAAAAATTCTTGTGGGTCGATATTTTATGCAGGTACGGCATCCCAAAGGCTCTGATCTCAGATAATGGCACCCAGTTCGAAGATCGAAGAGTTAGAGAATGGTGCAATGAGTTTCACATCAGTCAGCACTTCACCTCGGTAGCTCACCCACAGGCATACGGTCGCGTCGAGCAGACAAATCGACAGATTAAGCTTGGGTTGAAAAAGAGGCTAGAGGCAGAAGGTCGAGATTGGACAGTACAACTTCCGAGCATCCTATGGTCATATAGGACAGCTCCTAATTCCTCGATAGGAGAAACACCTTTCTCTCTAGTGTATGGGTGCGAAGCGGTGATACCCGCCAATATTGGTGTTCCTTCTCCTTGAGTTCTAGCCTACAATGTCGAAACAAATGATCCCGACCTTCGACATGAGAAAGACAACGCTGAGGAGCGAAGAGAGATCACTTCAGTGAGAATGGCAAGATATAAACAGAAGATTTTGCAGTATTATAACTCAAGGGTTAAGCATAGATATTTCAAAGTCGGGGATCTGGTTCTTAGAAAGAACGAAGCAAGTCGACAGATTCTAAAGGTTCACCCAAATTGGGAAGGACCGTATCAGATTATAAAGGTTCACCCCAAAGGATCCTACCAACTCAGACGGGCAGATGGAAGCACGGTTCCTCGACAATGGCACGCCAACAACTTGAGGAAGTACTATGTTTAAGTTAAGTTTAAGTTAAGCTTTATTTCGATCAGTTTCTGTTCTTTTCCTTTTTTAAGTCTTGTAATAAGTCCATGTGACAATTTCATAAGTATTTTAATAAACATGTCTTTGCTCGAGATGCTTTTCTGTTTAGGATTTGTAGCCGTAACATTACATGTCCAACGTGATACAAAATGTTAAAGGCGATACAGCCAACGACGAGTTGGGAAATCCGCAGGTCGGACATCCCAATACAGCCAAACGAGCCTAAGAGGCAAAAAAAGGCCAAGGCAAAGGATGGTTCGCATAGTCGGGCCAAACGTCCCAGTCAAGAGCTAAACAATCCCAAGGGGCGAAAAAGGCCAGAGCCAAGGGACAGTTCGCATAGTCGGGCTAAAACATTCAGTCAGAGGCCGAACGAGCTTACGTGGCAAAAAGGCCAAGGCAAAGGCGCAATTAGTACAGTCAGGCCAAAATACCCTGTGCATCGACCCGCCCATAGCAAAAATAGTCCAAAGGACAGAAAATGCCAAGACAAACTACACTCACAAGTGCAATAAGAACCAAAGGTTCATAATACACTTGGGGGGCAACACCATCGACATACGAAAAATAAAGCAAAAGCAAGATAGAGCCAAGGCTCAATAGGCAAAAAGCTAAGACAAAAGAAAAAGGAAACAAGTGCAACAAAATCACGAAATATAAATTTCAACTTCAACGTAAATTATACAAAAAGATCAAGTTCAGAGGGTTGAATTAAAAATGCAACAAAGGATGATTACAAAAGTAGCAGTCAAAGGCCTTCATCGAGGGTCGACTCTAGGTTTGGGATGGCCGGCTCAGTAGCAGGGGCAGAAGTCGAGGGAGCTTATTTCGAGGCCAGAGACACTCCTTTTTGGAACTCGTCGGAGTACTGATCGTATATCTTCTCCGAATTGGAGTTGTAAAACCCGGGGGTCTCGAGCCTCAGAACGTCGAATCCTGGATAAGACTTCATAGCCTAATCCACTGCCAGAGTATAACTGCCCATCATAGCCGTGCGCATCAACATGGTCAGGTCGGCGTCAAGTTCATCTGACTTGCGATACCCTGCTATCGCTTCTGCCTTAGCTGCCTCGATCCTTGCAAGGACTTGTTCCCGCTCGACTCTCAAAGCCTCTCTCTCTTTTTCCAGCTCGACCTTCAGGGCATCCCTCTCTTGTTGAGCCAGTGTGGTGTCGGTCAAAGAAGCCTTGTGTGCTTGCTGCACCTTCTTGAAGTCCGCCTCCAGTTGGACCAACCTCAGATCCTGGGCCTGCCGATCGAGCTGGGTTTTTGCCAAATTGTCAGCAGTAGCGGTCAGCGTGTCCTGCAGTTTCTTGACCCCGACATTCGCCTCGCGCTTCAACGTCTCGAATTGAGACTCTATACCGGCAATGGCTGCGCCCTTTGCAATGTTGTCCTCAAGCAGTTTGCAGATTTCCCTCCGCAGATCCTCTTCTGTATCGACCTGCTTAACCAGTCGTCGGGCAGCCTCTCTGCTAAGAAGGTTACTCTGTAGAAAGGACAGAAAGGCTTCAAATAATAAAGACAAGGCATACGCCTCGGGAGAAATCATCGCTTCAAGATAAGGAAAACAGTTGACTTACGAGGCGAGACGACTTCCGAAGTGCGTGAGATAAAGCCTTGTCTTCTAAGGTCGTGCAGTCATCTGCAACCCAGTTCACATCAACTTCTACCTCGGAAGAAGCTTCACTAACTCTGACCCTCTTTGCCTGCCTTTGTTGCTCCCTCACCAACTCGGGAACGATAGGCCTTTTCTTGGTTGGCGCTGCTCATTCTTCGACGTTTCCCCCGACAGATGGATTTAAGTCGACCAGAACCTCCTCCTCTTCCTCATCACGCAGTGAGCCATAACGAACAGTGAGTGGAGGATCGGCGGACTGAGACCGTGGCACAGTTCGAGCCTCGATCGTTGGTTCGACGTCAGCAGCCGTCAATTCGACTTGGGAGGGACCCTCTCCTCCAGCA
Source organism: Gentiana straminea (assembly GCA_036785695.1). NCBI lineage: Eukaryota > Viridiplantae > Streptophyta > Magnoliopsida > Gentianales > Gentianaceae > Gentiana > Gentiana straminea. The sequence goes on along the minus strand of JAVUPR010000385.1, from coordinate 5,342,113 downwards.
GTGGACGCGGTCCCCTTCTCGACAGTAGTAGAGGTAGAGGCCACCCAACCCTCGAGTAGAGGGACTGGCACCTCCATCGGCGGCGGAATTTGAGTTGGATCGGTGATGAGTGCGAACTTCCCCACTGCAAAAATAAAAGACAGAGTTAGTACTAACATTCTACAATATCAAGTCATGAATCTCGGCAAAAGAAAAATAAACAGAAGAAAATCCTACAGTTCTCTCGATCCTTAACATGGATTTGGGCATAAGGCATCGGTCCTGCCTCCGTCAAGTTGGCTAGACCATACAAAAGACGCAGGTCTCGGGTGACAACCTCGAGGTCGGAGTTATCCATTATGCGGGCATCTCGAGGGATGAGGCCACTACCCAATTTGTCATGCTTCTTGTTTCTCGACCTCCACTGTCCTATGTACGGATCATCCATACCGTGGCGAAGAATAATTAACCTTCGGCTTCCACTCACTGTGAGATGAAGGTCCATTGGACACGAACTTGTGTCGATTCGTTCTTCGCTGGAAAGTATACCACATCTTGTCTGGCATACTTGCGATTTTGTAGTAGTAGCGAAAAAGTTGAACTGAGAAGCAGACACCGGTCACCCGACAAGCGATCGCAAATCCCATTAGTGTCCTAATAGCATTGGGACCGAGATAAGAGACCCCAATCTCATAGTGGTTCAAGATTGCTAGGATAGCTGGGCACAGAGGGAATACCAACCCACTAGAAAGCTGGGCTTCATATACGGAATAGAACCCTTCCGGAGGCTCGTCGGCATATTGATGACGACCGGAAGGGAGTTGGATCTCAAATTGGGGGCTAGCAATGTTGAACTTTTTGCGGATTCTGTCAATATCCTCAAAGGAGAGGGCACTAAGGCAGCCTTTAGGACCTTTACCGTCCATTCTGGTGACTAATTTTTTAGGTTGCTTAGGGGCGGAAGGAGAAGAATCTGCAGGTTCGTCGGACATTGGTCGGAGAGGATGACCGGAAGGAATAGATACCGGAGTTTGACTACGGGAAGGTGATTCACTACCCCTATCGGATTCAGTAGCGCTACTTGACATGGATGGATGCAAGAAAAAGAGGAAGAACACCAAAAAAAAAATAAGGCGCTTACTTGAGCTTTGGAGATTTATGCACGATTTGGCAATGAGGTTTCTTCTGAAGTCTTTTCTTCTCTCCTTTTATGCTTGCACAATAATGAAACGGATGTGAAAAGACGTGAGTGATAGGGAGTTATAACCCCCTGTAAATCGCGAGAATCAAGGCAGTGTCATTATGAGTGACATAATTCGAAGCGTTAATGCACGTTAGTGCGCCATGACGTCATGCCACGTAGCCACAAGCAGTTAGAGTTGCAGAAGGCGGGCTTTTTCCCGCCCAAATAATGACCCAACTCGAAGACGATTCAAATAGCAGAATTGACCTCGGACGACGGCCGTCACCTCTCTCAAGTCTGGGGGGCTTATGACGATACCGGGTTTCACCCTTCCACGTGTCGTCTTGCAGTTGGTCTCCAGAATGCGAATGAATGCCAAGTTATGCGTGTCGAGTTCCAGACTCGGGGCTACGATGATCGACAACCGAGCAGTGTAGGACAAGGGATCCCAGAGTCGAGTACCGCAAGTCGGTTACGTCGGCATCGAGGACAGAGTCCGCACCAGCTGTCAAGGCCCATTAACAGTATGATGACTTGGGCAAGGGTTAAGGCCCATTGAGGGTAAATATGACATTATCTCAAACCGACTTAATATTAGGGTTAGGGCATGCGTTGTCATTATAAATACCACACTCCAGGAACTACGAAAGGCTTGATTCCTGGAATATAACAGGATACGTAGGCAATCTAAGATAAACTCTTAGACTCAGCCGTAAATCATAAAACCCCTCTTTAGGCATTAGGGTTTTGGGTGTTCATCACTAGATCGACATAGGCCCAGAAAAATTAGGTGACGCAATTCGGCATCGTCATGTGTGTTTTATTGCTTTGATTTTCTTGTTTTTATTTGTTAATTGTTATAGGTACGGCGTAGCAGAGGGCGTGACGAGGATCACAACAGTATAAAAATCATCCAAAACAGAGTTCGTATATAAAAATGACGTGAGATTCAAATTAGACGAACGAAAAAAAATAAAAAAATTATTAGTGAAGTTTTTGTTGGGATCCCAAAGTTGGTTTTGAATGGGAAGGGAAGCCTCAGTACTTCTTCCGATTTCTTCTTTGTGAATAATATATAAAATAAAATAAAATAAAAAAAAAAAAAGGAAAAGCAAAGCAGCAGAATATTAGTCAAAGGGGCCCACGCCCTGTGTTAAAAGAATCAAAGCAGCGTACGGAAAGCAGTGGAGGGGACGCCTTTTTATTTGATTGGCCGAAATTTTCAGAAGCTAATACGGGAGGTCGGCAATTCAAATATTAACACACAGTTTTCATTACACAATTTTTATTTTTATTTTTATAGCGGCTGCTTTTCTTTTCCCTCGGTGGTCGAATAGCTTATTTTATTTTTCCTTTCTTCTCTGTAAAAATTCTTAAAATAATTACGTACACTTTACTTCTTATATTTTGCGATTCATACACAACGAAACGAATGGTGGAGTACTACGTTTTTTATTAGTAGTTTTTATTCAGTCTTTTTATCATACTTTTTATTAAATTCTTCATGAATTTATGCACTTTTATTATTACCATGAGTAGCTAATTTTATTATAGCTCGATTATGTGATGGAACTACGAAATTAATGCCTAAACAATGATTTAAGGATGAGTAGAGCTTAAAAATTGAATCTTTTGAATTGTTGTGTCCTAAAACTTGAACCTAATGCTATTAGTGGAGTCGTGAACCATTAATTGATTATACACACGATCTTTATAAATGTATTTTGCGAGGGAGTGTGCGAAATAAGGTTCTAGGATTGCCATGCACGAACTAGTCGAGTTTTTCGCAGCCTGTTCCTGGGTAAGGTTTTTCTAGCTAAGCCGTGAGCTCGGTGGATGCGGAGCGTCTCACAGTTTTAATCATATTAGGTCAATTAAATCACATAGAGGAGACTGTTGAACCGGATATAGGGTAACTAGGTTGTGGTATTAACACCTAGAGACCAGTTTAGGAGATTGCACCCACAACACATTCATTAGAAGCTATTGGTTGGCTAATAGGTTAAGGCTCGTCCCTAGTGATTCGGTAAATGTGTTAAGAGTAGTGTCTTGACCATAGTTTAGCTATTCATTTTATCATACTTTTTAGAGTCATCAGTTTTATTTTCTTTAGCTATAATTAATTTCACCTTTTTTGTGAGCCTGAATAAATACGAAAGTGGTTGTAATACTTGACCAATTCCTCGTGGGATACGACATTGCTCGCCGTTGTAGTACAACCGACTCAGTACTCTGCCGGTTAAAGTTGGTTTGCTATAATTTGGCCATCACTTCCCTGATTTCGCCAAAATCTACGGCAGCTTCGAGGTGGTGCTGGATGATTCCGATGTTGATGCGGTTTACTTGCCTTTACCTACAAGTTTGCATGTGATATGGGCAGTTTTGGTTGCCCAGAAGAAAAAACACTTGCTTTTAGAGATGTCTGTTGCGCTTAATGCTAAGGAGCTTGATGTTATTCTTGAAGCGTGTGAATCTAATGGAGTTCAGTTCATGGATGCCATTATTTTCAATCACAAATAATGATAGGTTTGTCTAGTTACAAATTTTATGTCCTTATAAACAAATAAGATTCCTTAGTGTCATGTCTAAATCGCTTTATTAAGTACTCAAACTAGTCCTTATAAACAAATACCCATTGTTTTTTATTTTTCCCTGGTGCTGCCGTCTGAAAAAAAAATATAATTATTTCCAAGCCCTTTCGGCCGAAAACAATAATATATATATATATATATATATATATATATATATATATATATATATATATATATATATATATATATATATATATATATATATAATATTTAATAAATATATAACATACAGTTTGTTTGGTGTTATTATGTTTTGTAATATTATTTTTTGGAAAACATGATTGCATGATTTGGTAGACAATGAATTTTGTGGCTAATGTTATTTTGATACTTAACTTGAATAGTGACGATGCCCAAAATTGACCTTACCCACGTGTCGCCTCCATATCAGCACAATAATAAATAAAGCTAGAGAAAAACCTCCATCAAGGGCCAGAACCCCCTTTACTTGAGCTTCATGTGCTCGGTCAACATCCTCCGACCTCTGCAGGCCGGCCAGTGCACATGGTCAAGCCTACTCATGTCCGACCTTACAGGTCGGCCTAAGTCCCTCTCAGACCAAACCTCTTATGCACGCAAGAATCCGAGCTGATCCCAGCTCGGCTATCCTCCCGACCTCCGTAGGTCGGCCAAAACACAGAAGGATTCAGCCTGTTCAGCTCGGGCCATCTAAGTCGGCAGAGTCCATCCTCAATTGTATTTCCCACGTGTGTGATGATCAGATAAATATGGGAAGAATTCCTCATATTTAAGACTCTGATTCTGATAGTTAAATATATCCATTATTATCTCCAACAATTAAGGAGATTAAATCGTAGCTATCTTTACCTTAGGGAACACGAAATCCAGGCCCAACAAGGACAAGGCCCACGCCGCCTTAGGGTATAAGACTCCTCTATATAAACCATCCCTAAGGAACTACGAAGATTTGATTCCAATACACGCATTGGATACGTAGGCAGCTTGAGAAATAATATCTCAAGTCCAGACTAAACCACCACCAAAACACCCCCCAATTTTTCATCTTTTTTATTGTGTTCTTAAGGCTTTTGGCAGGTTGTCTTTAGGAGAACAACCCTGGATTATCATCGACGATTTTTAGAATCATCAAATTGTGGTTTTTCTTATAAGCTTAAATAAGATGAAATAATGTGACAAAGCCTTGAATAGGTTTGTGAAGCGTTTAGTTCCGGCGCTCTTGAAAAGGATGAAGTACGGGACCATTGGATACCTAGAATTAGCCTTGTGTTTTGATGTGTTAGAACTCATCATTGGCTATGTACATGCTAAGTACATGATAGAGTCTAATGGTCTAAGATGAGGGAGTAGAGATGTTAAGTGAGCATTTTTCTTGAAAATACTTAGTCGCTAGTTAATGATTAATAACTTACATAATTGTCTAGATAAAAGCTTAAACATCATGATAATTCTTGGTAACGCATTTGGAAATATCGCAATGTATTGTATGGTCAGTCAAAGTGGACAATATTCGCCGAACATACACACTAACGGGACTAGTCCGGGACTACTAGAGCGGTTCTCTAGTAGGTTGCACCCCGATGAGTGCTTGGTGCTCCTAGACCAAGCATAGTGCCCTCTAATGCATGATGTAACAAAGATAAGTTAAGCTAGAAACAAGTAGGATTCCACGACATGTTGATGAGAATGAAGTGAACCCTGGAGTTTGAGTCGGTCTTACAAAGATAACTTAATAACAATATGAACCTTTTGTTGTAAAACTTAATTATTCAATCGCTTATACCTCTTTATTAAGTACTTTTGTACTTACCCTTTTGCATGTTTATTTGCATACTTGTGGGGTGAGAAGACGAACAGGTTGAACCAGAGTTTGACGATGACTTGAGGATGACGTTTGACGATGTCATGTCTTGCTTGTTGAGTTTAGATTTCCTTTATTATACATGATGTATCAAACTAAGTTGCTTTTCTTTTCAAGACATATGTTGTATTTTATTTCCAGACTTTTTTGTAAGATCAGTTACTTTTGAAATATCGTATGTTGTAAGATTTTGAATTATCGTTGTTGTAAGATAATCTCTTTCTACCTTTAGTATGGTTTGTAATATGTTCTAGTAGCTTTTATGTTTTGCCCGAGTCTTTCTTGTAACGCCCCCTGACCCCGGGCCTGGTAGCGCTAAATGAGTCATAAATTGTCAACTACTTAGATCGTCGTCCTCGCTTGGTCTAAAAGGGCTACATGAGTTGACAAGACATTTATGTTTCACACTTATATGAGGGTGAGCAGGACTTTACTTTACCGACGTGGGACTTTACATTCTCCCCCTCCTTATAAGGGACTGGCGTCCTCGCCAGGACGGCCAAGACTTGTCCCAGTAGACTTGCGCCAGTTCGTCCCTACCATAGGTATCTAAAGGTGGCCCCCACCGCCTCTTACTGTGTGGCATTTAGTTCCGTATGATAGTCGGCTCTGATACCATTCTGTAACGCCCCCAGAACCCAGGCCTGGTAGGGCTAAATGAGTCATAAAGGGTCAACTGCTTAGACCGCCATCCTCTCTTGGTGTGAAAAGTTAACCCGAGTTGACAAGAAATTTATGTCTCACACTTATATGGGGGTGAGCAGGATTTTACTTTACCGACGAGTGACTTTACATTTCTAGCTTCTGTTTGCTTTATTTTGATACGACGTCGTAGAGCCTTACGTATAATATTAAATTTATTTAATGTTATACGTGCCGAACATTTTTTTCCAGATAAGGACTCGGTATCCGGGAACTGGGCGTTACATATATTTTTGCGAAGTCGTTCTTTACATTCGCTGGTTATAGCACTCATTCACTCCTGATATGATCGATTTCGCCTTTTTTCCTTTGGTCGTTTTTAACACAAAGTGACGTCGAAAGCAACTCTATTAGACACTTTCGACGAGCGCTAAGGGTTGCGACATTCATTTTCTCATTTATTAACATGAATGATTACGTTTTTTAAGACGCTCAACTCACCCCATGAGGCGAATGAGCTCGACACTTATGAATTATTTTACAAATTCAAAATAAATGGTCCGGCTCTACAAATTACTTCCTGAAGCCCGCAACGCACAGTGGAACCGCCTTGATATTTGTTTCCGACAAAGTTTTTCAAAAAAACTCGAGCAGCTCGGTGCACTCAACCTTCTCGCAAACAAAAAGAGCCACACCATCCCCCGATATTAGACACGACAAAGCAGCCACATTCGAAGGTTAAAAAATATGAAAAAAATCTCAAAACCAAAACAAAATACGAGAAGCTAAAGGAAATAGCGGGCTACATCATTCAAAATACAAGAATCAAAGTCATAAAAAAATTCAAACCATGTTATTACATAAATAGCGACAGGGGAATCAAAAGCGCTTCACTGAGAGTCTGAGAAGGGACACCATGCTGAACCTAGATCTGAGCAGCGGGGTCCAGCAGGGCATCCATCGTATGAGCATGATCCTCCACCCCCTCTATAATCACAATAAGGGAAACAAGAACAGGGATAGCCTCGGTCTCCTAATGGGACGGAGTAATGTCCTCAGTAATTTCCTCACCTATGATGTAATATCCCGAACTTTAGGAAATGACAGACGTGTCATTTTGTAAATTTCGGAATATTATGTTTTATTTTATGGATTAAAGCAGTATATAAATATGTATTTTCGAGGTATATATATTAGCAAGGGGCTTAATTGGCAATTATTGGAAATAATGGTAATTAAAAGAAAAAGAGGGTTTAATTTGGATTTAATGGACAATAAAGGGGAGGAGTTATTTTAGAAAAAATAACCTCCCATTAAGTAGGAGTTATTGTCTGGAAGTTTGGCAGAATAAAACTTACACGAACTTGAAAGAAATTTGAGAGAAAACCAAAAGAAAGAAAGGAAGGAGATTTCCTCCAATTTCTCACGAGGCTCTCATCGGATTTCAGGAGCAAATATAGAAACTGAATCAGCGGGAAGAGCAGATCGTGTTGATACAGAAAGTTCGAGGTTTTGTTAAGGTTTATTTCTCGGCCCTAGTTATGGTTCTATCAAGGTTTGATCAAGTTTTGTTGGTCTAAGAGGGTGAATTCGTAGTTCTAATAGTTTAGAAGCTTTTGATCAACAATTAATTAAAGTGTAATGGTGATCAATTAGGCTTTGGTTGAAGTTTCCAGAAGAACTGCAGGTTTTGTCTTGGAGCTTTGCTTTGAACAAGTAAGAGGCTCTTCCTAAAGTGTAATTAAGGTTTTATGATGTTAAAGTTGATTATTTCTGTTGAATCCTGGGTTAGAAATCATGTTCTAAGTTGTAGTTAAAGTGTTGGTTGTTGTGGTATGTGAAACCTGTTTTTTTTTGTTTTGTTGTACCTATTGATGTTAAACTTGTTTGGAATCGAGTGGAGATCGTTTAGATGCATAAAACTGAGTTTTTGGGAGTTTCTACGCTTGGTGCGGGTGCACCAGATCCAGTACGGGCGCACCAAAGAGTCAGAATGTCCGTTTTTACATTTAGAGGCCTGGTGCAGTCGCACCAGAACCAGTGCGGGCGCACCAGACCTTAGTGTGGGCGCACTGGCTCAACATAATGTCCATGTTTGGCCAATGCAAGCGCACTGAACCCCGGTGCGGGCGCACTAATCCTGTTTTTGATGTCTAGCTTGTTTTTAAGCCCGAATCTAGTCTTAAATGTCGTTTCTTGATCTAATAACATAAATGAACAAGCCCTGATTAAGCTTCTGATGCGTTTAGTTTCGGCACAGAATGTACTCTTCAAGGGAGTTGAAGTTCAGGACCGTCGGAAGTGTAATACCCTACTCCCGACCCCTAGGTCCACTGGGGTCATTTTAGGAAAGGGCTGCGAAGCTCTCGCCGCGTCTTCATTCAACTACTATAAAATCGTCAAAACAGTACACAAGGGAACGCTAATATCCATAAATTGTTATAAACCATAAATGACCAAATGCCAATCACTGTCTTACTATTACGGAAAAAGAGAATTAATATAACAAGTACTGCAAGTCTTGGCATAACATCACAACACCCAAATATTTATTTAATACTTAGTACTTAATATTGAATTGAAAAAAAACAAAAGTGCCATCATTCAGCCACATAGATCCACGTTGAAACCGCCAAGCTGCTCATCCTCTAAAAGAGTTTCCAAACTTATATTCTCCCCGTAAACCTCAAAGCTCTCATCAACTGTCAAATAATAAAATCCAGGAAAAAAACAAAATATAACAGAAAACGAGGCGTCAGCAAAGGGCTGGTATGAGCCACGTGTGCAAGTGTTATACTATATATATAAATAAATAAAGTTTGTTTTAGAAAAATTTCAGCGGAAGTCTTCTTATCTCTGCAAAAATGAGTTAGTAACAAATTTTGAAATACTAATTGAGCAAGAATAATAAAACAAATTTATAAAGTATATAGTGCACGAGCTTAAAAGAAAATATGTTTGTTCATTCATTAGCACCAGCTTTGGCCGAGCCGATGAGTCAAGTATCGCCCAAACACCATATTTACCAATTGGATTTCAACCGCACTCCACGAGAATTAGCCATGCCTGACAACTCCGGCCGATTGTCAGGGAAAAGAATCAACCTTCACCGTGCAAACCTCCTACACGGCTCCAGCCAACCCTATCCATGCCCTAGGACCCACGCACCAACCGTCAGCCCTTGCTTTCCCGGCTGTAGCATGAATCTTCGGGGAAAAGGTACCGTCCCCACTCTTACGAGTGAGCACTCTAGCTACTGTCGGAAAGATTTCGAGTCAAGAGGCCCCGAGACCGGTGACTAGCCGTTCTCCAAGAGCAGTAACTCTAATCCCCCTAGCCACTAGAGCTTTGACACTTCCGTGTCACGAGCGAGCGAGCGAGCAAGTATTATCCGTCAATTCCAAGTATCAGTTTTATTTATTTATAAAAATGTGCACTGGCTCAAATCAAGTTGTTTAATTTTAAAGAAATCATGTATATCCAAAGCAAAAGTTCGGGATGTTACAATTCTCCCCCCCTTAAAAAGAAGTTCGTCCTCGAACTTCCCTTCACTTATACCCTTTTGATGATATTCTTATACATCTAAGTATTAGCATCCTTATATCCATACTTTGAAAGATGTACGTTCAGAGATCTATCTTAAAGAGGTATCAAAGTTATGTTACGATCCTGGGACCTGTGGGTTATTGGTCTACCTAATCTATGTCATTAGGCTTACTCTACACTATATTCCATGCATGAAAAATTTACCCCAAACAACAACCATCACCTTTACATTATGTAACCCAAAATCCCCTAAAAGATCCGATGAGTAAAAGGACTAGTGTTTCACACTTCGGTATCGGTATAAAATTAATGATCAAAGAAACATTTTCTTTCTTTGAAAAAAAAAAATCAGAACTTAAAAAAAACAAAAATGGTAGCATTCAAACGTTTATATATATAATTTCAAAAAACATATTCTATTATGAACTGTCGGAAAAAAAATTACTCTATTATGAAAAATATGGGTATTGATATTTCAAAGTTCTCGTTGTATTCAGTAATCTTGTTTGTATAATATAATTCCAAGAAATAGTGAGTAGCTGAGTTACTTTGTATAAAACCTTTTATTCACCTATCCATAAATTTTATTTATTAAAACGATTTTTTCCTTTTCCAAAACATAAAAACCACATTTGAAATAACTTTATTTATATGAAATAAATGCGATAAAGCATGGTTTTGATGCATTTCGTAACATATACCGTAAATATAAGGAATTTAAAAGTTGGTCCTTTTCAGAATCATATATACGTGTGTGAAACACTTGCGTCGTTATCCCGGATCAAAATATTAAAACTTAACATAGACAATGTCTAAATGTCACAACTTATGCACTAATATCAAGTTCATACCTTATTGTCTCCTAGTTTCACATGATCATACTTAGTTCTAATAATCATTTCACTAAACCAATTCTGAAAATCATTTCCTAGCTTTTTTTTTTTTTTTTTTCCAACTGTCGATTCATCCTTCTAGCCAAAATAGATCATTTAGTATCGAGCGTGAGTTTATTTTACAGAGTAGAAAAATGTTCTAAAGCTCTTAAATCTTTCATAGAAAAATAAATCTAGAGATTTCTATTTGTTGTATTTATATAACATATTTCAAATATTTTAAATATTTACTAACAAATATTTGTTCCAAATAATTTTAATATACAACTACCAGATATAATATATATATATATATATATATATATATATATATATATATATATATACATTATTTCGCTTTTAAAAAAAATACAGAACTAAAAGATATGTTTTAGTTGTAGGTGTCATGTGCAAAACTAACGTTAAAGTCCCGGATCAAATAAAATATTTAATACTTAACATCAACAGTTTCTAGGTGTGGCGACTTATGTGAAACAATAATTCACTTATAACAATCAAACTCCTCACCTTTAGTGGCTTTCTAATTATAACTTGATTAATCCTAGTCACAAAGATCATATCCTTAGAAAAGTTCTAAAAATTCATTTCCTGATTTCTATCAACTATCGCACTCATCCACTTAGGCTAGGTTCTTTAGTCATAATAATCATTTCACTAAGTCAATTCTAAAGATTTATATCCTATTTTTGTTAACAGTCGCATTTCGCTCCCTGCTAGCTAGACCATGTCCATTAGTCTAACATGTCAAAAAATCATTCCCTTATTCAACTCACAAGTATGATTGGCTTGTGCTTTGATGAATTAGACTTCATCAATGTCTGTGTATATGCTAGGCCTTGTCCGTGTCTAGTGGTCTAGGAAAGAGAGTAGTAGAGGTGAGGGAGCTTACTTGAAAATACTTAGGTGGCTAGTTAATAATTAATAATAAACGTACTTGTGTAGTAAAAAGATTAAACATCAATCCATTCTTGGTAGGGCACAAATCTATATCGCGATGTGTGGGCGTTCAGATAAAGTGAATAACTCTGTAAGTCTTTGGACCCTACGTATGGAGGAACACCACCCCGTAAGTCTGAGACCCTAGGTACAGAGGGACTTCACTGAACGTGTACGCTATCGGGCTTTCCCCCGTGGTTATTGGTGTGATCCACCAATATGTTGCACCCAGATACTTCATGGTGAGTGAACACCATGTGTAGTGCCCTTGAATGATGATGTAACAAAGATAATCTAAGCTAGAAACCAGTAGTCACAACATGTTGATGAGCATGAAGTGAACCCTATAGTTGAGTCGGTCTCATAAAGATAACTTAATAATAACTAATGAACCTTTCGTTGTAAGACTTAATTATACATTAGCTTCTTACTCTTGCTAAGTACGTTGTACTTACCTACATTGCATTTTGTTGTATGCTTTGTGGGGTGAGAAGATGAACAGGTAGATCTTGAGCTCGATCAGGAGTTTGATGATGTTTGAGGATGACGATGCCATGATGATGCTTCTATGATAATTCCTTTTAAATTCAAAGACGTTGTATTAGACTATGATGTATTTTCTTTTAGACCGTGTTGTACTTTTATTTCTTTTTCAAGGGTGTAAGACAAGTTTGTTCTTCTTTTCTTTAAGACATCGTATGTTGTAAGTTTCTTTTCGTTGTTGTAAAAATAACCTACCTTTTTCGTTGGTTTTGTATCTTTTCTTAGTAGCATTTATTATGCTTGCCGAGTCTTTTTAGCTTCCGTTTGCTAAACTCGATACGACATAGTAGAAGCTTACGTATAATATTGAATATATTAAATATTATACGTGCCGACCGTTTTGTTTCCGGATAAGGACACAGTATCTGGGAGCAGGGCGTTACATATGATCTCCCTAACATTGGCAAGAAGATTTCCTGGAGTGATGGAGGCATGACCCAAGCCACCTCACGGCCATCCCTTCGATCACACTCATGCAGCTCCTTCAGCTCATCGTCACTATAAGGCACATGGGGATGGATGACCCTCAAAGATTCATGAAACATATCGGTGGTCAACCATCCCGCCATGGTATCCATCGAGGGAGCATTGTCGTCGAGATCTCGAACCAGGCATCTCGCCATGCGGCAGTGCCCTTGTTCACAACACTTATCAGCCTCATTCAGCAAATCTGCCTTATATTGCTTGAACTCTTTGTACCTCTGGACCGCTTCGACTTCCTTGTCAGAAATGATGCCGGGAACGGAATCCTAGACATGCTTGAGATCGTCAAAAAGGTCAAGACGCAACTCTAGCTCATACTTGCCAGACCGAAGAGTAATCTCATTTTCATTCCGCTCAGCATGCATCGCAGTGATGGCCCTCCTCATCGCACTCAAGGACAACAAGCAAATCCGGGCAATCTCGTTCCTAGCTTTTATCTTAGCCTTCTCAGCGGCTATAATGGCCCCTCCAGCGCGGCTCTCAGCATCATCCAAATGGCCCCGCAGCTCGGCCAGTTCGGCATTCAGGCTGGACACCCTCCGTTCAGAAGCAGCACAATCTCTGGAAAGCTGGTTAAAAGACGCCCAACATTGTCCCGCCGCAGTGGCCAGCTAAAACGAGAAAAGAAAAGTGGAATTCAGGTCGCCTCAAAATACGGATAAATGAAGTATGAAGGGCTATAGAAAAAGTTACCTGACTAGAGACAATCCCGACCAGACCCATGAGATCACCAGGGCCGTCCAAGTAATCATCCACCCGATCCTCCATCGCATTACGGAAAGCAATCCCTACTCCGATCGCTAGGGTCGCCCTATCATGATGATCCAGATCTAAATTACGTGAAGGAGGGGCATCCATGATCGTTTGGCCAACCTTTTGGCCTCCCACAGTAGTGGTTCGATGCCTAAACCCGGCCTTAACCAGATTGGCAAATCCTCATTCACGGTCCAGGGAGGGTTGATCCCCGGGCTAGTAGTAGCGATGGAAACAGCAGGAACAACGACATTATCGCCTATCTCCTCGACATTCAGTACCTCATTTTCGGGAAGCCTCCTCTCCACCTGGGACGACCCCAGTAGCGTCCCCATCACTTCGGACCGACATTTGGTCACCATCAGTCTTCTCCTCAACAGGGTCGGTATGAGCAGCGGGCCCTCATACATCGTCCGGATCGGCGACAACAATGCTTGGCACCTCACCGATCCGATCTCTTCCACCCTCTGCCTTTTATTCATGACATCGGTTTCATCAGCGTGCACGGGCACGTCTGTAGGATGTAATATCACCGGATGGATCATAGATCCACCCGATTACGCAGCGGAATAGTATAGATCTAGATCTAAACAATATAAAATACATAAATAATAGATCTAACCTACGAGGGGGTTAGATTACCAACCTTTTTATGGTGCAAATACTCCAAGAACAAAAGGTCAATCCAAGCTAGTTGAGATCCTAGTTGAGAAGCCAAAGTCTTCCAACGTGTATCTCCAAGCACCACCAGGTGGATGGTGTTTCAAGTCGCCGGACCTCCTCGATATGCTACCGGAATAATCCAAAGGATTATCTAAACTCGAAACCCTAGTATTATAGCCGAAAATTCTAAGCTATAATACTCCCAATAATTCAAAATTATGTGTGTCATAAGGTTTGGGAGAATTCTCTTTATATAGGAGAGTAATCATTGTCCTCCAATGATTTAATAATTAAGAGATAATTATTAGATTAATCCTTATTTCAAATAAAAGATAAATATATAATATATCCCAAACAAATTAAGATAAATAAATATATTATCTAATATTCCATGATTTATAACTTAACAAATAAATGATTAAATCATATATTAAATAATTATCCAAGAAAACTAATTTCCCAATAATTAATTAATACAAAATTCGGCCAAACCCTAGCAAGTATAAGGCCACACGAATTTTCCATCACATTGGGCCGAGTCCACGAAAAATTTCTTTTCCATGTATTTAATTATTTAGTCCAACTAAACAATTAATCCACATATCAATTAAATTGTCCAACCCAACTATTTAATTATAATTGAGGTGAAACGACGAGAAAACATATATGCTATATTAGGAGCCACGTCAGGGACCACGGACCCATATTCAGTAGCTACAATAAATTAAATAAAATTATTCGTCGGACCGAACAATTATATTCAATCTATTAATTCCGGGATTACACCACCATAAACCCGAAACTGAACTCTGCCAAATACAAATAACTTACACTCAACCATGAGTTGATAAGGTGTCCACTGATATAATCATTTGTGGCAATATTCACATCTTCGATAAGTCACGAGGTTCGGCGAGGGGTCTTGAACTCGTGCCGGATTTTCCGTGTACACTTTATTTATTTATAAAGAGACATATTAATTGTAGTACATATAAACAATTAATATGTCAAACTCTAGTCATAGACATAGCTTTTACTGTTCACTTTATGTCATAGACATTTATTATGTAAGAGACTAAAAAGCATCTAGCCTCGTTTATAGCTTTTACTTTTTCTATGAAAGGTCACTATCTTGTCTAGGACCTTTCAAACTCCTCAATTGTATCTACATATACTCCACATTATCAATGAATAAAAGATAAGTTGAAGTTTACTCTTGTGTTTATCACATTCAAACTCTCTTCATGGTATCGGAGCCTACTGAGTTCTAATATTCCGCTGCAAAACTCAGTATTTTTTTATCAAGAATGTCTTCATCTGAAGCATCCTACTCATTAAGTAAATCTCAGCAGACCGAGGTTACCGACTCCACTCCATATACAAATCACGAGACTTGATTACAACAATAATCTTGGGTTGTCAAGATCTATGAAAAAGTATAACTCGGGACAAAGCAAGATGGAAGACTTGTCCGAGTCCAAACACTCTCGGCAGACCGGAATCACTTGGTGATATTATGGATTCTCGCTTAGCTCTCTTCAAAGAGTTTCTCAAATGGCGAAGAGGCGATAACTCTCTCACGAGGCATTGCCACTCATACCAAGACAGTATATCTTATTCCCAACTCGCAATAATGCACTGGATAGTTGATTCTGGGGCCTCATCTCATATGACAGAAATAAAAACCCGTTATATAACCTCAAACCCCGTCGCGGACTCATAAAATTAAAACTGGCGATGGGTCTATTTCATATGCTCAAGGTTTTGGAATTGTTCAACTTACGATAAGGTTTATCTTAAAGATGTCCCGTTTGTGCCAAAGCTAGACTTGTAATCTTATATCTGTCAGTAAACTCACTAAGGACCTTAATTGGACAGTCACTTTTAAAGACAATCAGTGTATTTTCCAAGATACTTATTCACAAGAAGTAATGGAAAGAGCCAAAACTTGCTCAGGACTGTTTATTGTTCACCCTGCTGAAGACAGAAACCTGAAGACTGAATCTGCCTCAGCAGCCTGCTCTCAAACTGTAGACAATATTATGTTATGGCATTATAGATTAGGACATCCTAGTTTTGGTTATTTAAAGACTTTAACTCCTGAATTATTTAAAGGATGCAATCTTAATGATCTTCAATGTGATATATGTCAGTTTGCCAAACTCACCAAATCTGTGTATGCTAAATTACCTCACTTACCCTCCTCACCTTTCACCCTAATTCACAGTGATGTATGGGGGCCCTCAAGAGTGAAAAGTATAACAGGGAAAAGGTGGTTTGTCACCTTCATTGATGATCATACCAGAAACACTTGGTTATTTCTAATGAAAGACAAATCTGAAGTTGGACCTATCTTCCAAGATTTTTATCATATGGTCTCCACCCAATTTGATACTAAGATCAAGATCTTAAAGACTGATAATGCTCTGGAATACTATGAGTCTAACCTCAGTAACTTCTTGACAAACAGAGGAATTGTTCATATCGGTAGTTGTGTGGAAATACCTCAACGTAATGGGGTTGCTTTGAAAGAAAGAACAGGCATCCGCTCTTGAAATGGCCGATCAATCATGTTCACTACACATGTTCCTAAATACATGTGGGGTGAAGCTATACTTGATCGCAACTTATTTACTCAATAGACTTCCCGGCAGAGTGTTAGGTTTCAAAACTCCACTCCAAACCCTACCGACCACACACTCCCGCCATCATCTTGTTTCCCGATTGCCTCCAAAGATCTTTGGTTGTCTTGTGTTTGTGTATATCCATGCTCAACACAGAAGTAAACTTGATCCTAAAGCTCATAAGTGCATTTTCCTTGGATATGCACAGGACAGGAAAGGTTACAAGTGTTACTCTCCTACTGAAAAGAAATTTTACAATTCTATGGATGTGAAATTCTTTGAAAGGACTCCATATTACAGCAAACCTACTGATCCAGTCACTGATGGAAACCTGATTGAGATTGAACTAAGTCCGTTCCCTCAGCAAACCATTTACCCTCGGCGAGTCCTAACCCTCGGCGGCCTGCGACATTGAGTCTGCGACTCTCAAAGGCAACCCGTGGCGACCCAAAACCTGCGATCCTCGGCGGACGAACTTCGGTACCCTGCCGACTCTCTACGCCTACTACTCCTCGGCAACCTCCTGGACAAGAGTCTGCGACCCGAGCCCGCGATCCCGAGCCTACGACACTCAGCAATCTACAGATCCCCAACAGCCTGCTGACATTGATGATAGGCCTATTGCTCTTAGGAAGGGAAAGAGATCATGCACTGATCACTCTATTCATTCTTATTTATCTTATGATAAGTTATCTCCTGCCTTTGCCATGTTTTCACAGGACCTGGACTCTCACTCTGTTCCTAAAAATATTCAGGAGGCCCTTCAAAATGATAAGTGGAAGGCTGCTGTTAAAACAGAGATGTCTGCTCTCCTGGATAACCATACTTGGGACCTCACAACTCTTCCCAAAGGCAAGAAAACAAGTTAGGCTGAGATGGTTATTCACTATCAAATACAATGCCGATGGTAAAATTGACAAGTATAAAGCCGGATTGGTAGCAAGGGGATTCACTCAAACTTATGGCATTGACTATAAGGAAACTTTTGCACCGTAGCAAAGCTCAACACTTGTCGAGTGCGATTTCCCTAGCTGTCCAACTTGACCGCCTCTTCACCAATTGGACATCAAAAATGCCTTTCTAAATGGGGACCTCACCGAGGAGGTTTATATGATTGTACCCCCTGGTTTTATCAATCCTCATACTCAAGGCAAGGTGTGCAAGCGAGGAAATCTCTATATGGCTCCGAAGCAATCACCAAGGGCATGGTTTGGAAAACTCACTACGTGGTTAAAGCCGCTTGGATATCATCAATGCAACTCGATCACACCATGTTTGTCAAGACAACCAATCGGAGGAGGTCCATTCTAATTGTATATGTGGATGATATCATCCTTGCGGGAAGACTCTACCGAGATCCGAACTTGAAGACTCTACTTGGCAAAGGTGTTCCAAGTTAAAGATCCGGGCTACCTCAAGTACTTTCTTGGTATGGAAGTAGCTAGAAACACCAATGGCATTTCGCCTCCC
The DNA here is from genome assembly GCA_036785695.1 of Gentiana straminea. Lineage (NCBI taxonomy): Eukaryota > Viridiplantae > Streptophyta > Magnoliopsida > Gentianales > Gentianaceae > Gentiana > Gentiana straminea. The sequence continues at coordinate 5,323,967 of JAVUPR010000385.1, read as the reverse complement.
AAAGGAAGTATGTCATGGACCTACTCTTGAAGGAAACGGCATCTTTGGGATGCAAACCCTTCGTATCCCCAGTAGACCCCAGTAACACCCTACTGCATGGTGACATTGCTGTCAGGAAAGAACAATATCAAAGGCTTGTAGGGAAACTCATCTACCTTTCTCACACAAGGCCTGATATTGCATATGGGGTTAGTCCGGTCGGTCGGTTCATGCACTTGCGCCCTGCCGAGCAACATTGGGATGCTTGTGAATAGGATACCGAGATATTTAAAGTCCACTCCCCGGCCAAGGCCTCGCACTTCACCAAGTCTACCGATAGATCAATCAAGGTCTACACCGATGCTTGATTGGGGTGGATGTCACATTGACGGACGATCTACCACGGAGCTATTGCTCATATGTATGGGGAAACCCGGTTACTTGGAGAAGCAAGAAACAACCTACTTGTGTCAAGAAGCGATCTTGAAGGCGAACTCGGGCACTTGTACTTGGCATTTGTGAAGCTCTATGGCTAAAAAGGGTACTTGCGAACTTCGGCGGCCTCTTCACAACCTATCACACTCTGCTTTGTGATAATCACTCGGCACTATGCATGGCGAGAGGATCCGATCCATCATGACAAAACAAAACATGTGGACATTGACGGACACTTCCTAAAGGAAAAGATTGATGCCAAGATTATCCGGCTCCGAGTATGTTCCCTCGACGGACCAAAATGCGAGATATTCTCACCAAAGCTATTCCACCTCTCATGTCCAACGGACGAGTAGCAAACTTGGCCGCATCAACATATACGGCCCGCTTTGAGGGGGTGTGTGGCAATATTCGGCATGCTTGATAAGTCTGCTCGAGGTTCGGCGGAGTGCTTGAACTGTGCCGGATTTTCTCGTGTACACTTTATTTATTTATAAAGAGACATATTAATTGTAGTACATATAAACAATTAATATGTCAAATAGACATAGCTTTTACTCTAGTTCACTTTATGTCATAGACATTTATTATGTAAGAGACTAAAAAGCATCTAGCCTCGTTTATAGCTTTTACTTTTTCTATGAAAGGTCACTATCTTGTCTAGGACCTTTCAAACTCCTCAATTGTATCTACATATACTCCACATTATCAATGAATAAAACATAAGTTGAAGTTTACTCTTGTGTTTATCACATTCTCAAACTCTCTTCATCATTACATACGGATAATTCCTCCATAGACTGTTCGTTTCGATTCGGGATATCTCCGTAAACCCTTCTCGAAACCTCTTATCCTTATTTACCATTAACCCCCTAGTGATCAATTAGTTCATAACTAATATAGTATGAACTCCCGGGATCAATCAGTTTCTAGGATTAACAAATAAGGGAACTGTCTGTCTACTTCCCGAGGGAAGGAATAGATTCCATATTTGTGATAGCACAGACTACTCACTCATCCTAAAATAGAGCCAACGAGAAGTGTTGGACCACATACTACGAAGTGATCCTTACTAACACATCAAACTCTACCCTAGTCTAACCAGTTGCCTGTGATCACCTCAGGATTGAGATTAATCCATATATGATCATCTTATGATTCGATAAGACTTCTCGATCACGGAATTATATCGAGAACTCAAATCAAATTGGTCCAGACCTATATGATTATCATCATATATAAATGCCCCACTAGGTACCCTATTACCGACAGTCTGGATAAGACTGTCACAACTAAAGTGTTCTGGGCGCATTGTTAGCAAATTAATCTTGAGACCCGTACTCATATTAATAAATGCTACGGACTAAGTTAATTTTAAGTACATCTCACTAACTCAATTCTCTTGTGTATAGCCATACACTGAGTTATTTGATTACATAAATGAGGTACTTAGGTTTTTCAGTAGTGTCTTAATTATAAGCATTCATGCATATAATAAGATGAATTATTAATTCTGTCATAAAACCAATTAGATAATTGTCTTTCGGGCACTACACCTAACAATCTCCCACTTGCACAAAAGGCAAGTAGATTAATTGTTTTAGAGCACACCCTTTATATCTATATCTACAACATTCTCCCACTTGCTCAAAACAAGTGAGACATATCCCCAAGATTCATACCCTCCAAGCGCATCTTAGTAATTCATCCTTCCAAGCATGACCGGAGTGTGCCGCCGCAGGGTAGGTCAGTGACCCGGCGCGTACTTAGAATCCGAATACCATGTGACTTGGTACACTGATCAGGTAGGTTGGCGGCTTGGGTCAATCTTTGGGATCGAAACGTCGCCTTTCCATCTAATCCGGTGGTACACTTTCAATATGCCTTTGAGTCAACACTGAGGAGAAGATCTACTTAACGATCATCCTTAATCTGACCTAAAGCCAGAATCAGTGTTATCACTTATATTCTAGTTTGCACCTGAATATACTAGCATATTATTCCTCATTCTCCCGAAGAGACTTGAGGATTCAATAAACATCCCATTTCGTATTCATCTGCAGGTTTAGATAACCATTCCTGAGAGGTAGGGTAGACTACATCGTTGAATGTTGCATAAATGCAAGAATATATTAACCAGGTGAATAAATGGGATTTCCAATGATCGATTCTTGAGAATTTGAGCGAATCAAATCCTTAAGAATTAATCCCGATGGCATGTCAGACTTTGACTTCAGATAACACACCCATGTTGTTTCCAACTGTTTCAGTGTTACCATTCACAAACACTAATCTACATACTACTTTACTAATATTGATGCCCAGTCCACGAAAGACTTATCAACATTCTGGTCAAGTCCACATATTAAAATATATGACTTTGAAATGACCTAGAGGTTTGATTTAATCCCCAAAGGATATAAGCTATGGCAGGCATCCTGCCAAAGGTTCTTTCTGAATAAATTAAGATACCGTTACTCTCGCAAAAAGGTCTTAGGGAATCACCCCTATTTTCTGCTTCGTAACGAATCCGTTATTTGTTCTCAGCTAAAACCCTTCAGTTCTGAATGAGTTCAGATTCCATTGTTCGGCAAGGAAGCCTTAGGGAATCACCCTATTTCCCGCTTTCTGACGAAATCAAGCAAGACTGAGTGGTAAGAGAGATCACGGTCTGGTTAACTCTCTACCTTTTAGGGAATCACCCCTAAATTACTTAGCTTTGCGTTGAAAGTTAAACTTTCCGATTCATTCGAATCTTCTCCGTGTAGTTCCAATTACTCCGACTGGGCCTGAGATACTCATGTGGTTCTACAAGGGTTTCAACAGAACTGGAGTGCAAACAACTCCATTCACTAGGTTATGGCTTTTAAACCAACCTCTATAAACAGGATCCTACACAGTTCATGAAGGACTATAGGTCATCAATCTACCCTATAGACCGTAAGGTCCTGCAATGGATAATGGAAAAACCATACTCCCACTACGTTCGGGGTGGATCGATATACTGATCTAGTTTAGTAGTTTTTATTAGTGTTATCACCAACTGCCGGTGTAGGATGTGGACTGAACAAATCAGTTAGTAACATCTTGATTACAAATACTTCAAGATCTAAGGTTGTTATTTATAGACTCTATCAGACCGAGTTTGACAGTATAACCGTCATTCTCTGATTTTACGAGTTTTACAACCAACCTTTACTCAATGCATTAAGATATTTCACGACCTGAACGTGTACGCAAAATTTCCGGTCCTACCTTCAAGCACTAAATGCTAAATGTCTATATTTACGGAAGTGGGGTGAACCGAATTCACTCCTTATCCACAAATGCGTAGGCATCTTTTAGGTAGACTTCTCGGTTTTTCATTACAACGTAAACCGTTATTTTGCAACCAATATCTTAAATGAGTTCAGCGGCGTATTGTAGCACATCAATAACTATATAAGGCAAATTTATGGTGTATCCCTTAGTGAAAACATTTCACTATGAGGAAGGCCGAGCATCAGTCCTGAAGACTACGCAATAACCTATTTCTAAGTATGGAATACTCTATCTCTGGTGAAATCAGTGATTTCCTCCAAATATTTTGGATAAACTTACCAGAGTCTCGAATAGTTGTCAGACAAGATGTCACTACTTCAAAAGCTCCCACCAGCTTGTACCTTTCATATGACCCCGAAGGTTGTTATATGAACAAGCTATGTTACTTTTTTTAAATCTATTACCCTTTCCTGATTGAAAGGAAACTTAGTCATTGTTCCTTTGAGACAGTGTTCCTTTGACTGGGAGATAGGAATCACCCTAAGCCGGTCTTCAGATCTTGTCTTTAGGGAATATGGACTAATTAATAGAATAGAAAGAAGTGTTTATCGAAATACGGAAACCATTTGCGTTTATATATGTTTAGGTGTGTTACTAATACCTTTTCAGCAATGCTTAGTGGTTCTTACTTTATCAAACAAAAGTCCGAGTCTTGGATTCGTGCTACGAATTTTATATTCATCGTCAATAAGACAAACAAATTTTCCTATTGAAAATGAATACGTTCGTTCCAACGAATCCGAAAATAAAAATGAATTTTCTGTGATACTCAAGAATTGAATCCGAGATTCATTTCCTTATATCACTCCCACTAGTCTATCTGAAATAACTGCCCGTTGTCTATTTTATTTATCGTTTAATGCAAAGCTACCTAGTTCTTCCAAAGAACTTTAGCTTTCGAGAAAATTGCTAAGGATGCATTGGTCAGTGATCCGAAATCACTTTCCTTATCCTCTAATTTCCAATTTATTAATTTTCCGGTTTAGCCTTAAAACTACTTAGTTTAGATGACTAACACGTATAAACATTTTTTCCCATTCTCGATTTTCCTTAAATGGAAACAGTCTTGAACTAGCAGTTCGTTTGAGTAGACACTACTCTTGAACTGTGGGATGCCTAATGATAGTGTTACTAGCTTGGACTATTCGATTTTATAATCGACAAATCATAAGAGCAAAGCTCCCACTAGTTTATTGGTTCCAAATACCGTCTAACTAGTAACACTTTGTATTTATGATTTTTCAAAGATTAGAACATCACGTAGAACTAAGCTCCCACTATTTATCAGTTCCAAATACTGTCTAACTAGCAATGCTGTGTTCATGATGTTTCAAAGATTATAAAATCTCCAGAACTAAGCTCCCACTAGTTTATCAGTTCCAAATACTGTCTAATTAGTAACGCTTTATTCTTGTTTTTTCCAATGAATGGAAAAACTCTTGTGCAGCCCATTATACATTTCTAATGATTCAGAAAAACAACAAATCATAAGACTAAGGCTCCCACTAGTTTATCGGTTCCAAATACCGTCTAACTAGCAACGCCTTATATATATGATTTTCCAATTTAGAAATTTGTTGTGTAATTACACTATTAAAATTCACTAAATGAATTTGTCTGATAGTCCTATATCATCTTTTGTAAATTAAGCATGGTCGTCTCTCGTTCAACACGAGTTACATCCGTGACATACCTATACTATGTCACTTAAGTTTTTTTTAAAGGCTCAAGGGAAAAATCTCTTCCGAAAAATTAACTGCATTTATTGATAATTCACAACGTACTTGTGACTTCCACATTTTTAATGAAGTCCTATTACTAACAGTTTAGTAGCCTAGAGATTAAAGTTGTAAAATAAACATGACAGAAAGTTAAATTCAAAAAATAAATTTTCACTACTAGATTTTTATTTTAGGAATAATAAACTATAAAAAGTTTATCCTACCATTCCAAGGATTTAACCTCACACCTCAGTGCCGCCGTAGGGTAGGTCAAAGAGGTGACGGTTAAACTGAGACAATCTCTCTCAATGATTAAGCTTCGAGAATCGAACATCTCACGGGAATCAGACATCCCGGACCTTAATCATCGATTACCTTCCTTTTTCTAGCCTAGATATTTCAAAATATCCATAAAGAGTGTGACCTACTATATCAGATCTCAAAATACGCCCCGATTATGCCGCCGTAGGGTCAGTCAGTGACCCGACGAGTACCCAAAATCCTATCCTTTCGGAGACCAAGCCTTGAATTTTGATAGGGGTGAACACCATCCGTAGGGGGCCGAAATCAAAGTGGCTCGAGGCGTCACCCTTCTCTCACGTGCTTGCATATATAGTAGAGGCCGTGGGGTTGGCTGTCGCCTTCCCCGCTCCCACTCAATAATTTGAAAAAGTGGTGGGTTTACTAATTATAGTTTTGGTCTTGACAATAAGAAACAATGAATCAAAGTACTCCAAACAGGGTCAGTTAAGTAGGCAAGCCTACGCCGTCTTATTCGTTGGAACATATGTGACTGTCGGTCGGATCCGGCAAGAGAAGCCCCGTTTAGCCCGAAGGCTTATCGGATATGCAAAGTCTTGTCGAACCCCCATGCAAACGTCACACGTGGAGGGGATTCAATCGAGTTGTAGCTCAGTTGAACTCGCCCAACCATGGTTAGACCATTTCCGAACCCGTGTACAATGATTTTCCGATTTCTATATTATCAACCAAAGCGCAATCTTGTTATTGTTTAAGGTTGGTTCTCCGAGAAGCCATCACCGAAAACTCAAAGATTTATCTAAGTGGGATTCACCGAGAATCCATCACTAAAATCATAATGATTGACAAAACCCGGTTCCTCTTTTTTTATAATTAGTTATGATGTTGATCGAATATTACAATCGGGTAATTGGATAATTCAAGTTAGGAAAATAATACAAGAACAAGGAGATTTATGTATGATTTTGGACTGAACTCTGTGAGAGAGCTGCCTACATATCCAATTTTAGTAGTAAACTGGAATCAAGTCCCCCTCATAGTTCAGAGTGTTCCTCTTATAGCTGTAGATCGTGATGCTCTTCCCCAACGTGGTAGGAAGTTATCGTTAGTTATCTTTGGACATTACCAGACGTGGGGCCTACCCACGTCTGTAAGCAGTTGGGCTGGTGCTGACTTGGTCTTCATCACACTTGGCCGACCATTCTGTCTAGAGATACTTCTGTCCAGAATGTGGTGGAGTTCCGCTCCTCTGACTATTCTGTCGAGGAGTATGATCTGGTCAGCGCTTGGGGCTGTCCTGCCTTGCTGGCCCGTTTATATTCCTTATCTGACCTTTGTGCTAGGCCCGGCCCACTTATAAATAATCCGACCCAGCTAGGACTCTCAGCTAGGTATGCTCTGTTCGATGATGTTCTGTATAGAAAATCTTATGCAGCACCCTGGTTGAAATGCGTTACTCCAGATGAGGGAGATTATGTACTGAGAGAAATCCATCTCGGAATTTGTGGAAATCACTTAGGAGCAAGAGCTCTGGCCAGGAAATGCAAGCTTTTCGGGTATTACTGGCCAGAAATGCAAGAAGACGCAGAGAAGTTGGTCAGAACTTGCAAGACATGCCAGGTGCATGGCAATTTGCCACACAGACCTGTACAATAGATGATACCCATTGTATCACCATGGCCTTTTGATCAGTGGGGAGTAGACTTAGTGGGTCCATTACCCAGAGCACCGGGAAATTTCAAGTTTCTGGTAGTGGCAGTAGATTACTTCACCAAATGGGTGGAAGCTGAACCTTTGACCACCATCACAGCCAACCAAATACAGAAATTCCTATGGAGAAATATTCTATGCAGATATGGAATTCCTAAAGTACTTATCTCTGATAATGGCACACAATTTGAAGATCAAGGAGTGCATACCTGGTGCACAAACCTAGGAATCTCCCAACACTTTACATCAGTGGCCTATCCCCAAGCCAATGGGCAAGTAGAGCAGACTAACAGGCAAATAAAGTATGGATTGAAGAAAAGGTTGGAACATGAGGGATCTCATTGGGTAGATCATCTTCCAAACATCTTGTGGGCATATAGAACTACCCCAAATGCTGTTACACAGGAAACTCCATACTCCTTGGCGTACGGATGCGAAGCAGTGATACCAGCAGAGATTGGACACAAATCTCCTAGGACGGAATTATACTGCCGAGAAACGCAAGAGGTAGATATGCTGCACATCAAGGATGAATTGGAACACAAAATGGACATAGCATTAATACAGATGGCCAAATACAAGCAAAGGATTGCTCAGTACTACAACTCTAGGGTTAGAGGTATGTATTTTAAAGAAGGCGATTTAGTTCTGAGGCGAAATGATGCTAGCAAGCAAGGTCCCACTGGAAAGCTAGATCCAAATTGGGAAGGTCCTTATAAAATTATCAAAGTACATGGAAATGGGTCTTATCAACTAGCTAATGCCTCCGGAAAAACCATTCCTAGAAGCTGGAATGCTGTTCACTTAAGAAAATTCTTTCCTTAAGATAATTTTATTTTCTTGAGTAATGCTGCCTAGAATATATATCTTTTTTAATTTTGTGATTATACATGTGAATATGTTAACTTGTGTTAAAACAAGGAACTATAAACAGGATACTTGATTATCAGTAAACTTGCAGCGCCAAATAATTCTGGGCAGAAGTCCCACTCAAAAAATCTAAGTGCCTAACTTGCAGCGCAAGGGCATTCTGGGCAGAAGACCCAATTAAAAATATATAGTGCCAAACTTGCAGCGCAAGGGAATTCTGGGCAGAGGACCCAATTAAAAAATATATAGTGCCAAACCCCCAATTAAAAAATATATAGTGCCAAACTTGCAGCGCAAGGGCATTCTGGCCAGAGGACCCAATTAAAAAATATATAGTGCCAAACTTGCAGCGCAAGGGCATTCTGGGCAGAGGACCCAATTAAAAAATATAAAGTGCCCAACTTGCAGCGTAGGGGCGTTCTGGGCAGAGGACCCAATAAAATAATACAGTGCCAAACTTGCAACGCAAGGGCGTTCTGGACAGAAGTCCCAAATAAAAAACTCAAGTGTTAAACTTGCTGTGCAAGGATATTCTGTGCAGTGCACACAATAAAAAATATATATAAATATCTAACTTGCAGCGCAAGGATATTCAGTGCAGAGAACATTAATGTCCTATGTATTAAACTAACAAGGCATTTCTGTGCAGCATATACTATAAAGATAAAGAAGCTAAGGATAAATGATCCTAACTTCTTTGCAGCGCAACAAAGAGATAACACTCTAAGCCCAGAAAATATCAAAAAAGAAGCAGATTCAAATATTTCAAATGGTCAAAGTATCATCAAAAGCTGAACAGATAAGTTATTACATCAAAAGCTGCTCAAAAGTTTCAAGATAATATATGAACTAAGATGACGGAGTAACAGAAGGCTGAGTAGAAGGAGTAGCAGAAGGCTGTGCAGGTTTCTTCTTTGCATACTTGCGAATGATATCCTCCTCACTCTTGTACTCATCGTACCGCTTTGTGAAGATTTCGCCTGCTTTCTTATCATACAACCTGTGATTAGGCAGAGTGCTAATCACTAAGTCAGCTGGCTTAGCTTCATCAACACCAAGGGTGTACCCTCTGCGCAGAGCGGGAGCCAATATGATCTAGATTTTCTCATAGGTCTCAGGAGCAGCTTTATATCCTGCAACGACCTTCTGGATGATATTCTGAGCAGGAGTCTCTTCCATCTGCCTTACCTGTAGGCAGGAATACCATAGGAGATGGGGTTCTACATCAAAATCATCCTTCATTTTCTTCACTGTGGCAAGATGCTGTTGATGCTCCTCATTCATTTTCTTCAGCTGCTCGTCTCTGAATTTTAATTGCTCCTCTTGGGTGAATATCAAACCCTCAGCTTTGGCAAGATTGGCTTTCAGTTTCTCAATCTCCTGGCGAGCGGCAGCCTCTGAAGATACCAATGCAATATTGGTTTCTTCCAAACTAGCCACCTTGGCATTAGCCTCGTCCAGGTGAACAACTTTCTGTTGCAGGGCAGAAATATCCCTAGCCATGCTAGAGGTTTTCTTATGCAATGATTTACCCAGGCGGTAGCACTGCAAAAGGACAAACCTTAGAAGATAGAGATTAAAGAAAAAATGAAAATCTTACAAAAGAGTTACTTACAGAATCAGCAAAGTCTTCAGCAGACATGTCCTCAAAATCAAAAGAGGAATCACTAGTAGAAGTCCCCGATGAAGCAGGTCTATGCCTTTTCTTGCTCTTTTGAGGGACAGACCTCAATGGCACGGCAGTCAGAGCAGAATCCGGGTTAGTAGGAGGAATTCCTAAGTCGATTGGTGTTGTGTTCTCAACGATGCTCGGAAGTATCTGGACAGAAGGTTCCAACGCAACAACGGTATTCTGGGCAACTCCCCCAGAGTCAGCACTTACATCTCATGTTACTCTTTGGGCAGAAGTATCAACTTTATCAGGGACGGCTGATAATGTCTGCTCAGAATCCTCTTGTATCTGCTGCCCGACTTCCTCCTCCTCATCAATGTCGATGTTAATCAGATCATCCACATTGGCCACTACAAAGAAAACTACAATTAAAATATGTTCAAAGACGAAAGCAAAAAGCAAGTACAAACATACATTTTCTATACTGTTCTTTGGAGAATTCCACATAACCAACAGGACCCGCGGTGTGAAGCTACGCAGCATTTATCAGAGCAGAACTTATGAATTATAAGGTTAAAGAGATCTTATTGCTGGCAAGATACTCGGCGTGAGTAGCATCAATAAAGTCTTCTAATTTGTCCTTCATGAAAGAGGTATTCCAACGACCAAGATTCACCTCAGTGTTGTGCTTCACAAAGAAGAAGCGCTCCGCCTATTTCTTCCTAGTTTTGTCTTTGCTGGATAGAGCAATTATATGGCTTAACTTACCGGATCTACGATAGAAGTGATACCATCCTCCACTACCTTGTGTCAATTTACACTGATAAAAGTTCCTAAATAACTTTACAGAGAAAGGAGTGGTGTTCGGGCGACACCAGATCATGAAGCCTACAAGGAATTTGACACTGTTTGGGTGTATTTGACCAACCCCCAATTTATAATACTTCATTACCTCGATATACCCAGGAGGAAGAGGGAACCTTAAACCATTATGGACCTGATCAGCATACACTGTACAGAAGCCTGCTGGGGGATTATAATCATACTCGGTGGATTTGGGAAGAACGACTTCAAAAGGCTCAGTGTGAATTCTATAGGTTTTTAGTAAACTGGCCATTTCAGTTTTCGTCATTTTGCTAGAGACACCATGGCAGGCCATTATAGCTTTAGTTTTATCGAATCGATTGATTTCTCTTTTCAGAGTATTTAAAAAGGCTGTATGGTCTTCTGGATATTGGTGAACGATGGAAGTAGGGGTAAAGATCCCAGGGGAAGAAGGTGAGAAGGCAGAAGGCACAAAGGATTATCCCTAAATATGGAGGTATTTCTTAAATCAATCAAAGAGGACGGATGATCGGGCGGTATTGCAGTTTCAGAGCGAAGGATAGGGGTAGAGGAACTCACTTCCTCACTCTCTAAGGCAATCTAAATTTCTTATGGAGATTCAAACAACTTTTCCACAGAACCGCTAGAGCCAGTGTTGGCTCTCAAACTCATGAAAGAAATAATGACTCGAAAGAAGTCGAAGAATAATATAGAAACGAAGACTTACTTGTAATTGTAGAAAAGCGGTTCCAGAGTTTTGAAACAGAGGAGTCATTTGACAAGAGGTCTAATTATGTGGCGGAAATGGAAGCGACAAGACCGTTCAATTTATAGTTATAATGATAACCGGGTGCGACTTGGCCTCGTTGCCCGAGCTATTAATGATGGAAGTTGAAGCATTTCAGGCTAGGGCAGCTGTAAAGCAGTCCACCCTAGTCTGGGGGGACTTATGATGATATATGGGCCCACTGGGTCGGATTATTTATAAGTGGTCCGGGCCCAGCACAAAAGTCAGATAAGGAATATAAACGGGCCAGCAAGGCAGGACAGCCCCAAGCGCTGACCAAATCATACTCCTGGACAGAATAGTCAGAGGAGCGGAACTCCACACATTCTGGACAGAAGTATCTCTAGACAGAATGGTCGGCCAAGTGTGATGAAGACCAAGTCAGCACCAGCCCAACTGCTTACAGACGTGGGTAGGCCCCACGTCTGGTAATGTCCAAAGATAACTGACGATAACTTCCTACCACGTTGGGGAAGAGCATCACGATCTACAACTATAAGAGGAACACTCTGAACTACGATGGGGACTTGATTCCAGTTTACTACTAAAATTGGATACGTAGGCAGCTCTCTCACAGAGTTCAGTCCAAAATCATACATAAATCTCCTTGTTCTTGTATTATTTTCCTAACTTGAATTATCCAATTACCCGATTGTAATATTCGATCAACATCAAGTTACTTATTTATTAACTACCACATATTAATTAAATAAGCTTTTTAACTAATTATACGAGTTATACATGATATGATGCATGTCATGGCAATTTTCCAGTTTCTATCACATAATTTCGATCATACACGAAAAAAAAGATGCGGAAAAAAATTAAACACCGAGATGGACCGTTGGTACCCCCGACTAACCTATTTTCTAAGGAAAAGTAAAAATTTAATCTATGTCTTCAAGTCTTGAACTTCGAATCTTGAACTCGAACCGCCGGATCACGAACCACAAACACCCGAGAGGAGAAAGGCTTTTAAATAAAATAAATTCAATTTATTTCTAATTAAAACCCCTTTTTTTTTCCTTATGCAGCTGATTTATAAAAAAAAATTCCAGTATTTTTTTTATTTTTTTTATTTTTATACGCTTCTTAAGTCGGCCAGTAAAAAAAATAAAAAATAGATTATAATAAAAAAAAATTAAACAGCCGCATGTTTACCCTAGCCGCAAGCTAGGGTTTTAAAAAAAACAGATCTTTCGCGGCGGCAGTAAGCGCCACTACAGGTGCTGCTCCGCCTATTTAAAAAAACAGAAGCTGTTGTGACGTTTTTAGCGCTGCTAAATGTGCTGGACAGCCTTAAAATTACGGTTCTTGGCCGTTTCTCCTCGTTCATACCTTGGGTTTCGCCTTGATCTTCATCTTTTCTTCAAGATTTTCATATTTCGAGGAACATCATAAAAATTACAAAGATTCTATCTTGTATAATATTTTCGATTTCATAAAAAAAAATACAAATTCTATGCTCAATTGATACTAATCAAAAGAGCTACAAAATAGATCTACGGGTAAACAGTACCAACCCCAATCCATCTCTTCAACCACGAAAATCACAAGGCAACATACATGATATAAAATTCGATGCACATTGATGGGAGTCAACTTCACTGCACTTTTGTATGTGATCTAGCCCCCGTTTATCACTTTATTGGCATGTTTCGGGTAGATTTAGACCTGTTTGAGTGTAATATCGAGAGTTATGTGCATGGGGAGTTAAACTGTCATAGATAGTAAACTCCGCCTTTTTGATGATATTGAACTCTTTTCCGAGCACTTTTGTCTTGCGGAATTACGCGTGGTGTTTGCTCGTATATGTTATTGCAGGACTTAGGTGACTCGAGGACCCGGAAGGCGATGTTTTGGAATGAGGGACATGTTCGTGGCATGAAAGTAGAACGTAAGTGGAAGAAAAGTCAAGTTTGGAGTGAAGTCAAGGCAAACTGGCGTTTGAATCAAGCTTAGGCCAAATTGGCGTTTGGAAGATGCAAACTGGCGTTTAACAGAAGTGGCATTGATACTGAAAGTTGGGTTTTGAGGCAACCGAGCGTCCAAATTACCCCCCAAACTAGAGTTTGGATGGGTTTAGCCCGAATCAAGAAAGCTCATACAAGACAAACTAGCGTTCAAGGCAGGCCAGACGCTCGTTCAAATCTCAAGAACCCTAATCAAGAATCTGATCTCCAGGCAGACGAGCGTTCACCAAGAGGGCAAACGCTCGTTTGGCCCCGACCGCAGTATTCACCATGCTTGTTCGTTAATCTTTATTTTGACCCATCTTGGAAGCATTTTCTGGTCAAGTTGTCTTCATGAAAGTTGTAGATAATTGAACGAGCTTTCCAACGCATCTTGAATCGTTCAAATCGGAGCTCTACACAGCAAGTTATCATCGATTTACTGAAGACGAGTTAAATGGGCCAAGTTGGTCGGCCCAACTAGGTCAAAGTCGCGATTTTCTGCCTAGTTAAGAGCATCTAAACCTAAGGAAACAATATTCTGACTTTTATTGGCCTAGAATGAGTTCGAGGCTGGCTTAGGTGCTCAACCCAGCCGCTTCGGCGGTTGTTATGACAGGTTGACATCTAAATAGCCGGATTAGAGCTCTGGACTAGGCCCCGTATTTCAATTTCTTAGTTTAGATTTTTAAATATGGAGTAGAATACGATATTCGATCGATAGCTTGGTGGAGTTCGTGCCTGGGATCATTGTATGAATTAAAGGTTGATATCTTTTGCCGATTTAGGATTCAAAAGTCTTGATCTGCAATCTTTAGATCTTCATTATTGTGAGTTTTCTGATTTCGATTTGTTTTCTCTCAATATGGTTTGATTGTGTAGATCATTAGTTTGATGAAATTTACTTTGGATAAAAGTCTTGATTCAGATCCTTGTTTATGCCGTGTAATAGTAAAAGCTTCGATCTTTTGTCTTGTTCATATACTCTTTGTCCTCTGATTTTAACACAAGTTTTGTATTCGATTCAATCTCCTCGTGGGATCGACCTCGGACTCTGAACGCACTACCTACGATCGACCCGGTTCACTACCGGTTAGAAAGTGAGTTTTGCCTAAGGTTTCGAGTTTTATAAATTGTATTTGATCGAGCCGGATTGCGAAATCTCTACTTATCACACATACATACATACGAAATTTAAAAAAAAACATCTAAACATGCTTTTTCCACTCCTAGATCTAAAATTCACATACTTTGATTGATAGATCAAAGGCTCTGCTACCACTTGTAGGATGTAATATCGCCGGATGGATCATAGATCCACCCGATTACGCAGCGGAATAGTATAGATCTAGATCTAAACAATACAAAATACATAAATAATAGATCTAATCTACGATGGGGTTAGATTACCAACCTTTTTATGGTGCAAATACTCCAAGAACAAAAGGTCAATCCAAGCTAGTTGAGATCCTAGTTGAGAAGCCAAAGTCTTCCAACGTGTATCTCCAAGCACCACCAGGTGGATGGGGTTTCAAGCCACCGGACCTCCTCGATATGCTACCGGAATAATCCCGAGGATTATCTCAACTCGAAACCCTAGTATTATAGCCGAAAATTCTATGCTATAATACTCCCAATAATTCGAAATTATGTGTGTCATAAGGCTTGGGAGAACTCTCTTTATATAGGAGAGTAATCCTTGGCCAAGGATTTAATAATTAAGAGATAATTATTAGATTAATCCTTATTTCAAATAAATGATAAATATATAATATATCCCAAACAAATTAGGATAAATAAATATATTATCTAATATTTCATGATTTATTACTTAACAAATAAATGATTAAATCATATATTAAATAATTATCCAAGAAAACTAATTTCCCAATAATTAATTAATACAAAATTCGGCCAAACCCTAGCAAGTATGGGGACACACGAATTTTCCATCACATTGGGCCGAGCCCACGAAAAAATTCTTTTTCCATGTATTTAATTATTTAGTCCAACTAAACAATTAATCCACATATCAATTAAATAGTCCAACCCAACTATTTAATTATAATTGAGGTGAAACGACGAGAAAACATATATGCTATATTAAGAGCCACGTCATGGATCATGGACCCATATTCAGTAGCTACAATAAATTAAATAAAATTATTCGTCAGACCGAACAATTATATTCAATCTATTAATTCCGGGATTACACCACCATAAACCCGAAACTGAACTCTACCGAATACAGATAACTTACACTCAACCATGAGTTGATAAGGTGTCCACTGATATAATCATTACATACGGATAAATCCTCCATAGACTGTTCGTTTCGATTCGGGACATCTCCGTAAACCCTTCTCGATACCTCTTATCCTTATTTACCAATAACCCCTAGTGATCAATTAGTTCATAACTAATATAATATGAACTCCCGGGATCGATCAGTTTCTAGGATTAACAAATAAGGGAACTGTCTGTCTACTTCCCGAGGGAAGGAATCGATTCCATATCTGTGATAGCACAGACTACTCACTCATCCTAAAATAGAGCCAACGAGAAGTGTTGGACCACATACTACGAAGTGATCTTTACTAACACATCAAACTCTACCCTAGTCTAAGCAGTTGTCTGTGATCACCTCAGGATTGAGATTAATCCATATATGATCATCTTATGATTCGATAAGACTTCTCGATCACGGAATTATATCGAGAACTCAAATCAAATCGTTCCAGCCCTATATGATTATCATCATATATAAATGCCCCACTAGGTACCCTATTACCGATAGTCCGGATAAGACTGTCACACCTAAAGTGTTCTGGACGCATTGTTAGCAAATTAATCTTGAGACCCGTACTCAGATTAATAAACGCTACGGACTAAGTTAATTTTAAGTACATCTCACTAACTCAATCCTCCTGTGTATAGCCATACACTGAGTTATGTGATTAATAAACGAGGTACTTAGGGTTTTCAGTAGTGTCTTAATTATAAGCATTCATTCATATAATAAGATGAATTATTAATTCTGTCATAAAACCAATTAGATAATTGTCTTTCGGGCACTACACCTAACAACGTCACCATTGGCGTCGGCTATAGCAACCCTCCAATCATGGCCCTAGTCTGCACCCGCTGGATGAATTACCACAGAGGCCCATGGACGCGCACGCCCCCGGCCACCCTTGGACTCTTTGGAGCAGCAGCCCTGCTTGTCCCAGCCTCATCCGCCAGTGGATTGGCTACACCTTTTGTCGAGGTAGGCAGACATGGAAGGGTCAGTGGAATTATATGCTCAGCGTCCTTCAAAAGTTGTGCCCTCGCTTCACGTTCTCGCCAGGGCTACTCGGCCTTCTCAGCCCTTCTCCTCATCGAATTCATAAAGCCTGCATAAGAAAAACGGGAGCAAGTCACGTTGCAATCAAGTAGATCACATAAATAAGACCCAACACTAACAAGTAAGGCAAAAATCATCACAGAGAAGGCAAGAAAATCAAACTAGGGTCTAAGGGGGGCCGCCTGCTGGACACTATTGGATGTAATATCGCCGGACGGATCTAGATCCGCCCGATTACGCAGTGGAAAAATAAGGATCACGATCAATACAAATTAAAACATATAAATATATAGATCTAAACTACAAGAAGGTTGGATCTACTTACCAATCGAAAGATTAGATCCGAAGATTGAGAAGCCGAGATCCAAATAGTTGAGATGCCACAGTCTTCCGATGTGTATCTCCAAGCAACAACCGGTGGATGATGATCCTTGATGCTTGACCTCCTTGATATGCTACCCCGAAAATCCTGAAGATTTTCCCAACTCTAAACCCTAAGCTTGGCCAAAAATTCCAAGCTTATTTGTGTGTATGTATGCGTGTATATGTCATAATAAAAGACTTAGAGAACTCTCTTTATATAGGAGAGAAATCCTTGTCCTCTAAGGATTTAATAATTAATTAAATAATCAATCATAATAATCCTTTATGAAATATAAGATAAATCTAATATATTCTAAAACTAATTTAGATATATATATAATAGATAATATCTAATATCTCCCGATTAATTATTTAACAAATAAACAATTAATCACATGACATGTAATTATCCACGAAAACAAATTTCTTTCTAATTACAACATGTATGCCACGCCATTCACCCCTAAAATTAGGGTTTCACACGCCACACTCAATTATGGGCCGAGTCCACGAAAAATATCTTTTCCATGTATTTAATTATTTAGACCACTAAATAATTATTCGCACATCAATTAAATAGTCCAACCACTTAATTATCATTGAGGCCCAACGTCAAGAAACATATGCATGTTAGGAGCCACATCGGGGACCATGGACCTAGAACCAGTAGCTATAATAAATTAAATAAAATTATTCATCGAACAGAACAATTCTTATTCAATCTATTAATTCCGGGAGACGACACCATAAACCCGAAACTGAACTCTATCGATTATGGATATATACTTACACTCTAATCACTGAGTCGATAAGCGTCCATTGATATAATCATTACATACGGATAAATCCTCCATAGATTGTTCGTTTTGATTCGGGATATCTCCGTAAACCCTTCTCAAAACATCTTATCCCTATTTACCATTAACCCCCTAGTGATCAATTAGTTCATAACTAATATAATATGAACTGGGCCCATCGATCAGTTTCTAGGATTAACAAATAACGGAACTGTCTGTCTACTTCCCGCAGGAAGGAATGGATTCCATATCCGTGAAGTCACGGACTACTCACTCATTCCAGAATAGAGCCAACGAGAAGTGTTCAGATCACATGTATCCAAGTGATCCTTAACTAACACATCAAACCCTACTTTGAACCAAGCAGTAGACTGTGATCACATCAGGATTGAGATTAATCCATATATGATCATCTTGTGATTCGATGAGATTTCTCGATCACGGAATTATATCGAGAATTCAAATCAAATCGGTCGAAATCTATATGATAGACATCATATATAAATGCCCCACTAGGTACCCTATACCGACGGTCCGGATAAGACGGTCACACCATAAAGTGTTCTGGGCGCATTATTGGTATATTAATCATGAGACTCATACTCTGATTAAAGCACCACGGACTAAATAGTTTTAAGCATATCATCACTAACTCAATCCTCGTGTGTATGCCATACACTGAGTTATGTGATTACATACCGATATACTTAGGGTTTTCGGCAGTGTATTAATATAAGCATAAATGCAAATATTAAGATGAATTATAAATCCTGTCAAAAACAATTACAGAAATTGTCTTTCGGGCACTACACCTAACAGACACACCCTCACAGACAGGAAAAGCTAGAGGCCGCCTCCCTTCATGACACTTTGCAAACCAGTCTGGGTCTGTTGGGAGCGACCCAACCTTCACCAAGGGTTCAACAGCTGCCACACCTGGGCGAATGGCTGCATTTACCCCAGCCAAACAGATGAGTCAATTGCATACAGTCAGCTTCCTCCAGTTAAAAAATAGCCGCAACTTCTTGGTTTGCTCATCCCCGCCCAAGATCATCTCAATGCAGGACATGAAATCAGCATCATGATCGGCTTTAGATCGTTGGTTCAGAGCGGACACATTTTCTGAGGGCCCATCAAACTTGGGAAAAGTCCAGCCGTTACTAGTTTCCAACTAGACACATCTCTTGGTCCAATATTCGACCTTTGAAGAGGGCAGAAAGAAAAGCATCAACCTACCCGCGGTGATTCTAACCGTAATTTGGCTAGATCGACTGTCGATAGAGAAAGTGAACAAATAGCCCAAAGCCTTTAAGGTCGACTCGAAGCCGAACATGCGGTTTAGCACGATAAAGGCCATAACCACCCTAGTCACCTGGAACATAAGATCGCTCGGCATGCTTTGCGTTGTCTCCAGAAATTCTACGATGAAAGGAAAGAGAGGAAGCCTGAGTCCGCTCTGTTAGGTGTAATGCCCGAAAGACAATTTTGTAATTGTTTTATTTAATAAATGAAATAATATTATTATTCATATTTATTATTCTCATATTCACCGATGTGACAATAGTATTTACACTACAGAAAACCCTAAAGTATATCTTTTATGTAATCACTTAACTCAGTGTATGGGATATACACGGGAGGATTGAGTTAGTGAAGATGTACTTAAAATACAATTAGCCCGTAGTGAAGTTAATCGAGAGTATCGGGTCTCTCCTTTAACGTGCTATTAATGCGCCCAGAACACAATAGGTGTGATTGTCTTATCCGGACTTTCGGTTAAGAGAACCTAGTGGGGCATTTATATATGATAGATATATCATATAGGGCTGGACCAATTTGATTAGAGTTCACGATATAATTCCGTAATCGAGAAGTCTTATCGAATCAATCGATGATCATATTTATGGATATATCTTAATCCTAAGGTGATCACAGTCAACTGCTTGAATCAGTATGAGGTTTGACTTGACGGTTAAGGATTACACTGAGTCTGTGATCTGAATTACCCCATCTTGGCATTGTACTGGATTGAGTGAGTAGTCTGTGTTATCACAGATACGGAATCCATTCCTTCCATTTATGGAAGTAGATAGACAGTTCCCTTGTTTGTTAATCCTAGAAACTGATCGATCGTACGAGTTCATATTACACTGATTAGCTACCAATGAGTAGTATGAATTAATTGATCACTAGGGGGTTAATGGTAAATAAGGATAAGAGGTTCTAAAAAGGGTTAACGGTAACTTCCCTATTTAGAATGAACAGTCTATGGAGGATTAATCCATATGTAATGATTATATCAATGGACACTTATTATCATTCTCTTGAGGAGATAAATATAATCTCATAATCGGAGGAGTGCAGTCACGGGATTATGGTGGCATATTCCTGTGATTGATTTATCGAATATAATTATTATGTTCGTAAGATAATTATTTATTTGATTTATCGGAGCCGCTGATTATTAGTCCATGGTCCCCGACGTGCCTCCAATATAGCATAGCTATTCTCGGACGTCGAATCCTAATAATATTAATTTAGTTCTTATTAGAATTTAATTAAAACGATATGTGAATTAATTGTTTAGTGGACTATTAAATTAGTTGGGCTAAATAATTAAATATGTGAAAAAGACATTTTTCATAATCTTGGCCCAATTTGGTGTGTATGGCCGAAATTATTGTGACTAGGTCACAAGGGTTAATTTTCGACCCCAAGCATGTTTTTGGGAACAAGAAATTGTTTTCTTGTGGATTAATAAGACATGTGCACAAAATATTTATTAGATGAATATTTTATGGTAAAAAATAAAGATAAAGATTATTCTAGATTTGTTTTAGAATATTCAAGGTTATCTTTTATTTATTGGATATATTTATTTATAAAATAAAATCCTTGGAGGACAAGGATTACTCTCATATATAAAGAGAGTTCTTCCAAACCTAAAACAACACACAAAATTCGACTTCTATCTCTTAGAGAGAAGAAGAAGAAAATTCGGCCAAGGGGTGAGAGAGGAAGATCTTGGAGGTTTTCCGGGTAGCATATCGGGAGGATTCGAGGCGAGGATTTCCTTCCACCGGGAGTTGCTTGGATCACACGTGCGGAAGATCGTGGTGCTCTTCACACCATCCTTTGTTCCTCCTATTGCGGTTCTTCTACTTGGATTTTGAGATCAAAGAGGTATGTTCTACAACCCCCTTGTAGAGTAGATCTAGTTATTTTATTTTGTGTAAATTATAGATCTAGATCCTTAAATCGCTTCCGTTGCGGATAATATTACTAACAGTGGTATCAGACGTCTGGTGATCTATATTTATACGTATAAAATATTAGATCTAGGAGTGGTAAACATGTAGTTTTTTGTCCCTATTTTTTATGGGTGCCGAAAATTTGTTTATTTTTTTTTTTATGTTGCGATTGTTGTCGTTTGAAGAGATGGATTGGGGTTGGTACTGTTTACTCGTTAGATCTATTGTAAGCTCTCTCAATTTAGATCGTTTGAGCATAGGATTGATGTAAAAGTTGTTGTTTTTATTTCTTTATTTTTCGGCTATTTTTTATTTTTTTTGTAATTCCGGAAAAACGACGAAGAATTTATTTTATTTTTCTGGAATAAAGAAAATACAGCAGGATTTTAATAATAAAAAAAATTCGAAAAAAAAATTATTTTATTTTTTATAAAATAAAGGCCCCTTCTGCTTTCGGGTTCGTGGTTCAAGGTTCGAAGATCGAAGACAACAAGTTGTAATTTACTGCTTTCCTAGGATAGACTAGATACGGGGGTACCAACGATCCATCTCAGTGTTTAAATTTTCCGTAATTTATTTTTTATGTGTTTGATCATAAAATAGATATAAAATCGGAATTGCCATGACATGCATCATATCATAAATCCACTCCATGCATACATGTAGAATTTTAATTTTGGTAATTAAAATAGGCATGTATACAAACTCGCGTAATTAGTTGAAATTTAATTTATACGTGGTAATTAATTAATTTAGTAACTAATTAAAGATCCGAGGACGGGTTATGAAATCGTTAAGCCTTTCGGTGTGTGTTCTCGGTGAACCGCCTTAAAAACCCAAACGAGATCATGTTTTCGATTCGTAGTGTCTACGAGATTGAATGATGGTAAAAGAACAATAAATCTAGGATAAAAACGGTTCGCCTATAGGTTGGGTGGTCAACTGAGCTTCGCTCGACCGACTTAACCCTCCTAGTGTGATGTATGCACGGGGGTCCGGCAAGACTAAGCTACACCGGCGAGCGGAGGGGTGATTCCTTCTTATCTCAATGGGGCTTTCTTGACCCGATTTTGTCCGACTGTCACATATGTTCCAACGAATAAGACGGGTAGGGTTTCCTACGTTACCGACACCATACGGAATCCTTGATTTGATGTGCTTTTATGTTAACATAAAAAAGACGTGGTTAGTTAACCCACCACCACTTCCAAAATATTGAGTGGGAGCGGGGGAGGCAACAGCCAACCCCACGGCCTCTACTATAGATACAAGTAAGTGAGAGAAAGGTGACACATCGCGGCACTTTGACTTCGTCCCCCTACGGATGGTGTTCACCCCTATCAACATTCATGGCTTGGTCTCCGAAAGGATAGGATTTCCGGGTACTCGTCGGGTCACTGACCTATCCTACGACGGCACACTCGGGGCGTACCTAAGAGATCCGATATAGTAGGTCACACTCATCAAGGGTATTCTTGATAATATCTAGGCTAAAAAAGGAAGGTAGTCAATGAATAAAGGGATGTTCGATTCTCGTGGGATGTTCGATTCTCACAAGTTATTCATTGATGAGATTGTCTCGATTTAACCGTCATCTCTTTGACCTACCCTACGGCGGCACTGAGATGCGAGGTTAAAACCTTGGAATGGTAGAGTAGACTTAATTTTAGTTTACAATTCCTAAAATAAACTTATATAGTAGTGTTAAACTTGAATTAATATATTTCATTTTATTTTCAGCAAAAATGTCTGCTCAAATTTCTGCTTTACTGTCTGAAAAATTATCGAAACAACTTTAAGAAATGGAAGAGTAATCTAAATGTGGTACTCACATATGAGAATGTGCAATATGTACTCACATATGAGAATGTGCAATAAATGAAATAATATTATTATTCATATTTATTATTCTCATATTCACCGATGTGACAATAGTATTTACACTACAGAAAACCCTAAAGTATATCGTTTATGTAATCACTTAACTCAGTGTATGGGATATACACGGGAGGATTGAGTTAGTGAAGATGTACTTAAAATACAATTAGCCCGTAGTGAAGTTAATCGAGAGTATCGGGTCTCTCCTTTAACGTGCTATTAATGCGCCTAGAACACAATAGGTGTGATTGTCTTATCCGGACTTTCGGTTAAGAGAACCTAGTGGGGCATTTATATATGATAAATATATCATATAGGGCTGGACCGATTTGATTAGAGTTCACGATATAATTTCGTAATCGAGAAGTCTTATCGAATCAATCGATGATCATATTTATGGATATATTTTAATCCTGAGGTGATCACAGTCAACTGCTTGAATCAGTATGAGGTTTGACTTGACGGTTAAGGATTACACTGATTCTGTGATCTGAATTACCCCATCTTGGCATTGTACCGGATTGAGTGAGTAGTCTGTGTTATCACAAATACGGAATCCATTCCTTCCATTTTTGGAAGTAGATAGACAGTTCCCTTGTTTGTTAATCCTAGAAACTGATCGATCGTACTAGTTCATATTACACTGATTAGCTACCAGTGAGTTGTATGAATTAATTGATCACTAGGGGGTTAATGGTAAATAAGGATAAGAGGTTCTAAAAAGGGTTAACGGTAACTTCCCGATTTAGAATGAACAGTCTATGGAGGATTAATCCATATGTAATGATTATATCAATGGACGCTTATTATCATTCTCGTGAGGAGATAAATATAATCTCATAATCGGAGGAGTGCAGTCACGGGATTATGGTGGCATATTCCTGTGATTTATTTATCGAATATAATTATTTTGTTCGTAAGATAATTATTTATTTGAAATATCGGAGCCGCTGATTATTAGTCCATGGTCCCCGACGTGCCTCCAATATAGCATAGCTATTCTCGGACGTTGAATCCTAATAATATTAATTTAGTTCTTATTAGAATTTAATTAAAACGATATATGAATTAATTGTTTAGTGGACTATTAAATTAGTTGGGCTAAATAATTAAATATGTGAAAAAAGACATTTTTCATAATCTTGGCCCAATTTGGTGTGTATGGCCGAAATTATTGTGACTAGGTCACAAGGGTTAATTTTCGGCCCCAAGCATGTTTTAGGGAACAAGAAATTGTTTTCTTGTGGATTAATAAGACATGTGCACAAAATATTTATTAGATGAATATTTTATGGTAAAAAATAAAGATAAAGATTATTCTAGATTTGTTCTAAAATATTCTAGGATTATCTTTTATTTATTGGATTTATTTATTTGTAAAATAAAATCCTTGGAAGACAATGATTACTCTCCTATATAAAGAGAGTTCTCCCAAGCCTAAAACAACACACAAAATTCGACTTCTATCTCTTAGAGAGAAGAAGAAGAAAATTCGACCAAGGGGTGAGAGAGGAAGATCTTGGAGATTTTCCGGGTAGCATATCGGGAGGATTCGAGGCGAGGATTTCCTTCCACCGGGAGTTGCTTGGATCACACGTGCGGAAGATCGTGGTGCTCTTCACACCATCCTTTGTTCCTCCTATTGCGGTTCTTCTACTTGGATTTTGAGATCCAAGAGGTATGTTCTACAACCCCCTTGTAGAGTAGATCTAGTTATTTTATTATGTGTAAATTATAGATCTAGATCCTTAAATAGCTTCCGTTGCGGATGATATTACTAAAAGAAAAAGACTACAATATCCTCCTGGTCACTTATATGGGCCACATCTTCCCCGGCCATGAAATGCAATCGATATGACTGCATGTTCGTCCCTAGTGCCCTCAGAGACGAGATCAGTGGACCATTCACCCTCTAAGCTTTCCTGATTTGATGCATGCGCCCATTGATGCAACTTTACCAGAGTCCAATCTAACCGGCAGTGTACCGGGTCAATTGTAGTCTAGTACGGTGGTCAAGGACGAATTCCACAGGGATTTGTGAGGTTAAACACTTAGAAGCTTATATTAATTCGATCTAGGTCGCAATTTTCAAGATAGTAAGCACATAAATAAATTTTCTCTTAACAACAAAGGCGGTAAAATGATAAATGAGCTAACCAAGATGATGTGTAGACTAGCAATTCTCTTGTAGTATCATGGGAATGATTTCATTCCTTCCTACCATTCGTGTTCAAAAGTGTGAAACAGTGCATTCCTAAGCAAGTAGTTCCCCCTCATACGAGTGTATGAAACTACTCTATACCTCCTCCTTGGCCTAGATATCCTAAACCTAATGAATTGATATGATAAGCACTTGAATGCAATGACAATATCAACTATCCCCGGATAAGAAATCGAATGCCTCGAGAGGTCGATTTAACTTCCGGTTTTCCTACCCTCTTCCCACACTTAACATCTCCTTTCGGTATTCGTTAAATGTGTAAATGCTAGCACTGGTCAATTACTCTAATGCAAGCAAACCATACAATACAAGTTGGAAAAGATTCACAACAATCAAAACTAACAACACAAACAATCATTCCCAATCAACATAAGAGAATAAACTAATTCTACATCATAATCTTGGCTGGTATAACCTAGCTACTCATAACTACAAACATTAACATATCAAGGCTAACATTCATAATCATAAGAGCACTTGAATTAAAATAAAGATTAAGGATTACCAATCACAAGCAAGAACTTGTAAATGGTGTTCTTCAATCAACTCCAAAACCTTCAATGGAAACACTAGTGTATTTTAAACTCCAACCAAAGTAGTAGAAGTTTAGCTAAGACTCCTCAATTTTTACAATTAAACTCAAGAGTTAATTCTACTTAAAATTTGGCCAGGAGAGCCTTGGGGGGTGGAGGTGTCTTCAAGGAGGAAGAAGTTGGATAAGATAAAGTGTATATGATATTTTTGGTGAGTGGAAGAATAAAAGGAATCAATCATTTGTTGACTCTGCAATAATGGTGTGCGTCATGCACTCTACTGAAGGATTGGCATCGGTCACTGACCATTGGCATGCACCAAGTCTGATGTGGTGGTGGGCTGAATGATATATGCATTAAATGTTCAGCAGACTTGAATATCTCACTTGGCGTGGGCCAGATGTAACATGGCGTACGCCATATGTATATAAAATATCCATGATCGAATTTATTCTCCAACTAGCATGGACTGAACCCTGTAACGTGTGTCAATAATCCTCGTGGGTTGGAATCCTCGCCTCAGCTCCAAAATCATCTCTCAATCAATCCAATGACACCATCAAAACAAAATCCAAGCTCTCATCCGTGATATCTATGCTTCAAAACAGACACACAGATACCACGTGTAAATCTGATAACAAAATCAGCTAATAAGCCTATAATAAAAGCAAAAGCATGGTTTTTCTGATATTTCCTATTTACAAAAAATAGTTCAATTTATCATAATAATTGCTCAAGTTGATATCAAAATGTCACTAATTGCATGAGAAAAAGGGGATAAATCATCGGGAATTGTATCATTGGGTTGACTTACATCACCCATCGCGAGCCCGTTGCACTCTTTTCTCTTCGGTGATCTGCTCAGGCTTTCCCACTTCAACCCAAACCTTAGGCTCTACATCCTAGCCGGCTGACCCACTACTAATCGCCGCTCCGTCACCTTGGTTTGGGATCTCAGAAGAAGACTTAATACCTGAAATCAGAAGGGCGAGGTGGATGATAAATCTCCTAAATCTCAAAAAGAGGGGCCGATTTAAGCATGTATGCCATCTCGATACCTCGCTCCTCCGACAGAGTCAGTCGGAACCCTAACTCTAATTTCTCCTGTTGAAAAAAAGAAGGGACGAGGAAGAAGACCTTAATTTTCGTCGTACGGCATTGAAGAGCCACCTCTGACCAATAACCAATAGGAAAAAAAAATGGGTGGAAAGGCATTCAAGAGACGATTCGCGTGATGGTTCATCGAAAAAACCAAGAACATACATAAATAGGTGTTCAAAACATGAGAAACGCGTTGCTGCTCAAAATAAATGACTATTTACCTGATTGACTAAGGGGAACCTGAACTGCTTGTGAAAAAACCCGAAAAGAGCCGTAAAAAGCGCTTCAGGCAGCCGGATAACGCTTTCACTACCGCCGGAAAACTTTAAATATCTGCCGGAATGCTCTTGCGGATTGTCCGAACTCTTTGCTTAAGAAATCTCAATTTCATGAAAAGTAAAAAACGCCAAAGGGACAACCCTTTTATAGCCAACACCATGAACTGTCGTAATGATTCGCGGACCAGCGCAATAAAGGCACTGCGACTAACGAGGTTGGTTCATTTCTCGAGAAAAACATGACCCAACACGTGATAGGTGGAGAATCATAACGGTTGTTTTGATAACAGGAACGCTTCACGTCTCGCCTCACGTCTGTCATTCAAATAAGAGCAAATCGGTTCGCCGCTATTAAGACCGACATCCCACGATTTTTCGGACAATCACCACATGGCATTACACCAAGCCAGCCAGCCTCATGTGAACATTAACGCAATCAAGCCCGGTCGCTTTATGTACGGCACCTTGCGGCTATTCGCTTTCACACATAACACAATCAAGCCCATTCGTTTTATGCATGGCACTTTGCGGCTATTCGCTTTCACACATAACGCAATCAAGCCCAGTCGCTTTATGCATGGCACCTTGCGGCTATTTCGCTTTCACGCATAACGCAATCAAACCCGGACGCTTTATGCACGGAACCTTGCAGCTATTTGCTTTCACACATAACGCAAGTAAAATTCGGTCGCGCACGGCACCTCGCGGCTAAATTCTTTTGAGCATAACACAAACTAAACCCGGTCACTACTTTGACACGGAAAACCTGGACTGCGTCAAGGGATCCATACGCTACTAAAATAGGTCGCTCTACATCGGTCATCTCGACATTCGGTAGATCAAAGCGGAAACTTACTCCCTTGCTGTTCATCTGTGCACTATGAATAAACCAAGAACTAAGGGGTCATTGATATACCAAGCCCGCAAAGGAGCCCACGAATGCCATATTAGGCCGACCTGAAAGCCCAATTAGCATGGGGTCCTTGGCCCATGCTGCCCGCACCCACATAAGACGGACTGGTCTGGATTTCAATCCAGCTCACCCTAAACCTTTTCGATATTATCACCGGCAAGGCGACGAGCGATGACCAAGAGAGGCCTACGAGCACACCCCTAACGGACTTGTGAGAAACATTTTGAGGCCGCCCTACTCACCCCTCATGAAAGCCCAATTAGCATGGGGTCCTCGGCCCATACTGCCCACATCCACATAAGACGGACTGGTCCAGGTTTCAATCCAGCTCGCCCTAAACCTTTTCGATATTATCATTGGCAAGGCGACGAGCGACGACCAAGATAGGCCTACGAACTCACCCTTAACGGACCTGTGAGAAACATATTGAGGCCGCCCTACTCACCCTTCAGCTCGCTGCTCAACCGCGGCTCGGGTCAAGCCCGCTCATCCGGCATAACTTGAGTTATTACTTGATGGTTACTAGCTGACGGCACGATATGGTTACCATAATACTCGTATAATCTGATAGAGCACACGTCCGCCCTATGGTTAACTGTGTTTAATAGTACCTTTATAATAATCTTTTGTAACCGTAAAACTCTTAAGCCCTATAAATAGTGACAAAACGCTCTGTAAAAATTGAAGGAGACATCTTAATACTCAATCGTAAACAACATCTGCTAATTTGTCGATAGTTGCTTGTCCTTTACATTCTTATCACATCATTACATCACTGTCACATCACTCATATTCACAGCGAGATATCCAACGTGCATGTTACCAAAAACAACCATTAATGGCACCACAAATCCTTCTAAACAGGTTTTTGATAATTCCGACATTATCACCGGGTCAAATTAATCACACTTGCGGGCTTGAACTCCAAGTGCTTGAGTTTTTTTAACACTAAATTACTCCCTCGGTTCCTATTTAACTGTCGCAGTTGCCAAAAATACACATAATAAGGAGAGTAGTTAATACTTTGACTTAACATCAAAATGACAACAACACCTTTGAATATAATTAATGCAGTGTTGTTTACTATCTCCACTCCTTAATAAATAAGGATAGATATAGAAAAATACAATAAATAATTTTTTGGAAATATAACTACGATAGATAAAAATGATTTTTTATTTTTGACAATTGCGACAATTAAATAGGAACGGAGGGAGTATATAAATTGTTGGTGATAGGTGTCGTGTGTGGAGTGATTTACAGAACTGATCCGTAATTCACGGATGTAATTACGGATAATTTAATCCAGAAAAAATAAAACTGGAAAATAAAATTATTTCATTATGTAGATCTAACAAATTAAAGCAAGTACGGTGTAGATCTAATAAATTAACACAAGTATATGATAGATCTAATGAAACAAAGCTATCATGATTTAGATCTAACAATTAAACTATCACAGTACAGATCTGACTTGAAGGTAAAGCAAAATAAAGTGCGATGCATAAATAAATGACAAACCGAGGCGAGTATGGAACTCTTTCCTTAAGACAAATTGCTCCGGTATGGTGCCCACGGTAGTAGCAACTGCCTCCCAAGATACAACGGCTTTATGTCTCAGATTTAGGGACACTTAAAAATCCGAGTTCCGGCGAACTTACAAAGTGCTCCGAACTTCTCTTCGACTCATGAAATAGATCTATATGAGAGACTTCTTTTGTGGTGGAAAAGAGAGGAGAAAATTTGATGATATAATTCTCATTCATAGGGATCCTTTATATAGTGGAGAGGATGTGTCAATACTCAATTCTTATTGGCCGGATGACACAGTCGGCCGACTTTTCCTCAAGAAAAGTCATTGGGGCATGTGCACCTTGGTGGCCGACCCATCTCTCAATTTTGATTTGTCGGATGGCGTGTCGTCTGAATTGTGATTGGTCGAATGACTCAATGAATTCTGATTGGTCGAATGACACAATCACATTCCAAAATTAATTTTATGGTTAATTTCATAAAGAAATTTTGTCCAAAAAATTAATAGTAACACCCGAACCGAACCGAGCCGGGCCGGACGGCGGCGGCGTGCGCGCGTGTGGAATAATCTAAGTACTCCCCCCGCACAAAAGTGCCTTGCCCCTTGGGGCACATCTATAAGAGTATACACTAGCTCTTATTACTTGAGCTCACAAGCCTCAAGTTACCTATGTGGGAGAATGGGGTGAGGTCCTCCCTTCAACTCCCATCTCCTACATATTTTCTACCAACTTTAGCCATTAATTTCTCATTCACCCGATATCCGAATCGAGTGATTCAAAAGCCCATCATCAACTACTCCGTATGGAGTATTTAATGATATCATTAACTCTTGATGATATACATCGGAGCCTATCCGTAATTAGCGCTAAAGTTGACTGTTCAACCCATAAATTGGGCTTTTTCTCCAACAATCCCCCACATGAATGAAAATTAATGCAAATGCACATGCAGACTCTGAAGAGAAGTCGGACGGAAAAATATTGCATCAGGAGAGGTAGCTTCTGGCCTTGAACCTGCCTTAGTGAAGTACTATCGGATTTACTCAGCTAATCAATGAACTAGGTCTTAAACTGGGCAGTCTTTAGTGTAAACCAAGACAATAGCACTCACACAATATTTCCCCTAGCACCTTTCGGTTCTCATGGTTGTGTCCATCTCGGCCCTGGACAACACTTGGTTTCAGAAAGTGCTTTAGAGAATTCAAGCCTCAAAATTCTCACAGAAGCGGCCCCACTTAGCACTTACATAGGTGACCTCCTATCAAGGGTATTCTGTCTTACCCCACTTGAATATCAAGCTATAGGAATCATTAAAATCTAAGCTTAACCTCACACCCTCTGCAGATAGCACTTTTATTCTCTCAGAATGGTTAAGTGCTGGACTGTTCCTTACAGCTTAGTTGTCCCTTTTGAACCATAATCTTGGGATCTCTAGTCAACATGGTTGGGTTGCCACTACAAGAAAACATGCGTAATAGGCTTCAGTCCCATTCCGGCTGTCAAGATTGACATCTGATCTCTAGCTAAACATTTTGTAAGCGGATCCGTAAGATTCTCCTCCTATCTTACACAATCGATGGAAACCACACCATTAGAGATCAATTATTTAATGGTATTGTTTCTACAGCGTAAGTGTCGAGACTTACCATTATACACACTACTATGTGCCCTTCCTATAGCCGACTGACTATCGCAGTGTATGCTGATAGCCACCACAGGTTACAGCCAACATGGAATATCCTCTAGGAAATTCTTGAGCCATTCAGCTTCTTCTCCAGCCTTATCCAATGCTATAAACTCAGCTTCCATCGTGGAGCGAGCTATGCACGTTTCTCTTGTAGACTTCCAGGACACAGCACCACCACCAATCGTGAATAAGTATCCACTGGTGGACTTCGAATCATTTGTATCTGATATCCAGTTGACATCACAGTATCCTTCTAATACTGTTGAATATCTCATATATCGTAATCCTAGACTCATAGTGTACTTCATGTACCTCAACAACCTATTCAAGGTTTTCCAATGGTTATGATCTGGATTACTCGTGAACATACCCAGTTTATTCACTGCACATGCTAAGTCTGGTCGTGTACTGTTGGTTATGTACATCAGACTACCAATCACTTGAGATTATCTCAATTGATCCACAGGTTCACCTCTATTCTTGACTAAGTGCATACTTAGGTCAAGTGGAGTGCTCACATCTGCAACTCCCAGGTCCTTCATATCTAAGTTCCTTGTCCGTATCCTTTCCGTATTCATGATACTCTCATGAGTACTTCTCATTATCAGCATGTCATAGACATACTATCTCATATGTGTGCTGCTAATGTAGACATATTTAACATAACACTGTCCAACTCGATATGCCATTGCTCTGGCTAATACTCGAGCCCACATAGAGACTTAACAAGTCTACACACCTTACCCTCTTGTCTTGGAACTATGACCCCTTGGTTTGTTCCAAGTACACCTCTTCTTTTAACTCACCATAACCATCCATTGAAGGACTTCCAGGTTATAGACTCCAGCGATATCGATGAGAACCCTCATAAGTAATTCTCATAACTGGTGAGTAAAAAGTCAAGGCCTTCTTTCTGTCGATACCCTCGGGCTACCAACAACGCCTTACAATAAAGGACTTCCATTGAAGGACTTCCAGGTTATAGACTCCAGCGATATTGATGAGAACCCTTATAAGTAATTCTCATAACTGGTGCGTAAAAAGTCAAGGCCTTCTTTCTGTCGATACCCTCGGGCTACCAACAACGCCTTACAATAAATCCATCAACCTTTAACTTCTCATTGAAGATCCACTTGCACCTGAGTGGTTTATTTCCCAATGGAAAATCAACCAACTCCCAAGTGTGGTTTTGCATAATGGATTTCTCTATTTATAGCCTCTTTCCAGAAATGAGCTTCTGGAATTGACATTGCCTCAGCATATGTCCTGGATTCGTTTTCTACCATATAGGTCAGAAAATCAGGACCAAAAGACTTGTAAGTCTTAGCCCGTAGTTCCTGAATTTGTCGAGGATCACACACTTCTTCAGACTCATGTGTCTGCTTACTCATGCTTGCTTACTCGATAATGACACAATCATGTACATCATAGATGTCAATTTTATGCACCAGAAGCCAATAGGCACTACACTCGAAGTATATCCGATGAATATACAATCAATAGTTTTAGGTCATATCTCCACTTGCTTTGGTTTAGGTGCTTTTACCTTATCACATCATTACATCACCGTCACACCACTCATATTCACAGCCAGATATCCAACGTGCATGTTACCAAAAACAACCATTAATGGCACCACAAATCCTTCTAAACAGGTTTTTGATAATTCCGGCGTTATCACCGGGTCAAATTAATCACACTTGCAGGCTTGAACTCCAAGAGCTTGAGTTTTTTTAACTCTAAATTACTCCCTCGGTTCCTATTTAACTGTCGCAGTTGCCAAAATACACATAATATAAGAATAGTAGTTAATACTTTGACTTAACATCAATATGACAACAACACCTTTGAATATAATTAATGCAGTGTTGTTTTCTATCTCCCACCCCATAATAAATAAGGATAGATGTAGAAAAAAAACAATAAGTAATGTTTTGGAAATGTAATTACGATAGATAAAAATGAATTTTTACTTTTGATAATTGCGACAGTTAAATAGGAACGGAGGGAGTATATAAATAGGGGTCTCAATTGATTTTTTATTAGAGGTAAATAATTTTTTTTTTTAGGGTAGAGGTAAATAATTTTCGGGGCTCGTGTGACTGTATTTTGATGTGAAATGACGAGTGAAACCATCAAAACCACACAGTTTAAATACAGAATGAAACTGTGTGGTTATATTGCTCCACACGTGTGGAGACACCACACAAGTATCTGACAAAGGCTATGTTGGTCGCAGCGGAGGACGGTTGTTGTTGATGTGTCAACAAGAAAGAAAGTGGATGTTATTTTAGTGTAAACGTGATCTGATTCAGAAAAGGAGGCGAGTTTAATTGTCATTTGGAAAAGAAATTTTTTTGAAAGAAGACCATTGAAGAAGTTCAGAGTTGGAGCTTGAGAAGGATTTATAAATAAGAAATAAGGGTATTCGGTTGAAGATAAATATATATATGAAGATGAAAGAGATGAAAAGTTGTTGTTAAAGGTAGGGATCATCCTTTGATTAATTATGTTGGATTGGATTTGGATGTAGTTAAGAAAGTGTGGTTCGAGAATAGGTATGACAATTTTGTAATTATAAGTGTTGTGGCGATAAAGCTTTTATCGTCTTATTGAAAAATGTAGTGCCAAGTGGTGTGGCGTCGCCCTAATTCAGGGTGTTGTGTTCAAGTAAACTGATTGTGATGCAACTCCACCATTTGAGGCCGAGTAGGTCCCTCCTGCACTAGCTTTTTCAAAACGATATCAGCAAGATCTATCTATGGCATTTCCTATATACTAACTCCGTCCCAAAATATAAGTCATTTTAGACTTTTTTACACTTATTAAGAAAGTTAGTTAAATTTGTTATGTATAATTAATTTAGATTAAAAAGACTAAATGACCTTTTATTAGTATTAATGCAAAGTAATAAAAAGCGGCTGAGTATATAATAAATGAGGGATAGAATGAGTAAAATGTAATAAATGATTTGTTGGTTTTCTAAATGAACTTACATTTTCGGACTAAATCAAAAAGCTAAAAAGACCTACATTTTGAGACGGAGATAGTACTTTCTACCGAATATTAAATGTAAAGAATTAATTACAAACCATGAATTACATAAATAATAAACATTCCTAATTTGGATTATTCCAGTTTTATGACAAATCTAAGGGGAAATTCATAAATTCATAATATATCCATCTCTAGAACATTGACTATATAGGATTAATTCACCACACCTAAACATTCCATCATAAAATATCTTATCTTTTATCAACAAATCTTTATTTAAGATTGACTACTTAATATAAGCTCACTCTTATGATTATTTAAGATACACAACACTGATTTCGAGCTAGAATCATCGGGTTTGCGGTAAAGAGGTCTTTTTTTAATCAACAAGACATGTTTTAACTGTTAATTATTGCTTTATTAATCTATTTTCGAAGTTCTACATGAATTTGCTAGTTTATTAGAAATATATGTGTATATGCCGGGTATCCGTATGAGCAAAAGGCCAATCCGGAGCTCCGACCGGGTAGCGGCCACAAGGTCTGCCATGCAAACGCGGGAACGGTTGTTCTCATAGGCGGATCCACACTATACATGTTAGTAATATCATCCGCAACGGAAGCGATTTAAGGATCTAGATCTATAATTTACACATAATAAAATAACTAGATCTACTCTACAAGGGGTTGTAGAACATACCTCTTGGATCTCAAAATCCAAGTAGAAGAACCGCAATAGGAGGAACAAAGGATGGTGTGAAGAGCACCACGATCTTCCGCACGTGTGATCCAAGCAACTCCCGGTGGAAGGAAATCCTCGCCTCGAATCCTCCCGATATGCTACACGGAAAACCTCCAAGATCTTCCTCTCTCACCCCTTGGCCGAATTTTCTTCTTCTTCTCTCTAATAGATATAGTCGAATTTTGTGTGTTGTTTTAGGCTTGGGAGAACTCTCTTTATATATGAGAGTAATCCTTGTCCTCCAAGGATTTTATTTTACAAATAAATAAATCCAATAAATAAAAGATAATCCTAGAATATTCTAAAACAAATCTAGAATAATCGTTAACTTTATTTTTTATCATAAAATATTTATCTAATAAATATTTTGTGCACATTTCTTATTAATCCACAAGAAAACAATTTCTTGTTCCCTAATACATGCTTGGGGCCGAAAATTAACCCTTGTGACCTAGTCACAATAATTTCGGCCATACACACCAAATTGGGCTAAGATTATGAAAAATGTCTTTTTCACATATTTAATTATTTAGCCCAACTAATTTAATAGTCCACTAAACAATTAATTCACATATCGTTTTAATTAAATTCTAATAAGAACTAAATTAATATTATTAGGATTCGACGTCCGAGAATAGCTATGCTATATTTGAGGCACGTCGGGGACCATGGACTAATAATCAGCGGCTCCGATAAATCAAATAAATAATTATCTTACGAATAGAATAATTATATTCGATAAATCAATCACAGGAATATGCCACCATAATCCCGTGACTGCACTCCTCCGATTATGAGATTATATTTATCTCCTCACAAGAATGATAATAAGCGTCCATTGATATAATCATTACATATGGATTAATCCTCCATAGACTGTTCATTCTAAATCGGGAAGTTACCGTTAACCCTTTTTAGAACCTCTTATCCTTAT
Organism: Gentiana straminea; assembly: GCA_036785695.1. Classification (NCBI taxonomy): domain Eukaryota; kingdom Viridiplantae; phylum Streptophyta; class Magnoliopsida; order Gentianales; family Gentianaceae; genus Gentiana; species Gentiana straminea. The sequence goes on along the minus strand of JAVUPR010000385.1, from coordinate 5,287,919 downwards.
TTACCATTAACCCCCTAGTGATCAATTAATTCATACAACTCACTGGTAGCTAATCAATGTAATATGAACTCGTACGATCGATCAGTTTCTATGATTAACAAACAAGGGAACTGTCTATCTACTTCCATAAATGGAAGGAATGGATTTCGTATCTGTAATAACATAGACTACTCACTCAATCCAGTACAATGCCAAGATGGGGTAGTTCAGATCACAGACTCAGTGTAATCCTTAACCGTCAAGTCAAACCTCATACTGATTCAAGCAGTTGACTGTGATCACCTCAGGATTAAGATATATCCATAAATATGATCATTGATTGATTCGATAAGACTTCTCGATTACGGAATTATATCGTGAACTCTAATCAAATCGGTCCAGCCCTATATGATATATCTATCATAGATAAATGCCCCACTAGGTTCTCTTAACCAAAAGTCCGGATAAGACAATCAAACCTTCTGTGTTCTGGGCGCATTAATAGCACGTTAAAGGAGAGACCCGATACTCTCGATTAACTTCACTACGGGCTAATTGTACTTTAAGTACATCTTCACTAACTCAATCCTCCCGTGTATATCCCATACACTGAGTTAAGTTATTACATAAACGATATACTTTAGAGTTTTCTGTAGTGTAAATACTATTGTCACATCGGTGAATATGAGAATAATAAATATGAATAATAATATCATTTCATTAAATAAAACAATTACAAAATTGTCTTTCGGGGACCTAACAATACATAATGGGCTCCGCGGACCCCGTTAAAAATAAGAAAACACTACATTTTACTTATTGAAAAATATTTCGGACCTCGTAAAAAAAATATTTACCTTAAAAAAGATTTATTGTAACACCCCACTCCCGACCCCTAGGTCCACTGGCATCATTCTAGAAGTAGGTAATTGCGAGGCTTTCGCATCGTTGGTCCCTTGAACCACGTGAGAAGGCTAACACAAGTTTCCCTTGGAAAGGCTAACACAAGTTTAGGGGGGGTGAATAAACTTGTCCCTAAAACTCGGATTTAAACCAAATTAAGGTTCGCTAAACTTGTGTGGAGTTAAGCCGACTAAGCCGAGTTTAAGTCAAACTAACTTAAGCTTGAACCGAGTCAACCGGCAAATGCGGATAAAGTTCTAGCCTTTTTCTTGATCTTGTTATTCTCTCGTGAAAACTGAGTGTAGTAAACTGAATTCTGATGAATGTCAGTTTGTGAACTATGAGGTGTATAACAATCAATTATCAAAATGATGTAAGTAAATGCTGAATAAATAAGTAAGTGCGTTAAGTAAATAAGACAAGTGTTATAGAGGTTCCAGGTGGTGTAATCCTGTCAGTCCTCTCTTCCCCTGTGGTGCGGAGGAAAATTCCACTAGAACTTCTTGAAGTGAACCGTTACAAAAAGTCCTAAACAATAGTCCTTGTCTAATCCCTAGCTTCACTATCTAAACAGTTGTAGAACAGGTAGAATTGATGTTCTTCAATTGCTTGAACACCGATCCTTGGAGGGTTGAATTGCCTCTTCACCACCTACCACCACAAACACAAGCCTACCCGACTCGCTTGTCACAACCGTCCTTGGCGAAACCTTCCCGGTTTGCTTCACGCCTAAAACCTTTGACGTAGAATCAAAGTTGGGCTGAGAATCAATAAATTGATTCTTGTTTGTGGTTCTTCAAAGTGTATGATTCTTGATAAAATATGTGTAGCTTGAACACTTGAAGAATTTCTAGATATGATCTTGTTATAGCGCTGAGATGATAGTAATTCGAATAAGATGACTAATGCACAAACTTGCTTGATAATGCTTGTTAATTCGTTATTTTTATCTTGGGTGCAAAGTCTCCTATTTATAGTGTGAGGTCCAACGTTCATCTGACTTCAATTCGAATTGTATCAACGTCTCTTTTGTAACGGCTATATCTTCTGACCGTTCGTCTGTGTCAGTAACTCATCCAATGAATTTGCTTCCTTTATAACGTTCGACTGTACTATCAGTTTGTTGGATGGTTGACTTGTAAAACTGAGTTTCCTTATCAGTTTTATACTGAGTTTATTGTTTGTCAGTTTCCTTACTGACTTGGAGCGTTAACTGAGATTTTACTCTTTTTCAAATATCGCACTCCAGCTTTTCATCCGATTATAATTGACTTAATCGTAGTACACCATGACTCATTATCATCTAAGAATTCATTGTCCTTATGATTCTTAGGTCTTCATACAAGATCCATAAAGTCGGCCAGTCACCACAATCTTGCCCGACGTCTAACTTTACAAGCCTCGACTTGGTCTTCATAACCGAGTTTGAACCCTCGCTCTTCAATCTTCAATAACCGAGTCCGTGACCCTCGCTCTTTCGCCTTCTTAGATAAGCCAACCGAGTCCGTAACTCTCGCCGAACTTACCTTCTTCGCTTGATGCCGGTGTATTCTCGAGTCGGCTTCTTGTCTTAGTGATTTCCGCTTTCTAGATGACTCCCGCTTTTTCGCTTTACGACACACTAATTATTACGGTTGCTTGTCCGATGTAACTTATACAAATATCAGACTCTAGTAAAACTTATACATTCAGTTCTAGACATCTTTTAGCTTTTCACTATAACAAATTCGGCTTCAAAGACTTCATCAATTGGGGTTAAGATAATACTTTAAACAAATAAGATGAATTATCATCAAAACATAAATTTTATTTCCAACAATTTCCCCCTTTTTGATGATGCCAAAACTCTCCCTAAAAGAAAAGCTTAAAGATCAAAACAATGTAAAACAATGTAAAACTGGAAACTGGATTTCATTAGAATGAGCAAAAACTGGAGTAGTTACATTTTGTTCAAAATAGTGTAACTAGATACTAAGTTCTCTTTTGTGCTTTTTCCAAGACTGAATCAAATTTTCTTGCTTTGTCATACATACGAAAATCTTCTTCTAGCTTGGAGTCTTCCTTTGAGAAAGTCTTGTTGTAGTCAACTTGACTACCTTCTTTCCATCTTCTCCATTGAAATAGCTTTGGAAGGTTTGATTCTTTTAAGTAGTAATTTTCAAATTCTACTAGATCAGCTTTCATCTGTTCAGTCTTGTCTTTAATCTTCGCTTTATCATCAATCCTCTCGATTCTTTTTATATTGTGCCATTTTCTCGCTTTGAGAATATATCAGATAAAAAGTAGTTCAAGGATTCTTCAAATGTCCTGTCCTTGTACTTGCCTTTGATAGGATTGTGATCTTTGATAAACTGCATCCACAGATCCTTTGTTAGAGCAACTCTTCTATCTCCAGGTTGACTGTACTTTTCAATGAGCTGTTCGTCAGTTAGTTCTTTCCTTAAGAACTTAGGATCTGATTTGTATCTTTGCAATTCATCTTCAAGTCGCTTCATTTCTCCAAGTAACTTCAGCTTTTCTTCTTCAGCTTCCCCTTTTTTGGCATCATATAACTGATCTACCAGGGCATGGGTTGCTTTTTGATCTTCTGCGATCGGTCGCTGAGAAACAAGTACCTCTTTAAGCTGAGTTTCTAACCCATAGATATGCTGATTCATATGCCAGTGAGCTTGGGCATGTGTTTCCCTATCTACTGCGGTTGAGTCTTCAAGTTTTTGTTTGAGTAACAAAATTTCGGCGTAACTTGAACTTGATTTGTGAATCATCTCTAGTCTTGCGTGAACCGAAACATCTCGTTCGGTTCTATAATCGAGATATCCGTAAATATGTGACAAAAGATCATTTTGTGTATCCTTGCTTCTGAGCACAATCTTCAAATTTTCATGTACTTTTGCCAATTCATCCTTTGTAAGGATATCAGAAGGATCATAGGCATCTTCTATTGGATCCTTAAACTGAGTGTTATCTTTAATAATCATCGCTTGTTGATTAGCGCTCCATCACCGCTTCGATTGCGCTTGTCTGATCTCCAACTGGTAATTCTTCTTGCTGAGATACAATTTGCATTGCTAGAGGTTGAGGTTGAGTTTCTGTTTGCAAAAATGTAGTCTCATCAGCTTCTTTTCTTGATTCATCATCTTTCTTCTTTGAAGTGTCTTTTGAGGTAGATGATGTGCCTGATTCTCTTCTTTTTTCTAGTTCAGTGAATCTTTTAAAACAATTGTCAAGAAATTCCGAGATAGGAAACAGAGCATACGATCTCTAACTTCCAATTCTCCAAGAGTAGTTTTTCTTCGCCCCGAAGACCGATATCTCGAGAATCTTCTCGGTTTAAGTTTCATCTTCATCGCTTGATGATCCTATCGCCTTCAAAATTTGTGCCGATTGCCGAACCGATTCATGTCAGAATCGAGAGGTATGGTCGTAGTGACCTTTTCTTGTGTAACTTCGCTTGTCGGTTGTTGTTGTTGTTGTTCCCCCTCGCTGGTGCTTTCTCTCTTGAGATTTCTCGGTACAAGCATCTTACAACTGATCTTGCTTCTGCCGATTCACCTTTCGCTTAGTCCCTTTGTGTACAGCTTTCCGGCCGAGACACATTTTTCTCGACTTGCTTCAAAGTTGGGAAGTTGTTCCCGCGATTTCCTTTGTAGGAGCGCATTGCCTTGCTTGCTTCCCTTCCTTGATTCTTTCTAAGTAAAACCGAATGATTCCACCGAGTGTCTTCTTCGCCGGAATCGTCAACAGCTTCTTGTCCTTCGGCTTGAGCTCGTCTTGCACTCGTCTAATTCACCAAATGTTGTCTCTTAAACCGATTGACAACATAGCCCGCCCAATTGAATTCTATTCCATCCCGCATTATATTCATGAGAGCAATATTTTCTTCTGACAGTATGCTAACTCCTTTGGATTTCCCAATGACGTGTTTGCTGAGCCATCTGCTGAGATGTCCAAATTCTGGCTTGATTTTGTCTACATGAATACCAGCTTTGATTGGTTCTGTAGAAAAAGTAAGTATCTCAAGAAAAGCTTCTTTTTCAATGGTAAAGTAGTCCAATCGTTGTTGTCACAAACTTGAATTTGGAAAGCCAAAGAGTGTCCTTATGACGCTTTCATTTAGAACAATGCGATCTCCACGAACTTTGGTCATCGAGAGTCTCGTACCAAACGCATATTTTGCCAAAATTGCAAAATTCCTTCGTATCACGTTCTTCTTTGAACTTAACTTCCAAGAAAGTTTCTCAAGCCTGGTTGTTTCACGATTTGATCACATACCCAAATTTGCTAACAGAGTGTTTTGACACAGAGCTTCATACATTTCGAATGTTAGCTCATCTAACTCTGTTATTAATCTTTCTTGTTTTGATTTTTCTGAAGTGGTCATCTTTGAGTGTGAATGCAAAATTGATTTTTGAGAAGAGAGATTTTGAAGGGTTTGTTTTGTTTTCTGGAAAGGATTGAGGATTTTGAATTTTGATTGGAAATAATGTGAACGGAGATTGAATAAATAAGTAGGGAATTCTGGCGGTTGAGTAGTACAACTTTTCAAATTCCATGATGGTTTTGGGTAACCGATGCATGTACTGTTCTGACAATCGTGGGGTGTACACGCGAAATTCTGACAAAAAGAACTGCGGTATTTAATGTGACATAACCGCTGTTGATTTTATCATGTCAACCTTTGACTGAATTTGACTGGAAGAAACCGATGCCGAGGTCGCTTTTAAATAATGTCCAGCTCCATCAAAGTTTCGCTTTTAGTTAATCGCTTGAGATTGTTGATGTCAATGACCGATCCGTTAAGTGAGCGCACCCAACATAACAAAGATTAATCCCCTTGACGAATCTCTCGGCTTAACCGATTTAACCGACTTTGATTATTCCCAACTCGCTTCTTAATTTTGCAAATCTTTCTTTGTCCAATGGCTTTGTAAAGATATCTCGCCAATTGATCTTCGCAGGTACATAAAGAATCGTTATATCCTTTTTCTCTCGCATGATCTCTTATAAAGTGATGACGCACATCAATGTGTTTTGTTCTTGAGTGTAACACCGGATTATCGTTGATTGCAATTGCACTTGTGTTGTCACACATTATGGGAATTGTTCCTTCTTCTATCCCATAATCTCTTAATTGTGTCCGATCCATAAAACTTGAGCACAACAACTTCCAAATTTGCTATATACTCGCTTCACCGTTGAAGTTGAAATTGAGTTTTGCTTCTTGCTAAACCATGACACAAGTCTCGTTTCCTAGTAACCGACATGTGCCCGATGTGCTTTTTCTCGTCCACTTTGCATCCAGCATAATCTGAGTCTGAATAAGAGATCATCTTGAATTCTCCTTCTTTTGAATACCATATTCCAACTCCATCTGTGTCTTTCAAATATTTCAATGTCCTTTTCACAACCGTGAGATGACTTTCCTTTGGTTTGGATTGAAATCTTGCACATACACCGACAGTAAAAGATATGTCTGGCCTGCTTGCTGTAAGATAGAGTAAGCTTCCAATCATCCTTCTGTAGAGTGTTTGATCAACATCTTTGCCTTCTTTGTCTTCATCTAGTCTGATGTTGGTCCCCATTGGTGTAGAAATTCCAGTAGATTTTTCCATACCAAACTTTTTGATAAGCTCTCTTGTATACTTCGTTTGGTGAATGAAAATTCCATCATCTAACTGTTTAACTTGTAAACCAAGGAAGTAATTTAATTCTCCCATCATACTCATCTGAAATTTGCTTTTCATCAAACTTGCAAACTTTTCACAGAGCTGTTCATTTTCTGATCCGAAAATGATATCATCAACATAAATTTGAACAAGTAGAGTATCTTCTCCATTCTTCATTCTAAATAAGGTTTTGTCGATTGTTCCTTTGATAAATCCATTATCCACCAAAACCTGAGATAGAGTTTCGTACCAAGCTCTTGGTGCTTGTTTAAGTCCGTAAAGAGCTTTCCTTAGCTTGAAAACTTTATCTGCTTGATCTTTGATTTCGAATCCAGGTGGTTGTTGAACGTATACTTCTTCTTCAAGAATTCCATTCAGAAATGCGCTTTTAACATCCATCTGATAAACTTTGAATTTCTTATGAGCTGCAAAGGCAAGAAATAATCTCGATTGTTTCTAATCTTGCAACTGGTGCATAGGTTTCATAAAAGTCTATGCCTTCAGCTTGTGAGTATCCTTTAGCTACAAGTCTAGCTTTGTTTCGATGATATTCCCATCTTCATCAAGTTTATTTCTCGAACACCCATTTGGTTCCAATAATATGACATGAACTCGGTCTATCTACCAATTCCCATACTTGATTTCTCTCGAATTCATTGAGTTCTTCTTGCATAGCTAATATCCAAATATGGATCTTTCAAGGCTTCTTCAATTTCTTTAGGTTCGATTGAGATAAAAACACGCAATCATCGCATCTAATTGATGTCTTGTTCGAACGCCGCTTTGAGTATCACCAATTACTTGTTCTTCAGGGTGATCTCTCATCCATTGATATGTGGTTATTTGTATCAAAGGATTTATATCTTGTTCGACTGGTTCTTCAAGAACTGGTTCTTGAATTTTTTCAGTTGGATCAGTAACATGTTTAGGTGTGATTTGATGGGTAGTTGGAAACTGAGACTGATCTTGATCTGAACATTCAGAAATTTGTAGTCTTCCAATGTCAACTGAAACAGGTTCTGGCATGATTGGTAACTGAGACTGAGAAACTGTTTCTTGTCGGTCTTCAGTTGCCTCACCAGGGAAGTTTGGTTCATCAAATACCACATGTATTGATTCTTCATGCTTGAGTGTTCTTTTATTTAGTACCCTAAAGGCTTTGCTGACACTTGAATATCCTAGAAAAATTCCTTCATCAGCCTTGGGCTGAAAAACATGAAGTTGATCTTTTCCATTATTGTGTATGAAACATTTGCTTCCAAAAGCATGAAAGTATGAAACATTTGGTTTTCTTCCATTCCAAATTTCATAAGGAGTCTTCTCATGTCTTTTGTTCATGAGAGCTCGTTCGTGTGTAACAAGCCGTGTTGATCGCTTCGCCCAATATCTTTCGTGTAGTTTAGCTTCACGCATCATAGTCCTCCCAAACTTCTTTGAGCGTTCTATTTCTTCTTTCAAATACACCATTCGTTGAGGTGTTCCCGTGGCGCAAGTTGGTGTAAGACACCATTTTCTTCACAATATTCAATAATCACACCGTTGAGGAATTCAGGTTCATTTATCCGATCTTATCTTCACAACCGAAACTCCTTTCGATTCTCGAAGTCTCTTGAGTAGTTCTCGTGAGTCTTTGCTTGGTTTCACTTTTCTTGGTTAGAAAGATTACCCAAGTGTATCTTGAAAAATCATCTACTACCACCAATGTATACTTCTTTCCACCGATACTTATTGGTGTAATAGGTCCAAATAAATCCATGTGTAGCAATTCTAGATGTCTCGGTTGTTGAATGCCGAGATTTGGTCTTGAAACTTGCTTTAGTTTGCTTTCCTTGTTGACACGCATCACATAAGTCGTCCTTCTTATATGATATTTCTGGTAGTCCAATGACTAATTGTTTCTTAACAAGTGTGTTGATGTCATCAAAATTAAGATGACTCAGTTTCTTGTGCCATAGCCAACCGATTTCTGATTTTGTGTGCACAAGCAAACAGGTTTCAGCAACGGCTGTTGTCCAATCTACTACATACATATTTTCTTTTCTTCTTCCGGCTAGGACAACTTGATAAGATGATTCACTGACGACAACGCAGAATTCTTTGTCGAAAGTAACTTTGTATCCCATATCACAAAATTGACTGGTGCTGAGTAGATTGTAGTGTAGTCCTTCTACATAAGATACATTCTTGATTGTAAGTCCATTCCTGATTAAGGTGCCATAACCTCTGGTGTATCCAGGTTTGTCTTTGCTTCCAAAATTAACCTTTGGTCCATCATTTGCAATAAAATTACTGAGACAGTCTTTACTCTTTGTCATGTGTCTAGAGCAACCACTGTCAAAGTACCATATATCCTGCAATAAAAATTAGAAGTTTTTAGGTACCCAATTTAGTTTGGGTCCATGGGGGTCAGTTGTCAGTACAACTCTGGGAATATATCCTTTTGGGATTCTTCGGATATTGTTGCACTTGTTTCCATATATGTAAGCCACACTCCCATAGTATCTATGTTTGGACTGTGTCTTATTTATATGATTTCTCATGTCTTTTGACTGAAACTTATTTCCATGTTGCTTTCCATTATTAAAGCTAGAATCATAACCGTCATTCCTTCGTACCGAGGTCCGAACCGACCTTGGTACCGGAACTTTTGCCGAGAACCGAGATTAGTCCTCTCGTCGAGTCTTGGACCGAAACCTTTGATAGGTTTTCTCGTCCGGAATGATTGATATTATCGCTTTAGCAATAGATGCGTAAAATTCCAATCATCATCGTGGGATATAGTCTCCCTTTCCCCTCGAATGTGTGAATCCTTGAATGATTAACATTCTTGGATTTACTTTGACCGTAATTTTTCTCGGTTCTTGACTTGATTGGTTTTTGTGGACCTGGTAGTTGATTTGCCGCTTCGGTTTTCTTGAGATACAAATTTGATTTACCATTTGGTTTCCCTTTGTTGGTAAATCTGGTTGTTTTCTTGAAAAACTCGATTTGTCCTATGTGATACCGGCTTTACCGGTTCAACAATTTTCTCGCTTGTGGAAGTTTCTCGCCTACAAACTTGATACCGCTTTAGTACTAGGTTTGACAAAGCCTTTGTTGATTCCATCTTTAGAAGATTGCCGTGTATCAAATCCTAAACCAGCTTTGTCTCCATATGGTTTTCCGATTTGAATCCGGTAATCGAACTTGATTGAGCGAATGATTCGATTGCTTGCCGTTGTTGATATAGTAGGTCGATGCCGAATCTTTTTTTATCGCTCTAGTCGGCTTCAACACTTTTAATTCGACTTCAATCTTTCGACTTCAAGAATTATACTTTCCTTCTCGCTTTAATTGATTCATAACCAAATTGAATAGTTACTAGCTGATTCATCAATTCATCAAGTGTTTCTTCTAATTCTTGGTTTTTTGGATTGGAGTCAGCGGTTGAAGAACATGCATTTTGCATGGAAATCTGAGCTGAGGAGATTCGCATACCTCGTTTGCATCTTCCATGTGTGCCATCAAAACTGTGTCATCTGATAGTCTTTCGTACATCACTTCATAATCGATTCATCTCCAAGCAGGAGTGCTCTTCTTCCAACTCTTCTTGGTGGCGTCTTCTTGGTTAGTTCGGACATTCACTTTATAATGTCCATGTTTCTTGCGCTTGAAACAGAGATATTCATCATCTTTTCTTTTCTCGTGAGTCCTTTTGATAAACTTCGAGTGATCGGATGTCCACTCTTCATTCTTCGAATTCGTTCATCATTAGAGCCATTTGCTCTTCCATTTCATCCAATTCATGAAGATTGCTAGATGAGTTTTCTTGAATGTCATTTGATGCTGCTGCAAGTGCTATGGTTTTTGGTTCTTCCAGAGCTTTGATTATTGCAACTGTACTTGTAAAATCTTCACTGAATTCATAAGCTTTCAGATCTGAGAAGATTTTGAATGAGTCCTCTACGTCAAGTCTTCTAGATTCTTCCATAGTAGTGACCTTCATCTTCCAAAGACATTGGTAATGCCTTCAAGATTCTTGTGTTGATAATTTTCTTAGAGTATTCAATCTTGAGTAGATCTAGTTCATCCATGATAGCACTGAATCTTGTTTCCATCTGGTCAATAGTTTCTCCAGATTTCATCTTGAAATTTTCAAACTTTTGTTTTGCAACAGAGATCTTATTTTCCTTGATTGAATTTGTTCCTTCACAAACAAGCTGTAGTTTGTCCCACATTTCCTTGGCAGTTGTGCATTCTTTAACCTTTAAGTACATGTTGCTGTCAAGAGTTCTAAGAATAAAGTCCATAGCAACATTGTTGAGATTGTTTCGCTTGCGATCATCACTGGTCCACTCGGATTTAGGCTTTGGAACTCGAATTTGTCTCTCACCTTCGCCTTGCATGTGAGTAATCCGAATTGGTCCATCGCTGAGTACATCCATCATTTCATCATGAGTGGCCGCTAGAAAGGCCCGCATACGACGTTTATATTCGTCAAATCTCGTCCATGTTGCACATAAGCATCCGTCTTGCATATTGATTGTTATCCATAGTGAGTGAGTGAAAATTGATTGTTTATCAATCGGAAACCGAGCTTTCAAATGAGAACAACTAGAGGAGATATAGAGCAAGCTTGATATCTTATCAAAGAAACACCGCTCCGATACCAATTGTTGGTCCCTTGGAAAGGCTAACACAAGTTTAGATGGGGGGTGAATAAACTTGTCCCTAAAACTGGATTTAAACCAAATTAAGGTTCAGTTAAACTTGTGTGGAGTTAAGCTGACTAAGCTGAGTTTAAGTCAAACCGACTTAAGCTTGAACCGAGTCAACCGGCAAGGATAAAGTTCTAGCCTTTTTCTTGATCTTGTTATTCTCTCGTGAAAACCGAGTGTAGTAAACCGAATTCGATGAATGTCGCTTTGTGAACTCGTGAGGTGTATAACAATCAATTATCAAAATGTTGTAAGTAAATGCCGAATAAATAAGTAAGTGCGTTAAGTAAATAAGACAAGTGTTATAGAGGTTCCGTGTGGTGTAATCCCGTCGGTCCTCTCTTCCCCGTGGTGCGGAGGAAAATTCCACTAGAACTTCTTGAGGTGAACCGTTACAAAAAGTCCTAAACAATAGTCCTTGGCTAATCCCTAGCTTCACTATCTAAACAAGCTTGTAGAACAGTAGAATTGATGTTCTTCAATTGCTTGAACACCGATCCTGGAGGGTTGAATTGCCTCTTCACCAAACCTACCACCACAAACACAAGCCTACCCGATCGCTTGTCACAATTGTCCTTGGCGAAACCTTCCCGGTTTGCTTCACGTCTAAAACCTTTGATGTAGAATCAAAGTTGGGCTGAGAATCAATAAATTGATTCTTGTTTGTGGTTCTTCAAAGTGTATGATTCTTGATAAAATCTGTGTAGCTTGAACACTTGAAGAATTTCTAGATATGATCTTGTTATAGCACTGAGATGATAGTAATTCGAATAAGATGACTAATGCACAAACTTGCTTGATAATGCTTGTTAATTCGTTATTTTTATCTTGGGTGCAAAGTCTCCTATTTATAGTGTGAGGTCCAACGTTCATCTGACTTCAATTCGAATTGTATCAACGTCTCTTTTGTAACGGCTATATCTTCTGACCGTTCTGCTGTGTCAGTAACTCATCCAATGAATTTGCTTCCTTTATAACGTTCAACTGTACTATCAGTTTGTTGGATGGTTGACTTGTAAAACTGAGTTTCCTTATCAGTTTTATATTGAGTTTATTGTTTGTCAGTTTCCTTACTGACTTGGAGCGTTAACTGAGATTTTACTCTTTTTCAAATGTCAGTATTCCAGTTTTCATTTGATTATAATTGACTTGATCAGAGTACACAATGACTCATTATCATCTAAGAATTCATTGTCCTTATGATTCTTAGGTCTTCATACAAGATCCATAAAGTCAGTTCAGGTCACCACAATCTTGCCTGACGTCTAACTTTACAAGTCTCGACTTGGTCTTCATAACTGAGTTTGAACCCTCGCTCTTCAATCTTCAATAACCGAGTCCGTGACCCTCGCTCTTTCGCCTTTCTTAGATAAGCCAACCGAGTCCGTAACTCTCGCCGAACTTACCTTCTTCGCTTGATGCCGGTGTATTCGAGTTAGTTTCGTCTTAGTGATTTCCGCTTTCTAGATGACTCCCGCTTTTTCGCTTTACGACACACTAATTATTATAGTGCTTGTCTGATGTAACTTATACAAATATCGACTCTAGTAAAACTTATACATTCAGCTTCTAGACATCTTTTAGCTTTTCACTATAACAAATTGGCTTCAAAGACTTCATCAGTGGGGTTAAGATAATACTTTAAACAAATAAGATGAATTATCATCAAAACATAAATTTTATTTCCAACAATATATAATTTCAAGAAAGCTAGTTTTATGATAATAACAAATGAGTACAATAATATATACAATGAAAACAAAAGATGCACTAGTTGATCTTTACTTAGATGTAAGTCGTGTCATTATTACATTATTATTCCTTGAATTTACGTGGTGATTATTACCAGGTCACTTGACACCGACTTGGCCAAGTCGATGAGTCAATACCAACCGAACTCCAGTACGTGAACACGATTTTCCACCGCACTTCAACAAGCAAGTGAACACGATCTTGCAAGCTCTTGCGACAACTCCGGCCGATTGTCAGGGAAAGGATTCAGACTTTCACCCAGTGAACCTCCCAAAGGGCTCCAGCCAACCCCACTGCCCTCCGAACCATGACACAACCGTCAGTCCTTGCTTTCCCGGCCGTGGCATGAATCTTCGGGGAAAAGGTACCGTCCCCACTCCTACGATTGAGCACTCTAGCTACTGTCGGAAAGACTTCGAGTCAAGAGGCCCCGAGACCGGTGACTAGCCGTTCTTCTGAGAGCAATAACTCTAATCTCCCTAGCCACCAGAGGTTAGACACTTTCGTGCCACTAGCAAGCGAGCAAGTCAAGTCCAAGTATTAAGTCTAAATTTACAAGAGAGACAAAAAATATGCACTAGCACCAATCGATTAATCGTTACAATTAGTTTTATCTTTACGATTACAACCTAGATAACAACTTTCGAGTTTTGTCGATAAATGAATATAATACAGGGAAAAATAAACATTGTTGCTTTGAAAATATATGAGCTTAGGTCTATTTGATAAAACGACAATTCTATATAAACATAAGTAGTCTATTGAAAATAAAATGATAAAACACACTTTTACTTATATAGAAAATAAGAACATGATACGGCGATCTTGATGAAACAAAACAGCGTAATAAAATTAATAATGAGATATTTGTTATTACCGAAAATAAGAACTCACAAAAACGACAAAGGTATATCTATATAAGTATGGCTATTCAAAATAAAATAAAAGAACACGCATTAGCTTTTATAAGAACATAAGTCACCTCTATGCCCTTGTACGTAGTACGTACTAACGTGCAACCCAACACGGGCCATCACCTCTATGGCCTATGTACCATATCATTTGAATAATCCATTCCATCTTACTTTTTCCTTCAATAATCATGTCCAAATTTCCCAACGTGTTGTTCTTTTACTTTCCCAGCCTTTTTTTTTTTTTTTCTTTCTTTAGTTAATTGCATAAGATTTGCACCAATAGGTGTATCAATGGAGCTCGGCTGAACATAAATGACAGAAGTGTTTTAACTACGAATCATTGGATATCCACTATTGTCGGATCAACTTACGTACGGTTGATGGGTGAGGTTGGTGGTACGAAGACCTTACCGTTGTGCCCGTAAAAAAAATAAATGGCTATGGAAGCAGGCTTAAAGGGATGATGGCCACAAAGTGGAAATTAATTATTGCTCACAAGAACGGTGATAGAGTGCACTATGATCGATATCGGATACGGCCATGATTGATTACTGTTAACCGGAGGACAACACTTTGGCCGACTATTTGGGTAATGTGAATACCTTCATTTTGTCGAGGATATCAATTATAATATTGATGATAAGGAACTTTCTAAGATGCAAAGGTGGGTCTTGTTCTTATGAAAGGAGATCGAGATTATGCAGGTAATGTCTTCAATGTCCATTCATGTACTGTGCTAGGTGCAGAGATGAAGAATCAAGCTGTGTAAGAAAAGAGGATATAAGACACATGGCTCCTCCGTGGTTCTGGTGATGCCGAAGGATCGGACCGACGGATATCAGAGATGGCAATTGGGATAGCTGAAAGTCGGATAACAATTTGGGTACTGAAAGATGCTAAACTATTATGCATAATATTGTTCGTATATATTTCTTTTTTATTATAGGGTGAAAAACATGTACTAAAATAAACTCGAGCTGATGTATTATTATTCTTAGTCCATGTAAGACAGTTACTCTTGTTTAGTTAGGTACTAGAAAGAATCGTAATGTACAATCACGACGAGTATCTTAGAGGGTGTCACCGGCCCATGTTGCACAAAGGCCTTCTGATGAGGTTTCACCATGGTGGTTGTACCATTGAATATTTGGTTACACACTAATGCTATATATGCGTCTATCATGGCGTTATACATAGGTTCGGTTCCGTTTTGTTTTGTTCTGTTCTGTTTTGTTCTGTTTTAGTCGTGTAATCTATGTTTTATTAATTAATGTAAAAGACGTGAAGTGAAGTAATGCAACTTGAAGATGGAAAATTAGTTTAAGTAAGAAGTTAAGTGAACGTATGAACAAATACATAAGATCGTGTTTTAGGTGCAATGCACCGTGTGCATTAAAGGTTAGTTGAAAAGTATTTTGATATATTTGCATTCCTTTGATCTTTTAAATTGTTTTCTTTAAAATACACTAAGGATATGTCTCCCGGCTTGTAGTAAACATGAATTCATTTTTCTACTCTTTACTCAGCAATCTGAAATGCTCACTTCTTTTTTGGTTGAGAAATATTGTAGGGTGACGGTTTCAAGGAGCAAGCATAGGGTGGACTAGTCGTCGTTCCTTTCTGTTGTTGGTAGATGTTAGTTTGGTTTTTCTCAGTGTCAGCCTAGGTGCCAAGAATAATGCTTTAGTTTCCTTTGTGTACGCTGTTAATTGATAGATACTAGTTCTATTTTCGGTTAAAGCGTGTTATAGTTCACAACAGTGTGTTGTTCTGGGTACTCTGCAGTTTTGATGGCAGGTCCACATCCGCGGAATCATTGCCCGCGTCCACGGACCTTGTTTCCCGAGTCTTCATAGTTTTTATCGTTTCCTTGTCTTTATGTAACTCTGATATGACGTCAAGCTTACGCGGCTAAATGTCACACGTCAAGCACACCTTTGTCAGTTAAAGACACGATGTCCCGGAGGAGAGCGATACACTCGCTCCCTAAAAAGGTTTGATGCAAGTCTTTCTAAGGGAAACATGTGGACTATTCCAAACTGTCTTTTAGTAGTCAAAGATGAAAATGAAGCCTTTGGGAGGAACGAATACCGTGTAAATTTGTTTGTTTTCCTTGTCGCACATTTTTTTTCACTATTGATAACGTGGGACTATATTTATCAATGGGTCATGTCTTGGATCAATGGTGAAAAACGTAGGAAGGGGAGGTACATGGAGGTAAAACTTTACAAGGAGTGGTAAAAATAAAGAAACTGGGCTATACAAAACATCAGGTTAAGTGTCAAACTAATTAGTAACATGAAACCCCTGTTAAAGAAACTAGGCTAGAAAGCATCATGTAAAAGCCAAAAGCTAATCTCAGCCGAAAGCCGATGCTGTCTACGCCATCCCGTCCCGTCCCGTCCCGTCCTGTCCTGTCCTGTCCTGTCCTTGGTTATTGCCTATCTTACCCAAGAACCAACAATATTCATTTGTATGTGTGCCTCAAACAATGAATATTTTCCTCACCTTTTTCGCTACCCGACTACAGATTGGACAATCACCTTTCTCTTCAATAGTCCTGCATCATAGATACTATTGGAATCAAAACAACAACATCTAGTTTGTTTACCTACCATATATAACATAGGTCGACTCGCACCAAGAGTGGATTTGTCGTCATAGAATATTATTCTGAATAGTAAGAACACTTGCGTATAACGCGTATTTTAACAGAGTGAAATTCTTTATAGTAATCATAATACCCCATAATGTTTCTCTACACAATATAGCGCATAATTTGAATAGAGTGTTGTCTATTTTGTGGGTTCAAAGTAACGGAGAATTTAGAGATACTAAATTTTACAAACTTGAGTAAAGATTTTGTATTTTACAAAAATTTGAGTAGAGATTATGTTGCAGATGTTTTAGGTAAACTTGAATGCTATGGATCTCTATTTTACAGAATCGTCATGTTTAAAAAACACTAATGCAAGTGCATTAAGTTATTTGATTTGTAAGAGTTATCACCTAAACAGATTTATGCAGGAAAAACAAGAGATCCATATATAGACAGACATGAAAGCATGGGCTGTAAATCCTAAAAATGAAAGAAATGTGCTAACCACTACCACTACCACCACCACCACCACCACCACCACCAAGAAAAGGGTATCCCAGTGCATGTATGGGCAAATAAGATTAAGACTAACAAATTTATAAGAATCTCACAATGCAATTGCAGGTTTGCAACATGAGAGAAATAGCAAAATTAAGAAGCTGACCTTGTCCCACAGGTAAAGCATTCAGCACAATGTCCACACGGAAGAAAGAATGAGTCACGAAATGCATCCGAGCAAGTAACGCAGAGGAGGTTTCTGCCATCATGATTAGAAGATTGTTCCACTTTTAGATCTTGTCTTCCATCGAGGGCTAACCCTTTTAGCGGCTCATTCATTTCTTCATCATTGGACATTGAATCTTCAGAATATGAAGAGCAACCGGAAAGATCATCCTCTGTAGCAAGCAGTGGGGATCTTCCATCGGTTACTGTCACACTCGGAGCCTCGGTTCCTGTCCCATAATTTTCTCTAGTAACCAAATAAAAGTTCAAGATGCGCATTACTATAAGTACAAGGACGCTCGTTGAAACTGCACCAAAAGCGAAACGTCAACTTAAAGAACTTTTCTTAAAACCATTAGGAATACAACATAGTCCACAAAGTAAAATATTAACCTGATCCAACAATATATGACATCCATCTTTGGCCATACGATAGTTCGACGTACCAATTATAACTAGAAGTAGCCTGGCAATATAGAATTTGAAATTTTTGTAACATAGAGGAAGCACATAAGAAATGTGGCATAAACTTAAACACCTTGATGACAACATATATGAAGCCAGTATTCAGATAGTACTCGTAATAGATATTAAACTCTTCAAAACATTGACTCAGTCAGAGAGATTTCAGCATGTGAGTTCAAATCAAAAACTAAACATAATAAATGTGTCCAATAAACCTACCTACTCTCTGTTATATAACTTTTTTTTTGAGGATTCGAAAAAACAAATACGTCAAGGGCCAACAAAACACAACAAATTGATTGAACTCTCCATGAACAACATATCATCACCATCGAATTGTAATTAACCAGGAAAACTAGAAACGTGATGTAATTTGGGCCTGATAAATTGAAAAGGCATTTTTCATTCCTAAAATGTTTAAAATTATACATAACTCTATTTTCGGTCACCCTACATAAAATACTCAACAACTAAATTATCATCGCTATCCTATAAAATGTAAATACTACAAAATAATCCATATCCCTACTTTACACCCCTATCCATACACACTAAATATTTATTCTTTAACTACAGCGTCTCTATCCCTTCAACGTTTTCACACTTAAATATATATAGGAATGTGAATGGTGGATCCCCAAATATAGGAACTGTCCATGATCCGGTAGGGATGGAGATTCTATTGCAGCTGATCTTCTGGTAATCTGGATTTTTATCCCTATTTTAGTGATTAGGGCCTTTTGGGGAGTTTGTTGTGAATGCACTAAGACACAAAGCAAGTCATGAAAACTGGAAACGTATGCCTCTTACCAGCTCTGGACCAGGAGAGGTAAGGACAACAGCGTTTGGGCCGAAGAGATTCAACTCCAAAGTGCAAAGATCATGTCTCCGTGTACATTTATATGAGGCTTGAGATGTATTGTAAACAGTGGCAATTATGGTATAATTCAACTGAACCTGCACTGTGTGTAGAAGGATCAAAACATAAACAGTTATGAATGTGTGTTATTCTTATTCCAAAACCAATAAAAGCCCCCACATCAGGCATCCCAATTGTATTGTTTGTGCTCTTTGATAAAGAGATTGGAGAAATTTGAAGTAGTATACAGAAGAAATTTTCAGTGGGTAGTTTCATAACAATTACCTCCACATCCTCGAAGATAAGATTACCCACTGCAATGAAATATGTTTCAGAGCTGTGGATTTGGTGTTCAATTGTACCATTCCCTGCAAACATGAATAAACTACATTGTTAAAAAAGAAAGAATAAACAACACATTTTAAAATCTCCTCTTTTAGCTGTCGAACATGTCATTTCTATGGAAGAAAAAAAGGCAGTTAAATGCTTACCATGAACGATTTTCTTTTAACATCAATTGATATTTTATTAAGGAGAAATCCAGCAAGGAGCTAGATGGAACAAGAAGAATCTGAAAGACCAAAAGTAAACACTACAATACGCGATATTACAATGAAGCACATCAAGCGAAGATCCAACAACATCATCACGCAGCTTACCATGAACGATATACCAAGGCAAAGTTGTATTGGCATACGACCGATCCTCAATCCAGTCAGAATGGCTGTCACTTCCTGGCAGAACGCTTACGTAGTATCAGAAATCAGAAGGCATAATTTGGGGTAAAAGCTAAAAAATTTGCTGGAACTCCAGAACTGAGAAACCAAAAATTGAGGAGAATATTTAAAGCATGCTCTTCAATAAAGTGCCTAATTTTTGTGGAGCGATTCCAATCTGTAGAATGTAGAAGCATAGAGGATATCATAACAAAGCAGCATAATTTTGTGCATTTCTTCCAGTACTGAGTAGAACGTCAAAATTTAATCTATCCCCTTAGTAGCATGAAATTTTACCATCAAACAAGTACCTTTATATATTTTCCACATTTACCAATGTATGTCTAAGTACAAATAGCAGAAAAGAAACAATAAATGTGTATTAAGGCTCTCAAATGTGTAGACCTTCAGCTATTATGATAGCTAAACCAGCAGATATTGGCCTCCTAACATTGTAGGATATATTTATTTTAGACCCTTTGTTGAGAAAATATGGCCACTCCTGCATTTCAACAGATATGTTCAGTAAACTGTGAACTTAGAGAAATTCAACGAACTTGATTGCTGTAAAGATAAATGGAATTTGGAAGCAAAGGAAACAAATCAAATCTAACCTTGTGATCACCAGATTCAATATATGCATCATGAGACTCTGACCAGGTGAGCTTAACATCAAGAGAAGGTAATTTGTCAAACCCATATAAAGTTGCCCCAGATATCGACTCATGGATCGCATTCACCTGCAAATTGAAATGTAGAAATGGTAGCACAAGGCAAAAGGGAAAGCAAGCACAACATTAGCAAGTTAATATACCTGGATTGACTGCACAAAGAATGGATTAACTTTTATTAGACGTGAGGAATTAGGCCCGAATTGCATGGTTGAAGGTCCATAAAATCCCGATATCACAGTCATACATGCTGTCAATCACCAAAATTAGGATCAACAGTCATGGAATTGCTAAGAAGTTCACCATAACAACATTACATCAAAAGTTTAACTTTATTTTTTTGTGAAAAACAAAAGCTGAACTTTTTATCCTTTATTTTTGGCATTAGGTGTACGGCTATTTAACCCACATCTACATTTCGAGGACTAAGATTTGAAGCCCAAGCCTCAAATTCTGTACTAGACAACAGGGCTATCCCCTAGCTGTTACAAATTCTCCATGACTAAGAAGTTCATTATATAATTGCTAATGTAAATTGTGTTTGAAATCGTTCTCCAAGACGCATACTATTGACTGATGCAAACCAAATTTCAACTATTCTTCAATCAAATAGCTAACATCAATAAAATCATGCTCACTCATTCAATGTAAAATTTCAAATTTAATGGAATTGTTAACTCATTGCTTAATTGAAAAGACTGAAAAAGGCTGCAAAATCATACCAAATATCCAAATAGTAAAGATAACGAGGAATACAGAGCAGGTTCGATTTGTCATTGCGATGGGCACATCCTGAAACGTCGAAATATTCGGCTGATACAAACCAGAACGAAGGTTCCGGCGGTTATGAGGACGTTGACGGTGGCGAATGTGGGGCTGCTCCGGTAAACTTCCAGATTCTCGTTCTGATGATCGAATTTCAGCGTCTACTACTTGCTGTTGTTGTTGTTGTTGAAATTCCGACGAAGAAGATGTTGGACCCACGTCCACAGATTCAGAAGAGACGCGTGAAGTAGCAGAGACGACGTCTTCCATTGTTAAAAGCAAATTCAAGGAATGAAGAAAAACTAAAAAGAAAATGGACTTAAATCATAAGAACATCTCCTCCAATGATAGAGTTTGAAATAGTTATAAAGTTTTAAAAAGAAATAGTTATAAAGTTCGGGTGGTTGGTCTAAAGGATAAAATAAGATTCAATATGCTGAAATAGGACCAAAAAAATAAAAAATGGTTGATAAGGACAAAAAAAATAGAGATGTACAAAAACACCCTTAATTATAATAAAAGATTTATTTGTTTTTTTTTTAACATTAAATTCGGCCAAATAAATACCCTTTATTACTCCTTTAATTCTTAGAAAGATTGGGAGTTTTATTCCTTTATTCTCGCTGTAAAATAAGTTGATCTTGAAATGGAAATTGACGGGAGAATTAACTATCACCGGAAATCGCGGTATCATCAATGCACGATAGTGGGGTTACTACATATACATCAAATCAAGATGGAAGTTAAACCAACAAAATGTTGTTTTTTAGGCATTGTCATATCAACTTGTGAAGTAGAATAACAACAATCTGAATTATTCATGAATCCTGGGCCATAAACGGCCTTTTCATTTCTTAGAAAAATCAAAACAATTGTCTTTACTTTATTCTAGAAAACTTGAATACTTTCATAATGAAGAGGCAAGCGAGGTGTAAAAGCGTTATTGAGCGCCACAACCATCCTTTTTATCCTTTGCAAGTCTTCATCTGTCCATTTTTTGGGAATGCTCTTGCCTTGGGACAACTTCAATAGGTAGTGAATCAGATAAAATGCACGATCAGTCCTGTAGTAACAATTTATAGAAATGTAGTAACACTGCAACACATGTAGCAACATACAAAATAATGTAGAAACAATTCATAAAACTGTACTAACAATGACAGAAAAATGTAGTAACAATTCAGGACTATGCAGCAACATTCCAAAAAATGTAGTCACAATTCAAAATAATATAATAATATCTTAATAAAATCTTAAGCTTATATTTCAAACAAGGTAGTAACTATTCTTTCATTACATGATCCCAATTGTGTAACAACACGTGAATATAATGAAGTAAATGCAGAAATTTCCATTATGTATCAGTTAAGACATGTTGTAAATGCAAACATTGAGCACACTGATATGTAACACCACACTTGTCCCTTTATATTGACATGTAGTACCTCGATCTTTGGAAGTAGTTACACACATCGAAACATTTATCACAAGTAACACTTGATTAGCATTAGGTATCACCCTAGACATGTTCAAAATTCACACTCTCAACACACCTTACATGTAGAAACACACAATACAATTCCACGCAATTGTAGTAACACACTGATGGACGTAGAACAAAATTCATCAGAACTAACACGTGTTTTCATTTAGGTATCACCAAAAACAAGTTGTAATCTCACACACTGAACACACTTATATGTAAACACACAGAGTACAATTATATTGAAATGTAGTAACACACTGGTACATGTAGTAACATCTGCAAATCCTATCATTGATATCAATAGGATTTTCTTATACAAGCAGAATTCGATTCAAAATCAAACCCAATTCAAGAAAATTCTTAATACTTCCCAGGAGAAAAACCCAATCTAATATGCTCATAAGGATAGTAAAAAAAATTCAGATCAGAAGGAATTAAACAACACAATTCACGATTTTTGGCTGTATAGGAAAAAAATTGACACTTACTCGGTATTACTGCTTTTCTCAATGCCTTTCGCCATCTTCTCCTGTCACTCCAATTCTTCCTCATCGGAATCGAATTATTTTGCAAGAGAAGCGTGTGCAAGACAACACAAGATCAAGCATTCGATGATCGATGATTATCGAAAGGTAGGAGAAGAGATGGCGGATTTTCAGTGAAGAAACGATTCGCAATAAAAACGGAGGCTTTCGAAGGGATTTGCAGTTAATATGAAAGGGGAAAAATGAGATTTGAAGAGAAGAGGATGGAGGCTATTATCCAATGTATTCAAATCGGATGCTTATAATTGACAGATTTTCTAAATTCAAAATATTTCATAAAGGAATGATACACAATAACCAGATACGTTAACAAGTAGAGTTTCAAACATTGGGTAATATTAGCAAGCCTACCCGAGAATCCCAGGTCGACAGCGAGGTCTATTCATGGATGGATCATAATTGGTTAAATGAGATGCAGTTTCACCCTTTAGTATTTGTATTTCTCTTCTCGCATCTATCCAGCAATATTATACAAGTGTTTCCACATGAAAAGATAAACATAAGAAAGCTACAAATTTCCAAAGAAACATAACGTGGAAAACAAACAAATAAACAAGATTTACTCTCGAGTCTTTCAACAGCAGAGAAGAATTCAGCAGGATCTTGTAGTTGAAGAAAATAGGTAGGCATTTGCTATTGCCCGGTAAGAATTAGAAGAATGAAAAAGGCTGCTGCTTGCAAAAAAGAGGATGGAGGCTAGGGTTTCTATATTTTGGGATAATGGAGGAATGAGGCGGATTTTCGGATCTGGGAAGGTTTTGTTCCAGCAGCCAATAATTTGATGATTAAATGAATTAGGAAAATATTAATAAAGGGTATTTTTGGATATACATTACTTTTTGTCCTTTAAAACCAGTGCGTTATTTTCTTGTCCTTTTTACACAAATAAGATGTAAACCCGTCCTCTACGACCTTTTCCTAAAGATTATAATAATCGATAATGCTTATGAATATTTCGAGTCAGGTTTTCAAGTGTTCGGGTTTAGGTCATTAACTTTGATGAATTGTTCGAGTTCAGCTCGATTTCGATGAAATTATATTTGAATGGCTCGGCTCGTTTTACGCCTTTACTCAGTATTACATCCATATCTCTTTCCTTAAAACATATTATCCGTGAGGATGTAAACGTAGAAGTTGAAGAAATATGAAAACCATATAGTTTAAAAGATGAAGCATTCACATAAACCAAATAGTTACAGCCATGCATTTTTTTATTTATACTAAACCATATAGTTCAAAAGATACATAGGTTTAGCTATCATAACTTACAAAAGATAGTGGAATATGATGATTGCAAGCTCTAATAGTTATGTATATTACTACACCATTAAACTTTAGCTATGTTAAAAGCTAATGTATATACTAACTATACATAGTAAAAAAAAACTATGTAAAAAAAATTGTTATACTTCTTATGTATACATAGTTTTTTTTTTACTCATTAACTATTCAGCTATAATCCCGGGAAGAAAATATATTTAGAATTAGATTAATGAAAGTTCTCTTTTCCTATAAAAAAAAACTATAAGTATAACAATTTTTTATCATCGTATATATGTCAGCGACATGAGAAGAATATCAACGTATTAAAATTATATGTTTACATAACACTATAAAGTTAAAGTAAAATAAAAATTAATTGGTATAACACACGATGTATCACCAAACATACAAAAAATATAAAGTTTCACAATTTAATAGAGAGCACATATAACTAGTATAATTATATATAAGCAATTCTTTTTTATATATCTACTATTATATGTATACATGATTTTTTTTTACCCATTAAATATTCAACTATAACCCCGGTAAGAAAATATATTTAAAGTCTGATTAATAAAAGCTATCTTTTTTTCTTAAAAAATTATTACCATAACAAATTTTTACCATTGTATATGTGTCAGCGACATAAGAAGGCTACACTAAATTCTAACATATTATAATTATATGTTTATATCACTATAAAATAAAAAATGATCATTGCCACAACACACCCAAACGTATAAAAAATATAAAACTTCACGATTTAAGAGAACACATATTAATCAGTATTAGTATGACTTAAGTCGTAACTAATAATATAAAGCATTTCATTTTTTATCGGGATCCATAAACTAAGTAAAAAGCAAAATATTACATTTTTAACGGGATCCATAAACTCATTTTAAGTTATTAAATGTAAATGTAGATCAATTGATGTGTTTCACACACTATTAATGGTGAGATCATGTGTAGTGACACATGCTATGCATAAATGTGTTGTATGTTGTGTATCATTTTCCATCTTATATATATATATATATATATTATATTATATATTTGCTAAGGTTACTTTAAAATAAAATAAAAAAATAAAAAGGGTAGCAGCTGACACGTGTCAAGCGAGGAGCTTGCCACGTGTCAGCATTAGACTAAACCAAAGAATTGAATCAAGAGGCGACATGGAGCATTTTGGGCACAATTGCCACTCTTTTTATTATAGTAGACTAGTGGGAATGCTCACGCCGTGCAAGGCACGGCGTGCCCGTTAAAGATATGAAAGTAACAAATATTCAATATCGCCTACATCAAAGCGAGATACATTCCTTTATAACTTCATACATCAAAAAGAACACGGAATTCATGTCATATTGAAGGCCGTGTTTGATAATGTACCTATTGTACCACCCAATTCAATGCCACAAACATCAGCTGGACCGTCTTTTCCATCAATTGGTATCAGGGCTACACGTTCAATCCACTCTTGTATGGCATCTGTAATGCGAGGGACAACCTAATAGACATTATACAGTGATCGATGATAAGTTACAAGCCGATATGATAATAAGTAAAAGTTTTAAGTAAAAAAGTGACAATTAAACCTGAACTGTTTTTCATAAATAATCTCCCCTCCTCTCCTTACCGATAACAAACTTCCACACGATTCACCACAAAAAAAATGTCAAACGACAACGTAGGAAGCCATACATTAAATTTTCTAGCAGTATGAATTCAAACACATTGTAAGAACCTCTACCTGGTAAATCATTCTAGTTGTTTTGTCATTATCACACGTCCGCTTAATATCCAAAAAAAACACTCATAGTTACCGAGGTCCAAATCCACCTACAAAAGAAAAAAACATGCTATTTAACCAAGCTTTTCTTGCTTGTAAATTTTTTTTAGCTTCAACTAAACAAGATATCTTGTAAAAATATAACGTGTGACTACATTCACTAACCCACCCGGGTGTTCTTCGGACCCTACACATGATGGATCTTGGAAGCATGGGGGCTTGGCTAAAACTCTATACTCCATCAAATTAAAAATAGGACCCGGTCTATTGACTTGAAGCAGTGATCTCATCCTTAATGTCTACTTCATAGACTTAAAATTCTATTTAGAAACATTGATTGAACCATGAAAAAGAAAAGTTGTCTAAAAAATGCATGGTGTATACTAAACACACGGGAGGAATAATCGAACAGTAAAGACAACAAGCCACTTTCTTAAATGGTAGAAATCATTATATCCTGTTCTTACTTTGCGTAGAAAACAATAAGAGTAACGCAAACACGAGACCGAAGTTTATCAAGTCTTAGAAAACATCATAGCTTCTTTATTCAATGGAAATAACTGGGTTATTTACTCAACTGCATTCACACAAGTGACCAAGCAGCTATTCGATTTACTCATTGAAAGTACTACATCTTACAGTTCAATATTTTCAAGTTCTATGAAAAAAGTAAAATAGGAACTGTAAACATTTGAAACTGTAAGAAGAATAAACTTCAGGCTCATTGAAAGTGTAAGAAGAATAAGTTTCTTTTTTACATAGCAAAGAAGGTCCCCAAAAAAGGACTGAGACAGGAGAATGATGCATCAGACAAGAAATATAAACAACAATACACAGAAAGAAGACAACCTCATTCCTACGGACAACACTACTCTATTAACATGCAAAAGAATTAAACAAACATGTGAGAAATACATGTATCCACTACAAGCAGACTACACACAAGAATCAAGATAGCAACATAGAAGCTTTATCCTCTCAAATCTATTTTGGAGCTCAGGAACGATGGGTCAAGTCATGAGGTAAAAAGATGTAATCTATCAAATGTAAGATGTAGCCAAGACACATTTCTACAAGAACACATGGACACTTGCAAAAGCCATAGGTGTTTAGATGTAAACAAAGAAGGTTGCCCTGCGTACATAAGGAAAAATGAAAGACAACATCATATCTATCTATCTATCTATATATATATATATATATATATATATATATATATATATATATATATATATATATATATATATATATATATATATATATATATATATATATATATATATATATATATATATATGCATGTTTGTGTGGTCTTAGCTCTGGGAAAAAGATGCACCAAGCAGGGGTAACATTTAATGCAACCAAGAACATGGATTGTACTGGAAAGAGTTACCCCAATACAGTTGTCTAGCAGAGAAGAATTAAATTCACATACAACACTTCAACAAACGGGAAATGAAGAGTAAAGCAAATGTTTGTACTCAGTTAAGTGCTAACAAAACAGAGAATCATCCAGTACAAAAAACAGGAAATTCATTTAATGAACCGTAAACATTTAATGCAAAACAAACAGGTATCACAAGCTATCAGTACATGGGAGGGAAAAAAACATAAACAAACAGTAAACCTGCAAATGAGGAAGAGTACGTGAGGCAGTTTTTTTGGTCCGTGAAGAGGAGTAATGGCACCTTCAGTATAATAAAGCAAGAAAGAGGGAAGAAGGAACAACTATTTGCCTATAGATAAAGCACATACCCGGTTCATAAGTCTTGGAATCCGATATTACAGCCCTGAACATGCAAGGCCAGCAGTTAATAGGATGAAACAGTACACCATTTCTATCAGCCGCCATCAATCAAAGATCAAAGACAAAAATTAACCATGAAATACATTTTACCTGGAAAACCTTTGGATAAATCAAATTTTTCATCAATTGAACCAATGGGTAAAAGCAATACCCAGCCACATCAATCGAATTCCTCGACCCCAAAAACCCCGAAGCTAACCTTCAATCCAAAAGCCGATCCTACCCATTTGAAACCAACCGATTGCGTAGGGATTAACGATAATATTGAAATTCCTTTCCCCATAAATTTATTTCTCAGCTCTTTCTTTGTAGCTTCCTGTTAATTTCGTCGATTGATTTGCGATGAAGTAAGAAGGGGAAACGGCGCAAATTTTTTTTTTTAACATAAACTTAGTTGTCACGTGTCGTTCATAGCTTGCCACGTGGCAGCCAAGGAGCACACCAAAATTGAAACAAAAAGGGGACGTGGAAGCTTCTTGTTCATTTTGGGTCCCTTTTTATTATATATAGATGTATATCCCTAATTTTAGTTGCGGGGTTTTTTTTGTTTTTTTAAAAGAGGGTATCTATATTTTACCGCAAATAACTTTAGAATACACTACATCAGCATCCTTATATTTATTCATACAACATTTGAATCAGTTCTTTAACTACAAGCAACTGCATAAAACACTATTTTCAACTAGCTTTTAAAGCTCAAAATTTACTCTGACGGCTATGTTCCAACGTTAACGTGAATGCTCACTTCATTCTTGCCTTTCATTCCATTTGATAATATTTTTGTCGATTTTCTGGAACTATCACCATCACAATGAGTGATGATGATAGTTTTTGGGACGAATTTTTGAATGAAAGCGATGAAGACTACGACGAAATGCTTCAAATTTTAGGTTTCAAACGTGCAAGAGAAAAGATTGTCACAAGGTGAAAGCTCTAGAAGACCACAAACATATTAATCATTGATATATTTGGTCCTAAGTATCTACGAAAAACATACTCAGAGGATATTGCAAAAAGTACTTCAAGTCGGTGAAGCTCGTGGCTTCCCAAGAATGTTGGGCAACATAGATTGTATGTATTGGAACTTGGAAGTGGTTATATTGCCCAAGTGCTTAAAAATGTACGTTCACCGGTCATTATCATTAAACTTCACTCATCTTAAAAGCAATAGCATCTTATGATTTATGGATTTGGCATGCGTTCTATGGGTTACCGGAGTCACACAATGATATCAATGTACTAGAAGCCTAGAACGATCCCATCTATTTTCTGAAATAACAACAGGTGAGGGTCGAGTGACATGGGTCTTTGGGCCTCAATCAGGTTCTATACACATGGACAAAGACGCATGTCACTCGACCCACTATCTCCAGTGGTGTTACTCCAAACATCACTCCAAATACATTATTTTTCACTTCAGTTATATATTTTCAACACTTTAAAAAAACATTCACTCCAATAAGCACACTTAAAACAACACTTCAAAATCCATTTTCTTTTATTATCAACCTAAACATCAATTCATTTTCCATCTTGGTACCTTCTATTTTCTCACGGTAATTCAAAAAAAATAATTATATTTTGTACAGTATTACAAAAATATTTTATATTTGAAATAGTTTTTTTATGATACTGAAATAGTTTATATTTTATATTTTGTCACTTTTTATGATACTGAAATAGTTTTTTCTTTTTTTTTTTGTTGCAATAAATCAACATAACAATTTTGAAAATATCAAAAAAAAAATTTTGTATCTCATCATTAATTACAAAAAAATTTCGGATGCAAAGGACAATGTTTTTGCTGGTGGAAGGAAGATGACACAACTGCCAAGGAATATGATAGATAAAGTAAGCACTGTTCACTCTATAGTGGACTCTATATCAGGAGGGTCATCTAAAGAAATATAGAATAAGAGTGCGTCGAAAAAGTTACTATCATAGTGATTAAAGGAGGGCAAGTAACTCTAAAATGGGCTTTGAAATTGGCATCCAGTTGCCCGTTGGAGATAGTCTTAGCAGGGAACCTTCACTCTATATGGTCCACATACACTCGGTGCTTATATTCAGGAGTACCAGAAGCCGGCAACAGGACAAGGACAACCAACACAAACAGATCCTATACCACTGATTTGTTCAACAAAGCAAATAAGCCTATTTGACACATTGCAACTTCTCCAATGGTGACATGGGATTAGCAATCCCACATTTAAGAATGAAGACAATGTCAAAGTTGTTTTCTAGACTAGATAGATGCCCTTAGAAACGACCTCATGACTAACGGTACATTTGCTCTTGTGAAACATCCACCAGCCACAACAGAAAGATACATTTGTGGCCTCTGCTTATTATAACAATGATTTCTGCCTTCGGTTTATATGGTCTAGACCTGCTAAACTTAGTCCACAAAGTCATGCGACTATAGAATGGGGTTTATAGAGATCAAGGCATTTCAGTTGCGCTAAAAAGTCTATTTGAATCAATTAATCATTTTAGGCAAAAGGAAATCAGTAACATTTAAAATAATTAATTCATAAAACAGCAAATAAACAGAGCACCAATCTAGCTAGTAACTACCACCTTGGAGAAAATGATTAGGGAGAAACATCAAGAATTTCTCATCACCATTAACAAACTACAAACGTTAGCACGAAGCCGCCAAAAACAACTGTGCTTTTAAGGTTCTTTCTGCTTGCATACCACATTTGTGAACAAACAACCACAAACTCACAAAATTACATTACCAAACTAAAAAGAAAAGGGTAAAACACCTCACAAGGTTGATCATGGCTTGGCCTCTTCATCATCTTCTTCAATTTTGGGTGCCAAGTAAAATCTTACATAACCCATCTCTGCAATCTTGTACTCAACAACAACCGGAAGCTCCGAAGACAAGCTGACTGTAACTGTGCTAGACAGTGGGGTTGCCTTCGTAAACGAGTTCATATACCTCAGGGCAAAGGTCAAAGACACCGGCTCGTTCATCTCAATTACAGTTGCTTCCTCTGGCTGCAAATGATAAACATAAACATATTACAGCTAGGCCGGACAAAAAATGACATCAATAGAGACAACATTTGTGCAACAACAAACCTTATCAACTGTTGTGTTTTGCCTGCAAACAATATTTGCGGTTCCAATATCACCTCTTGTTGAAAACTTGACACCTTCTTTGGTAACAGATATCACAACTACAAACCCCATCATGCAAAACAAAACAAAACAAAACAAAACAAAAGCCCTTATCAAGATTAGAAACAAGCAAACAACGTTGTGAAATCACATTGTCAAATGGAAACAGACTCAAAGTACCTGTGTCACCAATGCTGCTGAGATCTTTACAAATTCTAGCAAACTCAGTTGAAGGCATCCTAACAATAGCTTGGTACTCTGCTTCAGGAATTCCAAGGTGCTCACTGTCTATGTCCATCAGTTTCATTTCAAAGTCTGCAATCTTATCTTGAGCTGCAAAATCAACCCACTTGTATCAATTTAAAATATTCAACCAAACATTCCACATGCTGGTTGAAAAGACAATTTGGAACTACTTTTTGTTATTTCTCCCAACCCAAATTACAATCAACAACCACAATGAAAAAAAGAAAGTTAATTATTGTACAACCTAATCATTTCATATTTTCTTGAATGTATACAGCCCTGCCTTAAATGTTGGAATTTTATTCAGGTAGTATAAACACAAATATTGTCAAGCTTACATGCTATTTACAAAGGAATCTGAGTAAATGCAACTAAATAAAGAACAAAACGATTGAAACTTAACCAGAGGGTAAGTAAACTACACAGGAAGCCTACAGGTGTAAAGCACTAAACTACAACAAGAAAAATGTTTCATTAAATGAAGAATTCCTTATCATTAAGGAACTTGAACGATTAGGAAGAAGAAGACATGAAAAACGCAGTAAAGCAAGAACAGAAAGCTTTATTAACTGGATTTGGTGATAATTGATACAATTGAGCTTGATTCTGATTTCTCAGTAGTGAAAGACTATATATACAATAAGGAATAATCTAACTATAAATCCAACTGATTAACCGCTGCATAACTGATCCATAACCGCTTAAGCTGAACCCCATTTTTATAATATCGCATCATCAGGCTATTATCTGTAATATGAAACCCCACTTTTATACCAACACAACATTCAGAGTTTGTTTTTTTTTTTTTCATAATAAAATTCAGATAGTTTATTAGCTTTAACAGAGCAAATTGCTAAAAAAAGTGATATACCTTTCATAAATTGAAGAAAATAACAGCGGTTAGGTAAATTACACGACTCCAGGTGGAAAACATAACAAATCACAACAATCTAAACTAGATGGATGTGAAAAAACTTGTAGGTAAATCAACATCAAAAAAGTAAAACAAGGCAACTTACTAGGGCTTTCAAACATGAAAGTGACGGTATCACTGCCGTCGTCAGCTTTAATGGTGATGATGTCATCATTACCGGCACACTTCAACATTTTAGCCATGTTATTCAGATTCATTCCCATGGATATGTTCCGGTCGCACCGGTAATGCTCAAAACCCTCAGATCTGAGCAGCAGCGCCACCAGAGCAACGTGGCTCGAGTCCATAGCTTGTAGGGAGAATCCAGTAGAGGAACAGTCGAAATTGGCATCGTTCACTAGATCCTTAATGGATTCAAGGACCTTCTTCAGCAGGCTACCTTGAACAAGCCTAAGTTCCAACATCGTTGCAGCGGAAGAAAACTGGATTAGGGTTTTTTACAGAAGAGGAATTGGATTTGAAGGGCGGAGATTTGTAAATAGGGTTCAGGAATTACGGTTGGGGCTTATATAGGGGAGGAGCAGAAGCGTGCTCTGGAATTTTTGCGGGAGGAGCGTGGCGGGAATTGAATGGTGTTGAAATTGGGCTGAAAATTTTGCAATTCGCGCCACGAATTAGGAAATTTATATATTTACAATGTTACCCTCCATTATTTCTAGTTTTTGGTTTTGGGAACCGTAATTAATTTTAACTCCATTTGGAGTCTAACTTTAAATATTCGTAGAGTTTGATTTTACTCGAAGGATCTGATTCTGATAAGAATGTAACGTTTCGACCAAAAAATCTAGATAAATTTTTGGATTTCAACATCCGGTCAGGATTCAAAATGTAAAATGTTGAATCACGAAGACTTACATATATCATTTGATGTGAAAACTGGAAGAAAAACTCAAAACTCACTTGATACAAATTTCAATACATAAATCTTCATCACATATTAATCCATCAAGTACATTTCATTTATGAACCAGTTAAATATAACTAGAGCTATAAAAACCATGTAATACTGTTCATAGAAATCTACACTCAGAACACTAAATAAATATTACATCTCAGATTATCAAAGTCAACTCCAGGTCTTCATTGAATAACATAGTCTCTCAGGTACCATCAGGGACGAAACTAGCATAGAGACTAGCATTGAATACAAAAACCTTATATAATAAAATCCAACACAATTAGTTATCTTAATCTAGTCTACCTGACCATACGAATAAAGTCTATTAGCCCAACCGACTTCCGTCCCTGGGTACCAATATCAAAATGGGCATTAACTAAATTGTCAAGCCAATTCATATCAACTAGAACTCGTAAATACTTGTAACTCGTCTAAAAAAATAAGGGTGAGTTGTAACTAAATTTTCGTATTGGGATCGTCGTAAAGTTTTATTTTCTCTTTCACAATATGAAAAACATATGTTTATAAAAACATTAATTTAACACTACATGACACGTAATTCTAACAACTACTTGACTACACAACTTAGACAACATATTGCTCTTGGTCATTTTAATTATCTTAACTATGAGTTACTTCTTTTCAGATTTCTTTTATGAGGTTTGTATGTACTGCACCACGTTTAGTTGAACCCAACGCAGATAGTGTGAATTTTCTTTATTTAAAGACCTACCGGATGTCCATTGTTTTCATCAATGGACAAAGACTAAGTATTCTAACTATCCCGGCATAACACTCACTATGTTCGCATGTGAGGGGGTGGGGAGTACACTAATGTCGATGACCTTCAAGAATTCATTGTATTTTCCTTTCTGTCTCGGTACTTAACCATTAACCGATCTTTCTCATTCTTCATTCTTCATTCTTCATTCTTCATTCTTCATTCTTTCCTTACATTACAAGCATCACTTATCACTTTTCATTCTATTCCTTAAGTTGAATGTAACATATAACTTTGTTGAAGTTTAATGCAGACACAGTGCTTTATCCAAATGAACATTTGTACTCAATATATTCCAAAACAGCATATTGTATGGGCCTGCATAAGTCTTTTGCAGATCACTCGGATTGTATACAACATATGTTTCACTCATAATTCACAAAACATGAAAGCCTGCACAAACATTTAGACATATATGTTTTATATAAAAAAAAATTAGTTTAATGCCCTATATTCAATCGGGTCTGGTCATTTACTGTCCATTCATGTTTCTGTGATTTTATTAATAGTATTGACAGTTTTGTTATTATATATATGCTTAGTCGATAAACCAATTTAATATATCTTACATAATAATATCCATAGAATTAAGTCGTGATGGAGAAATCATAATGTTGATTGTCATGGCCAGCCCACCCATTAGACGCCCTCCTCCCCCCCCCCCCCCCGTTACGTGTATTTACAACAACAAAAATACTAAATTGATAAAGACCCAATGACCAAAAGAATATAAAATAAAATTCAGGGCCCCAATGTGTATTAGTTAGGTATGTTTTGTGTTATACCTATGAATTTAATTTTTATTTGTAAATACGCTAGAAAGAGATATTAGATTATTAATTTGTAGATATATTTTGTGACTATCAATGAATTTGGATTATGTATCTACATATGTTAGAAGCGCGATGTTAAAGTAATATTTTATAAGTATGTCTCCGGAAAAACAAAAACACAAGAAAACCTTCGAACTAAAATGCCTCCTTCGGCGAAGTCGCCAAAGACCCCGAAAAATATGAAATACTACACATTATCGAGGTTTTCCCGCGAATGAGCAATCATGCGGTAGTGATTGAAGTATTAAAAGCCATTAAGCTAAAACCTAAACTCAAATAAGCTCATATTGCTATCTATTAATTAAAAATATTAAGAAAGACTATTATTTAACTTAGATGTACTACATCAAACCACACAGTTTCATTTTATATTTAAACTGTGTGGTTTTGATCATTTCATCCGTCACTTCACCTCAAAATACACTCTTCACATAAGTATTTTCCTTGAACCGGTCCATGTTTTCAAAGATTTTGTTTCTCACTCCAATCAAACTCAGCTTTTATTTGAGAGATTTTATGGTGCAACGGTTGTAGGAAGGTTGTACCAAGTGGCATACATTAGAACCTTTCATTTTTACTCTCTTTCACATAATACACTTTTATCGTGTGTGAGATGTTAAAAATAAATGGTTGTAATGCATGTCACTTAATACAACCTTACTACAACGGTTGTATTATAAAATTAGTCCATTTGATTGTGAAACAGGTCTATACATAGAGAGTCTATATATGCATATATAGACAAAAGGAAAAATCTGATGCATTAATGAAATCAAAAGAGTAAAATTTCAATTGAATATGATATTGTCACCATCTTGATCTTTTCCTTAGAGCAACCCTAGTGGAGAGCATATAACCAATTCTTTTGGCAAAAATAGCAGCATAGACAATATTCATCTCATTTTACAAAGTAATGGTACCATTTTAGAGAGATCTTTTGAGATATAATCTAGTTCATTTTCTAAAATCAGAGAAGTATACAGTCAATTGTCTCTGCAAAAAGTGACAAAAGCAAAATCCTAGCCAATTATCAAGGCAAAAAGCTAACTTCTTTTTTTTAATAAATAGTCTTAAAATTTCTTATTACCATTACAACATCTAATCACACACACATCATTCTTACTATCCTTCTATATTTTCTCTCCAATTATCTTCCTACACATCACCATAAAATCCACTACAATCGTAATTACCACTACTCTCGCTCTTAGTGATGGTGATCGATGAACATGAGTGTCTTCTTTTGTTGTAATTGAGATGCGGCGTTAATCGATCTACTATGGTATAAAAATATATCAAATTGCTGTAAACATAACACTAGTATATAATATTATATAATGGACTAACGTGGACCAATAGGAAGAGGATGATTAATATAAATATGATTCAAGTTGTACTCCAAAAATATGATTTTTTTTTTTTGAACAGCCAAGAACCAAAAAAAAAAAATCCAAAAATATGATCTAACCATAGTTTCTTTTTCCCTTTAACAAAACTATATTGTTTTTGTTTTTTTTTTTTTTTTTTGAGGGGTAAAAGAGAATTTATTTAAAAAACTAGGAGACATCCTCCATACAAGCATGAGTTACATGGGAGGGAGGAGAACAACCCCATTCTAGACATCCAACAAGAGTGAGGCCTTCCTAGCTAAAAGATGGGCGGGTAGATTTCCTGCGCTTTTGACAAACGAAAAAGACAAATTAATGAAAGCTGGCATAAGCTTTCTACAGTCTTCTATTATACTTCCAGCCGAAGACAAATCCTCTGCTTGATTCAGAAGGCGCTGGTGCAAAATGAGAGAGTCTCCTTCAATGATCACATGAAAAAAGCCCCATGTCAAAGCAAATGTCAAGGCATGATACACCGCTAAGGCCTCTCCAACTAGGACTTCATATCTACCTTCCAATTTTTTGGAAAAACTGCGGATTACTCTTCCCTGGCTATTACGAAGAAGTCCACCAATTGCTGTTGATGAGTCACTAAAAGCAGCATCGATATTAAACTTTAGGGAGTTAGAGGGAGGAGGTTTCCACTTAACCTCGAGGATTTTCTCCTTAGCATTATCTGGCCGTCTCACTATGGCTTGTGAATACTCTTCTGCTTCGGTAATCGAACAGATGATAATAGAATTTATATGCACCGCATCTCCTTGGAAAAGATGACCATTCCTAGCCTTCCAGATGTTCCATAGTAAGTAGATTACCTGAATTAACCCTGTTTCATCTTCCAAATTAAGCATTTCATGAAACCAATCAAGAAAGGATTGTATACGGAGTTTAGAAAGAAATCGACCAAGATGATGGTTACTCCAGATGGATTGCGGTATGATGCATTCGAAAAGACAATGCCAAAGTGTTTCTTCCTGCTGTAGACATACCTGGCACAACCCGTTACCTACACCTCTACTCTGAAGGGCAACAGCCGTAGGCAGAATGTTGTTGAGGAGCTTCCAAGTGAAGTGTATAATTCGAGGTTTCACTTTAAGCTTCCAAAGTGTGTTCCAGAGCTTTTTACGTGAAGTAGAAGAAGATGAGACTGCATGCTCGGGCTCCCGGTATTTATTATCATAGGCCGCCTGGTACCCCGTTTTGACCGTATAAATCCCGTTGTTTGAGTGGTGCCATATCAATCTATCCTCCTTAATCGTTGGAGACAACGGCATAGATAATATTTTTTCCGTTTCATATGGGTTGAAGGCCTCACGGATTAAAGATTTTTTCCATTGACGAGCAAACGGATCTATCAGACAGCTAACTTGACGGTTAGGCAGCCTCTCTTCGATAGGGTGGGCATGAAAAGTAGGCAAAGAGGGCAGCCATGGGTCGGCAACAATGTCAATACTAGCACCATCCTCTACCTTCCATCTTAATCCATGAAATAATAGTTTTTTTCCACTCAATATGCTTCTCCAAATTGCTTTGAGGGATTATTCGTGAGTGAGGCATTTTTGAAATCTCGATTATCAAAATATTTTGCTTTAAGGACACGAGCCGAAATAGAGTCGGCTTAGACAATATCTTCCAGGCTTGTTTAGCTAAGAGAGCTTGATTAAAGCATTCAAGATCCCGAAAGCCGAGACCCCCTCTCCTTTCTTCTTACAACAATACTTTTGAAGATTTCCAATGAATTTTATTTTTCCCGTCCTTCGATCCCCAAAAAAATTGCCTTACCGAAACTTCTCTAATTCGGCAACAAGCGTTTTGGGCGGCTCAAAACACTTGCATGACGTCTTGGGGTAAGGCTTGGATGACAGATTTGATTAGCACCTCCTTCCCAGCTGGAGATAAAAATTTACTTTTCCACCCACTTATTTTTTTCTGGACTCGCTCTTTTATATACATGAAGATCTCTTTCTTCGACCTCCCGATAACATAAGGAAGACCCAAATACTTTCCCGCACTGTTACCCAAAGAAATGCCAATGGTTGATGATAATTCCTCCTTATCGCTTGAAGTGATCCCTTTGCTAAAAAATATAGAGGATTTTTGAAGATTAATTTTCGACCGACCGATAAAGCCTCATACTCATTCAAGATACTACCAATTGCCATACATGATTCTTTGGTGGCTTCGCAAACACCATACTTGTCGTCGGCGAATAAAAGA
Source organism: Gentiana straminea (assembly GCA_036785695.1). Lineage (NCBI taxonomy): Eukaryota > Viridiplantae > Streptophyta > Magnoliopsida > Gentianales > Gentianaceae > Gentiana > Gentiana straminea. The sequence continues at coordinate 5,249,885 of JAVUPR010000385.1, read as the reverse complement.
TGAGTCAAAGAGCATGGGCTATTTCTTCCAAAAGAAACTCCCTTGATGGACCCGGAAGCCGCTGCGGCTCGGTTGAGGAGAGATGAAAATCCTTCGCACAAAGATTAAATAGAAACGGTGAAAGAGGATCGCCCGTCGTATCCTCCGGATGGCCGAATAAGTGGGGAAGGATTGCCATTGATAAGGACCTGGTATACCGGAGAAGAGACACAAGCCATGACAATTGAAATAAAAGAAGGTGGAAATCCCATAGCGTGCATGATCGACCGAAGAAAGCCCCATTCAACTCTATCAAACGCTTTCATCATATCAAGCTTAAGAGCCATATGCTTATTGCATCCTTTCTTTCTCAAGTTCATGGAATGGAATATTTCAAAAGCGACAATTACATTGTCCGTAATTAATCTCCCTTTAATGAAAGCGGATCGGGATGAAGATATAAGGGTGTCCATTACAACTTTCGACCGGTTGACCACGGTGCGAGATAAAATTTTATATATAGAGTTACGAGGCTTATAGGGCGGTAGTCTGTCATCTTAGTCGCTTCTTTTACCTTTGGAATCAGAGTTATATAAGTCAAATTTGCATTATTGGATGCATAAATGGTCTCAAAATACCTCACAGCTACATCATGAACGTCTTCCACCTTGAGAATGAATGGCCGATTCATTACGAGAGAGTTGATAGTATTTCGTGCTTTTCTGCTTGATGCCTTATGGTGGAAAAAAGATGTATTCTTGTCTATCGATGAGAGCCACTCCGCTTTTCCCCGAACCCGCCAATATTCTTCTTCCATAAATTGCAGCTTCTCAATCTCCTTAAGAGCCTTTTTTTCTTCGTCCACATCATAAAACTCTCCATTATATGCTTTCTCCAATTTTTCATACAGTTTCTTTAATTTGGCAGGTATATCTCCATATTTATGCCTAGCCCAAAGTCTTATTTCGTCGCGAACTCTTTTGATATGACTATCCAAAGATTCAGCCGAATGATTGCAAGCAGGTCCCCAAGCATTGCGAAAAATATGGTCAAAATCCTCGTCCTGGAACCATAGAGGCTCGAAGCGGGGAAGCTGCTTCCATTTAATTGGACCTGCCGGTTCCTTCTCATTGGATAATAATAGAGGGACATGATCCGAGTGTGCCGAAATAAGGTGATAAACCTTATGGTGAGGGAATAAAAATTTCCAATCGGTATTTGCAACTCCACGATCCAGCCGTACTCTAACCGATGCATTATCATGCCGATTTCTCCTCCATGTAAAAGGACCTCCAATAAATCCCAAATCAAAAACATCACAGTCACTTAGGACCGTTCTAAAAGCTTGCATAGCATATCCGGATCTTTCGTTTGGGCCGTCTTGTTCATGTGAGTACATGATTTCATTAAAATCACCCATTATACACCATGGTAACTGATGTGAATCACCAAGCTTTCTCAGAAGATCCCAAGAATATCTACGCAAATTTGCATTCGGGTTTCCATAGAAACCGGTAAATCGCCAAGGAGATATCCCAGGTTGACTCACCCTGACGTCAATATGCCCCAGCGATAAGGTGTGAAGGGTTACTTGTACATCCATTGTCCAGAATAAAGCTAATCCCCCACTTGAACCTTCTGCTTCTTCACAAATGACATGTTGAAACCCTAAGAAATTTCTTACCCACTCTATTCGATGCTTATTCGCTTTAGTTTCTGATAGAAAAACCAAGGTAGGTTTGTGGTCTGCAATTAATTTTTTCAAAGCCTTTTTTGCACCAGATTGACCTAACCCACGACAATTCCATGCTAGAATTCTCATAATGAGCCAAAATTAAACCACAAACTGAAAAGTGAATTAAGGAGACTGCAGTGAAAATCGAAATCGAAATCGACCTTGCGATTGAACCAGCCCCTCCAAGGGAGAGAAGAGCCCCAACAATGGGGGATGAGCCGCACAAGGCGGAGTGTTGCCGGAGTACCGGAGAGGATGCCCCACGAGGGGATAAAATAGTCGTATAGTGATACATGTCATTGTATTTCCGGATAATAACCGATTCTCATCCCGTCCCCACACACCCAAAAAAAAAAAAAAAAAAAAAAAAAAAAAAAAAAGATCCCATAACACTCGACGTCAGATAACTGTAAGAAGTCAACTGGTCAACAACCTATTCAAAGTAATTTGCATTACTCTTCCATTCAGTCACATGGACATGGTGCCCAATTCCAACATGAGCTCGCTCTCATATTTGTCTCCATGGAACTTTTGTCTCATTGGTTTCATGGCCATTATTTAATTGAGCTTCCTAGCCGGGTGAGATTCTTCAGGCGACGTGTATTCCAACTACTCAATAATATCCCATTTTTGAGCTCAACCCTTTTTTTTCTGGTGGGTTTGGGTGGAACTGGAAGTAGAGAGATATGGGAGAGGAAGATTTGTATACCAAAGATGGCACTGTGGACTACCGCAATAATCCTGCCAACAAGAACAAAACTGGAACTTGGAAAGCCTGCCCTTACATCATAGGTACTGCTGCTTTAAATTTGTGGGTTTTGATTGATTATTGCTGCACAAGATTTAGATATCTTGTTTAAATCAAATAAAAAAGGAAGCATCTTTACAGGGAATGAATGTTGTGAGAGACTTGCATATTATGGGATGAGCACAAACCTGGTGCTTTACTTCAAGCATCAGCTCAACCAGCATAGTGCAACAGCTTCTAATAATGTCTCTAATTGGTCTGGCACTTGCTATATCACACCATTGATTGGAGCTTTCATTGCCGATGCCTATCTCGGACGATTTTGGACAATTGCTTGCTTCTCTGTAATCTACTTCATAGTAAGTCCTGTCCATCTTCTCTACTGTAAATACCCTTGTAACCAGATTAGGGTCCCTAGGCACCAATGGCTTTGTGGTTGACTTGATCTAAAACAACCAAATGTTTAGCTACCCCAAGAACGAAATGAGGAACGTACAAGTTCCGCATTCATCTTACAGCAAAACACTTTATTGTAGCAAGAAAAAATACCGACATTTTTGGCATAAAATATTACAGAGAATAATGGAAGAATCACAAAGGAAAGCTTGATGCAGACATTAGTGGATCCATGATTTCAAAACGCAGAAAATATACATTTTCGTAGGGGAATTGGGGGCCTAAATCCAAATTAAGATGTAACATATAGATACTAATGGGCATAGGCTTACCTTGTATTGTATGAGAGCTTGTTTCCATGACTTGAAATTGAAAAGCAAGGCTCGCCTTCAAATTGGAAGAAAAAATTAGTCCAGGAAAAATAAATTCAACTGATCATTTCAGTGTTTTATACCACAACAAAAAGGTAACTAAAAGCTGTATTACATGCAGGGGATGACTCTGTTGACATTATCAGCCTCAGTCCCGGCTATGAAGCCAACATGTATTGACAAGGATGTCTGCCATACAACAGAGACAAAGACTGCAATTTGTTTTCTAGCTCTTTACCTGATAGCATTGGGTACCGGAGGCATAAAGCCTTGTGTTTCATCCTTTGGAGCAGATCAGTTTGATGACACTGATGATGTCGAAAAGAAGCACAAGGCTTCATTCTTCAATTGGTTCTATTTTTCAATCAATGTCGGTGCACTCATTGCATCTTCGGTGTTGGTCTATATACAACAAAATGTAGGCTGGGGGTGGGGTTTTGGAATTCCAGCTGTGGCCATGGGACTTGCAGTGATTAGTTTCTTCTCGGGTTCTCGCTTGTATCGTAACCAAAAACCTGGAGGAAGCCCTCTAACACGCATCTGCCAAGTCCTTGTTGCATCTTTAAGAAAATACAAAGTTAAAGTGCCTGATGAACATTCTCTGTTGTATGGAAGCAAAGATGCTGAATCTGCTATCAAAGGGAGCAGAAAGCTTGAGCATACAAACGGTTTGGTGTAAGTATCAGATTCTTCAGCTCAATCCATATTATCTCAGCACTTGGTTGAACGATCATTTTTGAAAGATATCCACTTCTTTAAATGATACCAAAAAACAAAACAAAAAAATGATACCAAACACCTTCTCAAAAAAAAATGATACCAAACAGCTCCCTCTCAATGAAAAATCCGTCAAAACTGGTAGCGAGCTGAAAATCATAGCAGGGAATGTGTATATTTGAGTCCAATGTATTAGAAATTGGGCTAAAAAATCAATTGAAAAGTCCAGAAATTTCAGTAAAAAATCTTGTTTATCTTAAGGACAATAATGCCACATGTGGATACTTGTTTACCTTTCAAACGAATCGCATTTGACATGATATGATACTCATTTGCAGTTTCTTTGACAAGGCAGCAGTGGAGAAAGAGTCGGATCACACAATGGACTCGGTAGATCCATGGAAAATTTGCACAGTGACTCAGGTTGAGGAGCTGAAAGCTGTAATTCGGTTGCTCCCAATATGGGCCACAGGTATCATCTTCACCACTGTTTATGGTCAGATGGGTACCCTGTTTGTCTTGCAAGGAGAAACCATGGATACTCGAGTCGGACATTCCAGCTTCAGGATCCCACCAGCATCCCTAAGTATTTTTGACACCCTCAGTGTACTCTTCTGGGTACCTGTTTATGACCAAATCATTGTCCCAGTCACCAGAAAGCTCACAGGTCGCAAGAATGGCCTGACTCAACTCCAGAGAATGGGAATTGGCCTCTTCCTCTCCATTTTCTCCATGATATCTGCAGCAATTTTGGAGCTTATTAGACTTAAAATGGTGAAGAAACATAACTACTATGAACTCAAGGAGGTACCCCTTTCAATATTTTGGCAGGTCCCTCAGTACTTCATCATTGGCTGCGCAGAAGTTTTCACATTTATAGGACAGTTGGAATTCTTCTACGAACAAGCACCTGATGCCATGAGAAGTTTGTGCTCAGCACTTCAACTGACCACTGTTGCACTAGGGAGTTACTTGAGCACATTGCTTGTTACTATTGTCACAAGAATCAGTACAAGAAACGGAAAACTTGGTTGGATACCAGATAATCTGAATTACGGACACATTGATTACTTTTTCTGGCTCTTGGCTGTGCTCAGTGTGCTGAATTTAGTAGCTTATCTCTTCATAGCCAACTGGTACAGATACAAAAGGTCTGTAGGAACTGTACGTTGATTGTTGCAAGTCATGAAACGTATTCAAAGGGTTTCGTGATTGCAAAACCGTACTTAATTTAAGTTCTTCTAGTTCCTAATGAATTGAAGAAGTTCTTCATACTTCTAATTCTGTATATCAGTTACGTACTTCTTGGTATTTTGTAGTGCTAAAACAAAACAGAGTGAATCAACATTGCTCCCATCAATACAAACATGTTTATGAATAAAAAACAATGGCAAATGCTAGCTTATTATGACATTTTAATTGACGAAACAACAAAATACAAGGAAAAAGAGTGTTGTACGATTAGTTATTCATCATAGAAAAGTAGTGTTACAATAAGCATGCCACAGCCATACTTTGCACAGAAAGTATAATAACAAAGCAATTAAAAATGACAACTTGGCACATGAGAGCATCCGGTCTATGCACGGAATTGGCTTGCCGGGGGGACTGGGAAAGAGCCAAGCTAGCCATTTACACTTACAAAATTTGTCAACATTCAAGCACATGGAAGAACTTTGACAATAATTCTGCAGAAATGCAATGTTAATCCAGCAATTAGTTTCTTTCACATCTTCTGCTTCTAGAACTACTCAATGGTGTCAAATAAAATGGCATTGGCCCTTCTGCAATGCTATTTGAAGCGAATTTTGCACTCTGATTTCCATCCAGCACAAAATCTTCCTTCACATTGCCAGCACGCCCCACATTATAGGAAAAGCTCTTCCTTCGGTGATTTGATCCCCCCTTCACATCAAACGAACGTCGAGCACTAACAATGCTGTTGCTGCGGGTGAGCCCCCAACCAATAGGATCTTTCACCTCCTTTTGTTGTTTCTGATGATCATCAATATCTAAACAGTTCACAGCACCGCCCATTGAGTTATCATCACACTTGGTCTGATTCGACTTGTGCTTGACACCAAACACATTCAAAACTTTACGCCAACTAACAGATTTCTTAGACTTCAATGCTACTACTGCATTTTCCACAGCAGGGGATCTATCTTCACAAACAGTTAACTTCTCTATTTGATCATTCTTGACAGACTTCAGATGCCAATCTTTCAATTCTCGTTCGGTAATGACTAATTTTGCAGGGGATTCACCAGGATTCTTTATTTCGTAACTGTCATACCCAACAATTTTCTTGCCAAAACTTCTCACGGAACTAGACCGATCAAAGCTGCTAAGCCCTTGAGAAGTCGAGGAATCAGAATTCGACTGCCCAGATCCACCAGAACTAGTGTCGTCTTCCATTATTGAATGCATTGACCCATCAACAGTTAACCTATGATTATCAAATCTGTTTTTGCCACCTAAAATTGCATTATCCATAGCAGAAAACATAGGTGTAAGTGTTGGAATAGTCCTGGCAATCATATAACCATCCCAAGAAGCTCTTGGCTCATCAAACGGAATCAAGCCACCATCTACGGAAAATCTGCCTGCATCAACCGAATACCTAGGTTCTGTATCACAAGATCTTCTTCCTAATGCGTAATAATCTGATGCTTCAGATTGGGTTTTGTCAAATTTCCGCCCTTTTGATCCAGATGCTTCACCATTAACTCCTCCTGGATCATTGCCATAGCCTGATTTCTTTGTAGTCTGTTTTTGCCTCCATTTTTGCAACTTTTTGCTAAAAACTGAAGCTGCCTCCCATAAATTGCCAGCTAGTTCCTTAAATTCCTTCTTTTGTTTCTTCGATTCTAACTCTAGATCTATGTACTCTTTCATTGTCTTGCTGTCTTCTTCTTCTTCTTCATTACCCTTGTCATCACTTAAATCATCCACTAGTAAAGCAGGAGCAAGATTCCCATCTCCCCCTCCGTTCCTGCAGTCATTTTCTTCCATGAATTCATTCACCACCATCCCATCAAGAATCTTCTTCGACTCAATCATGAAATCAGGATCGGATCCAAAGCAATCATCAGCAATGTCGAACAAAGTAGCAAGGGTTTTCCCATTCCGAGCATCACAAGACATGCGCCGTGGCTCAGCAGATGCATCAACGCGTGGAGCACAAACGGACCTACTACGCCGGAGCTCAGGACCAGCAGCATTCCGGCTAAACGTTCCAACTCCAGCACCGGCATTCACTGAAGATGAAGATGGCTCAAGCCCCTTGAGTCGTTCCCTTAAACAAGTAGCGCAGATTCCGGCGACGGGATCATCAGGGTGAAGGTGGCATGCAGAGAGACGTCGGGTTCTGGCTTGTGCACGGGTCATGGATTTGGGATTGACAGATTGTGCTCTCAGTAGCGAAATCAATGGAACAGAAATAATGGCGGTTGGTTAGAGTGAGATCAGAGGGGGTATGGTGTAAGGTAAAGGGCGGAAGGTGCGGCAATAAATGTGCAGAATAGTATCCGAAGAAGGACAATGTTTAATTAAATTAAAACCCTAAACCCCTCGTTTTGCGCTTACTTCTACAACTTGGTCTTTGCTTGAACTTTTTATTTTATTTTATTTTAATCTTTTTTTTTTATTTTTTTTATAAAGAGAACAGATTTAAATAAGTCCAAAGCACAAGCATTCAAAATAACTAGTGGAGGAAGATCCTCATTCAAATAGAGGCGGGGAAGGGGACCCTAGTGAAGTGAGCAAGTGTGCGGAGATATTCCCGTTGCGCTTAACAAATAAAAGATACGTGATTGAACAGAGGCATTAAAGATGTACAAGCGGACACGATATTGCATGCAACCGATAAATCGCCATCTGCATTATTGGTGGCAATTGGTGTTGGTAGGGCGGGTAATTCCCCGATTCAACCAGAAAACGAATTTAATTCATTTTTAGCTACGGGTGCAGTCTCATAACCTTGTCTACTTCCATTGACAGTAGACGGCTATGTGCAGTTAACCTCATTCGTTGGTTATATTAACCTACACGCAATAAGTTCAAGAAAGTGCCGGCTCAAGACTGAGAACCTCCCTAAGCATCTATCGTGGATTGACTAGCATGTTCCTAGAGATTGATCCATACTATGTCCTAACTAACACTTCACTTTATCGTCCTTCATGTTAATTACGAATACAATAAGCATATTGGCCAGATTCAACCTACTGTTAATTAAACATGTCGATCAATGTAGCTGACGCCGAATCTCCAGATTTAGGGTGACCTAAGGTTGCCTCGCGATTGCGGTAAAGACCGCCGCAATTGCGGGAGTGTGGTTCCTAATTCTGGAATATCATCATTCTGTTCTAATTAATTTTGGTTAATTACGGGTTGTTTAAACATGTAGATTGATTACATCTCGTTAATCTAACTAGTCTACCATGTTAAAAACATAAAGGAGCGTTCAAAGCATCATATCTTTATCAATGGCGGATCTAGCTTGATCAACTAAAGCTAGATGACGACTTGGAGAAGAGAACCAAAGAAACGAAAAGCAAAATAAACTTAGACACTCTTTATTTCATAGATCAATTGATAATTTGAGTATGATAGTTTTTGCACATTGCTCCTATATAATGAAACGGATACATGCTATTTATAGATCCTGTAAACCGACCTAGTTTCCTAACCCTAACCAACTTAATACAATTTACGACATCTCTGATTTTGTGTCCTCCAAGGTGCCATAATTGCGGCTAGGGTTTCCGCAATTGCAGGCTTGATTGCCTTCCCTTCAGGTCCGGCAGACTTCTCATGGACTTCCTTGACTTCAACCCAATGACATTTTATCACCCGGATCCATTCTCTCAACTCCAGAATAAGGCATACCTGAAAATCAAGGAAAACAAGACAGAAAAGTACCATATTCACGGGATAAATGTATTGATGCATAATTTTTAACCAAGGAACATGCACTAAGCAATCGACATATATTCCATACAATAATCGAACTATCTTTAGTTAATTGAGAATAATTCGGGGTGAATAAAAGTGTAGTTTATAGTACTAATTACAGTGTGATAAGCCATTAAACCAGATATGATGAAAGCATTTGTCAGGGTGGAGTGGAATTATTTGGAAATGGTGCTCCTTAAAATGAACTATCCTATGGATTTTGTCAAACTGATAATGAGATGTGTCTCTACTGCCTCCTCTCAGGTTATTGCTAATGGCCAGCCCTCTTCAAAGTTCTTGCCCTCCAGAGGAATAAGGTAGGGGACCCTTTATCCCTTTTCTTGTTTATAATTTCCTCTGAAGGTTTCTCAGAACTTCTAAAGCAATATGTTCTAACTGGAGCTCTCACTCCCTTCAGATTTAAGAGAGATGGTCCATTTCTATCCCATCTTTTCTCTGCTGATGATAGCATCTTATTTGCTAAGGCAGATGTGGACAATGCTATAGAAATTACTAATATCCTAGGGCATTATGAACAACTTTCAGGTCAGAAGGTCAATCTGTCTAAATCAAGTGTCTATTTAAATAAGACTATGGAGAATGATATGAAAGACCCTATCATTCGGACCTTAGAGATCCTATTGGCCACACTCAAGGAAAGTACTAAGGCCTACCCTTCATGATTGTCAAGTCTAGATATGATATTTTTAAGTATTTGAAAGACAAGATTTGGAAAAAGCTGAATGGCTGGAGATCTTTGTATCTATCTAATGCTTGTAAAGAGTTTCATATCAAGGCTCCTCCAGGCTATTCATGTCTATGTGATGCAATGTTTTCTGCTTCCCAAGAAGCTGCTTGCTGAAATCTTAACTATGATAAGAAAATTCTGGTAGGAAAAGGCTTCAGGAAATGAATCTATTGCTTGGCTCTCATAGGAAAATTTTGTAAACCTTAACTCAAGGACGCATGGTTTTAACTTTTAAGGATCTAGGGTTATTTAACCAGGCCTTACTGGCAAAGAAAAGTTGGCGGCTAGTCTGCAACCCTCAATCCTTGGTGAGTCAGATTCTCAAGTACAAATACTACAAGAAAACTTCTTTTCTCTTGGCTAAACTGTGATCTAGGCCCTCTTTCATATGATAAAGTATCCTAATTGGTAGGGACCTTCTATCCAGTGGAACCAGATGGTCAGTTGGAGATGGTACATCCATAAACATCTGGGATCAGCCATGGATTCCTATTGAACCAAGATTTAAAGTTTTTACTTTTGATCCCAGGGGACCCTTATATATTGTGAACCAACTAATAGAAGGATGGAACTGGAACAAGCAATTAATACATAAGACTTTTCTTCCCCATGGCGGAGGCAATTATGAGCATCCCTATTAGCCAACAAGCTCACGCTGATAGGATTATTTGGCATTTCTCTAATAGGGGATCTTACACTGTTAAATCAGGGTACAAGTTAGCACTCAAGCATAAGACTCAACTTCTAAGCAATGGTGAATCTGTAACTTCTAATGCAAATGGAAAAGCCTGGAGTTACATGTGGAATTTGAAGATCCCTCCAAAAGTGAAGGCTTTTGTTTGGCATCTTGCTACAGACTCTCTGCCAATAGGATATGCTATATTGAGAAAAAAAGTTACTATATGCATTTGCTTTGTTTGTGGTGATAAGATCGAGACTTATATTCATTGCTTCTTTGACTGCACCTGGATTCGAGGTTTTTGGCACTCATACCCGGATTTTCACTGGATTGCCTCTGCTAGACATGATAGCTTATTGGTGTTGAAAAGGTGTCCTAAACCCAATCAGGTTGGACCGGATCCGTCCGTGTCGGGTCATTTACAGTCTGTTTTAGTTCATGTAATAACTTTATCATGATTAATAAAAGCACTTTTGTTATTCACTACAAGAAAACTAGCCTTTCGCGGCGTGCAAAATGGCCTTTTGCGGCGCACATGGTATGCTGTAGAGTTTAAAGCCGCTAAAACTCAATGTCATTTGCAGCACGGAGTGCGTGTCGCTGATATTGATATTAACGACATACACAATATGTAAGCCGCCTTTTACACTTCATGTCATTTATTAGCAGCGTGCATTTATGCACATGCCGCAAAATGAAGTATTGGCGGCACGCTTTATACGCGTGCCGCTAACAGGAGCCGCGAAAAGTAACATTTCTTGTAGTGATTATATACTGTTTATCTTCGTGTTATTGAATGTATATATATAGTAACGTCCCTAGTGTCAAACTGTGATAGAGAAACCATGATAGTGATTATGGTTGATGAGATCTGTAATCACTTTAACAAGTTTGATACTTAAATGTCTCTAGTCATATGTACTGTCAAATGGGACATTGATAGTATGATTAGACTAACACGTATTGGATGTCTTCTATCTTATTGAAGATAGGGACATATCTCGTCTATCGAAGTGTAGAGATACTTGGACTGTACGTGTATGTGTATTAGAAAATGTGTACGTTAGACTGACCCACTTACATTAAGCGCCGCACTATGTGGCAGTTGTGTAATTATCCTTAAGGCCGAAGTCTACATGGCATCACGGTGTGGATTGTCATGCTTTGACACTATTGAGATTTCCCCTAGCCACGGGGCGATCATGCAGTAGTGATTGAGTGTGATACTGAAGCATGCGGAATATACATGTTAGTTTGTCCGGGAATTGCGTATCCTATGATTGGGAGTGAATATCCGAAATGGCCTTTTTATAAAGAATATCTAGCTCTCGAGAATCTTTGCAAAGTGAGAGTAAATGTGTTATTCCGAGAGAGCATGATATCCATATTATAAGATACGATCGTTAATGTATTGACACACGAGATACGATCGTATGGATATTATTACAGCGGTAGGATTGTAATTTACACGGTAACTGTTTCACATAAAAGGTAGTAGTCATTGCTTTTGACTCTTTCAATGATTGGGGGTCACGGTGTGTTGCTAGATGCTATCCCGTGATCTTTAGGTATGAAGGGCATTTTCGTAATTTTCACTTTGTGTCTACGGCTAACATATTCGGAAGCCTATCGGGTCACACACATAAGAATATCGAGTCGGATTAAAACACGGTTATAGTTGATAGTCAAATAAGGAAATTTTATCTCAAGACTACAAGGGATATAGTGGTAAATTAATATGGTGGCTTTTATTTATTATGAATAAATATAATACAAGATATTAATTATATTAATTAAAGAATATTCCGGATGCCAATTATTGGCAATATGGGGTTAGATACACTTGGATTGTGCAAATTATTAATAAGATTACCATAATATTAATATTGGATATTAATTGATTTTTGTAAAATAAATTTTTGGTAATAAGATAAATATATTCAATATAAGATATTGGCAATATATAGTATAAGATATTATAATAAAAGAGATAAATCAATCAAAGTGATTTTCCTTAATTTATTAGAATAAAGTTTTTCTCTTTCATCTATCTTCTAGGAAGCTTATCCTGATAAGATTAGAGGACATTGGGGCGCCTCTCACCCTATATAAGAAACGGTTTGGCTAGTTCTTTTGTACATCACAATTCCAAGAGCTAATTGTTTTTGAGAAAAATAGAGAGCTTCTAATAGAGAGTTGTAGAGAGAGAAAAAGACCGGTCTAGCAGCCGGATTTTTCTGATAGCAATCCAAGGAGGATTCCGGCAAGGAATTAGTGTGGATTATCGATAAAGTCTGGACGCGTGGACGGCTTGCGCATAGTACTACTCTCCTTGACGGTCAGAGCGTCGATCTTATAGATCAGCCAAGGTATATACCGTCAAACTAATTAACGTGTTTATTGTATTAAACGAAGTTGATCTTGGGATCGGAAATCAAAATTTTAAATTCCGCTGCGTTAAACTAGTGATTTCCTAACAGTGGTATCAGAGCCAACTTCGAGCTTAAGCAAAAGTACTAATTATATTGCGTAGTAATTAATCGATAGATGCAAGATCTAGATTCATGAAACGATGAAAAAAAATATTCGATGGGGGGTCGGCCGATCGGCAGCGGCCCCCACCACCGCGGCAACCGCCGGCGGCGTCGGCGCTCCTAGGGCTGCCGGCGTCGGCGCTCCTAGGGCTGCCGGCGTCGGCGCTCCTAGGGCTGCCGGCGTCGGCGCTCCTAGGGCTGCCGGCCGGTACTGTCAAAGGGGTGATCGATTTGATTTTTCGTTTAGTGATATTTATTGTGCATTGATATCTCCTTTGTTTAGTTGTGTCATGTGGCTAACCAATTATTCAAATAGTTTGGGCCATTGGGATGCCACATGACATTAAAACAATAATGGTCTTTCCAAACTTTGTTTGGAATAGGCCTAGGCTCTTTCCAAATATTTGATTTAGGAATAGGCCTAGGCCTAGGGCACTTTCTAAATTTTGATTTTGAAAGTGGCCAGGCAGTCAACCAAATTTTGTTTGGAAAGTTCACTTTTGGTTTAGGAAACCAAAGGCATTCTTTTTGGTTAAGAACCAAAAGGAAATGAAACAAAATAGACCTTTTAATTTTGATTTTTAATTTTGAATAGTTCCAAATTAATAAAATTAAAATTAAAATCGATTTAAAATTAAATGCTAATTTTATTTTCGATTAAATCATTTAATTAATTAAAAGTTAATTAATTATTTGATGTGATAAAATAAGACGCATAAGTAGTTAAAATTTTAATTTGATCTTTTTCATAAGATATAATTGTATGGATTAGATATGTAGATATAATATGATTATATGAACCCCGACTGATCATGGACTCGACCAATATGATAGATGTGAGTGATTTTCTTTATGTTGGTTTTTCAAATTGTCCTAGGCCGTTATGAAGAACGTGACCTAGTTTACTTTTTGTATTTATCTCATTCCCGTTAGTTCCCCCCGTGTGCGGCAGGTGTAATTATTTATTAGATATATTTTTATGTAACATGAATGGAGCAAGAAGACGAAAACCAAAGAAAGATAAATAACCCATTGGCATATATCAATAAAGATCCTATTGGCGGTTGCAGCTACCCTTAGTTTGTGACCCGCGGTTTCGTCAGTTTGTATTCGAAACCGCACATAGGAAAAGTCAATGAACATAACGGTTATTTTGTGCGCGGAATATTGTGTATATTTTACTTTATATGATATCGTAGTAATATGCAAATATTAGACGAGACCGTAATTAAATAAAAAATTACTTAAGTGAATTAATTTAAAATTATTCCCACGACAAAAATCGAGCCAAAATTGTCTCCTAATATTATAATGACGGTGAAGAGCCCTTGTTCGGATCCAACTGATCGGCCCTCGTCGGGAGTTGACCTACCTCGGGTATATCGTTATTATGGAGATATGATCGTTACGAGATCTCATGAATATTTGGGTTACGACTCGACTAGAATCCCTCGTCAAGACCGTCTGATTTTAGAGACAAGGGGTTGACTATCACATAGAGATGTGAATTGTCAAAGAGTTGACTAGTCAACCACTGGGAGCCGCATGTGAAGCGACTGGTAGGAGTACATACCTTTCGAAATTGTCTCGGTTGATCGGCCTTCGTCGAGAATCGAGACAACTAGATTGGATCCCAACCACTAAAGAATTAATTAAATTTTGAAAGGCAATTGGGAATAGTTGGCTAGTGGGAGCAAAAACCGAATTAAAATTTTAAGTGCAATTTTAGGGTTTTGAATACATGAACTTTTACTTATTCTATCTTTATTTATTGTTGTAGAAAAATGTCAAACAAATTGAACCTTTGTTTTATCATCGACATTAAGCTTGACAAAACCAACTTTCTCGACTGAGAAAGATACCTCAAAATCATTTTGAGGCACGAGAAAATTGGCTATGTCTTGGACGAACCCATACCGGAAAAACCCGCGCCAGTCGTGTTAGGAATCTACGCGGGAATGCAACGGAATTTAAAATTTATTTCCTATCGACCCAAGATCGACTTCGTTTAAGCAATAAACAAATAAGTAGTAGACGGTGGTTGCCTTGCTTGATCTAAAAGATCGACACTTTGACCGTATAAGGAGAGTACCGATGCACGGAGCCGCCCAAGCGTTCGGCCTCTACCGTCAGTCCACACGAACAACCCGCCGGAATCCACCATTGGATTGCTACTAGAAAAATCCCGTTGCTAGACCGGCCTTTTCTCTCTCTCTAAGAAGCTCTGTATTTTTCACAAGAACTATTAGCTCTTGGAATTATGATGTACAAAAGAGCCAGCCAACCCTTCTCTTATATAGAGGGTGAGGCGCCCAATGTGTCTCCCAAACTGATTGAGATTAATTCCTAGTAGATTGAGGAGAAATACAACATTTTCCTAATAAAATAAGGAAAATCCCTTTAATTGATTTATCTCATTAATATTCAATATCTTATATTAAATATTGTTCCTAAGATGTATATTGACAATATCTTATATTGAATATATCTTTATCATATTACCATAAATCTATTTTCTAAAAATCAATTAATATCCAATATTAATATTATGGTAATCTTATTAATTAAATTGCACAATTCAAATGTATCCAATATAAATTGAAATGGCGTCCCATTCCCCCACTTATTTGGAATTGAGATTTTCTTTAATTAATATAATACTATAATTAATTAATTCACAAAATACATATATATATATATATATATATATATATATATATATATATATATATATATATATATATATATATATATATATATATATATTTTCGAAATATATGTATCAATATACATATTTAATTAATCAACATAATTAATATCTTGTATTATATTTATTCATAATAAATAAATACCACCATATTAATTTACCACTATAACCTTTATAGCATCAAAGCATGACAATCCACACCGTGATGCCATGTAGAGTCCGGTCCTAAGGATAATTACACAACCGCCACATAGTGTGACACTTAACAGTGTAAGTGAGTCAGTCTAACGTACGCATTCTCTAATACACGTCCACGTCCACGTACAATCCAAGTGTCTCTACACTTCGATAGAAGAGATCTATCATGCCCTTAAAGACAGAAGACATCTAATACGTGCTAGCCTGTTTATACTATCAATGCCTTGTTTAATAGTACATCAGCCTAGAGAATTTAAGTATCAAACTTATTAAAGTGATTAGAGATCTCATCAACGATAATCGCCTATCATGGTTTCTCTATCACAGTTTAATACTAAGGACGTTATCATATAACAATTCATAATTGGTTCTTTAAAAGAATAGATTTATGACAACAGAAAAGCCATTTAATATATGTATAAATATAAAGAAATAGTATAAATGATCTGACCCGGTCGGATCCGGTCCAACCCGATTGGGTTTAGGACACTATTTCAACAATCTCCCACTTGGCCTAAAACCAATCACTCCTACACACAAGACCAAGTTGAAACACAAGAATCTCATGCAATACTCGCAACCAACCCTAGCTGTGAATGGATCGCTATCCAAGGGGACTCAGACTATCTTCATACTATGCTCCTAATGACCAAGTCAAAAGGAACTGCCGCAACACACATATGAATCTTCGACGATACCCTGGTCCTTGCTTCAAGAAATGAATCCACATACTATATCAGCTTTATAGAAAAGGTGGAAGAACCTACAAGGTTCAGGAATGAACCTTCTAGATCCATGCACTGCTCTCGCTGTGCCTCCAAGGCACTACTGTGTTTTGGCCTAGTTGTAGAATTTACAGTGACCCATAGCCAAGAACATTTCTAGCTCACTGTATCACTTAATCAAAGTGACTGCAAACCCAAACTGTATCTCCCACTCGCCTTCATAAGACTCAAGATACATGTCTGTATATCTACGTTTATTTATTTCCTAGTTTCAATAAACTAAGAACCCATCCTTAACATCTTTAAAGACATTCTCGACACTTACCAGAAAGACTTTCATTACTCATGACTCTTCATGGAGTATGAACATCTGGAAAACTCTTATGATGGATCATATTGCCGTAGCAAAGGGAACCTCCCATAAGTATCATCTTTCATCTTATCTTTAGGACTAACGTCCTAACATAGATAGATCTTGAGAACACCGGCTAGCAGTATCTCCTGTCGCGATCTATACTAAACTCATTTAGCATTACATCTATATAGGTAAACTATAATCTAACAACAGTTAAATCTATCATTATAGATTCTTATTTCTAAAAATAAGAACCACTAATCCAAGTGCTTTCGTAAAGACCTTGAACTACCAAACATTAATTGACTGTGACATGGGGTGATAATTCTCGAGAGATATATCCAATACCTTACTAAAAAATGGTAACACACTCCCACTATCCCTCTTGCACATTGGGCATATCCCTTATTTTGACTAAATCAAACTCTTTTGATTATCAAACAAAGAAATTGTCTAGAGAAACTTGTTTGAGTCCATAAATGGATCTCGTGGGCTCACATATCATGTTATCGTCTATGAACATCGAGCTGTTTGCCCAACGTCTTCAACACTATCATATAACTATGATACAAAGTTATAACAAGCATAGTCTGAATAGAACTGGGCTCAGCTGGCAGCATAAAGATAATTACAAGGTTTACACCCCGTACCCTTCAGCCGTCACTATAGCCTTATGGTAATCATATTACTATCCATGTCAGCCTTTCAGAGACATTCCCTCTAGGTAAGACATACTAGATTCACAACCTGGTTGTCATTGATGGAATCTAATTCAGATATTATGGCTCTGAATTACTAGGTTCACAACCTGGTTGTCATTCCCTCTAGGTAAGACATATCTCTCAATCTTGCCTTTCAAACTTTCCTTCATAAGTTGTGAGATATTCATTCTTCAAGATGAACTTACCAGGAGCCTTTTCAGGCTTAGTGTTATCCACAGACTTATAAAACTTTTGTGTGCATTGAGCAGTGATCTACACCTCATCACTATGTGGCGTCTGTTCACGTTCCTATAGTTGAATATCTTCTTGTGGTTCTCAAACTTTTTTGAGATCTAATTTACTCCCACCGTTTCTTTTGGAAGAAACACTTCCTCTAGAAGACAGCATGTTTGGAGACAAACATTTTGCTCCACGGGCAAGTAAATAATATCTAGCGTGCTAGCTAAGATATTCCACGAAGTTGCATACGTCGTACTAGGCTCCAAGCCTTTATGACTTTGCCTATGACAACTTCAAATCATCAGTTAAGATAGATTCGAAATTATCCCCTTCCATATCTAATATGGAATTTATTCAACCTTTATTCTATGGAACTCGGTTAAGTGTAAGGGCACTATCCCAAAATGGGTAAGGGATACTTCGCATGGCTTGCGTCACACCTTTATCATACAAAGTGTCGTTTCCATTTTAGGAACACATTCTAATTGCGTATCCCAAAGATGGTATCCTTCAAGCGAGAATCTGATTCTATTTTAGACGTCTTCTGAATCACCCTTCAGGTATTAATTGCTTCAATCCAATTGAAGATTAATCCATAAGTAGTTTATCAACATCATATTCGTACTAGCTCAAAGGTTTTCCGAATTATTTCTAAAAAAATAGTCGTAGAGATTAATAAACAATTATTTGTGGCATTAATTGTCGCAAGCCAACAAACATCGGTATGTTAGGCTTTGGACAACTTTCTAGATTTTATAACATTTTCATAAAAGGGTATTTTAGTCATCTTAGATAAGATACATATTACCCACATGAATCATAACCACGTGGTTTAGACGTCATCAAAATGACATCTGATCACACGATTCTCCTCCGAAGAGACTATGTCTAAATCAACCACAAATATCAAGGATAACAGCCATACAAATACTTTGTTGAGATTTTATCACCTATATCAACTATATAGTGACATCAATCTAGTATGCTAGATTCAGTGACCTTTCAACTTTATCGGAATAACATTTATTCCTTACAATTGAATATGTCTACTAAATCCTAACAAGTAACTGAAAATCATGTTCTTAATAAGAACCGGAACATAATAACGTTTATTTAGTTCCTTTATCAGTTTACTAGACTCAAAATACAAAACCGAAAATGTCGCAACGTTTGCTTCACCTTTCCGTATCTTAGTGTATTCCGTATTTAATCTTTCTAATTTAATCACACTCGTAAGATATCATATATCTAAGAGTTGACTTGAACTTAGATAGATTTATCTCAACACACTTGCCTAGAATAGAGACCTCAATAAGATCTCTCATTTTAAGCACATGCCCTAACTTTCCTTTTTAATCCTTTAAGCACTTGTAAAATGTTTCTTATTGTAGTCTTCATAAGACTTAAGATAGATCACAAGAGCTATGTCTTTAACTTCCTTTCATAAAGAAAACCTAAAGTTTATTAAATAGTTTATTTAACCTTTTGAATCGTATTCAAAACATTGGCTATTTAATTAACCTTTAAGCAATGATTAAAGAATTAAGTCAATACTTAAATCTTACAATTTGAAAACAAACCTTTCCAAAATTGATGCGTCATTCTTATTCAACGTTTGAATTAATTGTCATCGTATGACTGAATGATCATATTGGATCGTATCCAATATATGATTAATTCGTTGAAACTTATTTCAAATGATTTAATCGTATCACGAGCTTCCGCATTTTATTAATAATTAAAGTCTTGGATAACTCCATCAAATATGTAGTCTCCTTGTCTCTAACTACTATAACGGGGTTGCTCGTGTCATTGCTTATTCTAAAAAGTGATTAAAATTACTTAACCATATTTGAGAACGTTTCTCAAAAGGTAACAGTCACAATTTGGTTTTACTAATCGAGAATAAAAACATAAACATAAGTTTCGAGCTGTTGATATGTGCATCTTTGGTATATTTGCTTTTGTAATATCCATATGAAATAATTTGCAGCCACGTATGTCTAAGTATGTTGGTTCTAGTGCTCAACATTAATTAATATTTTTGTGATACATATCACATATGTATATGTATATACTAGCCAAAAACCCGTGCAATGCACGGGACAATTGGACGTCTTTGATACGATCATAAAAAAACATGTGGTCCACTGCAATCAGTAAGCGAAGAGAAAATTCAAAATTTTTGTCTTGTACATAAATAACATAATTGATCTTACAAAACATTGATGATAATGCACGGAACAATATAAGTACATAAATGAAACTGAAAATGTGAACAAATAATAAATAAGAGTGTACAATTTATTGAATGATAATCAATATCATTGAATAATAAAAACTAAATAACCATAAGTTATTGTTTCCGCCCCCACACCACAGACGGCCATAACCCTCTCCACCCCAAAAAAGAGATAAGTTATACTGCACAAAAAAAATGCTATATTAGGCGAAAAAGGTAGATTCAATTCGAGTAGTAAAATCCATCATGTAGAACTAAAAAACAAACATTTAAACATCAATTCGATAAGGGAAGGTTGCATCAACGCATATTTCCATGCATGATAATCTATCATTTACTAAAATAAAGAGGACGGAAGGCGGTGAACTTTTAAGAACATTTGATCTAAAATTTTCAGTTTTGGAACAAAAATGGCAAATGCTTAATGAATCAGATTAAATCTAAACAAAAAAAATCATATAGAACTAAAAAAAAAAACCTTACAATTGCTTAATCAAATAAATAAAGATAGGGGTAGGATGTAAACAAACCTTGAAACGGCCATTCGACAATTCAGCAAGGCACGGTTGCATCAAAGGTAGGGTTTGATGTAAAGAAATCGAAATGATATGAAATCAGAGTTTTGGATAAAGCAGAAATTTACAAAAGGAGCGATAAACTTTTACGGGAAATCCATAAAATCCGGTCTATGACTTATTCATCGGAAAGAAAAAACAACCTTATCGTAACAAACCTTGCAATCAGCCCAATTAAACAACAAAATGAAACCTCAATGTTCAAGAATCCATATGCGTACTTTGTCATCTAGCTTACCATGAGAAAAGTATTCGATATGTGCTAAGAAAAACCATGTTACAACGCCATCTTTGGCGCACACCAAAAAAAACTTTTAATTTGGAAAGTCACATACCAATCATATCAACGACGCTCTGATCAAAACCATATACTACATCCGGTCCAAAATATAAGTCATCTTACATATTTCTACTTGCCCCACAATATAAGTCATTATACATTACCAATGCAACATTTATTGACCTTTCTCTATCTTACCCCTAATTTATTATGAATCCAACAACCTTTTATTATTTAACAACTACTGTATTAATGATAGTCAAGAGGTATTTTAGACATTAACCTTCAAATTAATGACATTCAACCAATTCTTTAATCTGTGTGAAAACTCCTAGGATGACTTATATTTTGGATCGGAGGTAGTAGTTAGTTATGTACATCTATACTACCATATAGTTCTTGGATATCACTGTTCAACAAAGTACATATATAAAAATACATCATATTCTAATGGTTGTTGTGTCAATATATTATTTCCCAAATTCTTTTATTATCATGCATCCACTTCAGTTGAACTCCTTTTACAGACCCTTTCATGTTCCGTTCATGTTGAAGTGAAAAAGTGATCTCAAGCACAACGATGATAACAACAAATGCTATTAATCCAATCAAAATATTGTTATCTTCAGCTACATTTTCTCACCAATCTCACGCTCTTATGCACTTAGCCTGGTAAGTTGCATAATGCAAATTCAAAGAAACCAATGATTCTATACCATAGTTTTGTAAACACCAACACAAAGTAGAATATCACAACTTCCATATCTCTAACATCATACATGGGAAGATAAAGTGAATAGGAAGATGTCGAATTCGAAAAAGATTCCAATTTGAGAGGAATTATGGAAAAAACAATAGATAAAAGAAGATATCAAGAGAGCACATGCATGTACCTTACACACAAAATCTTGCTTCGTCCCGGTTACTTTTGCACATGAATATTCTTCTATCGGAAAGAGTGGAAGCTCAAAAAAACAAAGGCCAAAATATACTATCAGACTTAATCAAGTAAATAATTAGAACATACAGAACAAAATCCATAAATGATAGTCAATATAACCTTGAAGAACATTGTAAGAATGAACCTAATCTTAAGCTTCCCTTTGGCATTTTGTTTAGTTGAAATTTGTAAGAATGAATGCCAACTGGGATATCAAAATAAATATGCTTCGGCATCAATAGAACTATTAAGGCTGAAATGCCCAGAACCTAATAATCAAAAAAATCAATTTAACTCTAAACCAAAGAAATATTATTTCCATGTTAAAGACAATGTTGTGGCTCGTGAAAGAATGTACAGGGAATGGCTGTTTATGCAAATCTGAAGAAATCTCGGAGCATTGTTCTCGAATGGCTGAATTTCATTCTTCCCTACCGACCCCAAGCACAAAAAAAACACAAAAATTAAGTAATTAGAGAGCTTAAAGAAAAGGCGTGAATGAATTAATATCAATCACTGAAAAGTGTACAACCCAAGGCCTCGACTCTCCCATTTAGATAAGCACAAACATTATAGAATCAAATTTGAAAAGAATTAAAAAAAAAAAAAACAAATTCAACCATAATATTTGAAATAGAGACATATACCATGGATGAATGAGCCAACGCGAAACATAATAATATCAAATTTGAAACAAATAAAAGAAACAAATTCAACCATAATAATTGAACATAGACACATACCATGGATTTGAAACAAATAAAAAACAAATTCAACCATAATAAATTGAACATAGACACAAACCATGGATGAATGAGCAGGACGCGAAACGGGCAAACCTACCATCAACCCCTACTCGATAAGTGAAATGACAAAAGCATTATAGTTACCCACGAATATGTCTCTGCTCAACATCAGCACAAAAAATCCAAACAGAACGACATATCCGGAGAATCGGGTGCTTTTAAAAATATAATCCAGATGAACAGGCTTTCAACGCTAATGAATTTTCAACTTACATATAATCCAAACAGAACGACATATCCGGAGAATCAGGTGCGCGCGTTTAATACAATAATTATGATTAATAGTAAAGAAAAAATAAATAAAATCCAAACAAAAAGCCATACACTAAGAAAACTACATATTCAAATTTAGGCATACCTAATACCAATCGTAAATATATTTACAGGTATAACACATGATATAGATGAAGAGTTCCAAATTTGCTGCAAAACATCTACAAAACAATATTATGATCAATATATGTAGTGATAAACACATGAAAAAAAAATGAAGCAGTTAGGATAATCTAACCATTGGAAAAAGTCACATTTGTTTCAGGGGTAGATTAAATTCATCAACAATTCAACACCTTTGAGCATTACATTAATGGCTATTAATGTCTACAAAATCATCCAAGGGGACTATCCTCCAAATAGAAGATCACCAGTACATCAATCAGTGCAGATAAAGAGCCACAACACAACATTCACATATCAATTTCAACACTTTTGAGGTAATCCTCAAGAAAGCCATCATAAAGGTAACCATCATTCTATTGACTTTAAAGATGTGCTATAGCAAATGACAACAATATATCAGCAAAATAGTACTAAACCACAAAATCCCACACATACCTGTGTTGCCATTTTGCTGCAACCACAACTACCATTGACTATGCTCTATGAATTCTTAAGTGCAACACAAATAGAATACCAACAAATGATCTGAAATGGATCTCAATTGATACAACTTTTGAGAGAGTGTCAGTCCAAATGGTTTCATCCTATCTTCAAAGTCCATAAAATATAACACAATTGTTGATTAGTCAAAGGAGTGTACAACATCTGAAGAAAAATTAAAGAGTATACAACAGAAACCTTTTTGCAAAAACAACATCACAAAATTGCATCCAAAGTTGTAAGCCTTGATCCATAAAATTCACAGTTGCACCATAACTAAGAAATATAGCAAAATACCATAGACGACTTCCAGCTTCTTTCACAACACATTCAAATTCGATGGCAATCGATCAGCTTCGAAACAACATCCTTTAATGAAGACGATCTCCTTGAAAAATCAGGTGCTTCAATCACATCGGAAAAAAAAGGTTAAAGGGATGCCAACTCCACAAATACTTGAATAAGCTTGGTACTTCAATTTAATTTAATGCTATAAGCCATTAAGAAAAAGAAAATAATTACCATTGGAAAACAAAATCAATTGGGTTTCAATGCATTTAAGAGTACATCAATAGAGGAAAATAAAGCAGATTAAGTGCAACTAACTCAAAACACAAAACAAATGAAGAAAATTTCAAAATCCACATAAAAACTCATACATTACATACTGACCTCATCATTTCACCATAAAAAAAGCCTTTAATGAAAGCAATATTTAGTGTATAAAACCAGGTAAATACACCATCTATGTATGTCACCCTTGCCGTCTCCATTGCAACAGATATAAGGCTTCCTGGATCATTGGAGTGGTTTGGTACGACAACACTCTTTTTCAGTGCTCAAACTGAAGAATCTGTACTTCAAGAACACGTGAAATATTGAAATATCGATAAATCTCGAAAAGAGGATTGATTGGAACGAATGTATAACAAGAATTCTTGGCATTCCTTGTCAAAAAGAGAATACATTAGCTTATTGTCACTCCCACATTATGCCCACTTTTGAAACTCAAGAATAAACAGAATTAACAAAAAGAGAAATCCCAAGAAAATGATTTTTAAGGTGGGTTGCTTGAAACATCTTACGACAATTATGGATTTGTTTGCTTGATAGAAGCTTCACTATGTATCCATATGCATACTTAAAAACAAAAAATTGAGAAAAAAGCTGCTGAACTTGGTTTAATTTCATCAAGAAACCTTACTGTCAAGTTTGGATAAATAGCTAACCTGCTTAGGAGAAATGATACACATGGCATCAAAACAAAATTGATCATTAACACAATCTTTATGTATTGCTTCATGCATTCCCCGAAAACACAATACATACCAGAAACCAATATTGCAGAGCCTTGAATATAATCAAACAAAAAGAGGTGGGGAACTCTTGAAATTTCCAACAATCGTTGAATACAGAACCACAAATTTGAAAAAATGGGGAAAAATCACTATGTCATCCACTCGTATTTCGGTTGGAAAAAAAAAGGAAAAAAATACAATAACCCAAAACACAACAAATTCAATTAGACTATATTTCAAGGAAAACATCAAAGTATTAATCTATAAACCAATGACCAAGCATCGAAAAGCCAAATAACATATGACAAAGACATCGGGCAAGGAACCTACATAGGAACAAACTTACCCCATACCACCAACAAAGCAATCAAACAATCACATACCTCCTCATCATGTCACCTATATTCTAAATGTTGTTGAACATACTTCCTTACCCTTTTCACCTATAGTTGAAGTGTTGTTGAATGTCTCTTAGTTATTATAGTTGCTCACGGATAGCAGGTAGCAAAGCAACTTTTGACAGTAGCTTTTCGATCACACTACAAAGAAAGACGCAACATTAGAAAAGAAGAATGAAATATTGTACCTTGCATATCCTAATAAAAGATTAAAAAAACATCCAACCATGACGGAAGAATTTTTCAAAAGATAAATGTTTTGATCGCAAGTACACCAAAAAAAATTGATCAGAATCCGTACAAAATATGCATTGGAATTAAAAAACCAGAAAATGAACAATGGAAAAGCAATAAGATGGTTCAAATCAATTCAGCCCCTGTTTTACACTAAAAAAACAAAAACAAACAAACAAACAAATGAACCATAGATAACCTTCAAATCTCACGAAGCATTCACCTCCTATTCATCTTGATCGATCGCACATATTGTACCAATAGAGAAGTCCAGCCGAAAGCCCACTCACATGCAAGCTGCATCTGTCATTGTCAGTAAAGTAGTAGTATTAACAGAAGATAATTAACTTAACCTAAGGAAAATAACCGGGAAATGAATACGTTCTGATCATCCTATTAGTAGATCAACCCCATGAAACTGTTTGACGTTAAAATAGGTAGCTAACTTTGCCGACGGGGGTGTGAGTTGGGAATGCGATAGCAATTTACTCATGGCAGTAAAATAATGCAGGTAAGTGACTGTGAATTGCCGCACAGGTCTGCAAAAGAAAGGTCACAATGATCAATATAACAGCCAAGCACCAAAGATCATATAGTCAGAGCGAAGATTGGGATACGAAATGTTCTTGCCCGAAGAACGACACCATATAAAAATTGACAATGAAACCAACGATATGATTCAAAATTGACAGCGATATCATCGTTACACATCAAAATTGATTATCGTTCGTGCACGATCAATACATTACCATGATAGCGTTTGTTAAAATCAGCCGATATCCGAACTCCGTCATCATCGTCGATGACCACGTAGATTTTCTCAACGGAAATAATGTAGTAAAAAAATCGACATCCTTGCGAATGAATATATGTTACAGAGCATACCGGTAGAGGAGCGGCGGAGCAACAACGGTATGAAAGAAGGCATGGAGCAAGAAAGGTGTGAGAGGCGCAGCAGTAAGAACGGTTTGAGAGAGAAGAGCTAGGTTAAAAAAAAGGGGTATTCATTTAAAAGACCTTGGGAGAGCACATCTTTGCTTAAATAACCTTTGACCAAAATCAATAAATATCCCTAAATTAAAAAAACAGAAAAGGTTTAAGTTAGTGTGTAATGTCTTAAATACCCTTCATGGAAAATAGAGAATAAGTAACGGAGCATCCCCATCCCCCCACCGTCATCACGTTGAATGAATACCCCTTATCCCTTATCCCGAATGATTATCATCCCCATATCCCTATCCCCAAAATCCCAAAAACGAATACAGGGAGATATCCCTTCTTCTCCCCTTTCGATTGAATCCCTCCATTAAAATCGTCTATTTTCGAGAAATCCTCAATGCCTTTCTCTTAAATTCTCCCTCGCTTCTTCTTGAATACCCCATTCTTTCTCTCGCGAGAAATCCTTCCTTACCACTCGAAATTGTAGTACTTGCCATGATAACGGTGAAACACCCACACACCAAAACCAAACCGAAAGCTCTGTGTGGTTGAAGAAGAGAAAAAATGGCCGTAAAATTGAGGTTGATGCGGTTTGGATGCAAGCACCGGCCTTTCTACAGAGTGGTTGTAGTTGATAGCAAGAGTCGACGCAATTACAGAGAGGTTTCTTTTCTCTCTTTATCGCGGTAACTATCCATGCTACTAGCTTTTGTTACGTACTTATTAGTTATTTATAAAAATCAAGGAAGTTTCAAAGGCATGTAGATGGTTGCACCCCCTATTGGATGTACTTGTAGTTACATCAAGAAAGTTGCGGATCGGTGTGAAAGAAAGAAAGATAAAAAAAAAAAAAGTGGAAAGAAATGCAAAGAGAAAAGTGAAAATAGTTATTTGGCTTTGAGGAAACATGAGAAGGTGTGGTGGTGGTGGGTGTTGATGAGGTTTGCCATGGGTGGTTATGTGGTGCAAATGGAACATGGTAAAAAAAAATGTAATCGAAGTTTATTCAATCTCAAAAAAATTACACATAGAGCACAAGAACTTCTTCATGAATTAATTTCAATAATTCATGTTATTCACCTTTTTTATTCATATGATGGGCGTTAATTTTGCTCGGCAAAGGCTAATTTTTCGAGATTTGTTGATTTACTTGTTTTTGTTTTTGTTAGGTGTATGTAGTATCTAGCATCATCCCTTGAAAGACGATGAAAGTGAATTAGGTTATATTTAAGCTACAAATCCGGTAAAGTTGTCCCATTGAAGAAGAATTGAACATTTGCTTCAAATTTATGAATTTTGTTTGTATTGCAAATTGCATGAAATGTGGACACTTCCCGACCTTTTTACTTGGCTTTTCAAGGCAATAGATTACGACCTCGATTATTGACTTGACCAATACATATTGACACCCTAGACAACACAAATACAAACACACGCAAACAAACACACTTATAATTCAAGAGAATATTTTATAGATTGATGATTGTTAGCTCTATCAACCTTCGCGAGTGTAGTAGTGTACCACGAAAATTGTTCTATGCGTAACGAGAAGGCCATGAGTCATTTATATGCAATTAACGATATTTGTCTATCATTTTCGATACAAAGTACAATCTACTTTAAACATTTTCCGAAGCCAATGATAAATGCCCCGATATCAAGGCGAATGCTTCTTAGCAACATTTGACATTGTGAAGAAAATTTTCAAGAATCTAAAAGCATAAAAATGAAAATATAAGATTCATGTTTCTACTTTTTGTCATTCAAGTAGTGCAATTTCACAATAATTGTCTACCATTTTCAATACAAAGCACAATCAACAATTAGCACTAACAACAACCTCAATCAATTGCTATACCCTCGCTTTAAACCTCAATCACCACATAAAAATTCTAGTATATAAACTACATTCGAAACAATGTTGCATTTGCACCATAGGAGTATTAACGTGTGTACTCTACTTTCATCAATCCAATAATGTGGTCCCTTATCGGCATTTGCACCATGGATTACGATGATGCAATCAATCCCAATGTGACCTATGCTTTCGAAGATTATGAGTTGGAGGACACTTTATGTTGTAATGTTAGCTATGTAATCGTTAGAAATGTTAGCTAATAATAATAATAATAATAACAACAACAACATCTTCGAACAACATATCATCAACATTATTTAATTACAAAACGAAAATACGGTACTACGAAAAAAAACTTAAAACAAACATAACAAGAAAAACATAAGACAACATAAAAAGTCTAATAAAACACGGTTCAAACACAAATTAAAGGTTGTTAGCAAATGATTACACCTTCGGAGTCCGAAGAGTCGACTTCGTTTCCACAGGAATCATAGTAAAGCCTATATTGTGCGGGCATTTGCCTTTCATTTTCTTCTTCCTCTTCCATTTTTCTCATTAGTTCATCAAAATCCTCCATTTTGTTAATCATCTCTTCGTATTCTTTACGTTGCAAATCTTCGAGTTCCTTAATGGCATTCATCATCTCTTCATATTCCTGGCGTTGAAGATCTTCAATCTCCTCAATACTCAATACACGATTCTCATCATTAATAGCCACCAATCCTTCATCAGAATCATTAAATTGTTAACAAATAGATCATGTGCAGAAATATACATAAAGCACTAAAAAGTAAGCTGGTTGATTTGGAAAGTGAATGGAAATCAATGAAAGCATCAAGAAGAAACTATAATGATATGACTCATATTAACAACAAGAGTTTAATATATACCAGTTTTGTTGCCTTTCATTGCGTTTACTTGCATTCCTTTCTCTCGCGTTTACTTGCATACAAGTGAGAGTCAACCACTAATCCCACGGTGTATATAAAGAGATAAACAATACAAATTAGTTGTGCATTATTTTACCAACGCTTTATTTGCACCAAAACATAAAAAATAGAAGAATGCAATATCTTATGCTTATAATTATTTTTCCAACGCTATAAATCTATCACTTTCACAACAATATCACATAATTTGCCGATAATCAGTACAAACAAAAGTATTGGAACTTAAAAAAATGACAAGGATCAATGGTACTTCTTCACTAAGGCCACCCAAGACACATGAAGTAGAGGAATTTGTCATTAGACACATGCTTTGCATAAGATTAACAGAGGGCTTCATTGCAACTCTGGACGACATAGCATACTTACACCTCTCGTATACTTAGATCATATTTATAGAAGACGGTGCATTTTAGTATGAACCGGCTTTAATCATGGGAATGCATAACTAGAGATTCATTGACACCCCTTGTTATGATGCTGTTCAAAGCAACCATCCAAAATTGGGGAAATTGCAAGACATTAATTAACATTTTAAAAGAACAAGAAATCGAATGAGCCAAGATTTTAAAAGAACAAGAAATCCAACAAGAATCACAACACTCCTTCAAAAACTCAAAGATAATCGAATCAGCCAAGATTCTTTACTGGAAGAAAACAGAAACCTTGTTCACCGTCTGAGTAGCTTCAATGTTAGCTAGGGTGTCACTAAACGGGTACTAGGTAGTTCCTTGTAACAATTTCTCCACAGTAAGAAAGAAAGATGTTAACAATCAAAACAAAAAGCGAAGAGAAAAAAGTAGAATGATTAAAAGCACTAAAAAAAGGCTCAAGTATTCAACTTTTTACCCAAGAGCAGCGGCGGTGATACCCTTGTGTGAAAGGCAGAACGGCGGGGCACAAGAGAAGCAGAGCGGCGGGGCACAAGAGCAGCGGAGAGGGTGATTGAAGAATCAGTAAGGCTGATTGAAGGTGTATGGGTGTGGAAGCCGACGGGAATTGGGTTTTGAGGAGCTTAGGGTTTAGGAGCTCTCAGCCGCACCAAAGGAGGGAGAAAGAAAGAGAAAGAGGAGAAGTGTTCCGTTTTTGGGAGAAAGAAAGATAAAGAGGAGCTCTCATCAAATTTGTTGAAAAATTTTCCTTTATTATCCTTTAAAATTCAAATTAAATTGAATTTGTTGAAAAAATTTGAGTTTTGGGGCATGAATTTACGGCGGGAATGAGGGAGGGAATAAGTATCAATGTATACACATACATCAAATTTGTACATAATAATGTTATTTATGAGTAATTGTTATATAAATTCCACCGACTAACCGATCGTTTGACACGATTTACATGTTTCACGACTACCATGACCCCTAACCGATTTGTTTGACACGATTTAAATGTTTCACCGACTACCATGACCCCGAATTGACTTTGTTTGACACGATTTACATGTTTCACGTACTACCATGACCCCTATCCGATTGTTTGACACGACTTACATGTTTCACGACTACCATGACCCATAATTGACTTGTTTGACACGATTTAAATGTTTCACCGACTACCATGACCCCGAATTGACTGTTTGACACGATTTACATGTTTCACGAGACTACCATGACCCCTATCGACCGTTTTTGACACGGATTACATGTTTCACGGACTACCATGACCCATAATTGACTGTTTGACACGATTTACATGTTTCACGACTACCATGACCCCTAACCGATTTGTTTGACACGATTTAAATGTTTCACCGACTACAATGACCCCGAATTGATTTGTTTGACACGATTTACATGTTTCACAGACTACCATGACCCCTAACTGACTGTTTGACACGATTTAAATGTTTCACCGACTACCATGACCCTGAATTGACTGTTTGACACGATTTACATGTTTCACGACTACCATGACCCCTATCCGATTTGTTTGACACGGATTACATGTTTCACGGACTACCATGACCCATAATTGATTGTTTGACACGATTTACATGTTTCACGGACTACCATGACCCCTAACTGACTGTTTGACACGATTTAAATGTTTCACCGACTACCATGACCCTGAATTGATTGTTTGACACGATTTACATGTTTCACAGACTACCATGACCCCTATCTGACTGTTTGACACGACTTACATGTTTCACAGACTACCATGACCCCTAACTGACTGTTTGACACGATTTAAATGTTTCACCGACTACCATGACCCTGAATTGACTGTTTGACACGATTTACATGTTTCACAGACTACCATGACCCCTATCTGACTGTTTGACACGGATTACATGTTTCACGGACTACCATGACCCCTAACTGACTGTTTGACACGATTTACATGTTTCACGTACTACCATGACCCCTAACCGATCGTTTGACACGATTTAAATGTTTCACCGACTACCATGACCCCGAATTGATTTGTTTGACACGATTTACATGTTTCACGAGACTACCATGACCCCTATCCGATTGTTTGACACGACTTACATGTTTCACAGACTACCATGACCCCTAACTGACTGTTTGACACGATTTAAATGTTTCACCGACTACCATGACCCCTAATTGACTGTTTGACACGATTTACATGTTTCACAGACTACCATGACCCCTATCTGACTGTTTGACACGGATTACATGTTTCACGGACTACCATGACCCATAACTGACTGTTTGACACGATTTACATGTTTCACAGACTACCATGACCCCTATCTGACTGTTTGACACGGATTACATGTTTCACGGACTACCATGACCCCTAACTGACTGTTTGACACGATTTAAATGTTTCACCGACTACCATGACCCATAATTGATTGTTTGACACGATTTACATGTTTCACGGACTACCATGACCCCTAACCGATTTGTTTGACACGATTTAAATGTTTCACCGACTACCATGACCCCTAACCGATTTGTTTGACACGGATTACATGTTTCACGGACTACCATGACCCCTAACCGATCGTTTGACACGATTTATCCATATATTTTGTATAAAAAAGATATTAAAAAAACAATGTTACTTCCACGTGAAAAATAATAATAATCATTATATTAGTTAATAATATAATGTTGGCTTTTCTTATGGATCGAACCCAAACATAACACTGCATAACATAACATTTAACATTACAAAGAAAATGCGGGCCCATTGCCTAACACAATAACATTACAAATAAAATGCGGGCCCACCGCCTCCTAACACAATAACATTACAAATAAAATGCGGGCCCATTGCCTCCTAACACAATAACACAATTAACATTACAAATAAAATGCGGGATAATATGCGGGCCCATTGCCTCCTAACACAATAACATTACAAATAAAATGCGGGCCCATTGCCTAACACAAATATATAAAGAACGAGATGGTTAAATGCCAATCCCGAGCACCCCGTTTAACACTAAAGACAAACTTTACCGTGGTTCTCCTGCAGATTTTTTCCTCTTCTTCTGGGGTCTACCAGCTTGCCTCTTCGTTCCCGATGGGGGTAAAACTTTCCTAGCAATCACATCCGTAGGAAATGCAACTTCCTCTTTATTCGGCAAAGGATACACAGCTTCAGAATATAATGCCCTCCAACATTCCACGGTGTAATGAGGGCTACAATGCTTATACCCATGACCTCCACTTGCCTTTATCGCAGCGATTGCATGTTTACATGGAAATAGATGTACCTGAAATTGCTTACACGTACATGTACTCTTTCCCAAGTCCACAATGTGGCATGTCACACCATCACGAACATCATACACAGGTGATGCAATTTCCTTAACTTCTATACCCAAAGAAGCATTGTACTTTTCCAACATTAACTTTTCCATTTCTGGAGGTAGGGGAGTCTTACATTTCATGGCTTCAGCATGTCTCTTAGAAAACCAATCTTGCATTATCTCACGAATGCGTTCGAGCATACCAACCACACATAATTCTCGAGCTTTGAGGAGCACACTGTTAAATGACTCAGCACTGTTTGACGTCATGATATTGTACCTCATACCTGGAAAGTGTGCCCTTGCCCAATGGCAAAAAGATTCTTTATCCAAATATTCTCTAATTGTTTTCTTCTTTTTCCCCTTACTCGTTTCCACCCCCGTTTTGCTACATAATGCATTAAACAACGCTTCAAATTCGTGTAAACTATACGCTTCACGCGCGAGATGTGAACAAGCGTCCGATATCAAATCGTGGAAATTTAGTGTTCAAATTCCTTCTCATGTGATATATACAATATCCATGATGAGCATTACGAAACACTTTCTTCACTCCGTGCTTTATGCTATCAGCACGATCAGAAACTATAACAAGCTCATTTGTGTCCCCGGTGATTGATTTCAACTGCTCAAAAAACCAACTCCATGATCGATTATTTTCGGAATCGACAACTCCCCACGCAATAGGATATATTTGAGAATTTGCATCTTCACATGTCGCCGTAAGTAATACACCTTTGTAGGCCGAGCTCAAATGTGTTCCATCCACAACAACAACACGACGCAACAAAGAGGACCGAAATGCTTTTTTAGTCCGTCCAAGGCAAATAAACGGATATTTGAATTCACCTTTTCTATCGGTGAAAATCTCTTTCACGGTTCCGAGGATTTCGCAACCCCAACATATGACAATACTTGGGCAATTGGCCATAACTATCGGTGGCTTTCCTACTACCATTTCCACTTTGCAAAGTTTTTAGCCATCCATGCCTTAGTATAGCTTACGGTATATCCAAACTCTCTGCGAAAATCATTAACTACATCCTTTGGTAGATAAGCACGGTTCGGATCTGTAAACCTAGCAGCATACTCCATTGCTATGAATGTGTAGGATGCATTATTGTGGTCTTTGTTGCGAACGGTGAGAGAACAAGTATGCACCTTCTTGTAAACTCGAACTTCAAACTTATCCGCACCTTCCCCTATCCGTGTTGCTCGCACACGCCATTTGCATTGACCATCTTTACAAGCCACGACATAAATGCTTCGGGTTGATTTTACCGTTATGAATTCAAAGTGATGTCTCACGGCCAACCTCTCTAACTTCTGTATGAATAGCTGTTTTGATTCAAAAATGTCATGCTCATGAATATCTTCACTTTCTGGAATCCTCACCGGTGGTACAATACTACCAGCATCACTCACATTCAAGATGACAGGAACAGAATTTTGATTTGGTGTACTCAATTCCACACCATTATTTCCCTCTACACCATTCATGTTGTGTGTTTCTGTTTCTTCATTACTCAACCTTTCAACATTGACATTATGTCTCTCGAATGCTTCCAAACTCACATCACCAGCTCCATCCGAGCACAAGGAAGACAATAACGGATCTGCACTCTTATAAATATCATCACTCCCAACTTCCATACCGACATCATCATTCATAAATTGAATTGCGAGAGATAAATCATCACTGATATCTTCTTCAAGGTTGTCAACATTCTCCACATGTGTCTCATTATTCAACAATTCATTTCCCGTATTCTCTCCAAACCATGTCCCCACGATTGTTGCCAGAAGCATGTGTTTCTTCATTTCTATTATCTTTATCAATGAGGCTAATACCAACAAATGTTCTTTCACAAAAAGAGACTAACCACTTCACACTGTTATCAGAATCAATTACCATCGGTGGTGCACTAGGAAAGTTTGACATTACCGGGACAATACATTGCATCTCCAATTCTTTCACCGTTGTATCGATCTGTAACTCTTGCACCACCTTATCGTAAAATTCTACAAAGGATGTGTTCTTCTGAATCATGATTGCCCTCGTTTTTTTCTTTCCTTTCCCCACATACTTCCATTCCCATTTACCATCATCGTTCTCTACGAACTCAACAGGACAACAAATATGTATCCACACAAAATCCATTACACAAACGGACCACAATCTCCACTCCAAACAACCTCCAAACAACCTAATAATCAAAACAAAAAAATAACCTCGAATCATTTCTTTTACTTCCAATCATAATGGGGAAATTTGTTCAATTAGTAAGGAGAGAAGCGATTCTAAAAATTTGTTTAAACACTTACTTTATAATGACCGGTGCGGAGAGAAACACTTCAACGCTCTAAAACGCAATTGGATTGGGATTGCGACTTTATGCTCCAATAATACGCATTCTACACACAAATTACTTACCCATTAAAATCAAATCAAATCAATTCAAAAACACGAGAGGATCGAAATGTAGCTCATTGTGTTCACCAAATCTTGGTGTTGACAAATTGATGACAAATTTATGTTCACGAAACAAACATGCGTTATACAACCGAAAATAGATTACATATGATTTCTCTTCTTTTCTACGGATGCTGCTAGATATGATAAGTTCAACTTAACGCAAAACTTAGTAGGAGATGAAGCCCCTAAAATCAAATCAAATCAATTCAAAAAAAAAAGAGGATCGAAATGTAGCTCATTGTGTTCACCAAATCTTGGCGTTGACAAATTGATGACAAATTGATGACAAATTTATGTTCACATAAACAAACATGCGTTATACAACGAAAATAGATCGAATCAAGCATGCGTAAACAAGAAACAAACAAGAAATTGGGGGAAAAGACAATCGGCCAAGGATAATAATCGGAAGTTGAATCTTCTCTTGCACCAAGGCCTAATAACTACAATTCACGAAGATACCGATCAATGATGTTGAAGGTCGGGTAGAGTTTCGGGATTCGGCTCGAATTTGTAGTGAACCAAGACAAGATTCAACTCCCAAATTAAAAAGCAAATCGCGAGAACTTTGGCAAAATTAAAAACGGACTTACCGGCGGAACGTCTAGAACTCCGGTGGAAGATGGTCGGCGGGGAAAGAATTCCGGTAGAAGATGGAGAATTCCCGTCGATGGCAAATGAGAAGAAAGAAGAAAGAGAGGGATTGGAAGAACGAACGAAAGGGGAAATCGATAGGGAGAGTAGGGAGTATTCATTTGGGATATTCATTTAAAATTAAAATAAATAACTAATGAAAAATAAAAAAATAAAATAAATAAGGGGCTTTATTTTAGGGATAATCATCATTTGGGATAATCATTTAGGGATAGGGATAATCCATCATTTAACGGGAGATGGATGTGGGGATAACAGGCTGGGAGGGGCATAAAAGAGATTACACATTAAGCTTCAAGGAAACTTCAATAAAACCCTTTTATATGATTAAAAAACAGAAAGACCCTTTTAAATAATTTGCCCCTTTGACAATCCCTCTTAAATGAATGCCCCTAAAAAAAATTAGATAGTAATTGAGTGTGAAAAAAATCAAAGCCTGTTATCTTTCGGCTAAAAAAAAAAAATTTAAAGAAAAAAAAAAACGCGTTATCTTTCGGGTCAATAGCGGGTTTGGGTCGGTTTTTACGGGTAATTGAGTTAAATCCACTCCTCCATATATTATATATAGATTATATTAATCTATTTTGATACTTATTATGTCAATCTATTTTGATACTTTATCAAATGTCTACAACCTTTATATATACGTATTCTGTGGAGGCCATATTTGTGCTCTTAGTGTAACAATCTGAAAAGTAATGTTGCACATATATATATCACGTATTTTATGTGTATATGTCATGTGGGATACATATTATATGTATATTTACTATATATATATATATATATATATATATATATATATATATATATATATATATATATATATATAATGTATACCTTTTTCAGATTTGTAGTACCAAGACAAGCAAAAGTAACGTTGGTCTCTCTCTCTCTCTCTCGGTACAGTTTGTACTCGCTTTTATTTTCTACCACAGAATTGATGTTCCTTGTTAAGTGTGTAGGTACAGTCTCTTTCTCTTGGAAATTGCATTAGAGCCGTTGGATACAAGCTGGAATGAAAGCTAAAAGCCAAAAAGACAAAAAAAAAAAAAAAATGGATTGCAAGAAGAACTGGGGTGCCTTTTATATATACCCCAACTACATCAAACAGATAAGCAGAACAACCTCTCAGTTTTACATATTACTTCACTAACTTCTCTACTCCAGTTTTTCTCAGCACTTATATTGTAAACAATTTTAGTTTTTAGAGTGTTAAAGTAAAGTAAGGTGTGAGAGTGGTAGAGTGTATCTTTACTAGGAAATTGTTAGTGAGTTTTCTGTTGAGAAGAGGTGTTCTCCACTTGTTATTGAGGAGCAATAACAAGGGCACAGCTTAGCCAAGCTGTGGTTCAGCGATTCAAGTTCGTCCTGTTTGAGATACGAATTCACGGAGCGAATCGGGTTCAAGAATCCGGGCAGTGATTCTTGGTGAGTACTCCTTTGGTGAGTGTTTGTTACTCCTTTGGTGAGCGTGTTTTGTATAAATCTGTTGAGGATTTAAGACATCTTAGTGTTAGTCGGAGTATGTGGTTCTCTTAAGACTAACACTAATTTGGTTATCCGGTTAGTAACACTTGAACAGTAAAAGTGTTGTATCTTTTATTTGTTTTTGTTTTGTAATAAACTCAAGCTACATCTAGTGAAATACCTTGTGTGTGGATGTGATCTTCTATAAGATCACACATATGTGCTTTAGGTAGTTTTTATCCTCAACAAACCTTAGAATTGCATGTCTTAGGCTTAAACAAAAATAAAGCTGAATCTGCAATTCTGTGCCTGCATTGTTAGTTGAACACCTAGAAATTCATGTACTAGGACAACAACATAAAATCTGAATCTGCATATTTGCCGTTTTGATTTTGATTAAGTGTTGTACCTACTGTAGTGTTCAACCCGTTTCATTATTTGGTATCGGTTTCAGTTCTACATAGCAAGCCTTTATCATATCAAACTAAACTTGATTAGAAACATATCAAGTGAAGTTAACTTAGTCTCTTATAGTTAATCGAAACTAGATCTTCCGCCTAGGTTCGTTAACTGAATTAAGTTAAGTGTTTACTCCGATTTTCTCTGATAAACCACATAAATTGATTTAATCATCATAAGTGTTTTTGAAAGTGGTTAAAGAATTTTGAAAAGACCAAAATACTCTATTCACCCCCCATCTAGAGTATTTATTGCGCGTTCAACAATTGGTATCGGAGCTATAGGACCGTCCAAGCTTCAACCCGACACCAATTCAACAATTGGTATCGGAGCTTGGTTTTGACCTTGCTGATACCTATTTTACATTTTGTATCAGAACAGGTCACCAGTTGATCAGTTTCTATATCAGTTTGTTTAGTGATCGTAGTGATTGTGTTTTTGTGATAAGTGCTGAAATTTGCTTATATTTGCTGAATTTCGATTTATCTGTTTTAACTGCAACATTTGTTATAGTTCGAAATTCCTGTGCTGTATTGGCATTGCGGCAAGTTTGTGTGGTTGTGTGTTTGCTGAATCTGAAAGTTCTATGGCTATATGTTATTAAGTGCTGAATCTGTGTGTAGTATATGAGTGTATGAGCTTAATTTTATTTCTTTATTACACTGTGATATTTTACACTTGTCTTGT
Source organism: Gentiana straminea (assembly GCA_036785695.1). Taxonomy (NCBI): domain Eukaryota; kingdom Viridiplantae; phylum Streptophyta; class Magnoliopsida; order Gentianales; family Gentianaceae; genus Gentiana; species Gentiana straminea. The sequence goes on along the minus strand of JAVUPR010000385.1, from coordinate 5,211,218 downwards.
GAGTTGGTAGTTTGCAGGGCTACCCAAATCGATACGCCTGCTTCGTTTTAGGTTCAGATTTGCGTTGGGCCAAAGCCCAAAATCGTCTGCAGCGTTTACTAATTCTGGACTTCTGATTCTTTTTATAACAACCCGGATTATCAAATTTTAATTAAAACTTGAGTCTTACAGCATAAAGTTTTATCTCGCTGGTCCTGAATGGACTTTCTTTGTCTGGTCATAAAGTGTTACACAGCTTTGGTGAGCGTTTGTTACTCCTTTGAAAGTTTTCTCGCTGGTCATAAAGTGTTACACAGCTTCACTTCACCACTACACATCCTTACTCAACAATCCAAGTTTTCTAAAATTCATTGTCATTTGATTTGTTTGGCCTCTTTCAGCATTTGTAACCTGCATTGTACACTACATTCACCCTAAGCAACATTTTCTTTTCTTATATCTTCATTTATGGCTTCTACATTGTATACCTATGATCCTCCAAAGAAGAAGTATTTGGTCAAAGACCACCTTTCTTCGATGGAACAAGGTATGCTGTGTGGAAGAATAAAATGAAGACATTTCTAGAATGCTTAGACCTGCATCTATGGTTCATTGTAGAAGATGGTCTTTGCATTTCTAATTCCACACCTGGCACTGAGGTTGATAAAGATGGAAAAGCTTTGGAACAAGATGAGATTATAGCTTATCGAAATTCTAGAGCTATGGCCATCCTTCTTAACTCTCTTGGTCCAGTTGAAAAACGGTCTGTTTATTCATGTACAACTGCAAAAGAAGTATGGGATACATTGAAAAAGAGACATGAACGATCAGGCCCGTCTCATAAAATAAATGAACTCATGCATTCATATGAATCCTTCCAAATGAGTCTTAATGAGTTAGTTAATGACATGTTTTCCAGATTTACTTTGATTGTTGACACTTTGAAATCTTTAGGAAAACAATTTTCTGAAATACAGATTCTTAGAAAGTTTTTAAGAAGTCTAAGTCCTGAATGGACTTTCTTTGTCTCATTCATTAAAGAAGAAAAAGATCCAAACGATTTTCACATAGAAGAACTTATAGAATTAGCTTTTGTTCATGAGATGACTATGTTGTCTCATAAACAATCTAATCCTGAGACTTCTTGTTCTTCAAAAGCTGTTTTAAAATCTCCTGAATCTGAACCCATCAGTGCTGAATCTGACAGCTTAGATTATGATTCTGAATCTGATCTTTCGGTAAGCAACAGTAGTAATGATGAACCTGAAGAACAAGCTTTCTACAAGCTGTTCCGATGCTTCAAACGCTCATTATACAACGAAGAAATATCTGGTGCATTCTCCTCTCAGTCAGATCAACATTATGTACTTGACGTTGTTGCTGAATGTGCTGCTAAATCTGTGATAATGCCTCGAGCAGATTCAGAATTGTGAGCCTGATGCAGCTGCTATTTTTGAATCATCTTCTCAACCGCACAAATCGGCCATGTTGCTGAACATATTGCTGAACCTTCTGTTGATTCTGAGTCCTTACAATCTGAATTTCATCATTCCAGTCCTGTTTCTAGAAATACCGCCGAACCTGCGATTTTGTCTCAAACATATTCCGTATCTGAGGTAAAAGATGATAACTCATCATTTTGCAATGAATTAACTAGAGAAAATCTTAAATTAAAATGTGAGATTATGCATCTTAAAAAGGAACTAAATGATAAAGATAACTTAATTTGTTTCTTAATTAATACATCTATCGAGCTTGAACTTAGATTTTCAACTCAAGAGGCTCGGCTCAAACAAAATGTTTTAGGATTAGAGGTTGATCTTGAAGCCTTAAGATTTGGGAGAGATGTTAGGTGTGATGCCCGAAAGACAATTTTGTAATTGTTTTATTTAATAAATAAAATGATGTTATTATTCATATTTATTATTCTTATATTCACCGATGTGACAATAGTATTTACACTACAGAAAACCCTAAAGTATATCGTTTATGTAATCACTTAACTCAGTGTATGGTATATACACGGGAGGATTGAGTTAGTAAAGATGTACTTAAAATACAATTAGCCCGTAGTGAAGTTAATCGAGAGTATCGGGTCTCTCCTTTAACGTGCTATTAATGCGCCCAGAACACAATAGGTGTGATTGTCTTATCCGGACTTTCGGTTAAGAGAACCTAATGGGGCATTTATATATGATAGATATATCATGTAGGGCTAGACCGATTTGATTATAGTTCACGATATAATTCCGTAATCGAGAAGTCTTATCGAATCAATGGATGATCATATTTATGGATATATCTTAATCCCGAGGTGATCACGATCAACCGCTTGAATCGGTATGAGGTTTGACTTGACGGTTAAGGATTACACCGAGTCTCCGTGGTCCGAATTACCCCATCTTGGCATTGTACTTGGATTGAGTGAGTAGTCGTGTTATCACGGATACGAAATCCATTCCTTGCATTTATGGAAGTAGATAGACGGTTCCTTGTTTGTTAATCCTAGAAACTGATCGATCGTACGAGTTCATATTACACTGATTAGCTACCAGTGAGTTGTATGAATTAATTGATCACTAGGGGATTAATGGTAAATAAGGATAAGATGTTCTAAAAAGGGTTAACGGTAACTTCCCGACTTAGAATGAACAGTCTATGGAGGATTGATCCATATGTAATGATTATATCAATGGACGCTTATTATTATTCTCGTGAGGAGATAAATATAATCTTATAATCGGAGGAGTGCAGTCACGGGATTATGGTGGCATATTCCTGTGATTGATTTATCGAATATAATTATTCTGTTCGTAAGATAATTATTTATTTGATTTATCGGAGCCGCTGATTATTAGTCCATGGTCCCCGACGTGCCTCCTAATATAGCATAGCTATTCTCGGACGTCGAATCCTAATAATATTAATTTAGTTCTTGTTGGACTTTATTAAAATGATATGTGAATTAATTGTTTAGTGGAATATTAAATTAGTTGGGCTAAATAATTAAATATGTGGAAAAGACATTTTCCATAATCTTGGCCCAATTATTGTGTAATGGCAAAATTAATATTGACTAGGTCAATAAGTGAAAATTTCGCCGCCCCTTATTATTATGGAACAAGAAAATATTTTCTTGTGTATTAATAAGACATGTGCATAAAATATTTATTTGATAAATATTTATGGAAAGAAGTAAAGATAAATATTATTCTAAATTTGTAATAGAATATTATGGAATTATTTTTATTTAATGGATTTATTTTAATTGGAAAATAAAATCCTTGGAGGTTAAGTTTTACTCTCCTATATAAAGAGAGTTCTCCCAAACCTTACAACACACATAATTTCGACTATCAACTCTTAGAGAGGAGATAGAAAAATTTCGGCCAAGGGGTTGAGGAAAAATTTTGGAGGTTTTTCCGGGTAGCATATCCGAGGGGTTCGAGTCGAGGATTTCCTTCCACCGGGAGTTGCTTGGATCACACGTACGGAAGATCGTGGTGCTCTTCACATCTTCTTGCAATCTTTCTTTTGCGGTTCTTCAACTTGGATTTTGAGATCCAAGAGGTATGATCTACAACCCCCTTGTAGATATAGATCTAGTTATTTTATTACGTGTATTTTATGGATCTAGATCCTTAAATCGCTTCCGTTGCGGATGATATTACTAACAGTGGTATCAGTCGCCAATGTGATATATATTTATACGTATAAAATATTAGATATAGGAGTGGTAAACATGTAGTTTTTTGTGCCCCAAAATTTTTTTTATGTAGGGGCCGACGCATGCAATAAATTTTTTTTATGTTATGAATGTCTTGGTTGAAGAGATGGATTGGGGTTGGTACTGTTTACTCGTTAGATCTATTGTAGCTCCTTTGTTTAGTAACAATTGAGCATAGGAATTGTATTTTATTTATGTCAATTTTTGAAATTTATATGTAAAAGTAGCATCTTTTATTGTAATTTTGAATATCCGGGGGAAAAGATGAAGATCTTGCTGGAAAATTAAAGATCAAGGCGAAACCAAGGTATGAACGAGGAGAAACGGATAAATTTTTTTAAAAAAAAAAAAACTGCTACAGGACTTTCTGCGACGCTGAAAAGCGTCGCTATAAGTCCTGTTTATAAATAAATGCATGCGGCTAGGGTTACAGGATTGCGGCTGTATGATATTTTGACCTAATTTTTTTGTCACATACTGCCGTTAGGCAGCTGTTTATAAAAATTTAAAAAAAAAAAATATTTTTGGAATTTTTTTTATGGTAACAGCCGCATAAGAATAAAAAATAATAATAATAGTATGATTAATTATAATAAATTGTATTTATTTAATTAAATAAAGGCCTTTTCTCCTCTCGTGTGTTCGTGGTTCGTGATCCGGCGGTTCGAGTTCAAGTTTTGAAGATCAAGACTCGAAGACATATATTATGTAATTTACTGCTTTTCTAGGATACATTAGATACGGGGGTACCAACAATCCATCTCGGTGTTTAAATTTTCCGCAATTTATTTTTTATGTGTTTGATCATAAAATAGATATAAAATCGGAATTGCCATGACATGCATCATATCATAAATCCACTCCTTGCATACATGTAGAATTTTAATTTTGGTAATTAAAATAGGCATGTATACAAACTCGTGTAATTAGTTGAAATTTAATTAATACGTGGTAATTAATAAATTTAGTAACTAATTAAAGATCCGAGGACGTGTTATGAAATCGTTAAGCCTTTCGGTGTGTGTTCTCGATGAACCGCCTTAAAGCCCAAACGAGATCACGTTTTCAATTCGTAGTGTCTACGAGATTGAATGATGGTAAAAGAACAACAAATCTTGGATAAAAACGGTTCGCTTATAGGTTGGGTGGTCAGCTGAGCTAGGCTCGACCGGCTTAACCCTCCTAGTGTGATGTATGCACGGGGTCCGGCAAGACTAAGCTACACCGGAGAACGGAGGGGTGATTCCTTCTTATCTCAATGGGGCTGTCTTGACCCGATTTCGTCCGACTGTCACATATGTTCCAACGAATAGGACGGGTAGGCTTGCCTACGTTACCGACACCATTCGAAATCCTTGATTTGATGTGCTTTTATGTTAACATCAAAAAGACGTGGTTAGTTAACCCACCACCACTTCCAAAATATTGAGTGGGAGCGGGGGAGGCGACGGCCAACCCCACGGCCTCTACTATAGATACAAGTAAGTGAGAGAAGGGTGACGCCTCGCGGCGCTTTGATTTCGTCCCCCTACGGATGGTGTTCACCCCTATCAACATTCATGGCTTGGTCTCCGAAAGGATAGGATTTCTGGGTACTCGTCGGGTCACTGACATATCCTACGACGGCACACTCGGGGCGTACCTAAGAGATCCGATATAGTAGGTCACACTCATCAAGGGTATTTTTTGGATAATGCGTAGGCTAAAAAAGGAAGGTAGTCAATGAATAAAGGGATGTTCGATTCTCGTGGGATGTTTGATTCTCACAAGTTATTCATTGATGAGATTGTCTCGATTTAACCGTCATCTCTTTGACCTACCCTACGGCGGCACTGAGATGCGAGGTTAAAACCTTGGAATGGTAGAGTAGACTTAATTTTAGTTTACAATTCCTAAAATAAATTTATATAGTAGTGTTAAACTTGAATTAATATATGTCATTTTATTTTCAGCAAAAATGTCTGCTCAAATTTCTGCTTTACTGTCTAAAAAATTATCGGGAAACAACATTAAGAAATGGAAGAGTAATTTAAACGTGGTACTCACATATGAGAATGTGCAACATGTACTCACTTCTGAATGCCCTACGGCGGCGATCCAAAAACCGGGGAAAGCTGAGATCGAACAGCGTAATCGCTGGATCGAGGCAGATAACCGGGCTCGTGGGATCATCCTGGCGGCAGTGTCGGAGGTTATTAGGACCCAGATTGAAGAGTTTGAGACCGCAGGAGAAATCATGCGGAAACTTACTTCGATGTTTGGATCTCCTAGCAACCAAGCAAGACACGATGCCATAAGGATGGCTGTTAACACGAAATTGAAGAAGGGTCAAGCAGTGAATGGTCATGTTCTGAATATGATCAGTTACTTCAATGACGCCGGTATTCATGGATCATTGTTCGATGAAGCAACTCAAGTCTCAATGATTTTGGAATCGTTGACTCCTGAGTTCATCCCGTTCAAAACTCAGTATTTGATGGGCAAACATGAGTTGACCATGACACAGATGCTTAATGAACTGACTATCTACGAGGGCCTGCTATCGAAAGATAAAGTCCAAGTAGGGGATAAGAAAGCTGAAGCAAATATGGCCGAAGCTAAGTCATCAAACAAGCCTAAGGTCAAACCAAAGAAGAAGGGTAATGTTGCACCTGTGCCCAAGCCAATGAAGAAAAAGAAAGCCAAGAAAGTTGACGAGGCCAAGCCCAAGGGCAAATGCTTTTACTGTAAGGAGGTAGGACATTGGAAACGTCATTGTCCGGAATATCTTCGTGATGTAAAAGATGGCAAAGCCAAGGCTGTTACCGGAAAAGATAAGAAAGGTAATTTGGAATTACTATTCTTGGAATCTTTTAATGTAGCTAAAGATGTATCCACTTGGATACTTGATACTGGAGCTACTAACCATGTATGTTCTTCATTGCAGATTCTTAGTTCGTACGAGGAGCTGGAAGAGGGTTCTCAAGTGATGCGAGTAGGCACTGGGGCACTCAAATTCGGCTAAAGCAGTGGGAGCTGTGGACTTACATTTTAATAATAGAACTTTACATTTAGAGAATGTTTATTTTATTCCGAATTTCAGGAGAAATTTGATTTCTTATTCTGCCTTAGTTGAACAATCATTTTCTGTTTCAAATTTGAATGGTGAATTTGTTATTTCCAAGAATGGCTTTGAATTGTGTTCAACTACAAATGAAAACGGTTTATATTTTGTAAGACCACATAAAGCTCCCCTACTTAATACTGAAATATTTAAAACTGCTCATCAAAGATCTGTTAAAAGGCAGAAAGTTTCTCAAGTAAAAGAAGATAAAACATACTTGTGGCATCTAAGGCTCGGCCATATTTCCTTGGAAAGACTCAAAAGACTAGAAAAGGTTAATGCCTTAGGTGAGTCATCTGTTGACACACTGCCTGTCTGCGAGTGTTGCCTGGAGGGAAAAATGACTAAGCGTCCCTTCTCATCAAAGGGTAATAGGGCCACGGGAACTCTAGACTTAGTGCATTCAGACCTTTGTGGTCCGATGAACGTACAAGCTAGAGGCGGATACGAGTACTTTGTGACTTTCATTGATGACTACTCGAGATTTGGTTATGTTTATCTCGCTCATAGGAAGTCCGAGGCTTTTGGAAAGTTCAAGGAGTTCCAAGCGAAGCCGAAAGGCAACTAGGCAAGTCATTGAAATGCCTTCGCTCGTATCGTGGAGGTGAGTATTTAGATGCGAGTTCATTGACTACTTGGTGAAAAAGGAATTTGTTTCCAACGTTCGGCGCCTAGGACACCTCGGCAAAACGGAGTTGCGAGAGGAGAAACGAGGACATTGATTAACATGGTTAGATCAATGATGAGCTACGCCTCACTACCTATATCCTTTTGGGGTTATGCTTTAGAAGCGAGATCTACATTTTGAATGCAGTAACGTCAAAGTCTGTCGAAAAGACACCCATTGAGATGTGGTCGGGACATCGCGAAAGCATGCGTCACTTCCGCATATGGGGTTGTCCTGCACATGTGCTGATGGACAAGACTACCAAGCTACAATCGCGTACGAAAGTATGTTTATTTGTAGGCTATCCAAAAGGTACACGCGGTGGTCTATTTTACGATCCGGAAGATAACAAAGTGCTAGTCTCGACTAACGCTACGTTTTTGGAGGAAAGTTATATGAAAGACCACAGGCCTCGAAGTAAAATTGTACTAGAGGAATTACTCTCCGATGACGTCGGGCCTATTATGGCATTGATGTTCCCGTAAACAACACTAATAATACGACGGTCACTTTCCGACATTCTGTTCCACCCGGACGTCTTTGCGAGAGTGGTTCGGCCACCGGTTCGGTACGGCATGGATTTAGAGGCAAACGTAGTCGCCTCTGATGGGGTGAAAGATGATCCCCCGACCTATAAGAAGGCCTTACTGGATCACGATAAGGATAAATGGATTGACGCGATGAATCAAGAGATGGAGTCTATGTACTCTAACTCAGTCTGGAAACTCGTAGAACTTCCTCAGGGTGAAAGGCCCATTGGATGTAAATGGCTCTACAAGCGAAAGAGAGGAGTAGATGGAAAGGTTGAAACCTTCAAAGCACGGCTGGTAGCCAAAGGTTACACACAACGAGAGGGTATAGACTACGAAGAAACCTTCTCACTTGTGGCCATGATGAAAACCATCCGCATCCTCCTTTCGATTGCTGCATGTCTGGATTATGAAATCTGGCAAATGGATGTTAAGACAGCGTTTCTAAACGGCTTTCTCGACGAGGAAATCTATATGCAGCAACCAGAGGGATTCATTGAAGAAGGTCGAGAGCACATGGTGTGCAAGTTGCTCAGATCCATTTATGGGTTGAAGCAAGCATCTCGTTCCTGGTATCATAGATTCGATCACACGATCAAGTCTTATGATTTCGAAAAACACTTTGAATCTTGTGTGTACAAGAAGGTTATCAAAGATAGTGTTGTATTCCTAGTGTTGTACGTTGATGACATACTCCTAATTGGCAACGATAAGGGGATGATGTCCGACGTGAAAAGTTGGTTGACCACGCAATTCCAAATGAAAGATTGGGAGAAGCGAGTTATGTTCTAGGGATCCAAATTATAAGGGATCGCAAGAACATGATGTTAGCTTCTGTCCCAAGCAACTTATATAGATAAGGTGCTGGCACGCTTCAGTATGAAGAACGCAAAGAAGGGTTTTCTACCAACCCGTCACGGCGTTTACCTCTCTAAGACTCAGGGGCCTCAAACCCCTGAAGAGGCTGAAGCTATGGGAAGAGTGCCATATGCCTCGGCTGTTAGGAAATCTACGCGGGAACGCAGCGGAATTTAAAATTTTATTTCCTTTTAACCAGGATCGACTTCGTTTAAGCAATAAACAAATAAGCTAGTAGACGGTGGTTACCTTGGTTGATCTATAAGATCGACGCTTTGACCGTCTAAGGAGAGTAGTTCTGCACAGAGCCACCCAAGTGTTCGGCCTCTACCGCTAGTCCACACGAACTGCCCGCCGGAATCCCATCATGGATTGCTATTGGAAAACTCCGGTTGCTAGACCGGCCCTTTTCCCTCTCTCCAACTCTCTATAGGATGCTCTCTATTTTACACAAGAACTATTAGTTCTTGGAATTGTGTTGTACAAAAGAGCTTGACACCCACCTCTTATTTATAGTAGAAGTGGCGCCCCAAATAGAGTAGAAAGGAAGAAAACATTTTCCCAATAAAATAAGGAAAATATATTTGATTGATTTATCTCATTTATTATAATATCTTATATCAAATAAATCTAGGATATTGTCAATATCTTATATTGAATATTCCCAAGATATTGTCAATATCTAATATTGACTATCTTTATTCTATTACCATAAATCAATTTATACATGTGTATATATCACAAATATATAACACATATAAATCTATATTTAACTATGGCAAGTGTGCACATGTATATCTTATATACATGTTCAAACACATGAACCATCATATATATATATATATATATATATATATATATATATATATTAATATCTAATATTAATATTAGGTAATCTCATTAATTAAATTGCACAATCCAAGTGTATCTTATACACTAATCATATGCGCCCCATATGCCAATTAATTGGTTTCTGGAATATTCTTTAATTAATCAATATAATTAATATCTTGTATTTAATTTATTCATAATAAATAAATACCACCATATTAATTTACCACTATAACCCTTATAGTCTCGAGATAAACATTCCTTATTTGGTTATCATCTATAACCACATTTTAATCCGGCTAGATGTTCTTATGTGTGTGACCCGATAGGCTTCCGAATATGTTGGCCGTAGACACAAAGTGCAAATTACGAAAATGCCCTTCATGCCTAACGATCACGGGATAGCGTCTAGCAACACACCGTGACCCTCAATCATCGGAAGAGTCAAATGCAATGACTACTACCTTTCATGTGAAACGATTTACCGTGTAAATTACAATCCTATCGCTGTAATAATATCCATACGGTCGTTAGTCGAGTGTCAAAACATCAACGACCGTATCTTATAATCTGGATATCATGCTCTCTCGAAGTAACTCGTTTACTCCCACTTTGCAAAGATTCACGAGAGTAAGACATTCCTTATAAGAAGGCCATTTCGGATATTCGATCCCAATCATAGGATACGCGATTCCCGGACGACCAATCATGTATACTCCGCATGCTTCGGTATCACACCCAATCACTACCGCATGATCGCCCCGTGGCTAGGGAAACCTCAATAGTGTCAAAGCATGACAATCCACACCGTGATGTCATGAAGACTCCGGTCTTAAGGATAATTACACAACCGCCACATAGTGTGACACTTATCCGTGTAAGTGGGTCGGTTAACGTACGCATTCTCTAATACACGTCCACGTACAGTCCAAGTGTCTCTACACTTCGATAGACGAGATCTATCCCTGCCCTAAAGATAGAAGACATCTAATACGTGCTAGCCTGTTCATACTATCAGTGCCCTGTTTGATAGTACATCAGCCTAGAGACATTTAAGTATCAAACTTATTAAAATGATTAGAGATCTCATCAACCATAATCGCCTATCATGGTTTCTCTATCACGCTTTAATACTAAGGACGTTATCACATAACAATTCATAATTGGTTCTTTAAAAGAACATATATATGACAACATAAAAGCCATTTAATATATGTATAAACATAAAGAAATAGTAGAAATGATCCGACCCGGTCGGATCCGGTCCAACCCGATTGGGTTTAGGACACTATTCCAACATCGGCTGTTGGTAGTCTTATGTATGCCATGAGGTGTACAAGACCTGACATTTGTTACGGCGTTGGATTAGTTAGCCGTTTTCAGTCAAATCCAGGGCAACCGCACTGGACATCAGTAAAGAATCTCATCAAATATTTGAAGAGAACCAGAAATTATATGCTCGTCTATTCGAGTGGGAGTTTGGAGCTAGCGGGGTACACCGATTCTGACTTTCAGTCAGACAGAGATGATTCTAAATCTACCTCTGGTTCAGTGTTTACGTTTGGTGGCGGTGCAGTAGAATGGAGAAGCCAAAAGCAATCAAGCACAACCGATTCAACAATGGAAGCTGAGTTCATAGCGGCCTCGGAGGCAGCTAAAGAAACAGTTTGGTTAAGAAAGTTCATCAGCGGATTAGGCGTTGTCCCGAATGCTGAAGATCCTATTACTCTCTATTGTGATAACAATGGGGACATTGCCAACTCTAGGGAACCTCGAAAGCACAGTAAGTCGAAGCATATAGAGAGGAAATACTGGGTGATCAACGATTTTGTCGATAGAGGGGACATTTCCGTCAAGAAAATCGCCTCCGCCGATAATCCTGCTGATCCATTCACCAAGACGCTGTCGATTGAAGCTTTTAGTCGACACTTGGAGACTATAGGTATTAGAGACATGTCTCATTTGCTTTAGAGCAAGTGGGAGTGATAGTTTGCTGTATTTTAAATAATAGGGTGTGCTCTAAAACAATTAATCACATGCTTTCGTGCAAGTGGGAGATTGTTAGGTGTGATGCCCGAAAGACAATTTTGTTATTGTTTTATTTAATAAATGAAATGATGTTATTATTCATATTTATTATTCTCATATTCACCGATGTGACAATAGTATTTACACTACAGAAAACCCTAAAGTATATCGTTTATGTAATCACTTAACTCGGTGTATGGGATATACACGGGAGGATTGAGTTAGTGAAGATGTACTTAAAATACAATTAGCCCGTAGTGAAGTTAATCGAGAGTATCGGGTCTCTCCTTTAACGTGCTATTAATGCGCCCGAACACAATAGGTGTGATTGTCTTATCCGGACTTTCGGTTAAGAGAACCTAATGGGGCATTTATATATGATAGATATATCATGTAGGGGTGGACCGATTTGATTAGAGTTCACGATATAATTCCGTAATCGAGAAGTCTTATCGAATCAATAGATGATCATATTTATGGATATATCTTAATCCCGAGGTGATCACGATCAACCGCTTTGAATCGGTATGAGGTTTGACTTGACGGTTAAGGATTACACCGAGTCCGTGGTCCGAATTACCCCATCTTGGCATTGTACTTGGATTTAGTGAGTAGTCGTATTTATCACGGATACGGAATCCATTCCTTCCATTTATAGAAGCGGATAGACGGTTCCTTGTTTGTTAATCCTAGAAACTGATCGATCGTACGAGTTCATATTACACTGATTAGCTACCAGTGAGTTGTATGAATTAATTGATCACTAGGGGGTTAATGGTAAATAAGGATAAGATGTTCTAAAAAGGGTTAACGGTAACTTCCCGACTTAGAATGAACAGTCTATGGAGGATTGATCCATATGTAATGATTATATCAATGGACGCTTATTATTATTCTCGTGAGGAGATAAATATAATCTTATAATCGGAGGAGTGCAGTCACGGGATTATGGTGGCATATTCTTGTGATTGATTTATCGAATATAATTATTACGTTCGTAAGATAATTATTTATTTGATTTATCGGAGCCGCGATTATTAGTCCATGGTCCCCGACGTGCCTCCTAATATAGCATAGCTATTCTCGGACGTCGAATCCTAATAATATTAATTTAGTTCTTGTTGGACTTTATTAAAACGATATGTGAATTAATTGTTTAGTGGATTATTAAATTAGTTGGGCTAAATAATTAAATATGTGGAAAATACATTTTCCATAATCTTGGCCCAATTATTGTGTAATGGCAAAATTAATATTGACTAGGTCAATAAGTGAAAATTTCGCCCCCCCCTTATTATTATGGAACAAGAAAATATTTTCTTGTGTATTAATAAGGCATGTGCATAAAATATTTATTGGATAAATATTTATGAAAAGAAATAAAGATAAATATTATTCTAGATTTGTTCTAGAATATTATGGAATTATTTTTATTTAATGGATTTATTTTAATTGCAAAATAAAATCCTTGGAAGTTAAGTTTTACTCTCCTATATAAAGAGAGTTCTCCCAAACCTTACAACACACATAATTTCGACTATCAACTCTTAGAGAGGAGATAGAAAAATTTCGGCCAAGGGGTTGAGGAAAAATCTTGGAGGTTTTTCCGGGTAGCATATCGGAGGGTTCCGGTCGAGGATTTCCTTCCACCGGGAGTTGCTTGGATCACACGTACGGAAGATCGTGGTGCTCTTCACATCTTCTTGCAATCTTTCTTTTGCGGTTCTTCAACTTGGATTTTGAGATCCAAGAGGTATGATCTACAACCCCCTTGTAGATATAGATCTAGTTATTTTATTACGTGTATTTTATAGATCTAGATCCTTAAATCGCTTCCGTTGCGGATGATATTACTAACAAGAGATGTGTTCAAAATGATCATTCAAGAATCTGAAAATAGCTCTAATGAGCGGAACACTATTCACTCATCTCTTAAGGAATCTGAAATTCAAACTGTTCTAAGTCCTGAATCTTCTAAGGAAGATGCAAAGGGCAAAGAACTAGTCCCTAAAATTCAGCCCTCTTTTCTCTTTAAACCCCAATATGATTTTCATGCACAAACATCAACATCTACACCATCACACACTCATAATACCACTGCATCACAGCCAAGGCTGAATCGCCTACTTCACGACGTTCACCTAGACATCATGCTTCTAGGAATCACTATGCTTTTCAAAATGATAGAAGAGGATCTAGGAACTTCACTCCTAGACACCACTTTCATCAAACTGAAAATGTTGCACCTTATGAAAATAGGAGTCATTCATCATTATCTAGACAATATGCTCCTAAGACATATCATCCATCAAGTTCTCATGATTCTAGGAACATACATTCATTTAGACATTATGCTCGTAGGTATCATACACCATCTTACACACATTTACAACATTATTTCACTCCACAAGATGCTCAATATCATTATTGGCAGCCCCCACATTACACACCATATCACCAGTATCATGCATTTCATTTTCAGCATGCTCATTCACCATATTTTCAGCATTACTCATACAATCCTCCTTTTAGATCTTATGGACAGCATTTTAGGACCCATGGTTCTAATAATTTTATTCATAGACCTAAAGTTAGGAAAGTTTGGGTACCTAAGTCCTCTCTTAATAATATGCAAGGATCCAAACTTAAGAAAATTTGGGTGCCTAAATCTATGTTGACTAATGTTCAAGGACCCAAAGATTAAAGGGTACCAAGTCTCTTAATTCTTGTTTTGCAGGACCTCAATGGCAACATTTTTGGTATTTACAAAAGCCCTTGGCTTCAATCTTAGACCTTACCTATTTTTGTATCATTCTTGATATCAAATTCCTTTCTTATCCTCCCATAAATCCTATCTTTACCTTTTATCCATGGTTTTTATCAATCCCTTTCCCTTTTAACCCTCCTAAGGCCTTAATTGTTTGGTATTTTGTGATATTTATGTGTCTTATACATGTATCATATTTATCTCTCCTATGTTTTAAGCCATTGATTAATTCAAACTAAGGGGGAGAGATATGTATTAAAATTTACTTTAATTAGTTAGAATGGCTTTATTAAGGGGGACCTTATTTTTTAATGAAAAGCTCATTTGTAGGGGGAGCCTACCCCAAAATAAAGTTTTTAGAAAGATATTTTGAAAATAATCAAAGGGGGAGAATTGTTGAGTATTTTGTGTTGATGTATTTCAAAATATATTTATTTTGGGATATATTTAATAATTACTCTACAATTAATCATGTCACTAAATGTTTTATATTTCTAAAGTGACGTGCGTTTGAAAATTTTCAAGTCACTACAAGCTTAAGTTGTCTATACTATTTTATATGTGGCTAAAATATCTTATGATATTATACTTACTTGATCAATATCTTGTGTATGTCACAATAAAGTTTTCTACTATATTTTCTGTGTGACATAAATTATTTTTAGAAGTATTTTATCTAAGTGTTTGTGTGTCACATTAAGTGTTCAAAATTTATAAGTATGTCTAATGATTTTATCATGACATCACCTTACCAATAATGTGACAGACATTATGATTATATGAATATTAAAGTTGTATATTATATTATATATGTTTACATATATTTTATTGGATCTATATTTCATAGTACCTATATAGTATATATATAAATATCGGACAGTTTTTTTTTTCAACCTATTAATTCTCTTTTTGGGCCCATCTACCCAAGCCATAACCTTATTTCTCATATCCACTATCACATATATCAAAACTCTATTTAGTTTACTTTTTACATAAATACAATCCCAATACCATTGTTTTATCCATACAACTTTTACACTACATTATATCAAAACCCTAGTCTTATCTACACACTCTGCCGCCCCCCTCTCAATTATTCTCCACCTTAAACTTCTAGGTATCTCCACCTAGATCACTCATCCTAGATTACCCCTTTCTCTCTGTCCTTATCCCTTCATTATTCTCTCAAAACCGTCCCTTTCCCATTTAATTATCTGAAAAGCCAATCTTTCCTCTTCATTCCTCTTCCGTCTTCTTTTTGTTGAAGAAACCAAAAATTTCTTTAATCTTCTTCCCGTAATAGCTCTCTGATGAAAGCACTCTACAAACTCTGGATGTCTGATAAGTTCAGATCGTTGGTATGCCAGTCTGTGTGCCCTATTTCAAGCTATGGACGTCCATGAAGGTAGAGAAGGCTTTGCAGCTCCAGTCCAAAAAGCTTCGATCTTTGAAGCTTTTCTCTGATGAATCACTATCAAAGCTGAGGCCAATGATGGCAATTTTCCGAGGCATATGATGTCTCGAAATCAAAAACTCTGCCCATGAATCCTTGCATATCCACATCAGGGAAGTTTTCTAATCTTCTCCTTAATCTATGAAATCGTTTAATTAAATTCTAAACTTGACTGAATAAGTTCTTAGAACTAAAGCATGTTTCATATCTGTAATTAAGCCTAATTTGATTTTGATCTAAACCTGTTGACATCATAATTTATGGGTAATCTGCATAGATATGATGTTAAATGATTGTCTGATGTGCTCTCTGAAATACTTGTTCAAAGTCGAAGAAGCTGGTGCTTTTTTTTGCTAAATATTTGAGCCGAATTAGAACTATTAGAAACTCTGAACTTTTTGTGGCTAAATCGTTTCTTGATTATCTGAGCCTAATTTTTTTTGGTAAATCGAAACTGAGTTAAAGGCTTAATATTTATGAGTCAAACCTATGCTTAATAGGGGTTAATCTTTGAATGCATGCTTTATTAAATGTTTAGATCTGAAATTAAGAAGTCAAAATGTCTTACTCTTGTTTTTCAGACCCGAAAAAGTAAAATAGTTTTGCTTAGGATCTAAAATTTGCTCTGTCTCGTTTCTTATCTAAAAACTCACTTATATGTGTCCAAAATAGTTAATATCTTAATCTGATTTTTTTTTTTGCCAAGTTTCGAGCTGTTGATATGTGCATCTTTGGTATATTTGCTTTTGTAATATCCATATGAAATAATTTGCTGCCACGTATGTCTAAGTATGTTGGTTCTAATGCTCAATATTAATTAATATTTTTGTGATACATATCACATATGTATATGTATATATTATATTAATCTATTTTGATACTTATTATGTCAATCTATTTTGACACTTTATCAAATGTCTACAACCTTTATATATACGTATTCTGTGGAGGCCATATTTCGCTCTTAGTGTAACAATCGAAAAGTAATATTGCACACACACACACACACACACACACACACACACACACACACACACACACACACACATATATATATATATATATATATATATTTTTTATGTGTATATGTCATGTGGATGCATATTATGTGTATATTTACTATATATATATATATATATATATATATATATATATATATATATATATATATATATATATATATAATGTATATCTTTTTCGATTTGTAGTACCAAGACAAGCAAAAGTAACGTTGGTCTCTCCTCTCCTCGCATACAAGAATCGCTTTTATTTTCTACCACAAAATTGATGTTCCTTGTTAAGTGTGTAGGTACAGTCTCTTTCTCTTGGAAACTGCATTAGAGCCGTTGGACACAAGCTGTAATGAAAGCTAAAAGCCAAAAAGACAAAATAAAAATGGATTGCAAGAAGAACTGGGGTGCCTCTTATATATACCCCAGCTACATCAAACAGAAAAGCAGAATAGCCTCTCAGTTTTACATATTACTTCACTAACTTCTCTACTCCATTTTTTCTCAGCACTTGTATTGTAAACAATTTTAGTTTATAGAGTGTTAAAGTAAAGTGAGGTGTGAGTGTGGTAGAGTGTATATCTACTAGGAAATTGTTAGTGAGTTTTCTATTGAGAAGATGTGTTCTCCACTTGTTATTGAGGAGCAATAACAAGGGCACAACTTAGCCAAGCTGTGGTTCAGCAGTTCAAGTTCGTCCCTGATGAGATACGAATTCACGGAGCTGAATTCGGGTTCAAGAATCCGGGCAGTGATTCTTGGTGAGTACTCCTTTGGTGAGTGTGTTTTGTACAAATCTGTTGAATGTTTTTACCAAGGATTTAAGACATCTTAGTGTTAGTCGGAGTATGTGGTTCGCTTAAGACTAACACTAATTTGGTTATCCGGTTAGTAACACTTTAACAGTAAAAGTGTTGTATCTTTTATTTGTTTTTGTTTTGTAACAAACTCAAGCTACATCTAGTGAAATACCTTGTGTGTGTGTGTGATCTTCTATAAGATCACACATATGTGCTTTAGGTAGTTTTTATCCTCGACACACCTTAGAATTGCATGTCTTAGGCTTAAACAAAAATAAAGCTGAATCTGCAATTCTGTGCCTGCCTGCATTGTTAGTTGAACACCTAGAAATTAATGTACTAGGACAACAACATAAAATCTGAATCTGCATATCTGCCGTTCTGATTTTGATTAAGTGTTGTACCTACTGTAGTGTTCAACCTGTTTCATTATTTGGTATCAGTTTCACTTCTACATAGCAAGCCTTTCTCTTATCAAACTAAACTTGATTAGAAACATATCAACCGAAGTTAACTTAGTCTCTTATAGTTAATCGAAACTAGATCTTCCGCCTAGGTTTGTTAACTGAACTAAGTTAAGTGTTTACTCCGATTTTCTCTGATAAACCACATAAATTGATTTAATCTTCATAAGTGTTTTTGAAAGTGGTTAAAGAATTTTTAAGAGACCAAAATACTCTATTCACCACCCCTCTAGAGTATTTATTGGGCGTTCTCGATCCAACAAAGACTACAACATAAAATGAAGATAAAAGACTATTGTTGTTTATACACGGAAAATCAAAAATGGTCTTATGGTTTATGATTTTGCTCCCACTAGTCAACTACTCCCAATTGACTTTCAAGAATTATCCAAAATTCTTTAGTGGCTGGGATCCTATCTTGTTGACTCTATCCCCGACGTGGGCAGATCGATCAGGTCAATTTTGACGGGTAGGTACTTCTTACCAATCGCGTCCAGCGCGACTTCCAGTGGTTTGACTAGTCAACTTTTTGACAATTCACATCGTCTATGTGATAGTCAACCTTATGTCTCTAAAATCAGACGGTCATAACGTGGGCCAATCACCGCAAGATTCTTAGTCGATTCGTAACCCAAGTATTCATGAGATCTCATAACGATCATATCTCGATAATGACAATATACCCGAGGTAGGTCAACTCCCGACGTAGGCCGATCAGTTGGATCCGAACAAGGGCTCTTCACCGTCATTATAATATTGGGAGACATATTATAACTCGATTTTTGTTGTGGGAGTAATTTTAAATTAATTCACTTAATTAATTTCGATTTAATTCTCTTAATTAATTTAATTATGGTCTCATTATGTATATCTATCTCTATAGACATACATCCTACACATTCATCTAGATCGTGCTTAGTTATGCATCTATCGTATCATATAAAATAAATACAAGCACAAAATAAATAAATGCGTAAAGTAACCAGTATGATCATGGACTTTTCCGAGGTGAGGTTTCGAATACAAACTGACGAAACCACGTGTCACGATCTAAGAGTAGCTGCAACCGCCAATAGGATCTTTAATGCGACATCTCCAATGGGATCTTTATTCTTCTTTCTTTTGTCTCCATCTTCTGCTCCATTCTTGTTACATTTAATTCTATCTAATAAAATTAATACACCCGCCGCACACGGGGGGAGCTAACGGGAATGGGATAAATGAAGAAAATTAACTAGGTGACGTTCTTCATAACGGCCCAGGACAATTTTAAACCAACAGAAAAATTAAATCATTCACATCTATCCTATCGGTCGAGTCCATGATCAATCGGGGTCCATATAATCATATTATATCTACTGTATCTAATCCATACAATAACATCTTATGAAAATGATAAAATTAAAAACTAACAACTTGCGTCTTAATTAATCGATTAACGTTTAGTCTATTAAATAATTTTATCCAATCAATTAACTATTTAACATTTAATTAATTAATGATTTTAATCGAAATAAAACTAACGATTAATTTTAGGGGGGAGGGGCTATAAGGACAAAAATTAACAGAAATGGGTCTGGAAGGACATTTTCCATTTTCAAAGATTATAAAGGACAAAAATAAATTTTTTGGACAAAAATACCCATTCACAGTAACATTCATCCAGATGCAACAACATTCGCGTTTTAGGTGTTTTTGGAACCAAACTAAACCCTAATTGGGAAGGGGAACCCCAAAGGGGGATTTGAGGACCTTAAGATCGTGCACATTTGTGAAAAAAAATGGGAGAAAATTCTCAAAAAAAAAAAAAAAAAAAAAAAAAAAAAAAACTGCTGCAAATAAAGGGTAGCCGTTGTCGTGTAGTTAGAGTAATGGCGGCGGCAGCCGTTGCCGTCCAACATTTTTTGGGAATCACAGTGAAATATCAAACTCTAAATTAAGTATTGCAATTGGGAAATAGCAGACAATAATTTCTGTTCTAAAATTATAGAAGCTTTCCCTGTACATTGGCCTTTTTTTCTTCTACAATTATATATAAAATAAAGGGTATTTCGATAAGTTTGCATCTGATTTGTCCTAATTAATCTGTAGTGTACTTGGAGCCTGATATTTAAATAAATTTGTCCTTCTCAGCAAAAAACTATTAATTTTAATACGACTTCAATTTTAATTTTAATTAATTAGAACTATTTCAAAAATAAATCAAAATTAAAATTATGTCTCTTTTGTTTCTTTCCTTTTGATTCCTAATCAAAAGTGATGCATTTGGTTTCCTAAACCAAAAGACATCTACCTTGGCATTTTCCAAAATCAAATATTTTGAAAAGGACTTAGGCCTATTCCAAACAAAATTTGGAATGACCTAGATTATTTAAAGGCAAATCATATTTACCGAATTATGCCATGTGGCATCCCAATGATCCAAACTATTTGAACCATTAGTTAGCCACATGAAATTAACTAAACAAAGAGATATCAATCACACCTATGAACCATATTGAATCACAAAACACACAAAACAAAATTTTGGAGACCACAAAAAAGATGCACCAGCCGACTCCGACCGCCCCGGGGGGAGCCGCCGCCGCCGGCGCAATTTCCGGTGGGGTGTCGCCGCCGGTCGGCCGAGCACCCCAAAAACCGATCACCTTTTTTTTTTCTTTTCGTGTATCGTTTTGCGAATCAAAAATCTTTCATCTTTTAGTTACGTGATTTAAACGATAAAATTAACTATGCAAATTGACATGCTTATTGCTTAAGCTCGAAACTCGCTCGATACCACAGTTAGAAAATCTACGCGGGAACGCAGCGGAATTTAAAATTTACTTCCTATCGACCCAAGATCAACTTCATTTAAGCAATAAATAAATAAGAAGTAGACGGTGGTTACCTTGCTTGATCTAAAAGATCGACGTTTTGACCGTCTAAAGAGAGTAGCGATGCACGGAGCCACCCAAGCGTTCGGCCTCTACCGCCAGTCCACACGAACAACCCGTTGAAATCCACCATTGTATTGCGACTAGAAAAATCCGGTTGCTAGACCGGTCTTTTTTCTCTCTCTCTCTCTCTAATCTCTCTCTAAGAAGTTCTCTATTTTTCACAAGAACTATTAGCTCTTGGAATTATGATGTACAAAAGAGCTAGCCAACCTTTCTCTTGTATAGAGGGTGAGGCGCCCAATGTGTCTCCCAAACTGATTGATATTAGCTTCCTAGTAGATTGAGAAGAAATAAAACATTTTCCTAATAAAATAAAGAAAATCCTTTTGATTGATTTATCTCATTAATATTCAGTATCTTATATTAAATATTTTTCCTAAGATATATATTGACAATATCTTATATTGAATATATCTTTATCTTATTACCATAAATCTATTTTTCAAAAATCAATTAATATACAATATTAATATTATGATAATCTTATTAATTAAATTGCACAATTCAAATTTATCCAATACAAATTGAAATGGCGTCCCCTTCCCACACTTATTTGGGAATTGAGATTTTATTTGGGAGTACTATGATTAATTAATTCACAAAATACATGTATATCATAGATATATATTTCGAAATATATGTATCAATATACATATTTAATTAATCAACATAATTAACATCTTGTATTATATTAATTCATAATAAATAAATACCAACATATTAATTTACCACTATAACCTTTATAGTATGAGATAAATTCTTTCCTTATTTGGTTATCAACTATAACCACATTTTAATCCGACTTTATGTTCATATGTGTGTGACCCGATAGGCTTCCGAATATGTTGGCCGTAGACACAAAGTGCAAATTATGAAAATGCCCTTCATGCTTAACAATCACGGGATAGCATCTAGCAACACACAGTGACCCCCAATCATCGGAAGAGTCAAATGCAATGACTACTACCTTTCATGTGAAACAATTACCGTGTAAATAGAATCCTATCGCTGTAATAATATCCATACGGTCGTTTGTCGAGTGTCAAACATCAACGACCTATCTTATAATCTGGATATCATGCTCTCTCGAAGTAACTCATTTACTTCCACTTTGCAAAGATTCACGAGAGTAAGACATTCCTTATAAGAAGGCACTTTCGGATATTCACCCTTACTGATAGGGTACGCGATTTCCGGACGACCAAACATGTATACTCCGCATGCTTCAGTATCATACCCAATCACTACCGCATGATCGCCCTATGGCTAGGGGAAACCTCAATAGTGTCAAAGCATTACAATCCACACCGTGATGCCATGTAGACTCCGGTCCTAAGGATAACTACACAACCGCCATATAGTTTGACACTTAACAGTGTAAGTGGGTCAGTCTAACGTACGCAATCTCTAATACACGTCCACGTACAGTCCAAGTGTCTCTACACTTCGATAGACGAGATCTATCCCCGCCCTTAAAGACGAAAGACATCTAATACGTGCTAGCTTTGTTTATAGTATCAATTCCATGTTTAATAGTACATCGGCTAGAGACATTTAAGTATCAAACTTATTAAAGTGATTAGAGATCTCATCAACCATAATCGTCTATCATGGTTTCTCTATCACAGTTTAATACTAAGGACGTTATCATATAACAATTCATAATTGGTTCTTTAAATAAACAGATATATGACAACAGAAGAGCCATTTAATATATGTATAAACATAAAGAAATAATAGAAATGATCCGACCCGGTCGGATCCGGTCCAACCCAATTGGGTTTAGGACACTATTTCAACAAGTCATTTACTATTAAACATGGCATTTACTATTAAACATGGCATTGATAGTACAAACAGACTAGCACGTATTATGTGTCTTTTGTCTTTAAGGGCAGGGATAGATCTCATCTATCGAAGTGTAGAGACACTTGGACTGTACGTGGACGTGTATTAGAGAATGCATACGTTAGACTGACCCACTTACACTGTTAAGTGTCACACTATGTGGCGTTTGTGTAATTATCCTTAGGACCGGAGTCTACATGGCATCACGGTGTGGATTGTCATGCTTTGACGCTATTGAGGTTTCCCCTATCCACAGGGCGATCATGCGGTAGTGATTGGGTGTGATACTGAAGCATGCGAAGTATACATGCTTGGTCGTCTGGGAATAACGTACCCTATCAGCAGGGGTGAATATCCGAAAGAGCCTTCTTATAAGGAATGTCTCACTCTCGTGAATCTTTACAAAGCGGAAGTAAATGAGTTACTTCTAGGGAGCAGGATATCCATATTATAAGATACAGTCGTTGATGTTTGACACTCGACGAACGACCGTTTGGATATTATTACAGCGATATGATTCTATTTACACGGTAACTTTTTCACATGAAAGGTAGTAGTCATTGCATTTGACTCTTCCGATGATTGGGGGCTCACGGTGTGTTGCTAGACGATATCCCGAGATCGTTGGGCATAAAGCGAATTTTCGTAATTTGCACTTTGTGTCTACGGCCAACATATTCGGAAGCCTATTGGGTCACACACATATGAACATCTAGCCGAATTAAAATGTAGTTATAGTTGATGACCTAATAAGGAATGAATTTATCTCATACTCTAAAGGTTATAGTGGTAAATTAATATGGTGGTATTTATTTATTATGAATAAATATAATACAAGATATTAATTATGATGATTAATTAAATGTACATATATTAGATATGTATTTCGAAATATATATATATATATATATATATACGTGTATTTTGCAAATTAATTAATCATAGTATTATATTAATTAAAGAAAATCACAATATTATATTAATTAAAGAAAATCTCAATTCCCAAATTAGTGGGAAGAGATGCCACTTTCAAAGTATATTGGATACATTTGGTTTGTGCAATTTAATTAATAAGATTACCATAATATTAATATTAGATATTAATTGATTTTGGAAAAATAGATTTATTGTAATAAGATAAATATAGTCAATATAAGATATTGACAATATCTTGAAAATATTTAATATAAGATATTAAATTAAATGAGATAAATCAATCAAAGTGATTTTCCTTATTTTATTAGAAAAATGTTTTCTTTCTCCCCAATCTACTAGGAAGCTAATCTCAATCAGATTGGGTATCACAAGGGGCGCACCTACCTCTATATAAAGGAGAGATTGGCTAGCTCTTTTGTACATCACAATTCCAAGAGCTAATAGTTCTTGTGAAAAATAGAGAGCTTCTTAGAGAGAGTTTTGAGAGAGAGAAAATGTCGGTCTAGCAACCGATTTTTTCTGGTAGCAATCCATGTTGGGATTCCGGCGGGCTGTTCGTGTGGATCACCGGTAGAGGCCGAACGCTTGAGCGGTTCCGTGCAACACTACTCTCCTAAGACGGTCAAAGCGTCGATCTTTTAGATCAACCAAGGTAACCACCGTCTACTAGCTTATTTGTTTATTGCTTAAACGAAGTCGATCCTGGTTAAAAGGAAATAAAATTTTGAATTCCGCTGCGTTCCCGCGTAGATTTCCTAACAAGATTAAATTCTTGGAATGGTAGGATAAACTGCATGCATGACATCACATTTATAATTCGTAAAATCATTATTTGTTGTGATGTATGATTTGATTTATATTTCTGTCGTAATTTATTTTTCAACTACATTTCATCTCAAGGTGACTAGTCTTCTTAAGTAATTAAAATTGACTAATGATGACTTCGTAAAAGTGGAAAAGTAACAAGAACGTTGAACACAATAATCGAGAATGCAAATTAATTTTCCGGAAGAGGATGTTCCTCTTGAGCCTGCAAACTTAAGTGACATTGATGAGTATGTCACTGCTGTCACTCGTGTTGAATGAGAGACAAAACAAAATTAGTTCAAAGATGACGAGAATGATTTGGTATCAATCTCACTAAGACATCCCACAGTTCACGAGTAGTGGCTACTCAAATGAACTGCTAGTTAACGGCCATTTCCTTTATAGAAAGCCGAGAATGGGAAGGCAGATGTCTACAAGTGTAAGTCAGCAAAACTAAACAAGTTAAAGGATAAACTGAAATATTAATAAAAGAAAGCATGGGACATGGAAAGTGATTTCGGATCACTAACCTATGAATCCTTAGAGACTTTCTTAACCGGGTAATTTGACCCGGAATCTAAGTTCTTTTTGTAAGAACAAAGTGGTTAGGCATTAATGATTAAAGAGCAGACAACGGGCAGTTATTTCAGCTGAAATAGTGGGAGTGATATAAGGAAAGAAATTTCGGATTTTAATCCTTGAATATTAAAGAAATATAATTTCTTTTTCAGATTCGTTGGAACAAATAGATTCACTTTCACATCGATAACTTAGCTGCCTTTGTTGAAATAGTGTCCGAAACCCAATCGGGTTGGACCGGATCCGACTGGGTCGGATCATTTCTACTATTTATTTATGTTTATACATATATTAAATGGCTTTTATGTTGTCATATATTTGTTCTTTTAAAGAACCAATTATGAATTGTTATATGATAACGTTCTTAGTATTAAACTGTAATCGAGAAACCATGATAGGCGATTATGGTTGATGAGATCTCTAATCACTTTAATAAGTTTGATACTTAAATGTCTCTAGGCTGATGTACTATTAAACAGGGCATTGATAGTACAAACATGCTACCACGTATTATATGTCTTCTGTCTTTAAGGGCAGTGATAGATCTTGTCTATCGAAGTGTAGAGACACTTGGACTGTATGTGGACGTGTATTAGAGAATGCGTACGTTAGACTGAGCAACTTACATTAAGTGTCGCACTTTGTGGCAGTTGTGTAATTATCCTTAAGACCGGAGTCTTCATGGCATCATGGTGTGGATTGTCATGCTTTGACACTATTGAGTTTTCTCTATCCACGGGGCGATCATGCAGTAGTGATTGGGTGTGATACTGAAGCACGCGGAGTATACATGTTAGTTCGTCCGGGAATCGCGTATCCTATGATTGGGATTGAATATCCGAAATGGTCTTCTTATAAGGAATGTCGAGCTCTCATGAATATTTGCAAAGTGGGAGTAAATGTGCTATTCCGAGAGAGCATGATATCTAGATTATAAGATACGATCGTTAATGTATTGACACTCGAGATACGATCGTATGGATATTATTACTGCAGTAGGATTGTAATTTACACGGTAACTGTTTCACATGAAAGGTAGTAGTCATTGTATTTGACTCTTCCGATGATTGGGGGTCATGGTGTGTTGCCAGACGCTATCCCGTGATCGTTAGGCATGAAGGGCATTTTTGTAATTTGCACTTTGAGTCTACGGTCAACATATTCGGAAGCCTATCGGGTCACACACTGATAACGTGGAAATTATCTCAGGTTGTCAGCGGTAGCATTATGGTGGATATCTGGCTGTTATAGTGGTGCTATTTATGAGGACTGATGGAGGAGCTGTATGCTCCGGTGGTGGTGCCGTGTAGTGCAAGGGGAGAATAGGAGAATTTGGCTTTGCCTCATCTTCGGCCAATTTGGCTTTGACTTATCTTTTATTCATTACCCTCTAAGGGCGTGCAATACTCACGGTACGTCTACTACAAGGGAACCACGTGCCCGGTGGAATGGATAGCCGCTTTCCAGAGCCGAACACTCTTAGCCACATCAAACAAGTCGGCATGGTGTGTAGCGTTCATAGGAAGCATGCAGGATCGAGCCGGTGCTTGGCTCAGAAGCTTGTCCGCGGCTCTATTAAAAGTTGGGAAGAGCTTAGGGCAAAGTTCCTAAAAGAATTTGAAACGGCAGAGCGGCCTAAGAAAACTATTGAGGATCTATACGAAATACGACAGGGAGATGGAGAATCCTGCAAAAGCTACCACGATCGATTCGTCAGAGTGTATGAACAGATGAAAAACCTACCTGAGAACGAAGTCCAGAGGGGTTTTCTGAACGGTTTCGCCAAGGGCCCTATGAAAACACACTTCGCCATGAGTCCCCCTTCAAATCTACGCGATCTCCTCAACCAAGCCCGCATCTTTGGGCTAACGGAGGTGGTTCCTTCGTCTTCCGGAAAAGGAAAAAGTCGGAATGAGTCCAGACACTCGGGTGAGGAAAACAGGGATGAACCCAAGAAAGACCGGAAGGATGACCGAAAAGAGGAAAAAATCGAGATAAGGAAGTCAGAAAACCATTCAAGTTTGACGAGTCCGATTTTGTCCCCATCAACGCGAGTCTATCTGAAATACTGTTCGAGATCAAGGACGGGGTAGAGCGGCCAAGACCTATAAGGTATGATCCGAGTTCAAGAGACGATACCAGGTACTGCGATTTTGATGAGGATTACGGCCACCTCACCGACGAATGCTTCACACTGAGAAGGATCATCGACAAAATGATAAGAAACGGAGAGTTAGACAAATACAAGAAAAATGGTGGCGGAGGCAAGGATGATAGGGGGCCTCGAAGATACCGAAATGAGATCAAGGTAATCACAGAGGAATTCCCCAGCAACCATCTCATCAAGAGCCAGATTAAAGCAATCAATATTCATTTAAAGGGGTAGGGAGAAACCAGTCGTCTTGGCTCCCGATGAACAGGCGATAACGTTCACCAGGAGTGAGTTAGCGGGCCCACCAAGGGTAATGGAGCTGCCGATTGTGATACAAGTCGGGATCAACGATTTTGGGGTCAATCGAGTACTCTTGGACACGGGGGCCGCACGCGACATCATCTACTTGGAGACATTGAAACAGCTCAGGATCGGTATATCCAAACTAAAGCCTTACATGGGAATGCTGGAGGATTCTCCAATGACAAAGTATCCGTCTTAGGCGTCATCGACTTAGAAGTGGAGATCGGCGATCACCCACCATATCACAAAGAAAAAATAAACTTTTTAGTGGTCGATTTGCATTCCCACTATACTGCAATCCTCGGAGTCCCCTCTCAGAGAAAATCTCAAATGATTGTTTCGATCCCCCATCAAAGGACGAAATTCTACACCGACGAAGGGATCGGGCTGGCCGTTAGCAGGCCACAAACTCTGCTAAATCATGTCACCACAAATCGAAGCGATTACCCTGCCAGGGGAATGGGCAAAAGGCCCCGGGGGAGGCATCTGAGTCAGCATCAAGAAGGATCCGCATCGACACTATCGAGGCAACGAAAGCTCGAAACGAGCCGCACCCGGTTAGTGAAGACGCCTCCACCGAACCCAAGACGGTCATTTGCGACACCCTTCAGGTCAGAGACGAGTCAGACTTCACCGCCGAGGACGAGTTGGTGGAGGTAATCGTTAATGAAAAATACCCCGACCAGAAGATAAAGGTGGGCGCTCAGATGAATGAAGAGGAAAGAGAAAAGCTGGTCCTGATGTTAAAAGAAAACTTGGATGCGTTTGTCTGGGTAGTGACAGACATGAGAGGCGTGGAGCCCGAGATAGCGATGCATCAACTGAACGTGAATCCAGGCTTCAAACCCATCCAGCAGAAAGCTCGACAGTTCTCCAAAGAGAAAGAGGACGCCATCAAAATAGAGGTGAACAAGCTAATTGACGCGGGAATCATCCGGGAGCTTCAGTACCCAACCTGGCTGGCCAATGTAGTCATGGTTAAAAAGCATAATGGAAAATGGCGCATGTGCGTCGACTTTACTGACCTGAACAAGGCTTGTCCTAAGGATCCTTATGAGCTGCCCAGAATCGACAGAATGGTCGACCGAATAGCCGGATTCGAAATGTTGAGTTTCTTGGAAGCGTACTCAGGCTACCACCAAGTAATGATGTCCAACAGGGAAAAAGAATTGACAGCTTTCCGAGCCGCGGGCGGAATGTACTATTATGAGATGATGCCGTTCGGTTTGAAGAATGCCGGGTCCACATACCAAATGATGGTCAACAGAGTGTTCAGCTCCCAAATTGGCAAGAATATGGAAGCTTACATCGACGACATGGTGGTCAAATCTTTCAGCGCCGGCCATCTGATCGATCTTCAGGAAACTTTCGATAACGTCAGGGCACATTCTATGAAGCTCAACCCCGCGAAATGCACCTTCGGAGTTCAAGCCGGAAAGTTCTTAGGTTTCATGGTAACTCAGAGGGGGATCGAGGCAAATCCTGAGAAAATTCAGGCTCTGGCTAACATGGAGGAGCCGAGATGGGTGAAAGAGGTTTAGAGGTTAAACGGCATAATCATTGCATTGGGAAGGTTCGTCTCCAGATCCGCAGACAAGTGCCTCCCTTTCTTTAAAATTCTCAAAGGGAACAGGACCTTTGAGTGGACAGAAGAATGCTCCCAGGCCTTTAAAGCCGTCAAAGAATATCTGGCAAGCCCTCCGCTGCTGGTCAGCCCGGCATTAGGGGATGAACTTTTTTTTATATTTGGCCGCTTCGGACCGGGCCGTTGCAGCTGTTCTTGTCAAGGAAGAGACCCTCCAAAAGCCCGTTTATTATGTATCAAAGGCCCTCAGTCCCGTTGAGAGCCGCTATCTTAATGCAGAAAAGTTAGCCTACTCGCTTGTTGTCGCTGCCCGAAAACTCAGGGCCTATTTTTCTTCACACTCAATCGTGGTCCTAACAAATAGTCCTTTACGACAGTTATTACACAAGCCAGACCTCTCGGGCAGAATGCTATGATGGGCCATGAGCCGACCGAATTCGACGTTCGGTATGAGTCCAGAAAGGCTATAAAGGCCCAAGCCCTAGCGGACTTTATTGTTGAAACGAGCTTCACAGAGGAAGGACCCACCGGACAGCCTAGTTCGCCGAGCGTTGACAAATCAAACACCCCAATAGAGGTCGAGCCGAATAGACCGACCCTCTGCTGGCAGATGTACGTCGACGGGGCCGCGAGCCGAAACGGTTGTGGCGCTGGGATAATACTTCTGGAGCCGGGCTCATCCGAAGAGATTGAAAAAACCTTGCGGTTCAATTTTACCGCATCCAACAATCAGGCCGAATACGAGGCGGTCATCGCTGGCCTGGAACTGGCAAGATCCATGAGCGACGAAAACTTAGAAGTGTTTTGCGACTCACAAGTGATAGTGTGCCAAATAAATGGCAAGTTCGAAGCAAGGGACGAGATACTCAAGAAGTACCTCAACCTCGTCAGAAAGCTCAGGAGCGGTTTCAAATATTGTGAATTCAAGGGCATACCGTGAGAAAAGAATGAGCGGGCGGATTACCTATCCAAGCTCATATCTTAAGATGAGTTCAGCAACCCCGCGCTCATGTTCGAATATCTGGAGGAGCCCGCCGTCAGCCGGATCGAAATCATGGACATCCAGCCATCAACCCCGTCCTGGACAGACGAAATAAAGGCGTATATAGAAAACGGGATATCACCAGAGGACGCCAAAGAGGCTCAAGCCTTGAGAAAAAGGGCTGCACGGTACACCATACTAAATGGAATTTTATACCGGCGATCATTCTCGAAACCGCTACAACGGTGTGTGCGGCCAGATGAAGTACATGGAATCCTCACAGAGCTACACCAAGGAGTATGCGGCGGCCACCCCTCCAGCCGCACCCTCGCACAAAAGGTATTGTTGGCAGGATACTACTGGCCGAAGCTCGTGGAAGACGCTGAAAGATACGCTAAGGATTGCGATAAATGCCAACGCTTCACCGATATTCCCCGACTACCTTCAGTGGAACAGAGCATAGTCACTGCGGCTTGGCCTTTCGATATGTGGGCCATCGACCTCATCGGCCCACTCAAAAAGGGGAGATCAAGATGCGAATATGTGGTCGTCGCCGTGGATTACTTCACGAAATGGATCGAGGCAAGCGCTCGTAAAAATATGCTCCAGCGACATCATCTATTTCTTACTGGATCAAGTATGGACAAGATTTGGAGTACCACGAGCTATCGTGTCCGATCACGGCCCACAGTTTAGGGACGAGTTTGACAACTTTTGCAAAGAGCACAACGTCAAGCATTGGCGCCCTCGGTGTGCTACCCCCAAGGGAACGGACGGGCGGAGAATGCCAACAAGCGAGTACTAAAAGTACCGAAAAGAGCCTGGACGATAAGGTAGGCCGGTGGGTGGATTACCCGCCGAAGCCCTCGGGCTCGCGAACAACTCGAAAGGCAACAACGGGGGAAACCCCGTTCTCGCTAACATATGGCTCCGAGGCAATGGCTCCGGTAGAGATGGCACTCCCAAGCATCAGGGTCTGTCATTTTGACGAAGCCAGGAACGTGGTTAATCGACAAATCGAATTGGATTTAGCGGAGGAAAAACTGTTGAAAGCCCGGGCCCAACTGGTCAATTACAAACAAGCCGCCAAGAGATACCACGACCAGCATATCCGAGATCACTCGCTTGCAGTGGGGGATTTCGTTCTCCGAAAGCGACAAGCCACAGGCCAAAAAACAGACAAAGGAAAGCTGGCTGAAAACTGGGAAGGTCCTTGGCGAGTGTCGAAGATTGTCAAAAAGGGAACCTACATTCTCTCAGATAAAGAGGGCCACGAATTCAACAGGCCCTGGCATGCTGACAACCTAAAGAAATATTACATGTAAGACTAGCGGCCTCAACTTTCTTATTTTTCATTTTCCAAGATGAAGCAATGATTAAAATAAAGGCGGCAAGCCTCTTTTATCTCTTATTTATTATAAATAAATTTTGTCCCAAACAAGTGAAACCCGCCCGACACAGAATGGGGACGGGGTGAACAGCGCGTCAAAATTTCAAAATTCGAAATTCATTAAGGAAAAATTTGTACAAGAAGGGATGAAATTCTCCCAAAAAAAAGAAAAAAGATATACTATTATTATTATGCCTCGGGAGTTGGGGCCGCTATGTATACATCAGTGGTCGGACACACCGGCATGCCATGGCTTCGGATACACATATTGGAGATCATCCAAGAAAATGGCATTACCAGACCGGCATCCATCAGCCGGGCGAACTTGATCGCCTCCTGGTGAATCAAACGACCCCATTTAATTGGCACGTCCGGCAGTGAAAGGGCGTGAAGAACGAACGCCTCCGGTTCAGTGACCACCTTGTAATCGGGCATGCAAAAAACCCGAGTGTTTAAGAAGCGTTTCCATTCCCTTTCCGGCCGACTGAGCATATGGATTCTGACCTCCATATCATCCACCCACTCATGCCGCTGCAGAGACTCAAATGCCTCGGCAAGAGTGCCAAAATAGTTGATCGGATCTTCAAGGTCCCAAAGGACGTCGTAATCCTCAGCAGGATTAGGGAGGCCATAAAACTCGTTGATAGCGGCCGAAGTAAAGTTCACCATCACTCCACGAACAACAACGGTGGTGGTATCCTCAGCATCATTACCCACTGCCAAGGCGGAATAGAACTCACGAACCAAGGTCAGGTTATACTCCCCAACCGGAGGAGCCACGAATCTCTCCCAACCATTGGCAGGAATTCTAGCCCGGTGGCCTGGACCAATACGAGCTTGATCCAGTCCCCTCTCCTGCATAAGAGGGCAGTTGCTTTGAAATAATTATGGAAGTAGCATTTGGCCATTGGAGAGGCAGTCAGACGGAAGCATACCGAAGGCCCCTCATCTAAAGCAGGGTTAGAGACAACAGACTCTGGGTCAGAACTCTCAGACGAAGAAGACATAGCGAAATAATAGAAACACGCAGAGTTTGAGGGTATACTTTCAAAATAAAGAAAATGTCGCAGAAAAATAGCAAAGAAAGAGGGAGGAGAAAGCCCTCCTTTTATAGGCCGAGAAACCAAAGAGGCGGGAAGACAAGGGGTCATGAGCGTTTGAATTCAAACGCCAATACCAACATTAATGGTGCCGACGTTCCGAAAAAGCAACGATCATTAATGCGCCGATTGGGCCAAAGGTCGCAGCGAGTCATAATCGCAAAAGATTAGATCAAAGGTCACAAGACTCCAAACGACTACGACTTCGACAAAGAATAAGAGGCCAGATAAGCAAAACAAAAATGATGCAGAAAGAAAATTTTTATTTAAACAAAGACCTACAAGGCCGATTATTTACAAGACACACCGAAAAGAAAATCTAAACTCAATTAGCTTCGGAATCCGTCGACGTGTCCGAATCAATACGGGCGAACTCGACGTTGGCACGGGGCGGCACAAGAACATCATCACGAGACGCAGTATCCCAGAGAACCAACGCACAAGTGCGAGATCAGCCTCGGGAAAGGGATAGGCCCATGGAGGTCTGTCTGGGCAGCAAATGTAATTATGGAGCGATAGATCAACCGCCCCCAGTCGATGCGCACTTCCTCGCCTCCCTCCAGAATCGCATAAAGAAGATGCGATTCGGCCTCAGAAATCTCTTCAGCGTCGAAAGAAGGAAAAACCCTGGAATTAATAAACCTCTTCCACTCTCGACTGGCCTGGGACATCTCCGAAGCATAGCCCTCGGGCAATGGATTCCAATCACCGGGGATCAACCGCCTAAGTGCAGCGGCCCCATAAACACGCCTCCTCACTTCTTCGCCCAAGCTCCAAGCCGTTTCATAATGTGCATAGGCCGGAGGGGAAGGTAAATGGAAGGCACCATTAATGATCTCAGGGGAGAGAACAACATGAACCCCCCGGAGAAGGACAACAGTGGAGGAGGCGTTGGGCAGCACCACCACCGATAATGCGGAATAGAATTCCCGCACAATTGTGGCGTTGTACACCCCCCTGGGGGCCCCTAGAAAATCAGACCACCCCATCCGGGCGGTACGCTGGCGTTGAGCATAGCAAATTTTCCGGCGGTTCAAACCCCTTTGAGGCAGGAAAGGAAGATCACTAAAAACAGATAGAAATTTGGAAATCGCAAGAGGCGAGGCTGTCTGAAAGAAAATTGAATCACTGAAATCAACCATGACTGCAGAATAATCAAAAAATGGAATAGAGTTGTGATATATAGAAGAAAGATGAAAGAAAGCCCTCCATTTATAGTAAAAAAAATAAATGATCCAACGGAGGAAATTTTTTTGATCCAACGGCAAGGGCGAGACGCCTGTTTAGATTTCGAAAATCGAAATCTCATTAACGAGGGAACATTTATCTGAGCAGGCTGACGTGCTCACGGTTTCCCAAGCGTCAGCAACAGGAAAATAATGGCAGCTGGCCAAACGTCGCAGCTTTATGACAAGACGTGACAGGGGAAGTCGAGCCGCAAAATCATAAAGGGGACATTGTTTAAAGCCGGGCCCAGACATAAAGCCTGCGATCCCGCTCGAAACAAGGGAGCCGCATCAAGCCGCCAGAACCGAAGAAACGAGAGAGGATGACTCAAAACTTGTTTCGACCAAGTTCGGCCTCAACCTTGTTCCAAACAAAGGGGAATAGGATGAAAATTTTCAAACTACGACGGGTTATTTACAATCCACCTTTATTTCAACAAAGTGTCTGGACAAAGGGTGTTTCAATTATTTTTATAAGCTCGACGTCAAATTCGACCTCACCAAAACCAGAGGGCCGCAATTTAGCACTACCAAGCACAGGAAAACTTTTCGTCTCGGCGACTCCAGATACAAAAGCTACCGACCTCACCAAGACGAGGGGCCCGCATACATACAATACATTAAGAAAGCAAATGGACTCGAAAAGACACAAGACAAGCAAAGTCAAGCACCGTTCAAAATACAAAGTCATTATAAAAAACATACAGGCAGAGGGCCGGAGCCGAAAGATAGCAGTCGAACTCATAAATACAACAAAAACCAAAATGAGTCAAATCAAGATTGTTTATCTGAAGGAGGAGTTCCAGCATGAGGCCCAGTCAAATTCAAAAACTTGTCGCAATCCTCCTCGGGACTCTTATCCTCGCCAGCGCTAATGACGGCGGCCCCTGCCTCCTTCGCAGCAAGCTCGAGAGCTTCTTTCTCCATCTCCAAAATCATGCCATGAAGATTTCTCTTATTGACTGCAGGGGGATCCCAAAGCGGCTTACCACGGTTCAGATTTTCGACCCGGAAATCCTCAATTTGAACGGCGGTGTAAGGAAGGTCGGGGTGGAACATCCTCAGCTCAGGGTCATCCTGGTCCATAAGCAGCCAATCCTGCAAGGTTTCGAGGTTCGGGGCACCTTCGCAAAATGCCTTAAGGCACCTCGAGGCATGGTAGAAACCCTGATCAAATCCGTCTAGCAAGGCATCACTAACTTTTCGGGCAGTGTCAGCAGCAGCGGCTTCAGACCCACTCAACTCGCTCTTCAGCCGGTCGACGAGCTCATGGGCCTCTGTCACCTCGCTCTTCAGCCGGTCGACAAGCTCATGGGCCTCTGTCACTTTGGCAAGAGCCTTCTCCCTCTCCGACTCAGCGGACTTTTGGAGATCGGCCGCAGATTGAGCTTTCCGGGAGAAAGTCTGAACTTCGGCCACAAGCTTCTTCTCCCTCTGCTCCGCCGCGTTCGCCCGATCTGCCTCAGCAATCACCTTCATTTTCATCTCAGCCAGCTGACTTTCCATTTGCCTCGCCTCTTCATCACAGGTCCACTCGATCTGCTTAAGCTTGGTGGCAACCTGAAGAAAGAAGGGCTCAGAACCAGAAAACTCAACAAAAGAAAACCCAAAAAGAAGAGATACTTTAACGCACTAGCCGTGGTCCCATAAAGACCAAGTGTTTCGAACAAAAGCTGCCGACTGGATGAAGGCCCCGAGAGGGCAAGTCGACGCCACCACGTCTGCTTGGGCAATCCGATTGACAACGCCGTGACCGACCATCAGTTGAGGGGCATCGGGCAGTTTTAACTTTAGATTTCACAGGGAAATCACGTCAGAAATAGAAGCAGATAATTCCCCAGCCGTCTTGGAAGAAAGGGGCTGTCTTAGGAATTCATGGTCCAACCATCGGGCCGGCTTCCCCTTGAATCCCACAGGGACCTTCATCTTGTTTGAATCTTCCTGCACCGATCCAGTAACAGCAGGCTCAGTGTCGGCGGCAACCCTCTTCGCAGATCTCTCGGACAAGTCATCAGCGGCCGTTACCTCACCGGAACCCCGGCCACCTTCGACCCCAGACTCCTTGAATGATGGGTCGACAAGAACATCAATCGAGGGCTCTTCCTCGTCTACCAGGACAGAATCTTTTCTCCCGGCAGGTCTTTTTCTCTTCGCCTTGTTGACCGCAGCGGATTTCTTCACCTCTGAAGCCGCGGTAGATCTGGTCGATTTGGCAACGACGGTACCGCTACCTGCGGGCACAACGTCATGCGGCCCCGTAGCAGGGGTGCCCTCAGCAACATGAATGTCTTCCATACTCACAGCGGGGGGAGGGTTCATGGGTTCACTGGCACCCAGCAAGGCCTGTCGAGCTTTCCTCTCATCCCTAAGACGGGTCATTACAGCATTCCTGTTCGTGTTGGCGAGCACCATGGTACCTGCGAAACACAAAGGAAAAATAGTCAAAATCCCAAAAGAAATGAATAAAGCTATCAAAAAAGAGTTAGAGAAAGAAAAACGAAATCAAAGGGGCAAATTACTAGCGGGCCACAGCTCTTCAACCCCCGTACAGATCTGACACTGGGTGGGGAAACACCTCCCATGATGACACTCAGCATACCAATCCTCGTAAACACCCAGGTGGGATGTCTTCACTACAGGCTGAGCGTTGATCGGTCCAGGAATACCGGCTACACAATAGAAAGGGGCCTTCATATCGATCAAGCTTCTCCAACTGAAAGTCCTTTTCTGAGTCTCACTCTCCTCATCCCAGCCAAGAAATTCGTGAAGCTTATCAATAAGTTCCTGCTCAACATGATCGAGAGTCTTGGACACGACAACACTGTTCTGCCTCTTTTTGGGGCGAACATCGAACTTCAGAAAAGGCCACCCAGACTTCGACTCGACCAGCATGGCCCTCGTGTTCCAGCCACGGACCTTATTCGAAGTCCAGTAAAACAAGCGACACTTCTTTGCTCTGGTCGCCAGGAAATTGCTTGAATCGGCCTTATTTGTGGCCGCTTTGCTGAAGGTATAAAACTTCAGAAACACCTTCATCGAGGGATCGTAGCCCAAAATACGGCAGAGAACAATAAAGGCCATAACCACCCTGACCGCGCCTGGGGTAAAATCACAGGGGAGGGCCGCCAAGCTCCACATGACCTCGACAAAGAAAGGGTCAAAAGGCGGCCTAAGACCGGCCACAAAGTGATCAAAAAACAAAACCAAGCCATCTTTCTTCAACCTCAAGCCGGCTCGGTTCTCCGACGTCTCAAAGCCGCTAAAACGGAAGTCTGAGGATATATGAAATTCAGAAAGGAATTGAGGGTCCCTAAGGCGGGAACAAATGGCCGCCCAATCTGCTTCGACCTGTCTGTCAAGGGCGTCGATTTCATTATCCTCCTTGAGGGCCTCGGCATTGCGAGGTCTAGGAGTCTTACTACTTTCCTTAGGCTCCTCCAGATCATCACCGTCTTTCTGGTTCCGTTGGGGTTTCTCAGACACAACCGCACCGGAGGAGGAACCTACAGCCCTAGCGGGTTTTTTCCCAAACCTCTTTAACTCCCTGGGGGCTACAACCGAAGAGACGAGCTTTCCTTTCGGTAGCTTACGAGCTGCAGACCTTAAACAACCAGGTTGCAGGGGAGCCACTTGGGCCAACACCAAATCATCCTCCGTACTCTCACCTTCGTCGCCCTCACCGGAGCTAGTGCTCACCTCATCGGCACCTTCAGAGGCATAGCCATGAACACCGTCATCATCGCTATTTCCCGATCTGTCGCTGTCAGACATCCTACAAAAGAAAAGAACGAGGTGGATAAGTCATCACCCAGGACAGCGATAGCCGGGCCGAGACCATCTAAACCAGTTCGTCTTGACACCCCGTCTTTTCATCTTACAACAAACCCCACCAATCAAATGGAGCAACCTTAAATGAAAACCCATTACAGCAATAATCGCGCCAAACCCAATTCAAGGACTTGGGGTACTCAATGCCCCAGACTAGCCAGAGGATTATCAAACAGGGAAGTGAAGACAACGAATTTAAAATTCAATTACACCAACCCAAATGAAAATAAAGCCAGAGTTGGAAGGAATGCTAGAAATCGAGAAGAGAAATAAGCTTACTTGATGATTAGCAGGAAACACGAGCAGGAAGCAGGAGGCGAGAAATAAATCTTCGAAACCCTACCGGAAATCGCCTCGTCGGAGAACTTCCACTCAGGAGCAGCCGATAAAATTGCTAAAACGAGAAATCGGAAAATATTTGTGGTTGGGCAACTCTCCCTTTATATAGGAAGAGAAAAACAGATCCAACGGCTCACAACCCAAAGATCCAATGGACAGGATTACAGGCGGGACTTTTAAATTTCGAAATTTGGGATTGCCATCATTAGGCACGAATACCCGAAAGGTCACAACCAATCAGAGCTCGCGGCGGGTCACGTCAGTATTTTCCCCAAGGCTAGGGCAAGTAGGAATCGGGCAGAACAGAGCCGTAGTGAATACGCTTGCCAGGGGGCCGACCTAATGTGATCCCGCCATCAGGCTAGGCTAAAAGCCCAAGATGCCAAATCCACTGAAGCTTAGGCTATCCGTCCAATTACGGCTTTGCCATCGGCTAGGCTAAAAGCCCAAGATGCCAAATCCACTGAAGTCAAGGCTATCCGCTCAAGTACGACTTCGAATCAGGCTAGGCTAAAAGCCCAAGATGCCAAATCCTCTGAAGTCAAGGCTATCCGCCCAAGTACGACTTCGAATCAGGCTAGGCTAAAAGCCCAAGATGCCAAATCCTCAGAAGCTTAGGCTATCCGTCCAATTACGGCTTCGCCATCGGCTAGGCTAAAAGCCCAAGATGCCAAATCCTTTGAAGTCAAGGCTATCCGCCTAAGTACGACTTCAAATCAGGCGAGGCTAAAAGCCCAAGATGCCAAATCCTCTGAAGTCAAGGCTATCCGCCCAAGTACGACTTCGAATCAGGCTAGGCTAAAAGCCCAAGATGCCAAATCCACTGAAGTCAAGGCTATCCGCCCAAGTACGACTTCGAATCAGGCTAGGCTAAAAGCCGAAGATGCCAAATCCTCAGAAGCTTAGGCTATCCGCCCAATTACGGCTTCGCCATCGGCTAGGCTAAAAGCCCAAGATGCCAAATCCACTGAAGTCAAGGCTATCCGCCCAGACATGACTTTGCCACAGGCTAAGCTAAAGGACCGAGGTATCGGATCGAGCGAAAGAGGAACCATCCAATAAGTGGCGATCTTCCAAGAAAATACTCCCCACCCGACATCGAGAACTGCCAAGGGTGCGGAGTAGGGGGCCATTGATAGGGATATCCCTAATTATGGCTTGGGACTGTCGCTCCGATCACTGCGATACCGGCTGAGTACACATAGGACCGGCTGCTCGCCCACGGTAGGAGAAGGGATCGGCCATCATCGGGATAATCCGCTAGCACGTGGCATCCCTCCCAAGTTCGGAGCCGCCCCACCTCGCCGGTGGACAGAGCATTCCTTATGTGTCCGCACCCTCAATGTCCTTTATCGTAATTATCTGACAATGTATAACAACTTCCCTATAAATAGGGCCATATGTAACCCTTCCGAAGGGGGTTCTTTTCTAATGAATAAAAGATAAGGCAAAGCCAAATTCTCCCATTCTCCCCTTGCACTACACGGCACCACCACCGGAGCATACAGCTCCTCCACCAGTCCTCATAAATAGCACCACTATAACAGCGAGATATCCACCATAATGCTACCGCTCACAACCTGAGATAATTTCCACGTTATCACACACATATGAACATCTACCCGGATTAAAATGTGGTTATAGTTGATGACCAAATAAGGAAAGAATTTATCTCGTACTATAAATGTTATAGTGGTAAATTAATATGGTGGTATTTATTTATTATGAATAAATATAATACAAGATATTAATTATGTTAATTAATTAAATATACACATATTGTATGTGTAGGTCGATATATATATATATATATATATATATATATATATATGATATACATGTATTTTGCAAATTAATTAATCATAGCATTATATTAATTAAAGAATATTCTGGATGCCAAATCTTTTGCTAAAGGTGGCGCCAATTTCATGTGTATAAGATACATTTGGATTGTACAATTTAATTAATAAGATTACCATAATGTTAATATTAGATATTAATTGATTTTGAAAAAAAAATAGATTTATGGTAACAAGATAAATATAGTCAATATAAGATATTGACAATATATTGGAAATATTTAAAATAGGATATTAAATTAAATGAGATAAATCAATCAATGAGATTTTCCTTATTTTATTAGAAAAAAGTTTTCTTTATCCTCAATCTACTAGGAAGTAAATCCCAATCAGATTGGGATACAGTTGGGGCGCCATACACTCTATTTAAAGGAGGGGTTGACTAGCTCTTTTGTACATCACAATTCCAAGAGCTAATAGTTCTTGTGAAAATAGAGTGCTTCTTAGAGAGATATTTGAGAGAGAGAAAATTTTGGTCTAGCAGCCGAATTTTTCTGGTAGTAATCCATGATGGGATTCCGGCGAGGTGTTCGTGTGGATCACCAGTAGAGGCCGAACGCTTGGACGGTTTCGTGCAAAAACTACAATCGTAGACAAAGCGTCGATCCAATTGGATCAACCAAGGTATTCTTTTGTCTACTTCTTTTATGCTTGTTGCTTAAACGAAGTCGATCTTGGGGAAAAGGAAATCAAAATTTTGAATTCCGCTGCGTTCCCGCGTTGATTTCCTAATAGTGGTATCAGAGCGAGGTTCGAGCTTAAGCAATAAGCATGTTAATTTGCATAGTTAATTTTATCGTTTAAATCACGTAATTGAAAGATGAAATATTTTGGATTCGCAATATGATACACGAAAAGAAAAAAAAACGAGATCGGGTGGTGCTCGGCCGGCTGGCGGCGACGGCGACGGCGGTAGGGCAGCTTGCTGCCGGCGTCGGTTGACCGGTCAATGCTGGCGGATCTCCCAAATTTTGTTTTGTGTATTTGTGATTCATTATTGTTCATAGTTGTAATTAATATCTCCTTTGTTTAGTTGTGTCACATGGCTAACTAATGGTTCAAATAGTTTGGGCCATTGGAATGCCACATGACATTAAAATAATAATGGTCTTTCCAAAACTTTGTTTGGAATAGGCCTAGGCCCTTTCCAAATATTTGATTTGGGAAAAACCTAAGCCTAGACCACTTTCAAAATTTTGATTTTGGAAAGTGGCCTGGCATATCAACCAAAATATTGGCTTTTCTAAATTTTATTTGGAATAGGCCTATTGCCCTTTCTAAAATATTTGATTTTGGAAAAAACCTATGCCTAGGCCATTTTCAAAATTTGATTTTGGAAAGGGCCAAGGGAGATGCCTTTTGGTTTAGGAAACCAAAAGCATCCCTGTTAACGGTGAATTTTATGGGTTTTATCGCTTTATTCCGTAACAATATTCTTCGTATTTTATTACTTTTTATAGAAAAGTAGGAGTTTAATTGAAATATTGAGATAATGAAGTTCGAAATGTTTAAAAGTGCAAAATCGAGTTGTGTATGTGTTTTTTTATGTGTTTATGTACGATTTTACACTTTGCTCGTGTTTACCATCTTGTAGGTATGCTTGCATGCCTGAGAAGGAGCTTAAAAGATGTTTACTTGAAGATTTAACGGCAAGAAAGAGATACAAAATTGAGATTGGCATGAAGACACATTGATGGCTGAACTGGCGTCTGAGTCCCGTCCAGTGGACGGGCGTTTGAAGGACCAGACGGGCGTCCACTAGAGCTGTTGGATTCGGAGAAGGTAGAAATTTGCTGGACGAGCGTTTGATGTATTGGACGAGCGTCCAGGAGAGGAAACTTGATTCAGAGTTTTGAAAATTCCGGTGGACGAGCGTCCATTTTTGCATAGGACGGACGTCCAAGAAGACTCGGCCCGACTCGATGAATTTTGTGAAGACTGGACGGGCGTCTACCTTGTTGGACGGGCGTCCAATCGCCGACTTAACCCTAGCCGCCTCAAAATCTTATAAATACCAGCGCATATCAAACCCTAATCACATCATATCATTCATTCAGAATTCACAGCAGCCGCATATTCCACAAAGAGCAAACACAGAGATGAATTCTTCCATCTCAACAATCATGATCACCAATATGATTGTTGGCTAAGCATCTTGCGGTGGGACAACGGAGGAAACCAACCAACAACCACACCAACTAGAAGATTTTAAGCTATATCTTTAGTGAGTTAAATTTACTGTTTTTCATCAATTGAGTTTCGTAATAATTGTTTATGTTTTATTGAATCGAGAGATCGATGAAACTACCGTTCTAATTGAATTTATATGAGAATATTATTCAAGTTGTGATTTCTTTCAATTGATGCAATTAATTGTGATTCAAGAGATTGTTTATGATTAATTGAGTAGAGTATTGGAGACAATCTCATGATCGTGTTATGCATGCTAGTTTAGTTTTGCTTGAGAAAGAAAACGAAACCCTAGAAATTGATTAAAGAGATTTAATCGAATTCGCGATTTGATCATTACTAAAAATCGTACCTTTAGCTCATAATCTAGTTGGGGTTGGTTGGTTGATTGGTGGATTCTAGTTGCCTTGCCGTTCTTTTAATTCTTTGATAAATCAATTTGTTCGTATCAATTGTGATTGCTACGATTAGTTATTTCAAGAACTTTAGTTGTTACCCGCTGTTTTCTGCATATTTCTGTTTTCCAGCACGTCACCGGACGCCCGTCCACCCTCGCTGAACGGCCGTCCAGTGTTGAATTTTTCTGTTTTCTGCTATTTTAGTTACTGTTCTTCGTTTCTATTTTACAATTAATATAAACATTAGTTTTAGATAATAATTTGTGACATAATCGATATAATAACTGCATCTTAATCCGATAAACATTCGACTCCCTTAGGACGACCCGTTAACACCCTTTACTACAAGCCTTATACTTAGGGTGTTTCGGTTTATAAATTTAAAACTAGTTTTTACCGAACAATCCCTTTTGCTTAGGAATCAAAAAGGAAAGAAACAAAAGAGACCTAATTTTAATTTTGATTTATTTTTGGAATACTTCTAATTAATTAAAATTAAAATTGAAATCAGTTTAAAATTAATCATTAATTTTATTTAAATTAAAATCATTAATTAATTAAATATTAATTAGTTAATTGATTGGGTAAAATTAATTAATTGATTAAACGTTAATCGATTAATAAAGACGCAAGTAGTTAAGTTTTCAATCTTATCTTTTTCATAAGATGTTATTGTATGGATTAGATATAGTAGATATAATATGACTATATGGACCCTGATTGATCATGGACTTGACCAATAGGATAGATGTGAATTATTTTAATTTTTCTGTTGGTTTAAAAATTGTCCTAGGCCATTATGAAGAACGTGACCTAGTTTATTTTCTGCATTTATCCCATTCCCGTTAGCTCCCCCCGTGTGCGGCGGGTGTATTTATTTAATTAGATAGAATTAAATGTAACAAGAATTGAGCAGAATATGGAGACCAAAGAAAAAAGAATAAAGATCCCATTGGAGATGGCGCATTAAAGATCCTATTGGCGGTTGCAGCTACCCTTAGATTGTGACCCGCGGTTTCGTCAGTTTGTATTCGAAATAGCACCTAGGAAAAGTCTATGATCATACCGGTTACTTTACGCATTTATTTATTTTGTGCATGTATTTATTTTATATGATATGTCAGTTTTGGTGATTTGATCTCTAAACTGATCTATAATCTGTTGGAACTAATCAGGAAAACTGAGACTGAGAATGGTGGTCAGTTCAGTTAAGTATATTCAGTTCTGTGAAAGTCAGTTTGATGAAGTGCAACTGAGTTTCTTATGAAGTCGCAGACAGTTTTGGTCTGCTGAGTTTTGCTGAGTATAGTTGAGTTCTACATCTGAGTGGTTGATCACACGTCTGAAGAGTCAGTTTTGAAGCTGAGTTTCGTCTGGTGGATAACAGCTGGAGCTGGGGTCCACATCTGGGGTATTTATGAGAATTCTGACAAAGATCTTTGGCGGTTAGGGTTTGGGATTTGTGTCTATGAATACCTATGTTGTAATCAATGCAAGAGTGTGTCTTTCAAGAGTGTGTCTTTCACTTTGTGAGAAATACCTTGTAATTCTGTGCATAATAAAATATCTCCTTTTCTGTCCATGGAGGAGTCGGTACAACGCCGGAAACCACGTTAAATCACTGTGTTCTCTTTGTTTCCGTGTTTTATCACTTCCGCCATTCTTTACGTTTGCATTGCTATCTGTTATTTATCTTTCTTAAACTGCAAGCTTCTCGTCTGTGTTTATAACATGATACGATAGATGCATGACTAGGCATGATTTAGATAAATGTGTAGGATATATATCTATAGAGGTAGATATATTTGATGAGACCGTAATAAATTAATTAAGAGAATTAATTC
Organism: Gentiana straminea; assembly: GCA_036785695.1. Taxonomy (NCBI): domain Eukaryota; kingdom Viridiplantae; phylum Streptophyta; class Magnoliopsida; order Gentianales; family Gentianaceae; genus Gentiana; species Gentiana straminea. Next base: position 5,166,696 of record JAVUPR010000385.1, on the reverse strand, counting down.
GAAATTAATTAAGTGAATTAATTTAAAATTACTCCAACAACGAAAATCGAGTTATAATATGTCTCACAATATTATAGTGACGGTAAAGAGCCATTGTTCGGATCCAATTGATCGGCCCACGTCGGGAGTTGACCTACCTCGGGTATATCGTCATTATCGAGATATGATCATTATGAGATCTTATGAATACTTGGGTTACGACTCGACTAAGAATCTTGCGGTGATTGGCCCACGTCAGGACCGTATGATTTTAGAGACATAAGGTTGATTATCACATAGACGATGTGAATTGTCAAAGAGTTGACTAGTCAAACCACTGGAAGTCACGTTGGACGTGATTGGTAAGAAGTACCTACCCATCAAAATTGAACCCGGTCGATCGGCCCACGTTGGGGATCGAGTCAACTAGATAGGATTCCAGCCACTAAAGAATTTTGGATAATTCTTGAAAGTCAATTGGGAGTACGTAGTTGACTAGTGGGAGCAAAATCATAATCCCAAAGACCATCTTTGATTTTGCGTGTATAAACAACAACACTCTTTTATCTTTATTTTATGTTGTAGTTTTGGCAAACTTTATATTTATGTTTTATTCTCGATTAGTAAAACCAAATTATGACTGTTACCTTTGAGAAACGTTCTCAAATATGGTTAAGTAATTTTAATCCTTTTAAATAAGCAATGACACGAGCAACCCCGTTAGAGACAAGGATACTACATAATTGATGCGGTGCTCCAAGACTTTAATTATTAATGAGAACGGAAGCTCATGATATGGTTAAATCACTTGAAATAAGTTTCAACGAATTAATCATGTATTGGATACGATCCAATATGATCATTCTGTCATACGATGACAGTTAATTCAAATGTTGAATAAGAATGACCACATCGAATTTTGGAAAGGTTGTTTTCAAAATTGTAAGATTTAAGTATTGAATTAATTCTTTAATCATTGCTTAAAGATAAATTAAATAGTTAATGTTTTGAAAACGATTCAAAAGGTTAAATAAACTATTTAATAAACTTTAGATTTTCTTTATAAAAGGAAATTAAATACATAGCTCTTGTTATCATTCTTAAGTCTTATGAAGACTACACTAAGAAATATTTACAAGTGCTGAAAGGATTGAAAGAAAAGTTAGTGTGTGTGCTTAAATAGAGAACTTATTGAAGTCTCTGTTCTAGGCAAATGAGTTGAGATCAATCTATCTAAGTGCAAGTCAACTCTTAGATATATGATATCCTACGAGAATGATTAAATTAGAAAGATAAAATACAGATTTGAAAAGTGAAGCAAACGTGGTAACTCTTACCATATTCTGAATCTAGTAAACTGATAAGGGAACTAAATAAATGTTATTATGTTCCGGTTCTTATGAAGAACATGTTCTCAGATATACGTTAGGATTTAATGGACAAATTCAATTGTAAGGAATAAATGTTATTCCGATAAAGTTGAACAGTCACTGAATCTAACATGCTAGATTATTGTCACCATATAGTTGATATGAGTGATGAATCTCAAATAAACATTTATATGGCTGTTATCCTTGATATTTGTGGTTGTTCTAGACATAGTCTCTCTGGAAGAGAAGCGTGTAATTAAACGTCATTCTGATGATGCTGAACCATATGATTATGAATCATATGGGTTATACGCATCTTATCAAAAGAGAACTAAAATACCCTTTTAAGGAAAGGTTATAAATCTAGAAAAATTGCCTAAAGCCTAAACATACCGATGTTTGATGGGAGTCAACTTTACTGTACTTTGGTGCGCAGTTTAACCCCTGTTTATCACTTTATTGGTATATTTTGGGTAGTTCTAGACCTATTTAAGAATAATATCGAGAGTTATACGCACGGGGAGTTAAACTGTCATATCGATAGTAAACTCCGCCTTTTTAACGATATTTAACTCTTTTCCGAGCACTTTTGTCTTGCGGAATTACGCGTGGTGTTTGTTCGTATATGTTATTGCAGGACTTAGGTGACTCGAGAACCCGGGAGGCGATGTTTTGAATGAGAGACATGTTCATGGAAAGAAAGTAGAATGAAATTGGAAGAAAAGCCAAGATTGGAGTGAGATCAAGGCGAACTGGCGTTTGCCCTAACCAAACTGGCGTTTGAATCAAGCTTAGGCCCAAACAGGCGTTTGGACATGTCAAACTGGCATTCACAGAGTTAGCACTTGATACTGAAAGTTAGAGTTTCAGACGAACGGGCGTCCAAATAACCCCCAAACACACGTTTGGATGGGTTCAGCCCGAATCGAGAAAGCTCATGCAAGCCAAACTGGCGTTTAGGCAGATCAAACTGGCATTTGCCCTCAAGTCATGATCCATAAACTGGCGTTTAGGAGGAGCCAAACGCTAGTTCGCTGAAGACGAAACCCTAATATCATCAAGATTTCAAGGCAAACTAGCATTTGAAAGGATGTAAACTGGCGTTTGCGACCGACAGAAGCAGATTTTCACCCTACACTATAAATACGCAGCTCATTTAGCCCCTGAATATTCTTGGCCGACTTTAGACTCTTCTTAGGCGATGTTAGTGCGATTTTAGTGTAGTTTGATCACCCTTCAATCATTTGATTCCCTAGTTTACATCCTTCGATTCTACATACTTTTTATAGTTTAGATTTACATTCCAAGAACAAAGATTCAACTTTTTGGTGCAATTATTTCTTCATACTTTTCTGGATCATATTTTCTGCAGTTATATGGTAATGAATTATTTCTCTTTTATTATTTCTAGCATGTTTTCCTTTCTTTATTCCATCATTAGCATAATCATGAGTAGCTAATTGCATGTGTAGTCGAATTATGTGAAAGCGAGCGAAAACCCCATAGGGATGAGATAGGGAATTGTGTAGTGCGTAATATTATGTTTTAACCGTTAATCCACGTCTTAAACCTTATTCTAACATCTTTGAATTAGATTGATCACCTAGTTCACTGTCACACACATCGAACTTATAGATACATTTTGCGGTGAGATGTGGGATAAGGGGTTTTAGGATCGTTGCGTAGATTCGGCCTAGTTGTTAGGACCGTTTTCAATACAGAGGTTTGTCATCATTGTTCGAGCAACTCTAAAGCTTAATCATGTTAGGATAATCGGTTTTCTAAAGAGAGAGTCGGTTAGCTTCACATAGGGTGGTTAGATCGAGTTGTTCAGTCTAAGCACTAGAATTAGGAGTTGGCACCCATGGATGTCGTTAAACTACATAGGATAGGTAGGTCGGTTAAGACACGCTCCCTGTTAAGTCCTTCCTAAGGGGTAAAAGTAGCTCGTGGGATCATAGTTCGTCTATACCTTTTAATATCTAGAAGTACAACCATTAGTATAATCTTTATTTCTGCATTAGTATAATATCTTTCCACCATATTTTGGCCTGAACTAAGTTCAACGTCAGCTTTGGTACTTAGACATTACTCCCTGTGGATTCGACCTTGTGACCACTATACTCCCGTTGAACTGATACTCTGTCGGTGAAAGTTAGCGGTTAAGTATTTTGCTATCAAGAATTTTGGTGCCGTTGCCGAGGAATAATACTGAGAGAAACCCGAGGGGTGTGAATGCTGTGTTCACACGAAGTGGGAAAGAGGTTGGGCTGAGTGATAAGAAGAAAGTGCTGTGGGCAGAGAAAGCAGAAACTGAGAAAGCCAAAAAAGAGAAGATAGTTGACCGTGAAGGGGCCATGTATGGTGAAGTAGATATTGATGATTTGGAAATTGGCAGTGTCGAGAAAGAAATGGATGTTATGAGAAAAGAGCTAGAGGCCACAAAGAAAGCATTGGCGGAGGCACACAAGAAAGCATTGGAAGGGGCAGCACCAAAGAAAGACTATGTTATCTTGGATATCAAAGAAGAAGAGCCCTCATCCCCGAAGACAAAAGGTAAGAAAAATAGAATTCCTTCTCCTCCCCCTGATTTTGATGTTAGCACTTTACCCTACCCTCCTAAGGGACCCAGAAAGGACATACTGACCTAAGGTCAGGCGAAATTTCTGAATCTCCTAAGGAAGGTAGAGGTAAACATCCCCCTATTAGAGGCTATTTCGAGCATTCCCCCATATTTTAAATTTTTGAAAGGAATGTTGTCGAGTAAGGAGAAGATGCAACATATGGTACATTTGAGTGAGGTACATTTGAGTGAGGAATGTTCTGCAATTTTTGAGAATAGGATACCCCCTAAGATGCAGGATAGAGGTAGCTTTACCATCCCAATTACCATTGGAGAGACGGTGTTTAAGAATGTGTTATGTGATCTAAGGGCTTCTGTGAGCCTGATGCCTAGAGGAATTTATGAGAAGTTGGGATTGGGTAAGTTAGAACCTACAGGGATGACCCTACAGATGGCATATAGGTCAGTTAGGACACCGATGGGGGTAGCTGAAGATGTGCTAGTGCAGGTTGACAAGTTTGTTTTCCCCGTTGATTTCATAGTTTTAGATATGGACATGGATGCAAAGACTCCTCTTTTGTTAGGTCGGCCTTTCTTGAACACAGGAGAGACCTTGATAGACGTTAAGATGGGGGAGATCATACTACAAGTAGGGAAAGAGAGTGTATCCATAAATGTTTATAATGCAATGAAGCATCCTGGGGATTAAAAGAGTGATTGTTTTTCTGTTGATGCTATATATCCTTGTATTTTGGAGCACACTAACCTGCAGGGATACCAAGAACCGATGGAAGAATGCTTGATGAAGTCAAGCACAGCGGAAGACAATGATCCGAGAATGAGGATCCAGGTATACCATTTGGAGGCAACTCCTTATGTCCATGCGGAATGGAACAAGAAGCTAGAGCTCGGTTTGACTGGCAAGCTACCAAAGTCGTCAATCGAGGAACCACCGACTGATCTTGAGCTGAAGCCACTTCCTGGTCATTTAAAGTACGTATTTTTAGAACCTGATAAATTACTTCCTCTTATTATTTCGTCTGCACTAACCGTTTTGCAGGAAGCTAAGTTGATTCATGTTCTGAAGAAACACAAAAAGGCCTTTGATGGAAGATGGTTGATATCAAAGGGATTAGTGCTGACATCTGCAAGCACAAGATAATTCTCGAAGAGGGTGCCAAGCCGGTCCGGCACTTTCAGAGACGGCTGAACCCGCATTTGCAAGAAGTGGTGAGGAAAGATGTGGTGAAGATGCTGGAACTAGGGATAATCTACGCGATATCCGATAGTGAGTGGGTGAGCCCCACGCAAGTTGTGCCCAAGATAGGAGGCATCACTGTTGAGCTAAATGATAAAGGTGAGCCCATTCCTACTCACTTAGTTACTGGTCATCGGGTTTGTATTGATTTTCGCATGCTTAATGATAAAGCTAGAAAGGATCATTTTCCTCTCCCCTTTATTGGTCAAATGCTAGAGCGTCTAAGTGGTCATGAGTTCTATTGTTTTTTAGATGGTTTTAGTGGATACTATCAGATCCATATTGATATACATGACCAGGATAAGACCACATTCACGTGTCCTTATGGCACATTTGCATTCAAAGGAATGCCGTTCGGGTTGTGTAAGGCACCCGCGACATTCCAGCGATGCATGGTCGCCATTTTTGCTGATATGATAGAACATTTTATGGAAGTCTTTATGGACGACTTTAGTGTTTTTGGTGATACTTTTGATGAGTGTTTGTCTAACATTGATAAGGTGCTTACGTGTTGTGAAGAGACAAACCTAGTTCTAAATTGGGAGAAGTGTCATTTCATGGTCACTGAGGGAATCGTGCTAGGCCACAAAGTGTCGGGGAGGGGAATAGAGGTTGATAGAGCTAAGATAGAGGCAATAGCTAAGTTGTCTATGCCCACAAATCTGAAGACCCTGAGGTCATTCTTGGGTCATGCAGGTTTCTATCGTAGGTTTATTCCGGGTTTTTCTCAAATTGCTAGACCTCTCACCCTTCAGTTGATGAAGGGAGCCCCCGGTGTTTTTGATGCGGCATGTTTGGATGCCTTCAGAACCCTTAAGAAACTTCTTACTTCAGCTCCTATCTTAGTTGCACCTGATTGGTCCAAGGAGTTTGAAGTCATGTGTGATGCTAGTGACTATGCTGTAGGAGCTGTCCTCGGTCAGAAGGTTGACAAGCTGTTTCGACCTATCTACTATGCGAGTCATACCCTGAACCCGGCTCAACAAAAGTACACCACTACTGAGAAGGAACTTCTAGCCGTCGTCTTTGCTTTCGATAAGTTCCGGTCGTACTTAGTCGGGTCGAAAGTCATACTTCACACAGACCATACTGCGTTGCAATATCTGTTTGCTAAGAAGGACGCAAAACCATGCTTGTTGAGGTGGATCTTGCTCCTTCAAGAATTCGATGTAGATATTAAGAATAGGAAGGGGTGTGAGAATGTGGTAGCTGACCACCTAAGTAGGATGGAACCGGGTGAAGAGAGATGCTTTACAATGGTTGAGATAGATGACCGCTTTCGGGATGAGCAGTTGTTCGTAGTGGATACGATGCTGCCGGTTAAGCGAGGGAATTTCATGAAAAGAGGGAAGAAAGAGAACCCATGGTATGCACCATTTTTTAATTATCATGAGTGTGGGTTCGTAGATCCCGAGTTTGATGAGAACCAAAAGAAGAAATTTTATAGTGAGGTGAACCGTTATGTGTGGGAGGATCCCTTACTTTTTAGGTTATGTGCGGATGGGATTTTGAGGAGATGTGTTGATGATAGTGAGATAGTGAGTATTCTCTCGTTCTTCCATGATAAAGAGGCCGGTGGCCACTTCTCGGGCGAGAGAACGGCGTTGAAGGTGTTACAAAGTGGGTTCTATTGTCCCACTATCTTCAAAGATGCACATGCGTATGTAAAGACGTGTGATGCCTGTCAACGCTCAGGACGGATCTCAAAGAGAAATGAGATGCCCCAGAAACCGATAATAGTGTGTGAAGTTTTTGATAAATGGGGATTAGACTTCATGGGACCTTATCCGTCTTCTTTCAGGAATAAGTACATTCTTGTTGCCTGTGATTACGTGTCGAAGTGGGTCGAGGCAATCGCTTCGCCTACTAATGACAAACATGTAGTCATTAGGTTCCTTAAGAATCCCGCTTTGGTGTACCTCGAGCGATAATCAGTGACAATGGCAGTCATTTTGCAAATAGAGAGTTCGATAAACTGCTAGTTAAGTATGGGGTGACTCATAAGTTAGGCACCGCCTATCATCCCCAGACCAGTGGCCAAGTAGAGGTAACCAATAGAGGGATTAAGAGAATCCTGGAGAAGACTGTCAATTCAAATGTCAAGGATTGGTCAAAGAAGTTAGATGATGCGATTTGGGCACACCGAACTGCATACAAGACACCCATAGGTATGTCACCCTACATGCTTGTCTTTGGCAAGGCTTTCCATCTTCCGGTAGAGGTAGAACATAAGGCCTATTGGGCAATTAAAAATCTGAATATGGATGACACTTTAATCAGTGAAAGAAGAATGGCCCAGTTGAATGAATTAGATGAGTTTCGCCTGCAAGCTTATGATTGTTCAGTGAAGTATAATGAGAAGACCAAGATGCTTCACGACAAGTTGATTAAACCTTATGTTTTCAACATAGGTGATGAGGTTCTTCTCTATAACACTCGCCTTCATTTATTTCAGGGCAAACTTAAGTCGAGGTGGTCGGGACTGTATAAGGTGTTGAGAGTTTTTGACTCGGGAGCAATCGAGGTAGCTCATCCAAAGCACGGGACGTTCATCACAAACGGCCTTCGTCTGAAGAAATATGAGAAGTTACCCTTCGATGAGGCTCTCAAAATTGTGCATTTAACTGATCGTGAACCTTGATCGATCTTTTCTGAGTCTCGTCATGGACTTAAAATCTTGGCAATTCTGATTTTATCAATCCACCATCCCATCTCTCTATCCTCGTTACCTCATGCGTGCCGGTAGTATAACTTTGAAAAAAATGGTACAATATAAGTCTTTTGTCGAGCCAACGACGTAAAACAAAGGCGCTTGGTGGGAGGCAACCCACCATTTTCTGAGTTTTTCTGTTTACTTTTGCTAATAAAAGTGTGAGAACAGAGGTTGGATTCGAGTAGGGATCAAAATTCTAAGTTTTGCAAAATCTGGCATCAAACGGGCGTTTTGAAAAAGCATGCCCCAAACGGGCGTTTTCTTCAGCAAACGTACGTTCACCTTGATGTCGTGAGTGCTATGCATGTTTCGTAAAGTTGATCCCTTGGTCTATTTTAGAGCGCCTGATTTACTCGAGGACGAGCAAAGGCTTAGTGTGGGGTGGTTGATGGGAGTCAACTTTACTATACTTTGGTGCGCAGTTTAACCCCCGTTTATCACTTTATTGGTATGTTTTGGGTAGTTCTAGACCTGTTTCAGAGTAATATCGAGATTTATACGCACGGGGATTTAAACTGTCATATCGATAGTAAACTCGTTATTTTTTAACGATATATAGCTCTTTTCCGAGCACTTTTGTCTTACGGAATTACGCGTGGTGTTTGTTCGTATATGTATTGCAGGACTTAAATGAATCGAGGACCCGGAAAGTGATGTTTTGGAGTGAGAAACGTGATCGTAGCATGAAAGTGAAGGAAAATCAAGTTTGGAGTGAAATCAAGGCAAACTGGCGTTTGAATCAAGCTTAGGCCCAAACTGGCGTTTGGACATGTCAAACTGGCGTTCACAGAGTTAGCACTTGATACTGAAAGTTAGAGTTTCAGACGACCGGGTGTCCAAATAACCCCCAAACGCACGTTTGGATGGGTTCAGCCCGAATCGAGAAAGCTCATGCAAGCCAAACTGGCGTTCAGGCAGATCAAACTGGCGTTTGTCCTCAAGGCATGATCCATAAACTGGTGTTTAGGAGGAGCCAAACGCTAGTTCGCTGAAGACAAAACCCTAATATCATCAAGATTTCCAGGCAAACTAGCGTTTGAAAGGATGCAAACTGGCGTTTGCGACCGACAGAAGTAGATTTTCACCCTACACTATAAATACGCAGCTCATTCAGCCCCTGAATATTCTTGGCCGACTTTAGACTCTTCTTAGGCGATGTTAGTGAGATTTTAGTGTAGTTTGATCACCCTTCAATCCTTTGATTCCCTAGTTTACATCCTTCGATTCTACATACTTTTTATAGTTTAGATTTACATTCCAAGAACACAAGATTCAACTTTTTGGTGCAATTATTTCTTCATACTTTTCTGGATCAGATTTTATGAGGTTATATGGTAATGAATTATTTCTCTTTTATTATTTCTAGCATGTTTTCCTTTCTTTATTCCATCATTAGCATAATCATGAGTAGCTAATTGCATGTGTAGTCGAATTATGTGAAAGCGAGCGAAAACCCCAAGGGGGATGAGATAGAGAATTGTGTAGTGCGTAATATTATGTTTTAACGGTTAATCCACGTCCTAAAACTTATTCTAACATCTTTGAATTAGATTGATCACCTAGTTCACTGTCACACACATCAATCTTATAGATGCATTTTGCGGTGAGATGTGGGATAAGGGGTTTTAGGATCGTTGCATAGATTCGGCCTAGTTATTGGACCGTTTTCAATACAGAGGTTTGTCATCATTGTTCGAGCAACTCTAAAGCTTAATCATGTTAGGATAATCAGTTTTCTAAAGGGAGAGTGATGTGTGATTTTCAATATAATCACTAAATGCTACCGCAAGCGCACAGCTTATCGAGTAGTACTTAGGGTCGATCCCACAGGGACTTGTAGTCAATCACCAAACAATTCCTGATTTTTATTAGCTAGACGAATCAAATTCTTGGAGGTTTTTATCTACGAATCCTAAAATTAAATAAAATAAAGATAATATAACTACGAGCCAAGAACTTCAAGATTTAGGTAATAGAATTCAAGGTTTAGAGGCATTTCTTGGATTTCGGATCCACCACGGCGTTGTTTACATAGAATTTCAACAATCTTTCTATCAATATGAATCTTCCACTTATGAAGACCAATTATCAAATATTACACGTAAACATTCTTTCGAACTATTATCGTGATTGTACCTAGTTTTATCCAACATTCAGTTTCCTACAATGATGAATAAAATTAGGTCCATTGAATTACCAAAATTAAAGGGCCACTTTAGGTTTAACCTAATTTTCATTCAAGAAATCCCTAAAGATTCGATCTTGGTTTCTAGGTTATCGATTAATTAATACTTTTTCTGTCATCAATTAATCGAATGGAGTTTCTCATGCAATCCTATAGTCATTCACTCCTTCGAGATATTATTTCCGGAAAATTACATGAATAAGCATACAAGATCAAATTTATAAACATGACCAAAATCCTATCAATGAAAAGATTGTATCTTTAAAACTATATAATCATCGCCGGGCTTTTCCTAATCCAAGAAACTGATATCTACTCACGTTCCATATCAAAATTCCAAGACTCAATAATAGAATACATACTTTGAAAAGAAAAATAAATAAATGAAGAAAAGGAGAAAAGGGAGAGAAAGAAACCGTCAAAGTATTGCATAAATAATCAAACCTCGAAAAAGCTTTGTTCTTGAATTTCTTGAACCCTAAAAATCCTTGTTCTTGGGGATGGGAGATGATGATGATGAAGAGAGGAAAAAGTCGACTCAAAAAATCTGATGAAATATGCGTGTATGATCAATTGTACCACTTAAAAAAGAATAAAAAGGGATAATTACATCATATAATAAGTTTTCATAATTAATTTTAATCAAGAAAATCTCTAAAAATCAATTATCTATCAATCTTGGACTCTTCTAGTGTGTGGACTCCTCATTGTCAATAATGAAAAACACGCCAATTTGAAGGAAAATTCGTTGGTGAAAGTTTCCACCAATCAGAACATTTCGTTGGCCAGGATCATATTTCTGGAAACTGTCACACCCTGGGTGTGACAGAGGCTGGTTTTTGAATTCTTCCACTTTAGCTCCGCTTCTTGGGCATTTTTCTTCTAATCTCGAATCATCCTGCAATAATTCAATCATCCGCAGTAATCTAGCCCAAAAAGGATAAAAACATCGAAAAATAACAACATATGACACCAAATTGAGTCCAAAACATCTAGAATTATTCGACTTTTTAGGAACTTATCAGATTCGGTTAGCTTCACATAGGGTGGTTAGATCGAGTTGTTCAGTCTAAGCACTAGAATTAGGAGTTGGCACCCGTGGATGTCGTTAAACTACATAGGATAAGTAGGTCGGTTAAGACACGCTCCCTGTTAAATCCTTCCTAAGGGGTAAAAGTAGCTCGTGGGATCATAGTTCGGCTATACCTTTTAATATCTAGAAGTACAACCATTAGTATAATCTTTATCTTCCTAAGGGGTAAAAGTAGCTCGTGGGATCATAGTTCGGCTATACCTTTTAATATCTAGAAGTACAACCATTAGTATAATCTTTATTTCTGCATTAGTATAATATCTTTCCATCATATTTTGGCATGAACTAAGTTCAACGTCAGTTTTGGTTTAGACATTACTCCCTGTGGATTTGACCTTGTGACTACTATACTCCCGTTGACCCGATACTCTGTCGGTGAAAGTTAGGGGTTAGGTATTTTGCTATCAATGTTTGTTGGCTTATGACAATTAATGCCACAAATAATTGTTTGTTAATCTCTATGACTATTTTTAGAAATAGTTGAATGTACTCAGTGTAGTGTGTTATAAACCCTAACTACCATGCAAAACTAACTCCTAACCGGCCGAATACCGGGTAATTGATAGTAGAGCGAAGTGAGTAAGGGGTCGATCCACAGGGAATTGGGATGTTGAATCTAATTTATTAATTCTACCAATTGCTACTCAAGAAAACAAATAAACGAAAGACAAAACACAAAAACAGAAAATAATTCTAATAATCTAACCGAAGGAATAAAATAAACAATCTAATCTAAAGACATGGGATCAAATAATGCACAAACCTATGTGATCTCAATCCTAGTTCAATTCATGATTTTAATTCAAATTGTGGTTTCACCTTTACACGAGATACAAATCCCTAATCTCTTAGTGAATTTAATCTCAAGCTATGGATTCCTAATTCCTTAGTGAGTCCAATTTATCAATCTCTCATCTTCCGAATGTTGAGATCGATTTACCAAACCTATTCTTAGAACATGATATGACTACGATAACAACTAAAGGTGCCGATTATAAAACTAGCATGTCAGTGAAATGTTACTCAAGACAAAAACAAAAATTTTGAAAATTTAGCACTTTTTTATAGAAGTATAACAGAAATTGAGCAAACGACTCATAGATACATATAAACCATCCTCTCCCCCACACTTAGATTGCAACTTGTCCTCAAGTTGTGAAGAATTAAAGAAAAGATAAAGTACTTAGCTGATTGTAGTTCGAAGGTGCAAGTCTGGAAGTGGTCATGAGTCAGATCCAGAAATGCTGGATGAAAGCAGTAAACTGTGGACCATCCACCGGAAAACTGGCCTCATCTAAAAGCGCACAATTGCTAATGCAAACACCCTGCACACTTGACAAACATGAAATACCTCGGGGATAGGGGAGAAATATAACAACATGAGAGTGAAAGAGAAGATATAAGCACAGGATAGAATAGCTCAGATGGAAAAATTACCAACCAGGTAAAACACGGGACATCTAAGCGTAAGCCACGAAGCTTATAAAGTTCATCAATAAAAATGTGAGCGACGGAAACCGACAAGAACTCACAATAAAGCACATATGAATAATAGTAGGCTAGGTGAAATCTAAATGGATAAAAATTACAATGCAACCTACGTGATATGCAATACTAAAATAATGATGGTATATGGAAAACCAACAAGTAACCATCATAAAAAAAAAACGAGGTAGTATTACGGAAACCGACGATTAACTACACTCGGGAAAAATAAAAGAAAAATAAAAAAACAATGCAACTAGATGACATGCAACTACATGATATGCAAAAATAAAAGAAAATAAAAGAAAGAAAACTAGCCCACTCATTTGCGAAGATGACATGTATATAATAAACGTCTACCGAGATAATGACAGTTACGATAAACGACGATCTTGTTCATTACATGCGGTGTAGACGCGCTTTAAGACTCGTCAAAGGTGATAGCATTATGGAAACCAACGAGCTAGCTATACTAAACGAGATATAACTCATATGGACCGGACGTAGCATACGGAAAACCGACGATAGCTACCCATATGAACTACAAAAACAACAAGGAAGCACATAAGTCTCAAAGCTTAAAAGATTCATCACAAAGATACGGAAACCGACATTAGCTACTAAATAACAATAAGAACAGCTATAGCATACGAGAACCGACAAGTGACTATAACTTGCATAGATGAATCATATATAAAGAATTGATCAATTATCTAACATGGATTCATAGATGGAAAGGTAAAAACATATAAGTTCGGACATCTATGTAAACATCAATTAGCCACGAAGCTCGAATGAAAAATCCACATCAAATAAAAGCATTAAAAATAAAATCAAGAAAAACCGAACTCCGGACCGAACCCCGGACGAACGTTCACTTAGCGTTCGGGCGGACGGGCGTTCCACTTTGCGTACGCTCGTCCGCCTTGAAAACCGACCGGACGGGCGTTTAGAATTACGACGCCCGTCCGATTCTTCAAATCAGAGCAGGATTGAAAATTCTGGAACGGACGAACGTCCAACATACCAGACGTGCGTTCACCTGCAGATTATGAACTGGACGGGCGTTCACTTACCTGAACGCTCGTCCAAACAACGAATATGCACAGAAACGCAGGAACAACACAGAAAAACCCTAATTATCCTAACAGTTCATCAACTCAAAACAACCACGGCATCGCGACCTCATCAAATTAAAGCATAGAGGTTAGACTAGATTGCAACAACATATAATTCACGTCTCACAAATCGAGTAAAAAACTCTTTGCACATTCTTAACCTAACGGTCATCGAAACACGGCAAAAATAAAAACTCTCGATTTATTCAACGCTACTTTTATTGAAAACGAAAAATAAAAAAAAACGTAACAAAATTGAGAAATTAATTCAACCAAATTCAACAAAACACCGATTCCCCGGCAACGGCGCCACTTTTGTTGGAGGGATTTTGCATCATTAAACAAAAGAAAATTTATAAACCCTAACTACCATGCAAAACTAACTCCTAACCGGCCGAATACCGGGTAATTGATAGTAGAGCGAAGTGAGTAAGGGGTCAATCCACAGGGAATTGGGATGTTGAATCTAATTTATTAATTCTACCAATTGCTACTCAAGAAAACAAATAAACGAAAGACAAAACACAAAAACAGAAAATAATTCTAATAATCTAACCGAAGGAATAAAATAAACAATCTAATCTAAAGACATGGGATCAAATAATGCACAAACCTATGTGATCTCAATCCTAGTTCAATTCATGATTTTAATTCAAATTGTGGTTTCACCTTTACACGAGATACAAATCCCTAATCTCTTAGTGAATTTAATCTCAAGCTATGGATTCCTAATTCCTTAGTGAGTCCAATTTATCAATCTCTCATCTTCCGAATGTTGAGATCGATTTACCAAACCTATTCTTAGAACATGATATGACTACTGATAACAACTAAAGGTGCCAGATTATAAAACTAGCATGTCAGTGAAATGTTACTCAAGACAAAAACAAAATTTTTGAAAATTTAGCACTTTTTTATAGAAGTATAACAGAAATTGAGATTTGCATCATAAAAACAAAAGAAAATTTATAAACCTATACTTAACATGCAAAACTACCTCCTAACCGACCAAAACATCGGGTTGTTGCTAGTAAAGTTTGATAAGTACGGGTATCGATCCACAGGGAAAAGGTATGTTCAATCTAATCTATTAATCCTACCAATTGCTACTCAAGAAAACAAATAAACGAAAGACAAAACATAAAACAGAAAATAATTCAAATAATCTAACCTAAGGAATAAAATAAACAAACTAATCTAAAGACATGGGATCAAACAACCAATATACAAACCTATGTGATCTCAATCCTAGTTCAATTCATGATTCTAATTCAAGTTGTGGTTTCACCTTGTCGCGAGACATAAATCCCTAATTCCTTAGCGAACCTATTTCTCTAGCTATGAAATCCTACTCTCGTAGTGAATTCAATTATCTATCTCTCGTCTTTCGAATGTTGAGACTGATTTTCAATACAAAACTCGGTGTAGATTCAGGTTTACTTTCGTATGTTTAGAATCTAACAACCTAGAAAATTAACCGATTAACTTGTCATCATTAACGATTAAAAATCTCATCTTTCTACGGTGATCTAGCTTACTCAACTTCCGTATGTTGTAAACGTATCAATAGCAAACAATCTTCCGATGTAATTCACATAATAGCATCAAAGATCATAGAAAGAATACAAAACAAATTAAACATCATGAAAATAAATAAAGGACTGAATAAATTAAAAGATTAAACTCACGTAGTTTTGATACATTGGATGAACTCCACGGATCAACAACGAAATGAACGGAAAAAACTACATCTAATCTAACCCCGGATCACCCGAGCACAAGGCTCGGGTGACCGGCTCGAGACCCTCAACTTGCGTACCGTCTTGCTCTCAAGAAAAGTGTATGTCGAATAATGTATGTAATTAGGGTTAGGAACGGCTGTTTAAATAGATGCATAAGTCGGTTGAAGCAATATGGCGGTGGCGGCCGCAATTAAATCCTTTTCCAATTAGGATTTGGAGTATGTCGGTCGCTCAATGCATGAATTTAGGAATGAAACTTCTAAAATTCATATCTTGAGTTGTAGACCTCCAAAAATTATGATCCGAATGTCATAATTAAGCCCTCGGAAAACTCTACAACTTTCATTAAGGACTCTTCTTCAGAAAATGCCTTTTTGACTAGCCCGTCGTATTACGAGTATATTACGACATTTTCCGAAAAGTTTCAGCAACAGCATCCAAACGTGTAACGCTCATATCTCGGGCCTCGTAAGTCGGAATGAAGTGATTCAAAATCCTGTAGAATCCTCTCTTCAAGCCCTACAAATATTCTCTTGAGGTCGAGAGTCAAATCAGTGTATATCATATCAAGAACTGCATCGGAAGTTCGGCTGCTTGAAAGCTTCATTCCAAGCTTTATCTCCATCTTCCTTCCATTTCACTTCTCTTCCATGCAAAACCTCATCATTTAATCCTCTTGCATGCCAAAATATGTATCTATAACATAGGAAAATATACCAAAGCGTAACACAATCCCAAAATAACATAAAATCCCAATTTAAGCACATAAATCGTTACATTTTGCAATTAACCTATTAAAAACACTATTTATTCAATTAATCGATTATAAGCTCGATTTCTATGAAAAACATAAGATTATGGGGAATATTGACGTAAAATATATCATTAAAAACACTACAAATTGACCCTGAACATAGTGCATAATTCGGAAAGCCTGAAAAGTTTGAGCTAGTACCAATATGAGATTGATGAGCTACTTAGGAATTAATCTTCAATTGGATTGAAGCAATTAATACCTGAAGGGTGTTTCAGAAGTTGTCTGAAAAGGATAAGATTCTCCCTTGAAGGATACCATCTTTGGGATACGCAATTAGATTGTGTTCCTAATGAAAACAACATTTTACATGATAAAGGTGTGACGCAAGCCATGCGAAGTATCCCTTACCCGTTTCGGGATAGTGCCCTTATACTTAACCGAGTTCCAAAGAATAAAGGTTGAATAAATTCCATATTAGATATGGAAGAGGATAATGTCGAATCTATCTTAAGCGATGATTTGAAGTTGTCATAGACAAAGTCAGAAAGGCTTGGAGCCTAGTATGACATATGCAACTTTGTGGAATATCTTAGCAAGTACGGTAGATGTTATTTACTTGGCCGCAGAGCAAAATGTTTGTCTCCAAACATGCTACCTTCTAGAGGAAGTGTTTCTTCCAAAAGAAACAGTGGGAGTAAATTTAGATCTCAAAAGTAGTTTGAGAACCACAAGGAGATATTCAACCATAGGAACACGAGCAGACGCCACATAGTGATGAGGTGTAGAACACTACTCAGTGCACACAAAAGTTCTGTAAGTCTGTGGATGACCTCAAGCCTAAAAGGGCTACTGGTATGTTCATCTTGAAGAATGAATATCTCACGACTTATGAAGGAATGTTTAAAAGGCAAGATTGAGAGATATGGCAAGAGCCATAATATCTGAATTAGATTCCATCAGTGACAACTAGGTTGTGAACCTAGTCTGTCTTACCTAGAGGAATGTCCTTGAAAGGTTGACATGGATAGTAATATGATTACCATAAGGCTATAGAGACGGCTGAAGGGTACGGGGTGAAACCTTGTAATTATATTTATGCTACTAGCTGAGCCCAGTTCTATTCAGACTATGCTTGTTATAACTTCGTATCATGGCTATATGATAGTGTTGAAGACATTAGGCAAATAGCCTGATGTTCATAGATGATAACATGATATGTGAGCCCATGAGATCCATTTATGGACTCAAACAAGTTTCTCTAAACGATTTCTTTGTTTGATAATCAAAGGAGTTTGATTTAGTCAAAAGAAGGGATATGCCCAATGTGCGAAATGGATAGTGGGAGTGTGTTACGATTTTTGAGTAAGGTATAGGATATCTCTCTCGGGAATCGTCACCCCATATCACAGTCAATCAATGTTTGGTAGTTCAAGGTCTTTACGAAAGCACTTGGATTAGCATTTCTTATTTTAGAAATAAGAATCTATAGTGATAGACTTAACTACTGTTAATTTATAGTTTACTATATAGACGTGATGTTAAAAGAGTTTAGCATAGATCGCAACAGGAGATACTTCTAGCCGGTGTTCTCAAGATCTATCTATGTTAGGACGTTAGTCTTAAAGATAAGGTGAAAGATGATGCTTATAGAAGGTTTCCTTTCCCACTGCAATAGGAACCATCATAAAAGTAATGCCAGATGTTCATAGTCCATGAACCGTCATGAGCAAGTATGAAAGTATATTTGGTGAATGTCGAGGATATCCTTAAACAAGTTAAGGATGGTTTCCTAGTTTATCAAAACTTGGAATCAGATAAATATACTTATACATACGTATATCCTGAGTCTTATGAAGGCGAGTAGGAGCTACATTATTGGTTTGTAGTCACTTTGATTAAGTGATACAGTGATCTGGAAATGTTCTTAGCTATGGGTCACTGCAAATTCTACAACTAGGCCAAAACACAGTAGTGCCTAGGAGGCACAACGGGAGCAGTACATGGATCTAAAAGGTTTATTCCTGAACCTTATACGGTTATTCCACATTTTCTATATAGCTGATATAGTAAGTGGATTCATTGCTTGAAGCAAGGACCAGGGTCTTGTCGGAGATTCATGTGTGAGTTGAGGCGGTTCCTTTGACTTGGCCATTTGGAGCATGATATGAAGATAGTCTGAGTCCCCATGGATAGCAATCCGTTCACGGCTAGGGCTGGTTCCGAGTATTGCATGAGATTCTTGTGTTTCAGCTTGGTCTTGTGTGTACGAGTGATTGGTTTTAGGCCAAGTGGGAGATTGTTGAAATAGTGTCCTAAACCCAATCGGGTTGGACGGATCCTGTTGAAATAGTGTCCTAAACCCAATCGGGTTGGACCGGATCCGACCGGGTCGGATCATTTCTACTATTTCTTTATGTTTATAAATATATTAAATGGCTTTTCTGTTGTCATATATTTGTTCTTTCAAAGAACCAATTATGAATTGTAATATGATAACGTCCTTAGTATTAAACTGTGATAGAGAAACCATGATAGGCGATTATGGTTGATGAGATCTCTAATCACTTTAATATGTTTGATACTTAAAATGTCTCTAGGCTGATGTACTATTAAACAGGGCATTGATAGTATGAACAGGCTAGCACGTATTAGATGTCTTCTGTCTTTAGGGCAGGGATAGATCTCGTCTATCGAAGTGTAGAGACACTTGGACTGTACGTGGACGAGTATTGGAGAATGCGTACGTTAGACTGACCCACTTACACGGATAAGTGTCACTCTATGTGGCGGTTGTGTAATTATCCTTAGGACCGGAGTCTTCATGGCATCACGGTGTGGATTGTCATGCTTTGACACTATTGAGGTTTCCCTTAGCCATGGGGCGATCATGCGGTAGTGATTGGGTATGATATTGAAGCATGCGGAGTATACATGATTGGTCGTCCGGGAATCGCGTATCCTATGATTGGGATCGAATATCCGAAATGGCCTTCTTATAAGGAATGTCTTACTCTCGTGAATCTTTGCAAAGTGGGAGTAAACGAGTTACTTCGAGAGAGCATGATATCCAGTTATAAGATACGGTCGTTAATGTTTGACACTCGACATACGACCGTATGGATATTATTACAGCGATAGGATTGTAAGTTACACGGTAATTGTTTCACATGAAAGGTAGTAGTCATTGCATTTGACTCTTCCGATGATTGGGGGTCACGGTGTGTTGCTAGACGCTATCCCGTGATCGTTAGGCATGAAGGGCATTTTCGTAATTTGCACTTTGTGTCTACGGCCAACATATTCGGAAGCCTATCGGGTCACACACATATGAACATCTAGTCGGATTAAAATGTGGTTATAGTTGATAACCAAATAAGGAAAGAATTTATCTCGTACTATAAAGGTTATAGTGGTAAATTAATATGGTGGTATTTATTTATTATGAATAAATAAAATACAAGATATTAATTAAATAATATTCCGGAAGCCAATTTGTTGGTCAAAGGGCGCCACATTTAATGTGTATAAGATACACTTGGATTGTGCAATTTAATTAATAGTGTTACCAAATATTAATATTAGATATTAATATATATATATATATATATATATATATATATATATATATATATATATATATATATATATATATAAACAATACTTAAGTGTGCGTGTGTGCAATAGTGCAATGCATGCGCATGTGTGTATATATATAGTATATAGATTTATTTGTGTAATATATATGTGATATATACACATGTATAAATTGATTTATGGTAATACAATAAAGATAGTCAATATTAGATATTGACAATATCTTGGGAATATTCAATATAAGATATTGACAATATCCTAGATTTATTTAATATGAGATATTGTAATAAATGAGATAAATCAATCAATTATATTTTCCTTATTTTATTGGAAAAATGTTTTCTTCCTTTCTACTCTATTGGGGCGCCACCTATGACTATAAATAAGAGGTGGGTGTCAAGCTCTTTTATACATCACAATTCCAAGAACTAATAGTTCTTGTGTAAAATAGAGAGCAAGCACCCTATGGAGAGTTGGAAAGAGGGAAAAAGGCCGGTCTAGCAACCGGAGTTTTCCAATAGCAATCCATGATGGGATTCCGGCGGGCTGTTCGTGTGGACTAGCGGTAGAGGCCGAACACTTGGGCGGCTCTATGCAAAACTACTCTCCTTAGACGGTCAAAGCGTCGATCTTTTAGATCAACCAAGGTAACCACCGTCTACTATCTATTTGTTTATTGCTTAAACGAAGTCGATCTTGGGTCGATAGGAAATAAATTTTTGAATTCCGCTGCATTCCCGCGTAGAATTCCTAACAGTAGTATCAGAGCGAGTTTCGAGCTTAAGCAATAAGCATGTTATTTTGCGTAGTTAATTTTATCGTTTTGAATCACGTAATTAAAAGATGAAAGATTTTAGATTCGCAAAACGATACACGAAAAGAATAAATTAAAAAAAAAAAAGAGATCGGGTGGTGCTCGGCCGACTGGCGGCGGCACCACCACCGTCCGGCGGCCGGCGGCCGGTGGCTGCTTGGCGGGTCTCTTTCCTTTTGTTTTGTGTATTTTGTGTTTCTACATGGTTCATGGTTGTGAATGGTAATTCGTCTTTGTTTAGTTGTGTCATGTGGCTAACCAATGTTCAAATAGTTTGGGCCATTGGGATGTCACATGACATTAAAATAATAATGGTATTTCCAAACTTTGTTTGGAATAGGCCTAGGCCCTTTCTAAATATTTGATTTGGGAAAAAAGACCTAGGCCAAGGCCACTTCCAAAATTTTGATTTTGGAAAGTGGCCAGGCCTAAACCAAAATTATTTGGCCTTTCCAAATATTTGATTTGGAATAGACCTAGGCCCTTTCCAAATATTTGATTTGTAAAGGCCTAGCTAGCGCCACTTCCAAAATTTTGATTTTGGAAAGTGGCCAGGCCTAAGCCAAATTTGGTTTAGGAAACCAAAAGACATCCATTTTGATTACGAATCAAAAGGAAAGAAACAAAAGAGAAATAATTTTAATTTTGATTTATTTTAGAATAGTTCTAATTAATTAAAATCGTTTAAAATTAATCGTTAATTTTATTTCGATTTAATCATTTAATTATTTAAATGTTAATTAGTTAATTGATTGGATAAAATTATTTAATGGATTAAATGTTAATTGATTAATTAAGACGCAAGTAGTTAAATTTTAATTTTATCTTTTTCATAAGATTTTATTGTATGGATAAGATATAGTAGATATAATATGATTATATGGACCCCGATTGATCATGGACTCGACCGATATGATAGATGTGAATGATTTAATTTTTCTGTTGGTTTAAAAATTGTCCTAGGCCGTTATGAAGAACGTGACCTAGTTTATTTTCTGCATTTATCCCATTCCCGTTGACTCCCCCCGTGTACGGCGGGTGTATTAATTTTATTAGATAGAATTAAATGTAACAAGAATGGAGCGGAAGATGGAGACCAAAGAAAGACGAAAATAAAGATCCCATTGGAGAATGGAGCATTAAAGATCCTATTGGCGGATGCAGCTACCTTTAGATTGTGACCCGCAGTTTCGTCAGTTTGTATTCGAAACCGCACCTAGGAAAAGTCCATGATCATACCGGTTACTTTACGCATTTATTTATTTTGTGCTTGTATTTATTTTATATGATACGATAGATGCATGACTAGGCACGATCTAGATAAATGTGTAGGATGTATGTCTATAGAGATAGATATATTTGATGAGACCATGATTAAAATTAATTAAGTGAATTAATTTACATAAATATTTCCACAACAAAAATCAAGTCGAAATATTGTCTCCCAATATTATAACGACGGTGAAGAGCCTGTGTTCGGATCCAACTGATCGACCACCGCCGGGAGTTGACCCACCTCGGGTATATCGTCGTTATTGAGATATGATCGTATGAGATCTCGTGAATATTGGGTTATGACTTGACTAGAGTCTTTCGGTGATTGGCCACCGTCAGGGCCGTCTGACTTTAGAGACAAGGGGTTGACTAACACATAGTGATGTGTATCGCCAAAGAGTTGACTAGTCAACCACTGAGAATCACATAGAGATGTGAATGGTAAAGAGTTACCTACCTATCAAAATTATCTTGGTTGATCGACCACGGCCGGGAATCGAGGTAACTAGATGGGATCTCAGCCACTAAAGAATTTTGAAAAATTCTTGAAAGTCAATTGGAAGTAGTTGACTAGTGGGAGCAAAATCATAAACCAAAAGACCATTTTTGATTTTGCGTGTATAAACAACAACACTCTTTTATTTTCATTTTTATGTTGTAGTTTTAGCAGACTTTATATTTATGTTTTTATTCTCGATTAGTAAAACCAAATTATGACTGTTACCTTATGAGAAACGTTCTCAAATATGGTTAAGTAATTATAATCCTTCTAAAATAAGCAATGGCACGAGCAATCCCGTTAAAGTAGTTAGAGACAATGAGACTACATATTTGATGGAGTACTCCAAGACTTTAATTATTAATGAAAGCGGAAGCTCATGACATTGGATATGATCCAATATGATCATTCAATCATACGATGACAATTAATTCAAACGTTGGATAAGAATGACCATATCGAATTTTGGAAAGGTTGTTTTCAAAATTGTAAGACTTAAGTATCGACTTAATTCTATCATTGCTTAAAAGTTAATTAAATAGTTAATGTTTTAAATACGTTTTAAAAGGTTAAATAAACTATTTAAATAAACTTTAGATTTTCTTTATGAAAGGAAATCAAAGACGTAGCTCTTGTGATTTTTCTTAAGTCTTATGAAGACTACACTAAGAAATATTTACAAGTGCCTGAAGGATTAAAAGGAAAGTTAGGGCATGTGCTTAAATAGAGAGCTTATTGAAGTCTCTATTCTAGGCAAGTGTGTTGAGATAAACCTATCTAAGTTCAAGTCAACTCTTAGGTATATGATATCTTGCGAGTGTGATTAAATTAGAAAGATTAAATACATATATGGATGGTGAAGCAAACGTTGTAACAATTACCATATTCTGGATCTAGTAAACTGATAAGGGAACTAAATAAATGTTATTATGTTCCGGTTCTTATGAAGAACATACTTTCAGTTATTGTTTGGATTTAGTAGAAATATTCAATTGTAAAGAATAAATGTTATTCCGATAAAGTTGGAAGATCACTGAATCTAACATACTAGATTGAAGTCACTATATAGTTGATATATGTGATGAGATCTCAACTAAATATTTGAATGGCTGTTATCCTTGATATTTGTAATTGTTCTAGACATAGTCTCTCTGGGAGGGAAGCGTGTAATTAAACGTCATTCTGATGATGTTGAACCATATGATTATGAATCATGTGGGTAATACGTATCTTATCTAAAGATGACTAAAATACCCTTTTATGAAAAGGGTTGTAAATCTAGAAAAATTGTCTAAAGCCTGAACATACCGATGTTTGTTGGCTTGTGACAATTAATGCCATAAATAATTGTTTATTAGTCTCTACGTCTATTTTCAGAAATAGTCAAGTGTACTCAGTGAAGTGCATAATTCGGAAAGCCCGAAAAGATCGAGCTAGTACGAGTATGAGATTGATGAGCTACTTAGGAATTAATCTTCAATTGGATTGAGGTAATTAATGCCTGAAGGGTGTTTCAGAAGTCGTTTGAAAAGGAATAAGATTCCCCCTTGAAGGATACCATCTTTGGGATACGCAATTAGATTATGTTCCCAAAATGGAAACAACGCTTTATATGATAAAGGTGTGACGCAAGCCATGCGAAGTATCCCTTACCCATTTCGGGATAGTGCCCTTATACTTAACCTAGTTCCAAAGAATAAAGGTTGAATAAATTCTATACTAGATATGGAAGATGATAATGTCGAATCTATCTTAACCGATGATTTGAAGCTGTCATAGGCACAGTCAGAAAGGCTTGGAGCCTAGTACGACGTGTGAGACTTTGTGGAATATCTTAGCAAGTATGCTAGATATTATTTACTTGTCCGCGGAGCAAAATGTTTGTCTCCAAACATGCTGTCTTCTAAAGGAAGTGTTTCTTCCAAAAGAAACAGTGGGAGTGAATCAGATCTCAAAAGAGTTTGAGAACCACAAAGATATATTCAACCATAGGAACGTGAGCAGACGCCACATAACGATGAGGTGTAGAACACTGCTCAGTGCACACAAAAGTTCTGTAAGTCTGTGGATAACCTCAAGCCTGAAAAGGCTGCTGGTAATTTCATCTTGAAGAATGAATATCTCACGACTTATGAAAGAATGTTTGAAAGTCAAGATTGAGAGATATGGCTAGGAGCCATAATATCTGAATTAGTTTCCATCAGTGACAACCAGGTTGTGAACCTAGTCTGTCTTACCTAAAAGGAATGTCCCCGTAAGGCTGAGCCCGGTTCTATTCAGATAATACTTGTTGTAACTTTGTATCATGACTATATGATAGTGTTGAAGACATTAGGCAGACAGCTCGATGTTCATAGACGATGACATGATATGTAAGCCCACGAGATTCATTTATGGACTCAAACAAGTTTCTCTAGACGATTTCTTAGTTTGATTTAGACAAAAGAAGGATATGCCCAATGTGCAAGATGGATAGTGGGAGTGTGTTGTGATTTTTGAGTAAGGTATTGGATATCTCTCTCGAGAATTATCACCCCATGTCACAGTCAATTAATGTTTGGTAGTTCAAGGTCTTTACGAAAGCACTTGGATTAGCAGTTCTTATTTTGGAAATAAGAATCTATAGCGATAGATTTAACTGCTGTTAGACTATAGTTTACCTATATAGATGTGATGCTAAAAGAAGTTTAGCATAGATCGCGAGATCTGTCTATGTTAGGACATTGGTCCCAAAGATAAGGTGAAAGATGATGCTTATGGAAGGTTTCCTTCGCTAATGCGATAAGAACCATCTTATAGGTGATGCCAGATGTTCATAGTCCATGAATAGTCATGAGAAAGTATGAAAGTAGATCTGGTGAATGTCTAGAATATCCTTAAACAAGTTACGGAAAGTTTCCTAGTTTATTGAAACTTGGAATTAAATAAACATAGTTGTACAGACGTATATCCTGAGTCTTATGAAGGCGAGTGGGAGCTACAGTCTGGGTTTGCAGTCACTTTGATTAAGTGATACAGTGAGCTGGAAATGTTCTAGCCTATGGGTCACTGTAAATTCTACAACAAGGCCAAAACACAGTAGTGCCTTAGAGGCGCAGCGGGAGCAGTACATGGATCTAGAAGGTTCATTCCTGAACCTAGTACGGTTCTTCCACCTTTTCTATATAGCTGATATAGTAAGTGGATTCATTGCTTGAAGCAAGGACCAGGGTCTCGTCAGAGATTCGTGTGTGTGTTTAGGCGGTTCCTTTGACTTGGTCATTTGGAGCATGATATGAAGATAGTCTGAGTCCCCACGGATAGCGATCCGTTTATGGCTAGGGCTGGTTGCGAGTGTTGCATGAGATTCTTGTGTTTCAACTTGGTCTTGTGTGTGCGAGTGATTGGTTTTAGGCCAAGTGGGAGATTGTTGAAATAGTGTCCTAAACCCAATCGGGTTGGACCGGATCCGACCGGGTCGGATCATTTCTACTATATCTTTATGTTTATACATATATTAAATGGCTTTTCTGTTGTCATATATTTGTTCTTTCAAAGAACCAATTATGAATTGTTATATGATAACGTCCTTAGTATTAAACTGTGATAAAGAAACCATGATAGGCGATTATGGTTGATGAGATCTCTAATCACTTTAATATGTTTGATACTTAAAATGTCTCTAGGCTGATGTACTATTAAACAGGGCATTGATAGTATGAACAGGCTAGCACGTATTAGATGTCTTCTGCCTTTAGGGCAGGGATAGATCTCGTCTATCGAAGTGTAGAGACACTTGGACTGTACGTGGACGTGTATTGGAGAATGCGTACGTTAGACTGACCCACTTACACGGATAAGTGTCACTCTATGTGGCGGTTGTGTGATTATCCTTAGGACCGGAGTCTTCATGGCATCACGGTGTGGATTGTCATGCTTTGACACTATTGAGGTTTCCCTTAGCCACGGGGCGATCATGCGGTAGTGATTGGGTATGATATTGAAGCATGCGGAGTATACATGATTGGTCGTCCGGGAATCGCGTATCCTATGATTGGGATCGAATGTCCGAAATGGCCTTCTTATAAGGAATGTCTTACTCTCGTGAATCTTTGCAAAGTGGGAGTAAACGAGTTACTTCGAGAGAGCATGATATCCAGATTATAAGATACGGTCGTTAATGTTTGACACTCGACGTACGACCGTATGGATATTATTACGGCGATAGGATTGTAAGTTACACGGTAAGCTGTTTCACATGAAAGGTAGTAGTCATTGCATTTGACTCTTCCGATGATTGGGGGTCACGGTGTGTTGCTAGACGCTAACCCGTGATCGTTAGGCATGAAGGGCATTTTCGTAATTTGCACTTTGTGTCTACGGCCAACATATTCGGAAGCCTATCGGGTCACACACATATGAACATCTAGTCGGATTAAAATATGGTTATAGTTGATAACCAAATAAGGAAAGAATTAAACTCGTATTATAAAGGTTATAGTGGTAAATTAATATGATGGTATTTATTTATTATGAATAAATAAAATACAATATATTAATTATATTAATTAAATAATATTCCGGAAGCCAATTTGTTGGTCAAAGGGCGCCACATTTAATGTGTATAAGATACACTTGGATTGTGCAATTTAATTAATAGTGTTACCAAATATTAATATTAGATATATATATATATATATATATATATATATATATATATATATATATATATATATATATATATATATATATATATATATATATATATAAACAATACTTAAGTGTGCGTGTGTGCAATAGTGCAATGCATGCGCATTTGTGTATATACTAGGGGCGGTCTGTGCGATGCACAGGGCGCCAACGTCTCAGAATGTACGAAGAATGCAAGGAAAATAAAAAATATTTACAGCATTCAACAAAGGTTTTTTTTTTCTTTATGTTTTGGTTTATGAAATTCAACATTTTGGTATTTCGAAATTTGTTTAGAGTTTGATTGTCCAAAACAGTCAAGGCAGTACAAAAGTTTAACAAAATGCTGATACAAGTGCATTCACTACATACTTTATATACACAAAACATTGTTTCTGAATTGCCTTTCATTGTCAACCAGATTGATCCCAAAATGAAATAGTAGTTAACTTCTTCAATTCGACTTGCACCTTTTATTTCTTACTCTCATGTTCAAGTTTGACCTTTCTCAGTTGTTGTGGACTTGCTGTGTCAACTTTGCTTGCATCTGAAGTTGTTGGTGCTGTTGTTATTTCTGCTTCGACAACTGGTTTTTGCCGTTTTGGTTCATGTTTTGCTGGTACAAAAAAATATGTGTTAAATTGATTATGTTGAAGTAGTCTTAAAAAATAAGTACTTGTACTTGGGGTTTCAATACTTTTAACATCACTTGTACTAACAACTGGATCTTTATTTTTTGATTTAAGTGATTGTTGAACAGATGAGGTTCCTTTTTCACCTATACTATCAACTGTTGTCGGCACTTCTACTGTGTAAGAACGCTTGTTATCTTTCTTCTCTGCGGTGAATTGGAGTATTAAAAATTTACTGTATGTGTTTATTCAGTTTATTGTTGCCTTTATTCCTAAAATTGATTTCTATTTCAATTAGTTGATATTTATGAGTAATAGAAGTTCAGTTGTACCTGGAGTAAGTATTGTGTTTGGAGTTTGATTGGTCTGTGGAACGACATAAATAGTTTCATCATCTTTGTTGCTCCAACTATAGATAGTATACCTCACCCTTTGATTTGCATATCTCTTTGTTGATGTTCTTACCTCTGCCATGATTTTTTTGTCCTTGAATTTTTCATCAACTTTCTTCAACAAATCTGCCACTTCTGCATTTTTTTCCTTTGTTTTGATTATAGTTGATACAAAGATGTGGTTGTTAAATGTTGTGCAATCAATTTGATTTACCTCATATGGCATTATATGAATCTGTATAGGACTAACTTCAAGAAGTTTTTCTGCCTCCTCATCATATAATGTTGCATCGATTGGACTTCCATCTCTTCTGATGCGCACAGCTATTCTCTAACTGTATAAACAATGGAGTCTGATGTTTTGTTCATTATGTGCAGAACGTGATATAAAATGTGTTCAGTTTATAAGAAATACCCTACTACAGTTTTTTTAATTGCTTGGCAAGTGGGGCAAGGAACTTCTTCATCTTTTTCTGCAGTAAGAATGTGATGACATGTTTCACAGTAACAACACGAAATTTCTTGATGTGGATCAAGAATCCTCAATTTTCCTTCAACTATGAATCTCTGTGTATAAAATTTGAAAACAGGAGGGATCAAACATTGAGTATTATGATAAAAAGGCATTTATTACAATGGTATGTGGAAGCGGAATTCCTTAATTATAGTATAAAAGAACAGTTAGCTTAGCATTCTCATCTGTCCCAATTAGATTGCTGGAACGTCCTGCTACATTTATAGCAACTTTTAATGCTTGTTTTGGATCCTTAGATGCCTTTTGGACACTTCGAACGGCTGCAATGTTCTCCGAAATCCTGTAATTTATTTCTGAGGTTATTAATAAATGTTTAAAACGTCTACTTTAACAAAGTTATGATTAATATATGTCTTTACCATGTGCGTAAATTCTGGACTTCAGTGATGTCTGGTTCAACTGTTATATATGATCCTAAATTTGTAGTCAAAGTTCCCACTTGCATTTAGAAGACGATAATTATGATACTTCGAGTAGTTGAATGTCTTGCGTAGGGTGTATTCCGGTTTAAGTACATACCTTCATGGTTAGAACCAACAATCTTCCGGCTGTGATGATTGGCATACTTTGCCTCGGTTCATAGAGTTCCGGTGCTTGATTGTTTAGGAATTCTCCCCACATAGTTAGACGGATCGGAGTTAAACTTGTTTAATAAATCAATTATGATGAGATATCTTAATCTTTTATAATGACCCTAGTCTTCGTATTTTGTTACCATTCGAAGATAATGCATGAATATGATGTCTATAAATCTTGAATCATTTACAATGAAAGTTGTACGTTTATTAATTACCTTTGATCAATCAACATGAACTCTTGTAAAAAAACATTAGCGTTGCCAATCGGAACTGAACGAGGTCGTTCCACATGAATTACAGTTTGCAAGGATGTCTAACATATTTGGAAAAAGTTATTATGTGTTTACTTGTTAGTATTGTTCGATATGTCGTATATTGAAAAAATTGATAGCATAAAACAAGAAAGAACTTACTCAACGGAGAACCATTAGTAATTAAAGGATACACTCTTGCTAGAGGAGTACTTTCAAATGGTGGATAAGGTATGGCCTCTGTAGCATCAGTGATAGGCATAATCACAGTGTTGGGAGTTATAGTCCACTCAAACAACATACGTGGTGATAGATATTGGTATTGTTCTTTAATGTGTTCTACGTTGCAACCTCGAATACTGTATGTAGTAAAAGGTTCAAGAGTAGTTGCAAACGAATCTATCCTATCATTCCATAAAACACATTCTATCATAGTCCCCTGTAATTATATATAATTCATATGTAAGTATATATAATGATTATTTGAAAGGAGTTTTTATAGTTTGTAAAGAAGTTTTATTATTTTGATATACTTACTTGACTATCTTGTATAAAAACTTTTTGCAGCCTGTGTTTATTTTTAGTCAGATGTACAATGGTTTTGTCTAACACCAATGCTTTGCATTGCCACCTAAAGTCACCAACCTGAATCTCTGCAATAGTTTTAACAGGCAGTCTTCCAGATGCCGACATCTACACAGATGATGAAATATTCAGAATTTAGAGAAACCAAAAGAAAACGACAGCAGAATATATTTAAAGTAGTTAAACATAAGAAAGAATTGTATGTATAATGTGAGATTTAATATACCTTGCACTTCTTATAGTTGTTGAAATAACTTTATATTAAATGTATGATTTCGTTATACACAATATTCTGAGTATGATTTGACTGCATTTTATCAGAAAAGGTAGGAGGAGTAATGAGTACTCTCAAAGAATTGAATGTCCGGACCCTAGAAAAGGCAACATATAGTTGTCCATGTGAGAATACAGGTTCACGTAGGTAGACACCTACTCTCTCTAACGTCTGTCCTTGAGCCTTATTGATTGTCATAGCATAGGACAACCTTACTGGAAATTGGTACCGTTTGAAAGCTACACCGAATCTTTCAGAATTTGAGGTTGTAATGGTATTTTGTGA
This sequence comes from Gentiana straminea, assembly GCA_036785695.1. Lineage (NCBI taxonomy): Eukaryota > Viridiplantae > Streptophyta > Magnoliopsida > Gentianales > Gentianaceae > Gentiana > Gentiana straminea. Next base: position 5,136,051 of record JAVUPR010000385.1, on the reverse strand, counting down.
AGCACTGTAGTATCCCCTTTGAAAGGACCACTGGCAATCTCTGCAATGATTATGTGTGGTTTTAATTCCTTGCAAAGTAAACGAGTTCCATTGCATAGGCCAGCTGTAGGTTTTAAATTCCTCAATAGCACTATAGGAGAATTGATTTTCAAATTCAGTTCATGTGGAGGTAAACTACTGGGATTTGTTGCATGTAGTAGATCCTGATAGTCACCTTGATGCTGTTGGTCTATTGTTGTGTCATGACTTATATAAGTTATTACTTCTCCAACTGCATAACTTAATATTGTATTGTTTAACTCATCTACACAGTTATTAGTTGGAGCCAATAAAACACAATCCATGACTGAATCAGTATTATGCATAAATGCATTCATGTTAGGATAGACAAAATGTATAAGTTCTTTTAGAGACCTCTTTTCCTCAATAAAAGGCACAACAATTTGGCTTGGTAGAATAATATTTCCATTTTCATTCATTGTTTCTGTTCCATGACCAATACGCAATAAGTACGCCGCGCAAAATAAGGATCATTGATAGACCTCATGTTTTCGATTAAGCGTAATCGAGTAAGATGAGACCATAAGGATGAATGGAATAAACTTGCCATTACTTGATCCTGACGAGTGCCACGAGGTACGACCGGTAGTACCTGTCGAAAATCCCCACCGAAAATGACTGTTTTATTTCCAAATGGCAAGTTAACATCAGTGATGTCACATAACATACATTCAAAAGATTCAATACTATCTCGATGTGCCATTGGAGCCTCATCCCATATAATTATTGTAGCCTCACGAATCAATTGAGCTGTGACTGATTGTTTGCGACTACGGCTATTTTTTCACCTCATCCCGAAGCGGTAAATTGAAACGGGAATGTGCTTGTACGCCCGCCGGGTAAAACACATGCCGCAACGCCAGATGTTGCTATTGCCAATACAATATCACCTTTATCTCTCAGAGTGGCCATAAGAGCTCTGTACAAAAACGATTTACCAGTGCCTCCAGGACCATCTATGAAATAACACGATTTCTCAGTGCTATCTAAGTTGGAGAGTATAGAATGGTACGCAAGACGTTGTTGACTGTTAAGTTGGTGTACAGCTAATTTGTCCGCTGCATTGACCAAGACGTTTCGTTCAAACAACAGATCTTTAGGAGGTCCTTTTTTACGGTATAATGTGTTAGTAATACCATCCGCAGCGGAAACGATTTAATGGATCTAGATCTATAAACTACACGTAATAAAATAACTAGATCTATATCTACAAGGGGGTTGTAGATCATACCTCTTGGATCTCAAAATCCAAGTTGAAGAACCGCAATAGGATGAACGAAGGAAAGCGTTAAGAGCACCACGATCTTCCGTACGTGTGATCCAAGCAACTCCCGGTGGAAGGAAATCCTCGTCTCGAATCCTTACGATATGCTACCCGAAAAAAAAACTCCAAGCTTTTTCCTCCTTGCTTATGGCCGAAAATTCCCTCTCTAATTCATTAGGGAATTTCGAATTTTGTGTGTATATTAAGTTTGAGAGAACTCTCTTTTTATAGAAGAGTCAAACTTAAGCCCCAAGGATTTTTATTTATCAAACAAAATAAATCCTTTTAATAAAAGATAATTCCATAATATTCTAGAACAAATCTAGAATAATATTTATCTTTATTATTTACCATAAATATTTATCCAATAAATATTTTATGCACATGTCTTATTAATACACAAGAAACTAATTCTTGTTACCAAAAAATATGCATGTGGCGTGAATTGTATCTTTAATTGACCTAGTCAATTAATTTTTGTCATACACACTAATTTGCCAATCATTATGGAAAATATATTTTCCACTTATTTTAATTATTTAGTTCCAACTAATTAAATAGTCACTAAACAATTAATTCACATATCGTTTTAATAAAGTCCAATAAGAACTAAATTAATATTATTAGGATTCGACGTCCGAGAATAGCTATGCTATATTAGGAGGCACGTCGGGGACCATGGACTAATAATCAGCGGCTCCGATAAATCAAATAAATAATTATCTTACGAACAAAATAATTATATTCGATAAATCAATCACAGGAATATGCCACCATAATCCCGTGACTGCACTCCTCCGATTATGAGATTATATTTATCTCCTCACGAGAATAATAATAAGCGTCCATTGATATAATCATTACATATGGATTAATCCTCCATAGACTGTTCATTCTAAATCGGGAAGTTACCGTTAACCCTTTTTAGAACCTCTTATCCTTATTTACCATTAACCCCCTAGTGATCAATTAATTCATACAACTCACTGGTGATCAATCAGTGTGATATGAACTCGCGCGATCGATCAGTTTCTAGGATTAACAAATAAGGGAACTGTCTATCTACTTCCATAAATGGAAGGAATGGATTCCGTATCTGTGATAACACAGACTACTCACTCAATCCAATACAATGCCAAGATGGGGTAATTCAGACCACAGACTCAGTGTAATCCTTAACCGTCAAGTCAAACCTCATACGATTCAAGCGAGTTGACGTGATCACCTCGGGATTAAGATATATCCATAAATATGATCATCCATTGATTCGATAAGACTTCTCGATTACGGAATTATATCGTGAACTCTAATCAAATCGGTCCACCATATATGATATATCTATCATATATAAATGCCCCATTAGGTTCTCTTAACCGAAAGTCCGGATAAGACAATCACACCAACGTGTTACGGGCGCATTAATAGCACGTTAAAGGAGAGACCCGATACTCTCGATTAACTTCACTACGGGCTAATTGTATTTTAAGTACATCTTCACTAACTCAATCCTCCCGTGTATATACCATACACCGAGTTAAGTGATTACATAAACGATATACTTAGGGTTTTACGTAGTGTAAATACTATTGTCACATCGGTGATTATGAGAATAATAAATATGAATAATAACGTCAATTCATTTATTAAATAAAACAATTACAAAAATTATCTTTCGGGCATCACACCTAACAATCTCCCACTTGCACGAAAGCATGTGATTAATTGTTTTAGAGCACACCCTATTATTTAAAATACAACAAACTACATCTCCCACTTGCTCTAAAGCAATGGAGACCCATCCCGTATTCTAGTACCCATTAAGCATGTCATAACCATTTCGTATTCCAAAATACACTCCGAGTATGCCGTCGTAGGATAGGTCGGTGACTCGGGGAGTACCTACATCTAAATGTCATGGGTCTTAATGATTAGTCGGGTTGTCGGCTCGAGACGTTCCGTAGAATCGAAACGTTACCGGTCCATCAAATCATGTGGTGCGAGTAAACACGAGCCCGAGATCGACTTAACGATCATCCTCAATCGACTTAAAGTCAAAATCGGTGTATCACACATATCCGAGGTTCACACATGAATATGTCCGCATATTGTTCCTCGTTCTCTCAAGATACTAAAGGACATACTAAACTTGCTTTGTTAACCGCCGAATCTAAGATTCGATCAAAGTTGACGTTCAATAACACGACCATCTCTTACTAGAAAGAGAATCTATCCCATTTCTCCCGATCCGAAGATTTAGAGAGTCATTCCCGAGGCATAGGGTAGAACTTCCTCGTTGAATGTTGCATACACGGATGCATCATCTTAACCAATAAGATGGATGGGAAACCGATGATCGATTCTAATGAATTCGACCGAGTCAAACTCTTAAGAATGTTGTCCAAATCTCTATTGCGAGAGAATTGTGGTATTGTCGGATTCGACTTCGGATAACACACCCATGTTGATTCCAACTCCAAGCGGTGCGGTGTTAGCCTTCACAAACACTAATTTATATATTCACTACCGTACTAAAATTGATATCCGATCTACAAAAGACTTATCAATATTCAGTCAAATCCACATATTTTAGAAATATATGACTTCCAATGACCGAGAGGTTTGCTTTTTATCCACAAAGGACATAAGCCTTGACGGTCATCCCGTCATGAGTTCATAAGTCAATACCCTTCTATTTCGAATGAATCCGGACTCCGTTTGTTTGGCAAGAAAGTCTCGGGGAATCACCCCTATTTTACGCTTTTGAACGAAATCATGCAATACCGAACTCATTCTACTCTTTTCCATGTAGATCCAATTACTCCCACTTGGGCACGAGACGCTCGGGTGGTTCTACAAGAGCATGAACGGGGTGGAGTACCGAACTCCATTCACGGGGTTATGGCCATTAAACCAACCTCTATTATCGAATCCTATACTTGCTCACAAAAGAGCCATAGGTCATCAATCGATCCTCGGACTTCAAAGTCCGCCGAACCCGTAATGGGTAATGGATAAACCATACTCCCACTACATTACGGGTGGATCGAAATTCGATCTAGTTTAGTAGTATTTAGTGTTATCACCAACAACCGATGTTGGATGTGGTCTGATTTTAATCAGTTAGTAACTACCTTGAGTAACCGTACTCCAAGGTTCAAGGTTTGTTGTTCATAGACTCTATCAGAAAGGATGCAACAGTATAACTGTCCCTTCCCGATTTCATGAATCTTATAACAAACCTTTTTCTCAATGCTACAAGATATAGAACGATTGGTCACTGACCGAACGTGTTCGCGAAATTTTCAGACCTACCTTCAAGCACCGTGTGCTAAATGCTTATATTTACGGAAGTGGGGTGAACCGAATCCACACCTTATCCGTAAATTCCAAAGCATATTCTAGGTAGGCTTGGTTGGTCTTACATTTCAATGTAAAACGATATTTCGCTTCTAATATCTTTATTGAGTTAAGCAGTGTATTGTAGCACATCTAAAAACTATATAAGGCAATTTAACGGTTTCTCACTTAGTGAAAGCATTTCACTATGAGGCAGGCCGAGCATCAGTCCCTAGGACTATGTGATGGCCCATTTAATACTCTATCTCTGTTGAAAACAGAGAAACCTCATAATATTTTGGATAAACTTACCGGAGTGTTTGAATAGTTATCAGACAAGAAGTCACTACTCGGAAGCTCCTACTAGCTCGTATCTTTCATCAGACCCCGAAGGTCGTCATGAACAAGCTATGTTACTTCTTTATAACCATTATCCTTTCCCGATTGAAAGGAAACTTAGTCATTGAACCTTTGAGACAATTTAACCAGACTGGGAGAAAAGGAATCACCCTGAGCCAGTCTTCAGGTCTTGTCTTTTAGGGACTATGCACTAACTATGGAATATGAAGAAGCGTTTATCTAAATATAGAAACCATTTGCTTTTAATAGTTCTTAAGATGTGTTTTATATACATATTTCGAGCGGTTGTAAGTGGTTTTGACTTTATCAAACAAAAGTCCGAGTCTTGGATTCGTACTACAAATGGTATATTCACTTTCATACGACAAACAAATTATCGAATAGAAGGTAAATCCATTCGTTCCAACGAGTCTTAAACGAGAAAATAAATTTTCCGCGATATCCAAGGATTGAACCCGAGATTCATTTCCTTATATCACTCCCACTATTCTAGCTAAAATTAACGCCCGTTGTTTACTCTTTTAATCGTTAAATGCATCTTTGCTACCTTGTTCTTCTAAAGAACTTAGCTCGAGAAAATCGCCAAGGATTCATAGGTTGGTGATCCAAAATCACTGTCCTTATCCTATGATTTTCAGTTAATTAATTTTCGGTTCAGCCTTAAAATTTTCTCAGTTTAGGTGACTAACACTTTTAGACATATTCTCCCATTCTTGACTTTCAATGAATGGAAACGATCTTGAACCGGCGGTTCGTTTGAGTAGACACTACTCTTGAACCGTGGGATGTCTATTTCGAGTGTTACTCGTCGAGACTTCTCGGATTTTCTAATATACCAGAAAAAACAACAAATCATAACATTAAAGCTCCCACTAGTTTATCGGTTCCAAATACCGTCTAACCAAACAATGCTTTATTTTATGATTTTCCAATTTTTCAATTTGAAAAACTCTCGTGTAAACACTTACACGGTTCTAATGTTTCCGAAAAAATACAAATCATAAAACTCCCACTAGTTCATCGATTCCAAATATCGTCTAACTAGCAACATTTCATGACTTTCCGGTTTTTCAATTAGAACGGTTACGTGTGTAGTCGATTACACTTTTCTAATGTTCTAGAAAAACAACAAATCATAAAGCTCCCACTAGTTCATCGATTCCAAATATCGTCCATTACAAAAACGATTTACCGCACTGCATGCCTCCAGGGACCATCTATGAAATAACACGATTTCTCGATAGTGCTATCTAAGTTGGAGAGTATAGAATGGTAATTAATTTCGTTTGTCTTTAAAATGATTGTGAGAACACACCCGAAAAATTTTCATAACCCGCGATATTAATTAAATTTCAACTAATTACAGTTTGTATACATTTTAAGATGTCTTAGCAAAGGTTTATATACATTTTGTGATCAATAATAAAAAATAAATGCGGAAAATTTAAACGCGAGATATCGTTGAAAGAGTATACAAATACATTAGAAAATGAAAACCCTAACTAGGGTTTAAGACGTTGTTGAAGTTGGTGTACGACTAATTTGTCCGCCGCATTGACCAAGACGTTTCGTTCAAACAACGAGATCTTTAGGAGGTCCTTTTTTACGGTATAATGTATCCGCCTCTAAATCAAATAAATAATTATCGGACCAAGATTAAAATCACCAATCTACGACCCATATTTTCTAAGCAATCCCGTATGTCTTGTAATACTTTCATACGTGCAGGAAGAGGATGCATATTTGCTAACTTATATGATCGTAAATAATCCTCAGATAAAGCATCTTTATATTTCTCCCATAATAATCGAGGATTGTTGGAGAACAGAAAACTAAAAGTGAAGAAAATAGGTAACGGAGTTGTCTTGGCATTTGATATACAGCAGCTTCGTCAATACATTTTTCATAATCTGAATCAGTAGTCAATAGATCTCTAGCTAAAGCGGCATCCCTAAAAGTTGGATGTCTAACTTCATTAACATTACGTAGAGCTTCATATGATTGAGGAGCTCTAACATGGTTAAGTAACAAGCGTAAGTAATAACGTTCACCTTCAACAGGACCCACCGATACAATTCTTCCAACAACCCTACCCTTTTTACGGACAGTCCAAGTTCTTTTCCCAGCATCCCAAACAAAGTAGCGAGGGAAATCACGGTAGAAGAGATGCATTTTTTTGGCTGTAACATCATACTTATTCATATAGAAAAATCCAGTTAACATAGTTCTTGTTAAGAAAGTATTACCAACTATATTACCGAGATCTTCCTTAGCTTTGAAGGATACGTAATGTTGATTCGGAAGATGTATCGTAAGGGTATTACTTGCGGGTAGCATATCAAAAAGATCAAATGCATAAATACGCCGGGCCGCCTCTCGGTGGTCCTATCCAACGGCCACTTTGGTAATTTTCTATTTCATTTTCGGATTGCAAAGTTGCTAAGTGGAAAGAAATCTTATCGGTCCTTTATATATATACTTATAAATGTACTTGACCAACTTAATAGTAGAGCAAATTTCCACATTTATATGGCAGTCGAATTTCTGCAGTAAATATGGATTATAAGGTACAACCCACCGATTATCAATACAGCAACGTCGAACAACAGCAGTAATTCCATTATTTCTACGTCTGTATTGAGGATAGGTATAAGCACCATGTATAGTTGTTTCTAGGAATTCTTTAGGATACTTATTCTTGCATTTATTTTTTTGCATACATGGGCTCCTACTATTTAATTCCCCACAAGGTCCATGAATCATATGCTTCAAAACCAATTCATGAAGTCTAGGATTCAGCACAGGATCTGGTAACTCTGCTGAGACAAATCGATCATATGCTTCCGAATTTAAAAGTTTGGATTCACGAGCCATAATAAATAGCGAGATGTGCATGTGGTAAGCCTCTTTTCTCGGAATTCTATAGAATAAACAAAGGCATCAATTTGTCCAAAAGCTTTGTTCGTACGAGATCTTGTTTAAGCATCTCCAAGTTTAGCTTTGAATACTCTACTTAACAAATCAGGTCGATCTTGAGGCAGTTGATTAAGCAACAAATGTTCAGAGATTTCGGGCCAAGATGGATTGCATGTTATCGTTAAAAAGAAATCCGGTTTTCCAAACTGTTGAACTAAAGCCATAGCATCTAAATAACGTTTTTTCATGTTACGCGGACCACCTACAAAAGATGGAGGTAATATTACTTTCTGACCTATAGCCGAACCTCTATTGTTTCCGGTACTATACTATCCATAACACCTTGAAACGATTCCATCCGTATCTCCTTTTGATGTTCTCGAAGATATTCCAGTCGAGATGTTTCAATTTTAACATACATATCCACAATATATTGCTGAAACAATCTACCAGTGTGTATAATCATGGAAAAGTCAGCCTCACGAATCTGTAGTTTGTAACAATAGTACTGTCGAGGGGTAACGAGGTTACGTTTCCGTACTGCTGAATGCACGGCTGTATTGAATGAATAAATTATTAGACATGCTGTCAAAATTAAATATTTATTCAAATTAAGTAACCAAAAAGCTAACCTTGTTGTTCATCAGCTATAAGATAATCAACATCAGTAGCCTGTACATTAGTTACTGGTAATGGCGTAACACATCTATGGTTACTTTTCAGCGCATTAGGAGGTAACTTTTGAATACCATAATGCCAGCCGACCTCGCCCTTTGTAAATAGAAGGGGATATTGTAATGAATCATAACAGCCATAGTTATGATAAATTTGATGTGCTCTGTCATCCTTAGAATATATTTGTATATGACATTTAGGATTGACTCCTACATCATCATCCACATGCAGAATGGCAGAAACATCAGAACATGTCGGTAAATTCGATACTCTTTGATCCATCTCAGGATCCTTTACTAAATAAAGTCGAGTATCATCAATACTGGGTAAATCCCTGAGCTGGCGTAAGAACTTGGCATACGGATTATCAGTCAAGATCTTTGTTAATTTAGCCATGGTGGACCTTGAGAAACGCTCATCCGACTGCAACCGTTGTTCTAATTCAGTTTGAGGATCATATATGTAAAGTTGAATGCCGAAGGAGATAAAGGTATTCCCGAGATGGATTTAATGGATTTAAGAAATGATGCACTTTCCCTTGAACTTTGAAAGTATAAACCCCCGATGATTACGTAACAAATCATTATCCTTTCGTGCTGAGAATGATGTGAAGGCAAGATTGTTATTATAGGTACGGGCATATTTCCGGAAAGCTATCGATTCTGCATCATTTTCAGTGAATAAAGTACGTAATTCTGCCGGCATCTCAGGATTGACAAGTTTTATCTCTCCTTGAGCACAACAGAAGCACGCGGATTCATGGAAAAACCTGAATGCTAAACAGTAACAACATCGTTGAGCATTCGGCAAAAGTGAGAAGTTGACAGTACAGGTATCATCATTACTTGAGTGAAGTGGCATTTCGTCACGTAGATGATTCCGTGTTGCCACAGAAGGAAAGTCTGAAGCTTGAATAAAAGCTCGCTCATTAATTTGCCTAAGCAAAGATACATCATTCACTAAAGCTGTATGGGCAGGACTTTTTTTGGGTTGTATTGTGGCCTCAACATCAGTAGAAGTTGAAGCCTTACTGGCTACATCCAGCTTCTTTTCAGCATACTTGGCACGACGACGCTCTAGTAAGGTAGTTTTTTTCGTCGCATCCATTGTAGCATATGCTCTACGTTTTCGTTTGTTATAGTCATCACGCCTCTCATCATCCATTGTTAAAAATATTACTGAATGAAGTTACATAAAAGGGATGATATTAATGTATAAGATTAACCCTCATACCTAAGCAAACAGCCTAAATTTTACTAACACTCATATGTAGAACATATGGCAGCATTACTAACAACATATAAAGACATTCTGTCAAAACCGTTAATGTTGTGCAAATCTGAGAGCTAACGTAATACAACAATGTTGAATATAAAACTTAAAACTGTAATAATATGTAGAGAAATTTATGTAATAACTGAACTTTGCAGGCTTTGGATAACATGAACAAGCAGAAACACATTAAAAAAAAAGGAATAAGTCAGATATAAAAGAATGTACCTGAATCCAGTTGAGTTATATTGCAACTGAAGTTGTTTGAAGAGAAATAATCCTACCCAAAATACGAATACGCAAAGAACAAACTACAAAACCTTAGAAATCCAAAAACAATAATGATTAAAATATATAACTTACAAAATTTGCATTCATAAATATCGGAAATCATTAGTAAGTAAAGCAATGAATCGAATAATGATAATAAGAGTTAAATAACCATCCATGATAAAAAGAAGTAAAATTCATCAAATAAAGGCATAATACTTTAGAACCGACATCAAAGGTTCATAGCATCGGCAAAAACAAATCTGTAAGCTTAAAGATAAATAATATTAGGACACAAAGCTACAAAGTACAGAACACACACAGATAGCAATCAACTGAAAGATGCAAAATTAATTACCAGTATACTAAGATGGAAGGACCAACAAATCCATAAGAAAAAGAAAAGCATACACCACAAGGTACACAAAACAGCTGAACCAAAAGCTAACAGATGTTTTAAAAACATAATACCAATGAAACATTATTTTCAATCCATTCAATTAGAATTCCTACCTTCTGTAATAAAACTCTAATGAATATCTCAACTAAAAGAAAACATCCATATGTAGAAAATAACCCCCAATAACATCTGTACTAAACGTTAACAACTAATCACAATTAAAAGCAAATAATACAACGGCAAAAGCAATAGTACCTTATCAGGACACCACTGAGGAAGAACACCAATATCAATTTTGATCCAACCGAACCTGGGAAGGAATAAAAAGTTAATCTATGCAGCTATGCAACAGGTATTGTAAGCTAACGAACGATACAACAATGTTATAGTTTAAGTGCACAACAACAGATATAGTAATCAAAACAATAAAAAAAATGCAGAATGAAGACACTAAAAAGAGAAACTGTAGAAATAAATCCAACCGACATTTAAAAATACCAAACAATGCAAGCACATCAACAAAACCAAATACATTCTAGATGGCAAAACAAAAGGAGACCTATCAAAGAGAATCTCAATTAAAACGTATTTAATGGCTTAATAAATCGGACAATGTAGAGCCAAATTCAAACTATACGGACCATACATACATAACAAAATATAGCACAACATCAATGGCATGCAACCTACAAACTATACATCAACAGGCACCACTTTATCAGGCATGCAATGGAAAACAGTGCAAAAGCTAATCTTCATCAATTCAAACATGTCACGAAAACTCATATTCATGTATGATCAATTACGAAATAGTAATCACGGTATAAGAATAGAATACATATTTAAACATTACATCACATACAATGCAATGATGATTAAGACATAACCGAGAAAAATGACAAAACAAGAACACATAAATGATGATGAAGGCAACAGCTTTAAAATAAATTCAGAAAAGGAAGCAAACATACATAGAACAATCGAAAAATTACATGCAATGTAAAAGATAGCCACCATCCGATGAAAACGCATCACCAAAAAATTGCAGCAGACAAACTCCAAAAACAAATGCACTAAGGGAAAAAATCAGATTTAACCATACAGAGTAAGAAAGAATAGTATAGATTCATTCATCAAAAACAGAATAATTTTTTTGAATCCACAAACAACAATAATAAAAAATAACGAAGAAAAGAACATAACAGTTAATTCGAACAGAAAGCAAAGGTAGAACAACAACACAATACAAACCAAGTTTAAATAACAACAATTATTACCTCAGTGAGTAATGTTCTTGCAGCCAATCTCTTCTGGACGATGAAGGCGATGAAGAAGAAGAAATAAGTAAGATGAAATGAGAAACAACAAACAAATAATGGGAATGCATGTTCCCTGAAAGTGGATATACAGTCGGTTAGAAAAAAGAAAAAAAACCATGTGCATTTTTGGCTTCAAATGAGTGGAGGGAAAAACGGTGGTGGAATGGAAGGAACACTCAACTGAAACGGCGTCGTTTCTCTCCATGGCACTTGAAGACAAATTTGGTCAGCCTAATATCCCCAATTGATAATAATACTTTAAAGTGGATATAATATATAGATTTATTTGTGTAATATATATGTGATATATACACATGTGTAAATTGATTTATGGTAATACAATAAAGATAGTCAATATTAGATATTGACAATATCTTGAGAATATTCAATATAAGATATTGACAATATCCTAGATTTATTTAATATGAGATATTGTAATAAATGAGATAAATCAATCAATTATATTTTCCTTATTTTATTGGAAAAAGGTTTTCTTCCTTTCTACTCTATTGGGGCGCCACCTATGACTATAAATAAGAGGTGGGTGTCAAGCTCTTTTGTAAATCACAATTCCAAGAACTAATAGTTCTTGTGTAAAATAGAGAGCACCCTATGGAGAGTTGGAGAGAGGGGAAAAAGGCCGGTCTAGCAACCGGAGTTTTCCTATAGCAATCCATGATGGGATTCCGGCAGGCTGTTCGTGTGGACTAGCGGTAGAGGCCGAACACTTGGGCGGCTCTATGCAGAACTATTCTCCTTAGACGATCAAAGCGTCGATCTTTTAGATCAACCAAGGTAACCACCGTCTACTATCTATTTGTTTATTTCTTAAACGAAGTCGATCTTGGGTCGATAGGAAATAAATTTTTGAATTCCGCTGCGTTCCCGCATAGATTTCCTAACAGATCCGACCGGGTCGGATCATTTCTACTATTTCTTTATGTTTATACATATATTAAATGGCTTTTCTGTTGTCATATATTTGTTTTTTTAAAGAACCAATTATGAATTGTTATATGATAACGTCTTTAGTATTAAACTGTGATAGAGAAACCATGATAGGCGATTATGGTTGATGAGATCTCTAATCACTTTAATAAGTTTGATACTTAAACGTCTCTAGGCTGATGTACTATTAAACAGGGCATTGATAGTACAAACATGCTAGCACGTATTAGATATCTTCTGTCTTTAAGGGCATGGATAGATCTCGTCTATCGAAGTGTAGAGACACTTGGACTGTACGTGGACGTGTATTAGAGAATGCGTACGTTAGACTGAGCCACTTACATTTAGTGTCGCACTATGTGGCAGTTGTGTAATTATCCTTAAGACCGGAGTCTTCATGGCATCACGGTGTGGATTGTCATGCTTTGACACTATTGAGATTTCCCCTATCCACGGGGCGATCATGCAGTAGTGATTGGGTGTGATACTGAAGCATGCGGAGTATACATGTTAGTTCGCCCGGGAATCGCGTATCCTATGATTGGAATTGAATATCCGAAATGGCCTTCTAAGTAATGTCTCTCGTGAATCTTTGCAAAGTGGGAGTAAACGTGTTATTCCGAGAGAGCATGATATCCAGATTATAAGATACGATCATTAATGTATTGACACTCGAGATACGATCGTATGGATATTATTACTGCTGTATGATTGTTATTTACACGGTAACTGTTTCACATGAAAGGTAGTAGTCATTGCATTTGACTCTTCGGATGATTGGGGGTCACGGTGTGTTTCTAGACGCTATCCCTTGATCTTTAGGCATGAAGGGCATTTTCGTAATTTGCACTTTGTGTCTACGGCCAACATATTCGGAAGCCTATCGGGTCACACACATATGAACATCTAGCCGGATTAAAATGTGGTTATAGTTGATGATCAAATAAGGAAAGAATTTATCTCGTACTATAAATGTAACAGTGGTAAATTAATATGGTGGTATTTATTTATTATGAATAAATATAATACAAAATATTAATTATGTTGATTAATTAAATATACACATAATGTATGTGTAGGTCGAAATATATATATATATGATATACATGTATTTTGTAAATTAATTAATCATATCATTATATTAATTAAAAAATATTCTGGATGCCAAATCTTTGGCTGAAGGTGGCGCCAATTTCGTGTGTATATGATATATTTAGATTGTGCAAGTTAATTAATAAGATTACCATAATGTTAATATTAAATATTAATTGATTTTGAAAAAAAATAGATTTATGGTAACAAGATAAATATAGTCAATATAAGATAGTGACAATATATTGGAATTATTTAATATAGGATATTAAATTAAATGAGATAAATCAATCAAGGAGATTTTCCTTATTTTATTAGGAAAAAGTTTCTTTCTCCTCAATCTCCTGGGAAGCTAATCCCAATCAGATTGTGATGCAGTTGGGGCGCCATACACTCTATTTAAAGGAGGGGTTGTCTAGCTCTTTTGTACATCACAATTCCAAGAGCTAATAGTTCTTGTGAAAATAGAGAGCTTATTAGAGAGAGACTTGAGAGAGAGAAAAAGTCGGTCTAGCAGACGAATTTTTCTGGTAGCAATCTATGATGGGATTTCCGGCGAGGTGTTCGTGTGGATGACCGGTAGAGGCCGAACGCTTGGGCGGCTTCGTGCAGAAACTACAATCGTAGACAAAGCGTCGATCCAATTGGATCATCCAAGGTATTCTTTTGTCTACATCTTTTATGCTTGTTGCTTAAACGAAGTCAATCTTGGGGAAAAGGAAATCAAAATTTTGAATTCCGTCGCGTTCCCGCGTTGATTTCCTAACAGCCTTAAAGAAATTGAATATGACATTTGTATACCATTCTGAGACTCTGACTTTTGTCTGGAAAAGTTAGAACCACTGAGTAATGATAAAAATGTATATGTAACACGTCATAAATTATTTAGACAAATGGTTTCCATATTAAGATAAACGATTCTTCAGCATCTATTAATTAGTGCATATATCCTAAAGACAAGATCTAAAGACTGGCTAAGGGTGATTCCTATCTCCCGGTCTAAGAAGACTATCTCAAAGGAAAAATGACTAAGTAACCTTTCAATTGGGAAATGATAATAGAGCTGAAGAAGTATGACAACTTGTTCATATTGACCTTTAGGGTCTTATAAAAGATACAAGCTAGTGAGAGTTTCTGAGTGGTAGACATTTTGTTTGATGACTACTTGAAACGCGGATTAGTTTATCTAAATATTTGGAGGAATCTCTGATATTACCAGAGAAACGAGTATTCCATGCTCAGATATAGGCTATGGCATGGTTTTGGCACTAATGCTTAGCCCACCTCCTAGTGAAACAATTTCACTGAAAGGATAAACCATGGATTGCCTTATATAGTTATTGATATGATACAGTACATTTCTTTACTCAATTAAGATATTGATTGCAAAATAACGGTTCGCATTATCATGTAAAGCCGAGAAGTCTACCTAGAAGACGCTTATGAATTTATGGATGATGAGTGAAGTACTTTTACTCCACTTCCGCATATAGAGGCATTTAGCACTAGTGCTTGAAGGTAGGACTGGAGATTTTGCATACACGTTCAGATGGGGACTGTTCATGAAATATCTTAATGCAATAAGTGAAGGTTGGTTATAAGATTCTAAAGATTTGATAATGATGGTTGTACTGTCAGAGCCTTTCTAGGAGAATGTATATATAACAACCTTGGACCTTGAAGTAAAGTTACTCAAGGAGTTACTATCTGATTTAATCAGACCACATCCAACATTGGTTGTGTTGGATGTAATATCGCCGGACGGATCTAGATCCGTCTGATTACGCAACGGAATAAACAAGAGGATCACGATCATATAAAATTAAACTGCATAATTTAAGATCCACCTACAAGAAGGTGAGATCTACTTACCAATCAAAAGCGAGATCCAAAAGATTGATGAAGTCGAGATCCAATTTGAGATGCCACGATCTTCTGATGTGTATCTCCAAGCAACAACCGGTGGATGTTGATCCTTGATGCTTGACCTCCTTGATATGCTACCTGGAAAATCCCGAAGATTTTCCCAACTCTAAACCCTAATAGGAAGTCGACATCTCCCCATTATAATTGTGTATATGGCGTGTTTTACATCTTGTGTAGGATTTAGGAGAGCTCTCTTTATATAGGAGAGAAATCCTTGTCCTCCAAGGATTTAATAATTAATACAAAATCAATTATAATAATCCTTATTAAATAAAAGATACTCCTAGAATAATCTAGAACAAATCTAGAATAGTTAAGGATCAATCTAATATTTTTCCAGTTAATTATTTAACAAATAAACAATTAATCGCATGTCATATAATTATCCAAGAAAACTAATTTCTTGATAAATATATACTTACAAAATGCGCATCCCCTAATTCAATTAGGTTAGCACACGTATGATACACAAAAGGGTCGAGTCCATGAAAAATGTCTTTTCCATGTATTTAATTATTTAGCCCACTAAATAATTATTTCGCACATCAATTAAATAGTCCAACTACTTAATTATTATTGAGGCCCAACGTCAAGAAACATATGCATGTTAGGAGCCACATCGGGGACCATGGACCTATAACCAGTAGCTACAATAAATTAAATAAAAATATTCATCGGACAGAATATTTCTTATTCAATCTATTAATTCCGGGATTACACCACCATAAACACGGAACTAAACTCTATGGATTATAGATATATACTTACACTCTAATCACTGAGTCGATAAGCGTCCATTGATATAATCATTACATACGGATAAATCCTCCATAGACTGTTCGTTTTGATTCGGGATATTTCCGTAAACCCTTTTCAAAACATCTTATCCTTATTTACCATTAACCTCCTAGTGATCAATTAGTTCATAACTAATATAATATGAACTGGGCCCATCGATCAATTTCTAGGATTAACAAATAAGGGAATTGTCTGTCTACTTCCCGCAGGAAGGAATAGATTCCATATTTGTGAAGTCACAGACTACTCACTCATTCCAGAATAGCGCCAACGACAAGTGTTCAGATCACATGTATCCAAGTGATCATTAACTAACACATCAAACCCTACTTTGAACCAAGCAGTAAACTGTGATCACATCAGGATTGAAATTAATCCATTTATGATCATCTTGTGATTCGATAAGATTTATCTATCACGGAATTATATCGAGAACTCAAATCAAATCGGTCCAGTCCTATATGATTGACATCATATATAAATGCCCCACTAAGTAACCTATACCGACTGTCCGGATAAGACGGTCACACCGTTAAGTGTTCTGGGCGCATTATTGGTGTATTAATCATGAGACCCATACTCTGATTAAATTCACCACAGACTAAATATTTTTAAGCATATCATCACTAACTCAATCCTCGTGTGTATGCCATACACTGAGTTATGTGATTACATACCGATATACTTAGGGTTTTCAGCAGTGTATTAATATAAGCATAAATGCAAATATTAAGATGAATTATAAATACTGTCAAAAACAATTACAGAAATTGTCTTTCGGGCACTACACCTAACAGGTTGTTGGGGGTTACGCTAATAAATACTATTGAACCAGATCGGAATGTCAATCCACCCAAATGCAGTGGGAGTATGGTTTATCCATTAACTCGCTGTAATTATGTAGACTTTACAGTCTGCTGGGGGTGATTGATGACATATGGTATTTTGGAAGGACTGTATAGGATTCTGATACAAGGAGGTTGGTTTAAAGCCATAAACATGTAAATGGTGTGTTATCTGAAATTAAGAAACTGACGAGCCAAAGCTTCTCTGAATTAGAGAAGTGGACTATATTCTTAGAATTTGATTCGGTCGAATTCATGAGAACAAGTTGTGGCAGTGTCTCATCCATCTTATTGATTAAGATGAAAATACATATTCGTATGCAATATTCAACTAGAGGTTTCCTACCCAACCCTCACGGAATAATTCTCTCAATCTTCGGATATAGAGAAAATGGGATAGATTCTCTTTTGGATAGAGAAAGTCATATTATAAAGTCAAAATCTTGTATTCGAGCAATGGATAGCAGTATAGTGCATCTTCAAGTAACTTTAGAGAATGAGGAGTTTTATGCTTGAGTATTTGGGTGCAAGCCTGGATATTGTTGACTACGCTGATTCTGACTTACAGTCAGATTAAGGATGATCGTTAATTGATCTTAGGCTCAGTGTTTACTCATAGTGATGGAACTATAGTCTGAAGCAATCCAGCACTGCCAATTTGACTCTGTTAGTCGAATACATAGCAGCTTTCGGAGTAGATAAAGAGGCGGTGTGGCTTGAAAAGTTCTTTGTTGGAACGGGAAGTGATTCCAGGTCTCGATGAGCCGATACCATTTTACTGTGAAAACAGTTGAGAGGTAGCTCATGCAATTGATCTTCGCAGTCACAAGAGGTCAAAAGCATATTAAGAGAGAGTACCACCTGATCAGACAGACCGTGCAGAGAGGCGACGTTTCGGTCCTAAAAGAACGCCTCGAGCCGACAACCTGCTGATCAGTTTAACCAAGTCGCGTGGCACCTAATGTCACTGATAAGCGCATGGCGGGTATGAAATTGGGAGATGTGTCTCATCTGCTTTAGAGCAAGTGGGAGAATGTTGTGGATACATAGAATATGGGTGTGGTGCTCTAAAAACAATTATTGCTTGTTTTTACGGGCAAGTGGGAGATTGTTGGATGTAGTGCCCGAAAGACATTTGTTGCTTGTCTATACTGGCAAGTGGGAGATTGTTGCCCGAAAGATAATTTATGTAATTGTTTTTGTAATTAATACATGACAGATTTATTCTCATCTTATTATTTTCTTCGTGCTTATATGTAATACACCGCTGAAAACCCCTAGTCGTATCATATGTAGCCTTATAACTTAGTGTGTGTCACACGTGAGGATTAAGTTTATGGTGATACACTTGAACTATTAGTCCGTGGTGAACTTAATCAAAGTATGGGGTCTGTTGATTGAACCACCATTAATGCGCCCAGACACTCTATGGTGTGACCGTCTTATCCGGACCGTCGATATTGGTTATCTAAGTGGGGCATTTATATATGATGTAGTAATATAGGACTGGACCGATTTAATCTGCATTTCTTATATAATTCCATGATTGAGAAATCTTATTAAATCACAAGATGATCATATATGGATTAACCTTAATCCTGAAGTGATTGCAGACGCCTGCTTGTTTCAAGATAGGGTTTGATGTGTTCGTTAAGGATTTCTAAGAGGCGCGGTCTGAATCACTTTCACGTTGACACTATTCTGGAATGAGTGAGGAGTGTGTGTCTCACAGATATGGAATCCATTCCTTTATGCGGGAAGTAGAAAGACAATCCCCTTATTTGTTGATCCTAGAAACTGATCGATCGGCCGAGTTCATATTGGTTATGAACTAATTGATCACTAGTGGGTTAATGGTAAATAAGGATAAGATGTAATGAAGAAGGTTTACGGAAATAACCCGCTTTGTTACGGATAGTCTATGGAGTGTTAGTCTGGATGTAATGATTATATCAATGGACACTTATTGACTCGACTTTCTGAGAATAAGTTATATCTACAATCGATAGAGTTCTGTTTCGGATTTATGGTGGCGTAATTCCAGAATTAATAAGTTGAATAGAAATGTTATGTTCGATGAATATTTTATTCAATTTATTGTAGCTACTGCTTATAGGTCCATGGTCCCCGGGTTAGCTCCTACCACACGAGTGTTTTCTCGTTTTGTGGAACCTCGAGAATAAATTAAATAGTTGGTTTATTTAATGAATATGCGAATATTATTTATTCGGTAAATAATATGTAAAATAGAAAAGACATTTTCTATTAGTTATAATGGCTAGGTGGCGTCACATGTTGAAGAAATTAGGAAAAGAAATTTTTCTAGATTATGTCACAGGTGTTATTAATTATTTATTTATTTGTTAGATAATTAATGGAAAAATAAGAGATTGATTTTATAATCTTTATCTCATTTTTGGAGATTATCTCTTATTTTATTGCAAATATCTTTTCCTTATGGAAAATGGTAATTGTATTTTGAAAATGATAACTCTCTCTTGACTAGTTAATTTCCTATATAAAGAGAGTTCCTCCCAACACAATTACATATCAAAATTACGCCACATACAACTAAAAAGAAGAGAAAAATTAGTTTCTCGTTATAGTCATTGAGAGAAGAAAAACTTGAAGTTTTTCTTGAGCATATTCAAAGAGGTTTTACTACGAGGATCGACGTCTACCAGTCGTCGTTTGGAGATACAATCCGGAAGATCACGGCTTCTCTTCTGTTGGGTAAATATTCAACCTTCTTGTAGTTATATTAATTAAATATGTAAATTAAATCGTGGTAAAATCGTATGAGAATTTAATTCGTAGCTTCCGCTATGCATGATCGAGTGTCTCGATCGGTGCTGTGAATCAGATCTGACGATCCAATTATGGATCGGATCCGGATTCAGGTTTATGTATATCCAGCAGCTAGTACTAGAACTCAATAACTGTTATTTTGTTCCTGCTCTTACGAAAAGCATTAGATGTTGAAGGATTTTCTTTTACGTTCAAGAATAAATTGTTGGAAGTAGCACCCGAAAGACAATTTATGTAATTGTTTTTAGAATTAATAAATGACAGATTTATTCTCATCTTATTACTTGCTTCGTGCTTGTAAGTAATATACTACGGAAAACCCTAAGTCATATCATATGTAGCCATATAACTTAGTGTGTGTTGCACACGAGGATTAAGTTTATGGTGATACACTTGAAATGTTAGTCCGTGGTGAACTTAATCAAAGTATGGGGTCTATTGATTAAACCACCATTAATGCGTCCAGAACACTTTATGGTGTGACCGTCTTATCCGGACCGTCGACATTGGTTGTCTAAGTGGGGCATTTATATATGATGAGAGTCATATAGGACTGGACCAATTTAATCTGAATTTCTCATATAATTCCGTGATTGAGAAATCTTATTAAATCACAAGATGATCATGTATGGATTAACCTTAATCCTGAAGTGATTACAGACTCCTAATTGTTTCAGGATAGGGTTTGATGTGTTCGTTAAGGATCGCTAAGAGGCGCGTTCCGAATCACTTTCATGTTGGCAGTATTCTGGAATGAGTGAGAAGTGTGTGTCTCACAGATATGTAATCCATTCCTTCCTGTGGGAAGTAGAAAGACGATCCCCTTATTTGTTGATCCTAGAAACTGATCGATCCACGGAGTTTGTATTGGTTCTGAACTAATTGATCACTAGTGGGTTAATGGTAAATAAGGATAAGATGTATTGAAGAAGGTTTACGGAAATAATCCCGCTTCATTACGGATAGTCTATGGAGGGTTAGTTTATATGTAATGATTATATCAATGGTCACTTATCGACTCGACTTGACGTTTTGAGAATAAGTTATATCTATAATCGATAGAGTTCAGTTTCGGATTTATGGTGGCGTAATTCCGGAATTAATGAGTTGAGTAGAAATATTTTGTTCGATGGATATTTTATTCAACTTATTGTAGCTTCTAGTTATAGGTCCATGGTCCCCGGGTTGGCTCCTAACACACGGGTGTTTTCTTGTTTTGTGGAACCTCGAGAATAAATGAAATAGTTGGTCTATTTAATGAATATGCAATATTATTTATTTGGTAAATAATATGTAAAATAGAAAAGACATTTTCTATTAAAATAATGATTAAAATGACGCCACACTTTGTAGATAAATTAGGAGAAGAAATTTCCCTAGATTATGTCACATGTGTAATTAATTAATAATTTATTTGTTGGATAATTAATGGAAAAATAAGAGATTGATTTTTTAGGAATTATCTCTTATCTTTTGGCAAATATCTTTTCCTTATGAGAATAGGTAATTGTGGTGTGAAAAGGATAACTCTCTTGACTAGTTATTTGCCTATATAAAGATAGTTCCTCCTAACACAATTGACACTTACATATTGGCTTCACCATCATAATAAAAAGGAAGAAAAATTAGTTTTTGGCCTTAGTCAGTAAGAGAAGAAAAACCTAGGGTTTTTCTTGTGCATATTCGAGGAGGTTCTGAGGCGAGGATCGACGTCCACCAGTCGTCGCTAGGAGATACAATCCGGAAGACTGCGGCTTCTCTATCTGTCGATTTATTTTTCCTCTTGAAAAAGGTAAATCTTCAACATTCTCATAGTTGTATTAATTATTTATGTGGATCATATCGTTTTAAAATCGCATGCGAATTTATTCGTAGCTTCCGATGTGCATGATCGAGTGTCTCAATCGGTACTGTGAATCAGATTTGACGATCCAATCATGGATCGGATCCGGATTCGGGTTTCTGTATATCTAGCATGCGGTAGCAGAGCCAGGTTGAAGAGATTTTGCGATGATTGCATAATTAATTAATAAGGAGTGGAATAGAATAAAAAATTGCATTTTTTAATTTAATTTATGCGATTGAATGTTTTGGTTGACGAGATGGATTGGGGTTGGTACTTGTTTACCGTTAGATCTATTGTAAACCCGTTTTTCTGGGTATAGGATGTCATGTAATTTATTTTTTGCAACTTTAATTTACTGCAATTTATTTAAATTCAGCCGAATGGAATTAATAAATTCGGATGAAGACTATGAAGAATAAAAGCCGCAGCACAGTGGTCAAGATACAAGTTCAATTGTGAGCAAACACAAGTTCGAATCCCCTTAGCCGGACTAATTCTGGAATTTTTTTCCCTTCTTTTGTTCAAATACGAAAATATATATATATATACATAAAAAAAAATCCTGTTCAAATACAAAAAAAAATTACGAAAAAAAAAGTACAAAAAAGAAATAAAAGGGAAGGGGAATCAAACTCGGGTGGTGATGAAGGAAGATGCTTCAACCAATTCAGCTAGAAGGGCTTTTTATTGAAGATATGGAGCAGAAAATTCTTATACCCGACGGCGGCTACAAATAATTTTAGGGTTTATTAATTTATTTGTTTTATAGATTAGATACGGGGGTACCAATGGTCATCTCAGTGGTTTATTTTTGGCATTTATCTTCTTGTATGATTATTTATGTGATATAAGCAAATCATGCATCATATTCATTAATTCCACTCTTAGCATATGCATACATGTACAAAAGTAATATTGAAATTAATTAGACATGTATCAACACGATAAAATTAATTTAGATTACAAACAAATTAAATTAATTAAAGGAAACGAAATTTTATCGGGATATAAAATTCACATGATAAACTTAATTTATGGATCTAAAATTCTTTGAGGATTTAATTATGTAGTGTCTATATAAATAGAATTTTAATAATCAAAATTTGGAAAATCATGAAAAGATTGGACACTAACTAGACGGTATTTGAAACCGATAAGTTGGTGATTGCTTGTCATGATTTATTGTTTTAGATTATTGGAAAATTCTAAGATCCGAAATTTTTATCATGATAAAATTAGGAATTTAAAATTTATTGGTGAATTTTTGTTGTGTAGGGACTACACAAGAGATTTTTAAACAATCAACAAATTGGAAAATCATGAATATAGTATCACTAGTTAGACGGTATTTGAAACCGATAAGCTAGTGGGAGCTTTAAATTTGTGATTTATTATTTTTCGATTTGGTGGGAAATTCATAAGTCTTAATATATTAGGATTATAAAATTCTTGGTGAATTTTAATTGTGTAGCGTCTACACAAAGAATTTATAAATCCATAAAATTGGAAAATCGTGAATATAGTAACACTAGTGAGACGGTATTTGGAACCGATAAACTAGTGGGAGGATTAAATTAAATATTCATGATCTATTGTTTTTGGATTATTAGAAAATTCTAAAATCTTAAAGAGACTACATAATTTTCAAAATAACGAGTGGGAGCGGGGAAGGTGACAACCAACCCCTCGGCCTCTACTGTTGACGCAAGCACGTGAGAGAATGGTGACGCCTCGTGCCGCTTTGATTTCGGCCCCCTGAGGGTGGCTTTCACCGCTATCAAAATTCAAGGTTTGGTCTCCGAAAGGATAGGATTTTGGGTACTCGTCGAGTCACTGACCGACCCTGAGGCGGCATACTCGGGGCGTATTTTGAGATCTGAAACAGTAGGTAACACTCTAAAGGATATTTTTGAAATATCTTGGCTGAAAAGGGAAGGTAATCAGCAATTAAATAGAGATGTCCGATTCTCAGTTAGTTGTTGAGAGAGATTGTCTCAATTTAATCGTCACATCTTTGACCTACCCTGAGGCGGCACTGTAGGTGTGAGATTAAATCTTTGGAATGGTAGGATAAACTGCATGCATGACATCACGTTTATAATTCCTAAAATAATTATTTGTTGTGGTGTATGATTTGATTTACATTTCTGTCATAATTTATTCTTGCAACTACATATCATCTCAAGGTATCTAAACTTCTAAACATATTATATTGACTAATAACGACTTCGTACAAGTGGAAAAGTAACAAAAACGTTGAACTCATAAATCGAGAATGCAAATTAATTTTTCGAAAGAGGATGCTCCTCTTGAGTCTACAAGCTTAAGTGACATTGATAAATATGTCACAGCTGTCACTCGTAATAAGCGAGAGACAAAACAAAATTAGTTCAAAGATGACGAGAATGATTTGGTATCAATCTCATTAGGCATCCCACAGTTCACGAGTAGTGCCTACTCAAATGAACTGCTAAGTTCACGGCCATTTCCTTTAAAGAAAGCCAAGAATGGGAAGGTAAATATCTACAAATGTAAGTCATCTAAACTAAATAAGTTAAAGGCTAAACCAGATTATTTATCAAAGAAAGTAAAAGATAAGGAAAGTGATAAGGATGACTAACCTATGAATCCTTAGAGACTTTCTTAACCGAGTAATTTGACTCAGAAGCTAAAGTTCTTTTGTTAGAACAAGGTAGCTGGGCATTCATGATGAAGAGTAGACAACGGGCAATTATTTCAGCTAAGATAGTGGGAGTGATATAAGGAAATAAAATTCGGATTTTAATCCTTGAATATCACAGAAATTTAATTTCTGTTTTTTCAGATTCGTTGGAACAAATAGATTCACTTCCAAATCGATAAAAATAGTTACCTTAAAGAAAGTGAATATGACATTTGTATACGATTCCGAGACTTGGACTTTTTGTTTGATAGAGTAAGAACCACTAAGTAATGCTGAAAAGATATATGTAACACCTCAAAAACTATTAAGGCAAATGGATTCCGTATTAAGATAAACGATTCTTTAGCATCCATTAATTAGTGCATATATCCTAAAGATAAGACATGAAGACTGGCTAAGGGTGATTCCTATCTCCCAGTCTAAGAACACTGTCTCAGAGGAAAAATGACTAAGTATCCTTTCAATTATGAAAGGGTAATAGAGCTAAAGAAGTATCATAGCTTATTCATGTTGACCTTCGGGGTCTTATGAAGATACGAGCTAGTGCGAGCTTTTGAGTAATAGACATTTTGTCTAATGACTACTCGAAACGCCGATTAGTTTATCTAAATATTTGGAGGAATCTCTGGATATTACCAGAGTAACGAGTATTCCATGCTCAGATATAGGCTATAGCATAGTTTTGGCACTAATGCTCGGCCTACCTCCGAGTGAAACGATTTCACTGAAAGGAAAAACCATTGATTGCCTTATATTGTTATTGATATGATACAATACACTACTTAACTCAATTAAGATATTAGTTGCAAAATAACAGTATACATTATTATGTAATACCGAGAAGTCTACCTAGAATATGCTTATGAATTTATGGATAAGGAATGAACTACGTTTACTCCACTTCCGTAAATAGAGGCGTTTACCGCTAGTGCTCGAAGGTATGACTGGAGATTTTGCATACACATTCAGATGGTAACTATTCGTGAAATATCTTAATGGAATGAGTGAAGGTTGGTTATGAGATTCATAAGATCGGAAAGTGACGGTTGTACTGTCATAGCCTTTCTGAAAGGATGTTTAAATAACAACCTTAGACCTTGAAGTACAGTTACTCAAGGAGTTACTATCTGATTTAATCAGACCACATCCAACATTGGTTATTGGGGATAACGCTGATAAATACTACTGAACCAGATCATAATATCAAACCACCCAAATGCAGTGGGAGTATGGTTTATCCATTGACTCACTGTGATTATGTAGACTTTACAGTCTGCTGGGGGTGATTGATAACTTATGGTCTTTTGGAAACACTGTATAGGATTCTGATAAAAAGAAGGTTGGTTTAAAGCCATAAACCTGTAAATGGAGTTTTGGTACTCCAGTTCTATTCCTACTCTTGTAGAACAACCTGAGTGTCTCAGGCTCAGTGGGAGAAATTGGATCTACATGAAAAGAGTCGAATGAATGAGAAAGTTTAACTTTCAAGGCAAATCCAAGTGGTCTAGGGCTAATTCCCTGAGAAGTAGAGAGTTAACCAGGGGTGATGCCCAAAAGCTCTCTCACCATTCCGCCTTGCTTGACTCCCTGAAAAGCAGAAAGACTAACATGGGTGATGCCCTGAAACTTTCTTGCCGTACAAAGGAGCTTGAATTCATTCGGAACAGAAGGGTTTTAGCATAAAGCCAATGGTAGATTGACTGCCTATGCTTAAATCCATTGGTGGATTAAAGTAAACCTTCAGGTCATTGAAATTCACATGTTTTGAAATGCGTGGGCTTGACCAAAATATTGATGAGTCTTTTTTAGACCAGAGAATCAATATTGGTTAAAGTAGTAAACGTTAGTGTAAATAAAAGATAACACTGCAACAGTTGGAAACAACAAGGGTGTGTTGTCTGACGTCAGAAACCGATAAGCCAAAGATTCTCCGAATCAGAGAAGTGGACTATATTTATGAATCGATTCGGTCAAATTCATGAGAACAAGTTGTTGGCCGTATCCCATCCTTCTTATTGGTTAAGATAAAAATGCATATTAGTATGCGATATTCAATGAGAGGTTTCCTACCCAACCCCCCCTCACGGAATAATTCTCTCAATCTTCAGATATAGAGAAAATGGGATAAATTCTCTTTTGGATAGATAATGTCAGATTATTAAAAGTCAATTGTAATCCAATCATGGATTCGAGTATTAATAGCGGTATAGAGCATCCTCACGTATCTTTAGAGAATGAGGAATCATATGCTTATGTATTCGGGTACAAACCTGAGTATTGTTGACTACACTGATTCTAATTTTTGTCGGATTAAGGATGATCGTGAATCGATCTTAGGCTCAGTGTTTACTCATTGTGATGGAGCTATAGTCTGGAGCAATCTAGCACTGCCAATTTGACTCTGTTAGTCGAATACATAGCAGCTTTCAGAGCAGCTAAAGAGGCAGTGTGGCCTGAGAAGTTCTTTGTTGGATCGGGAAGTGATTCCAGGTCTTCATGAGCCGATACCATTTTACTGTGAAAACAGTTGAGATGTAGCTTATGCAAATGGTCTTCGCAGTCATAAGAGGTCAAAAGCATATTGAGAAAGAGTACCACCTGATCAGACAGACCGTGCAGAGAGGAGACGTTTCGGTCCTAAAGACCGTCTCGAGCTGACAATCTGCTGATCAGTTTAAGCAAGTCGTGTGGCATCTAATGTCACTGATAAGCGCTTGACGGGTATGAAATTGTGAGGTATGTCTCATCTGCTTTAGAGCAAGTGGAAAAATGTTGTGGATAGAAAGAATAAGGGTGTGGTGCTCTAAAAACAATTGTTGCTTGTCTTTACGGGCAAGTGGGAGATTGTTGGATGTAGAGTGCCCGAAAGACAATTGTTTCTTGTCCTTACGGGCAAGTGGGAGATTGTTGGAAGTAGCGCCCGAAATACAATCTATGTAATTGTTTTTAGAATTAATAAATGACAGATTTATTCTCATCTTATTACTTGCTTCGTGCTTGTAAGTAATACTGATAAGAGAATTTTGCAATCCAGTTAATCAAGTAAAAACTCGAAACCTTAGCAAAATCTAATTTCTAACCGGCAGTGGACCGGATCGATTGTAGATAATGCTTGAGGAGTCCGAGGTCGAACCCACAGAGATTGGCTTTGAGTACCACAGCTGACTTAGCACTCAGTTCAGGTCAACCAGAAAAATATGACGTTATACTATTGCATAAAAGAAAGATTATACTAATCGGATTTCTTAATGATTAAAAGAGGTACAGCTGAACTACGATCCAGCGGATTACTCTACCCTCTGACAAACTACCCCGGGAGTGTGCTCTACCTTCCTTGTCTGTCTAATTATAAACTCACAGGTGTCGAGTCCTAATTCTGGTGCTAACTCACACCCTACGCAAAGCTCATCAACCCTCCCTTTAGAAGGCCAACTAACCTAACGTGATTAAGTTCTAGACTCGCCCGAGTGAACGATAAAAACCCCGTATTGGACATAGACCTAACGACTAGGGTGTCAATCTGGTGCACAGGTAGGTGTCAAACTACCTTTTAAGCCAAAACGTCTACGGTCCCGAAACCCCGGTTCCCACACTTCGCCGCAACATACATTTATAAGCTAGGTGTGTGTGATGGTGAACTAGGTGATCAAGCTAGCTCAATTACGATTAAAGCCGGTTTCGTGATATGAATTATCGATTAGTACATTTTATTATGTGCTACACTACCTCCCGGTTCATCTCCCGAATGGCGTTTCATCCGTTTTCACATAATTCGGCCGTACGATAGATTTAGCTACTCATTATCGAATTGAAACAATAAACGGTAAAGGAATTCATGATATAAACGATAAGAGAACAAGAAATCATACCCACTTTATTGAAAATTGATGAAGTACCAAAGTTGTGCTCACAAAGATCAAATCTTGACAATCAAAATGTAACGGATTGATGTTGTAATGTATCTAATGTAATAGAGGATTGAAAGACGAGAACAATGGTATATGATACTTAATTCTACGCTTTCGACGAAGGAAATCGCCCAAAAGAGGCTAAAACTATCTAAATTCGTCAAAGTCTGTTGAAGAAAACGGTTGAGGTGCCCTTTTATAGCCTAGGGCAAAATTCAGCGTATCCGTACGGATAATAGGCTATCCGTACGGATAGTTCTTGATTTTCCAGGTTATCCGTACGGCTGGAAAGTTATCCGTACGGATAAGTCTCTGATCACATCTTCTGTTTTGTGCTCCCAATTGTCTGTCCGTACGGCTGGCATTCTATCCGTCCGGATAGTCTCAGCTGCTTCAGTATATCCGTACGGATAAATGGCTATCCGTACGGATAAGTCTCTGTCCAATAATTTCGATCCTGACTGAGAGTTGTCCGTACGGACAGACGTTTGTCCGTACGGATAGATGCCTTAACTTCAAAAACTTCATTTTTTCCATACTTAGCCTTCGTTTCTCGCCTCAGACATGTCTAAACTCATAAATCATCGCTTTCCGGGCTCCTGACTCACCCAAATCCTGCATAAACATGGAAACAACAAGAAAATGCATAACCTCGCAAACTACGGGTGCTCGGGAAATGAGTATAAAGTGCTAAAAGTAGGCCGAGTTTACGGAAAAACCGACAGTTACTCGCAGTGCAAAGAAAACCTCATTACACTCATTATAGGGTCTAAACTCACCCGAAAATATGCTAGAAACATGATAACCGTGGGTTAAACTGTACAGTAAAGTTGGTTCATATCCCACCCCACACTTAGCCTTTACTCGCCCTCGAGTAAATCAGGCGATCAAACAATGCCAAGGAACCAACTTTACGGTACATGCATGCGTTTCAAATTATCAAAGTAAAAGGAACTTAGACAAGTGAATGTAATACCTTGACTCCACAAAATCACGAACCGGAATGAGTGTGTGGTGAATGACGATGACTTATGCTCAATACAGTTACCGGCTTGGAATACCGGACAAACGACTGCACGCAATCCTGTCCTTCCTAGAGTCTCCACTAATCGAGGTTCACCAGGGCCAGAGATCCGGTCAGGTAGGACTTGAAAGGTTATAACGTTAGGCTCGGATGGGGGTTATCGAAAGATAATTTGGGACTGGAGAAAAGAAGGCACGAGTGAACCTAATCATTGCGTGTACTCCTCAACTCGAACATAGAAAACCACCAAACTTCTTTCGAATTTCCATTAGAACAACATCCAAACTCACAGCATATTAGCTAATACGCATACCCCTTTTCCGGCTTTCTTTGGTTCGACTTTATTCACTTTTCTTTTTTTTCTTTGTGTTTTTTTTTGAACAAAACTTTTCTTTCGAACCAAAGGCCCTATCGAAGATTCCCTCGAGCTCCTCCCCTTCTAGATGTTAGCCTCAAAACTCCCTCCTCATATCATTTCACATACTCTCTCCCACCCCACACTTGCCTTGGCAAGTGTGTCTAAATGAAACAACTAAGTCCACTCGTAGGGTAGTCAAAAGGGAACGTGGCCAAATTATCGGCTCAGGGCTAGGAATTATAAGCTAAGTAACCAAAAACGGCTCAAATTTTGGACGGTGGTCAGACCGTTC
Organism: Gentiana straminea; assembly: GCA_036785695.1. Lineage (NCBI taxonomy): Eukaryota > Viridiplantae > Streptophyta > Magnoliopsida > Gentianales > Gentianaceae > Gentiana > Gentiana straminea. Next base: position 5,105,651 of record JAVUPR010000385.1, on the reverse strand, counting down.
CTATCAAGGCTTCGGAGGGTTTAGAGGGATAATGTTGGGATGTTGGCTTTTGGCTCTGGTCGCTTCAAAGAAATGCCTTTCCCGTCATCCCGAACCTACCCAGGGTGAATCCTTTCTATTTCGCCTCAAAACTAGGGGTACAGGTGTGTAAAGCAATTGTACTAAGTATAACCGTCGTCAAACATGTACTAAAAGTGTTCCATATCGTGATATAATAGACTCACTGCGAGACATTCACAAGGCTAAAAAAGCCGTTTACTAACTCAACCGTGAAAAGCATGCATATATCGCGGTGTTAAAGCCCTGGAAAAATTTGAAAATGCCTAAAAATCAACTCGAAAACGAGTAAAACTAAGTTCATCACATAACGGCATAGTAAGCTATGAAAACATGCGAATAAGCTAAGTCGTCCCACCCCCACTTTAGTGAAACACCGTCCTCGGTGTGTGAACGAAAAGGAAAAAGAGACTTAGCTTAGTAGCCCGGCAAAACGGCGTGATCAAGTCCCGTAACGGTCGTGAGGTAAAGCATCCCGAATCCCTATATAAAGAAAAACATATCCAAGACGTGCTCGGGACATGGTCCACGTGCCATAGCAACTAATATGGGGGAAATCCGGGGATAATCAAAATATTCGACCTCGTTACGTCAGAAAACTCGAATGAGAGTACTATATGGATAAAGCATCAAACATGGTATATAAAACATTCAAAAACATCATCCATCCATGAATAATCCAGAAAGCAAGTCAAGAAGGCAAAAGTAGTGAAAAGAGGTGCATTATGGCTTACAAACCAGGGAGAGAAAAGTAGCACAAAAGTGATCGCAAAACAAAAACCCTAGCCAAATCTAAACGGAAACTGAGACACCAACACCCTGACCTAAAGGAAAACTAAGGACCGACTCGAAAGGAACATCATCGACTCTAAACTCCAGTCTGGTCCTCGGGAGTAGGTAGTGTGGGCTCAGAAACGGAAGTAGTAGCGAAGGTGGTAGCGAAGTGGTGGGCGGTCCCTGGTGTGCTCGGGGTCTCTGTGGTAGGAGCAGCAGTAGTAGTGGGCGGGGCGACCCGAGGTACCAGCACCCTCTCCAGAAGCGCTCGTGGCAGCTCTAAAATCGTCTCGGATGCATCCTCCTCTAAGCATAACTCGATGGCCTCCTCGATGAAAGACGTGAACCGGTAAGCCTCCTCATCTACCTTAAGCTCGGGCATGTCCGGGAGGTTCCTTCCGATCACCTGCACCCCTTCGGTTAACGCGTTCAGTTGAATCCGCTGCCTGTCTAGCATATTCCGCAGCCCATCCATCATCAAATACCGGATGCGTGTCGGTAAGGGGACTGTGCGGATAAAATCAGACGAATACTCATCAACTGGCTCTACCTCAGGACCCTGATCACCCTGCTCTTCATCACCCTCAGCCTCGTGCTCAACATCCCCAGCGACAGATGGTCCACCCGGACCCATCTCGGATAGCGGACTCAACAAAATCGGCTTCTTCGTATGCCGCTCATCCAACTCATACTCTTTCACACCCGCCTCCAAACATAAACCATTGAGTAGATGGATACAAACAAGCTTGGCTTTCTGATCGTTCCGGTTCTTCGTAATCTTGTTATACAACACCCTTCCCACATCTATCGGGATGTCGAAGTGAAGTGCGTAGAGCATAACCAAATCAAGCATAATAAACTTATGGAAGTTGTCTTTGGGTAGAAGGCGGTTTTGAACAAAGCGGGCTTTCACCTTCCAATCCCGGGAGAAACGAGTGGTCTTGAGCATGTCTCTCACACTAGCTACCCAGGTCTTCTTCATTGTCCAAGGGATGTCAGGATCAATGGCTAAACGCAACTCCTCAAATGGGTCTTCCCCCTTATCCTGCTTCTCCTTGATCGCATCCAAATAATCAGAAGAGACGGCCGGCAGCTTGTAGTAGTCCGTAATGGCCTGGGGTGTAAAAGGTACATCAACTTCCCGGACATTCACCACCCCCGATAACAGATCCGCCTCACTCAAATTGGCCAAAAACTCCCGTGCCAAAGTCAAATTGGGCTTCCTCACATTGAAATCCGGCACCTTAATAAACTCATCCCACTTCCTCTTCTTCAAATTGTCTCGGAAACTTTTCTCAACCTTTTCCATATCAACGGCCCTTTCTAAAATTTCCCGACCTTTGAATCTCAATTTAAACGCTTTCTCGGCATTCTCGTTGATAAATCTATCTTTGAAAGGCAAAACACCCCCTGATGCCCTCCTAGCTTGTGCTCTCACCTAAAAAATTCTAACCCTCTCGGGAGTCCCTACTTGACCTCCCGGGGCTGCCCCAGTATCTCGACGCTGCTCAGTACTCGCTTTCTTGGTCTTCCGAGGGTCGACTAACGGTTCCTCATCCACATCCGTATCCGTACCCGACTCATCTGCAAGTTGACCATAAACTGGTTTTTTCCTAGCTTCCCGCACCGGTCTATCTATTCTATCACCCCCGATTGTCAACGGCTTGTTCAAATTTTCCAACGGGATCTCCTCGAGCCTAGGTTTCTTCTTACTAGTAGCAATAGCCTTGCCCTTCCCCTTCCCTTTTACGGACTTAGAACCCACCTCTGCTGCTCTCTTCTTAGGACTCATTATGAACACTGATCAAAAACACCCCCAAAAACCAAGACGAATTCAAACACCCTGTCAATCCACCGTAACACCAACATTCCACCAGAAATCACCAACAAAAATAATCAAAACAGCCATGCAGACGTCCCCAAACCATCACACCCCATCACGAACAACACAAAGCAAGAAAAACAAGAAAAGACAACCTAATCAGTTAAAGGTTCGTTTGGGGTTCGATTCGAAAATCGACCCCGGGAAAAAGTGAAATTAAACTGAGAAAGATCGACTAGACTTACCAATCTGGACGATAGGAGTGCAACGGAGTTGACAGAAGCCCCGGATGATCCACGGAGAAGCCAAAGATGGAGTTTTTAGACCTACGAAAATCGGCCAAAAAGGATCAAATCTTGACAATCGAAATGTAACGGATTGATGTTGTAATGTATCTAATGTAATAGAGGATCAAAAGACGAGAACAATGGTATATGATACTTAATTCTACGCTTTTGGACGAAGAAAATCGCCCAAAAGAGGCTAAAACTATCTAAATGTAACGGATTGATGTTGTAATGTATCTAATGTAATAGGGTTTGATGTGTTCGTTAAGGATCGCTAAGAGGCGCGGTCCGAATCACATTCATGTTGCACTATTCTGGAATGAGTGAGAAGTGTATGTCTCACAAATATGGAATCCATTCCTTCCTGCGGGAAGTAGAAAGACGATCCACTTATTTGTTGATCCTAGAAACTGATCGATCCGCGAAGTTCGTATTGGTTATGAATTAATTGATCACTAGTGGGTTAATGGTAAATAAGGATAAGAGGTATTGAAGAAGGTTTACGGAAATAATCCCGCTTCATTATGGATAGTCTATAGAGGGTTAGTTTATATGTAATGATTATATCAATGGACACTTATCGACTCGACTTGACGTTTTGAGAATAAGTTATATCTATAATCGATAGAGTTCAGTTTCGGATTTATGGTGGCATAATTCCGGAATTAATGAGTTGAGTAGAAATATTCTGTTCGATGAATATTTTATTCAATTTATTGTAGCTACTGGTTATAGGTCCATGGTTCCCGGGTTGGCTCTTAATACGCGAGTGTTTTCTCGTTTTGTGGAACCTCGAGAATAAATTAAATAGTTGGTCTATTTAATGAATATGTAATATTATTTATTTGGTAAATAATATGTAAAATAGAAAATATATTTTCTATTAAAATATTGATTAAAATGGCGCCACACTTTGTAGATAAATTAGGAGAAGAAATTTTCCTAGATTATGTCACATGTGTAATTAATTAATTATCTATTTGTTGGATAATTAATAGAAAAATAAGAGATTGATTTTTTGAGAATTATCTCTTATCTTTTGGCAAATATCTTTTCCTTATGGGAATAGGTAATTGTGGTGTGAAAAGGATAACTCTCTTGACTAGTTATTTTCCTATATAAAGAGAGTTCTTCCTAAGACAATTAAAACTTACATATTGGCGCCACCATCATAATAAAAAGTAAGAAAAATTAGTTTCTTGCCTTAGACATTAAGAGAAGAAAAACCTAGGGTTTTCTGGTGTGCATATTTAAGGAGGTTCTGAGACGAGGATCGACGTCCACCAGTCGTCGCTAGGAGATACAATCCTGAAGACTGTGGCTTCTCTATCTGTGGATTTATTATTCCTCTTGAACAAGGTAAATCTTCAACCTTCTCATAGTTGTATTTATTATTTATGTGGATCATATCATCGTAAAATCGCATGCGAATTTATTCGTAGCTTCCGCTGTGCATGATCGAGTGTCTCGATCGGTGCTGTGAATCAGATCTGACGATCCAATCATGGATCGGATCCGGATTTGGGTTTCGTATATGCAGCATAAATGTTTTTCTTTTTCTCGTGATGGAATTTTTTATGGTACCGGCATGCTTTGCAATGGTCTCTACATATTAGATATGAATGTTGACGTACTTAATATAAACAACAAGAAATCCAAAATAAATGACTTGAATTAATCCTACTTATGGCATTGTAGACTTGGTCATATAAATAAGAATCGCATTTCCAAACTCCATAAAGATGGAATGTTGGATCACTTCGATTACGAATCGTTTGATACATGCGAAGCTTGTTTACTTGGCAAGATGACAAAGTCGCCATTTAGTGGCAAAGGGATAAGATCCAATGAATTACTTGAGCTCATACATACTGATGTGTGTGGCCCAATGTCAATTCAAGCCAAAGGAGGATACTCTTATTTTATCACCTTCACTGATGACCATTCACGCTACGGTTATGTATACTTAATGAAGTATAAGTTTGAGGCCTTTGAAAAGTTCAAAGAATTCAGAAGTGAAGTTGAGAAACAACTAGGTAAAGAAATCAAAACACTTCGATCCGATCGAGGTGGAGAATACCTAGGTGGAGAGTTTCAAGATTATTTAAAGGAGAATGGGATTCTACCTGAATGGACCCCGCCCGAAATGCCTTAGATGAATGGCGTGTCTGAGAGGAGGAACCGTACCTTGTTAGACATGGTACGATCCATGATAAGCTACACGGTTCTTCCAAAAAAAATTTGGGGGTATGCTCTAGAAACTGCATCTTATACACTTAACTGAGTTCCATCAAAGAAGGTTGACTCTACTCCTACGAGGTATGGCATAAGAGAAAACCGAGTCTGGCATATCTTAAACCTTAGGGTTGTCCGACTTATGTGAAGCGGATGATGCCTGACAAATTAGAGGCTAGATCTGATAAATGTCTATTTGTGGGTTATCCTAGATAAACTAGAGGATACCAATTTTACCATCCAGGAGAGCAAAAGGTGTTTGTTTCCAGGACTGGACACTTTCTGGAGAAAGAGTTTATTCCGGATAGGGTCAGTGGGAGTAAGATTGATCTTGAAGAAATTCAAGAACCACTTACGGATAACAGTCAGTTGATGGAAGTAGAGGAGGTGCCACACACGGATGTGACGCCAACCTCTACCGTAGACACACTAGCACCTCGAAGATCCACCAGGGAACGCCGTGAACCCAAAAGATACACGGGCGTATACCTTATGGAAGATGAGGATCCTAAGACTTACGAGGAGGTGTTATTAAGGCAAGACAAAGAGAAATGGCTGGAAGCCATGAATTCTGAAATGGAATCCATGAAAGACAACCAAGTTTGGAACTTAGTTGATCCACCTGAAGGAATAGTTCCTATAGGGTGTAAATGGGTCTTTAAGAGAAAGACCGACATGGATGGTAACGTGACTACCTACAAGGCTAGGTTAGTGGCAAAAGGTTATAAGCAAAGACAAGGAGTTGACTATAATGAAACCTTTTCGCCCGTTGCCATGTTAAAATCCATTGGAATTTTGCTCGCTATTGCAGCATACCATGATTACAAAATCTGGAAGATGGATGTGAAAACAGCTTTCCTTAATGGAAACCTGTCTGAGGAGGTGTATATGACACAGCCTGAGGGTTTCACAACCAATGACGCCAGGATGGTGTGCAAACTGCAAAGATCCATTTATGGATTAAAGCAAGCTTCTCGGAGTTGGAATCATCGCTTTGATGAGACAATCAAACAGTTTGATTTCATCAAGAAAGAAGATGATCCCTGTGTTTACAAGAAGGTTAGTGGGAGTACCATTGTGTTCTTAGTGCTTTATGTAGACGACATATTGCTCATAGGGAATGATGTGCCTATGTTATAGTCAGTCAAAGTTTGGTTATCTGGGAACTTCTCAATGAAGGACTTGGGTGAAGCATCCTATATTCTAGGAATCAAGATCTATAGAGATAGATCTAAGAGGTTGCTTGGTCTGTCACAATCCACCTATATAGACAAGATGCTGAAGAGATTCGGCATGGAGCAGTCCAAGAGAGGATTGCTGCCCATGTCACATGGGGTCTACCTGTCAAAGGAAATGTCTCCTAAGACAGAGGAGGAAAGGGCGCAAATGAGTAGGACCCCTTATGCTTCGGCTATTGGGTCTATCATGTACGCCATGTTGTGCACTAGATCGGATGTCTCGTACCCTCTTAGTATGACTAGTAGGTGTATCAGTCTAATCCAGGTGATGGTCACTGGATAGCAGTCAAGAATATTCTCAAGTACATGAGACGTACTAGGGATATGTTCCTGGTTTTTGGGAATGATGATTTAGTATTACGAGGTTATACAAATGCCAGTTTTCAAACTGACAAGGATGACTTTAAGTCACAGTCTGGATATGTTTTCACGCTTAACGGTAGAGTAGTGAGCTGGAAGAGTTCCAAGCAGGATACTATTGCAGACTCTACAACGGAAGCCGAGTATATAGCAACCTCGAAGGCGGCAAATGAAGCAGTTTGGATGAAGAAGTTCATTAATGAACTTGGTGTGGTTCCCTCCATTGAAGGTCCAGTGCCACTGTACTGTGATAACAATGGGGCAATTGCTTAGTCAAAGGAACCAAGGCCTCATCAGAAGTCCAAACATGTGCTATGGCGCTATCACTTGATTAAGGAGATAGTTGATAGATGAGATGCAAAGATAGAGAAAGTCCACACGGATGATAACATAGCTGATCTGTTAACCAAGGTGTTGTCACAAGCAAAGAATGAGAAACATGTTCACATGTATGGGCTTAGGTATATGGGTGATTGGCTTTAGGCCAAGTGGGAAATTGTTGACAAGGTGTCCTAAATCCAATCGGGTTGGACCGGATCCGTCCGGATCGGGTCATTTACAGTCTGTTTTAGTTCATGTAATAACTTTATTATGATAATAAAAGCACTTTTGTTATTATATACTGTTTATCTTCGTGTTATTGAATGTATATATATAGTAACGTCCCTAGTGTCAAACTATGATAGAGAAACCATGATAGTGATTATGGTTGATGAGATCTCTAATCACTTTAACAAGTTTGATAGTATGATTAGACTAGCACGTATTGAATGTCTTCGATCTTATTAAAGATAGGGATAGATCTCATCTATCAAAGTGTAGAGACACTTGGACTGTACGTGGTCGTGTATTAGAGAATGTGTACGTTAGACTGACCCACTTACATTAAGTGTCGCACTATGTGGCAGTTGTGTAATTATCCTTAAGACCGGAGTCTACACGGTATCACAGTTTGGATTGTCATGCTTTGACACTATTGAGATTTCCCCTAGCCACGGGGCGATCATGCGGTAGTGATTGAGTGTGATACTGAAGCATGCGGAGTATACATGTTAGTTCGTCTGGGAATCGCGTACCCTATGATTGAGAGTGAATATCCGAAATGGCCTTCTTATAAGTGATATAGTCGGATATATCAGATTTGCGGTAACAGTGATAGAATGAGGAGATAATGCTGTTTATGTATGATTTCTCAAGTGAGAAGGTGGTGGTTATCAAGAACAAGGCGGTCGGACTAATGCTTATGAGTAAGAACACAAGTGAGTCGAAACATTGACAGAGTAGCTATGTATATATTAGTTCTTGGATCTTTTTCTGTTACAATGCTCACCCATATATATAGGCAAAGTATAAGTCGGTTTGACCTAAGCATGACAAGGCATTTAAAAGGATATACTTAAGAGTGATTATACATGAGTTGACCGGACAGCTGTCAAGATAAGATCAGCGGACAACGGACTTGATAGTAGGTCGGACTCATATCTTCCTTGTCTTGATACCATTAATTTGATGCTTAGCCAGCCTGATAATATGGATAGCCTTCACTGTTCCCGAGGTGTCGGAGTGAAGATGTGTCCGGCTTATTGACTGCGGACATGCAGATTGGAGGCCCACGATCAGTTGTTGGGCTTGGAATTGTTAGGAAATCTACGCGGGAACGCAGCGGAATTCAAAATTTTGATTTCCTTTTACCCAAGATCGACTTCGTTTAAGCAACAAGCATAAAAGAAGTAGACAAAAGAATACCTTGGTTGATCCAATTGGGTCGACGCTTTGTCTACGATTGTAGTTTCTGCACGAAGCCGCCCAAGCATTCGGCCTTTACCGGTGATCCACATGAACACCTCGCCGGAATCCCATCATGGATTGCTACCAGAAAAACTCGGCTGCTAGACCGACATTTTTCTCTCTCTCATAAATCTCTCTCTAGGAAGCTCTTTATTTTTCACAAGAACTATTAGCTCTTGGAATTGTTTTGTACAAAAGAGCTGGCCAAGCCTCCTATAAATAAGGCATGGGGCACCCCTCTATGATTCCCAATCTGATTGAGATTAGCTTCTAGTAGATAGATGAAAAAGAAAACATTTTTCTAATAAAATAAGGAAAATCTTCTTGATTGATTTATCTCATTTAATTTAATATCCTATATTAAATATTTCCAATATATCGTCAATATCTTATATTGACTATATTTATCTGGTTATCATAAATCTATTTTTCAAAATCAATTAATATCTAATATTAATATTATGGTAATCTTATTAATTAAATTGCACAATTCAAATGTATCATATACACTCAAAATATTCGCCCCTTTTGCCAAAGATTTGGCATCCGGAATATTCTTTAATTAATAAAATACTATGATTAATTAATTTACAAAATACATGTGTATCATATACACATAAAATTTCAACATACATTTATACACCATATATATATATTTAATTAATCAACACAATTAATATCTTGTATTATATTTATCCATAATAAATAAATACCACCATATTAATTTACCACTATAACATTTATAGTATGAGATAAATTATTTCCTTATTTGGTTATCAACTATAACCACATTTTAATCCGGCTAGACGTTCATATGTGTGTGACCCGATAGGCTTCCGAATATGTTGGCCGTAGGCACAAAGTGCAAATTACAAAAACGCCCTTCATTCCTAACGATCACGGGATAACGTCTAGCAACACACCGTGACCCCCAATCATCGAAAGAGTCAAATGCAATGACTACTACCTTTCATGTGAAACAGTTACCGTGTAACTTACAATCCTATCGCTGTAATAATATCCATACGATCGTATCTTAAGTGTCAATACATTAACGATCGTATCTTATAATCTGGATATCATGCTCTCTCGGAATAACATATTTACTCCCACTTTGCAAAGATTCTCGAGAGCTAGACATTCCTTATAAGAAGGCCATTTCGGATATTCAATCTCAATCACAGGATACGCGATTCCCGGACGACCAAACATGTATACTCTGCATGATTCAATATCATACACAATCACTACCGCATGATCGCCCCATGGATAGGGGAAATATCAATAGTGTCAAAGCATGACAATCCACACCGTGATGCCATGAATTCTCCGGTCTTAAGGATAATTACACAACCGCCACATAGTGCGACACTTAATGTAAGTGTGTCAGTCTAACGTATGCATTCTCTAATACACGTCCACGTACAGTCTAAGTGTCTCTACACTTCGATAGACGAGATCTATCCATGCCCTTAAAGACAGAAGACATCTAATACATGCTAGCCTGTTTACACTATGAATGCCCTGTTTAATAGTACATTAGCCTAGAGACATTTAAGTATCAAACTTATTAAAGTGATTAGAGATCTCATCAACCATAATCTCCTATCATGGTTTTTCTATCACAGTTTAATACTAAGGACGTTATCATATAACAATTCATAACTGGTCTTTTAAAAGAACATATATATATATGACAACAGAAAAGCCATTGAATATATGTATAAACATAAATAAATAGTTGAAATGATCCAACCCGGTTGGATCCGGTCCAACCCGATTGGGTTTAGGACACTATTTCAACAGGAATCAAGCCCAATTTAGATGCTCGGGCTCCAATCCGGTTCGGGTATATCAATAAGGAATGTCTAGCTCTCAAGAATCTTTGCAAAGTGGGAGTAAATGTGTTATTCCGAGAGAGCATGATATCCAGATTATAAGATACGATCGTTAATGTACTGACACACGAGATATGATCGTATGGATATTATTACAACGGTAAAATTGTAATTTACACGGTAACTGTTTCACATGAAATATAGTAGTCATTGCTTTTGACTCTTCCGATGATTGGGGGTCACGGCGTGTTGCTAGACGTTATCCCGTGATTGTTAGGTATGAAGGGCATTTTCATAATTTTCACTTTGTGTCTACGGCCAACATATTCGGAAGCATATCAGGCCACACACATGAGATAATCGAGTCGGATTAAAATGCGGTTATAGTTGATAGCCAAATAAGGAAAGTTTATCTCAAGACTATAAATGTTATAGTGGTAAATTAATATTTTGGTATTTATTTATTATGAATAAATATAATACAAGATATTAATTATGTTAATTAAAGAATATCCCGGATGCCAATTATTGGCAATATGGTGCGCCACTTCTAAGTGTATTAGATACACTTGGATTGTGCAATTTAATTAATAAGATTAACATAATATTAATATTGGATATTAATTGTTTTTTGGAAAATAGATTTATGGTAATAAGATAAATATATTCAATATAAGATATTGGCAATATTTAGTATAAGATATTATAATAAAAGAGATAAATCAATCAAAGTGATTTTCCTTATTTTATTAAGAAAATGTTTTTCTGTTTCATCTATCTTCTAGGAAGTTTCTCCTGATCAGATTAGGGGGCATTGGGGGCGCCTCTCAGCCTATATAATAAATGGGTTCGCTAGCTCTTTTGTACATCACAATTCCAAGAGCTAATTGTTCTTGAGAAAAATAGAGAGCTTCTAATAGAGAGTTGTACAGAGAGAAAACGACCGGTCTAGCAGCCGGATTTTTCTGATAGCAATCCAATGAGGATTCCGGTGAGGAATTAGTGTGGATTATCAATAGAGGCCGGACGTGTGGAAGGCTTGTGCACAGTACTACTCTCCTTGATGGTCAAAGCGTCGATCTTATAGATCAGCCAAGGTATATACCGTCAAACTACTTAACGTGTTTATTGTATTAAACGAAGTCGATCTTGGGATCGGAAATCAAAATTTTAAATTCCGTTGCGTTAAACTAGTGATTTCCTAACACTTGGATCTGTGTTGTCTTCTTGAAAATCGTTGTCTTCAAAATGCTGACCTTCTCTTCATGCTCTTATGGTTTATTTGGTTGGAGAGGAATAAGAAAACCTACAATGCTATTGTCCTCTCTTTCACGCACATTCCTTATCAATCTGAATCTTTCCTCGCTGAATTTCATAAGGCCTCTTGGACTGATTCCTTCTTTGATTGTTCGGGGGGTTTTTTCCAACACACAAAGCAAGGTTTTTTCAAGGTAATGTGGACGCATGCTATCAAAATGGACAAGGAACAATCGGAATCACTATTAAGGACCATGAGGGGCTCCTTATCGCTGCAATTTCAAGAGATTTAGGGCATATGGCTTTGATGGAATTTGCAGAGATGATGGCGATTCTCGAAGGAACTAAAGAAGCGGCAAGAATCATGAGCAGAAACGTTGAAACTGAATCGGATTCCTCCACCTTCATTGCAAGGATCAAATCGGATGAAAAAGACTACTCAACTGAGGGAACGCTTGTGGAAAAAATTCGAAAAGCCAACAAACTTTTTATTCGGTGTACTTTTAGGCTTATTAGTCGGAGTTGTAATCTATCAGCCGACAATCTTGCTAGATTAGGGTTTGATTTGCCTAATTCTCCATCTGGATATTGTAACTTAGATACCCAACCCATCCCCTATTATCTTGGCATTATTTGCTGATGATGTTTTCCTTTCAAAAAAAAATTGTTACTATCTTGAAGGTTTTGTTTAAAGCTTTGTCGGGCCGTTTACTCTCTATCAGGGGTGGCTCTACATTATGCAATGAGGTGCGGCCGAGACCATAAAATAAAAATATTATGTATAAATATTAGATATTTTTTTATAAACACACATATACGTGAAAGTGACCCCCTTATTTTTATGTTTTGACATTTGTTTTTATCTATTGCCCCGTATAGAATTGAATATCCAAATATATGTGTGATACAGAAAAAAGAAAATGTCAAAATTTTGATCCCAATGTTAAAATTCCCGGAGCCGCCCTGCCCTCGATGGTCACAAACATATTTTAAAAACTTTTTTTTTTGAGGGAAACATATTTTAAAACTTTATAACTATTTCTTTTTGTGAGGAAAACTTTATATAGGAAAAGGTCGTAGAGGACGGGTTTACATCTTATTTGTGTAAAAAGGACAAGAAAATAACGCACTAGTTTTAAAGGACAAAAAGTAATGTATATCCAAAAATACCCTTTATTAATATTTTCCTAATTCATTTAATCATCAAATTATTGGCTACTGGAACAAAACCTTCCCAGATCCGAAAATCCGCCTCATTCCTCCATTATCCCAAAATATAGAAACCCTAGCCTCCATCCTCTTTTCGCAAGCGGCGACCTTTTTTTTTCATTCTTCTAATTCTTACCGGGCAATAGCAAATGCCTACCTATTTTCTTCAACTACAAGATCCCGCCGAATTCTTCTCTCTTGTTGAAAGACTCGAGAGTAAATCTTGTTTATTTGTTTGTTTTCCACGTTATGTTTCTTTGGAAATTTGTAGCTTTCTTATGTTTATCTTTTCATGTGGAAACACTTGTATAATATTGCTTTGGACAGATGCGAGAAGAGAAATACAAATACTAAAGGGTGAAACTGCATCTCATTTAACCAATTATGATCCATCCATGAATAGACCTCGCTGTCGACCTGGGATTCTCGGGTAGGCTTGCTAATATTACCCAATGTTTGAAACTCTACTTGTTAACGTATCTGGTTATTGTGTATCATTCCTTTATGAAATATTTTGAATTTAGAAAATCTGTCAATTATAAGCATCCGATTTGAATACATTGGATAATAGCCTCCATCCTCTTCTCTTCAAATCTCATTTTTCCCCTTTCATATTAACTGCAAATCCCTTCGAAAGCCTCCGTTTTTATTGCGAATCGTTTCTTCACTGAAAATCCGGCTGCCATCTCTTCTCCTACCTTTCTGATAATCATCGATCATCGAATGCTTGATCTTGTGTTGTCTTGCACACGCTTCTCTTGCAAAATAATTCGATTCCGATGAGGAAGAATTGGAGTGACAGGAGAAGATGGCGAAAGGCATTGAGAAAAGCAGTAATACCGAGTAAGTGTCAATTTTTTTCCTATACAGCCAAAAATCGTGAATTGTGTTGTTTAATTCCTTCTGATCTGAATTTTTTTTACTATCCTTATGAGCATATTAGATTGGGTTTTTCTCCTGGGAAGTATTAAGAATTTTCTTGAATTGGGTTTGATTTTGAATCGAATTCTGCTTGTATAAGAAAATCCTATTGATATCAATGATAGGATTTGCAGATGTTACTACATGTACCAGTGTGTTACTACATTTCAATATAATTGTACTCTGTGTGTTTACATATAAGTGTGTTCAGTGTGTGAGATTACAACTTGTTTTTGGTGATACCTAAATGAAAACACGTGTTAGTTCTGATGAATTTTGTTCTACGTCCATCAGTGTGTTACTACAATTGCGTGGAATTGTATTGTGTGTTTCTACATGTAAGTGTGTTGAGAGTGTGAATTTTGAACATGTCTAGGGTGATACCTAATGCTAATCAAGTGTTACTTGTGATAAATGTTTCTGATGTGTGTAACTACTTCCAGCACTGAGGTACTACATGTCAATATAAAGGGACAGTGTGGTGTTACATATCAGTGTGCTCAATGTTTGCATTTACAACATGTCTTAACTGATACATAATGGAAATTTCTGCATTTACTTCATTATATTCACGTGTTGTTACACAATTGGGATCATGTAATGAAAGAATAGTTACTACATTGTTTGAAATATAAGCTTAAGATTTTATTAAGATATTATTATATTATTTTGAATTGTGACTACATTTTTTGGAATGTTGCTTTGCATAGTCCCGAATTGTTACTACATTTTTCTCATCATTGTTAGTACGAGTTTTATGAATTGTTTCTACATTATTTTGTATGTTGCTACATGTGTTGCAGTGTTACTACATTTCTATAAATTGTTACTACAGGACTGATCGTGCATATTATCTGATTCACTACCTATTGAAGTTGTCCCAAGGCAAGAGCATTCCCAAAAAATGGACAGATGAAGACTTGCAAAGGATAAAAAGGATGGTTGTGGCCTCAATAATGCTAGACACCTTGCCCTCTTCATTATGAAAGTATTCAAGTTTTCTAGAATAAAGTAAAGACAATTGTTTTGATTTTTCTAAGAAATGAAAAGGCCGTTTATGGCCCAGGATTCATGAATAATTCAGATTGTTGTTATTCTACTTCACAAGTTGATATGACAATGCCTAAAAAACAACATTTTGTTGGTTTAACTTCCATCTTGATTTGATGTATATGTAGTAACCCCACTATCGTGCATTGATGATACCGCGATTTCCGGTGATAGTTAATTCTCCTGTCAATTTCCATTTCAAGATCAGCTTATTTCTAGCAAGAATAAAGGAATAAAACTCCCAATCTTTCTAAGAATTAAAGGAGTAATAAAGGGTATTTATTTGGCCGAATTTAATGTTAAAAAAAAAACAAATAAATCTTTTATTATAATTAAGGGTGTTTTTGTACATCTCTATTTTTTTTGTCCTTGTCAACCATTTTTTATTTTTTTGGTCCTATTTCAGCATATTGAATCTTATTTTGTCCTTTAGACCCACCACCCGTATAATCTTATATTAAAAATAAATATTCTTTTGTATATTTTTTTGACAAGCCGAATTTGAACACTTTAAATCTTAATTTTTTTGTGTGAATATCTTTTCACTTAAAAAATCTTAATACACAACATTTTTTTTCCATTTTTGTCTTCCAAATTTATATATTTTTTTTCGCATTGGTTAATTCTGACCGAATTTCAGATAGAATTTTATATGTTTCTGACTCAATTATAACCGGAAAGTCTTTTCGATTCGCATCAGAATAATTTGCTGTGTGATTTTTTTTATTTTTTTTCCTGAGCTGCTCAAGCTCATGCTAGTTCAAGCTTGAAAGTGTTTAAAATGTGTTGAGTATAATCGAGAATACATAACTTAATCGAGCCAATTCCCATCGGAAAAGCACATTCAAGTTAAATCCTGCCTACGTCGTTATACTTTCCTCCGGTAATGGCGACCGTTAACGCCGCCCATTCTGACATAGAAGCTGGAGCTGCAACTGCAACCACCGTCCCTGCTAACAGTACTACTGTCCGACTCAACCGTCGCCGTCGACGACGTCATCGCAGCAGGAGGCATAGACCTTCAGTGACCGCCAGCAGCGAGACCACCACTGACGGAAGCTTCCATTTCTCAGACACTGAAGAAGACGATAGCCGATCGATGCACTCACATCGTGGTGGTGGAGGATCATACGATGAATGCAGTCTGTCCACGACGGAGACTGAGGGCATTTCCGTCATTTCGGGCAGCAGCCGTCTTGGTGGGTCTTGTACATTTTCAGATGATGATTTTAAGGAAGAAGCTAAAAAAGAGGTTGATTTAGAGAGTGGGGAATTGGAGCTGAAAGTACATAGAAAAAGAGAGAGGAGGAGGGAGTGTAGGATTTGCCATTTAAGTTTTAGTGTAGTTGGGACTGGAAATTCAGGTGACCGGAGGATCATTGAATTGGGTTGTAGTTGTAAAGGGGATTTGGGATCTGCCCACTCATATAAAATAGGTTCATTAGGTCGAAAGGTTGTACGTATCATATTGGGGTACCACGAATTCTCTAGCAAAAGCGGTGATAAGAAATGGAAAGAAAATATAACCATCACCCGCATTGCCCATAGCTATCCGGCCAATTCTTTCCACGATGTATTGGCTACATCTATTAGCTCATTCGTAAGAAAAGCGTACGCAAGGATGTACATCTCAATGGACGGTTCGGTGTGGTTTACGGTACCACGAAGGTGATATGCAAGAAACAAAATGGTTGTCCGAACGACTTCGTGGGTCCATCTACGAGGGTAATGTTGACCACTCCTTCTAATCATAGGTGCCCGAGAGGTGAGTCTCACCAAAATGTCGTACCATGTTAGCATACAATCTTTCGGTCCCACCGAAACGGTCCGAAAAAATCAACATTACGAGGGATATCTTCAAGTAAATAATAATGGTTGATCCAACGCGGTGTGAATTGGACGTGTACACCGCGCCATGTGAATTCTCTTGTGACATTTCCCGTTGTGGCAACAATTGCGTAGAACTCACGAACGATTGAGCGATTCATCTCGTAAATCGGGGTCGGGGTCGGTGACGAACCCATACCAGTCTACACTTTCCACCAATTCCGTAATCTCAATAGGTAGACTTTCCCATGCCAATCTCCGTTCACCAACAATAGCTCTACCCATCCAGTTTTCACGGTACTCGATAAATTGATCGTA
Organism: Gentiana straminea; assembly: GCA_036785695.1. Lineage (NCBI taxonomy): Eukaryota > Viridiplantae > Streptophyta > Magnoliopsida > Gentianales > Gentianaceae > Gentiana > Gentiana straminea. The sequence goes on along the minus strand of JAVUPR010000385.1, from coordinate 5,088,670 downwards.
TGATGTGAATCGAGTCTCGTAAGGATGTTCGTCCCATGGCACACCACCGTCATCCTCATCGGTAAATATAGGAGCATGTGGATTAGCCATTGTCAAATAATAAAAAATAATTATCCAACTATCTCTTCGTATAAGAAGTACACGAATAAATCGAAACAACTTCAATTAATAGTGCATTGAGAGTTAGATGAATTATTGATAATTATAATGGTAATAAGTAGAAAATGAGAAGATAGATAAATAGAATAAGGATATAAAGATATAGAAAAGAAGGTGTGAGAAAAAATTTGTTGGTTTTGAGATGTATTTATAGTGTTATGGGAGTTGGGGTCCTTGGGGATATGTGATGTATTTTGAATTTACATGTGATGTATAATGTATTTACTAGTTACTATTTTTTTATAAGAGTATTTTGATTATTTTTTTTGTATTTTAAAAATGTTTTTTAGAAATTTTTTTATTCAAAATAAAAACAAGAAACATTTATATATAAATTTCTGCTGAAATTCAATATATATATATATATATGTTAATATTTAAAAATTTAAAATAAAAAAAAAAAAAAAAGGAAAATCTAACCGTTGGTCGTACACAAGAAAGTGATGATCATTTTGAAGGAGGTATTAATGAAGTAGAGGATGACTACCATGAACCTCTCAAATCAAGGATATTTACGGAGTTTTTCAAAAAAATTCCGTTAGTTAATGCAGATGGTCGGCGCATTACTGGTGTTTACACTGCTCAATGTAACTTTTGTGACAAGAACTATAGATTCACAAAAGGGGATGGCTATGGCACGATGAGAAAGCATGCCAAGAAGTTCCATCCAGAGAAATGGGGCCTCGATCCTGGACAGACACAAATGCGGCCACCTACTTCGGCTAGTGGAGGTACGACTTCTGATATATTTCCATACAAAGACAAGGGTGAGTAGGAATGAGGTTGTAGATCTCATATGTACCGAGAGTCTAGCTTTTCAGTTCTCTGAAAGCTTAAATCTTCAACACTGCGTTCAAACAGCTTGGCACCCGTCGTTTGAAAAAATCCCACGATCTACTATGATGAGAGATTTGGTAACGTCATTTAAGGTACGCATGAAACAAATACAAAATCTTTTAGATGGCATAAAACATGATGTCAATTTGTGTGGTGATATTTGGAGTGATAAGGGGCGGCGATAATTTTTACATGGGTATTAGTTGTCACTTTGGATAGATAATGATTGGAATATGCAAAAACGTTTGATAGCGTATCGAGCGTTTAATGAAAGGCACAATTCACACAACATAAGTACTATCATATCAAAGGTCTTGGATGAGTTTGGCTTGAAGAAAAGGATTTTCTCTATTTCTTTTGATAATGCTTCCAATAACGATCTGTCAATTGTTGAATTGAAACAAATATGCCAACCTATATGCGGCGGTATGTTTTTCCATATCAGATGTTTATGCCATGTTCTGAATTTATGCGTACTTGATGCGATGGATGCTTTAAATTCGAGCATTGGAGTTATTAAGAATGCTTGCCAGTTTATCAATTCCAGACATAGTCTTGAAAGAAGGTGGAATCAATGGTGCAGAAAACATGGTTCAAAGCCTTACAGATTACCCACTGTTACCCGAAACCGATGGAACTCGATGTATGATTTATTGCAAAAAAAACACATCGATATAAAGATCTATTGGTTGGTTTTGTAGCGGAACAACTTTGTGAAGGCCAACTAACTCTATACGCTAGCCATTGGAGTGATTGTCGGATGTTGATGAATATGTTGGAGCCTTTCAAACAGGGCTACATTGTTCTTTTCGAGTTGTTATAAACCAACGGCACGTGCGGTCTTACCAAGGACGATTGAGATAGTAAATTTGTTTGAAGAATTTGAAGCATGTCCCGACTTGGTTCCATGTTTAACGGTATAAGACGAAAATGGATTAAGTATATGCTACACATACCCGAGCTTTATCTTATTGTTTGTTATTCTAGACCCTCGACTTCGGACGGAGGGACGACGGGATTTTGGAGAGTTATTATGAATTCTTGTTTCCTAATCCGGCGTCCCGACCGATTAACCACAAGGAAGTGGTTCAAAATACACTTAAATTATTTACGATTTGTACGCTCATTATGATATTCGTTACGGAGTTGGGGATACTAGGCCTCCTATAATGCGGTACAAGTTCTACTAACCCCGGAGGTGGAAAAGTTTCGGCATTGAGAAAAGTGATGGAAAAAATATCCGCGAAAAGGCCAAGGCCGAGGGTCGATTCATCGTCCTCATGTGAAGAAATAGATAGATATCTATCGACTACTTTCGAGATTGATACAAATGTGGAGTACGATTTTGATCGGGATATATTGGGATGGTGGCGGAGCCATTCAAGAGATTTCCCAATTCTCTCACACATGGCAATTGAATTTTTGTCGTGTCCAGTGTCAACCGTGACGGTAGAGCGGGCTTTTAGTGAGGGCGGAAATATGCTTAGCCAAAGGAGAGCGAGCATGCACCCAAGAAATTTAGAACATCAAATGTGCCTCAAAGATTGGGTGCTAGCCGAACGGAGACAACAAGACGTCATTCCACCGGAAGAAGATGACCAAGATGTGGTGGACAACGATCTTTGTTACAAGCGGAACAACTGCAAGTGCACACGGGAGTGAAGAAGATGATAACCTAGAAGATTCGAGTGATCGGTATGTACATTTACTTATTACTTTTTTTTATAAAATTCCAATCAAGCATAGTCAAGATAAAGACTTCAAATTTCATGTTTTTCAGATGACTCCATCTTGATGTGCCAAAGCTCAACAATGATGATTATGAGAACAAAAATGTGAAACGGTCGTTGTGCTGTGCTTGGAGGTGTTTATGAAGACAATGAAGATGCTTCCACAATAATGAAGACAAATTCTAGTGTCATATTATGTTTGAATATTCAGTGTATTAGTAGTGTGTTTGTATTTTTAATATGAAGTGTATTAGACTATTAGTATGGTGTTAAGTAATGTGTATCAACTATCAAGTGATTCAAGTGTGCCGTGATTGTCGTCATTGATGTATTGTTCATTATGTAATGGTGTTCTTAATAAAACAACTTTTATATACATTTTGCCTCGATTCATTAATATATAATATCAACTTATATACATAATATTATAAGTATAAATCATCGTAATCACTATATGAAATATAAGTTTAATTTACTTACAAATCAATCATAAAAAATAAACAATTAGAAAACTATAATGTTTAATTTACTTACAAATTATCTAGAATATAATTATGAAATTAAATATTATATATAGATTGGTTGAAATTAAATATTATACAAGCGTGTGTTTTTTTTTTTAAAACATACTTATGAAATTAAATATTATATATAGTTTTATAACCAATTAGAATTTATTATTAATTTAACGTAAGTTATAAAAATTTTGTAAAAAAAACTTGATTTTTTTTGGAACCGGGATTGGGCAACCGTGATTGGAACCGTGATCGGAACCGTAATCGGAACCGTGATGCGAACCGTCCGACCCGGGAACCGCCGAGACCCGGACCCGGACCGGGGAACCGCCAAACCCGCCGGTTCCGGAACCGGCGGAACCGGCTAGAAAATGGAACCGGCGGTTCGGTTCCATTTCGGACCCGAACCGGAGGGTCGTGCTGTGGGCCCGGAACCGGCCGAACCGGTCACGTCTACTGCCCACAACCAATGTGCAGAGACTTGGTTCAAAATTAGAGGCAACACGTGAGTTATAAAACCCTTCTCTCAATTGTATAATTTCAGTTTTCTTTTCTTACCAATTGTTGATGTAAAAGTCTGATCTTTGTCTTTATTTTGGTGACTGCCTTGACCTTTTAAAACTTCTTATTGCATTTTGTTGTTTTGAAGAATCATTAAGAATCCATTCAATTTGCACCATGTATTTCTGCTTAAATGTGTAAATTTGTAACTCTTGATTGTCCTCAGTACTAATATTTAAGACCTTTTTTTTTTCTGTAATGTGTACTACTTCCAGCAGGCAAGTAGAGATTGTCTCTGGGGGGTATTTATTTTTGTAAGGAAGAGATTTAGATCCCTCAAGAGTCAAGAGTATGATGAGGTAGCGTTTCTGTCAAATGCTGACTGTGGCCTTCTTTTTTTTCCTGATGATGAATAGGTGAATAATGTGTATTTCTTTGATGTTGATTCTTGTAGGTTGCTTATGGATAATTTTGTACCGGAGTTTTCCCTGTTTGGATGCATTTTCTTAATGGGCTTCGAGAAAAACACCGTATAAAATTATCTTTTATAGGTGTGATACTGTATTTATCTATATTAGCATGTTCTCATTGGATCATGATTTTCCTGATTCCTTCTTCATTTTTGGCATTAATAGATGACTTTCGTTAGTAGAATTTATGGAGCTATGCTTTATCTGTTGCTTAGCTCTGGATAGACATGTTTCCTAGGGAAATATCACTTACATTGTTAGTCAGTAGGTCAAGCTTGTGGTATCAAGTAATGGTTTACCATGACTTCTACTTGTAGATTTCATTATTTTTTTTTTTTTTTTTTTGTAGATATAAATATCAGATAGGCGATATTACCAAATTCAGTCTTTGACAAAGTATAGTTTGTGTCCTTAAAAATGTGGCCCACTGGACCAACTATTCTGACACATCAAAGCGCAAACTTTTGAAAAGGATCATATCTTGTGAAACGTGTTCTATATTATGGAACCAGTTCAGATGATTTAAGAGCATTTTAGTACTCGTATCTTTGTGTCCAAATCTTTCAGGAAATCTCGCAGTTCTTGTACCACAATGTTGCATGGATTATGTTCTCTGTTAAATAATTGGCTGTGAAATATCTTCTATTGCTTTTGATTTGTATCGCTAAACTTTCCCTTCCTATTGTTATATCTGCAGGTTGGAAAAAGTGGTGAATCATGGGCGGTTAAGAATTTATTGAATACCCTGGACTGCCTTAGGAGATCCTTGATAGTTTTGATTCTAGGTGGGCTAATGGTGAAGGAATATCGGTTTCACTATGAGATATAAACATTAATGTAGCTTTCAAAGATTACAAGTATGCATAGTACGCTTGGATTTCTTTGATACATTTACTAGGGCTTCAGAAACTACTAAAAATCTTTTACTAAAGGTTGAAGATGTTAGTTCACTTTAAACACTGTTTGACATGGCCCCTTGCATGTTGGCTGCTTTCCTCTATACTGACGGCCCAATAGGTGCACGCTTTGGTATCCCATAAGGTAGACTATGCTGAAACTTGAGTGTTGGACCTCGTGGTTAATTTCGGTGTCAAATTAACAGTTATGATGTCATCTATATTTTATGGTGACGAGTGTAGTTTGTGTAGGTCAACTTAGAAGGGTTTACGTTGGTTAAAAACTTAAAATTACACTTAGGTTTCCGATTGAGGACCATTACTTTTCTAATTACAAACTTCAAAACAAGTGGACTAGAAATTTGGGACCCTATAGGTTGATAAACTTGTACTTGATTTCTTCTTAAATCGGCTTTTGATCCACTTTTATTTGTGTTATATGCTAATTCAACTTTGTCAAATGAGAAAATAGATCATTCACATGCCATGTGAGTGCCCTTCAGCTTACCGTACGGTGATTTTATCATGTGCAAAGCTGAGAGAACAGTGTTGTAGATTGGAATTTTTCCTAGTCTTTTTAGTTGGCTGAGTAATTTTGCGTGGATAGAATTTTTTCTATTTAGTTTATGAAGCTAATTGTACTGGAGTAACTGGACAAATGCGGCATGCCCCCCCGATCCTTATGTATGTAACACAGCAGTGATTGGATTGGATAGGACTTGCTCTTTAGTTTTCACTGATCTTTATTGGATGTTATGTTTAATGCAGAACTTGTGAAATTTGTGGTGCCTCTGCTGTCAATATTGTTGGAGAGCAGCCGATTGATGCATATATCGAGCCTGCAGCTATAACCCTCCCGCCAATAACAACCCTTTCTATCTTACCTGAGAACCGGAGTTTCTGGCATGGCCGACGTGTCATGAATTTCCTCCTTGCCTGCATGATTTTCGCCTTCATTATCGCATGGCTGTTCCATTTCCACATTTTGCCATGAATCAGAAACTGGCGTGTAAGTTTGCCCTTTTGTTTTAAGGCGTTCCATTTTTCTCGTGTATCTGTAATATCAAGAAGCCACAGCTCAACTTGAACTTATAGTGTCATATCTTGTGTATATTCTTTCTGTAAGTTGTGGATAAGGCTTTTTTTTTTTTCCGCTTGATTTTTACTATAACCATGTAAATTACCTGTATGCAACAACACTTAATGGAACTTCATGTGCACTCCATTTTTCTTTCGACATTACTTTTAAAATTTTGAGTATTGTTGTATCGAGTAAAACGAGATTTATGTATCGTGAAACGAGAAACAAATGAGTGTGTCGAGTCTTAAAGGCCGACTTTTGCATGAACTTTACTCTATGGCAAGCTTTTCATGAAGCTTCGATGGTTAGAGCGTTCCTTCTTCATGGTCTCCTATCTGTCAGGTTTGTAACTATGATTCTCGACCAAATAACGAATTGAGTTCTTTGATAGGAAAAACACACGGAGGCGCACAAACCAGTCTTTTTATTAGTAATACAAGTACTAAATGACACATGTATTTACAGATCAATGGATGAAGAAAATCAAATAACAAGAGGTGGGATGAAAAGGTCGAAGAAATCGAAACTTAATAATGCACAATTTGAGGGTCAAGACCCAATTGCTTCCTCACTTTACCAACAAATAAATCCTTGGATTTGATCAATCCAGGAACAAGGCCAATGATTGTGGTGAAAGGAAATTGAGCAACAGCATCATGCCTTCCTAAAGAGACAATGACCTTAAGAGATTGGGGATTGTAGCTTGCCATTTTGCTTTCCTTTTCTCCATTTATCAACATCTTTATGTTTTTCGCAGCTATCAAAGCATGTTTCTGAGCCAGATATCCTTGCTTTAGTTCCTATTATTATTAATAACAAGAAGAAAATAAGCTCATTGTGTTCTAAGATTTACAGTCAAAGTCTCTACTGAAAAGTGTGGAATTTGCCGATCTTACCTTGGTATCCGTGATATCGCCAATGGCAAATATATTCTTATGACCCTTAACTCTGAGATACTCATCCACCTTCAACATCCCGAAATTATCAACACAATCCTTCAGTATGCTTTGATTTAACCATGCTGAACCTAAAGGCTTTCCGGTGCACAAGAAATGGCAATCAGCATCGATTCTTTCTCCTGTTGACGTCACGTAAGTTTTGCTCCCATCTGACCAACTTTCCATGTCGACTGATTGCTGCAATCGGACTTCCACACCTCTCTTTTTCAACCATTTCATAGCCTTATCAGAAGCTTTTGGTCCAATGAAGTCGAGCAACCTGTGGCCATCATGCACGATCGTCACCTTCTTTCCAGGGTAATCTACCGCGATTTCAGCAGCAAGTTCAACACCGGTAGGTCCACCTCCAACAATCAAAACTGACCGTGATTCTTTTATCTTCTCATTTTCTGCCCATCAACAAAAACAGATACACGTTTTCAAGAAATTTCGAGGAAAATTTACTTTCCCACATAAGCAGAACCAGGAAAAATGATAATCATTCCCAATTCAAGTTGTTGCAAAAAAGCCACTTTTGGCAATCAAAAAAGCCATAACATCTAAGAAGCATTCTGAAACTAGAATTGATTAATTTTACTTATCCAACAAAATGTTGTTTGATGCAAGCAAGTGTTTATGAATGTGAAGAGAGATACCTGCTCGATATTCGTTAAGCCTGTCCTTTCGAGCTAATGGCAGAGGATCATGGTGACCAGTGGCGATGACAAGATAATCATAGGAAATCAGACGACGGCGGGGGTCCTCTTCTTCGATCAAGACATCAGAGGCTGTAATGTTAATGGCTTTGGACACGATTACGCGGCCATTGGTGAGATAATCTTTATGTTGAATCACTGATCTCTCAACAAATGAAGGCTCCACCATTCCTCTTAAACTTGCCCATGTGATCTCAAAATATTCCTTCCTGTTTTTTATTACTTATCTAAATATTCAATCCTCATAATAGTGCAATCAAATCAAATCTACCAAAGGCATATGAACTCACAACTTAACTCAACAAACACAGGGCTAGAATCATTTGCCGGCCAAGTCGTACGAATTTAATAGAAACTTACGGATCAATGAGGATGACGTCAGCAAAGAAGTGAAGGGATTTTGCAACGAGGGATCCAGCAACTCCTCCGCCTATCACCACCACCCTCCTCCCTCTTCCTCCACCACCTTCTCCCGGAAAGTCCATCAGCTAATTCACAACTGATTACTTCTCCTAAGCGCAGCTGTCATCTCCTCCTCTAGAGACCCACCGACCGAAACCATTTATAATTATGTATGTGATGTTTGTTAATAGTATACTTTGACTTGAGGCCAGGCAGGAGGGAAGGCAAAGTCGTCTGATAAGTGTCGGTTGATGTTTAATCCCATTAAAAGGAAATGATGAGTTTGTTTGTTTGTTTGTTTTTCAAACTTAACAAATTAGAACAATTGTATATGATTTCAAATTGGATAGTGTTGATGTCTTAATGATCCCACCACTCAATCTCGCATCGTGTCGATTTTCACAACGAAAAACTTCGATTGAAAAAAGATTTTCTTTGTAAATTAAATTTACGTAGAAAAATTTACGTAGAAAACTCGATTATGAATGAATTGAAAAAAGATTTCAATCTTTGTAAAATCAAAATTTACAGAAAGTGTGGTGTCCGAATAGATCAACGCACTTCACATTTTCTCGTGTACACGCAAAGGGAGACTTCAAAATTCTAATGATTTTTTTTTTTTGGTAAATAACTCAATAAGAATGTGAATTATATTGTGAATCCATGCTCGTCTTGGACTTCTAGGAGCACGGTAAGTGGAACGAATCTCTTTACTCCAATTTCTGTCTACGGACGTGGTGGATTATGTAATATCCCACATTGATAGATTAAGAAAATATTATTATAATGTAAGATTGAGACGTAATGAACTTGATATCTCGTGTTAGACCGATTTAGGCCTAAGGATGATATTGTCCTTTCCATTTCTTTTGATGTAATGACTTGTTACATCAAGCCAATTTAGGGGTCATCCCATAATGGAGTTTTAAGACATTACGAATAATGTCTTTGTCATTTCTTTTGATGTAATGACTTGTTACATCGTCTAATTTGGAGCCATCCCATAATGGATCTTTTTCAATAAAGTGTGCTTGGGAGATTATTAGACCACATATGGAATCTCGACCTATTTATGATATGAGATTTGATGTGGATAATATTATTTAGCAAAAAAGAGCCAATAAAGTATCCGAATGCCACGCATGCATGGAGCTTGAAACCATTAGACATGTTTTTATATCGGGGCATCATGTTCGCAACACTATTCCATTGGTTGTTTTATGGTCTTTATGGTGTGAGCGTAATACTTGTCAGCTTGATGACAATAATCCCTCTGTGTGGCTGACGATCATCCATGCTGGGAGACTTCTTCGTCTAATCTCTTTATCATCTAAAATTCAGCCCAACTTGTTAGATATGTTTTAATAAATAAATATTTTATTATCGTTAGCATACGAGATGCCGTACGACTTAATATTATCGCAACGAAACGGGGTTCGACATACCCGGTCAGGTCGCGGTGGGTCGAGGGGGCAGCGTGGTGGGTCGAGGGGGCAGCGCCAACTCGTGGGGGCTCGGGGGCAATGCCCCCGAAAGCTAATCAGATACATGCATCAGTTCATGAAGGGTTTCATGCATTTTCGAATCCATGCTTCTTTTCGGATTCAGGATTTCGAGCTGATGCTTCTTTTCGGATTCAAGATTTCGAACTGATGCACCTCTGCATGCGGATGGTGATAACCTTTACCCTTTCGTGTAGGAATACCTCAGTTCGTTTACGGGTTTCCTTCAGCCTATAAAAAGGGCACAGTATGCAAATGAATTTCATACATAGAGTTTGAAAGCATCATTAGACAAAAACTTTGAGTGTCATCGGGTTTGATTCAAACAAGTCACTGTTTGAATCAAACACCTCCATTGTATCCTGAGAGAGATTTTCGTTTGAATCCCTAAGTGACAAATTGTGTGTGACGAAACATCTTTTAAAAGACAACGTTCTTACGTGCCTTGAAGTTTTTTCCACTTCAGTCAAATCCTAAGTACTAATTTTTCCAACAAAACTTACAATGGATGATCAATCCATTCCTTTCTTTCATGGCTTCAGGATGATTCAGAAAACGGTGAAAGTGACAACTCCTATTCGGTGGAACTCTCCACAAGTGGATCAATACAAGCTTAATTTTGATGGGAGCTCGAAGGATGTGTAGTATACTGGGGGTGGGGTGGTAAGTGATGCTATCGGTGACTTATGCGTTGCTTACTACCGTACTTATGATGTTGGCTCAGCCATGTGGATTGAAGGGGATCCAATGCTAAGTGTCCTATAGTTATGTAAACAACGAGGGGTCATCTAGCTGGATATTGAAAAAGACTCCAAGATTTTGCATACAATGATGACGAAGAAGGATGATGTAGGGTGGTCTTTTCGTATTGTCATTAAGCGCATCCAACAAATACTTTTGGATTTGCACTATACATTTTCACATATTTATAGAGAGCAATACGGTCGCGGACTCTTTGGCGGGTTTAGGGTGACAATCCATCACTTTCTCTACTCTGCAACCAATTCCACAACATACCAATGATTTCTTACGGGACGACAAGAATGGAATGTATCACATTAAAAGAATACGTAGATTACATGGAAGCAATGATCATGTTGAAAAGTTGAATGATATCCAGGAGCTGAATATTAATTGATCTTCCGTGCAGTTTCCTAGAGAGTTGGAGGCAACTACTTTTAATGATATGATTGATGACTCTTTGTGGATGATTTTGTTGAAGACGAGGACTTGCGTGATTATCAACGAATGGCAGGGGAATTTGAGCTTGAGGAATCTTTTATGGATGTTGTGCCACAGTAGTGTTCGACAATTGCGTAAGTGAAGGATAAGGAGGATGGTGAGAGTGATCGATATAAACCGCACCAACCATCTACAGATGATTTTAACTTTGTTTCAAAGGCTAATTTAGCAAACATTAATAGACCGAATTTGCCATGTTCACAGTCTTTTGGGGATAAAAGTACTGAAATTACCTTTTTGGCTAAGGACAGACAAGACACTGAAGATGAGCCCAATGACGGGTTGTCTATTTATGGGGACTCAGTGGATATTCCACAAAGAACAAGAGCTGAATCAAATCTTGTAAAGGAAAAAGATGGGCAGCTTACACCACAAATTAATACAAGAGATATTGAGACAAGCTCTACGGTTAATGATCTTCAAGGAGATCAAGAAGAAGAAAAGTGATTCCCGTGGGGAGGCACACAAAATAACACTTTGAGAGCTTAAACTAAGGTATCTCGATAGGAGGTTTTGTTTTCATTAACTCAACATTGAACAACTGTATTCTTTTCTCTTATTAGATTTTTCGAATAGTATTTTGTTGCTAAGAGGTTCTAATGAGGCGGGGTTCTATGACGAGGTATCATATATATACTTCATAAATGCAGGTTGGATCACTTTTTGTATTTTTTCTTCTTTATATTTTAATGATACCAATAATAATAAAAAAATGCTTTTTTGTTATCTATCTAATAAGAAGAGAAGGGTGAAGGAGAGATTGACACTTGTATTTTTTTGAGTGGTTATTTTATTATTTTTTTACTGTTCACCGGTTACTGTTCATGGCCCAGCCCAGATTGGTTTTTTTTTTTTTTTTCTCCCCGTTTTTACTGTTCATCGGCCCAGTAATTTTTTTTTTTTTGCCGACCCATTCCAGAAAAAAAATTAAAATTTTTTATTAGTTCTTTTATTTATTTAACTGTTTATCGGTCCAGTCCAGAAAAGATTGGTTCTTCTATTTTTTTCGGTGTTCATGATTCTATATGAAAAATGTGAGCAGATCAACTCCGAATCAAAAATCGGCCCAGTCCAAAAAAAAAAAAAAAATTCCGCCCATTCCAGAAAAGTTCTTTTATTTATTTAAATTATTTTTTATCGGCTTCGGTTCGAAAAAGATTAGTTCTTTTTTTTTTTAACTGTGGCTCAATTGTATCACCTTTTAGTGTGCGAATATATGTAGCAAATGTATCACTATTTTCAAAATATAAGACCACGAATTGTTGCCAACATGATCTTTGTATCATGCCAAAATAAATTGTGTTGACGTTTACATGAAATCTTATAAATTTCTTAAAATAAATTAATTTCATAAAAAAACATATCGTTTGTACACGGCTATATGACTATTTTCAAGGTATAAGGCCACGAAATGTTGCTTACACGATCTTTATATCATGCTTAAAAAATTTTGGTTTGACGATTACATGAAATATTAAAATTCTTGAAATGATTTTTTTTTTTGTAAAAAAACATATCTTTTATATAAAATATTAAATATCCTGAAAAAAAATTATTTCAGTCACAAATATTGTTAAACTGCTATAGTGTATTTTTCTTAAACTGTATTTTTTTTTTTTGGATTTTTTTTGAGAAGAAGGGTCTAGATATATAAATTTTATGTGACGAATTATATATGTCACATAATACATTTGTCTTAAATTGAAATTTATTTTATATTATTTCATATAAAAATCCGAGGAATAATGTAAAAATGGATGATTGATTAAAGTCTCTTAAATTAATATTACAGATTTAATTGATTTTAATGGCTATGTAAATATACAAAAATATATATATTTGACACATTATATATGTTACATATTACATATGCCATGGAATTGGAATTATCTGGAATAAGGAATATAAGTTTACTGAGAATCGAAAGGAAATGGACAAGCCGCCGGATTTTACTGAGAATCAAAAGGATTCACATTGAATGTGGGGAAAAAGCGGATGAAGCGGCAATGAGATGGAAGAACAGGGTTCCAGAAAATTCGGCTAAGAAATGAGTTATCGGATAAAGTTTAAGGGATTTTGATAAATAAAAAAAAAAACCTCGGGTCAAAAGGTGTTAAGAGGGTTGGATAACTAATTAAAAATCTAATTAATTATTTAAATTCCTGCCAAAATGATATTGATAAAGTGAATATATTGTATTTATAATATTTATTATAATAATAAAGGGTCTATGCGCGTTTTTTTGTTCCTCGCGATGCTCCCTTTCAATTTCAAGAGCAAGTAGTTGCGTAAGATACGACTGTAAGAAACATCACAAAAATATAGCCAAAAGAACCAACACAAAACCGCAGAAACTATGTTATAAGCAACTTTTAAACTTTACCAAACTAAGACCATATATGCATGTGTTGTATTCTAAAATCCGTGAGAAAAAATGAAACAATATCGTGGTTAAGTCATATCCAAAATGTATTACGAAACCAAGTTTTATGTCTTATATTTTAATATTTACTTTCGAAGATATTTACTATACCGAGGGCGTTATAAAGGCGCTTGCGCGCAAGCGCCCGACCCCGCTAGTAATAATAATAATAATAATAATAATAATAATAATAATAATAATAATAATAACTATATTAAAAGGGCGAGTTGTTTCCCACATAGGTGTTTCCCTCAAAAAGTGTTTCTCCACAATTTAATATTTCCATATATAAAACAATATTATAATAATTAATATTAAATAATAATGAAGTAGAAAAAAGGCGTTGATTAGATATAACTTCGTCAAATAATTTATTTTTGATACTTCATCTTGATAACATTATACCTTTTGCATCGGCACATGATTTAAAGATAAAGATAATAACAATGATAATACTTTAAAGATAATGCCAACAATAAGAATAATTACACATTTAATGGTAAATTTTAGGATAGCTTCGTTCTTTGCTCGTCATTCTTCATGTATATTAGAGTCATCGTCATTCTATATAAGGCAACTTATCCACATGTTGAAGATGGTCCTCTCAACACTAAATCATTCGTGAGAGCAACGAAAGAGGCGCAAAGTTTGATGTCACTCTATATGGAAAATCATGTATTCTTTTTATTTTGACCGGAGAAAATCATGTATTCAAAAATCATAAATACATCGAATTGCAAAGCCCTTTCAAAATTCTCTAATGGCAAGGTTCCCGGACTATAGCCCGAATTTCGAAGATTTGCGTAATATTTTTCTTCGTCTAGGGCTTAAATCTTTTTGTCTTATAGCATTGTTTGACGGTAAACATGTATTGACTACAAGCGAATTTTCTAAAATTGCGATGATATTATCTAAATGGATGGTTGATTTTTTAACCTTAATCGACGGAGGCGTCTTTGGCCTCCGTTTGGATAGAGCTCTTGGCCAGGACTTACCCCTGAGTAAGAGTCAGACTCTGCAGGCACGACCCAGACCGAAATCCGGATTATTCGGACCAATGGGTTCCGGATACCGGGGGCTTTAAGCAAAAAAAAAAGATTGTCTATCATAAATTTCACTTTGTTAACAAAGATTATCTATGATGAATTGCATCTTTGTGAGCCGGCCACTTTAAATTGACTCCGTTACTATTGAACTGAGAAGACCTTCTATTGCGCGTGGGATGGTTGAAGTTGAACTTTTTGTTTCCCGATGTATACACAAGCAATTGTTTGAGACTAAGCATTCGAGTTACTATTGGGCATCAAATGTGGGGACCTCTCCCGAGAAAATTCTGAGCATCCGCAAGGACTCAAACTTGAGATCTCTTGCTTAATCGACCAAAGCCCTTCCACTCAGGCTCATGTGGATTGTATCTGGATTAGGAATGAGGATTCTGGGTTTTTAGATTATTATCAATGAATAATAGCCTTTGTGCTGTCGTTTTTGTAGGTGTACTAGACATCATGCGCTCCCAAGAAGCATCATAATATAATGGTAAATACTAAGAAAACTCGAGCTAAGCCTCAACATGACTATAGTAGGAGAGAGAAATTCAAGGACCATTTTTTGAAGAATAAAGGGTAATTAATGCGAAAGGTGTTAATGATGGCGCATGAGAACGATTTCGCAATCATGACAAAGATTTGAGGTCCTCTAGCAAAGAGTTGGAAATTCAGAAGAATCTGTTGAGGATTGAAAGTGGATTAGTTGGGGATCAATCGGTAAATGAATAGATTTCTAACTACAGGCCAAAGGGAATTAGACTTAAGCACTTTGTACATGTAATTAGAATGAAAAGCAATCAATTGTACACTATCCAATACTATAGGCTGAGGGATTGTTTGATGATGATGTTGGTATTGACGAGGCTTTGTTGGATCATGTGTATGGTTGAAGAAGAAGAGCAAGAAGCGCATTGACAACATGATTTAGTGTCTTCAGGTGAGGATTCGAAGGGATGTGGACATGAGGATGTAAAGTGTTGCAACAAGTATTAGTGGATGATTTATGATTATATCAGATTCACATTTAAAGGCCATTAAAAATCCCTTCCTCCCACATACAATATCATTAAATAAGTACGGATCAAAGCACAACTTCATGGCAATGAAAGACCAATAGGATGAGGATAATGAGACTAGATTCAATGATGGTTTGTGAATAATTACAAATAATTATTATCTTATATGATACATATATGCCTTATGATTCAACAACAATAACAATAATAATTCTACTATAATGTTACTATACGAGTAAATTGGATAATTAATTAAAATGGCGATCTTAGGTTCATTTAATGGTACTTTTAGGGTTTTCTCCACTTAGGCATTGCTCGCCGGTGATATGCAATTCTTCTGAACGTGTCTCTCCGCATTGGATGATAGCTTCCTTCTGCTCTTCGTGCTATATATTGGAGTTGTCATGGAGGCAAATTATCCACATGTTGAAGATGGTCATCTCAACACTAAATCATTCGTGAGAGCCATGAAAGGGGCACAAATTCTTAATGGTCTAAGTTCGATGTCACTCTATATGGAAAATCATGTATTCAAAATCTCACGGAAAAAGATGCATCGAATTTCGAAACCCTTTCAAAATTCTCTATTGGCAAGGTTCCCGGACTATAGCCCGAACCTTGAAGATTTGCGTAGTATTTTTCTTCGTCTAGGGCTTAAATCTTCTTGTCTTATAGCATTGTTTGACGGTAAACATGTCTTGACTATAACCGAAATTTCTATTGATGTTTTTGGGCTGTTACTAAAAATCCGATATTATTATCTAAAAGGACGGTTGAGTTTTTCGCCTTAATCGAGAAAGGCGTCTTTGGGCCCCGTTTCGTTAGGGCTTACTGAATTATCTCTCCTTTTGTTTAATAAAGATTGTCCATTCCGAATTCCCTTTGTTAATAAAGATTATCTATGACGAATTGCATCTTTCTGGGCCGGCCAATTTAAATTGACTCCGCTACTATTAAACTGAGAAGACCTTATATTGTGCGTGTGATGGTTGAAGTTGAATTTTCGTTTCCCGATGTATCCACAAGCGGTTGTATGAGACTAAGCATTCGAGTTACTATTGGGCACCAAAGGTGAGGACCTTTCCCAACAAATTTTGTTGCATCCGCACTTGAGATCTCTTGCTTAATCGACCAAAGCCATTCCACTCAGGCTCATATGGATTGTATATGGATAAGGAATAAGGATTCTGGGATTTTCTAGATGATTATCAATGAATAATGGCCTTCATGTTGCCATTTTTTTAAGGTTTATTAGACATCATGAGCATGGGAGCCCCAAGAAGCATCATAATATAATGGTAAATACTAAGGAAACTCAAGATGAGCCTCGACAAGAGTATAGTAGGAGAGAGAGAGATTCAAGGACCATTTCTTGAAGAATGAAGGGTAATTAACGCGAAAGGTGTTAATGATGGAGCATGAAAACGATTTCGCAATCAGGACAAGGGTTTGAGGTCTTCTAGCAAAGAGCTGAAAATTTAAAAGGCTGTGTTAAGGATTGAAAGCGGATTAGTTAGGGATCAATGGGTAAATGAATAGATTTCTAATTGCATGGCCAAATGGAATTAGAGTTTAGCATTTTGTACATGTAATTCGATTGAAATGCAATCGATTGTACACTATCCAATACTATAAGCTTAAGAATTGTTTGGTGATGATATTGCTATTGACGAGGCTTTGCTGGAGTATAGGTGTATGGTCGAAGAAGTAGAGCAAGAAGCACACACACGACAACATGATGTGGTGTCTTCGGGTAAGGATTCGAATGGATGTGGGCATGAGGGATGTAAAGTGTTGCAACAAGTATCAATGGATGATTTATGCTTTATATCAGATGCACATTTAAAGGCCATTAAAAAGCCCTTCCCCCCACATACAACGTCATTAAAAAGGAACGGATCAAAGCACAACTTCATGGCAATGAAAGACCAATAGGATGAGGATAATGAGACTAGATTCAATGATCGATGGTTTGTCGATCATTAATCTATATCATCTAACAATTAACAGTAGAGGAAAATCATATTGGACATGCCTTAAGATGTTGCAACATATAATATATTGCGTTGGACTGGATAATCATAATGGATATGTTGCAATATATAATCTATTATTTCAGAGTGGATTATCAAATGCCTTAAAGTAACATCGCAATGTGAATTCACATTGAACAAGACAGACATATTTACATTGTACAAGGTTATAATATTAAAACTCCAAAATATACACAAAATGCACCATAATTACAACACCAACAAAAAAAGCAAAAGATGTTATGTTTTCATTTCCATTTGTTTGTAATAACTTAAGTTTTAAAATATATGGTAATTTATCAACTTTTTTTAATAAAGAAAACATGCACGTGAACATGAAATGACTGATAATCAAATCCTAGAATATGAGTCCATTCAAACCACAAGAGTAATGAACCACTTGCATTCAAAGGACCAAAGGTTGAGATGGAAAATTATGTTGCGGAGACTTCTTATTAAGGATTTGTATTTGTGACCAATCAAAACACAACATGTGAAATGAGTTTAGTGTGTTTGTGGTGATTTATTTTGTTTATATACTTAATTGTAGTATGTTTAATGCCACATGTCGTGCTTTATATATTTTCTATTGAAACTCCTTAATAAAGAGTACGCGATAGAATTTCTCGACCGAGACACCACATGAATTTTGTTCAAAAGTTTTAATACCTTACGTGTGGAATTATGTCTCACACATCTTTGCAAGTGAAATTTTGAGTTTTGGAAGATGATGTAGGAATAATTGTAAGTGAAGTTTTAAAAGAAAGAGGACAACAAATGAAATGAAAGATAATGTGAATGAATTATATTATATGCAATGTGAAACTACATTCTTAAAATTTCAATACTAAAATTTCAATTCAGCTTGTTTGGAAATAAAAAACCCTCTTCACTTGGAAGTGCAAACCAAGTTATGGCCTCTACACTTTTCTATATAGCAATATTGTTTTGGTGGTGTGCTCCCTGGGGTGTTCCCATTTAAATAATTTTTTAGGTAAAACACACAGAAGTATTCTCACTCAGCACTACTACTAAAACAAAGTTTATTTCGTTTTCAGTTTCAAGTATTTGCAGGAGTTGAAATTTAAAAAAAAACAAAAACAAAAACGAAATAGCATGCTATTAGAGGAGGAGGGGGGATTTCACATTTTGATAATATGATGAATAGAGAATATTACACATTTCCATGAAATTTAAAAACTACAATCAAACTAAACAAAATCATAGAAATGAAAGATGATAGATTTACACCCTTGACAGAACTATAGCACCTCAAAACAATTCCCCTCCAATCCATTATTAACATTCTAACTCTTTATTCTGTCCCTCCCCCCCACCCCTTTTACAAAGATGTAACCTCCCCCTCCTCCTATACAAGCAATGAAAAAGCATCAAACATATTACACTAGCCCTTCTTTTTTTAATACAGAAATACTAAATCATAAGGAAAAAACTGATGAGAGAATAAGCATGTTTGTTCTTCAACTGTACGATTTCCAGCTCCTCCATAGCGAGATTATTGAAGATCAGAAAACGTGATTAGGAAGGATCAGACGGCTCTTGCTTGAATTGCTGTTTGACTTGCTGCTGTGACCAATAAGCATGAGCTGCCAAAACTCTGTCTAACAGCTCCTGGGGCACAGGCTCACCCCGACGCTGTTGAGGAGCTATCTTTGCTGTGTGTACTAAGGTTTTCCACTTGTCCTACACGAATTTGTATCACCAACACAAAGTTAGCTCAGCTGATAAGAGAACCGAGTCTTTTCTGTCAATTAGATTCCTACTACAAACCGCGAGACTGTGTTGGTGGGTCATGTGTGTGTAAGTACTAAGTAAACCTTGTAAGTACGCTCTACAGCCCATAAGCCTGTCATGACCCGAGATGGCTACTGACCGGAGTTGAAACCATCCAAACTTTTTGTAATGAAAAGAAAAAAAAAAAAAAAGGAGTAAATGATATTCATACGAATCTCAAATAAGCCTTTGCTCTAAAAGGAGCAACAACGGGTAGCAACCTTCCAGATACTTGCAACAAAAATGATTTGCATGGAGCTAGCAACTAAATGGTGCAAAAAGAAAAGGGCGTAATAAATGAGATGAGCATTCAAAAACTACAGGTACTGAATGTAATCGTGATCAATCAATCTGTAACACTTGAATGCTTCGAAACTTCTCACCTTCAAATCTACATAAGTCCGGTGCTTCGCGTTCTCAAAAGCACGGAGCTTAACATCACGCCATCTGCAGAAAATATACGAAACTGTGACAGAAAAAAAATGAAGACGGGCTAAAAGCCAAGTATTTCATGTAAATTGCCAATCCAGAGCATCATAGTATTATAAGTGCATGTGATTATATAGTTAGCAAGGTCCTGCATACAATAAAGCTCCTGAAACTTGATGTAGATGAAGTGCACTTTCCCCGTGGAATGCGCATATACTTCTTCCGAAGATTAGTCATTCCACCTCTATTTTCAAGTAATAGCTACTCAAAGTAGGCAGCTAAATGACATCAAATGTAAAAAAAAAAAAAAGTGTTCTTTATAAAACCAACCTTCCTGTTCCGAGTTTCTCAACGGCTTGAACTAGTGCCTCAACTTCAGAAACTGAGAATGGCCTACGAATACGACGTTGTGCAGCCTCAGATGATCTCTTGGACTTACGCATTGGGACCGCAGACAGGGCCTCAACACTCATTGTCGGAATGGAAACCAAGGCTTTTGAATCACCAGCAGTTTTCTCAAATGACACGTAAGGAGGAGAGGGAGCAGAGTCATGATCACTTTCAATGGATTTGTTGCTAATATTGGTTCCACGAGGATCTGGCGGTGCATCAGAAGTCCCGTGAAGCTCTGCACTGGGACTAGCAACTGACATAGGAGGATACCTACAGGTGTAGCATACTTTCTTCATTAAGAGATGGAGAAATCAGTGAATGGAACCCACTCATGTTAAGAGTATTTCTAACGTATCCCATTCTAATACGTATCAGCAAAATTACACGTTCTATCGCTTATCTCAAAGGAAAGTCACGTACAATGATAATCCTAACATGAGGAGTTGCTATGGCACCTTAAAGTGCGAAAATACAATAGACAAGATAAGAAATGCGAGTAGCAGTATTGAAAATGTTAAGACGGATGTGTGATGTACAAAGACAAGATAGAAATAGTTATAGTGAGGAAAGAATTGGAAGTTGTTTATTGCTGAAAAACGAGTGAGTTGCGTCTAAGACTCTAAGTTTGTATGCTCATTTACATAAGCAACAATTAGATGCACTTGCTATGCAGGGTTTGGAAAAAAAGACTAATTTCAAAAAGAGGAAGAGGAAAGGGTTCAAAGAAAATACATATGATAACTATTACAAATGATATGGCTTTTGGGGACGTTAAGAAGGCATGGTCCATAACAGAAGGCTTGAGTTGTGTTGTTGAAAAACATGAGTGCCGTTTGAAAGTTTAAAGCTGGAAAGAATAACACTTACCAAAAAATAAAATAAAACAATAACAGCAATGGCAGAAAATTAGAAGACTAAAAACCAGCCTATAAGCATAGCCGAAACACTGCCTAAGATTTAGGAATACAGAATACCTTGACAGTGGTTCAGGGGCATCAAAGGGTAGTAGACGTGGATGATCTTCAGGACTTAAAGGCTGCAGAGTTTGGGCTGTATTTGGTTCGAGTGTGAAGCCAAGACCATCTAGCTTGTTATTATGAGATATTCCGCTCTGCAATAAAGTTTTGTTATCATCTTTAATCTTCTTACCCTGAAGAAGTACCCCAACATGCAATCCACTGCTAAGAATGGCTGTAACAGCCTCCATAACTGTTTTCTGCAAAACAGCAAAAGGCAAAAGTCAATAAGCAAGTTTTCACATTTACTCGAGACAGCCAGACATTAGTATAGCAATAGAATGTCATGTCAGGAAAAAAAAAAAAAAAGGGGGGGGGGGGGGGGGGGGAGAGGGGGGGGGAGAGAGAAGGCTGAGGAAGATTTTAATGCTAGACCAGCACAATCAGATGAAGTTCCTAAGCCTAAAAAGTTGTCCTAAGAAACAAAAGATAGAGAAAACGCTCATTCAAAATCACAATTCATCAAGATCCCAAGTACATGAAGACCACAAAAGGAAAAATGGCAAACATAAAAAGCATGTTAAAGCCATAGATGAATTCCTCATAAAACGATGGTTCTACTTCATGTTGTTTTATGGTTACTAGGCAGTTCAAAATATTGGCCAAAACTTACGTTTTCAATCAAATACTTTACCAGGGCAGGAAGTGCATTAGAAATCATTACAGTTTCTTATCAATGTAACCTACTAAAGAGGGATGCTATATACAACGACTGTCATTTGCATATTAATTTTGAGAATAGTGTTAACTTGGTCACTTAAACCAAATACCTTCAGAGAACTGACTGTTGCATTTTCTGAGATCTCAATGAAAAATTCTGGAACCCTGAAAGACCTGATCTTAAGCTTAACTGTGTAAAACAAAACACAAAATGTAAGGACTTTTTTTTTTTTTTTTTTTTTTACGTATATGGAGCTACCCAGCAAAAATGTCTGCATGAACCATTTTGTTAGAGAATCGCATACGATGGGGGTTCCTAGACTGGAAAGAAACATGTTCACGAGCAGCTGGCTTTGATTTTGTCGATGTCCCACTTGCTGCAAGCAGCAAAAGTTGTCAGAATAATTAAGATAAATACCAAGACTGTAGAATCTTTTAAGATGGAAAGTAGAGAAACAGAAACGTCTCCCAATGATATACCCCTAGGCAACATTGACGCTGAAGCATATCCATCAAAGTCCTTCCCATTTGACTTGCATGTTCCATCATTACAAATCCCACCGTCAGAATTTGTAACAGAGCTCCAATCATACAATTTCCGTTTCTTGAAAGGGTAATCCTTTTGAGATCTGAGAAGCTTGCTCCCATTTTTTCCATTTTGGGAAATGTTCTTTCTCTCAGCATCTAGAAGGCATGAATACATGTAAGAAATTGATGTTTAAATAGGAAAAGCATTTGCATGACTACCCAGAGAAACAAATCTAAGCACTGTTTTGACGACTCACCGGAACTTAAACATTCCTCGTCATTCTTGTTTGGGGCAACATTCCAATACTTAGATGCAAGTATCTTTCTAATTCTTCGATCTCCAATCCGATGTGATGGCCTAAAGGCCTTATTTTTTGTGCTTGGTTGGGTGCACCAAGACAACTTTTCGTCATCATCCCTACTAACTAAACTAAGATCCTCCCGGCTAAAGGAAAGTGGACTACTAGGAACGTAGTCCTTGGATGAAGAGAATCTGTGACTATTGTCAGAACATCCAAGTCCAGAAGGTTTACTGTCCAAAGTCATCGGGAACTCAGAATTGCAGACAATTTCGCTTTTATTTACTGCCGATTCTAGACCATTCTTCTCAACTTCAGCTACATTATTACTTTCACACTCTAATTTACAACCAGGTGTGACCCTGCAACCAAACAGCTCAATATCTGTGTTTCCAGCTATAAATTGGTCATTTACCAACGGTTCAACGGGCGCAACCTTTCCTGAGCATTCAGAAGCTGTTATCACAGATGCAGGTCCTGAGCAAGCATCTCCTTGAGTGGATGAAAGCTCCATAGGGAAACCATTTAGACAGGGAGCTCCTAGGACCAGATTGGATACGATGAAATTCCTATTGACATCACTACAAAAACCACTTGCCTCTACATGTTTATCTTCATCCTGTTTCTCCTTCTTGATAGAATCATAGACAGTTTCAGACTGCTTCTTACTACCCATATCCATGGAATCAGGTTCGGACAACAATTTACCGGCTATATTAGCCAACAAATTGAATCTACACATTTGGGTTTCATCCTGTTTTCTCTTCAATGTGCCCCTTCTCTACAAAATGACAATGAAATACATTCGAGTCAGACTTGAGATTCAGAACCTGAATGACCACCATTCAGTTAAAAGAAAGATGCTGAAAAAAGCAGATTTGTGTACCCTGGCTGATCTGGCAGCTCGAGGTACAGGAGGCATATGATAGCCATTGAACCCATAATCTACCCTTTTCTGCAGCATCATATTCTAGAAAACATACAGAAGGAATCTCATGAAGTGTAGACAATGCATATTTCATCAAAATTAACAATCTAAATCTCCAATATCAGAAAGCATTCACCAATCGCTTCTCCTCAATGATCCATATAGAAAACATCTGCACACACACAAAAAAAATAAAATAATAAGAAGGGTAGAAAAACAAGTGAACCCTTGAAACTATAGCAAAAAAGAAAGGAAGAAAAAAATAAACGGAATCAAGCAACACATACGAAGTGTAGAAAGCTCATTTATCAGGAGTCAGCATTTTCAGATGGTCTTAGCAGAAGTAACGTTCATGCCACAATCTGATCCAAAAGAAGTCATAATCATGCCGCTTAAAAAAGAGACGGGTAGTTCGCAAATCATCAGGACATAAAAGAACACCTATCTGAAACATCCTCATTTGATCAGTCAATGTAAATCCCCAAAGGTAGAAACACAAAATGTACCAAATAATTACAGACTACCCAGTTTGAAATATCACCCACACATTTTATTAGGGAAGATGTAGGTTTTATGATTTGACAACTTATAGATAACTAACCAATCACGTTAATGTGATTGTGAAAAGATATATGTTAAAAGGTCTGGAGAGAGAGAAGTCCCAGGAATAAGCAATACTCCAAAAGCTTAGAGAAGAAACAATAAAAGCATGTGCTTCTGTTGTATCTGGATGCTGATTTGCAAGCAAAAGATACTGGTTCTTACTTGCAAAAATAATGGAATATAGGATCTCCATAAACCTTCGGATTTTTCTCCAAATCAAGCCTTTTAAGAGACAATAAAGAATCCCGTATGTCACAAAGAAGTCAAAATAATCATCCCAGACATCCACAAAACAAATTTTAGAGTTGCAAATTTTGAAAAACCCTGAAGAGTGTCCCGTATCAAATCCATCAAACACAATAGATCCAAAACAAAAATTGCCTAAAGATTGGGGTTCTGCATGAGCAATTCATACAAGAAATGCCAAAAATTCTCCAGAAGAAGAAAAAGAACCGTAAAAGTTGTAATTGTATAGAACAATAGAGGAACTCAGGAATTCCAGCCAGAAAGCACTAAACTTTGGAGGTCTCTCTTGTCAATGAAGAACAAGAGGCTTATCCGCCAAACAACAACAATTCAACATCGAGCCACAAAGAATGTTCATAATCCCATCTTCGAAGAACAAGGATTTACTTGAAATTCAACGCCATTTTCTTTCAGAAACTTCAGCACTTACCCCCATTTCAGCCCAAACAGTTCCAATTTGCATGATTCAACGTCAAACATCTCAAGATCGGAGAATTACCGGAGAATTCAACCCCAGTAAAAATCTGAAAATCAAAAAAACCAATTTGTAACTAACACACAATCATTTCTATAAATTAAAAAAAAATACATATAATTTAACCAAATTTTCAATGTCCACCCACTTCCTAGGACGCCAAAACAATTATTTAGACGCAACCTTGTCATGAAATATTTGATTATTTCATTTTTCTAGCTTTTCATTATCATTTTTGGATTTTTTTCCCTCTATTTCTATATTCTATGGCCAAAAACCCTTTGAAAACCCACAGAGCCCAATTTGCTTAAACCCCCAGTTCTTATACAACTGAGTTCTGTCACCGGAACTGTCGGTGAGAGGTAAAGAGATTACTGGCTGTAGCAAGTTTCTCTCAGAAATCACCTGAAGACCTGTTCTTCTGTGGCCCCCACGCTCTTGCCAATGGGGCTTCAAGATGCCTCCACGTGGACAGATATGAGTATCGTGTGGTTTGCTTTGCACCATCGAGAAAAACGTCGGGTCACGAATTGAGAGAGATTCCCAAAAATTCGGCACTTGATACTAAAATATATTATTTTTTCACAATTTGTTTGAGACATTTTAAAATTTGAGATATTAATTAATAAATTGTCTGATCATTTAAAATTTTATTAACTTTCCTTTTTATCTTTTATATGTAGCATTATTTTCACAATATTTAAGAGACATCAATTAATGATATGAGGCAATTTAGGCGATTAAAACAAAAAATTTAAGTATATTAAGAGTTATGAAACTTATTTTGGAACGGCAAAAAAAAATGAGTAAGTCCCAAACAAATTGGGACGAGAGTATAAAAACATTAACAAAATTTACACAAATATAAGAAGGACAAATCTTTTTTTTTTTTTTTTTTTTGTGAAGAAAACAATTAAATTTTATTTAGGCAAATCTGCAACGCGACAGAGATTACAGCATAAGGGGGTTGAGCGTCCCAAGAAACAATCCCCTCAGTCGCGACACCATGTCTAGCAAGAAGGTGCGCCGGGACATTACCAGTACGCTTAACAAAAGTAAAATAACAGGAAGCAAAAGACGATGAAATTGCAAGACAGTTTCGAGCTAAACAACCCAGAACCGAAAGATCCTCCGTAGGACGAGATAAAGCCCGAACGCAAGATAAACAGTCACTCTCAAAGACCATAAAGGGTAAGCACAGTCGGGCCGTCTCTGTAAGAGCCAAGAGAATTGCACGCATCTCCAGCAGTTCTGGGGCTTCACCCGGGTCAATATGGAAGAAGAATGCCGCCACTATAGACCCCAAAGAATCCCTGCAAATCGGCCCAATACCCGAACCTGTATCCGTCACCGAGGCATCCGTATTACATTTCCAAAGTTCCCGAGGGCGGCGGGTGCCAAACAATCGGATGAGAGATTCCCTTCAGCCCATCTCCAGCACCACTCATCACTTGCCTATTCGATAAAACTAGTTTTAAATTTATTCTATCGGAACACCCCAAGTATAAGGTTCGTAGTATAGGGTGTTGCCGAGTCGTCCTAAGGGAATCGAATAATTATCGGATTAAGTGCGCTTATTCTATCAATTATGTCACAATTTATTATCTAAAACTAAGGTTTATATTAATTATAAAATATAAACTAAGAACAATGACTAAAATAAACGAAAAACGTAAAAACTTCAATAATGGACGGGCGTCCACTAACGGGTGGACGGGCGTCCAACGACGTGTTTGAAAAAAAAATATGCGTAAAAAACACTAAATTCGGAAATAACTAATCGTAGTAGTCGATACGAAACGATTGGTTTATCAAATAATTAAAAGAACAATAGAACACGAATCAACCACACAACAATCACACAACCATTTTATGATCGAATACGATTTTATTGGTATGATCAATCTCAAAATCGATTTAAATTCCTTTAACTCAATTCCTAGGGTTTTGTTTTCTTTTCCAAGCAAACAATTTAACATGCAAGACAAGATCATCAATTTGTTCCCAAATTACATAACCCAATTAACATCAAATGATTCCTCAATATATTATTAATTGTATCGATCGAAAGGTTCTATTGTTGAATTATATTTCCATACAAATTCAAATCAACATATGGTTTCATTGACATTCCTATCTAACAAAACACTTAACAATCAATCCAAAATATCAATCGATAAATAAAATACAATATTCGGAATCATAAATAAAGATAACCTAACAATTCATGGTTGTGGTGATGTTGATGTGGTATCCTCCAGTTGTTCCACCGCTATACGCTTAGCCTTGCATCCTTGTGATGATCCAAGACACGGTTGACGGAAGGAAACTCATAATTCTTCGTAGTTTGGTGCGGTCGCTTTTTGGGTGGAAAAGTGCGGTTATGCTCTCATGTGTGTATTAGGGTTGAAATAGGCGCCGTATTTATAGAACTTTGAGGCGGCTAGGGTAAAAATCGGCGGCGGACGCCCGTCCGAGAGGGTAGACGCCCGTCCGAGTGCAAAACATATTTGAGTCGGGCCGAGCGGGGTTGGACGCACGTCCTATACAAAATCGACGCCGCTTCACCGAAAATCTGTCAATCCCGAATGTAAAAGTTCCTCCCGGACGCTCGTCGGCATAGTGGACGCCCGTCCACCCGGACGCCGCCCTAGGGATTCAAACGTTCGTCCGAGCTCCTAGGGATTGATTTAATTGATTTCTTCCCTCTTTATCTCTTTATCCTTCGCTCCCACTCTTCAAAGTACGATTAAACACTTCAAATCATCTTTTTCCAGTCGCATTTAACACCTGCAAGTCATTGAAAGCATACCAAAGTGTAACACAACTCAAACCAACATAAAATCATCATTTTAAGCACGTAATTGGCACGTTTTACACTTTTTATAACTTTAAAACCATTCCTTCAATTTATTCATTTAATACGTAATTTTCTATAAAAATTACTAAAACACGGGGATTATTGTTATGAAATATTGCAATATAAATCATAAAATTCACCGAGAACAACTCCCCCACACTTAGCTTTTTGTTCGTCCCGAACAAAACAATCAAAACTAGCTCACTGTACATGTAATCCACATAGATCCCTGGCTCACGCAACAACGAGATACGACAAATATAGCAAGTAATACCAACATAGAGATAGATTCGGTGTGTGAAAAGCCCTTTTCAATCTTCACAATCCTCTCAAACAAATATCCTCTCAAATAATTTTAATGACTATCCTAGGTATAGGCGCGGTCGTTCCACACAAAGTCTTCCCGCGCACTCGCAGGATAATCCCTACAGCATATCATTCGGTTTATACTGGGTATAAGTTCAACGATAACAAAGTCTTTAATTTTTTCTTCACTTTCTTTTTTTCCTTCTTTGACGCACATCAAAATGAGCTCTTACCCGTCATAGTAGAATAGGATGTTTCGGGATAACACCCTACCTTACTCCAATCATAGGGTAGCTTTTCTTGACTGTCGTGAGCTTTTGGTCATCATAGTGGAATAGGACATTTCGAGATAATGCCCTACCGCACTCCAATCATTAACCAGCTTCCGACACACCCCTTTATTTATTATTAACTCAACTTTTTCCAAAAACATTAGTTACGTTTCACTTATCACATTCAAACCTTCAGATATTCACAGTGCACGTTCTGAACTTAGGTGTTACTTCACTGTTACTATTAAGACCAAATCTCTCAAAGATAAATCACTAAATTTTTTGAAAGGATACATTTCAAAATTTTTGCTTCAATATCAAAGGCTTTCGTGAGTGTGAAATGAATACTATCTCAAATCAGTAAAAACATGCTATAATTATCTCTCAAAGTCACATAAAATCATTGTCAAGAAACTACAACTAGCAAGCCATTTGTTTCAATTACATGCTCAAGATTTACAATTATCCAAGTTTACTTTGAAAAAATTTAAAATTTTCGAGAAAATCACATTTACTCATTGTCAGAAACATAGCATGATAACATACCCAATGTAGACACCCCCCCACACTTAAATCACATTATGTCCTCAGAATGTGCAAAATAAAAGGAAAGAATACTTAGCTGGTTTCAAAGTGATCGTCGGGTTGTAGGGTGGCAGAGGTCAGGCCGTAGCATGAATGTACCGCTGCAACAATATCTGCAACACTCGACATAGCATATAATCTCGGGGTACAAGGGGTATATGAGTAAACATGTAGGCACATAATGCATTCACAAATAGGACAGGGACAACCAACACACCAATCACCATGGTTTTATTCCTAATGCCCTAAAACTTAACTAAAAAGTAACTTAAAGGACTAGGTTGCCTCCTAGGAGCGCTTCTTTTATGTCATTAGCTTGACAGAGATTTCAAAGTCAACCCGGATCGGGCCACTTTGGTTTGATCAGGGCCACTCCTTCATCAGAGTCAGAGTGGAAAGCATCGGTGTGGTCACAACAACAACAAGTCAAGTGCGCGACTGAGTCCTGGAACTTAGCCATCCAAACAGCACTGATTTGCTTCTTCGTGTTGTTGCCTAATTGTGGTACTGGCATACTGACAGGTGCAGGAGTCGTGGTAGAAGCATCTTTAAGGTTAAGGGCAATAATGTCATCATCCGAAGTAAAGAAGTCGGATGGGATCTCATCACAAATCAACACATCAGTCATGTCAACCAACTTTTGAAAGTAAAGGACTTCAGGTGCTTCATAAGGCTGTCCGAAATACTTTTTCAATCTATGACCGTTCACTTTAAAAGGTTGACCGCTGTACCCTTTCAAGGAAATTGCTCCACCCGGATGAACTTCGACAATTTCAAAGGGTCCGGACCATCTGGACTTAAGCTTGCCAGCAAACAGATGTAATCTGGTGTTGTAAAGCAAAGCCATCTCTCCTACCTTGAAATCTCTATCTTTTATCTTTGCATCGTGGAGCGCCTTCGTTCTCTCCTTGCTCAGCTTGGCGTTCTCGTAGGCCCTGAGTCTGAATTCATCGAGCTCATGTAGTTGCAGTAACCTTTTCTCCCCACAGAGTTGGCTATCGAAGTTTAAGAATTTAATAGCCCAGTAAGCTCTGTGCTCCAGCTCGACTGGTAGATGGCATGGCTTGCCATAAACCATTTGAAATGGTGACGTACCCATAGGGGTCTTAAACGCAGTGCGA
Source organism: Gentiana straminea (assembly GCA_036785695.1). Taxonomy (NCBI): domain Eukaryota; kingdom Viridiplantae; phylum Streptophyta; class Magnoliopsida; order Gentianales; family Gentianaceae; genus Gentiana; species Gentiana straminea. Next base: position 5,058,649 of record JAVUPR010000385.1, on the reverse strand, counting down.
TAAGCCCAAAGTGCGTCGTCCAACTTCGTACTCCGGTTGGATCTATTTGAATTTACCGTTTTCTCCAAAATCCGCTTTAGACTTCGTTGCTCACTTCGACTTGGCCACTTTGGTTTGGGGGTGGTATGGTGTACCAATTTTATGCTTGACACCATATCTCTCAAGAATTTTATCCAAAGGGTGCATTACGTAAATGCGAACCTTCATCACCGATAAGGGCTCTAGACACCAAATCTAGTAAAGATATTCTTTTGCAAGAATTTCTTTACAACTTTGTGATCATTGGTTTGGGTGGCTATAGCCTCTACCCACTTGGAAACATAGTCCACACGTACTAGAATATATTTGTTAGAGCATGATGATGGGAACGGTCCCATAAAATCAATGCCCCGTACGTCAAAAACTTCACATTCCAAGATAGGCCTCAAAGGCATCTCCATCCTATTACCGAGTCTCCCTACTCTTTGGCATCTATCACAGCCTTTGCAAAAGGCTTCAAAGATCTTTAAACAAAGTAGGCCGGTAAAAACCAAATTGAAGGATTTTTGTGACTGTCTTAGGTGCTCCGTAGTGTCCACCAAATGGGACCACTATGACATTGCTCCGAATATCCAATTGTTCATGCTCCGGAACGCACCTTCTAAGCAACCCATCTTTACGACCTTGAACAAATAAGGATCCTCCCATACGAGATACTTTAAGTCGCCGAAAAATTTCTTCTTTTCCCGATACGTCATCTCTTCTAAATGCCCACCTACTAAGTAGTTGACGTAATCAGCATACCACGGCCTAACTGTATCAAGCTTCATCAATTGCTCGGTTGGAAAATCAATGCCTATGTCCTTGTGATTTTTGCCACCCTCATTTACTAGGCGAGACAGTGATCACCACAATATTTTCACTACCCTTCTTATCTTTGATCTCCAGGTCAAACTCTTGCAAAATTAGAATCCATCCGAGTAACCTTGGTTTTGCATCTCGCTTTGTCCATAAGGTAGCGTAGGGCTGCATGGTCCGTCCAAACCACAACTTGAGACCCTAGAAGGTAACTTCTAAACTTGTCAATAGCAAAAACGACGGCTAAGAATTCCTTCTCAGTCGTGGTGTAGTTGCATTGAGCCGGGTTCAAGGTGCGGCTCGCATAGTAAATGGGCCCGAACTTTTTGTCAATCTCGGCCTAAAACCGCGCCCACCGCGTAGTTAGAGGCATCGCACATTAATTCAAAAGGCTTAGTCCAACGGTGCGATTAAGATAGGGGCATTTATGAGCTTATCCTTTAGGCAATTAAAATCTTTCTTACACCCATCATCAAACAAGAACTCCACTTCCTCTTTCAAAGAGTTGGATAACGGCTTTGCTATCGTCGAAAAATCTTTAATGAAACGCCGATAGAAGCCCACATGTCCCGAAATCCTCGTACCTCCTTCACTGTCTTCGGGTACGACATTCTCTCAATGGCTTCTACTTTAGCCTTATCCACCTGAATACCATTACTGGACACCTTGTGTCCCAAAACAATCCCTTCTTCGACTAGAAAATGGCACTTCTCCCAGTTAAGCACTAAATTCTTTTCAACACAACGTTGGAGCACCATATCTAGATTCTTCAAGATTTCATCAAAGCTGTTGCCATAGACTGAGAAGTCATCCATGAAGACTTCCATACATTTCTCCACAAGTCCATCGAAAATGGCCAACATGCACCGTTGAAATGTTGCTGGTGCATTGCATAACCCGAAAGGCATTCTGCGAAAAGCAAAAGTGCCTGATGGACACGTAAACGTAGTCTTCTCCTGGTCATTAGGGTCGATGGCTATCCGGAAGTAACCGAATATCCATCGAGGAAACAATAATACTTATGACCACTCGCCTTTCAAGAAGTTTGGTCAATGAAAGGTAAGGGGAAATGGTCTTTGGCGGTGACTTCATTCAATCTCGCGATAATCAATGCGGACCCCGTAGCCGATCACAAGGCGTAAAGCTACTTCTTCCCCTTTTCATTCTTTTCCACGTAATACCTCCCTTCTTTGGCACAACTTGGGTGGGGCTAACCCACTCACTGTCGGCGATTGCATAGATGATTCCCATATCTAACCATTTTATGACTTCTTTCTTGACAACCTCCTGCATGTGCGGATTCAGCCTTCGCTGAGGTTGTCTGACTTTCTTAGCTCCTTCCTCCGTTCGAATCTTATGCATGCACACGTCTGGGCTGATTCCTCTGATATCGCCCACCTGCCATCCGAACGCGAGGATATGTTTCTCAAGCACTTTGATTAATTCTGCTTCTTGCTCCGGCTCGAGTTTAGACGAGATGATCAAGGGCAACTTATCACCGTCTTTAAGGAAGATGTATTTTAGGTGCTGCGGAAGTGGTTTCAACTCTAAGTCAGCAGGTGGTTGCTCGATACTAGATTTTAAGGGACCACCTTTTTCCTTGTGAGCTTGGACCGGTTGACTGAAAAACACCTCATCTTCCTGAGGTGTAACCCCAGAAAGGTATTGAATGACATCATCTAGAGGAATCTTCCTGTCAGCTTCCGTTTTTTCTTTCTTATGCTTAACCATCTTCTTAAGTTCTTCTTCTTCAAGCTCTTCTCGCAAGCCGCCCCAATCATCCAACTCCCAATTGGTAGTTTCTTTCCGTAAATCTATTTCGTCCCAACTACCCATTAAAACTTCCTCCTCTGCAGGGTTAAAGTCTGCCTAGTTGAGCTCCTTCAAATCATTGCTGCTCATCCCTGGAATGTCCCAGATTTTTCGTTCACTCATAGACGCAGTGTGCTCAAGTTGTTGAGTTATAACATCCAGGGCTCCTATCTCCGTGAGCTCTTCATCGTGGTCGGATTCATCTCCATAGATTGCTTCAATGAATGAAATCTCCCGGGTTGGAGTTTCCGCAGAACTTTTTCCTTGCTCAAGGGTAACGGAAGTGTCCTCTACTCTCGAGTGATTTGGCCGGTTGGAAGTCAATGGTGGAGGCGAAGTGTTCAAGAAAGGCCGGCCCGTAATCGGGGGCATCTCCTTGTCGACCGGTAATCCAAGATGACCCGGTCGCTTGGAAAAACTAAATGTTTAACATGGATAAGGACGTTGTTAACACAACCACCGCTAAACGGCTAGATCGGTCTACCAACCGAAGAGAGACGGGACGCTCCCTTAGCCTTTTGTCCAACCCGAGACTCTTGCGTACGTTCAATGGCATCACATTGACAGAGGCCCCTGAGTCGCATAAGACATTGTGGAACGTGTGGCCTTCAATCATGCAAGAGATTGAAGGTCGTCCGGGGTCACCTCGCTTGATTGCAACGCTCCGTGAAACCGTTGAACATTCTTCTCTTAGCACCTCTTCTCGCCATTCCCTTTAGCTTCTTCTTACTTCCACAGCATCCTTAAGATACTTAAAGCATTTAGGCATCTCGCTTAATACCTCGGCAAGTGGCATAGTCACCATAGTATCTCTAAGCATCTTTCTCACTCCGTCATACCGTTTGTCGAGTTCAAGATATTCTCTCTTTTTTCTTTGCCGGATAAGGAAGGGTTTTCGAATGATTGATTATAGTTTGACTTTTAATGGCTTCGTCCTCCTTATCCTTCCATCCGACAAACTTCTCGGTTTTCTTTTTAGTCGTGGGTTCGGCTACCGACTTCTCTTCTCGCATCCTCATCACTATCCCCCGAAGAATCATCATCATTCAGCTCTTCCTCACCGTTGCTTTCTTTGGCATTTGTCTCCTCGCTTACCCTCCCCCCGAACTCATGGCGTCGGGAGGGGCTACTCGTTTCCCGATAACTTTTCGGGTCCAAATTTTCTTACCGCTTCGAGGGTGACCGCATTCAACTCCTCCTCTTGTCCATAATCCCATTGCGGTGTGATGGCATTACAAGCACCGACATCCGCCTTAGGGTTTTTATCCGTATAACTAGGCGCTTTTCCTTGAGGTCTCGCTCGCTTGTTGATCACCATCCGACCAATCTGTCTCTCCATCGTTTTTTGACCGGTGGCTAGTGTGTTTTCCATGTCTACTAGCTCATCAAATTTCTTCTGAGAGACATAGGTGGGCTGTTGATTTTGCGTTTGAGGCCAGTTACCTTGGGGTCTTTGGTTATTGGATGCACCAGGTGGTGTATAATAACTATTTCGCGGGTTTCCCGAATAGTTACGGTTTTGAGTGTAGCTTGATTGACCAGAATTTTGATTGAAGCTTCTGAAAGGTTGATTCTGGTTCTCCATGGCATGCACTTCCTCATTCATCATATTCCCGGCCTGCATGCCCGAGTAATTCACCTCTGCTGGCCCCTCTTGCTGCTTCATTTGTAGGTTGGCTAGTTGCTTGTTCATTATTTCCATTTGAGCAACTAGCATTTTTGTCTCCGAGTTACTTGCAGCAGCCTCCTTTTTGCTTCCACTAACATGGGTCTTCTTTTGAGTAGCCCACATGTTATTCTTAGCTATTGTTTCTGCTACCCTGTAGGCAGCATCATCTCCTCCTCCTAAAAACGATCCATGAGCTGTGGAATCTAGGTAATCTCTATTGGGTTGAGTAACACCCTGATAGAATAATTCTAGAAGTTCATGTCGATTGTATCCATGGTTAGGGCATTTCCTCATTAACAAATTCAACCTCTCCCAGGCCTTTCCCACACTCTCTCCTTCTAATTGCTCGAAAGTAGCTATATCTCGTTTACGGTCCATTATCGTTCCAGGTGAAACGAATTTCAGAGCAAAGGCTCTTTTAACATCACCAGGCTATGAAGAGAGTGATGGGGTAAAGACTTAAACCATCGATTTGCTTCACCTTTCAAGGCAAACGGGAAAAGTTTCAATTTAACAACTTCTGAAGGAACGCCAGGGTAGTGACCTGCTTCACATATTTGCACAAAAGTAGACAAGAAGTCATGTGGGTCTTCCGGAGCAAAGTTGCCATGGAATGAACTATTTTGGACCATCCCCACAACTCCATTCTTTAAATCAAAATGCATTCCTCCCATCTCCGGAGGCCGAATTGGTCTATGCCCTTCCAAGAAGTCTTGATCAAGATATGGCGCATAAGGGTCTTGCTGCACAACAGCTACAGCCGCCTGGGGCTGTTGCTGTTGAACATTCTGATTTACTGGTGGATGTGCAACTGGTGCATGGGTCTGTTGTTGTTGCATCTGCTGGTTTATCCAGGCTTGCTGCTGTTGCTGGTTCTGCAACATTTGCATCGGAATTGTGTTTAATTGAGCGGGATCCATGCCAGGAGGATTTTGGTTATTATTCCCTTGGTTCTCCGGTTCGTCATCGCTAGAACCGTGTTCGCTCATGTTGTCAGGATTTGGGAAAAGTCTTCTCTTGACAATGTCCCGTTCGTGTTCGTGACAATATAATAACGGTCCCTTTTTGCTCCCGGTTTGCATAAACCAGGGGAGCAAAACAAAAAGTCAACACCGACGATAGGTCAGGTTGACGAAAGAGTTTTAACCTTGTAAGCAAGGGTTAAGAGAAGGAAAGAACAGAATAGAATGAATTAGAATAAAATAGAATAAGAAAGAGGAAGCAGACGGACATCCGAGATCTTGGACGGACGTCCTCCCGAAGAGATAACCGGACGGGCGTTCAATACTCGGACGCCCGTTCGCTCGAACTAATGCAGATACAAAATTTTAGAATTTCGGGAAGTTTCTTTTTTTTTTTTTTTTTTTTTTTTATTAATTTAAAAAAGATATAGAAACGAAAACATGAAAAGAAACCTACCTACGAAAAACTTAAAACAGGAAAAACACTAAGACGGTGAAAAAAAAAACGTGTTGAAATCTTCTAGGGCTAAAATGGAAGGGAAAACAGTGGATTTTGACCTCGAAAACGGTGTTGAACGGCTGTAGGCGTTCACCACGTCGTCGGCGTCGGAACGAGCTTTCCGAATCGGGGTCCTGTGCGCCAAACGGACACTCGAGCCGAAAGTTATGGTCAAAATACTACCGCCGTGCTATACGATCCCTTTTGACACGTACACTACGAAGAATCCGACAACCGTTACCGATTCCCGGCAACGGCGCCAAAAACTTGTTCGATAAAACTAGTTTTAAATTTATTTTATCGGAACACCCCAAGTATAAGGTTCGTAGTATAGGGTGTTGCCGAGTCGTCCTAAGGGAATCGTATAATTATCGGATTAAGGTGCGTTTATTCTATCAATTATGTCACAATTATTACCTAAAACTAAAGTTTATATTAATTATAAAATAGAAACTAAGAACAATGACTAAAATAAACGAAAAAAAAAAAAAAAAAAAAAAAACTTCAATAATGGACGGGCGTCCACTAACGGGTGGACGGGCGTCCAACGACGTGCCGAAAAAAAATATGCGAAAAACAATAACTAAAGTTCGGAAATAACTAATCGTAGTAGTCGATACGAACAGATTGGTTTATCAAATAATAAAAAGAAGAGTAGAACAGCCAGAATCAACCACACAACAATCACACAACCATTTTATGATCAGAATACGATTTTATTGGTATGATCAATCTCAAAATCGATTTAAATTCCTTTAACTCAATTCCTAGGGTTTTGTTTTCTTTTCCAAGCAAAACAATTTAACATGCAGCACAAGATCATCAATTTGTTCCCAAATTACATAACCCAATTAACACAAATGATTCCTCAATATATTATTAATTGTATCGATCGAAAGGTTCTATTGTTGAATTATATTTCCATACAAATTCAAATCAACATATGGTTTCATTGACATTCCTATCTAACAAAACACTTAACAATCAATCCAAAATATCAATCGATAAATAAAATACAATATTCGGAATCATAAATAAAGATAACCTAACAATTCATGGTTGTGGTGATTGTTGATACGGTATCCTCCAGTTGTTCCACCGCTATACGCTTAGCCTTGCATCCTTGTGATGATCCAAGACACGGTTGACGGAAGGAAACTCATAATTCTTCAGAGTTTGGTGCGGCTGCTTTTTGGGTGGAAAAGTGCGGCTGCTCTCATATGTCTATTAGGGTTGAAATAGGCGCTGTATTTATAGAACTCTGAGGCGGCTAGGGTTAGAATCGGCGGCGGACGCCCGTCCAGAAGGGTAGACGCCCGTCCAGAGTGCAAAACATATTTGAGTCGGGCCGAGCTGGGGTTGGACGCACGTCCTATACAAAATCAGACGCCAGTTCACTGAAAATCTGTCAATCCTGAATGTAAAAGTTCCTCCTGGACGCTCGTCTGGCATAGTGGACGCCCGTCCAGCCCGGACGCCGCCCAGGGATTCAAACGTTCGTCCGAGCTCCCGGGATTGATTTAATTGATTTCTTCCCTCTTTATCTCTTTATCCTTCAGCTCCCACTCTTCAAAGTACGATTAAACACTTCAAATCATCTTTTTCCAATCGCATTTAACACCTGCAAGTCATTGAAAGCATACCAAAGTGTAACACAACTCAAACCAACATAAAATCATCATTTTAAGCACGTAATTGGCACGTTTTACACTTTTTATAACTCTAAAACCATTCCTTCAATTTATTCATTTAATACGTAATTTTCTATAAAAATTACTAAAACACGGGGATTATTGTTATGAAATATTGCAATATAAATCATAAAATTCACCGAGAACAATGGCCGGAAAACCCATGCATCATAAAAGACAAAGACTGACCGGCCCTCTCCTATCCGCCATCTCAAGCCCGACATCAACAGGTCCTGCCCCTCTAACAAACCCCACCAGAGAAACAAGGGACGCCGCCCCAGGCCAACAATAATTACCGTCATCCCTGGGTGATACTTCGTATTGAGTACCCGACTGACAAGGGTCGTAGGGTGCTGCAGCAAACGCCAAGCCTGCTTGCCAACAGATCTAAATTAAAGGCCTTTAGATCCTGAAACCCTAGTCCTCCCAAGTTCTTCGGCAAACAACAAACATCCCAGCTTCGCCAGTGCACCTTCCATTTATCCTCGGTATCACCCCAGAAAAATCCCCTGATACATCGCTCCAGCTCCCGAACCAACATGACCGGGACTTTGACACACTGCATGATAAAAGTAGGGATAGCCTGAAAGACGGACTTTGTCATGACCTCCTTGCCCGCAGACGATAAGAGCTTATCCCTCCACCCCGATAGCCTTTTCCAAATCCGCTCCCAAAGAAAGTCAAACATCTGCCGCTTATTATTCCCCGTGACAAAAGGCATGCCAAGGTGCTTACCTGATCCATCTCATATGGGGATCTGCAAGAAATCCGAGATATAGTCCCGATCCTCCTGTGACACACCTCTGCTAAAGTATAGGCTCGACTTGTGAAAGTTAATAGCCTGCCCCGATAAGGCCCCATAGTGTGTAAAGAGATCAACCTAAGTTTCCAAAGCCCCATCCTGAATCTCAAAAAACAACATGCTATCATCCGCAAACAACAAATGTGACACATGTACCTCGGCTTGCCCCCCAAAAGTAATTCCACAAAGCGAGCCCACCTGGGTTGCCCTATTCAGCAATGTCGTAAGTCCCTCAGCACCGATAATTAATAAGAAAGGAGATAGAGGTCCCCCTGGCGAATTCCCCGAGTTGGGACATTTCGCCGTCCAGGCCGCCCATTGAGGAGAACCTGATAAGTGACAGATGTGACACAACGATGAATCAAATCAATAAAAGCCGCCATCAGGAAACCTCATCTGGCGCATGACCCCCCATAGGCAAGCCCACTCAACTCTGTCAAAGGCCTTGGCCATATCAAGCTTAACAATTGCATGATTCTGACATCCCGCTACCCCTACCTTCGTAGAATGAAATGCTTCAAATGCCACGATACCATTATCTGTAAGTTGCCTTCCCGAAATAAACACACTCGATTGCCAGAGATTACACCAGAAATCACCAGCTTGAGTCGATTGACAATAACCCGTGAGAGAAGTTTATAGGCAGAGTTACAAATGGCAATTGGAAGGAGATCACTCACCCGTGTCGGGGATGCAACTTTTGGGACAAACGATATGAAGGTCGCACATAGTGATCTTGGATCCATACCATCACTAAGGACATCCAGGAGCACCTGCAATACATCACATCCAAAAATATGCCAATATTTTTGCAAAAAGATAACATGCATACCATCTGGGCTAGGCGACTGTTAGATGTAATATCGTCGGATCAATCATAGATTGACCCGATTACGCAGCGGAAGTATCGGATCTAGATCTAAACGAAACAAAGAACATAAATTAAAGATCTAAATCTACAAGGGGGTATAGGAGCCTACCTTTTTATGGTGCTTAACTCCAAGAACAAAAAGGCTCCAAGAACACGTGATTGAGCAGCCACCGTCTTCCAACGTGTGTCTCCCAGCAACACCAAGTGGATGGTGTTTCCCGCCGCCGGACCTCCTTGATATGCTACCGGAATAATCCCGAAGATTATTCCAACTCGAAACCCAAAGAAAAATAGCCGAAAATTCTAAGCTATTTTTCTCCAATAAATGGCGTGAATTGTAATGTGTCAAAAGGCTTGGGAGAACTCTCTTTATATAGGAGAGTAAAACTTAACCTCCAAGGATTTAATAATTAAGAGATAATTATTACATTAATCCTTTTTCCAAGTAAAAGATAAATAAAATAATTATCCCAAACAAATTAGGATAAATCATATTATTATATAATATTCCATGAATTATCAATTAACAAATAAAAGATAAATCACACATTAAATAATTATCCAAGAAAACTAATTTCCCAATAATTAAATAATATCACAAAAATGCGCCATATGCAAACCCCAAAAAGGTTACACGCATTTTACTATATTTGACCAATTAGGTCAAAAAGGTCAACACACTAATTTGGGCCGAGTCCACGAAAAATGTTTTTTCCGTGTATTTAATTATTTAGTCCAACTAAACAATTAATCCACATATCAAATTAAATAGCCCAATCCAACTATTTAATTATAATTGAGGTGCAACGACGAGAAACCTATATGCTATATTAGGAGCCACATCGGGGACCATGGACCCATATTCAGTAGCTACAATAAATTAAATAAAATTATTCGTCAGACAGAATAATTATATCCAACCTATTAATTCCGGGATTACACCACCATAAACCCGAAACCGAACTCTATCGAATATAGATAACTTACACTCAATTTATGAGTCGAAAACGTCCACTGATATAATCATTACATACGGATAAATACTCCATAGACTGTTCACTTCGATTCGGGATATTTCCGTAAACCCTTCTCGAAACATATTATCCTTATTTACCATTAACCCCCTAGTGATCAATTAGTTCATAACCAATATATAATATGAACTCGGCCGATCGATCAGTTTCTAAGGTTAACAAATAAGGGAACTGTCTGTCTACTTCCCGAGGGAAGGAATGGATTCCATATCTATGATAACACAGACCACTCACTCATACTAGAATAGAGCCAACGAGAAGTGTTGGACCACATACTACGAAGTGATCCTTACTAACACATCAAACTCTACTCCAGTCTAAGCAGTTGTTTGTGATCACCTCAGGATTGAGATTAATGCATATATGATCATCTTGTGATTCGATAAGACTTCTCGATTACAGAATTATATCGAGAACTCAAATCAAATCGGTCCAGCCCTATATGATTATCATCATATATAAATGCCCCACTTGGTACCCTATTACCGACAGTCCGGATAAGACTGTCACACCTAAAGTGTTCTGGGCGCATTATTAGCAAATTAATCTAGAGACCCGTACTCCGATTAATAAACGCTACGGACTAAGTTAATTTTAAGTATATTTCACAAACTCAATCCTCGTGTGTATAGCCATACACTGAGTTGTGATTACATAATCAATATACTTAGGGTTTTCTGTAGTGTATTAATATTGGAAATAAATGCGAATAAATAAGATGAAATAAATTCTGTCATTTATTTAAATAAAACAATTACAAATTGTCTTTCGGGCCTAAAACCTAACAATCTCCCACTTGCACGAAAGGCAAGTGGATTAATTGTTTTAGAGCACACCCTATATCTATATTACAGCAATACAACTCCCACTTGCTCTAAAGCAAATAAGTCATGTCCCTAATACCAATAGTTTCCAAGTGCCGGTTGAAGACTTCTAGCGGCAATGTCTTGGTGAATGGATTAGCAGGGTTGTCAGCAGAGGCGATTTTCTTGACGGAAATGTCACCTCTTTGGACTATCTCTCTGATTAAATGGTACTTTCGCTCGATATGCTTCGACTTGCGGTGACTACGGGGTCCCTTCGAATTTGATACAGCCCCATTGTTGTCACAATAGAGAGTGATCGGATCGTTGTGATTTGGAGAGACCCCTAAACCACTCAGGAACTTTCTGAGCCAAACTGCTTCCTTAGCTGCCTCAGAGGCCGCTATGTATTCAGCTTCTATAGTAGAATCAGCCGTGCTGGATTGCTTGACGCTTCTCCAAATGACTGCACCACCACCAATGGTAAACACTGAGCCTGAGGTAGATTTGTAATCATCTCTATCTGACTGGAAGTCAGAGTCAGTGTACCCCTGTACATCCAGGTTTGCACCCGAATATACCAGCATATAATTCCTAGTCCTCTTCAAGTACTTTAAGAGGTTCTTTACTGCAATCCAATGCTCATTGCCTGGATTCGACTGATAACGACTGACGAGTCCAACGCCATAACATATGTCAGGTCTAGTGCACAACATAGCGTACATTAGACTACCTATAGCCGAAGCATAAGGCACTCTTCCCATAGCCTCTGTTTCCTCAGGAGTCTGAGGACTCTGAGTCTTAGAGAGATGGACGCCGTGACGAGTTGGTAGGTAACCCTTCTTTGCGTCCGTCATGCTATATCTAGCCATCACCTTATCAATGTAAGTGGCTTGTGAAAGAGCTAACATCCCGTTCTTACGATCCCGTAGTAATTGGATCCCGAGAACATAATTCGCCTCTCCCAAATCTTTCATTTGGAATTGGTGGCCAACCAAATTTTAACGTCCGACAACATCCCCTTATCGTTTCCAATCGTGAGAATGTCATCTACGTACAACACTAGAAAACGCAACCTTATCCTTAATTACTTTCTTGGATACATAAGGTTTATCAGGATTTTGTTCGAAATCATATGACTTAATGGTGTCATCAAATCTATGATTCCAAGACCGAGATGCTTGCTTCAACCCATAAATGGATCTCAAAGAACTTGCACACTTTGTGCTCTTGGCCTTGCTCGATGTATCCTTCGGTTGCCGCATATAGATTTCCTCATCGAGAAAGCCGTTAAGAAACGCCGTCTTGACATCCATTTGCCAGATTTCATAATCTAGGCATGCAGCAATAGAAAGAAGGATCCGGATGGATTTAAGCATGGCCACAGGGGAGAAGGTCTCTTCGTAGTCTATAACCCCTCTGTGTGTGTAGCCTTTAGCTACTAGCCGTGCTTTAAAGGTTTGCACCTTACCATCAACTCCTCGCTTTCTCTTGTAGAGCCACTTTACCCCTTCGGGGCATTCTACAAGTTTCCAGACTGAGTTAGAGTACATGGACTCTATCTTTTGATTCATCGCGTCAACCCATAGATCCTTGTCACGATCATCCATGGCCTTGCGAAAGGACACTGGATCATCTTCCACACCATCGAGACGGCTACGTTCGCCTCGATTGTCCATACCGATTTGGTGGCCGAACCACTCTCTCGCACGTCCGGGTGGATTAGGAGGAGGGGTGACCGTTGCATTCACAAGTGTTGTCTACAAAGGACACTAGGTGGCACTTGTGGTCCGACCTCGTCGAAAAGTAACTCCTCAAGTACGACTTTACTTCGAGGCTTGAAATCTGTCATATATTGATCCTCTAAAACGTGGCATTAGTTGAAACTATCACCTTGTTATCTTCCGGATCGTAAAACGTACCTCCACGTGTTCCCTTGGGGTAACCCACAAACGTACATACTTTCGTACGCTTTTTTAGTTTACTAGTCTTGTCCACCAAAGACATGTGCAGACATCCCCAAATGCGGAAGTGATTTAGGCCTTCCGGCCGTCCCCTCCACATTTCATAAGGTGTCTTTGTGACAGACTTTGACGGTACTACATTCGCATGTATACCACTTCTTCTGTGAGCATATCCCCAAAAAGATATCGGTAGCGAGGCGTAACTCATCATTGATCTGACCATGTCAATCAATGTTCTATTTCTCCTTTCAGCAACTCCATTTTGCTGAGGTGTCCTAGGCGCAGAACGTTGGGAACGGATCCCATGTTCAAGTAGGTAGTCGCTGAATTCGCATCTAAGTACTCTCCTCTCGCGATCGAGCGAAGGCATTTCAAAGACTTGCCTAACGCCTTTCGGCTTCGCTTGAAATTCCTTAAACTTGCCAAAAGTCTCGGATTTTCGATGCGAAAGATAAACATATCCGAATCTCGAGTAATCGTCGATGAAAGTCACAAAATACTCGGATCCGCTTCTAGCTTGCACATTCATCGGACCACAAAGGTCCGAATGTACTAACTCTGTGAGGTTCTTTGGCCTTATTCCCTTTTGACGAGAAGGGACGTTTAGTCATTTTTCCTTCCAGTGCAAGATTCGCAAACCGGCAATGAGTCAACGAGATAACTCTTTTAAGGTATCTCCCTTAGCCAGTCGTTTGAGTCTTTCCAAGGAAATGTGACCTAACCTAAGGTGCCAAAGATATGTACTATCTTCTTTATGAGAAATTTTCTACCTTTTAGCAGATTTTTGATGTGCTACTTTAAACATTTCAGTATTTAACAGGGGAGCTTGCGTGGGTTTAATGAAATACAATCCGTTTTCTAATATAGTAGTACACAAAGCAAAACCATTCTTTGAAATAGTAAACTCATCATTCATAAAAGAAACATAGTACAACTGGTCTTTCAAAGCAGAATACGAAATTAAATTTCTACGAAAATTCGGAATGAAATAAACATTGTCTAAATGTAAAACTTTATTTCCAAAATGTAAAACCACAACTCCCACTGCTTTTGCTGAAACTAACGCCCCGGTGCCGACTCTTTTAACTTGAGCTCCTTCCTCTAGCTCCTGAAACAAACTAAGGATCTGCAAAGAAGAACATACATGGTTAGTAGCTCCGATCCGCATCCAAATTGATACATCCGCAGCCTATATTGAAAGATTCCAAGACGAGTAATTCAGATTACCTTTCTTATCTTTCCCATTGCTAGCCTTTACCTTCCCATCCTTTACATCTTTGAGATATACGGGGCGTGGACGACGCCGCAAAGTGCCCTATCTCATTGCAAGAATGACACTTGCCCTTGGGCTTGGATGGTGTATTTGGCTTAGCATTCTTCTTCATAGGTTTAGGCGCCGGCGCAGTTTGTTTCTTATTCTTTTGTTTACCCTGCTGGTTTGACTTAGACGCCTTGGCTGAGACCACATTGGCCTCAGCCTTCTTTTCCTGCTCTTGGGATTTATCTTTCGAAGAAAGACCCTCGAAGACTTGAAGTTCGTTGATCAACTCCGTCATGGAAAGGTGAGCCTTAGACATGACGTACCTGAACGTTAGGAAATCAGATGTCAATGATTCGAGAATCACGGACACTTGAGTAGCATCGTCTATAGTCGCACCATGAGTTTCTGCTTCGGTAAAGTAACTAATCATGTTCATCACATGACCAGTAACTGACTGACCCCGCCTCATCTTGGCATTGACAGCCTTCCTCACGGCCTCGTGTCTTGCTTGATCGACGGTTTGCCAAACATGGTGGTTAAATGCTGCAAGATTTCTCGTGCAGTATTAAGACCCTCAATCTTTCTCCGAATGACATCCGACACCGAGGCTAAGAAGATGCCTCTTGCCTTATTATTCGCCTCTTGCCATTTTTGATATTGTTGATCGCAAATGCGTTTAGGCGGATTTTGAGGGGAAGAACAGGGCACTCCTCAGTCAAAACAAACTGTGCATTCTCAAATATGAGCACCACATTTACGTTACTTTTCCACTTAGTAAAATTGTCGCCATTTAGCTTATCATTCAGTAAAGTTTGAATTTGCGAAGACATGTTGCTGTAAATAAAATGGCAGAAACTTAATCAAATATACACTACTATATCTTGTATTTTAGGAATAATAAACTATATAAAGTCTATCCTACCATTCCAAGGATTTAACCTCGCATAGTACTGTCCGAGAGAGTCGATATCAGCACTATGATGGTTAAACTGAGACAATCTCTCTCAATGATTAAGCTTCGAGAATCGAACATCTCTCAGGAATCAGACATCCCGGACCTTAATCATTGATTACCTTCCTTTTTCTAGCCTAGATATTTCGAAAATATCCATAAAGAGTGTGACCTACTATATCGTATCTCGCAGTACGCCCCGAGTATGCCTACGAGGGGCAGTCGCTGACCCGGCGAGTACCCGATATCCTATCCTTTCGGAGACCAAGCCTTGAATTTTGATAGCGGTGAACACCATCCGAAGGGAGCCGAAATCAAAGCGGCACGAGGTGTCACCATTCTCTCACGTGCTTGCATCTATAGTAGAGGCCGTGGGGTTGGTCGTCGCCTTCCCCGCTCCCACTCAATATTTTGAAAAAGTGGTGGGTTTACCGATTACGGTTTTGGCCTTGACATTAAGAAACAATAAATCAAAGTACTCCGAATAGGGTCGGTTATGTAGGCAAGCCTACGCCGTCTTATTCGTTGGAACATATGTGACAGCTTCGTGCCAATCCGGCAAGAGAAGCCCCGTTTAGCCCGAAGGCTTATCGGCTATGCTAAGTCCCGTCGAACCGCCGTAACGTACATCACACGTGGAGGGGAGTCGATTGAGCCGAAGCTCGGTTGAACTCGCCCAACCATGGTTTGACCATTTCCGAACCCATGTACTAAGATTCTCCGATTTCTAAATTGTAACCCAAAGCGTAATCTCGTTTCTGTTTAAGGTGGGTTCACTAAGAAGCCATCACCGAAAAGCTCAACGATTTATCCAAGTGGGATTCACCGAGAATCCATCACTAAAATCGTAACGATTGACAAAACCCGGTTCCTCGGTTTTTATAATTAGTTACTTATTATTTAACTACCACATATTAAATTAATAAGCATTCATACTAATTATTCGAGTTATACACGTCTATTTTAATTCGAAATTAAAAAACTATGTGTATGCATTGGAGTGGAATCATGAAGATGCAAGTCATGGCAATTTTCCGGTTTTAAGCATGTAATCTTGATCAAACACAAAATTATACCGAAAAGTAAACACCGAGATGGACCGTTGGTACTCCCGACTAACTATTTTCTAAGGAAAAGTAAAACTTAAACTATGTCTTCGAGTCTTGATCTTTGAATCTTGAACTCGAACCGCCGATCACGAACCACGAACACCCGAGAGGAGAAAGACTTTTTAATTAAATAAACAAATATTATTATAATTATTAAAAACCCTTTTAATTTTTTTTTTGTTGTTGTTGCGGCTGTATATAAAAAAAATAATTCCATAATTTTTTTTTTAATTTATATTTTTTAAAATATAATTTTCTGCCAATACGTTGTATGTATAAAGAAAATTTGATAACCAAAAAAAATTTGATTCAGCTGCTAAAAAAACCCTAGCCGCATGGTAGTGTATAAAAAACAGACGCGTCGCAGAAAGTCCTGTAGCAGTTTTTTATTTTAAAAAAAAACAGGGTTTTAACCGTTTCTCCTCGTTCATACCTTGGGTTTCGCCTTGATCTTCAACTTTTCAGCAAGATCTTCATATTTTCGAGCCCGGAACATCAAAATTACAATAAAAGATGCTACTTTTACATGGAATTTTGAAAATTGCATAATTAAAGATACAAATCCTATGCTCAATTGTTACTAAACAAAGGAGCTACAAAATAGATCTACGGGTAAACAATACCAACCCCAATCCATCTCTTCAACCACAACATTCACAAGCATACAACATGATTAAATTTCGAATTTACCAAAAGAAATAAAAACACCTAAAACATGCTTTTCCACTCCTAGATCTAAAATTCATATAGTTTGATCGTTAGATCAAAGGCTCTGATACCACTTGTTAGATGTAATATCGTCGGATCAATCATAGATTGACCCGATTACGCAGCGGAAGTATCGGATCTAGATCTAAACGAAACAAAGAACATAAATTAAAGATCTAAATCTACAAGGGGGTATAGGAGCCTACCTTTTTATGGTGCTTAACTCCAAGAACAAAAAGGCTCCAAGAACACGTGATTGAGCAAACCACCGTCTTCCAACGTGTGTCTCCCAAAGAACACCAAGTGGATGGTGTTTCCCGCCGCCGGACCTCCTTGATATGCTACCGGAATAATCCCGAAGATTATTCCAACTCGAAACCCAAAGAAAAATAGCAGAAAATTCTAAGCTATTTTTCTCCAATAAATGGCGTGAATTGTAATGTGTCAAAAGGCTTGGGAGAACTCTCTTTATATAGGAGAGTAAAACTTAACCTCCAAGGATTTAATAATTAAGAGATAATTATTACATTAATCCTTTTTCCAAGTAAAAGATAAATAAAATAATTATCCCAAACAAATTAGGATAAATCATATTATTATATAATATTCCATAAATTATCAATTAACAAATAAAAGATAAATCACACATTAAATAATTATCCAAGAAAACTAATTTCCCAATAATTAAATAATATCACAAAAATGCGCCATATGCAAACCCCAAAAAGGTTACACGCATTTTACTATATTTGACCAATTAGGTCAAAAAGGTCAACACACTAATTTGGGCCGAGTCCACGAAAAATATTTTTTCCGTGTATTTAATTATTTAGTCCAACTAAACAATTAATCCACATATCAAATTAAATAGCCCAATCCAACTATTTAATTATAATTGAGGTGCAACGACGAGAAACCTATATGCTATATTAGGATCCACGTCGGGGACCATGGACCCATATTCAGTAGCTACAATAAATTAAATAAAATTATTCGTCGACGTAATAATTATATCCAACCTATTAATTCCGGGATTACACAACCATAAACCCGAAACTGAACTCTATCGAATATAGATAACTTACACTCAATTTATGAGTCGAAAGCGTCCACTGATATAATCATTACATACGGATAAATCCTCCATAGACTGTTCACTTCGATTCGGGATATTTCCGTAAACCCTTCTTGAAATATATTATCCTTATTTACCATTAACCCCCTAGTGATCAATTAGTTCATAACCAATATATAATATGAACTCGGCCGATCTATCAGTTTCTAGGGTTAACAAATAAAGGAACTGTCTCTCTACTTCCCGAGGGAAGGAATGGATTCCATATTTGTGATAACACATACCACTCACTCATACTAGAATAGAGCCAACGAGAAGTGTTGGACCACATACTACGAAGTGATCCTTACTAACACATCAAACTCTACCACAGTTTAAGCAGTTGTCTGTGATCACCTCAGGATTGAGATTAATCCATATATGATCATCTTGTGATTCGATAAGACTTCTCGATTACGGAATTATATCGAGAACTCAAATCAAATCGGTCCAGCCCTATATGATTATCATCATATATAAATGCCCCACTAGGTACCCTATTACCGACAAATCCGGATAAGACTCGTCACACCTACCTAAAGTGTTCGGGCGCATTATTAGCAAATTAATCTAGAGACCCGTATTCCGATTAATAAACGCTACGGACTAAGTTAATTTTAAGTATATTTCACAAACTCAATCTTCGTGTGTATAGCCATACACTGAGTTGTGATTACATAATCAATATACTTAGGGTTTTCTGTAGTGTATTAATATTGGCAATAAATGCGAATAAATAAGATGAAATAAATTCTGTCATTTATTTAAATAAAACAATTACAAATTGTCTTTCGGGCATAAAACCTAACAACGACTTCTTCCCATACAATTGCTTAAGCGCGCGAAGGATCTTATCCTTAGTATAAGGCACAACCAGACGATTAATCTGCAGCTCAGTAATGGTTGAAAACTCCAAACCTTGAAAGTCTATGGCCGGTGGATGCCCAGAAGTAAAGATGCTCGTGAAATAGCGTGAAACCACTCCCTCCAACCCCCACTGGCTATGTCACTGCCACCCCATTCTCATCAAACAGAAGGTCAACCGTATTCCTGGCCCGACGACTGTTAGCCTTGTGATGGAAGTAACTCGTGTTCCTATCCATACCCTTCAACCAGTCATTTTGGCCCCACTGCCTCTAGTATTCCTCCTCTAAAGTGTACAAATGATCCAACTCCTATAAACGGCCCTTCTCTCCGGCCCCAGAATAACCCTAAGCCCTTCCTCTTTCTGGCGGATGTTCCGACCAGTATTTCCGTTCTTCGCCCTGCTCTAGTGTTTCTTTTCCATATTCCTTAAACTTTTAGACAGCTTGACTCTTTTAATCCTTAAAAATAAATCCTTTCAAAACCGACTCTGATTAGCCTTTAATCCTTGCCCTTTTTTGTGTTTTCTTCTCCGACTCGACTAACTTAATTCACCGGACTGCCCAACAAGTAAAAAAACCTTCCCACCATCCGTTGGTATAAAACCTCGGGATGCGGTAGGATGAAAAAAATCTTGTTGTCCGATCTAGCTACTTTTATTTGACTCAAATTATCCTAAGGGTAAGAAGATAGTTCTGAATTTAGATTCGCCAGCTCGACTTTCTTCCGACTTTCACTCAGTCCGATTTTTGGGATTTCACCCACCAACATTGCACTATAGAGGCTTGAACCGAGGTGTGTCTTCCTTCCTTCTCTACTAATGCTTTTCCTGGGCTTTTTATTCCTAAGTAAACACATTCTTCCTTCTTATCTAGAAGCACTACTTCTCGAAGCCCCTCAAAACCTTGAGCTTTATGCCTCGCACTCTTGGCCTATCTTGCCAGTGCCTTCGGCCCCTTTGTCGACTTCGAGATTTTTCCTTTTTACCCAGAGATTCCACTTTTTCTATCTTTGAACTTGAAACATCACTACGCTGGGCAGATTCGTCAAGACTGACCGCTCCCCCTTGGCGCATTGTTGTGGTTCTTTTCATTTTTTTCCCGAAGCATAACTTTCATGAATTCTTGCTCTCCAGTTTCGAATTCCACTTGCTTCGTTCCACCTCTGATGTCTTCTATCTCGACGACCTTAACTTCTCCGGTATCTGAGCTAACACAGTACTGTCCTGGTCGGTTGGGGAGTGGCTCTAGGATCGTATAATTTTTCGCATCATTATTGACCCTAAGCGTCATGTCGTAGTTGTCGTAATCCAATATTGCTCGGCAGGTGGCTAAGAAGGGACGTCCTAGCAGAACATTTGCACTCGGATCATCCAGGATGTCCATTACTACAAAATCATCCGGGAAGTCGAAACTTCCTATCTTGAGCTTGCAGTTCTTTAGTGTGCCAGTAAGCATATCGATCTCACGATCAACAAAACGCATAGTGCGTGTCTCAGTCAACTCGACCTTGAATTTGGCATGCTTGCATAGAGAAAGAGGGAGAATGCTGCAACTAGAGCCCGTATCGCACATTCCTGTTGAGTATTTTGTGTTGATGAATTCAAAATATTTTATTTTGGGATTTATTAACTACTTGCTCTACAATTATTTATGTTATATGTTTTTGTGACATGTTTGAAAATTAATTTATTATAAGTGTCACGTTATTTATACAATATCTATTATTTATTATCTTGTATTGTTATTATCTATCTTTACTTATATAATTATCTATGTATATCATATTATATAAAATATATTTCTACTATATATAAGTTTATATATTAGGCCTGCTCCTTTTGAAACTACTTTCGGCCCGGTCCTTCTTTTATCAGAAAAAAAGCTAAGCCCAACTTCTATTTCCCAACCTAATTTCTTATAAACTAAACCCTACACTCCCTTACTCCATAATACAGCCGACCCCTCCCTTTATTTGCAACTTCCTGGAAATTTCCTCTCCTAGAAAACTCCACCTCCACCGCCCCTTTCCATTAATTACTTGCCTGTCTCTATCTTTTCTCATCTTTGCTTAACCAATGCAATTGGCTGCAAATTCCAAATGTCTCCTTTCTTCTTCTTCCGGTTAAACAATAATAGCTCTTGTGCTCTGTTGCCTCTCTCTTTTCCGATTTAAGGAAAGATCTGTTCTTTCTGAATCTCTGCAACTGTGATGGCACTGTGACTCTATTGCTGCGTTTGGAGCTTTGTGGTGCTTAGATGTCAGAGCTATGGTGAAAAGCATCAGTCTTTGATGCTAAAAATGTGCTGAGACCGACGAGAAGAAATTCGAGGTCAATGATGTCCATTCATATCAACTCTACAATGTACATGTATTATCTTTCCTCTTTTACATCACTCTTGTGTCATACGGTAAAAAGGTGCTATCTTTCTTTGTTTTCTTTCCCAAATCTGAACCCATGCATTGATAAACTTGCTCATCTGATGTAAATAATTTTTATCTCATTCATCTGTGTTTTAGATGACTAAAATTTTTAATCACTCAATGCATGCTTTGAAATTTTGTTAAGGTTGAATCTTTTCTATCTATCTGTGTCCAATCGTCTAAAACAATGCTTAATCTTTGTATTAGATTTAATCCGAGTCAAGCCCGTGCTAAATGACTTAATTCATGTTCCACTCATGATTAAGGCTAGAAAATATGCTCTATACCCGTTGTTTTTGAATCATCTGTGATATAGTGCTAAACTCTCTTTTTGAAGCCTACAAATATATATATAAAAGGCTCGTGTGTTCTCTGAACCAAAGTACCTCGTGTATTAATTTTTGTGATGTGAAATACTTGTCCATTTAATAATATTTTAGTCTTATGCCGTAGACACACACACACACATCTCTTTAAATGCCATGTCTTTACTGTACACTTGAATATTTATATATGCTTTATGTATGTGACCAAATTGCTATATATGTTCTCTCTCTTTAATATTATAGCCGTTGCTGCAGTAGCATCTTTTGTCCTATCTATGTGACTTTTCAGAACCTGTAAAGCTGATCTCTTTTGTGCTATTCTGAAAAATAGCCTTTGCTCCCTCCGATGTGTTTAACTGCATATATTATTATAATGCTTGAAATCTACTAATCTGTGTATCAAGTGTGCAGTATATATATATGCCCAGCTACTCAACTGAACGATCAAGCAATTACAGATTGATAAAGCATTTGAAAGAAATTGCAGCTAAGTAATTGCTGATTCACAAATGCAGTGAAATAACCTTGGTCAAACAGTTAACTCAAACAACAACTCAAAGTCTCTCAAGGTGTTCTAAGAGCTTGAAACAAGTGGAGAAGCTTGGGGCTAGAAGAAGCAAGTAGAGTAGGAGTTAGGTTTGAGTGTTTTTAGAGTTATTTTGGAGTGTCATTTGTGAGGTATCAAACATGTGGTGAGAATAGTTATTGTACTCTTACACTTGAGTTTTTCAACTTGTATAAGTGAGGAATAGAGTTTTGGTTTAATATTATGCATTGATATTTGGAGTTCATCAAGTCAAGGATGGATCTTGGTGGTTCAACACACACAGCTTTGTGTGTTGAGAAGAGTGCTGAAGGACTGTGATTGGAGGGCTCCGGTCTGCACTTCATCTTTTCCATCCGAGCTATAGGCTCCGGTGGGGTAAACTTTTGTACTGTGTTTGTAACCGTAGAGATTTATAGTATAGCTTTAGTGTTATACTTGAATCTTGACCTCAAGTGTTCTTTCTAAGCTTGGCTTGAATTCAACATTTGGTTGATTCAAGTAAAAACTACTTGACTGATTGTTTTGCTTGGATTGTTTGTTTTTGTTTTTGTAACACCTTAGGACTTTGCATGCTAGTTAAACAACATAAAATCTGCTAAGTGTTCTCTCACCTAATCAACAACACTTAGGTAATTTTCTACATGATAGTTAACAACCTAACCTGATCTAAAACAAGTTTGTTTGTAATCATGTTAAGTTATACATAGATCACCTAGACAACAAGGATATCTTAGCTTTTATATAGTTAAAGTAAACAGTCTTCCACCTGTTTAATTGACTGAAACTAAGTTGGAACTCTGATTTGTGCTTTAATCGAAATAGAATCGAAAAATCGGTAATTACTCTATTCACCCCCTCTAGAGTAATTGTTTGCGCGTTCTCGATGCAACAATTGGTATCACAGAGAGGTCAGTAGTTGTCTTGTTTTTGTATTGTTTGTTTGTGATCTGTTTGTATGCTATTTGTACTACCTGCTCTCTGTCTGCTGTTCTTGTTAGTTTGGTCTTTCTTCTTGCTTTATCCGATCATTTGTATATCTTTGCTAGTTACTAGGATCTTGTCTTGCACTCTTTAATAACCTGAACTTGATCTGGTCACTTGTCTGAACTCTTATTCTGCCTGCAATTTGTCATAGATGCACACACTTCTCTCACATTACACCTTTCTTATCTTAGTCTCACACTTCACTTCTTGTCTCCATTTCACAGTTCTTTGGTCTTCATCTGATCCTTCATTGTAAATCATTCATCTCCAAAAAAAAACTGCATTGTATCACAACATCTATTTTTAGGATCATTCTTGCATCTTCATTCATCATCTAATAGAAACTCACTTAATCCTTTCTAGCATGGCCTCTTCCAGCCAGAATTTGCCTCAACAAGAGGGTATGTCTAGCCTTAGACCCCTTTCTTCGATGGTACAAATTATGGCCGTTGGAAATGTGCTATGAGACTGTATTTGGAATCTATAGACCTTCAACTATGGTTTTCCATAGAAGATGGTCCATATGTTCCAAAGAAAGTCATCATAAAAGATGGTGCTGAGGTTGAAGTCATTAAGGATAGAAAAGACTTTGGGCCTGATGATTATAGAATCATGGCATTGCACTTCAGAGCCGAATCTACCCTTCTTGGCGCACTCAGTCCAGCTGAATGTGATTATGTGTCTTCATGCTCAAATGCCAAGGAAATATGGGAAAATCTGCGTATGAGGTATGAAGGTACTAATCAAGTTCAGCGTTCTAAAATTGATAGGCTCATGCATGAGTATGAAACATTTCAGATGAAGCCTAATGAATCTATTAGTGACATGGACTCAAGATTTACTTCTATTATAAATCAACTTAAGTCACTAGGTGAACACTTTTCAAATCAGAAACACTGTCAGAGAATTCTAAGATGTTTGCCTCCCAAGTGGGATCCTAAATCTACAGCTATTTCCGAGGCAAAAGATCTTTCAATTCTCCAAATAGAGGAACTCATTGGTTCCTTGTTTATGAGTCCCAAATGAAAGCTCGTGAATGAGCTAATGTTGAGTCATGGAATGTAGCTTTTCAAGCTGCAGCTTCTAAACGCGTACCCGAGACTTCCTTGAGCGATAGTGATAATGATGATTAGGACATTGCTATATTGGTTTGAAAATTCAGAAAATTTCTGAAGTATAAAAAGTAGTCCAGTCATCATTCAGCTCCTAAAGTGAACAAGTCTGAAAATTCTGAAGTTATATGTTTTAATTGCGATAAGACGGGTCATTATAAATCTGATTGTCCTTATCTTATGCATGATAAAGCAGCTAAGCCTGCATTTCAAAAACATCCTAAGTATAAAGGTTTTGCTGCATGGGATATCGGCTCTGAATCTGATACTGCTTCATTGAAAAATGAAATGGCCAACATTTGTGTGGTCAATTCTGATTATGAATCAAATTCTGAGGTAGAAACTCCTACTAAGTCCAAAAATATTCTGCATTTTCTTTCCAGCATTCTAGCAACTAGGCGACATCATTTGCATAAGGAAAATAATGAGTTAAAGCTAGAAATGGAAGAAAAAGATAAAATTGCATGCTCTCTTAGGAACTCATTTCTTGAGTTGGAATCTAGATCCGAAGACTTGATCAATGAGAATGAGTCTTTAAAGGTTGAAATGTCTAAGCTCACACAAACCATTCAAAGGTTTGAAAATAGCTCTAAACAGCTTGATGAGCAACTCTCTTCACTTAAAGACCCAAAAGACAAAACCGGTCTTGGCTTCAAACCTTCCTTGGAAGAAGTTGTAGCTAAGCCTTCAATTTTTTCTCAAAAGGTAAAGAAAAAGTCTTTGAATCCAGACCCATTCATGTTGAGATAGCATCTAAGGCTTCTACATCTTCCACATCTAAGAAATCACCTAAGCATGCTTCATCTACACACCCACACACCCCACATCATCTTGATTACGCGAGAGCTAAGTTTAGCTATTCCACACCTTCTAAACATCATGCATTTCAGTATGATAGATCTCTTAGGAACACCACTTCTAGTAGTTCGTCTTTTCAAACTGTCTTTGCTGCACCTCATAATCCTGCATTTCAGCATCCTGCACAACATTTTCTGCATACACGTCAACAGTTTCAGCATCCTGCTCAAGCTGATACATATTTTCCTGCGGCATTTCGGTATACACATCCACCATTTCATCACACACCACCTCCAGCTTCACATCCTTCATCTAGACAATATGGTTTTAGACTACACACCACCACCCTACTCTTGTTGAATAGGTGTCCTAAACCCAACCGGGTTGAACCGGATCCGACCGGGTCGGGTCGTTTACAGTCTATTTAAGTTTATGTAATAACTTTATTATGATTAATAAAAGCACTTATGTTATTATATATTGTTTATCTTCATATTATTTGTTGTATATATATAGTAACGTCCCTAGTGTCAAACTGTGATAGAGAAACCATGATAGTGATTATGGTTGATGAGATCTCTAATCACTTTAATAAGTTTGATACTTAAAAGTCTCTAGTCTTATGTACTCTCAGATGGGACATTGATAGTATAATTAGACTAGCACGTATTGGATGTCTTCTATCTTATAGAAGGTAGGGATAGATCTCGTCTATCGAAGTGTAGAGACACTTGGACTGTACGTGGACGTGTATTAGAGAATGCGTACGTTAGGCTGACCCACTTACATTAAGTGTCACACTATGTGGCGGTTGTGTAATTATCCTTTAGACCGGAGTCTTCATGGCATCACGGTGTGGATTGTCATGCTTTGACACTATTGAGATTTCTCCTATCCACGGGGCGATCATGCGGTAGTGATTGGGTGTGATATTGAAGCATGCGGAGTATACATGATTGGTCGTCCGGGAATCGCGTATCCTATGATTGGGATCGAATATCCGAAATGGTCTTCTTATAAGGAATATCTGGCTCTCAACAATCTTTGCAAAGTGGGAGTAAATGTGTTATTCCGAGAGAGCGTGATATCCAGATTATAATATACGATCGTTAATGTATTGACACTCGAGATACGATCGTATGGATATTATTACGACGATAGGATTGTAAGTTACACGGTAACTACTTCAAATGAAAAGTAGTAGTCATTGCTTTTGACTCTTCCAATGATTGGGGGTCACGGTGTGTTGCTAGACGCTATCCCGTGATCATTAGGCATGAAGGGCATTTTCATAAATTGTACTTTGTGTCTCCGGCCAACATATTCGGAAGCCTATCGGGCCACACACATATGAACATCGAGTCGGATTAAAATGCAGTTATAGTTGATAACCAAATAAGGAAAGTTTATCTAAAATACTATAAAGGTTATAGTGGTAAATTAATATGGTGGTATTTATTTATTATGAATAAATAAAATACAAGATATTAATTATACACAAATTATATTAATTAAAGAATATTCTGGAAGCCAATTAATTGGCATTTGGGGTGCAAGTCACTAGGGTATAAGATCCAATTGGATTGTGCACTTTAATTAATAAGATTACCATAATATTAATATAAGATATTAATTGATTTTGGAAAAATAGATTTATGGTAATAAGATAAATATAATCAATATAGGATATTGGCAATATTTAGATCTTATTTAATATAAGATATTATAATAAAAGAGAAAAATCAATCTAATTGATTTTCCTTATTTTATTGGGAAAAAGGTTTTCTTCTCCTCCACTCTAGGTTGGGGCGCCCCCTACACTATAAATAAGAGGTGGGTGTCAAGCTCTTTTGTACATCACAATTGCAAGAGCTTATATTTCTTGTGTAAAAGAGAGAGCATCCTATAGAGAGTTTGTGAGGGAGGAAAAAGGCTGGTCTAGCAGCCGAAAGTTTTTCCAATAGCAATCCAAGGAGGATTCTGGCGAGGAGTTCGTGTGGATCAACGATAGAGGCCGGACACGTGGACGGATTGCGCACTGTACTACTCTCCGTTGACGGTCAAAGCGACGATCTTATAGATCATCCAAGTTATAACCATCAAACTACTTAACGTGTTTATTGCATTAACGAAGAACGATCTAGAAAAGGAAATCAAAATTTTAAATTGCGCTGCGTTAAACTAGTGATTTCCTAACAAATCTCACATGCGTCCTCGCATGGCACCCATTCATACATGGTTTCATGAGCATAATCGACTTGGTCAAAGTCACCCATATCCCCATCCACTATATTTTGGCTTGCTTGGAGCTGCTCCAAAGACCACTAGTACTTCTTTTGGTACTAATTTATGTCCTAAGAGTTATCTCAAAAAGCCCAAAATAAAGAAGGTTTGGGTTGTCAAGGGTACTTTACCCAAACGAGTCTAACATTTCAAAGACCCTCACACTTTGGGTACCAAGTGTCTTATTTTTCTGTTTTGCAGATTTTTAATGACAACAATTTTTGTTATCTAAAAATGTATTTGTTATCAATATCCTTTTTCAATCCTTTCCTCCACGTGGTATCATTCTTGATATCAAAATCCTTACCAAAAATTCTTTTCTCACACTCCAAGGCCTTATTTTTTAAGTATTTTGTGAAAAAGTGTCTTTTAAAACCCTCCTTCGGTCTAACCCCTTGATTCCCTTGATTAATTTTCAAACTAAGGGGGAGAGAAACGTGTAAAACTCTTATATTTTGCTAAGTGTTAAAGCTTTGATTAAGGGGGATGTTTATCTCTTTAATGATTGCTCCTTTGTAGGGGAGTTAAACCCCAAAATAAAGTTTTAAAAGTGATATTTTGAAAATAATCAAAGGGGGAGAATTGTTGAGTATTTTGTGTTGATGAATTTCAAAATATTTTATTTTGGAATTTATTAACTACTTGCTCTACAATTATTTATGTTATATGTTTTTGTGACGTGTTTGAAAATTAATTTATTATAAGTGTCACATTATTTATACAATATCTATTATTTATTATCTTGTATTGTTATTATCTATCTTTACTTATATAATTATCTATGTATATTGTATTATATAAAATATATTTCTACTATGTATAAGTTTATATATAATGCCTACTCCTTTTGAAACTACTTTCGGCCCGGTCCTTCTTTTATCAAAAAAAAAAAAAAGCTGAGCCCAACTTCTATTTCCCAACCTAATTTCTTATAAACTAAACCCTACACTCCCTTATTCCATAATGCAGCCGACCCCTCCCTTTATCTGCAACTTCCTGGAAATTTCCTCTCCTAGAAAACTCCACCTCCACCGTCCTTTTCCATTAATTACTTGCCTGTCTCTATCTCTTCTCATCTTTGCTTAACCGATGCAATTGGCTGCAAATTCCAAACGTCTCCTTTCTTCTTCTTTCGGTTAAAAATTAAGAGCTCTTGTGCTCTATTGCCTCTCTCTTTTCCGATTTAAGGAAAGCTCTGTTCTTTCTGAATCTCTGCAATTGTGGTGTCATTGTGACTCTATTGCTGCGTTTGGAGCTTTGTGGTGCTTAGATGCCAGAGCTATGGCTAAAAGCATCAGTCTTTGATGCTAAAAATATGCTAAGACCGACGAGAAGAAATTTGGGGTCAATGATGTCCATTTATAATCAAATCTGCAATGTACATGTATTATCTTTCCTCTTTTACATCACTCTTGTGTCATACGGTAAAAAGGTGCTATCTTTCTTTGTTCTTTCCCGAATCTGAACCCATGCGTTGATAAACTTGCTCATATGATGTAAATAATTTTTATCTCCTTAATATGTGTTTTAGATGACTAAAATTGTTAATCAGTCAATGCATGCTTTGAAATCTTGTTAAAGGTTGAATCTTTTCTATCTATCTCTGTCTAATCGTCTGAAACAATGCTTAATCTTTGTATTAGATTTAATCCGAGTCAAACCCGTGCTAAATGACTTAATTCATGTTCCACTCGTGATTAAGGCTAGAAAATATGCTCTAAACCCGTTGTTTTTGAATCATCTCGCGATATAGTGTTAAACTCTTTTTTTGAAGCTCGCAAATATATATATATATATATATATATATATATATATATATATATATATATATATATATATATATATAAGCACGCAAATATATATATAAAAGGCTTTTATATAGTTAAATTAAACAGTCTTCCGCCTGTTTAATTGACTGAAACTAAGTTGGAACTCTGATTTGTGCTTTAATCGAAATAGAATCGAAAAATCGGTAATTACTCTATTCACCCCTTCTAGAGTAATTGTTTGCGCGTTCTCGATCCAACAATTCTCAGTCCTAAAGATACGCCATCAATCGAGACTGGGAGCCAAAATATACCAGGGTCTCCTAGTTTTTCTATCAAGTCTGAATCAAGGTAATCCTCGGAATAAGAAAACATAGTATCCGGATCCTCATCAGGATCGGAGTCAGTAGAAGATGCATCAATTAGCTCTATAGGAAACACACCTGATCTATAGGTTTCGTACTCCTTAAGGTTTGCTTCTCGTTCCTCTTCTGCCATGGCTGCTTCCTTCTCTTGCTCTATTCTCTTCTTATCCGCTTGGTATTGCTCGTATACCTTCAAACCTGGATACATCGAGATGGGAACTGTGTGTATAAGTCTTCGAGGAATTATGCTAGGTGGCTTTTGAAAATCCTTCAATCTTTCCTAGTATCCTGCAAGATAGACTAAATAAAACACATACACAATTAGTAATTTCCCGCCTCAGCTGAGCTTAAACCCAACTGTTGAGGACCTACTAACTAGTAACTTACTGAGATGAACACATAAAAACTAGAATCGATCAGAATCTTAGTGACAGTTGCCACGGCCGCGACAAAGTATGCCACTGCTTCGACAGCTGTTTCCTTTTTTCTGATCGTAAAACAGTGCAGGTGTGATACAGAACAGACTCTTAACTAAAAGACTAAATAACAAACGAATAATTCTTATTCAGATTTAATGAATCTATTATCCACATTGGCCATTGTCCCCAGCAACGGTGCAAAAAACTTGATCCGCGTGTATGCCACTAATACGCACGAAATGCTAGCAAGAGTACTAGGTCAATCGTAGTATAGTTGATGTGAGTCAAGATCGATCCCACAGAGACAATGCAACATGGATAATAGACATTAAATCCAGAAAGAAGACAAATAATGGTCCTTGACCAACATAAATACGGAAAAGGTAAATTAGTGTATCTCTCCTCTCCGATCTCCTAACTTGGTGCCATTGATCTTTATGTCTACTTTTCCTCGTAATTTCCTAGATTACATAGAACATTTTCTAATTTAGTTTTAGCTACGGGTGCATTCTCCTAACCCTATCTACTTCCATTGACAAGACATCAGACAATCTATGTGCAATTAACCTCCTTTGTTGGTTGTATTAACTCACATGTCGGCGCAGACCGAGTACCTCCCAAAGCAGCTATCGTGGACTGACTAGCACGTTCCCAGGGATTGATCAAACAATGTCCAAACTAACACTTCACTAATAGTCCTTCATGTTAATTTACGAATACAATAAGCATATTGGCAAGATCTAACCTATCGTTAATTAAACCTATCGATCAACGTAGCTGACGCCGAATCTTCAGATTATGGAGACCTAAGTTGTCGAGGCTGCGATATAGACCATCGCAGGATCGGCAACGGTGGTTCTTAATTATGAAATCTACATCGTTCTGTTCTGATTATTCTAGTTGATTATAAGTTATTTAGACATGCATATTAATTGCAACACATTAACCTAACTAAATCTACCATGATAAAAAATACAAAGGAACATTCAAAGCTTCATACATTTATCAATGGTGACCTAGTTTGATCAACTCAAGCTAGTTGATAGATTGAAGGACATAACCAAGCAACGAACTTTAAAAGCTAATAATAAACTTTTATTTAATAGAAGAAAATATTTGATAATAATATAAAGTATGGTATCTATGCATATATTACTATGAACTGACACAGCCTTTTTATAGAATGTAAAATAGACCTAGTTGATTTAACATAAAAGACTTAATCACAAATCACAGCTCCTTCTTTTCATGTCGTCCAAGCCGCCGTGGCTGCGGCTAGGGTTTCTGCAGCCATGGGCCGTTTTTCTCTTATTCTGGCCCAGCAGTCTTCGTCTTGACTTCTTCGGACTTCGGCCCAATGAATTCTTCTGTAATCTGGATCCAGCTCTCTTTAGCCCAAAATATGGTATCCTAAAAATCACATAAAACAAGGCAAAACAGTACCAAATATCGGGATAAAAATGCAAAGATGCAGAATTACTAACCAATGAACCGACATTAGACAATCGACACGTATTTCGCGACATATTCTGACTATCACTAATCAATTGAGCACAATTCGGGGTAAATAAATGTATGATTTATAGTATCATTTTCAGTGTGATCAGCAGCACTAGAACTTCCATGTATGTATTAATCATAGCACATAAACATATTTAATACTCAATCTAATGGTAATACCTGATAGCTGATAAGGTCATTCGTAGCAGAAACCCTATATGGTGCCCTATCCTTAAAACGAAGATAAAAAATCGAGTTTAACCCAAATAGCTCCCACAACAGAGGCTCTATCCCTTTTTATTTTTTGGGATATGACAATGCATCCCCACATTTGAGGATGCACTATTCACGTCCCCAAACATATTTAATTATAAAAAATTATAGGGATTATGATAGGGATGCTGCTGAAGTGAAATAATAAATATTTAAGGCGTATGAATAGAGTTGTGAAGTAGAATATATATTATTTAATAGTATTTGAAATGTTATAGGGATAAGGATTGGGATGCTGTTGTGGAGTGTTTTGAATTGTGATATTGTAAAATAAGGATATGTATTATTTTATATTATTTTAGGGATAAAATTTGGTGCATCTGCTACTAATGCCCTAAGTACCCTTGTGATAATATTTTAGTTAACCTTAAAAGGCAGTACTTTTAGGTGTTATATTTATCCATCATATTGTTTTTTTAGAAAGAGAACTTTTATTATTTCCAAAAGTGGAATGTCCACAACTTACAAAGGAAATAACAGAATTTTTTTCACAGTAAACAAAATTTAATCTAAGTTTCTCGACAGTTTTATGCTAAATCTTCATAGAAAGTTAAGGTTGATGAGGTAGCTAGGAGTGTTGGGTCTCTCCTCCCACTTCGAACAGCAGATTCAACCCAGATTTCACACTGGAAGTACCCTCGTTTGTAGCCAACTATCCAAAATCCGGTGGATGAGTCTTGATATGGTCCCTGGATTGCTGGGGTAGCATTATGGAATCAACGTTAACAAGACTGGCAATCATAACTTTATCTCCTGGGTGCAAAGGCCTTTCTTGCGAGTATATTGTTCATTGTGAGTAAATTCATCTCATTTAATGCATGTCTAATATCACACCAGTTGTCAAAGCATTAGTGATCCGTTCGAATGCCGTTTACGGTTCTGGAAGCTCAACAACAATAGACTATATCCTAATTGATGAAGAGTAAGGATCATATTTGTATTCTTTAATGCATAAGTTTCACGCTGACCTAAAAAAATCAATTTAACTTGTCTTTATTGTCAAAAATTCTTGCTTAAGAAAATGCCAATTGTTGTAAGGTTTTGGGAAGATTTCTTGGATAATGAAGAAGTAAAAGTGTCTGTTAAGCTTCCAGAACCAACGTTGGTATTTGGTTTGAATTTGAGAGTAACCACTTACCATGGTAAGAAAGTTTGATACTTACATGTATATAATGAAAATGTTCCTTAAAACATTGCTTTTCATTTCTTATGTGTTTTCTCATCATGTAGGTATATCACTTACCACACCAAAATTCAATGCCTACTTTATGGTGGATCCACCATTTCCGGATGCTAGGCATATTCTTGAATGGTATGAATTAAAAAATCTTATGCTTGCTTTTGTACCTCAAACATATATCATGAATGGGCTGTCCCGGCTGCGTTTACTTAAAAAAATTGCATGTTGGTGACTTTGTTGTGTTTGACATAGTAATTTTGTGCTCGACTGTGTCCTAATGTTTATACCTACTTTAATATATCTCATAGCCGTATCCCATGTGATTGTACAACATTTTTATACAATATACATTGTACAACATATTTGATTATATATCTCATAGTCGTATCCCATGTGTCTGTACTTACTTTCTCAACCTGCAAATAAGTACAAGGAACATAGCTTATGAATTATTGAAGAACAAAGCTTATGATGATGCTGACATGTTGCTACCACCATCAACAAGTTCAGATTTGCGTAAAATGAAAGATGTGACTGTCAAAGTTGAAGAGGTATATTGATAGAAATCTATGACATAATGTTTGATTTTGTCCTAGTATTAAAAATGATGTTTCTGTTTTCTTTTGAATAGTTCAAAACAGCTTGGGTTGTAGGGAAATTGCAATTAATGCATAGACAATAGAAACTATGGCAAACTGTATGTGGAAACTGCAAAAAAAATACCTTAAAGGAAGAGTAAACTGGCACTTTACATGTAATTCTTGCGGTGAAAGAACAATGATCATTCCACGGTAAATATTTTAGTTTTATACATTTTTTAATAGATATAACACTGATTAAAAATTAATAATACACTATGGACTTCAATGTTACAGTGGTCGTATGGAAGTCTACTTGACTGATGACTCCGGTGCTGGATATACGAAAACCCGAATCCAGATCCGATCCATAGTTGTATCGTCAGATCTGATTCACAGCACCGATCGAGACGCTCGATCATGCGCAGCGGAAGCAATGAATTAAATTCGTTTTTCGATTTTACAACGATATGATTCGCATAATAAATTAATCTACAAGAAGGTTAGTAAATTTACCCCAACCGGAGAGGAATAGGCAATCGACCAAAGGGAGAAACCGTGATCTTCCGATTGTACCTCCAAGCGACGACTGGTGGACATCGATCCTCGCCGCAGAACCTCCTCGAATATGCTCAAGAAAAACCCAGTTTTTCTTTGTCCCAATGGCTAAGACGAGAAAACAAAATTTCTCCATTATTTTCAAAATAGGCGTTGCCTATTTTCTCAAAAAAAAAAAAAAGGTGGCGTTGGTTTTTCTTCTAAAATCACGTTGGAATCAACCAAATTTTGTGTTGGGAGAAATTCTCTTTTTAACAGGAAAAATAATAGTTTATCTTTTACACACAAATTTATCTTTTCCTTTTAGGAAAATAAAAACCTTTATCCAATAAGAAAATAAATTCCTATTTATCCAATAAGAAAACTAATTTCTTATTTATAATTATTTAAAGCATAAATAATTACATTATCCACATTATAATTAATTAGGAGAAAATTTCTTTTCCCAAAACCAAAATAATATGGCGCCACTTTATGCCATTTGGGATAATAGAAAATGTCTTTTCTATTTTACATATTATTTACCGAATAAATAATATTTCGCATATTCATTAAATAGACCAACTATTTAATTTATTCTCGAGATTCCATAAAACGAGAAAACACGCGCGTGTTAGGAGCCAATCCGGGGACCATGGACCTATAACCAGTAGCTACACTAAAATGAATAAAATATTCATCGAACAAAATATTTCTACTCAACTTATTAATTCTGGAATTACGCCACAAAAATCCGAAACTGAACTCTATCGATTATAGATATAACTTATTCTCAAAACGTCGAGTCGATAAGTGTCCATTGATATAATCATTACATACAGACTAACCCTCCATAGACTATCCGTAATGAAGCGGGATTATTTCCGTAAACCTTCTTCAATACATTTATCCTTATTTACCATCAACCCACTAGTGATCAATTAGTTCATAACCAATACGAACTCCCAGGATCGATCATTTTCTAGGATTAACAAATAAGGGGATTGTCTTTCTACTTCCCGCAGGAAGGAATGGATTCCATATCTATGAGACACACACTTCTGACTCGTTCCAGAATAGTGCCAACGTGAAAGTGATTCGGACCGCGCCTCTTTGCGATCCTTAACAAACACATCAAACCATATCTTGAAACAAGTAGGAGTATGCAATCACTTCAGGATTAAGGTTAATCCATATATGATCATCTTGTGATTTAATGAGATTTCTCAATCATGGAATTATATGAGAAACGCAGATTAAATCGGTCCGGTCCGACGGTATTAATGGTGGTATGACCCCATACTTTGATTAAGTTCACCACGGACTAACATTTCAAGTGTATCTACATCATATATAAATGCCCATCCCCCGACTTAGATAACCAATATCGACGGTCCGGATAAGACGGTCACACCATAAAGTGTTACTTGGGCAAACCTGCATTAATGGTGGTTTAATCAATAGACCCCATTTTTCCTTTTTATATGTTTGTGTGCCAATATGTCATGCTTATCGATGCTAAGTGTAACCCATACTTTCGATTGGTTTAAGTCTCGCACTAGTTTGGTCAAGTCTTTGCATCAAGTTTGGTGACTGGTTTGAGGCTCTGTTTTGCTAAGAATTACAAATTGATTTGCATATGTCTTATTGATGTTTAGGCAATATGTTTACAATGCATACTGCATAGTACATGTACAGTCTGCTAGTGTCTTGTTTGATAAGTAGTCTGCTTCATGTTTTCCATTAGCCTATTTATGTATAACTTGTTTTGTGTGTGCATGATATTTGAGAGAAATGAATTAACCGGAATTAACTGGAATTCCGGTTAATACCGGTTGTTTCAGTTGTTACTGGTGCTTGGTGATGTTCTTGTGTAGGCTGGTGGTGTTGAGCTAGATTTTCCTCTACCCTTAATGTTTTGCTCCTGCTGCTGTTACCTCTCCTGACACTGTAATTTGTGCTGCTGTTAGGGTTGGTTTTGTTGGAGCAAGATGTTTTTGGGTTTGTCGCTCCCCTCTTTGTGATGCTTTGTTGTTGTCCCAAAGGGAGGATTTTGAACTTTTATCATATTCTTCTTGCTGTTTTTTTGAGGATGTTGTGTAGCAGACATGTGGTTGGTTCTTTTCCTTCCTCTTTGCTGCTTATTTTTGTATGATGGCCTCTCTATACTCTGTACAATCTTCAGGTTTTTAGGGCTATTTCCATGTGTTTGTGGTGGGTCAAAGGCTTGTGAATCAATGGGTTCATTTTCTTCTATTGAGGACTTTCGCTCGCTACCTCTTCTTTTGTTTTCGGACTGATCCTATCTTTTAGGATTGCTTTGGTCCGAGGTCTCTTACAAGCCGGTGGTTCTGTTACTTATGGTGTTCCCTCATGCGCGTTGTTTATATTTTTGCACTGCCCCTTTCATGCTCCAGTTGGTTGTCTTTCTTCTGCTGTGGATGTTGGTCATGTTTGTCTGTGTCTTTTAATGATAGCTTGGTGAGGTTTTTGGTTGTAATCTCTGCTGCAAATGTGTTGGTTTTGGTCTTCTAACGTGATTTCTAGTTGCATTGTGTGCAAGATATTTTCTTGTGATTCTTGTCTTAATTCATAAAAATGGTTTTCCCTTTTTCTCCTTATGTTGGTTTGCAGGTACTATCTTTGTTGCTTCTTTCAGCCTATTACAAATTCCTTGGAGGTTTCCCCATTGTTGCTTTGTAGATATTACTTCTTTATGTTGGTAGTTATCGGGTGTTTCTCTAGAACCTATCTTGTTTGGGTCATTAAATGCAATGCTCAACTTATTGTGGCACCACGGCACCACGCTGAAAATTGACTTTCAATGAGTCTAGTATATGGTCTATATTCGACTTTTCATAGTCGATTGATTAAGGTTAATCCATATATGATCATCTTGTGATTTAATGAGATTTCTCAATCATGGAATTATATGAGAAACGCTCATAATGCTATGCATCCATGTATGTCTTTTCGGCTATCATTTGGACCAATAAATCGGTCCAAAAGGGATCGGTCTATATGACTACATCATATATAAATGCCCCACTTAGATAACCAATATCGACGGTCCGGATAAGACGGTCACACCATAAAGTGTTTTGTTCGATAGTCGTATGGTACGGGTTTGGTGCATTAATGGTGGTTTAATCAATAGACCCCATACTTTGATTAAGTTCACCACGGACTAACATTTCAAGTGTATCACCATAAACTTAATCCTCGCGTGCGACACACACCAAGTTATATGGCTAAAGTTTGTAATAGTTGTGGTGATTGGTAGTGTGCTTTTTTTGTGGCGGCCACGGTATAAAATAAGTTTTTTGTTTAAAGTTGTTCAATATATATATATATATATATATGGTTTATTGAGGGGTAAAGTCCTCTCATGAATGTATTTCAACAACAATGATGATATGACTTAAGGTTTTCGTTGTTAAAAAAGTTTTAATGAGAGTACTTTTACCGTCAGTATTGTAATGACGGAACCATTACTTACAAGCACGAAGCAAGTAATAAGATGAGAATAAATCTAGTGAAGCACGAAGCATTTATTAATTCTAAAAACACTTACATAAATTGTCTTTCGGGCGCTAGTTCCAACAATCTCCCACTTGCCCGTATAGACAAGCAACAATTGTCTTTCGGGCACACTATATTTAACAATCTCCTACTTGCCCGTAAAGACAAGCAATGATTGTTTTTAGAGCACCACACCACACCCTTATTCCATCTATCCACAACATTCTCCCACTTGCTCTGATGCAGATGAGACATATCCCCCAAATTTATGCCCGCAAAGCGCTTATCAGTGATAATCGATGCCACGCGACTTAGTAAACTGATCAGCTAGGTTGTCGGCTCGAGGCGATATTTTTGGACTGAAATGTTGCCTCTCTTCACGGTCTATCCGATTAGGTGGTATTCTCTCAATATGCTTTTGACCTCCTGTGACTGCGAAGATCCTTTGCTTGAGCTACCTTTAAACTGTTTACATAGTAAAATGATATCGGCTCATCAAAACCTGGAATTACTTCCAGATCAGCAAGGACCCTTTTTAAGACATACTGCCTCTCTGGCTGCTCCGAAAGCTTCTATTTATTCGACTAACATAGTCAAATTGGCAGTGCTGGATTGCTCCAGACTATAGCTCCATCACTATAAAAAAACACTGAGCTTGAGATCAATTAACGATCATCCTTAATCTGACTGTAAGTCAGAATCAGTGTAGTCAACAATACTCAGGGATGCACCTGAATATTGATGCATATTACTCCTCGTTCTCCGAAGGTACTTGAGGATGCACTATACTACTACTCAACGCCCGAATCCAAGATTCGACTTTAATTGACTTTTAGTAACCTGACTTTCTCTATCCAAAAGAGAACTTATCCTATTTTCTCTATATCCGAAGATTTAAGAGAATTATTCCGTGAGGGGTTGGGTAGGAAACCTCTCGTTGAATCAAGCATTCGAAAATGCATCATCATCTTAACAATATGGTGGATGGGATATGGCCAACAACTTGTTCTCATGAATTCGACCGAATCGATTTCTAAGAATATAGTCCACTTCTCTAATTCAGAGAATCTTTGGCTTGTCAGTTTCTAACTTCAGACAACACACCCATGTTGTTTCCAACTGTTGCATTGTTATCTTTTATTTACACTAACGTTTACTACTTTACCAATATTGATTCTCTGGTCTACAAAAGACTCATCAATATTCTGGCCAAGCCTACGTATTTCAAACACGTGGCTTTCAATGACCGAGAGGTTTTGCTTTAATCCACCAATGGATATAAGCATAGGCAGTCAATCTGCCATTGGATTTAAGCTAAAACCCTTCTGTTCTGAATGAAATCAGACTCCGTTGTTTGGCAAGAAAATATTCAGGGCATCACCCCTATTGAACTTTCTGCTTTCCAAGAAGTCAAGCAAGGCTGAGTGGCGAGAGAGTTTCAAGGCATCACCCCTGGTTAACTCTCTACTTCTCAGGGAATTACCCCTAGACCACTTAGTTTTGCCTTGAAAGATAAACTTTCCATTCATTCTCATCACGTAGGTCCAATTACTCCCACTGGGCCTGAGACACTCAGGTGGTTCCACAAGATTGTTAATAGAACTGGAGTACCAAAACTCCAGTTACAGGTTTATGGCTTTAAACCGACCTCCTATTGTCAGAATCCTATACAGTCCTTCCAGAAGGACCATAGGTGATCGATCACCCCAAGCAGGCTATAAAGACTGCATAATCACAGCGGGTCAATGGTTGGACCATACTTCCACTGCTTTGGGTGGATTGATATTCTGATCTAGTTCGGTGGTATTAATCAGCGTAATCCCCAACAACCAATGTTGGATGTGGTATGATTAAATCAGATAGTAACTCTTTGAGTATCTTTACTTCAAGGTCCAAAGTTGTTATTTAAACATTCTTTCAGAATGGGTGCGATAGTACAACCGTCATTATCCGATCCTCAGAATCTTATAACCAACCTTCACTCATTGTATTAAGATATTTCATGATCAGTCAACATCTGAACGTGTATGCAAAATCTCCAGTCCTACATTCAAGCATAAATGCTAAATGCTCTATTTGCGGAAGTGGAGTAAATTTACTTCACTCCTTACCCACAAATTCATAAGCATCTTCTAGGTAGACTTCTCAGTATTACATAACAATGTAAACCGTTTATTTTGCAATCAATATCTTAATTGAGTTAAGCAGTGTATCGTAATATATCAATGACTATACAAGGCAATACATGGTTTGTCCTTTCAGTGAAATCGTTTCACTCGGAGGCAGGCCGAGCATCAGTGCTTTGAAACTATGCTTCAGCCTATATTTGAGCATGGAATACTCGTTTCTCTGGTAATATATGAGATTCCTCCAAATATTTAGATAAACTAATCGGCGTTTTGAGTAGTCATTAGACAAAATGTCTATTACTCAAAAGCTCCCACTAGCTTGTATCCCTCATAAGACCCCAAAGGTCAATATGAACAAGTTGTGTTTCTTCATTAGCTCTATTACCCTTTCCTAATTGAAAGGTTACTTAGTCATTTTTCCTTTGAGATAATGTTCTTAGACTGGGAGATAGGAATCACCCTTAGCCAGTCTTCAGATCTTATCTTTAGGATATATGCACTAATTAATAGATGCTGAAGAACCGTTTATCTAAATACGGAAACCACTTGTCTTAATAGTTTATGATGTGTTACATATACCTTTTCAGCATTACTTAGTGGTTCTGACTTTATCAGACAAAAGTATGAGTCCCAGATTCGTACCACAAATGTCATATTCACTCTCTTTAAGGAAACTATATTATCGATTTGAAAGTGAATCCATTTGTTCAAACGAATCTGAAAACAGAATTAAATTTCTGCGATATTCAAGGATTAAAATCCAAAATTTCTTTCCTTATATCACTCCCACTATCTTAGCTGAAATAACTGCCCGTTGTCTACTCTTTTATTCATGAATGCTCAGATACCTTGTTCTTGCAAAATAACTTTTGAGTCAAATAGCTCGGTTAAGAAAGTCTCTAAGGATTCATAGGTTAGTGATCCGAAATCACTTTCCTTATACTATATTTTCTTGGATTAATAATCCGGTTTAGCCTTTAACTTATTTAGTTTAGATGATTTACACTTGTAGACATTTACCTTCCAATTCTTGGCTTTCTTTATGGGAAATGGCCGCGAACTTAGCAGTTCATTTGAGTAGGCACTACTCATGAGCTGTGGGATACCTAGTGAGATTGATACCAAATCATTCTCGTCATCTTTGAGCTAATTTTGTTTTGTCTCTCGCTTATCACGAGTGACAACGGTGACATACTTATCAGTGTCACTTAAGTTTGTAGACTCAAGAGGAACATCCTCTTCCGAAAAATTAATTTGCATTCTCAATTTATGAGTTCAACGTTCTTGTTACTTTTCCACTTTTACGAAGTCGATATCAGTCAATATAATATGTTTAGCAGTTTAGATACCTTGAGATGATATGTAGTTGCTGTAGGATGTAATATCGCCGGATGGATCATAGATCCACCCGATTACACAGTGAAAAGAATAAGATCTAGATCTAGTCAACCAAAATACATAAAATAATAGATCTAAACCTACGAGGGGGTTTAGATTGCTTACCGGTTTATTTTGAATAAACGTCTAGAACAATCTTCAATCCAAGCTAGTTGAGAGCCTAGTTGAGAAGCCAAAGTCTTCCAACGTGTGTCTCCAAGCACCACCAGGTGGATGGTGTTTCAAGCCGCCGGACCTCCTCGGTATGCTACCTTAGAAAACCCGAAGTTTTCTAAAACTCAAACCCTAAGCAAAATAGCCGAAAATTCCAAGCTATTTTGCTCCCAATATATTTCGAAAATATGTATATGATTTGGCTTGGGAGAACTCTCTTTATATAGGAGAGTAATCCTTGTCCTCCAAGGATTTATTTAATTAATACAAAATCAATCAAATTAATCTTTTTCCTTAAAAAGATAAATATAGGATATTCCCAAATTAATAAGGATATATAAAAGATTTTCATTTCCTTAAATTATTTAACAAATAAATAATTTAATCACATGTCTTATTATTTATTAAGAAATCTAATTTCCCAACAAATAATAAAATCAAAATTGCGCCACCTTAAACCCTATCATACAAGGGTCACACGCATTTTGACACATTGGGCCGAGTCCACGAAAAATTTCTTTTCCATGTATTTAATTATCTAGTCCAACTAAACAATTAATCCATATATCAATTAAACAGTCCAATCCAACTATTTAATATTAATTGAGGTGAAACGACGAGAAAACATATGCATGTTAGGAGCCACGTCGGGGACCATGGATTCCATATTCGTAGCTACAATAAATTAAATAATATTATCCGTCGGACCGAACAATAATATTCAATCTATTAATTCCTGGATTACACCACTAACTCACTGGCACAAACAAAACACAACTTTATCCTATTAGAACTAAATTGAAAGGGCGGTCCACGACCAACTAAATACAATAAAATAGTGACAACCACAAGACACAAAGACAAAGCTAAAGACTACTAAAACATGGATAATATGGTTGATATTATCTAAACAAATAGTATTGATTACGCTAGTAGATTATAACTCCCCCATGTGAATTAGGATGATAACGAGACAAAACAAACGTTAAAGATTAATTATTATGACTACGGGAGTCATCCCCTAAGGTAGATTTAGCTCCAATTAGGCCCTCTAAATCATCGTGCCTCCATTACGTGACTTCGCTTTTTAATGCCTCCATCTCATATAACTTCTGACACAATTACGAGACTAGGGATGCCGGTATAAACCGTAACCTCATCTAAGCAACATTCCTAGGGTAAGGCGTACTTCTTAGATGCCGATTCAATCTATATCCTAAGTAACAATCACTTTTTGGGTTTCATGTTAAATTATGATGACAAATAATTAAGTTGATCAAAGTTTAATTACTCGTTTTAATTCCAAATCGTAGAATCGACGTAGTCGAAGCCGATCATAATATTGCCCTACACCTTACCACACTCGGTCGACCGAATGACAAAGACTCGGGCGACCGAGTAACATGTCTAGGTCGACCGAACACGCTTCCGTGCCGGAACAAATCATGATTACTTCTTAACGTTTCTAACCTAAGCACATGGGTTCGTAAATAAATCTACATCACGCAATCAATACAAGAAAAACTACTCCATAATACAATACATCAGATCTACAAATAAAGATTGCATAATTGAATAGTCATACCCTCGAAGACGAGAGTGACTCCCACTCTTTAATGCGCTCCCTAATCGGAGAATCCGACGAATCCACAATGAACGAACATAAAGAAAATAAAACTAAAACTCAAAATCTAAAATTGTATGAATTGTTTTGTGTTGTAGTGGTGTGTGTTCTCAACATCGTGGCTGCTGTTTATATAGGAGTTGTAGCCGACATAGGGAGAATCCAAAAGATTGACGTGTATTTATCAAATTAGGCTCGGGTGACCGAACCTACACGCTCGGTCGACCGAGCCTCCTTCTTCACGCGTTTTCACTTCGGTTCGTCCGACTTGTTCCCCACTCCACGCTTTTGAATTGATCTGATTAATCCTTTCTTCAATGCTCCGATTTTTTTCTCTTTTATCTTGAGATCTCCCCGATTGCATGATAATTATCTTCCCGATTTATCATGATCTCGCAAAATCGCATTTATCACATAATTTAATTGCTCTTTTATAATAAAAACAAATAAATACCAATTATCATATTATTAATACTTATCATTAAATAATAAATATAAACACGTGATTTAAATATGAAATATATAATTAACTCCGATTTAAGGTTAGAATTGATGACATAAATAGGTATATTTTAACCGTCATCAAAATGCCCCCACTTAAACTTTGCTTCGTCCCGAACAAAGCATTAACAAGTTATTCCCCAAGACAACATTTTCTGTGGTCAACTCATACTTACGCAAGAAACCCGAGTCAAGTCATACCAATCATGCTCATAAGTTAAGCATTATTCACTACTCGCTATGAATCGAAGTGATTGTGTGCATGTGCATTGGTTTTATATAAATGTAGCAAGATTAGAGTTTATGCAGACTTCATATCTAAATCCACCAACATCAGCATTCATACCTCTTATGCCTCGCAATGGTTAAAGCACTAGAACAATAAGCAAGAGCGTATCTATAGGGTTTTTGGACTTGGAGACCGAGTACTACTCAAAGCCTCTGAAAATTCGAAAAATTTGTTTCAATTTTTGCATATTTTTCGAATGCTACTAACCTCAAGGAAGAAAACTTTATAAGAGCATCCCCCTATCTTAGATTAAGCATAGCATCGAATATTACCACAAGCGCGGGGCT
Source organism: Gentiana straminea (assembly GCA_036785695.1). Lineage (NCBI taxonomy): Eukaryota > Viridiplantae > Streptophyta > Magnoliopsida > Gentianales > Gentianaceae > Gentiana > Gentiana straminea. The sequence goes on along the minus strand of JAVUPR010000385.1, from coordinate 5,014,702 downwards.
ACTTTGGTAATGTTACTACAAGCCCAGTGTTTTAATACATTCAAAACACAGGTACGTCCCAAGCTTATTACTCCGCTTTTGTTGGCTAGAAGATCAGAATACATCAGTCGACAAATGTCGACACTGGGTCCTCATAATCAATTATCTAAGCAATGTACACATACTTCTTTCAATTATTATAACTCATGCGGTACTAAGCGATTCACATGTTGAGTAATTGAACAATACCTAACTACTTGCAATTGTTGGTATGAATATCCTTAAGTCTACTAACAATTTATCGCAAAAGTATAACATGACCACGTACTCGCGCAACCTTGGTTCATTTCCTATCAATTCTAAGTATAAGAACTTCACAAGTTTAAGGGTACGAGTTAAACAACTTGGCATTTATCCATAAAAATTTTAAATTTGGCTCAATATTGTCTCAAAAGATATAGCACAACATATAGCTAAGTCCCCTGCCCCCCACTTAAACATGGCATTGTCCTCAATGACAAAAATTAATGAGAGTTCAAGATGAAAGACTTAGCTCGGAAACGGCTCCCAAGGAATAATATCGGAGTAATCATCGGCACGGCGTGTAGAGACGACACATCCCGTATAAACAAACAAGCTCCACGAAATCGTCAAATACCATGTCTATGGAAGTTATAAAATAACGTGGCAGTAATTAGATATAAATATCTAAAAACAATTTAAGCCACTTTACTTTATACTGCCATGGACAAGACCAAAAGGGATTTAAACCTAAAAACTCACATGACGGCTATCAAGGAAAAAACCTCGTTTATTCCGAACTTAGACTCGGAACATGGCGAGATGAAAAAAACCGTGATAGGCGCATGCTACTTTATTAAAAAGAGAAACGAAAAAGATAGTGATAAGTAGTAGTTCTAAGTTTATAGTCGCTAGCTCGACTCAGCTCAAGATGGTTTATTCGTAGACAGGGTCATCGAGGTACAAAACCTCCTCCTCAGCAGCAGGCGGAAGCCCATGATAATGCTTTATACGATGTCCATTGACCACAAATCTGGACTCGTCTTTGAAATTGAATAGCTCCACCGCTCCAGAAGGAAAGACTTGTTGTACTTGAAATGGGCCACACCATCTTGATTTCAACTTACCCGGGAAGAGTCTTAAGCGCGAATTGTATAAGAGAACCAGATCACCCTCTTGAAAGGTCCTATCCGTAATCTTTTTGTCATGGAACTTCTTCGTGCGCTCCTTGAAAATCTTGGCATTCTCGTATGCCTCTAAACGAAACTCTTCCGGCGAGTTAATTCTAACATCCTCTTTTCACCGGCCAACGTCTCATCAAAATTTAGCATCCTTGTTGCCCACATGGCCCGGTGTTCCAGTTCCACAGGTAGATGACATGCCTTTCCAAAAACAATCCTATATGGTGACATTCCAATCGAAGTTTTATATGCAGTCCTATAAGCCCATAAAGCGTCGTCTAAACGTAACGACCAATCCTTCCTAGTCGTATTGACAGTTTTCTCCAGGATACGCTTTATCTCTCGATTGGTGACTTCTACCTGTCCGCTAGTCTGGGGGTGATATGCGCATTGCTAGCTTATGTCGAACCCCATACTTAATCATCGACCTTTCAAACGGTTTATTACAAAAATGACTACCATTGTCGCTTATAATTGCCCTCGGCGTCCCAAACCTTGTAAAAATGTTCTTCTTCAAGAATCTAACCACAACCCTAGCATCGTTAGTAGGTGAAGCAATGGCCTCAACCCATTTGGATACATAATCAACAAGCAACTAAGATGTATCGGTTAGATAATGATGAAGTGAAGGGTCCAACGAAATCTATTCCCCAAACGTCAAAAAGCTCCACTTCTAAGATGCTCTTGAGTGGCATCTCATTTCTCCTTGAAATATTACCTGTCATTTGACAGGGCATGACATGCCTTTGCATATTGGTGTGCATCCTTAAACAATGTCGGCCAATAAAAACCGCATTGGAGGACTTTGGCCGCAGCTTTATCTCCCCCGTAGTGTCCTCCAACTTCATAAGAATGACAATGCTTCAGGATATCATTATACTCTTCCTCTCCGGCACACATCTTCGAAAAACATTATCGCATCCTAGCTTAAACAAGTACGGTTCATCCCAATAATAATGTCTAAGATCTTTAAAGAACTTTCTCCTTTCTTGGACAAAGGAGATTTGGTGGCGGGTACTTTGCGGATAGATAATTGACAAACAAACTAAACCATGGTTGCTTCTTATCCTTCACATCCTCTATTCGCGAAGAAACCGCAAAGACAATCATTATGTCCCCTGATGGTGGTGATGGAGAAAAGTTGCTCATCAGGAAAAGATTCTCCTATCTCTGGTAATTCCTCACCATCCTCTAATTGTAAACGCGATAGATGATCGGCCACCACGTTCTCACTTCCTTTCTTATCTCGGATTTCTACGTCAAATTCTTGCAACAGTAGAATCCATCTCAACAGTCTCGGCTTTGAATCTTGCTTTGCTAGGAGATACTTAAGAGCCGCATGGTCAGTCCACATAGTGACTTTAGATCCCACTAAGTAAGATCTAAACTTGTCAAAAGCAAAGATAACGGCCAAAAGCTCCTTCTCCGTTGTTGCATAGTTTCTTTGGGCAGCATTCAAAGTCCGACTTGCATAATAAATGGGCCTAAAAATCTTATCCTTTCTCTGACCCAAAGCGGCGCCAACAGCAGTATCACTTGCATCACACATCAGTTCGAATGGCGGATCCCAATCCGGTGCGACCGAACGGGTGCAGTGATCAGTCTACTTTTTATTTCGTTGAAAGCTTTTATGCACTCATTAGAAAACACGAATGGTACGTCCTTGGCCAATAATTCGGTAAGAGGTCTAGAGATTAAGGAAAAGGCCTTGATAAACCTACGATAAAATCCAGCGTGGCCTAAAAAACCTCGCAAAGTTTTAAGATTAGTAGGTGGAGGTAATTTCTCGATCACCTCGACTTTAGCTCTATCCACCTCTATACCGTTCTTTGATATGCGGTGACCTAGTACTATACCTTCCGTAACCATCAAATGACACTTCTCCCGCTTAAGCACAAGATTAGTCTCTTCACATCTCTTCAACACTCGTGCTAGATGTGTGAGGCATGAATCGAAATCGTCTCCAAATACGGAGAAATCATCCATAAAGATTTCCAAGAAATCTTCCACCATGTCCGCAAACGGTGACATCATACACCGTTGAAATGTCGCGGGGCGTTGCACAATCCAAATGGCATTCGATTATAAGCAAATGTCCCATATGGGCATGTAAATGTCGTTTTCTCACGATCTTCGGGTGAGATGTGGATTTGATAGTATCCCGAATATCCGTCGAGAAAACAATAGAAAGCATGCCCGCTCGCTCTCGAGCATTTGATCGATGAAGGGAAGAGGAAAGTGGTCCTTACGAGTTGCGTCATTTAGTTTCCTAAAGTCTATGCACACTCGATGACCAGTGATTAGCCTCACAAGAATTAACTCATTCAACTCATTGGCTTGCACCGTCAATCCTCCCTTTTTGGGAACTACGTGGATAGGGCTTACCCATTCGCTATCAGCAATTGGAAATATAATTCCCATTTCTAGCATTTTTATAACCTCATCCCTAACCACTTCCTTTAATTGTGGGGTTAAACGCCTCGAGGTTGTGCAACCGCTTTCTTTTCGGGATCCACGGAGATCTTGTGCATACATACGCTAGGACTAATGCCCTTAACGTCGCTATGGTCCATCCAAATGCTCCGCGGTACTCTCTCGAACTCTCATTAGTTTCTCCTCTTGTAAGTCCGTCAAGGAAGAAGATATGATTAGCGGCAAAGTCTCATCTTGAAGAAATACATACTTCAAATTCGTAGGAAGAGGTTTTAAAGTCAAATTTGTGGGAGGTTCTTCCAAAGAGGTCTTCAACTTCGACCGGTGAGTTTGAGTTCGAAGTACTTATGCCATGTTGGTCTATGATAAAATCTTTCAATCTCTCGCAAGACTTACTTCCTCTACGGGTCTTGGGGTCCCTCTACTACATCCCGGCCATATCATCTTCTCCTCCTCACTACTCACATACTTGACTTCATCTTCTTCTTCTAAGACAGTATCCAAGAAATCCTTGATACTTTCATGTTGTTGAAATTCTTGCACGATCCTATCAATGGAATCCAACATGAAACATGCATCCTCTCCATCATCAGGTTGCTTCATAGTGTCGAAGACATTGAATGCAACTCTCTCTTCGTTCACTCTTAACACCAACTCGCCTTTGTAAACATCAATTAGCGTTCTACTAGTAGCCATGAAAGGTCTCCCTAATATCAATGGTACCTCGTAGTTAGCTTCCATATCTAATACCACAAAGTCGACAGGGAATACAAACTTTTCAACTCTTACTAGCACATCCTCAACCACTCCACACGGTTCCTTACCGAACGGTCACTAATTGCAATGTGATTGAGGTCTTCTTAAGATCTTTCATGCCTAGTTTCCGAAAAATAGATAGTGGCATCGGTTCACACTTGCTCCTAGATCACACAAAGCTTTGTTCGTACATACGTTACCTATGGTGCGGGGAATGAGAAAACTCGCCCGGATCTTTGCATTTTGGGGGTAACTTATGTTGAAGAATGGTGAGCACTCCTCATTAAGGCATATGGTCTCTAAATCTAGAAGTTTCCTTTTAGTTGAGACGGCGTCTTTTAAAAACTTGGTATACTCGGCATTTCACTAGTGCTTCAACTAGGGGTATATTGATTTGTAACTTACTAAACATATCCACGAACTTCTTATACCTCTTATTATCAAACTTAGGCTTCGGTTTTGGTGGAGGATAAGGTAGAGTTGAAGGATCGACATCAGTGAAAATTGGATACTTGTTGTTGTAAAGTTCAACTCTAGGGCCAGCAGGTTCTTTATACGTTCTTTGCTCATGCAAAGTCTCGGAAGTATTAGTCTCATTGCTTGGCTCACCATCCTTATTCTTTGTGACTTTTTCTTTCTCTTGCAAGGATGGTGGAGTTACCTCCTTTCCACTTCTTGTCATGATCGCATTCAAATCCTTAGGGTTCTTCTCAGTGTTGCTTGGCAACCCTCCAGGAGGTCTAGTTGAGACTTGCTCAGCTAGTTGTCCTACCTGGTGCGTGAGGTTTTGGACTAGAGCTTCTTGATTGGTCACCTTAGCATCGGTCTTCTGACAATACTGGCTAAAGTTAGTGGCTAAATCAGCCATAGACTTTGAAAGTTGTCCCATATTGTCAGTGACGACATTACTCAGTTTTTCTATCGCAGCTTCCCAACCAAAAGTTTTAGTCTGCTGTGGTACATAAGTGGTGGGCGGTTTAGGCCTTTCTCCCCGCGTTAATGTCACTATATCGGAATCCGGGATGGTTATGATTAGGTCTATACCCTCCCCCGACATAATTGGCTTCTTCGGTACCAAAGCATTCTCACCTTGAGGTGCTACCTCGATTCCACCCCTTTTTCTACTCTTGTCATCCTCTCTTGCATCCCATCTACCTTATCATTGATAACGAAAAGTTGTTCTAAGATTTTGGTATGTACTATCATCAAATATATCGGCGGCCATCTTTACGGTAGCTATGTCATTGCCTCCCCATTGGCTATTCATTGCTATTTGCTCCATCTTCCCCCGTGCCTCCTCGGGAGATAAAAGAACAAACGCTCCATTGGGAGGCGTCTACTCTAATTTTCTCGCCTCTCTCAACCCATGGTAAAAAGTTTGCATTAAAAGCCAAAGAGAGATGTCATGATGAGGACACTTCCTCATAGCTTCCTTGAAACGCTCCCAAGCTTGATCAAAACTCTCCCCAGGTTGTTGCTTAAATCCTAGGATATCTTGGCGTAACTTAAAAGTTTTTCCTAAGGGAAAATACTTATTCATGAATTTTTGCAACAATTGTTTCCAAGTTGTGATTGATCCAGCCTCTAAAGAGAGAAGCCATTGCTTAGCTTTATCTTTCAAAGTGAAAGGGAAAAGCTTAAGACGAATGTTACCCTCCGGGATTAATTCTGGTTTCACAGTACTAACGATTTCCAAGAAATTCGTCACGTGAACACCAGGATCCTCGTTTTGGACTCCATAAAAAGTAGAATAATTGGTCACCATTTGAATTACATTAGGCCTAGGGTGATAGACTTCCGCAGCATCTTGCGGTGCTACTATAGCGGGAATGAATTGTTCAATAGTGGGCGTTGCATAACTTTGCAAAGTGCGATAACGGGATTAATAACAGGATTAGGGATAACGGGATTAATAACAGGATTAGGTACCTGGTTTGGATTGACCGGATTGCCTTCCATTTCCGTTTCAGATTCAGAATGCTTAGAATGATCGGTTGTATGTCCTTCTTCCACTTCGTGCTCGCTTCCCTCAAGATTTGGATCCTCTTCTCCTTGTTTAGCCAGTTCCCTAGCTAATTTCCTATTCCTTTTTGCAAATTTTTCTATCTCAGGATTATAAGGTTCAAGCGGTTCCTTTGATTTCCGAGTAGCGTACTATAAAATAATAAACAACAATAAAACAATTAATCACTAGTAAAGGCTAGGCCTTTAACTAACTAAGTAAAACTAAAACAGACTCGAAATAAGTTTGAGAAAAGAAAACGTAAATAAAACAGAAGCAGAATTTTATAAAACTAATACAGAACCAGAACAGAAAAGAAAACTAATTCTCGGTCGACCGAGGGATAGTGTTCGGTCGACCGAACACTTTTTTTATTTATTTATATTATTTATTTATTTATTTATTTATGACACTGTTTAATATACAGACTCTTATTCACAGAATATTCACGAATCCAGTTCTAACAAAATAAACTATATCTTAATTTAATGACTCGAGTCCCCGGCAACGGCGCCAAAAACTTGATGGAGGTCAAGTTAAATAATTAACTCGATGCCTACTAACTCACTAGCAAGAGAACTAGGTTCAATTGTAGTATAGCTAGATAGAGTCGAGGTCGATCCCACAGAGACTCGGCACAAACAAAACACAACTTTATCCTATTAGAACTAAATTGAAAGGGCGGTCCACGACCAACTAAATACAATAAAATAGTGACAACCACAAGACACAAAGACAGGCTAAAGACTACTAAAACATGGATAATATGGTCGATATTATCTAAACAAATAGTATTGATTACGCTAGTAGATTATAACTCCCCCATGTGAATTAGGATGATAACGAGACAAAACAAACGTTAAAGATTAATTATTATGACTACGGGAGTCATCCCCTAAGGTAGATTTAGCTCCAATTAGGCCCTCTAAATCATCGTGCCTCCATTACGTGACTTCGCTTTTTAATGCCTCCATCTCATATAACTTCTGACACAATTACGAGACTAGGGATGCCGGTATAAACCGTAACCTCATCTAAGCAACATTCCTAGGGTAAGGCGTACTTCTTAGATGCCGATTCAATCTATATCCTAAGTAACAATCACTTTTTGGGTTTCATGTTAAATTATGATGACAAATAATTAAGTTGATCGTGTTTAATTACTCGTTTTAATTCCAAATCGAGAATCGACGTAGTCGAAGCCGATCATAATATTTCCCTACACCTTACCACACTCGGTCGACCGAATGACGACTCGGGCGACCGAGTAACATGTCTAGGTCGACCGAACACGCTTCCGTGCCGGAACAAATCATGATTACTTCTTAACGTTTCTAACCTAAGCACATGGGTTCGTAAATAAATCTACATCACGCAATCAATACAAGAAAAACTACTCCATAATACAATACATCAGATCTACAAATAAAGATTGCATAATTGAATAGTCATACCCTCGAAGACGAGAGTGACTCCCACTCTTTAATGCGCTCCCTAATCGGAGAATCCGACGAATCCACAATGAACGAACATAAAGAAAATAAAACTAAAACTCAAAATCTAAAATTGTATGAATTGTTTTGTGTTGTAGTGGTGTGTGTTCTCAACATCGTGGCTGCTGTTTATATAGGAGTTGTAGCCGACATAGGGAGAATCCAAAAGATTGACGTGTATTTATCAAATTAGGCTCGGGTGACCGAACCTACACGCTCGGTCGACCGAATGGCATGGCTCGGTCGACCGAGCCTCCTTCTTCACGCGTTTTCACTTCGGTTCGTCCGACTTGTTCCCCACTCCACGCTTTTGAATTGATCTGATTAATCCTTTCTTCAATGCTCCGATTTTTTTCTCTTTTATCTTGAGATCTCCCTGATTGCATGATAATTATCTTCCCGATTTATCATGATCTGCAAAATCAGCATTTATCACATAATTTAATTGCTCTTTTATAATAAAAACAGCTAAATACCAATTATCATATTATTAATCACTTATCATTAAATAATAAATATAAACACGTGATTTAAATATGAAATATATAATTAACTCCGATTTAAGGTTAGAATTGATGACATAAATAGGTATATTTTAACATCCATAAACCCGAAACCGAACTCGCCGAATATAGATAACTTACACTCAACCATGAGTTGATAAGGTGTCCACTGATATAATCATTACATACGGATAAATCCTCCATAGACTGTTCATTTCGATATCTCCGTAGACCCTTCTCGAAACCTCTTATCCTTATTTACCATTAACCCCCTAGTGATCAATTAGTTCATAACTAATATAATATGAACTCCGCGGATCGATCAGTTTCTAGGATTAACAAATAAGGGAACTGTCTGTCTACTTCCCGAGGGAAGGAATGGATTCCATATCTATGATATCACAGACTACTCACTCATTCCAGAATAGAGCCAATGAGAAGTGTTGGACCACATACTGCGAAGTGATCCTTACTAACAAATCAAACTCTACCATAGTCTAAGCAGTTGTCTGTGATCACCTCAGGATTAAGATTAATCGATATATGATCATCTTGTGATTCGATAAGACTTCTCGATTACGGAATTATATCGAGAACTCAAATCAAATCGGTCCAAATACTATATGATTATCATCATATATAAATGCCCCACTAGGTACCCTATTACCGACAAATCCGGATAAGACTCGTCACACCGTAAAGTGTTCTGGGTGCATTATTAGCATATTAATCATGAGACCCGTACTCAGATTAATCAATGCTACGGACTAAGTTAATTTTAAGTATATCTCACTAACTCAATCCTCTTGTGTATAGCCATACACTGAGTTATGTGATTACATAAATGAGGTACTTAGGGTTTTCAGTAGTGTCTTAATTATAAGCATACATGCATATAATAAGATGAATTATTAATTCTGTCCTAAAACAATTATATAATTGTCTTTCGGGCACTACACCTAACAATCTCCCACTTGCACGAAAGGCAAGTGGATTAATTGTTTTAGAGCACACCCTTTATATATATATCTACAACATTCTCCCACTTGCTCAAATCAAGTGAGACGTATCCCTCAAATATGTACCCTCCAAGCGCATCTTAGTAATTCATCCTTCCAAGCACGACCGAGTGTGCCGCCGCAGGGTAGGTCAGTGACCCGGCGCGTACTTAGAATCCGAATACCATGTGACTCGGTACACTGATCAGGTAGGTTGGCGGCTTGAGTCAATCTTTGGGATCGAAACGTCGCCTTTCCATCTAATCCGGTGGCACACTTTCAATATGCCTTTGAGTCAACACTGAGGACAAGATCTACTTAACGATCATCCTTAATCCGACCTAAAGCCAGAATCAGTGTTATCACTTATATTCTAGTTTGCACCTGAATATACTAGCATATTATTCCTTATTCTCCCGAAGAGACTTGAGGATTCACTAAACATCCCATTTCGTATTCATCCGCAGGTTTAGATAACCATTCCTGAGAGGTAGGGTAGACTACATCGTTGAATGTTGAATAAATGCAAGAATATCTTAACCAGGTGAATGGATGGGATTGCCAATAATCGATTCTCGAGAATTTGATCGAATCAAATCCTTTAGAATGAATCCCGATGGCATGTTAGACTCTGACTTCAGATAACACACCCATGATGTTTCCAATTGTTTCAATGTTACCATTCATAAACACTAATCTACATACTACTTTACTAATATCGAAGCCCAGTCTACGAAAGACTTATCAATATTCTGGTCAAGTCCACATATTAAAAATTATGACTTTGAAATGACCTAGAGGTTTGCTTTAATCCCCAAAGGATATAAGCTATGGCAGGCATCCTGCCAAAGGTTCTTTCTGAATAAATTAAGATACCGTTAGTCTTGCAAAAAGGTCTTAGGGAATCACCCCTATTTTCTGCTTTGTAACAAATCCGTTATTTGTTCTTTGCTAAAACCCATCTGTTCTGAATGAATTCAGATTCCGTTGTTCGGCAAGGAAGTCGTAGGGAATCACCCCTATTTCCCACTTTCTGACGAAATCAAGCAAGACTGAGTGGTAAGAGAGATCACGGTCTGGTTAACTCTCTACCTTTTAGGGAATCACCCCTAAATTACTCAGCTTTGCGTTGAAAGTTAAACTTTCCTATTCATTCAGCTCTTCTCCGTGTAGTTCCAATTACTCCCACTGGGCCTGAGATACTCAGGTGGTTCTACAAGAGTTTCAACAAAACTGTAGTATCAAACTCCATTCACAGGGTTATGGCTTTTAAACCAACCTCTATGATCAGGATCCTACACAGCCCACAAAGGACTATAGGTCATCAATCTACCTTATAGACCGTAAGGTCCTGCAATGGGTAATGGACAAACCATACTCCCACTACGTTCGGGATGGATCGATATACTGATCTAGTTTAGTAGTTTTTATTAGTGTTATCACCAACTTCCGGTGTTGGATGTGGACTGAACAAATCAGTTAGTAACATCTTGAGTACAAATACTTCAAGATCTAAGGTTGTTATTTATAGACTCTATCAGACCGAGTTTGTCAGTATAACCGTCATTCTCTGTTTTTTTCGAGTTTTATAACCATCCTTCACTCAATGCATCAAGATATTTCACGATCTGAACGTGTATGCAAAATTTCCAGTCCTACCTTCAAACACTCGGTGCTAAATGCCTCTATTTATGGAAGTGGGGTGAGCCGAATTCACTCCTTATCCATAAATGCGTAGGCATCTTTTAGGTAGACTTCTCGGTTTTTCATTACAACGTAAACCGTTATTTTGCAACCAATATCTTAAATGAGTTCAGCAGCGTATCGTAGCACATCAAATAACTATATAAGGCAAATTTATGGTGTATCCCTTAGTGAAAACATTTCACTGGGAGGCATGACGAGCATCAGTCCCGAAGACTACGCAATAACCTATTTCTGAGTATGGAATACTCTATCTCTTGTGAAATCAGAGATTTCCTCCAAATATTTTGGATAAACTTACCGGAGTCTCGAATAGTTGTCAGACAAGATGTCACTACTTCAAAAGCTCCCACTAGCTTGTACCTTTCATATGGCCCCGAAGGTTGTTATGAACAAGCTATGTTACTTCTTTAAATCTATTACCCTTTCCTGATTGAAAGGAAACTTAGTCATTGTTCCTTTAAGACAGTGTTCCTTTGAATGGGAGATAGGAATCACCCTAAGCCAGTCTTCAGATCTTGTCTTTAGGGAATATGCACTAATTAATAGAATAGAAAGAAGCGTTTATCGAAATATGGAAACCATTTGCGTTTATATATTGTTTAAGATGTGTTACATATACCTATTCAGCATTTCTTAGTGGTTCTGACTTTATCAAACAAAAGTCCGAGTCTTGGGTTCGTGCTACGAATGTTATATTTATCGTCAATAAGACAAACAAATTGTCCTATTGAAAATGAATACGTTCGTTCCAATGAATCCGAAAACAGAAAATGAATTTTTTGTGATACTCAAGAATTGAATCCAAGATTCATTTCCTTATATCACTCCCACTAGTCTATCTGAAATAACTGCCCGCTGTCTATTTTATTTATCGTTTAATGCAATGCTACCTAGTTCTTCCAAAGAACTTTAGCTTTCGAGAAAATTGCTAAGGATGCATTGGTCAGTGATCCGAAATCACTTTCCTTATCCTCTAATTTCCAATTTATTAATTTTCCGGTTTAGCCTTAAAACTACTTAGTTTAGATGACTAACACGTATAGACATTCTTTCCCATTCTTGACTTTCCTTAAATAGAAACAATCTTGAACTAGCAGTTCATTTGAGTAGACGTTACTCTTGAACTGTGGGATGTTCAGTGTTACTTGCTTGGACTATTGATTTTTCTAATCGTCAAATCACAAGACCAAAGCTCCCACTAGTTTATCGGTTCCAAATACCGTCTAACTAGCAACACTTTGTATTTATGATTTTTCAAAGATTAGAACATCACCTAGAGCTAAGCTCCCACTAGTTTATCAGTTTCAAATACTGTCTAACTAGCAATGCTGTGTTCATGATGTTTCAAAGATTATAAAATCTCCAGAACTAAGCTCCCACCAGTTTATCAGTTCCAAATACTGTCTAACTAGTAACGCTTTATTCTTATTTTTCCAATGAATGGAAAAACTCTTGTGCAGTCCATTACACATTTCTAATGATTCAAAAAAAAACAAATCATAAGGCTAAGGCTCCCACTAGTTTATCGGTTCCAAATACCGTCTAACTAGCAACGCCTTATGTATATGATTTTCCAATTTTCCAATTTAGAAATTTGTTGTGTAATTACACTTTTAAAATTCACTAAATGAATTTATCGGATAGTCCTATATTATCTTTTGTAAACTAAGTATGGTCGTCTCTCATTCAACACGAGTGACATCCGTGACATACCTATACTATGTCACTTAAGTTTTTAAAGGCTCAAAGGAAAAATCTCTTCCGAAAAATAACTGCATTCTTTTGATAATTTACAACGTACTTGTTACTTTCCACATTTTTAATGAAGTCCTAGTACTAACAGTTTAGAATCCTAGAGATTTAAGTTGTAAAATAAACATGACAGAAAGTTAAATTCAAAAAAAAAAAAATTTCACTACTAGATTTTTATTTTAGGAATAATAAACTTAATTATTTAAAGTCTATCCTACCATTCCAAGGATTTAACCTCACATAGTACTGTTCGAGAGGGTCGATATCAGCACTATGACGGTTAAATTGAGACAATCTCTCTCAATGATTAAACATTGGGAATCGAACATCCCACGAGAATCAGACATCCCGGATTTTAATCATTGATTAACTTCCTTTTTCTAGCCAAGATATTTCTAAAATAACCTTAAAGAGTGTGACCTACTATATCAGATCTCAGAGTACGCCCCGAGTATGCCTACGAGGGGCAGGTCAGTGACCCGACGAGTACCCGAAATCCTATCCTTTCGGAGACCAAGCCTTGAATTTTGATAGCGGTGAACACCATCCGAAGGGGGCCGAAATCAAAGCGGCACGAGGCGTCACCATTCTCTCACGTGCTTGCACCTATAGTAGAGGCCGTGGGGTCGGCTGTCGCCTTCCCCGCTCCCACTCAATATTTTGAAAAAGTGGTGGGTTTACTAATTACGGTTTCGGTCTTGACAATAAGAAACAATAAATCAAAGTACTCCGAATAGGTTCGGTTAAGGCAAGCCTACGCCGGCTTATTCGTTGGAACATATGTGACAGTTCAGGCTGATCCGGCAAGAGAAGCCCCGTTTAGCCCGAAGGCTTATCGGCTATGCTAAGTCTTTTTGAACCACTGTAACGTACATCACACGTGGTGGGGAGTCGATCGAGCCGTAGCTCAGTTGAACTAGCCCAACCATGGTTAGACCATTTCCGAACCCGTACTATGATTTTCCAATTTCTAAATTATCAACCAAAGCGTAATCTCGTTTCTGTTTAAGGTGGCTTCATCGAGAAGCCATCACCGAAACTCAACGATTTATCTAAGTGGGATTCACCGAGAATCCATCACTAAAATCGTAACGATTGAAAAAACCCGGTTCCTCGGTTTTTATAATTAGTTACTTAATTAATTAACTACCACATATTAATTAAAGAAGCTTTTTAACTAATTATACGAGTTATACATGCCTAATTTATTTGAAATAAACTAGCTATATGTATGCATTGGAGTGGAATCATGATATGATGCATGTCATGGCAATTTTCCGGTTTCTATCAGATAATTTCGATCATACACGAAAAAATAACGGAAAAATTAAACACCGAGATGGATCGTCGGTACCCCCGTATCTAACCTATTAAAAAAAAACACAAACCCTAACTAGGGTTTACTATTTTCTAATCTGCTGCTGCGTTTTATCGATGATCGGACATCTAAACGAACCTTGATCGTCACGAAACTTTATGGACCTGTTCTTCACTCCTCCTACTTCAATCTGAACGGTTGGATCTTCGTTTCAACGGTCCAATTTTCTTCAGCAATCTGCCGATCTAACTGCTGCATCTGTTTATAACTGCGGCGCAGCAGTGTCTTGCCGGGGCCGATCGGGCATCGAGACAAATCCCGATCGACCTGAAACTTTTAGGGCTTGTTCATAACTCTATGGTATTCGATCTGAACAGTCGGATCTTTGTTTCAACGGTCCAATCTCTTCTAGAAATTCGATGAACTCATAGCTAGGGTTTTAATGCCTGCTGTGCTTTTCTGTTACAGCAGCAACTTTATAGCAGAGATCGGACATCGAGATCAACTCCAATCGTCACGAAATTTTGAGGGCATGTTCTTCAACTTTTATTCTTCATTCTGACCGGAGGGATTATCGTTTCAACGGCTCAAACTCCGGAAAAAAATAAAAAACGAAACATCAACAAAACAGATCTACTTCTAGGAAATTAAAATTACAAAATTTCCTATACTCATATAAACGAATTTATATGAGTTTACAATAGATCTAACGAGTAAAAAGTACCAACCCCAATCCATCTCTTCAACCACAACAATCACAAAGGCATACATACATGATATTTTCGATTCAAAAAAAGAAAATAAAGCAATTTACACATGCTATTCCACTCCTTAAATCTAAAATTCATATATTTTGATTGATAGATCAAAGGCTCTGCTACCACTAGTAGGATGTAATATCGCCGGATGGATCATAGATCCACCCGATTACGCAGCGAAAAAGAATAAGATTTAGATCTAATCAACCAAAATACATAAACTAATAGATCTAAACCTACGAGGGGGTTTAGATTGCTTACCGGTTTATTGTGAATAAACGTCTAGAACAATCTTCAATCCAAGCTAGTTGAGAGCCTAGTTGAGAAGCCAAAGTCTTCCAACGTGTGTCTCCAAGCACCACCAGGTGGATGGTGTTTCAAGCCGCCGGACCTCCTCGATATGCTACCTTAGAAAACCCGAAGTTTTCTAAAACTCAAACCCTAAACAAAATAGCCGAAAATTCCAAGCTATTTTGCTCCCAATATATTTCGAAAATATGTATATGATTTGGCTTGGGAGAACTCTCTTTATATAGGGGAGTTTTCCTTGTCCTCCAAGGATTTATTTAATTAATACAAAATCAATCAAATTAATCATTTTCCTTAAAAAGATAAATCTAGGATATTCCCAAATTAATAAGGATATGTAAAAGATTTTCTTTTCCTTAAATTATTTAACAAATAAATAATTTAATCACATGTCTTATTATTTATTAAGAAAACTAATTTCCCAACAAATAATAATATCAAAATTGCGCCACCTTAAACCCTATCATACAAGGGTCACACGCATTTTGACACATTAGGCCGTGTCCACGAAAAATTTCTTTTCCATGTATTTAATTATCTAGTCCACTAAACAATTAATCCACATATCAATTAAACAGTCCAATCCAACTATTTAATATTAATTGAGGTGAAACGACGAGAAAACATATGCATGTTAGGAGCCACGTCGGGGACCATGGACCCATATTCAGTAGCTACAATAAATTAAATAATATTATCCGTCAGACCGAACAATAATATTCAATCTATTAATTCCGGGATTACACCACCATAAACCCGAAATTGAACTCTGCCGAATATAGATAACTTACACTCAACCATGAGTTGATAAGGTGTCCACTGATATAATCATTACATACGGATAAATCCTTCATAGACTGTTCATTTCGATTCGGGATATCTCCATAGACCCTTCTCGAAACCTCTTATCCTTATTTACCATTAACCCCTAGTGATCAATTAGTTCATAACTAATATAATATGAACTCCGCGGATCGATCAGTTTCTAGGATTAACAAATAAGGGAACTGTTTGTCTACTTCCCGAGGGAAGGAATGGATTCCATATCTGTGATATCACAGACTACTCACTCATTCCAGAATAAAGCCAACGAGAAGTGTTGGATCACATACTGCGAAGTGATCCTTACTAACACATCAAACTCTACCATAGTCTAAGCAGTTGTCTGTGATCACCTCAGGATTAAGATTAATCCATATATGATCATCTTGTGATTCGATAAGACTTCTCGATTACGAATTATATCGAGAACTCAAATCAAATCGGTCCAAACTATATGATTATCATCATATATAAATGCCCCACTAGGTTCCCTATTACCGACAAATCCGGATAAGACCGACACACCGTAAAGTGTTCGGGCGCATTATTAGCATATTAATCATGAGACCCGTACTCAGATTAATCAACGCTACGGACTAAGTTAATTTTAAGTACATCTCATTAACTCAATCCTCTTGTGTATAGCCATACACTGAGTTATGTGATTACATAAACGAGGTACTTAGGGTTTTCAGTAGTGTCTTAATTATAAGCATACATGCATATAATAAGATGAATTATTAATTCTGTCCTAAAACAATTATATAATTGTCTTTTGGGCACTACACCTAACAGTTGCAAAAATAAATTATGTTGGACTTATTTTTATGTTTTAGTGATGAGTGTCAGACTAGCTGTTATAGATCAAAGGCAAAAGGATGTATAGATCAAATGTATAGGTTTATTAGAGTTTGATCTTGTATAGGTTTGATCAAACAAGCACTGTAAATAGTCAGCTGACTTACATCTGCAGACCTATCCAGATCAGTAGGGTACCTGAGTCAGTAGACTAGTTTAGGAACCTGCTGAGTACTGAAGGCTGAGGGCTCAAACTCAGTTATTGAAGGCTAAGGGATCAAACTTAATAATTAAAGTCAAGGATATGGAATCAGAATTTAGGGAAGTCTGTGATGACCTAAACTGATTACATATACCTTGTGTACAAGGTCTAAGTTCCATAAGTTAAGTGGTGGTTGATATACTACTTTTATATGATTAAATATACGTTATATTATTATGTTTTATCAACGAATTCTATATAAAATATATAAAATTATGATATAAATGTTATGAAATGTTAATCTTTATAATTTAGAGTAGTTGGTAGTAAAACTTAGTAAAAAGTTATCATTTTGTACCGATTTTAGTAAATCGGAGTGTCGTGTCAGATTTACGTGGGTATTTGTGGTATTTTATTGCAGATTTATAAACCGAGACCCCGAGAATCGACATGTTGAAGTATAATCATATCTCTGGAAGAATTTAGAGAATGTCACGAGCTTAAATGGTCAATCGAATTGCTTAAGAGCTTAAGTGGTCAATCGAAGTGGTCAAGTGGCTAATCGATTCGATTAAGTGGTAATCGAGAAATATCTTCGACAAACGAATGGCTCATCAAAACGACATCATCTGAAGAAGAGTCCTTCACAAAAGTTGTAGATTTTCCCGAGAGCTTTCCGATGCCTCTTGAATCATGATTTTTGGAGATCCAGAACTCGAGATATGAATTTTATAAGTTATATATAATTATAATTATAATTATATAATCTTCGCACATGCTGAGTAATCAAAGGGGTGGAAGCCATCATTACACCGGACTGGTCCGGCTTGTTCTCGGCCCGGTCCGGCCAAGGGAATTTTTCCTATAAAAGGAGCCTCGGTTCGGCGGAGCGAAGATGTACCAATATATATATATATATATATATAATATATATATATATATATATTCTTCTCCTCTTATTTTCTTTTTAGTTTAGTAGTAGTTTGTAAATAGGCCTTACGCCAAAAATAATAATGTCGTAGTACTGTTGTAATACTCGGGAAATTATCGGAAGTTCGGTGTTGTTGAAGTCGTTGTAATGTCCGGAAGAGTACAACTTTGATTCAGCATTTGTAATCGGGTAAATTTTCTAAAGTATTTATCTTTTTCGTTGTTATAATGTTTTTAGGCTAACTCTAATAACTAGCCAAAGTTATGTAATCGTTTTATTTCGATCTTTTCGGTAAAGGAATGTTGTCTAAGTAAAATTGACTAAAATTGAGTTAATTGAATCTTTTTCTATTTTGTAACGTATTGATAATATTCGGATTGACGTAATTAACCAAGATGAATCGCACCATATAACCTAACGATGAACTGACCAGAAAAGTTAGGATATGAGATAAAAGATAGAAAAACCGGAGGGTAAAATTGGCCGTGCTTACAGCGTGACAACGGAATCCTATTTCCTACCCGGGGGCAGATTTGTCTTGGGAAAGATAGATCTTATTAAAATTGTGCTCGAGATCATAATAATGTTAAAATCAACGGTCTAATTAAAACTAACACCGGAAAGTTAAATCGATCCACCTGACAACCGGAGCCTTTTGAATAACATCGGCCGTCTGACAAACGGAATACCCTCTTTTATCCGGGGTAGATTTGTACTCGGTACCTGTTCAGACTAACTGAGATTAGCATGGGGCAGTTGTGGAGATTAAACTGATGATAATGACATATGACAATTTCATACGCTCGTGTGAGGAGGAATTGTTAACCTCAGGAGTGCACCGTTTCGTTTACTCAATTGGACCTAATATAAAAGGAAAGATCGAGCACATTTCGTTTACTGGAAAAGATCGTATGAATCAATTATATAAACTTTGGCTAGTTCTATAAACTTATCTGTCTAAACTATATATTGGTATCTATATATTTATATCTATATATATATATATTTTGCAATCTATGTACATCTATATATATATTTTATATATATATATATATATTATATTAGAATAACTTTTAAATTACGCATTTATTTTATGTTAAGTAGAATAGTAGTCATCCGTGTTATAAAATTGCGGTTTAGATCGAGTTAATAACAGCTCTTTGGTGTTTAACCACACTTAGAAGAATTACCAATTTTCCCTGAGGATTCGACACTCTGACTCACCACACTAGCACTACAGTTTGACCCGATACACTTGTCGGTTAAGGACTGGTATAGCACTAGAAAAGGCCACGTCAGCTTTCTGGCGCCGTTGCCGGGGAACGTCGCTAATTTCTTTCTTTGTGTCTATGGTTACTACTTGTATTAGCTCAAAATTCTCAAGAATAAGTCAACACTTTTCTTATCTCATTTCTAATTTTATTTTTTTCGTTGGTACTTACCTTATAGGTAAGTTACCAATTTTTACTACTATCAATTTCGTGTTATTTTCTAGTTTCGTTAGTTGATGACTAGAAGTGGTGAGGCCCCACTCACTCCTTATAAGCCTGACATAAACACTTACGAAAGGCAGTTAAGAGTAGAGAGTAAACGTGGTCATACTAGTCAGGGAAATCCTGACCAAGAATCATCTTCAAACAAAAATACGAGAATGGCTGAAATCAGTGATGAAACACCTGAACAAGGGCAAGAACATGCTCTAGGGCATGGACAAAACCCTGTTAACCCTAATAATAATAATAATAATAGAAATAATCAGAATCGGAACCAGAATAATCGTAATAATCCACCAAACCCGAGACCTATCTGTGATCAAACCATAAGAAGAAACCAGACTAATAATCCCATACTTTTACCCAATGAAGGAGCGAACAATTTCGAAATTAAATCTCATCTTTTTGGTTTAATTGACGCAAGAGCCCAATTCCTAGGAGAGGATGATGAAGATCCACATCATCATCTTTATCTTTTTGAAGAACTGTGCAATACAGCCAAAAGTCAAGGTGCTCATAAGGAACTAACGAGGATGACTATGTTTCCTTTTTCTTTAAAAGGACGAGCCCGAGATTGGTTTATGTCTCTTCCACATCATTCACTGACTAGTTGGGAAGATATTCAAACCGAATTTACGAAACGAGTATTTCACTCCTGGACGAAATTTGGAATTAAAAGTCGAGGTTGCTAACTTTAGACAAGGATCTGAAGAAACGCTTGGGAATGCTTGGGAAAGATTTAAAAAATTATTAAGAGCTTGTCCCGACCATGGTTATTCCTTAGATATGCAAATTCAACTTTTCGTCGTAAATTAAGAAAAGATTCACGTGCGAATGTAGATCATGCATGTGGTGGTTCTTTAATGATGAGTGAAGCTCAAATAGTTTACGATGCTATAGAAAAGATTTCCAAAAATAACGAGAATGTGGGAAACCGGTTCTAGCACCGAGAAAAGTAGCTTTTGCGGGAGAATGTACATCTAATACGGAAGTTCTAGCACATTTAGAAAATTTGAGTAGGAAATTTGATGGCCTACAATCGAACAAAAACCAAAGTTCGAGAAAATAGTACACCAACCGAATACTCAAATCGGGATAATATGTCAATAGGGATCGAAGAACCAACGGGATATTCAAGAGAGGAGGTGAGTTTTCTTCGAAGAAGATAGGAATTTGAACAATGCATATTCAAACTCGTTTAATGCTATCGAAGAGATCACCCTACTTATCGATGGTCTGAAAACCCTAGTAAGCAAGGACAACCGCCATATCCAGTCCCATATAGGAATATGAATAATACTCAAGTTTATCAAGAAAACACATCTAATCAGAATTTACAATCATTACCTAGATCCTATCCTCAACATACCACTCAAAGTATACCAGTAACTCAAAGTTCAACTCAACCTGCTGAAGGAGTTGAAAAGTGGGAAAAACTAATGGAAAATATGATGGGTGTAGTATCTACTCAAGCTAAGAATATGGAAACAATGATGACTTCTATTGGTACAGTCACTAAAGATATGAGTACGATGAAAACATCTATGAGTGGACATGATACCAGAATGAGAACGATAGAAGCCTCATTAAGGAATATGGAAGATCATTTGAGTAGGGAAGGTGAACGTAATAACAGTAGACCCCCTGGAGGATTATCAAGCAATACTGAAAGAAATCCGAGAGAGGTAAATGTTGTAGTTACGAGAAGTAGAAAACTCAGTGGTAATAATGAAGTAGAAAATGATTTAGATGGAAAAAATGATGAAACTAAAGATGAAATTGAATTCACTGATGAGGAAGAAGAAATTATAGAGAATTTCTTGAAAAGGAATAGAAGTTTGGAACTTGAGAATGAAGGTGAGAAATGGGTAAAAATCCCTAGGATTTTGAAAGATCCCATGGATAAAGATTTAAGGAATTTATTCAAAGAACATGTTAGAATTGAAGATAATGAAAACAAGGATGAAAAACGAGAAGAACTGAAGGAATCTGAAGTAGAGATTGATTCAGGGAATGTTTTAAAAGAAAAAACTCAAGATCATGATACTTGGCGATCAAGTAATACTCAAAGGTTTAAGGAAAAAGGAAAAGAGAAAATGACTTTGGGATCGAAGGTTATAGATTTAGAATCTTTACCTTACCCACCTAAATATCAAATTAAAAAGATTAAAACTGATCAGAAGTATGCTCGTTTTCTTGATACTTTTCGTCATACTCATGTTAATATCCCTGTTATTGAAGCTCTAATTAGTATGCCTGCTTATGGAAAGTTTTTGAAAGATATTCGTCAAACAAGAAAAAATTAGAGGAATATGAGAATATATGCCTAAATGAAGAATGTTCTCAGCTTTTGCGGATAAGTTACCACCTAAACGAAAGATCTGGAAGTTTCACCATTCCATGTGAAATTGGAGGATTTCGTTTAAAAGGTCTTATGTGATCTTGGAGCTAGTATAAATCTCATGTCTTATGAGGATTATAGAAAGCTAGGCATAGGAAATCTTACGAAAATCGAAATGACTCGCAAATGGCGGATAGATCGATTAAATACCCTAAAGGAATTATTGAGGACGTATTGGTTAAAGTAGACAAGTTCTATTTTCCGGTAGACTTTGTAGTTATGGAAATGGAAGAAGGATATTCGGCGCCACTTATCTTAGGTCGACCATTTCTAGCTACGGAAGAACTTTAATAGATGTCCAGAAAGGAGAGTTAATTCTGAGAGTCAATGAAGATGAAGTTGTTTTCAATATTTTCAAAGCTATGAACCATCCATACAGATCACCAGAATCATGTTCTTTTATAGAAGATATTCATTCTGTCTATGATAATCAGTTACCAACTATTGAAGACAGATTAGAAGAATGCTTAACTCTGTCTATCTATAAGGAAGATGAGAAAGACATCGAAATGAAAGAGATAATTCTTTCTCTAGATAAAGGAAGTTTTACTTTTAAACCATCTTGGCATAAATATTTGGAATTAGAACTAGAAGGGCCAGTTCTTAAACCATCACTGGAAGATTCACCTAAGAATCTGGAATTGAAACCGTTACCTTTAAATCTGAAGTATGTTTTTCTTGAAACTAATAATCTATTACCGGTTATTATTTCATCCTCTTTAACTGAGCAACAAGAAGATCAATTACTTAGAATGTTGAAAAAGCATAAGAAAGCTTTTGGATGGACGATTGCCGATATTCGAGGTATTAGCCCCGAGATTTGCGTTCATAAGATAATTCGAAGGAAGATGCTAAACCTTGTATTCAACCGCAACGCCGCCTCAACCCAAATTTGCAGTTAATTGTTAAGAAAGAGGTCATTAAGCTATTAGAAATAGGGATAATTTTTCCCATATCAGATAGTGAATGGGTAAGTCCAACTCAAGTGGTACCAAAGAAAGGAGGTTTCACAGTGAAAGAGAATGAAAAGAATGAATGGATTCCGACAAGAGAAATTACCGGTTATCGAATGTGCATTGATTTTAGAAAACTAAATGATCATACTAAGAAAGATCATCATCCACTTCCATTCATAGTTCAGATGTTGGAACGTTTAAGTGGACATAAGTATTACTGTTTCTTAGATGGTTATTAAGGATATTTACAGATATTCATTGCAGCAGGAGATAGAGAAAAAACTACTTTCACTTGTCCTTATGGAACTTTTGCTTATAAAAGAATGCCGTTTGGTTTATGTAATGCACCAGCTACGTTTCAAAGGTGTATGATGGCTATATTTGCTGATATGGTTGAGAAATTCTTAGAAATTTTTATGGATGACTTTAGTGTTTACGGAGATTCATTTGATGTATGTTTGTTACACTTAGAACGAGTGTTACAACGATGTGAAGATACCAATCTAGTACTAAACTGGGAGAAATGTCACTTAATGGTATCAGAAGGGATTGTTTTAGGTCATAGAATCTCTGAAGAATGTATTGAAGTTGATAAAGCTAAAGTCGAAGTAATTGAAAAGTTACCTCCACCAGTTAATTTAAGAACCCTAAGAGGATTTCTCGGACATGCAGGTTTTTATAGAAGGTTCATTGCAGATTTTTCAAAAATAGCAAAGCCTCTAAGTCATTTACTTGAAAAGGAAGTACCTTTTAACTTTGATAGTAAATGTATGGAAGCCTTTCAGACCTTAAAAGCGAGATTGACTACTGCACCAGTGTTAGTAGCACCAGATTGGAGTTTGCCGTTTGAGATTATGTGTGATGCGAGTGATTTTGTCATTTGTAGGAGCGGTTTTAGGTCAAAGATATAACAAAATTCTCAAAGCTATTTACTATGCATCTCACACATTAAACGCAGCTCAACTTAATTATGCAACTACATCAAAAGAACTGTTGGCTGTGATTTTTGCCTTAGATAAGTTTAGATCGTATATTGTTGGTTCTAAGGTAATAATTTATACAGACCATTCAGCACTGAAGTATTTACTGAGTAAGAAAGATTCTAAACCTCGTCTTCTTAGATGGATTCTCTTACTTCAAGAATTCGATATTGAAATTAAAGATAAAAAAGGAAGTGAGAATGTAGTAGCTTATCATCTAATTAGAATGGAAAATGATGAAGAAATAGGAATTGAAATTAAAGATTCATTTCCTGATGAACAACTATTTAGAATAGATACTCCTTCAACCATGCAGTTATTAAAGAATAGAATTCCTTCTAAGGAAATGTCACCTTGGTTTGGAGATATCATTAATTACTTAACTCCGTGATTATATTCCGTCTCATTGGACTTGGCGTGCGAGAAAAGAAGTTCTTTTATGACTTAAAATTTTATTACTTGGGAGGAACCGGACCTTTTCCGTAAATGTTCGGATGGGATAATCGAAAAATGTGTGCCCGATAATGAAATTTTAAGTGTTTTATCATTTTGTCATGATCGTGAGACGGAGGTCATCATGGAGGTTGGAAAACTGCTTTTAAAGTTTTACAATGTGGTTTTTATTGGCCTACACTATATAGAGATGCTTATAAGTATGTTAAATCTTGTGAATCGTGTCAAAAATGGGGAAATGTATCTAAAAAACATGAAATGCCAATGCAACCTATTTTAGAATGTGAATTATTTGATGTTTGGGGTATAGATTTCATGGGACCTTTCCCTATTTCTTTTGGAAAAAGATTTATTCTTGTAATGGTGGATTATGTTTCAAAATGGGTAGAAGTTTGAAGCTCTTCCCACTAATGATACCAAAGTTGTCATACGATTCCTTAAAAAGAATATATTTACCAGATATGGCATTCCGAGGGCAATCATTAGTGATAGAGGGTCACACTTTTGTAATAGACCATTTACTAAGATAGTTGAAAAATATGGTGTAACGCATAAGTTAGGAACGCCCTATCACCCGCAAACCAATGGACAGGTAGAGGTGTCAAATAGAGAAATCAAAAGAATCGTGGAGAAAACAGTTGATTCAAATCGTAAAAACTGGGCAGTTAAATTAGATGATGCATTATGGGCATACAGAACAGCTTTTAAAACACCAATTGGTTGTTCTCCCTATAAGCTAGTCTTTGGTAAGTCTTGTCATCTCCCGGTTGAGTTAGAACACCGAGCCTTCGGGCTATTAGATTTCGAATTTCGATCCTAAGGTCATCGGTGATCATAGATTGCTTCAATTAACGTAACTAGAAGAATTTCGTCTCGATTCTTATGAAAACGCTCGAATCTACAAGGAACGCACGAAATCTTTCCATGATAAGAGAATCTTTAAACGTGAGTTCCATGTAGGTGATCGAGTGCTTTTGTACAATTCACGTTTAAAGTTGTTTCCGGTAAGCTTAAATCAATATGGACGGAGTCCATTTAAGTAACACGGGTTTACAAATGCGGAGTTTGTTGAACTAATCGATGGAAATACAACTTTTATAGCCAATGGCCACAGAGTAAAGTTGTTTGTGGAGGGAGAAGGAATCACACTGAAAGAAGAAGTAATGCTACTGATTGATCCCCCGACAAATTAAAAAAAGCAGAGAAAAATCAAAAGAACGGAAAAGCAGAGAAAAAGCTGGAATCACCCGAATACCGGGTGCTATCTATCTTTAATCTACTTTTCTCGTGTTTTATTTATGTTTAAACTCTTTTCGTCTTTTACCGGATAGACGTAAAAGAACTGGATGCCTTTTTTAGATAGAATAGGAGTTTTTATTTTACTTTTGAAATTAGGCCTAGATAAAGATGTCGCGTTTTCTATAGAAGCTTTAGTTTTTGAACAAAACAAGAAATTGTTGAAAGAGATTAGATTGAGAGAAGTTTGTAATGGAACATCAAGAAGTGCAATAAAAAGAAGGGCAAAGTTTCTGATGAGATGCAGAATCTGTGGAAAAAGTGAACATGATGGACGCTGTGGGAAAAACACAACCAAATCCCAGGATGAGTGTTTGAATATTGTAAGGAAGGGAACGATTAGGTGGTTATCCGAAAATCCCGATGGAATTCCAAGAGATAATTCAAATGCCTCGTTTTTAGGAGTTAGGTTGATTGAACGTTATATCAGAACTCTGGAGGATTTAGAAATTGAAGAATTAGGAACCCCTTAAGTTTCGAATCTTTTCGTATGTTTATTTTATAAAATTTTTGCATAACTTCTGAAAATTTTATAAAATTGGATCTTTATGAAATTTGAGGAGTTTTATAAAAGTTTTATAAAAGTTTTTTTTTTTAGTTTTTTTTAGATGTTTTATAAGAGTTAATATAAATTTATTAAATTTTTATAAGCTTTTTAAGTGTTATAAAGATTTTATTAAATTTTTAGAAGTTTTTATAAAATTATAAGATTTCCTTCAAATTTTATTTCTAAGATTTTATTAAGTTTTTAAAAATTATTATAAACTTATCTTTAAAATTTTAATTAAGTTGTATAAGAATTTTTATAAGTTTTAATCAAAAAAAAAAAAAACATAAAAAGTAAAAAAAAGTGAGAAAAATGAACACGGACCGATCCGGCCCTGAACCCGGACCGAGCCGGGGTCTAAATGGATAAAAAAACGGGGAATCCTTTTTCTTCTTCTTCTTCCCTAATTTTCTAAACAAACAGCCGCACCCCACACCAAACCCCACCACTCGAAATTTTTATCAATTCTTCCACAAAAATTCACCTCTCACACTACCACTACTTGATTTCTTCCTCTTTTCATCTCTTCTCTTCTACACAAATTTGAAAAAATCAAAAGGGATAAAAAAACAAGCTACATTCTTTTCCGGCGACTTAACAACTTTTCCGGCCTACTTTTCAACGTTTTCTTCACATTAAGGTATAATTTAGTTTATTGAGTTATCAATTTCGTATTTTTCATAATTTTTTGGATTAATTTCAACTGTTTTGATTTTTGAGTGTGTTGTGACATTTTTATTTTTTTTGTTGTTTTTGTTTTTGTTGTTGATTGGCTTTACCAATATCGTAGAATGGCTGAGTCGAGTAGGAAAGCCTCTAAAAAGCGTAAATCAAACATTCCTATTTCAACTCCGGTAGTAGGCACAATAGCTTTATCACCTGAAGAAGAAGCCGTAAGCTTTAATAAAACAGCATCACAAGAAGCTAAGAACGCGTATGAAAGAATTTATAGTAAATGTGATGTTTTGGTTGAAAAAGGATTAGATTTGGATGATTTGGGTGATGAAGTTAAAAATATTTTTACGAGACGTCAGTGGTTAGAACTAGCAGCTAGAAGAGAAGGGGAGATTAATACGACTTTAGTAGCTGAGTTTTATTCAGTTTTATCTACATTGTCACAAGATGAGCTGACTAAGTCGCAAACTGTACCCCTAAGAGCTAGAAATATTCCTTTTAACCCTGATGTCATAAATGCAATTCTTGGAGTTGAAGTTTTTCCTGATGAGGAGGATTACATGGTAGTTTTGAATTTAAATGATCCTGCAAGCTTTGAACAGACTGCCCTGAGAGCTCAGCACGCTTTTGACCCAACCGCTGTGTGGGTTGAGAATCGGTTTAACTACGGGAGGTGTATTAGGGGTTTAAGGGCGATTAAAAGATTTATTAGCCATACTCTCTACCCTTCTAGTAAACATACTGCGTATGGAAAGGAAGATGTTTGTATCGCTTGGGCGATGGTAAATGATGTTAAAGTGGATGTTGGAAAGGTCATGTTTAAAAGAATTTTTGAAAGTATTGTCATCGCCAGACCAGGGAGTCATCTGTACTTCCCTTGTTTTATCTCAGATTTATGTCGTAGGGTGGGAGTACCAGTCCTGCCTAATGACAAGTTATCTCTGGCTGATGCAAATCTGATTGGACCAAGTTTGACTAGGCTTCCGGATGGTAGTATACGCTCTTTGATTAGAAGTCGTCAAACTCAACCACTCCACCGCTTTTCACATCTTCCTCTTTTCCATCTTTTTCTAGTCAGCCTCAACAAACTCCTTTCTCCAACACTATCACCTATGATATGTTTCAATCTTTAGTATCAGACGTTGCACGTGGTCAAGCCAACATGGCTTTATATGCTAAAAGTAATAGGCAGTGGTGTGACGATATTCGTAGAGGTTTAAGGAGGAACGAGCAGTTGCTTCGTAATCCTAACTTTGATGATCCTGCCTATCCACCTTGTCGGTCGGATCCATATACCTTACCGTTGGGTAACACCTATTCCACCACCTTCGAGCTTTCATCCATCATCATATCCTTTTGGGAGCCAATCTAGTGGGACGGGTGTATTTTCGACGGTGTTCGGAGACCGGCGATGTCTAGTTGGGGAGGATTCACTGAGTTTGCACATATCACGACTGGCATGAGTTCGATGGGTCTTGATAGTTCAGTCAGGACCACGACTACAGTTCAGCCACCAGCTTCTCAGTCGTTTCCGAGTTCAAGCTTTCATATCGATCCTGAGGAAGACTATGAAGAAGATTGAATTTCATGACTTTGTTTGATTAAACATTTTTACTACACATTTTACTCGACATTTTCCATTTAGATATTGGTTTGTTTTCGTTTTCGTTTATTTTTATTTTGATGGTTTGCATTCTAAATCGTTTTAGTTTTTATAAAAAAATAATAATAAAAAACCAAAAATAATTTTTGTATCATTACTACGTCATCTTACAAAAATATAATGTGTCGTTTTATCCGTTCGTATCAAGTTAGATGAGTCTTTATGAAATATCTTTAAAGAGGTATGTAATGTTCAACACGTGAAGTAAAAAAACCAAAACACAAACTTGACTTTTACCTCTGTCCTCAGTAAAAGATAATAGAGGCCGGACCGGTCCGGCCTAGTCTCGGCCCGAGCCGTGAAGAGAAATGGGATGAGTCATTCTTGAGTCCGTCTAGTGCATCCACGTATGTATAATTTTCTATCTATTAAAGGAGGTCAGGGCATGAAGAAAACATACCATCTCTTTCACTGTCTATGTACTTTCAACTTTATTTATTTTAAATTTTCATCTATTTTTAAAAAATGTCGAACCAATCATCTCCTTCAGTCAATTCATACGAGCCTCATACCCCGGATGCTCCGGAATCTCAAGCTTCTAACGAGAATATCATTTTACACCCTCGTTTTGCTAATTCTCCAATCCAGTTGGAGAAAGGTCTAAATTTCGATAAGATTGATCGATGGGGTAAAACGATTATTCGAGGATTTGGCTGGAAAAAGTTCGTCGGTACGCCAAGAGGAAGGATAAAGGTCTCGATAGTTCGAGAATTTTATTCCGCCCTAATGACAACGTCCATGATCGATATAACTCAAATTGTCTCGGTAAGAGGAGTGGATGTTCCCTTCTCTTCTTCTATTATCAACCAACTTTTCGAAATTCCACCGGTTACGATGCAGCATTTTGAGATGAAATGGGGGCTACAAAACCCGTATAATCATTTGAACAAAGTGCATGAGTCTTTCCAATGTCTGTTTCCACTTTTCGACACAAATCACGATATGTCTACACGTGCTTTACTTCTACACCTAAAGGCGTGGAAACATTTCATTAACTCTAGGGTGTATGTTACTTGGGATTTCAGGAGCCTTAGTGATAATGAAATGCTTCTACTTTTTGCTTTGGCATTTGGTGAATTTGTGGATTGGGGTATTTTGATTCAAAGGACAGTGTTTCAATTTGCAATCACGAGAGGTAGTAGGGGAAACCTATGCCTAATTCTTGGTTGATATCGCGGCTTTGTACTCAAGTGAGTGGAGTGGGAGAGCTGGAGACGGATGAGATTTTTCCGTCTAGAGATAATCGAGTTGGCTTGTTACCGGTTGATACACCGGGTTGTTCGTCTACGATTTAGATGTTTTGTTGATGGTTAGTTTATAATGTTTAAGTTTTAATAAGTTAACTTTAGTTAAGTTTGAAGTTTTTTTTAGTTCGGTTAAGTTTATGTTGTTCTTTTAGTTTGTAATAATTTGTCTTGTTTAATATATATGTTTCAGTTTTTAAGTTGTTTGTTATTTATATTAGTATACGTTAAGCAAGAAAATCAAAATAATAACGATAATATATAATTTTAATTTTATTTTCAAACCTACTTATTTAATACTAATTGAACATCGGGACGATGCCACTTCGTAAGTGGGGAGTAGAGTTAGGTTAGAAAATTCATTAAAATTTTCGAAAAAATAATTATAAATTATAAAAATTATCAAAATTTTATTATAAATATGAATAAAAAATGATGTAATTTGGAAGAATAAGTTTTTAATTAAGTAAAGTATATTAGATATATTATAATTACATTTTATGTCTAATTTAGATTTTAATGAGATTTTAAGTTTATATAATTGAATAAGTAATATTAGATATTGTTTTTATGAAATTATATAAGTATGTTGATAATTATAAGTAAAATTGTTAGAATCATTTTCTTTTCAAAAATGAATTATGAGTTTGGAATTGGACTAGGGATGACGATTTTTGGCACCACAAAAATATAACTATAGCCAAATAGCCCACCTAAATAAATTTCTAATTTTTGTTCCTACCTCAGCCTTGATTAGAGTGATCAAGACCTCACTCGAAATGACCATTGTGATTAAATAACCAACCTTTAGCTAATTTTGGTCTACATTTCCTTGAAATTCCGCAAGTTTGTACGTACTTATGAAAAGAGATGAAGATATAAAAACTAAGTTTTGGTATATGCTGAGATTGGAAAAATTAGATAAGTAGTAGTATATTCGATCTTACCTCATGACACTTGCAAGATAGTCGATTTTGGTAATAAGTTCGGATATGTTAATATTCTATAAAAGAATTAAGAACGAAGCACCATATCTACACAGAATTAATCAAATATCAGGTATCTTCCTTATCTCTGATCGACAACTTAAAAATAAAAAGAACATATCGGTTGTAGCTACCAATAATTTGAGTGAGTAGGGTATTATCCCGAAATGTCCTATATCACTATGAGGTTAAAAGCTCCCGATTGCCTGATGATAGTAGTCCAGCTAGGGTATTCTCGAAATGTCCTATTACTGGGAATGAAGGCACAGAATGAAAAAGAAAAAGTCGAATCATAAGATCTCAAAAATGATTACAAGTTTAAGGAAACCGGACTTGTAATTTTCGATCGAAAGAGTAGTACTCCGATCAATCTTGATGAAGCAATGCTTGTAAGTTTGATTTTCTACACACATTCACGCTTTTAGTTCTTAATCCTTGAAAAAAAAAAAAAAAAAAAAAGAGAAAATCTGAAAAATAGAGGGAATAAAATAGGATGCTATTAATCGATGATTGTTTTTTATCAAGAATATGAAGATGTAGGTACGTACGACTTGCCTCTTTCTCTTTTTGATTTCTTTTTTCCGATTAACCAACATCTTGAGCCTAAACTTTTTAAGCCATTTTTGTCGACTACCTGACCAAGTTTCCGATTCCAGGATTTCATAATAGTTGCGATTAAAAATCATTCTAATATTTTATTTATACTTATTAAGTATTACATGTACAATTTCATCTAAATAATATTTGATGTTTAAGCTATTTAAGTTATATACACTTTTTGTCTTCTTACAATTTTAAATTAGAATAAGTAATATATTTATAATATTGACAATATAAATTACATTAAAAATCATAATCTGATCAATTATATTATCTTTTATTACCGCTTATTTTTGCTCGAGGACGATCAAAAGCTAAGTGGGGAGTAGTTGATATACTACTTTTATATGATTAAATATACGTTATATTATTATGTTTTATCAACGAATTCTATATAAAATATATGAAATTATGATATAAATGTTATGAAATGTTAATCTTTATAATTTAGAGTAGTTAGTAGTAAAACTTAGTAAAAAGTTATCATTTTGTACCGATTTTAGTAAATCGGAGTGTCGTGTCAGATTTACGTGGGTATTTGTGGTATTTTATTGCAGATTTATAACCGAGACCCCGAGAATCGACATGTTGAAGTATAATCATATCTCTGGAAGAATTTAGAGAATGTCACGAGCTTAAATGGTCAATCGAATTGCTTAAGAGCTTAAGTGGTCAATCGAAGTGGTCAAGTGGCTAATCGATTCGATTAAGTGGTAATCGAGAAATATGTTCGACAAACGAATGGCTCATCAAAAAGACATCATCTGAAGAAGAGTCCTTCACGAAAGTTGTAGATTTTCCCGAGAGCTTTCCGATGCCTATTGAATCATGATTTTTGGAGATCCAGAACTCGATATATGAATTTTATAAGTTATATATAATTATAATTATAATTATATAATCTTCGCACATGCTGAGTAATCAAAGGGGTGGAAGCCATCATTACACTGGACTGGTCCGGTTTGTTCTCGGCCCGGTCCGGCCAAGGGAATTTTTCCTATAAAAGGAGCCTCGGTTCAGCGAACGAAGATGTACCAATATATATATATCTAATCTATATATATATATATATATATATATATATATATATATATATATATATATATATATATCTTCTCCTCTTATTTTCTTTTTAGTTTAGTAGTAGTTTGTAAATAGGCCTTACGCCAAAAATAATAATGTCGTAGTACTGTTGTAATACTCGGGAAATTATCGGAAGTTCGGTGTTGTTGAAGTCGTTGTAATGTCCGGAAGAGTACAACTCTGATTCAACATTTGTAATCGGGTAAATTTTCTAAAGTATTTATCTTTTTCGTTGTTATAATGTTTTTAGGCTAACTCTAATAACTAGCCAAAGTTATGTAATCGTTTTATTTCGATCTTTTCGGTAAAGGAATGTTGTCTAAGTAAAATTGACTAAAATTGAGTTAATTGAATCTTTTTCTATTTTGTAACGTATTGATAATATTCGGATTGACATAATTAACCAAGATGAATCGCACCATATAACCTAACGATGAACTGACCAGAGAAGTTAGGATATGAGATAAAAGATAGAAAAACCGGAGGGTAAAATTGGCCGTGCTTACAGCGTGACAACGGAATCCTATTTCCTACCCGGGGGCAGATTTGTCTTGGGAAAGATAGATCTTATTAAAATTGTGCTCGAGATCATAATAATGTTAAAATCAACGGTTTAATTAAAACTAACACCGGAAAGTTAAATCGATCCGCCCGAAAACCGGAGCCTTTTGAATAACATCGGCCGTCGACAAACGGGAATAACCTCTTTTATCCGGGGTAGATTTGTACTCGGTACACTGTTCGTACTTAACGAGATTAGCATGGGGCAGTTGTGGAGATTAAACTGATGATAATGACATATGACAATTTCATACGCTCGTGTGAGGAGGAATTGTTAACCTCAGGAGTGCACCGTTTCGTTTACTCAATTGGACCTAATATAAAAGGAAAGATCGAGCACATTTCGTTTACTGGAAAAGATCGTATGAATCAATTATATAAACTTTGGCTAGTTCTATAAACTTATCTGTCTAAACTATATATTGGTATCTATATATTTATATCTATATATATTTTTTGCAATCTATGTACATCTATATATATTTTTATATTTTTATATCTATATATATTATATTAGAATAACTTTTAAATTACACATTTATTTTATGTTAAGTAGAATAGTAGTCATCCGTGTTATAAAATTGCGGTTTAGATCGAGTTAATAACGACTCTTTTGGTGTTTAACCACACTTAGAAGAATTACCAAGTTTCCCGAGGATTCGACACTCGACTCACCACACTAGCACTACGGTTTGACCCGATACACTTTGTCGGTTAAGGACTGGTATAGCACTAGAAAAGGCCACGTCAGTGGTTGGAACTTGGTTATGATTAAATGGTGTAATCTAACTTCATAAATAAAAGTTAGATAAAAAGAAGTCAGCTGCATTGTTTCATAAACACAACAAAATATGGATCAGCTGACTGATATGTATTTCAGCAGACTCATGATCACAGGAACCTGCGGATACATATACTTTGAATTATTCAAAGGTTACATTGGAAGATTACAAAGAAAGGGACAGCTAACAACCTCTGATTGTATCAAACAAATCAATGGTTAAGATTAAAGGGATGTTGGGATGATTCAGACCTTTATCCAATGGATACAAGTCAAAGGGTGGACAGACTGTATACTGTCAAAAAGGAATCTGATAGTGTCAGTCCTAGGAACAGTCAAAAAAAGAAAGTCAATATGGGACAAATATGAAACGGCTATGTTTGAATTTCAAACATAAGTCACAAGGATTCCTACCTATAAATAGAGGACTCCTAATTCAGATACATGTGATGTGATGAACATTGATGAAAATTATGGATCTATCTTGAGCAATCATATTTATAATCGAGCAAGCACCCTGCTGACCCTACTGAGAATAAAGCTACTGATCCAGAAAAGTTCTTCAAGTGTAATCTGCTTTCAAGCTACATCAAGTTTACACACTTGAAGATATCAAGCTGCTGATCATATCATCCTGATCAAGCTGCTGAAAGCTGAATCACTTACTTGACTCAAACTTTCTTTTACAAGAAACTTGCTGAAGACAGTGAAGCATCTTTGGGTGTCAAGGACTGTTGGTTGTGGTGGAGCTGGTGAAGAGGCAATCCTACCCTTCAAGGACCAGTGGAAGACTTTGGAGCAACAATCCTACCTATTCCAAGTGTTCAGTTTGTGAAGCCATAGTTATTGGTGAAGGACAAGCAACTTAGGGATTTTTGTAACAGCTACCTCAAGAATCACTAGTTAATTACCTCCAACATCACAGGAGAAGAGTGGACTGACAGGATTACACCACCTGGAACCACTATAAAATCTGCCTATTTACTTTCTGCATTTATATTCTGTATTTAGGATATTTAGCACATCAATCTACTGAATCTAGCAACTGAATCACACACATACACTACTGAGTATCTAATACTTGGTATCATACTTTAACAACAAATAATAAGGCTTAATTTTTGATATATTCTGCTGCACAAATTCAGTAAACTCAACGGTCAACGAACTCGAGTATCGACGGACTATCGACTAGTCGGCGGCCGCTTTGAAGTTGCTGAGTTGGTTAACTCCAAAATTTTTAAGTGTTAAGTTTATTTACCCCCCTCTAAACTTAACCAAAGCCTTTTCAAGGGACAAACAATTGGTATCGGAGCAGTGCTTCTATTCTGAAGTTATCCTACTTGTTGTGCTTGTGAAAACACTTTGAAAACTTTTTCAAGTTTCTGATTTTCAAAGCTTTGCATCATGGATAACAACCAGTATGCTAGAACAATGTTGATGTGTTCTTTAGACCGTTTTGATGAGTATAAACGTCGTATGCAGGCTTATTTAGCTGCAACACAAGATGAGATGATGGATGTGCTGACAGATGGACCACTGGAGATCACCAAGTCAGTAACAGTGGGAGATGAGACACAGTACATTCCAAAACCAAAAAGGGAATGGACTGCTGAAGATAGAAAAGGAGCAAATCTCAACAATATTGCTATTGATATCATATACAGAACTTTGGATAGCAATATGTATATGAAAGTGAAAGATTGCAAGACTGCAAAAGAACTTTGGGACAAGTTACGGTTAATCTGTGAAGACATTGATGCTATCAAGAAAAACAAGATCAGTGTGGCAAAGAAGAAGTTTCAAGAGTTCAAAATGAAACAAAATGAAACCATTGAACAAATGGAGTCAAGATTCAATGCAATCATGGATGAACTCACCCTACTGAGTGTGAAGTACTCACAAGAAGAAATAAATTCAAAAATCTTGGAAGCATTACTTCCAAAAGAAGTCTGGGAGATGAAGGTGACTGCCATAGAAGAAATGAGAAGTTTACATGAAGAGGACACCTTCAAATTATTTTCAGATCTTAAGGCCTATGAATTCAGCAAGAAGCTTGTACCTGAGACTGAAAAAGAAGAACCAAAGACTGCTGCATTGGCTGCTACACATCAAGAAGAGACATCAGGAGCTCAAGATGATCTACTGGATGAGATGCAAGAGCAGATTGCTTTACTGAGCAAGAAAATCAGAATGATGTAAACAGGAAAGGGTTCTCCAAGGAACTTCACAAAGAAATTCAGTGAAAAGAAGAAGGAAGAATCAAAGAAAGATAATGATTACTTGTGCTATCATTGCAAGAAACCAGGACACTTCAAACCTGACTGTCCTGAATTAAAACAGAAAAAGGAACCTGATTATCTTTGCTTCAATTGCAAGAAGCCTGGACATTTCAGACCTGATTGTCCAGACCTACTGAAGAGCAAGAGCCAACAAAGAAGATCTGGCAAGAAAGCTATGGTTGCTGAAGATGAATAAGTATATGAAGTAGAATCAGAAAAGGGAAATAAATCTGATGATACTGCACTTGTTGCTGAGATGGAAGACTATGCTTTAATGGCTAATATGGATGAAACAGAGGAGGTATACAATTCTGTATCTATAAACACTCCTGCTGGAAGTGATTGTGAATCAACTTGTGGTTCAAATCCTAAAAATTCTGACAATGAAGAAACTTTGGATGCCATCCTTAATCAATTGAGGATAATACAATCTGGTTATGAGATTGTGAAGGCTGAAAAAGAAGCTCTTCAAACAGAAGTTGAAAGGTTAAATGCTGAATTAAGAATTCTCAAGGGTAAGGAAAAATAAGTTGGACAGAATCAACATAAGCCTGCTGGACATTTAGTAGCTACTGAATCTACTGAACAAACTTGTTCCTCCACTGCATTCAAATCTGGAAAGCCTTATGGTGATAGAACAGGGCTTGGATTTGGAACTCAACAATCTAATAAGAGTGGATCCAATAACGTTACTGAACTTAGTGCCAGAATTGGTCCTAAGTTTGTACATGCACAAGATCCAACTCCCAAAAGGGTTGCTGAGGCAGTGAAACCTACTGAGAAAGCTTCAAGGAAGCAAACTCAGAAGTCAAAAAGGTCAACAGCACCTAACAAAAGGAATAAATCCAAAAATAAGGCTGATGTACCTTCTAGACCTGCTGATAGCAGACATGCTACCAAGTCTGCTGGACCACACAAAGGTAAAAATAAGAAATATTCCAAGGATAAGAATCCTAAAACTAAAAATGTAAATCATTCTAGGGATACTTATCTCAGGGGGAAAGGTAGACTGTTTCCTACTGATGATGATTGAAATATTCCTGCACCTACTTCTAGAAACAACAGATATAACCATGCTGCTAGGGTAGAACCTGAGCAATGGAATCAGCAGAGGACTCAGCAGAGGACTTATACAAGACCTCAGCAGGGACCTCAGCAGACTCCACACTACAGGGCTGTTCCTAACAGGCAGCAAACAAATGTTTATGCTAGTGCTTCTAACAAAAGAAATCACTTTAAACAGCATTATATACCAAAAGGCCAGAAAGCATATGTGAATCCTACACAACCAATTGTTAGACCTTATGGATGTGTAGAATACATGTATGAACAAAAGTATGACACTTTTCGAGAGAAGACCTTATGGAAATTTGCCAAGGGTCATGCTTGCCACGACCACTATGGACCCAAACAGTTTTGGGTACCTAAAATGCATTAAAATTTGTTTTGTAGGGTGTCCGGTACTTTGACAAGGATGTTCCGGACATATGACAAAGAATAAGCACTTGTCTATCAAACTTTGTGGAAAAGGATGGTCCAAGAGTGAATTTTGGCAATAAGAACACACCAGGATACACAAGAGGATATGGCACACTTGTGAGAAATGGATTAACAATCAGGAATGTTGCATATGTGGAAGGACTGGACTACAACCTACGAGCACTTTGGACAGCTTTTATGACATGGGTTACAAGGTCACTTTTGACAAAAACACATGTATTGTCATTAGTGAAAGAGGTGATCAAGTTGTGTTGGCTGGAAGAAGACAACAAAACATGTATGTTGTGGATTGGTCTACTGCTGTACCAGAAACATGTCTGATTGTGCATACCAAATCAGAACACAATTGGTTATGGCATAAGAAGTTGAATCATCTAAATTTTGAAGACATCAATCAGTTGGTGAAAAAGAAACTGGTAATTGGTTTACCTGAGATCACATTAAAAAAGGATGCAATATGTGATGCTTGTCCGCACGGTAAACAAACAAAATCAAGCTTCAAGTCAAAAACTAAGCAATCAACTAAAAGAATTTTGGAGCTGATGTATATGGATCTGTTTGGACCAGTAACACCAACAAGTGTAACAGGAAATTAAAGAAGTACACTTTAGTAGTTGTGGATGATTATTCAAGATACACTTGGGTGATATTCATGAACAAGAAAAGTGAAACACTTCAAAAGATGCCTGAACTTTTGAAGAGATTGAAAAATGAGAAAAGTTTGACAGTAGTGAAGATCAGATCAGACAAGGGTACTAAATTTCTCAATAAAGTCATAAGAGAATATTGTGAGAAAAATGGTGTACTACATCAACTTGCTGCTGCTGGTACACCTCAGCAAAATGGGGTTGCTGAGAGAAGAAACAGGACTTTGAAAGAAGCAGGAAGGACTATGATTTGTGAAGCATTGCTACCTGAAAGATATTGGGTCAAGCAAGCGATTAATACGATGCTATACACAAAACAGGGACCTCGGTGAACAAGAAGGCTGCTTGAAGACACCTTATGAGATCCGGAATGGAAGGAAACCTAATATATACTATTTCCATCCATTTGGAAGCAAATGTTTTATCTTGAATCATAAGGAGCAATTGAAGACATTCCAACCAAAATCAGATGAAGGAATTTTCTTGGGATATTTTTCTGTCAGCAAGGCATTCAGGGTACTGAATAAAAGGACACTGAAACATGAAGAAACAATACATGTTGTGTTTGATGAACCTAAGTTCATTGGAATGGAAGATGAAGCTTCAGAACCTGCTGAGAATCAAC
Organism: Gentiana straminea; assembly: GCA_036785695.1. Taxonomy (NCBI): domain Eukaryota; kingdom Viridiplantae; phylum Streptophyta; class Magnoliopsida; order Gentianales; family Gentianaceae; genus Gentiana; species Gentiana straminea. The sequence goes on along the minus strand of JAVUPR010000385.1, from coordinate 4,975,966 downwards.
AAGTCACTGATCCAGAATGTGTTGAAGTTTTGGAAAGATTTAATGACTTAAAGATTTCGATTCTCCCCTTGCGGAAACACCTGCTTGGTAACACTACTGATGCAACAACTGAAGCAGTTCAAGGATCTGCTGAACCCCCTATTGAAGAAGCAACAGCAGACCCTACTAAAGATGATGTTCCTGAGAATCAATCTAACCAGAATCCACAATGGTTAAGGGATCACCCTGCTGAACAAGTTATTGGCAATATACAGCAAGGTGTGAGGACTAGAAGACAATTAGAAGCAATGTTTACTTGCTTTCCATCTCAAATGAAACCCAAAGTTGTTGAAGAAGCAATATCAGATCCAGATTGGATAATTGCTATGCAAGAAGAATTGAATGAGTTTGAAAGAAATCAAGATTGGACACTAGTGGAAAGGCCTAATCATGCAAACATAATTGGAACAAAATGGGTATATAGAAACAAATTGGATGAATCTGGTACCATTGTGAGGAATAAGGCCAGACTAGTAGCAAAAGGCTATTCTCAAGCATAAGGAATAGATTTTGATGAAACATATGCACCTGTTGCAAGATTGGAAGCTATAAGATTATTCTTGGCATATGCTGCATATAAAAACTTCAAAGTATATTAGATGGATGTCAAGAGTGCATTTTTGAATGGCATTCTGGAAGAGGAGTTCTATGTTCACCAACCTCCTGGTTTTGAAGTTAAGGATCAAGAAGATAAAGTGTATAGACTCAATAAAGTACTTTATGGTTTGAAACAGGCCCCAATAGCATGGTATGAGACTCTATCTCAATTCCTGGTAGACAATGGTTTTACCAAAGGTACCATTGACAAGACTCTTTTTAGAATCAATGAAGGAAACATCACCCTGCTGGTACAAATTTATGTGGATGACATAATATTTGGTTCTGAAAATGAATTGCTATGTGAAAAGTTTGCAAATCTGATGAAAAGTAAATTCCAAATGAGTATGATGGGAGAAATGAACTACTTTTTGGGATTGCAAGTCAAACAGATGAAAGATGGAATCTTCATTCATCAAACCAAGTATACCAAGGAGCTACTGAAGAAATTTGGTATGGAAAACATCACCAAAGTATCAACTCCTATGAGTACAAACATTAGATTGGATGAAGACAAAGATGGCAAAGATGTTGATCAGACCTTATACAGAAGGATGCTAGGCAGTCTGCTGTACCTTACTTGCCACCAGACCTGATATATCCTTTGATGTAGGTGTTTGTGCAAGATTTCAATCAAAACCTAAAGAAAGTCATTTAGCTACAGTCAAAAGGATTCTCAAGTATCTAAAAGAGACTTTGGGAGTAGGGATATGGTATTCAAAAGATGGAAGATTCAAAGTTATATCCTACTCAGATTCTGATTATGCTGGATGCAAGATTGATAGAAAAAGCACCACATAGATCCTGTCAGTTAATGGGAAATAGACTGGTTTCCTGGTTTAGCAAGAAACAGGATTCTATATCAACTTCCACTGCTGAAGCTGAATATATTGCTGCTGGAAGTTGATGTGCACAAATACTGTGGTTAAGACAACAATTAAGGGATTATGGAATTGAAGAAAGAGAAATTCCCATAATGTGTGACAACACAAGTGCAATTGCAATCACAGAAAATCCTGTTTTACACTCAAGAACCAAGCATATTGATGTGAGACATCATTTTATAAGAGATCATGTTGAAAAGAAAGATGTGGTGGTTCTTTACATCCCTACTGAAGATCAACTTGCTGATATTTTCACTAAACCATTAGATAGTGAAAGATTTGCTAAGTTAAGGACTGAACTTGGAATCATAAAAGTTGATTGATATATCTTTGATCAGCAATGTACTGGAATTCACCAAGGGGATTAGTCTTTGCTATGTTGGGTGAACTCACTTAGCAGACTAGTCATTGGTATCAACAATTCCATTTACTTATTTATGTTTGGACATTTGAGCAAATGAAGTTGCCAAGGGGATTGGTCTTTGTCCTGTTGGGTGAGCTCACTAGACAGATCAGTCATTGGTATTAAACTTCATCTTGTATTATCAGTTGAACAAAACAAGGAGGAATAGAAGATCGACGAGTAATTCGTCGGCGGGCTGCTTGAGGCATATTTGTCGGCGGTACGCTTGAGCCAAGTCTACTGATGACAAGGCTCCTGAAGGAAACGTTACACAGTCAAACTTACAAAAGTCAAAAAGCAAATTGCGGGATATTTATTATATCTTTGTAACCGTAGTTACACGATCTGACGGTTACAAAACGTTATGGAAAAGTAATGAGCCACGTGTCAAGGAAGCATTCACTCAGATTTAATCGTGGTTAATACCACAGTACGTGCTCTGATAGTTACAACTACCTCTGTCTATATATACAAACATATACACAGAGTTCACACTCACAACTCTCAATCTGCGATTTCTCTGCAAATACCTTGTGTGAACATAGATTTGAACACTTTCTTCTTCATCTTATTCACTTAAATGGCAAACAAGGATGATATTCATATTGGCACCAGTCAAAGTGTAAGAGGCTATGTGACTGACTGTCACTCTACTGAACTAGCCAGTAAGAGGTTTGGAGAACATTATCAACAGAAGGCTGGAAAGAATTTCATATGTTAATGTGTTGGAGTTCTGGAAGAACATTGTTATACATGAAGGTAGAGAGGCCTTCACTACAACTGTTAATGGAAGAGAAATTGAAATTTCCTCAGACCTACTAAGAGAGGTATTTCATTTTGGACCTGGAAATAATGCTCCCACCAATCCAGAAGCTATGAATCTGCCAAGGATGAAGTTTGTGGATGCAATAAAGACAAATGAGAAAATAGCTTCAAATCTAGGCATTAATGTGAAGCATATTGGATATGAGTACAACCTGCTGAGCAAATTGATTGCCAAAACTATTTTGGGATTCATTAGGAGTCTAGATACACTGTCTGGACCTAAGATAGATATGCTGATCATCATCTACAGAAGTATGAAGTTTGATTGGGCGGGATTCTTCATACACTACATGAAGAAGGTGTTTACTGAAGACAGAGATGGTGTGAGGAAGTCCAAAGTCAAGCCCCTAGGTCTACTGATTCAGACCTTGTTGAATCATTTTTAGATACCTGATATTTCATCTGAAAAGATTAACAAATCGAGGTATAAGCCAGAAGTTGGTAATCCTATTCCTGGCTTAGATGATGATGAGGATGTGGATGATGAAGCCACAGAAAGTGATGATGATGGAGGAGATGATGATGCTGGTGGTGAGCAGGTCAAGCAAACTGTTAAGGAAGTTACTAAGTCTGCTACACCTAAGAAGGTTGCTGAGAAGAGAAAGGCTGCTGATACAAGAAAGATAACTGAAATGTTAAAGCCAAGGAAGACAAGGAAGCGGACAGTTGAAGTTATTGATATAGCTGAAATTACAAGAAAGAGGAAAGCTGCTGAAGTTGAAGAAGAGCAACTATCCAAGAGAATGAAAGAAATTGCCAAAAAAAAAAAGAAACATGGCAAAGGAAAACAGTTGAGGATTTTGGAGACTCAAAGGGAAGAAGAAGAAGAAGAAGAAGAAGAAGAAGAAGAAGAAGAAGAAGAGGCTATTGAGGCTGAGCCCTTAACAATTATCAAGCCTACTGAGAAAGAACAGGTTGTTGTTGAGCAACCTACTGGAGAATCACAGCAGGCTGCTGAACCCGAGCCTGTTGAAGAAGTAGAATCCTCCACTGTAAAGGCTGTTGAGCCTACTGAAGCTGCACAAGTTGTTGTTGAGCAACTTGTTGAAGAACCACATCAGACTACTGAGTCTGCACCAGCTGTGAAAATTGAGACTTTGGTACAAGACCCTGCAAGTTTTGCAAGAAGTCAGGGGGAAGAGCAGTCTGCTGCTAACCCTGCTGATGAGCATGTTATTCAGGGGGAACCCAGTGTGGAACAGATAGAGGTAGTAGGCACTAATATACAATCTGCGCAACCTACTGACCTAGAGGCATCTGTTGAAGAAACTATGACTCTGCTGGTTGAGACCTTTGGAGGTCAGCAGAGTGGACAGACAGCTCCTAGAAAGCCAACCATGCCCTTTAAGAGACAAGAGAAAAAGAAGAAAGAAGGGTATGTTGATCCAAAGCTCCAGCTGGTAGCTGATTACTTTCAGTGGAAGTTTGGTTTTTATAAAAGACAAAATCCAGCTGCAGAACCAAGGACAGATTTTGAGGAGTGGGCTTTTGGGAAATTAGGAGTGGAGAATCTGCTGGATTTGGTTGATACCTCTCTGTTGGAAGCAAGACTGATGGATCTTACTGATGAACAAAAGAAGGAAGAGGGTATCAAATTCAGAGATCCTAGAGATGAATCAGACAGTGATGACTCTTCATCATCTGATTCTGGTGATGATCATCCATCTGGTCCAGGATGAGTCAGTGGCACTGCATTGATTATTGAACCAAGAGTAGAGCAGTCTACCGGTGCTGGACAGTCTCCTGAGAGGCAAGAAAATGAACAAATGGATGAGGATCTGGAGGGATCTCACCATAGATGGTCTGGAGGCCTTGATAAATGATGGGATAAACCTTGGAGGCAACAGATTGGTTGGTGCATCAGATACTTCATTTGTTGTAGAAGCTGCTGAACAACCTGAGGATCAGCAAAATGAAGATTTGGATGATGAGAGGGTTACTGATCATAGTGAGCCTGATGTCAGTTCTGAGGATTCAGCTCAATATCAAGCATGGATTGGCACTCAGGACACTCTATCCAAAACTGCCAATTTTCTACGAAGGGTTGCTGATGATAGGGAATTTCAAATAGATAACATGGCTGAATTCCCTACAATTCTTGTGCAGAGAGTGCTAACCACTGAGGAACAGACAGTGATTGCACAGAGATTGGATATGGTGATGGGATTTGAAGGATCACCTTTGATTGAGGAGGTTCATGCTGCTGAGGATCAGACAGCACCTGAACAAAGGTTGGAACCGGTGGTACAGGTTGCTGAGGTACAAACAGCACCTGGACAAAGGTTGGAACTATCTTTGGGTTTGGAGAAAACCCCTATTGTTGATGTTGAACATGCTGCCGTTGCAGTAAAGCCTGCTGAAGGAAAGGTCACTGAGGGTAAGAGTAGTCAGCAGATTGTTGTTATTGATGAGAATGAACAGCTGCTGGACTATGACTGCAGTGATGAAGAGTTTCAAGTGCCTGAGGAAGAACCTATTGATGATGAACCTCAACAGGCATTTGTGCCAGTTTTTGAAGAACTTGCTCTTGATCCTATTCTGGAGGAATTCCAAGGACCTAACCCTACTGGAAGGGATATGAGTTATGCCTTGGTTATCAGCAGACAGAGGCAACAGTACAATGTAGAGGAGCCTGCTGATGGAGCTGCTGGAGAAATGGCTGGTGGAGTACCAGCACATGTCTTGGAAGAGTTGAGGGTTGTCAGGAATGACATAACACAGTTAAGGACTCAACTTGATAGACATGAGCATAGGTTTGAAGAACTGATGAGCTTTGTGGACAACAATAGAAAGTCTACTGAGACAGTTGCTTCAAACTTCACATCTACACAATATGCTATTGATGATCTAACACAAGATGTGAGAGGGATTAAACAGGGCAACACACTGAAAGAGAAGTTTTTGAAAGATCAACTTGCCTCTATTCATCAGAAATTGGATAATCTTGCTGAAATACACAGACCTGCTGAACCTGCTGCTGCACCTCAACCTGCTGTACTAGATCCTAAACTAACTGAGAGGATATAACTCTACTGGAGCAAACAATGGAAGGAAGGATTACTGCAGTTGATACTAGAACTGAAATCATGGAGGGACAACTGAGTAATCTAGTAATCACCCAGGAGAGTGTTCATGGCCTGCTGTCCCGTTTTGTTGATGATGTCAATAAGGGGGAAGAGATCCAAACAGAAGTAGCAAAAGAGGCTGCTAGAATTTTTGCAAAGAAAAGATGGGAAGATGACACTAATGCATTCAGAGAACCTGCACTTGGCAGACTTCCACTCACTGATGATCTTCTCAGAGAATATAAGAAAGTTTACAACAGCAAGAGGAGACCTTATCATGACAAGGGCTTTCATGAAGGGTTGAACTCCTTTCTGGGACTTAAGTTTTGGGAAACAAGAGTCAAAGCCTTGAGAGCTACACATAGAGGTGGAAGAGGTGGTAGAGGTGGAAGGAGTTTACCTACCACATCAGCAAAGGAATCACTAAATGAATTTAAAGAAGTATACATGCGCTTAGGCTTTAGAGTACATGAGATCAACCTTACTCTACATGAGGCATGGAAATGGTGGAAAGAAGTGAATCCTCACATTGATTTCTCTCTTATTGAAAATGAATGGATGAGAGAAATGGTTAGAGAAATAAGAGCTTATCAAGAGCAAGTAGAGAAGGCAAGAGAAGAAAGAGAAAGAAGACACTAGATCAGCATACCTTATCTGCTTTATTCTTGCTGATTCTAGACTGTAATAATTTTGAACAACTGATTATAATGAGAAATGTCTTAGTTTGTTCTGTTTTTGTTTTTAATCTTTTTGCTTTGCTGTAAGGAGGGTATTGGCATCATCACCAAAAATGGGGAAATTGTTGGACTTATTTTTATGTTTTAGTGATGAGTACCAGACTAGCTGTTATAGATCAAAGGCAAAAAGATGTCTAGATCAAATGTATAAGTTTATTAGAGTTTGATCTTGTATAGGTTTGATCAAACAAGCACTGTAAATGGTCAGCTGACTTACATCAGTAGACCTATCCAGATCAGTAGGGTGCGTGAGTCAGTAGACTAGTTTAGAAACCTGCTGAGTACTGAGGCTGAGGGCTCAAACTCAGTTATTGAAGGCTAAGGGATCAAACTTAGTAATTAAAGTCAAGGATATGAATCAGAATTTAGGGAAGTCTGTGATGACTTAAACTGATTACATATACCTTGTGTACAAGGTCTAAGTTCCATAAGTTAAGTGGTGGTTGGAACTTGGTTATGATTAAATGGTGTAATCTAACTTCATAAATAAAAGTTAGATAAAAGAAGTCAGCTGCATTGTTTCATAAACACATCAAAATATGGACCAGCTGACTGATATGTATTTCAGCAGACTCATGATCACAGGAACCTGCTGATACATATACTTAGAATTATTCAAAGGTTACATTGGAAGATTACAAAGAAAGGGACAGCTAACAACCTCTGATTTTATCAAACAAATCAATGGTTAAGATTAAAGGGACGTTGGGATGATTTAGACCTTTATCCAATGGATACAAGTCAAAGGGTGGACAGACTGTATACTGTCAAAAAGGAATCTGACAGTGTCAGTCCTAGGAACAGTCAGAAAAAGCAAGTCAATATGGGACAAATCTGAAAGGCTACGTTTGAATTTCAAACATAAGTCACAAGGATTCCTACCTATAAATAGAGGACTCCTAATTCAGATACATGTGATGTGATGAACATTGATGAAAATTAAGGATCTATCTTGAGCAATCAGATTTATAATCGATCAAGCACCCTGCTGACCCTACTGAGCATAAAGCTACTGATCCAGAAAAGTTCTTCAAGTGTAATCGCTTTCAAGCTACATCAAGTTTACACACTTGAAGATATCAAGTCGCGATCATATCATCCCGATCAAGTCTGTCGAAAGTCGAATCACTTACTTGACTCAAACTTTCTTTTACAAGAAACCTGCGAAGACGGTGAAGCATCTTTGGGTGTCAAGGATTTGTTGGTTGTGGTGGAGCTGGTGAAGAGGCAATCCTACCCTTCAAGGACCAGTGGAAGACTTTGGAGCAACAATCCTACCTGTTCCAAGTGTTCAGTTTGTGAAGCCATAGTTATTGGTGAAGGACAAGCAACTTAGGGATTTTTGTAACAGCTACCTCAAGAATCTCTAGTGAATTACTTCCAACATCACATGAGAAGAGTGGACTGACAGTATTACACCACCTGGAACCACTATAAAATCTGCCTACTTACTTTATGCATTTATATTCTGTATTTAGGATATTTAGCACATCAATCTACTGAATCTAGCAACTGAATCACACACATACACTACTGAGTATCCAATACTTGGTATCATACTTTAACAACAAATAATAAGGCTTAATTTTTGATATATTCCGCTGCACAAATTCAGTAAACTCAACAGTCGGCAGATTATTAAGTATCGACGGACTACGACCATTCGGTAGGCCGTCTTTGAAGTTGCTGAGTTTGTTAACTCCAAAATTTTTAAGTGTTAAGTTTATTCACCCCCCCCCCTCCAAACTTAACCAAAGCTTTTTCAAGGGACCAACAAATTATGACAGAAATATAAATCAAATCATACACCACAACAAATAAGAAATTGTAGGAATTATAAACGTGATGTCATGCATGCAGTTTATCCTTCTATTCCAAGGACTTAATCTCACACCTATAGTGCCGCCTTAGGGTAGGTCAAAGAGGTGATGATTAAGTTGAGACGATCTCTCTCAATAATTAACTGAGAATCAGACATCTCTATTTAATTGTGATTACCTTACTTTTTCAGCCAAGATATTTCCAGCAATATCCTTATGAGTGTGACCTACTGTTTTAGATCTCAAAGTACGCCCCGAGTATGCCGCCTTAGGGTCGGTCGGTGACTCGACGAGTACCCGTAATCCTATCCTTTCATGTGGAAAATGTTGAATTCTATTGCGATTCCCAACTCATCGTCAACCAAATCTCGGGGGACTATGACACACACCGTGGTATTCTCGAGAAGTATGGTGAGATTGTTCGACGATTCAAAAGCGGCTTCAAATATTGCGAGTTCATCAGAATCCGGAGAGAGGACAACGAGCGAGCAGACTATCTCTCAAAATTATCACTCAAAGAAGAAATTGCAGACCCTTCAATTATGATAGAGTATCTAGCTGTACCCGCTATCATGGAAACACAAATCATGGAAATCGATACACCAGCGCCGACTACATGTTGGATCGATGAGATTCAGGCTTATATAGAGACAGGCATCTTGCCTGATGGAGCGGATAAAATTCGCGCACTTAAGAAAAGAGCGGCCAGGTATATCATAAACAATGGAATACTCTACAGAAGGTCCGCAACAAAGCCTTTATTACGATGTGTTCGAGAGGAAGAAAGCAAGACGATCCTTATCGAGCTTCACCAAGGAGTGTGTGGGGGACACCCCGCTAGTCGCTCTTTGGCGCAGAAAGTTTTAACCGCGGGGTATTATTGGCCAACAATTCTCAAAGACTCATAAAAATTGGTTAGAGAATGTCCAGAGTGTCAAAAGCATGCGGACATCCCACGGATACCATCCGTTGAACAGCATCGTAAACGCACCCCCGGCCCTTCGACATGTGGGGACTCGATCTTATCGGACCATTTCCACCAGGAAGAGGCGGATGCAAAGTTATCATAGTAGCTGTGGATTACTTCACAAAGTGGGTCGAAGCAAAGCCTATGGTTAAGATAACCGCAAAAGCAGCAGGTTATTTCTTACACGATCAAATTTTTTCACGTTTTGGCATTCCACGGGCGTAGTATCATATCACGGCCCACAATTCAGAAAGACTTCTCGGACCTTTGTGAGGAATTCAAAGTTAAACACCGGGCGCCGTCCGTGGCTTATCCTCAAGAAACGGCCGTGTGCCGAAGCCGGCAATAAACAAATAATCAAAATGCTTAAGAAAAGCGTAGATGACAAGGTGAAAGCAGGAGGGTGGGTCGACGAGCTACCCGCCATACTCTGGTCACTTCGCACCACGATCAAAACACCCACAGGAGAAACGCCTTTTGCTCTTACCTATGGATCAGAGGCTATGATCCCAGTCGAAATGGCACTACCCAACATCAGGGTCGCATTATATGAATCAGCAAATAATCTTTTAAACAGGCAGATCGACTTGGATCTAGTAGAGGAAAAAAGGCTGGCGACATATCATCGACTCGCGAACTACAAGCAACTCGCCAAACAACAACACGACAAGCGAATCCGCGATCATTCATTTAAGGTCGGGGATTTTGTTCTTCGAAATAGAAAGGCCACGGCATGGAGCCGAATAAAGGCAAGCTAACAAAGAACCGGGAAGGCCCTTATCAAGTCGCGAGGGAAATCAAAATAGGGACTTATGTTCTCAAAAATCATCAAGGCTACGAGCTCGATAGACCTTGGCATGCGGACAACCTCAAAAGGTACTACATGTAATAGATCGGTTAGGGTTATGGCTAACCTCTCGTTTACAACGTGAGTGGTTAGGCTTTCTTGCTCACTTGTAATCTTCACTCATCCGGCGGGATGAGTCAAAATTAGTAAAACCCGATTTTACATTTTCTATTTGTGCAAATTATTATGAGTTCGCGTGTAAGAAAAAGAAGTGTGTTCGAAAAATTTCAACAAAAACCTCGGACTTGTTAAAAATAGGGGCGATATTTGGAAAATTTAAAGCGGCCATGAGTTTCTATCGGATAAGTTATTTCAGATAAAATTCAAGGGGGAATATCTCATAGATGAGATCGGACGAGATCGACTTCGTAAATATCGTCAACCGAGAATCTTATCTAAAACAAGGGGGCCGGATACAGTCATCATCAAACTCAATTTAGACAATAAATTCGAGCAAAATGGAAGCAACAAGCGGACGAAATGGAGCTTATATAAATCGACAAAATGTATACTAGTTATTACAGAAATAAATGTGCGGACAAAAATACGGAAAAAGAAAAAGTTATACAAGGTCGGAATCAAAATAAAGTTCTACAAATCAGAAACAGAAATCTAAGAGTTCTCAGGCCGCATATCTTCATTATGGACGTTCTCTGCGCGGAGGGAATGATGCAGCATCTGATCAACATTTGTCTCAGATTCGGTGGACTCTACCGTCGGCTCAACGGTTTGCTCCACCTCTCCCCCAGCCTGCTCGCCCTCTTCAGCAGATCTTTCTCTCGCTTCAGTAGCCAAGCGCACACGCTCCCTCAGATTTGCCTCTATCACAGCAGGAGCCACCCAGTCAGGATCACACTCTGGGACATAGCGCTGAAGCTCAACATCAGAGAAGGGTATGCGATCATGGAATTCTCTTAGATAATCGGAGAAGGGATGGGTGAGAATCCATTCCTCTAAGACATCAAGGTCGTGGGTACCATCTTCATGAGCCGTAACGCACCTCGCGATGTGATAAAACCCTTGGTCATATCCCATCATAAAGCCGTCATCGCCAGCCGGTCTTGAGCCGGCCTTCAACACTTGAGCCTAGATCCTTCAGTTGTTTCTACAGATCTGCACACGCTTCTTTCTCGGCCTCCCAATGAGCTTGAGCCCGAGCTACTTTCGCCTTCATCTCCTCCATAGTTCGATCAACGGATTTACTCGCTCCACGAGGTCGAGTTAACCTTATTTACCTCGCAAGGCCGTGCTCTCGCCTTCTCATTCTCCGCCTCGCCCGCACTTAACCGACCACGAAGACCGGCGGACACCGCGTTTGCGGCACCAAGAGCTTTCGGGTATCGGCCGCCTCTTTCGACATCGGCGCTCTCGGCTATGGTATTTCTATAATCATTGACGAACCGCGCCAAGCCGTACCAACCTAAGGAAGGAAAATTAAACAAATGGAGTCAATATTGGGAAGGAAAATAACAAAAAAAAAGAATAAAAACAAAAGCAAGAAGAAGGTTTACCATGCTCACCGTGGCGCCATATAAGCCCCACAAATCATCAATACTCCCGAGAAAGGCACGGCGGGGATCAGTCTGATCCGCCATCACAACCCTGTCCACTATCCCGCGGCCTATCTCCAGCTGGATGTCATTAGGGATACCCCATCTGAAATGCCTCAACGGGGGCACATCAGCGATACCCCTTGCAATTGTGCGTGCTTTGGGCAGGTCGAGAGGTTGTTGCCGCATAAACTCTTTATCCAACCAGGCGGCGGGGCAACCTCTAGGCCCAATAGGAACTCCAGCAAAGGGCACCATTGTCTTCGTGCCCGCAGAGGCCACCTCCTCGGCCACAGGTTTGCCTTGATCGCCATTGCTTCTTTACCTTTATCGCTCCCGGACTTTTTAAGAGGAGGAACCTCCCGCGCGCCGCTATCTTCTCCCACGGGCTCGCTCTCTTCAACAGCGCAGCCCTTTTCTTCTTATCACCCGCAGCGGTTTTGTCGAGTGGTCTCCGCTTCATGGTTTTGCTCGCCGCGGTCTTCTCTACTAAGTGCGGGCCGGGTTGATTTCACGACTTTAGCTCCGGAAGCTCCGGTAGCCGTCGTCTCGTAAATCGACCACGGGAAGGGGTGTTTTGATCCCCTTTAGCTCGCGGCCCTCTTCACCTCGTCGACGCCTTTTTCTTCGTCACTGGCCGCGTCGAACTAATCTATCCATGGTACCCGCGAAGAACAAGTATTTATTAGCGACCGTAAGATATGAAAAGAAACATGCCATGAAAAGAATACAAGTAAAAACCCTACTCGGTGCTCACATATTAGGATAGCCGCCGCATATTTCACATTGGGAAGGCATGAACCGGCCATGGTGACACTCGCCATACCGGTCGGGATGAGTAGGCAACGGGTCGACTACAACTAAGGGTTCGCCAACGCCGGCTCCGAAAAGTCCGTCCCGTCCGAGATAGGGCTCGCCAACGTCTAGCAACAGCCTCCAAGCTAAATGCCCTAGCTTGAGGCTCATTTTTGCGGGTGTAGCCCGCATCGTCTTTCGCCCGGAGATAAACTCATCATCATCGAATTGAGTTCCTATCTTTTTCAAGTGCTCGGTCCGGGACCGAGTTCTCCGCTAGTTTCTCAAACGGCCACCCTATCCGGGACTCCACTTTCATGCATCTTTTGTCCCAATCCGCCACCTTGTCGGGGAGATCGAACAAGCAAGCGGGGCCGACCATGACTCGATCGACTACGCGGTTGGATCCGCCGCCGCCGCCCTTCCGCGAGAGCTATAAAAATATAAAAGCACCGGCATCGACGGTTCGCGCCCACTCAACCTACCGATTATGATGAAGGACATGACCACACGAACAACTCCCAAACTCGGTCGCAGGGCATCACCTTCAACTCCTCCATAAATGTAACAAAGAATGGGTCAAAGGGAGGTCCGAGTCCGGCCGCAAAATGATCATAGTGCAACCACGTAGATAATCTTGTTGTTCCCGACCACAAACCCACGATGCATTGGTCGCACCCATACTGACGAACCGATAGTCCGCAGAAACATCATACGCCCCTAAGGCTAAGGTATAGTCTTCCCGATCTTTGAACTCCTTCCATCGGGATATAAGAGCCCTATCCGCCCGCTTTTGCTCTGCGAGCTCATTCTCGACAGCAGCAGACCTTTTCTTGGGCGGTCTCTTCTTCTTTTCTGGCTCACCAACGGTTGTGGTCTTCTTCTTCTTCTTTGAAATGACGACTTGTGGAGATTTTTTAGGTTTATCCGGTATCACAGCGGTTTCCACGGCTTCCTTGAGCTTGCCGCTACGTTTGGCGGCTCCAAAGTGTGTATTGCTTTCTCCATCCCGGTAATAAGGCCGCCGCACTATATTATCGTCGTCTTCGCCCTCGACCTCGGCGCCGCCCTCACCAAGAATCGCGACCTCTCGGGTCGATTCTATCTCCTCCTCGTCGCCGCTAAAGCTAGCGTCCTCCATGCTCACCTCTTCGACCCATAACCCGCCGCGGCCCTAGCCTCTTCGTCCGATTGTGTGTGCTCGATGACATTCTCGGGAAAAGAAAAAGGGCAAGGTGGATCGCTTTATCACCCGGACATGGAAATCGGGTCGAGGTGAAAACAATCACACCCCGACACCTCGCCCTTCCATCTTCCTTAAACAGTATAAATTCCCGTAAAAACCCCAAGCATCTCCCCGTAAAAAACCCCCAAATTCTCGAAATACCCTAAATCCAAAACCCTAAAAAGCATATTCAAAAGCATAGACCCAAATACCGGAACAAGTACACAAGCATAAACAAATGAGTATCAATCGAGACACATGCATATAGGAGTATTTTTTCGGGCAAACAAAAAGAAGGGTCGAAATCGCAGAAAATCATTAAAGATTGGGCTCATAGCATTCATCAAAAAGAGGTACAATTGCAGAGACATGAGTTACAGCATTTCATCGATTTTGTAAAGAGGAATGGGAAGAATAAAAAGCATAATCGAATCGACAAACAATACAAGAGTGAAATTCCGCACCTGATTGATAGGAAAGATGGTAAAGTATTGAGCTTTGACTGAAAGGAGCACTCGCCGGAACCTGCTTGCTATCGTCGGAGTTTCCCTTGCTTTATCGCCGGAGAAATTTATCAGAGAGAAGAAGAGGAAAAAGTGGAAGAACAGAGGGTGGCTCCTCTATTTATAGGGGGAATTGAGAGGGAAAGACGCTTGGGATTCGAAATTCAAAAGCAATGATGGCAGAACGGTTACCGATTTCTCTTCGCCAATCGTAGCAAGGAACGGTTCACTCCAACCGCCGTGTCGAGCACGTGGCCGACGTGACGTTTCGTGTACCGATACGTCCGTTTACACTTTCTAACCGTTCAAATTTCTTCGACGAGCATCACTTCTCCGCGGTATAAGCAACTTCGCCGTATCACTATCTCCCAACATTATTTCAAACAAACCGCGTCGATCTATGCCCGCTTTGGCTTACACCACCAAACTCCTTTGATAAAGCGTTATCATTTAAATAAGCCCGACGGAGCGTTGTCGGCGATCAATCGGTAATTCGCTACGCGATATCAACACTGGTTCAAGCCCGATAGAACATTATCGGCAATGAAGCCTGTTCGCTACAAATGCACAGCACATAGCTAGTGGTTTTCACCAACACTGGTTCAAGCCCGATAGAGCAATATCGGCAAGCCTCTGTCATGAGCGACTACAAAAGAGCCTCACCTAAAAATTCCTCTTCAAGTACTACTCTCCGCCTTTGCGGACACGCCAGGCACAGAGTAGGGGGCCATTGATATACCCGGATTGGAATGGTGCCATGTTCATCCATATTGGGCCTACAATCTTGGCCCATCAGCACAGATAATGGGCTTCTACCTCCGCCGGCCGCCGCCACCAAGCATCTTCTAGCCGCTAGCTACAAACCGAGGCCTATCCGCCAACAAGAAGCCGGATCATGTCCGCTAACGGTAAGCCGGACAACATCAAGTACCGTACTAGTCGTTATAGATCAAAGGCAAAAAGATGTCTAGATCAAATGTATAAGTTTATTAGAGTTTGATCTTGTATAGGTTTGATCAAACAAGCACCGTAAATGGTCACCGACTTACATCGTAGACCTATCCGGATCGCAGGGTGCGTGAGTCAGTAGACTAGTTTAGAAACCTGCTGAGTACTGAGGCTGAGGGCTCAAACTCAGTTATTGAAGGCTAAGGGATCAAACTTAGTAATTAAAGTCAAGGATATGAATCAGAATTTAGGGAAGTTTGTGATGACTTAAACTGATTACATATACCTTGTGTACAAGGTCTAAGTTCCATAAGTTAAGTGGTGGTTGGAACTTGGTTATGATTAAATGGTGTAATCTAACTTCATAAATAAAAGTTAGATAAAAGAAGTCACCGCATTGTTTCATAAACACAAGAAAATATGGACCAAATTTGATCGATATGTATTTCACGGAGACTCATGATCACAGAACCTCGCCGATACATATACTTAGAATTATTCAAAGGTTACATTGGAAGATTACAAAGAAAGGGACGCTAACAACCTCTGATTTTATCAAACAAATCAATGGTTAAGATTAAAGGGACGTTGGGATGATTTAGACCTTTATCCAATGGATACAAGTCAAAGGGTGGACGATCGTATATCTTGTCAAAAAGGAATCTGACAGTGTCAGTCCTAGGAACAGTCAGAAAAAGCAAGTCAATATGGGACAAATCTGAAAGGCTACGTTTGAATTTCAAACATAAGTCACAAGGATTCATACCTATAAATAGAGGACTCCTAATTCAGATACATGTGATGTGATGAACATTGATGAAAATTAAGGATCTATCTTGAGCAATCAGATTTATAATCGATCAAGCACCCTGCTGACCCTACTGAGCATAAAGCTACTGATCCAGAAAAGTTCTTCAAGTGTAATCTGCTTTCAAGCTACATCAAGTTTACACACTTGAAGATATCAAGCTGCTGATCATATCATCCTGATCAAGCTGCTGAAAGCTGAATCACTTACTTGACTCAAACTTTCTTTTACAAGAAACCTGCTGAAGACAATGAAGCATCTTTGGGTGTCAAGGACTGTTGGTTGTGGTGGAGCTGGTGAAGAGGCAATCCTACCCTTCAAGGACCAAGTGGAAGACTTTGGAGCAACAATCCTACCCGTTCCAAGTGTTCGGTTGTGAAGCCATAGTTATTGGTGAAGGACAAGCAACTTAGGGATTTTTGTAACAAATTTACCTCAAGAATCTCTAGTGAATTACTTCCAACATCACATGAGAAGAGTGGACCGACGTATTACACCACCCGGAACCACTATAAAATCTGCCTACTTACTTTATGCATTTATATTCGTATTTAGGATATTTAGCACATCAATCTACCGAATCTAGCAACCGAATCACACACATACACTACCGAGTATCCAATACTTGGTATCATACTTTAACAACAAATAATAAGGCTTAATTTTTGATATATTCCGCCGCACAAATTCGGAAACTCAACGATCGTAGACTATTAAGTATCGCGTACTATCGACCATTCGGTAAATAGGCCGTCGAAGTTGCCGAGTTTGTTAACTCCAAAATTTTTAAGTGTTAAGTTTATTCACCCCCCCCCCCTCCAAACTTAACCAAAGCTTTTTCAAGGGACCAACAAATTATGACAAAATATAAATCAAATCATACACCACAACAAATAAGAAATTGTAGGAATTATAAACGTGATGTCATGCATGCGCTTTATCCTTCTATTCCAAGGACTTAATCTC
Organism: Gentiana straminea; assembly: GCA_036785695.1. NCBI lineage: Eukaryota > Viridiplantae > Streptophyta > Magnoliopsida > Gentianales > Gentianaceae > Gentiana > Gentiana straminea. The sequence continues at coordinate 4,958,987 of JAVUPR010000385.1, read as the reverse complement.
ACACCTATAGTGCCGCCTTAGGGTAGGTCAAAGAGGTGACGATTAAGTTGAGACGATCTCTCTCAATAATTAACTGAGAATCAGACATCTCTATTTAATTGTGATTAACTTACTTTTTCAACCAAGATATTTCCAGCAATATCCTTATGAGTGTGACCTACTGTTTTAGATCTCAAAGTACGCCCCGAGTATGCCGCCTTAGGGTCGGTCAGTGACTCGACGAGTACCCAGAATCCTATCCTTTCGGAGACCAAGCCATGCATTTTGATAGCGGTGAAGGCCATCCTTAGGGGGCCGAAATCAAAGCGGCACGAGGCGTCACCATTCTCTCACCTGCTTATGTCAACAGTAGAGGCCGTGGGGTCGGTTGTCACCTTCTCCGCTCCCACTTGTTATTTTAAAAATTAGGTAGTCTTATTAGGATTTTCAGATTTTCTTAATCATCCGAAAAAACAATAAATCATGAATATTTAAATTAATCCTCTCACTAGTTCATCGGTTCCAAATACCGTCTAACTAGTGTCACTTATTCACGATTTTCCAATTTCTCGAAATTTTAAATTCTTTGTGTAGACACTACACAATTAAAATTCACCAAGAATTTTAAAACCCTAATACATTAGGACTTTATGAATTTTTCTAATAATACGAAAAACAATAAATCACAAAATTTCAAGCTCCAACTAGTTTATCAGTTCCAAATACCGTCTAACTAGTGACACTATATTCATGATTTTCCAATTTGTCGATTATTTAGAAATCTCTTGTGTAGTCACTACACAACAAAAATTCACCAATGAATTTTAAAGTCCTAATTTTATCATGATAAAAATTTAGGATCTTAGAATTTTCCAATAATCGAAAACAATGAATCATAAAAAGCAATCACCAACTTATCGGTTCCAAATAACGTCTAGTTAGTGTCCTATCTTTTCACGATTTTCCAAATCTTGATTATTAAATTCTATCTATGCAGACACTACATAATTAAATCCTCAAAGAATTTTAGATCCAAAAATTAAGTTTATCATGTGAATTTTATATCCCGATAAAATTCTGTTTCCTTTAATTAATTTAATTTATTATTAATCTGAATTAATTATCGTTTTCATACATGTTTAATTAATGCCAAAATTAATTTTCTACATGTATGCATATGCTAGGAGTGGAATTCATGAATATGATGCATGACATGGTTATATCACATAAATAATCATACAAGAAAATAAATGCGAAAAACAAACCACTGAGATGGACCGTTGGTACCCCCGTATCTAATTTATAAATAAATAAACCCTAAGCATAGAATAAAAGTTAATCTACTATATTTTTCAGCCGCTTCAGGCATTTACTTTTCTGCTCTTGTTCCTTTATCAAAAATTGCTCCAGCTGAGTTGGTAAGAGTCTTTTTTTTTTCGTTTCGTATTTTATTTTTATTTTTTCGTTCATTTTTTTTTCTCGTTTTGAACAGAAAATTTAAAAAAAAATCCGAACAACGGAAGGAAAAAATTTCCAGAATTAATCCGGCCAAGGGGATTCAAACTTGGGTCTGCAAACCATTGAAACTATGACTTGACCACTGCGCCAACATTTAGATTTGATGAAGAATGCATCCGATTTAAATAAATAGGGATCGGCCGATTTAAAATAAATGCAAGAAATTAAATTGCAAAATTAAATTACATGATGTCCTATACCCGGGAAAAACGGGTTTACAATAGATTTAACGGTAAACAGGTACCAACCCCAATCCATCTCGTCAACAAAAACATTCAACCACGCATTTATAAATAAAATAAAATAAATAAAAGATGCAATATTTATTCAATTTCACTCCTTATTAATTAATTATGCAATCAAGATCGCAAAATCGCTTTAACCTCGCTCTGCTACCACATGCTGGATATACAGAAACCCGAATCCGGATCCGATCCATAGTTGGATCGTCAGATCTTATTCACAACACCGATCGAGACGCTTGATCATGCACATCGGAAGCAACGAATTAAATTCGTTTTTTGATTTTACCACAATATGATTCACATAATAAATTAATCTACAAGAAGGCTAGTAAATTTACCCCAACCGGAGAGGAATAGACAATCGACCAAAGGGAGAAACTGTGATCTTCCGGATTGTATCTCCAAGCAATGACTGATGGACGTCGATCCTCGCCGCAGAACCTCCTCGAATATGCTCAAGAAAAAACCCAGTTTTTCTTTGTCCTAATGGCTAAGACGAGAAAACAAAATTTCTCCATTATTTTCAAAATAGGCGTCGCCTATTTTCTCAAAAAAAAAAAAAGGTGGCGTTGGTTTTTCTTCTAAAATCACGTTGGAATCAACCAAATTTTGTGTTGGAAAACTCTCCTTTTAATAGGAAAAATAAGAGTTTATCTTTTACACACAAATTTATCTTTTCCTTTTAGGAAAAGAAAAACCTTTATCCAATAAGAAAACAAATTTCATATTTATCCAATAAGAAAACTAATTTCTTATTTATAATTATTTAAAACATAAATAATTAAATTATCCACATTATAATTAATTAGGAGAAAATTTCTTTTCCCAAAACCAAAATAATATGGCGCCACTTTATGCCATTTGGGATAATAGAAAATGTCTTTTCTATTTACATATTATTTACCGAATAAATAATATTTCGCATATTCATTAAATAGACCAACTATTTAATTAATTCTCGAGATTTCATAAAACGAGAAAACACGCGCTTGTTAGGAGCCAATCCGGGGACCATGGACCTATAACCAGTAGCTACAATAAAATGAATAAGATATTCATCGAACATAATATTTCTACTCAACTTATTAATTCCGGAATTACGCCACCATAAATCCGAAACTGAACTCTATCGATTATAGATATAACTTATTCTCAAAACGTCGAGTCGATAAGTGTCCATTGATATAATCATTACGTACAGACTAACCCTCCATAGACTATCCGTAATGAAGCGGGATTATTTCCGTAAACCTTCTTCAATACATCTTATCCTTATTTACCATCAACCAACTAGTGATCAATTAGTTCATAACCAATACGAACTCCCGGGATCGATCAGTTTCTAGGATTAACAAATAAGGGGATTGTCTTTCTATTTCCCGCAGGAAAGAATGAATTCCATATCTATGAGACACACACTTCTCACTCGTTCTAGAATAGTGCCAACGTGAAAGTAATTCGGACCGTGCCTCTTAGCGATTCTTAACGAACACATCAAACCCTATCTTGAAATAAGTAGGAGTATGCAATCACTTCAGGATTAAGGTTAATCCATATATGATCATCTTGTGATTTAACAAGATTTCTCAATCACGGATTTATATGAGAAACGCAGATTAAATCGGTCTAGTCCTATACGACTACATCATATATAAATGCCCCAATTAGATAACCAATGTCGACGGTCCGGATAAGACGGTCACACCATAAAGTATTCTGGGTGCATTAATGGTGGTTTAATCAATAGACCTCATACTTTGATTAAGTCACCACGGACTAACATTTCAAGTGTATCACCATAAACTTAATCCTCGCGTGCGACACACACTAAGTTATATGGCTACATATGATACGACTTATGGTTTTCAGTAGTGTATTACTTACAAGCACGAAGCAAGTAATAAGATGAGAATAAATATGTTATTTATTAATCTAAAAACAACCACATAAATTGTTTGTTGCTTAAACGAAGTCGATCCTGGTTAAAAGAAAATTAAATTTTAAATTCCGCTGCGTTCCCGCGTTGATTTCCAAACATTTTATACCCCGTTTAGACTCGTTTTACGTAATTCCGGGAGCATTGGCTTGGTTTTGACACTTATTGCACCGTTTTGATGTTTACGAGATCCGGACATGTAATCCGGGATTCCCAATCTTTTTCGGTGTTTTTGTTTTGCACTCTCGGTCACCCTAGTGTCCTATCGGGGTGACGTATGGTATTTGTTATGATTTTGTCCAGGAATTAGATGTTCGACATGTCCGGAAGGCGAGATACGGGGATTGGAGCGTGTGCCCGAATCTTAGCCTGCAACTAATTTACTAAATGGATAAGTATCGGTGCAAATACATTACAAGATCAACGGATATTTCTATACCATAAAGCCACGTGTAATATGTCGTGTCTTTATTAAACAGTATCACGGTAGATATTTATCCGGATATTTACGGTAGCGCTCACCCTAGTATCACATGTGATGTGATTTGTTTAACTTGGGCCGACATACTTATGGATAAGAAGTATTCAAGTTGGCCAGGTTTGCCGACTTTCTTAAGTCAATAGTCTAAATATACAAATATAAATGTGATGCTTAGCGACGAAGCAACAAAATTTTCCGTATATATATTATTATATTATCACTCTTCATCTCCTGGGACCTATTTTTTATTTTTCTGTAGCTTTTCACTTTTTCCTTAGTTTAAACTTAGATTTTGTAAAGAATTAATTTAGATTAAGTTTATTTTGTGTAATTCGAAGATCGTTGTTACTTGGCTATTGCTATTTGAATTTGGATTTCGTTTTTTCCGGTGTTCTTCGTCTCGATTTTCGGTAATTTTCTTAATCTTGATTTCTTGCTTTCAATCTTGATTCTTGTTAGTTCCTATGTTGATTTCTTATGATTCGGTAGTTAGAATGAGTAGCTAATCGTTATATAGGCGAGTTATGCGATAATCTTCGAAATCGAACCCTAGATTGTTTATGTGGTGTTCTTGATGTTTTATTTGTTGAATCTTGATGTGTTTGTAGTTGTAGAACTTATGATTGATCGCTTTTATTGAATTGATCACTCGATAATTGTATTACACGTATCGTCTTTACATATGTATTTTGCGAGAGGATACAGGAAGCGGGGTTCTAGAATCACCCTATAAAACCGACTGAGTTGTTTAGATTCGGTTTCGTATGTGAGGTTTGTATCAACTTGTTGAGCGTTTCATTGATCGTAGACCGTGTTAGGTCAGTTAAATCCGGTCAGCGGACTGTTGAACCTGACATAGGAAGGTAAATTATTGAAATAATGTCTATTCTCGGAATTAGGAAACGACACCCTTCGAGTGACATCGAGAATGTTTAGGTAAGTCAAAAACACTTCCGGATCAAGCTAAGGTTTGTGAGTATTAGATTCGATAATAGCTCGGCAATCTCTTTTATCATAGTTTAAAACTCCTTTCTTTTGTGCATATTTAGTTGATACACCGGTGATCTGACAAATCACCGTCTTCAGTAGTTGTGTTGGCCTAAACTAGGAACAATACTGGCTTTGATACTTGATGGCCAATTCCTAAGTGTCCAATCTAACCGGAAGTGTACCAGGTCAATTGTAGTCTAGTACGGTGGGTCAAGGTCGAATCCACGGGGAAAAACTTGTGAGGTTAAACACTTAAAAGTTTATATTAATTCGATCTAGATCACAAATTGCAAGACGGTGAATTAGATGCATAAATAAAGTCTCTCGTGATAACAAAGATGGTAAATGATAAAAGAACCTAACCAAGATAATATGTAGATTAGCAATCCTCTTGTAGTATCATGGGATTGATTTCATACCTTCCTACCATTGGTGTTCAAGAGCGTGAAACGGTGCATTCCTAAGCAAGCAGTTTTCCCTCATACGAGTGCATTAAACTACTCTATACCTCCTCCTTGGTCTAGGCGTCTTAAACCTAATGAATTGGTATGCTATGCACGTGAATGCAATGACAAGGTCAACTATCCCCGGATAAGAAATCGAATGCCACGAAGGGTCGATTTTACCTTCCGGTTTTCCTACCCTTTTCCCATGACTAACATCTCCTTTCGGTCTCCGTTAAACGTGTAAATGCTAACACTAGGCGATTACTCTAATGCAAGCAACAATGCGATACAAGTAGGAAAAGCCTCACAACAATCAAAACTAAAAACACAAACAATCATTCCCAATCAACATGAGAGAATAAACTAAGCCTACAACATAATCTTGGCTAGATAAGTCTAGCCACTCATAACTACAAATATCAACATCTCAAAGTTAACATTCATACCATAAGAACAATTGAATGAAAATAAAGATTAAGGATTACCAAACCAAAAGGAAGAATTTGAGTTTGGTGTTCTTCATCCAACTCCAAAAGCTTCAATGGAACCAACACTAGTGTTTTTAAACTCCAATCAAGTAATGGAAACTAAACTAGAATCCTTAACTATTACAATCAAGTTCAAGATCTAATTTTTACTAAAATTCGGCTATAAGAGCCTTGGAGGCGGGGGTGCCTTCAAGGGGAAAAAGTTGAGGAACGTGTATAGGCTGAGCCCTCAAGCATGTATCAATGGTCCTCGTGGTTTGAGATCCTCGCCTCAGCTCCAAAATCATCACTCAAAAACCAGATGACACCTTCAAGTCAAAACCCACTCTCCCAACTATGACATCTATGCTGCAAAATAGACACAACGATATCACGTGTAATTCTGATAACAAAACCAGCTAGTAACTAATATAATAAAAGTAAAAGCATGGTTTTTCTAAAATTTCAAATGTACACAAAATAGTTTAATTTATCATAGAAATTGCTCAAGTTGATATCAAAATGTCACTAATTGTATTAGAAAAAAAGGGTAAATCATCGGGAATTGTATCACCGGGTTGACCTACATCAACTACTCCCCACTTAGCGTTTGTTCGTCCTCGAGCAGCTAAAGCGATAAGGCTATCTAGAGTCACAAAAATACAATCATGCAACATCAATGAATAAAGATCCAATTAGGCGATGCAACCAATCAAAATCACAAGAGCATGTTTCCCACGATCTAAAGAAGTAGTGGAGTGTGTGAGTGAATATTCTTCAAGTTTTCTATCAAACTAACCACCATCAAATCATGCAAGACTTACTCAAAAATGCAACCCTAAGCTTAGGAATGATACCAATCTCCACTAATTAGGCACTCGGAATCAAGAAGTTAGGTCAGGTAGTTGACAAATCGGCTTGTAACGTTCAGGCTAGGGTAGTGGCTAACCGAAAGGGAATAAAAGGATAATCAAAAGAACAAGGCAAGATAGCAAGAATCCACACCTTCCTCTCCTTGATACTAATTTTCCGAATTAGTCACTTCCCATCCTTACATTACTTCAGATCTTACAATTTGAGCTTCAAAATTGCCTTCAATGACTCATTATTCAACCATTAAGTATTTACATCTCTTTTGCTTCTTTTTTATTTGAGTTTTGATTTCTTAGAAGCCTTTATTCAACTCTTGGAATATGTACATTATAAAGGAAAACTTTCTCTCTCTCTTTTTGAATGCCAACACCAATGGGTTCCGAACCAAAACTTCATAAGATGTCATCTCAACTTGTGCCAACACAACTCATCCAACTCTTAGTTCCCATCCACCGCCCACACAATCAATAGACTCTTGCTACACTTGTGGGAGGCCAAAGGAATGTAAACCAAAATTTTGGCTTGGATTATAATGAGGCTAAGTACGAACGGCTAGTTCGAGTGGGGTCTCACCACTCTACAAGGCTGAAATGAGGACAGAAGGGAAAATTTTGTGTTCGGGAAGGCCATTTGGCTATAGGCTAGTCAAAGTTATGCCAAAAATCGTCATCCCTATTTTGATTCCAAGTACTTGTTATTTCGTCTCAAAAGAATAACACTCTTAAGTTCAAATTGCAAGTAAGAGTATGCATGCACGATTTCATGAAAAGTTGTTTGTTAACAAAAGATTAGAGTATACGTGCACAATGGATCACTCTACCATCAAAGATTAGTGAATAACATGTACTTATGTTTCATCAGAGTTGCTCAATTTATTGAAATACTCGCTCTATCAATTACAAAATTATAGTTCATGCCTAAAGATAGTTTATACAACTCTCAATTTCTCAAAAATAATCATAGCTAAGGCTTTTCTTAAACAATTAATGACATTACCCATTGTTGGACTAACTATACTCCCACTCCCCACTTACGAGCTTGCATTGTCCTCAATGTTAAGTGAGTAGTAAAAATAAAGTTAGGGAAACAAGGGGAAATCAAAATGTGCAAAAATCGTGATAAAACGAAGTCAAAATTAGGGCAAAATATGTGCAGGTTGGCGCATGCCGAAGATAAATGGCACACGCCAAAAACACTGTTGCTATATGGAGAGTGACCGTGGAAAACTAACGTGCGCCAGAAAGGGTCATGGCGCACACCATTCCTTAATATAGGGTGGATGATGCGCGCCAAACCACTTTGGCGTGGGTCAGTTGTGCAGGTTTCTCAAAATCAGGGGGGTAACATGCAGGGGGTAAAAAGAGGGAGCTATTTACGGATGCATGATAACAAAACGAAGTAATTCAACCAAACAAACAAACAACCCGATATATTACATTATTCAAATGAAAGGAAATGTGCGAAAGAATTGTTCGGAAATACAAGAGGAAATGTTACAACCATTATTCAAAATAAGCAGCATAATAGAAAATAAGATAAACAGCGAACCAACCAAACCAACAACAAACCATAAAAACACAACCAGCAACCAACCAGCCAAACGCCACCAGCAACCAACTAGATGAACTACAAAGAATCAGAACCAGACTCATAAGAAGACGGAGGGGCACCAGGTACATCCTTCGGAGTAAGGCCATGATGGGTGACCAAACTCAGGAAAAACTTGTCTTGGGAGTAAGTGGGAACTTGAGCAACACGGGTACAAAGATGAGATATGAGCCACGCGAAAGGAATGAAGGGTAGGGTACATGTAGGCTGAGAATAAGACCATGCAGCATGGTGAATCAACTTACCCTAGTTAATGTACACCCCGTGCTTGGTGGTAAAAAGCAAGAGCATCTCATTGTCGGTCAGTACCTCAAAATTATCAGTGGGAAGAACGCGGTTATTAACAAAACGTTTCCACGCCCGCATATCGGGGAAAGAACCGAAACTGAATAGTCTGCACGGGGCCCTTCCCGTCCCAGGAAAAGAGCAGTAGTGGCAGCAGTGAGATGTGCAATGAAACTACCTATGTTGGAGAGATTCCATTGTTCCTCGTAGTGGCGGTGGGGTGCAATGGTAGTGGAAGAGAGATGAAAAACGTTGTTTATATCCATCCAATGGAAGGGTACTTCAACCCCACGAACCAAAATAGATAAAACATACCTTGCATCTGGCTCAGTGGACAACATGGTGAAAAACTCGCGTACCACGGTTTTGTTGATGCGCCCACGAGGTGGTGCAACCAAACGATTCCAGCTTCCCCACTCTATACGATACTCAAAATACTCCTCAAGCTTCTTTCTGTTCACACCCCTCTCGTAAAGGATTGGACGGCGGCTGAAAGGCTCAATAAATTTGTGAACTGCGTCTGCCCCAGCCACGTCAAAGAAGAGAACGGGACGATCCGCCGGAGGAGAAGACATGATGAAGGTGGTAGAAGAAGAAAGGCAGGGAGTATGAAGGTGAAAAGAGGAAAATATGGTTGTGAATGAAATTTGATTTGGATGGGGGTTATATGGATGAAAATTAGGGTTTGATAGGACTTCTCAGTGGCAGAAAACGCTTAAATTACGCGTGCCAAACAGATATTGGCATGCGTCAAGGCGACAAAATCTGATTGCTAGGGTTCTGTGGTGGCAGAGGTGTGATGGTGGAAGTCAAGTCAATTGGCTCGCGTCAACAGGGTTTGACGCACGCCAATCTTGTCGTTTGTGTGGGAGGTGTTCGAATGTGAGAGGGCGTGCGTCAAAGAAAACTGGCGTACGCCAAGACCGTTAAAATCAATGGCTCACGCCAAAAGCAAGTTGATGCAGGCCAAAGTGGCTGGGAGAGAAACTGCAGCTCTGAACTATTTACCCCACCCAATAAACAACTATCCCTAAACAATGAGCTAAGCACATATAATTTAGCAATACGGGGGGGGAATAAAAATTCAAAGAAATTAAGATCCAACAAGTTTCAAAACAAACAAATATGATCATACTGGTATATCACAAACCAAATGCCATGCAACATTTCCAAAAGACAAAAGAAGTAGCATCAAAGTAACAAAATAGTTCAACAAAATGATGAAAGAATGCAAAAGTACCAATGCCACATGCGGCTAATCAAAAGAGTTATAACAAATTTTGGTGAATAAAAGTACTAATCAAACATCGGGGGTAGAAGTAGGAACAAAAGTAGAACTAGGAGAGTGATCCTCATCATCATCATCATCGTCAAGTAGCACACCAGCATCTAAAGGGGTAAGCGAACCGGATGGAGCAAAAGTCGCAGGATGAAACAGACTAGCGCCCTGGTAGTCAGCTGCAAGGGGATTTGACAGCATCTGAATAGCATTATCAGAGCAAGCAGTAGAGAGCAAAGGCTGGAACGTCGAACTACCAGCCCAACACCAACAGTGGACGTGATCATCGAACCAGTCAAACTCTGTCCAGCAAAAGCAGCAAAACCAGTGCTAACCAAACCTGTACATGTAGAAGGAAAAGTAGAAACACCACCCGGAGCCATGGTATGCGGTGTGGTCATAGAGGGAACAGGAAAAGGAGGAATCCAAGCGGGTAGCTTATAAGGGTGCTCAGAACATGAGTCAAAATCTCCAGACCGCTCCTCAAACTACGAATCACGAGCTATATCAAAAGCACACTGACCACGAAAACCTACACGCAAGTCACTCATGCCCTTTAACAGATGCTCAAAGCCTAACCTCACATTGGTGTCAGTAGCCACCAACCCTCCATGAATGGCTATTATCTCAGACTCAAGGAAGTCAAACCTAGTCCTCACGGATGAGTCTCGAATATGAGGATGTGGGGGAACAGAAGGAGTTGGCTGACCGGAGGTAGGGGCATCGGCAGATGGTGGATCAAATGTCGAAACTGGGGTATCAGAAGAGGGAGCAGGCTGCTTAACATACTCGGGAATGTTAGGACCAATCATGATGTTAGCAGGCGGAAATATAGAGTCATCTGAAAGGCTCCGAACGTGAGCTTGGGTGCAAAGCTCATAAATCAACCACAGCAGGGGCATATTACCACCCACACGGCGATTAAGAGCAAAGTCCACCTCTCCTTGTTAAATATGATACCTGGCGTCTACAGGTACTCAGGTAAAGATGGCAAGGGCCAAACAAGCTTCAGGAAAATTGAAAGTGTTGATCTTGTGGGAAGGTATGAGAATGTGACTGATAAAGTGCTTCATCACCCTCACGTCCTTATGTGCATTACCGTACTTAAACCGCTTATCTACTAGGTAGCACTTGGGCAAAGATAAGTCTTAGCTTCCCGAGCCTTGGCAAAAAGATTGCCCTCCTCACTCACTTTCCACACGCTAGCAAAAGTGGTCTCGGCGGAGATTTCGGGAATACCGAAGAAGTCATTGATAACCTTGACTGAAAAAGGAACAACCTTGTTGGGAATAAAATTTTAGTTTTGATAATGATTCATCTTATTTAGTTACTTATTCATTTACACCCCATTGATGAAGTGCTGAAACTAGCTGTTACAGTGAAGAGATAAAAGATGTCTAGAACTGAATGTATAAGTTTTACTAGAGTCTGATAATTGTATAGGTTGTATCAGACAAGCACTGTAATAGTTAGGAGTGTTGTAGAACTGAAAACTGGAATCATTTAGAAAACTGGAACATGACACAAAACGGAAAGTGTACACCTCGAAGTCGTACTCGAAGAAAGTAAGTTTGCCGAGGGATATAGACTCGGTTGACTTATCTAGAACGAAGGCCGAGGGTAAAATCAAACTCGAGGGACACAAACTCGTTTGAAGATTGAAGAAAGGGTTCGGACTCGCTTGTGAAGATTTAAGCCGAGACTGTAAAGTTAGAATTCAGGAATGTTTGTGATGGCCTGAACTGACTTTATGGATCTTGAAGAAGACCTAAGAATCATAAGGACAATGATATCTTAGATGATTTGCTTATCGAATGGTGTAATCTGATTAAGTCGTATAAAATCAGATAAATAGAGTACTAAGTTTTGAAGAAGAGTAAAAACTCAGTTAATGCTTTAAGTCAGTTAACAAATTGAAAACTGACATACTCAGTATAAAACTGAACATGGTACTCATTATTATAGTCTTCCATCCAAGAAACTTAAAGTACATTCAAACGTTATAAATCAAGGATTTTTGTTTGATGAAGAACTGACATGTCAGAACGGTCATTAACACCTGACATCTGAAAATATAGACATTGAAACAATTCTAATTCAAGTAAGATGAACGTTGGACCTTACACTATAAATAGAGGACTTGAGACCAAGGATCAAACACACAAGAACATAACAAGAATCGAATTTACAAGCGTTATTGTGCTCAAGTCTAGTTCATATAGATTTCTTCAAGTGTTCAAGCTACATTGATCATATCCAGATTTTGACACTTAGAAGAACCACAAGCAAGAATCAATTTATTGATTCTCAGCCCAATTTTGATTCTTAATCAAAGGTTTAGACTGTGAAGAAATCCGGTTTAGATTTTGCCAAGGACAGTTATGTCAATTGCAGTCGGGTAGACTGAGTTTGTGGTAGTAACTGGTGAAGAGGCAATACAACCCTCCAAGGACCAATGGATCAAGAATTTGGAGAGTAGAAATCCAACATGTTCTTTGATTGTTTAGATAGTGACACTAGGGATTAGTCAAGGACTTTCGTTTAGGACTTTTTGTAACAGCTTACCTCAGAAGGTTCTAATGGAATTTTCCTCCTACATCATAGGGGAAGAGTGGACGTATAGGATTACACAACCTGGAACCACTATAATTCTTGCTCTACTTACTTTATGCATTTACATTCAGTCATTTACTTATACAACATTTATTATTGTTTATACAGCATACTAAAAACTGATTGTTATACTTATTCACAGTTCACAAACTGACATTCACCAGAATTAAGTTTTGCATACTCAGCTTTTTATTTTAGAAACAACAAGATCCAGAAAGGCTAAACTTAAATCCGCTTCCGGTTGACTTAGTTTTGTTATAAGTCATTTTGACTTAGACTCAGCTTTGTCAGCTCAACTTCACACAAGTTAAAACTGAACCATAATCATTACAAATTTAGTTTTTGGTGACAAGTTTATTCACCCCCCCCCCCTCTAAACTTGTGTCATCCTTTCCAAGGGACCAACAACCGACTTAAATTCTATGCCTAGCTCAAAATGCAGAGTACACTGGCTAAAATACAAACAAAGAGTCTTTTAGCCTTCTTACCAGTGGTAGTCGAAGGAAAGGAAATGACTGACTCGGTTGGGGTTGGTGTTCGGGATCGCTCGGGTGCATTGGAGCCACTAGTGGCTTGGGTTTTCCTCTTCTTACTCGGGTCATTCTGACGACTACACTACGAGCGGAAGATTCAGACATGGCTACGGGTGTTCACAACAATCCAACAATTGCAAAATTAAGCCCTTCCTCCGGTTTCAATCAACACAAGATACACAAATACCAAAAGAATTTAAATTGAAATAGGAGGAGCAAGCCAATATACCTTGTTGGATTGAGAAATACCGCAGAAAATGGAGTAGAGGTCGCCGGAAAATATGGAGCTCACCGGAAATGCAGAAAAGTTGCCTTGAAATCAAAATGGGGTCCTCTTCAACGTTGAAGCTAGCAGAAAAAGAAGAATGGAGAAGAGTATAATGTTTGATGGGGTTGAAGAGATGGTGTAGGGTGGTATTGAAAAACTTATGCAATTGGAAGAACATGGGGTGGAATTCGATGGATTTGGGAGTTATGGAGGGGAGAGAGAAGAGGAACCGTTTTAATTCAAAACTGCCGATTTGACGCATGTCATGTGACATTGGCGTACGCCACTTCCTATCCTAGCCTTAATTGCCAACCTGGAGCATGCCAAAAGCAAATTGACGCACGCCACGAAAAATGCCTAAACTCTCTGAATGTCCACAGTAACTTTGGCGCGCATCAAGAACAACTCGACATACGCCAAAAGCTTGCCTACAAATTCCCAAGTTCAAAAACTACAATTATTCACCAAACTTATAAAAATAGTAATGAAATGACTTCAAATTATCAAATAACGGACTGCCTCCCGGTAGCGCTGTTGTTTTACCGTCGTTTGCTTGACGAGATTATACGGTAGAGATAATGGAAGTATACAGATCATCAATTAGGGACACTACCAACAATTACCAACATAAGCACGTAGCAAGTAAGCTTACAAGACAATCAAAAGATAATGCTTAGTAAGTAAATTGAAAGATAGTACCCGTGGTGTGCTAAGTATAGTCTATAGCTAGACTATGCAATTTTTGTCAGTCCATTGGGGAGTCTTCGAGGAACATCACCTCCTCTTGAGGTATGCCCTCTCCTTCAATAAAATGTTTAACGTGATGACCATTTGCTATGAATGTCGTTTTGCCATCAGTAAGCTCAACTGCACCGGATGCATACACCTTTGTAACAAGAAATGGACCTGTCCATCTGGATCTCAGCTTGCCTCGAAACAATCTCAATCGTGAGTTATACAAGAGCACTTTATCATTTACATAGAACTCTCGATCAAAGATCTTCCTGTCATGAAATGACTTGGTTCGTTCCATGTAAATTTGGGCGTTCTCGTATGCATCAAGGCGAAACTCGTCAAGCTCAGTGAGCTGGAGCAACCGATGATCACCCACAAGCTTGGGGTCAAAGTTAAGAAACTTAACAGCCCAATAAGATTGGTGCTCCAATTCAACGGGCAAGTGACAAGACTTGCCAAAAACCAATCTATATGGCGAACATCATATAGGTGTCTTAAAAGCAGTGCGGTAAGCCCAAAGTGCATCGTCGATCCTCACCGACCAATTCTTACGGTTAGTGTCCACCGTTTTTTCAATGATCCTTTTCACCTCTCGGTTTGACACTTCGACCTGCCCACTCATTTGTGGGTGATACGGTGTGCCGACTTTGTGTTTTACACCGTAGCTCTCACGAAGTTTAATGAATGGTCGGTTGTAAAAGTGTGAGCCACGGTCACTAATGATAGCTTGGGGAGTGCCAAATCTAGTGAAGATGTTCTTCTTTAAGAATTTCAACACTACCTTAGAATCATTAGTGGGGTAGGCTTAGGCTTCAACCCATTTAAAAACATAATCAACCATTACTAAGATGAATTTATTACCTAGCGAGTGAGGAATGGGCCCTTGAAGTCGATGCCCCAAACATCAAATATTTCACACTCCAAAATAGGTTGGAGGGGCATCTAATGCCTCTTGGACACATTTCCCAACTTTTGGCATGCAACAAATGATCGTGCAAAACGATGTGCATCCTTGTAAAGTGTAGGCCAATAAAATCCACATTGCAAAACTTTGTACGCCTTTTTCCACCCTCCGTGGTGGCCTCTGGTGTCTTGACCATGGCAAAAGGAGAGTATGCTTGAGATTTCATCATCGGGAACGCATCTCCTAATGATGTCATCCGAACACCTCCTAAAAAGGTTCGGTTTCTCCCAATAATAAAATTTCAGATCATAAAGAATTTCTTCTTCTTTTGCCATGTCCAATTAGGTGGAACATACTCACATGAAAAATAATTTACAATATTGGCAAACCATGGTGAGCTCTCCTACGGTTTTGAACCGGCATGAATAAGTTGCATTGTTGGGGGGTCATCCACCATCATTAGTTGTTCATCCGGAAAATAGTCGTTAATCTCTCTTCGTTTCCCTTATTCTTCAATGAAATCCAACCGGCTTAAGTGATCCGCCACAATGTTCTCACTACCCTTTTTTCCTTTAATCTCAATATCGAACTCTTGAAGTAGGAGAATCAATCGGAGTAGTCTCGGTTTAGCATCCTTCTTGTTCAATAAGTACTTCAAGGCTGCATGGTCGGTATAGACAATGACCTTGGAACCAACGAGATAAGATCTAAACTTGTCGAGGGCAAACACTATTGCAAGTAATTCCTTCTCGGTTGTCGCATAGTTGACTTGAGCGGAGTTCAATGTATGAGAGGCATAATAAATGGCCTTAAGTACCTTTCCATGGAGTTGGCCAAGCACGGCCCCAACTGCTAAGTCGCTTGCATCACACATTAACTCGAAATATAAATTCCAATCCGGCGCAACCAAAACGGGTGCGCTAATCAGTTTCTTCTTCAAAGTTTCAAAAGCCTCTATGCACTTTTTATCAAAAACAAACGGTACTTCCTTCTGAAGGAGATGACTGAGATGTTTGGCAATACGGGAAAAATCAGCAATAAATCGCCTATAGAAACCAGCATGCCCAAGGAAACCTCTCAAAGTCTTCAGATTAACCGGTGGCGGCAACTTCTCTATTACTTCAATCTTTGCCTTGTCCACCTCAATACCTTTCTCAGAAATTCTGTGGCCTAACACAATACCTTCTGATACCATTAGATGACACTTCTCCCAATTGAGCACTAAATTTGTGTCTTCGCAACGTTGCAACACACGCTCTAAATGAGAGAGGCATTCCTCAAAAGAATCTCCAAAACATTGAAATCATCCTTGAAAATTTCCGAAATCTTTCCACCATATCCGAAAAGATAGCCGTCATACACCTCTAAAATGTAGCCGGAGCGTTGCATAAACCAAACGGCATTCTTTTATAAGCAAACGTTCCATAGGGACAAGTGAAAGTCATTTTTTCTCTGTCTCATGCTGCAATGAATATTTGTAGATAGCCCGAATAACCATCAAGAAAACAATAGAACTTATGCCCACACAATCGCTCCAACATCTGGACAATATACGGAAGTGGATAATGGTCTTTCTTGGTATGGTCATTGAGTCGTCAAAAATCAATACACATATGGTAACCTGTGACTTCCCTTGTCGGGATCCATTCATGTTTGTCATTTTCCTTCACTGTGAATCCGCCCTTCTTAGGTACAACTTGAGTAGGACTCACCCACTGTTGGAGGGATTTTGCATCATTAAACAAAAGAAAATTTATAAACCCTAACTACCATGCAAAACTAACTCCTAACCGGCCGAATACCGGGTAATTGATAGTAGAGCGAAGTGAGTAAGGGGTCGATCCACAGGGAATTGGGATGTTGAATCTAATTTCACTAATTCCTTTCAATTGTTACTTAGGAAAAACGAATAAACGAAAGAACAAATAAAATAAACGAAAGAGCAATTAAAATAAATCTAACCTACGAAATAAAATAACACAACCTAAACTAAACTAAAGATACATGGGATCAAACGATTGGCACAAACCAAGTGATTTCAATCCTAGTTATCTCATGATTTTAATTCAAATTGTGGTTTCACCTTTACACGAGACACAAACCCCTAATCTCTTAGTGAATCTGTATTCTCAAGCTATGAAATCCTACTCTCGTAGTGAATTCAATTTATCAATCTCTCCTCTCTCGAATGTTGAGACCGATATTCCATACAAAACGAAGGTGTAGATTCAAGTTAACTCTCGTATTTTAGAACCTAACAACCTAGATAATTAACCGATTAACTTGTCATCATTAATGATTAAAAATCCTATCTTTCTATGGTGATCTAGTTTACGCAACTTCCATATGTTGTAAACATATCAATTAGTAAACAATCTCTCGATATACGTTCACACAATAGCATCATAATCGCATAAAAAGATACAAAATAAATTGAGATCATGAAAGTAAACTAGAGATTGAATAAATTAAAAAGGGATTAAACTCACATAGTTTGGTACAATGATTGACTCCACGAATCGACAAACGAAAGAAAAAGAAATCCTAATCTAACCCCGGATCACCCGAGCACAAGGCTCGGGTGACCGGCCTTGAGAACCAGTGAAGTGCGGCTGCTACTCCTCTGTTATGCGGCTGTGTATGAATAATGAATTATATGATATATTAGGGTTTGAAATCTGCTGTTTATATAGATGCATAGGTCGGCTGTTTGTAATAATATGCGGCTGGGAGAATTCTTTTTCAATTATCTAATTTAGTTAATTCTTTTCAATTAAGTCGGCTGAAGCAATTAGGAATATGCGGCTGGATGAATTCCTTTTTTTCATTAGGAAATTGCATGTGGCTATTTATATAGAGGTTTAGGTCGGCTGCTTAAGTCGGCTGGAATTAATTGGTTTTAGGAATGAAACTTCTAAAATTCATATCTTGAGTTGTAGACCTCCAAAAATTATGATCCGAATGTCATAAAAAAGCTCTCGGAAAACTCTACAACTTTCATTAAGGACTCTTCTTCAGAAAACGCCTTTTTGATTAGCCCGTCGTATTACGAGTCGTTTTCGGGATTTTCCACTTACCCAAATTGATTACCCACTTGACCACCATTTGAGTTGTAGAAGTCCGATTGACGTAATTCAAAGTGCGTTGGAAAGCTCTTTCAAAGATCTACAATTTTCATGAAGAAGTCCTCCCCTGAAAATGCCTCTAAGCTGGGTCAAATCTCCGTCGAAAATATATAACGATTTAAGTACTTAGGAAAATTTGCTCCGTTGAACTCGTAAACTTGTGGCATCTTCTTCTAACCCTCTAAACACCTCTTTTAGACCGAAGATATGCATCTACAAGATATCCAAAATATTGCAAAGTGTAACAACATCCAAATAAACATAAAACCAACGATAAAAACACATAAATCAGCCACTTTTGCAATTTATTATCTTTAAAACTCATTTGCTCAATATTTCAATATAAGGCTCGATTTCTATACAAATCATAAGAATATGGGGAAAATTGATATAAAATATATCCTTATAAAACACTACAAATTGACCCTTAACACCCACTCACTGTCAATTATTGGAAAAATAATACCTATCTCCAATAACTTGATGACCTCTTTCTTGACAACCTCTTGCATATTGGGATTCAAACGACGCTGTGGTTGGGCACATGGCTTGGCATCATCGTTGAGAATAATCTTGTGAACACAGATCTCAGGACTAATTCCCCGAATATCAGCTACAGACCATCCAAATGCTCTCTTGTGTTTCCTGAGCATCCTCAATAGCAAGTCTTCCTGCACATTGGTTAGTGACGAAGAAATAATAACAGAAGTAGATTATCACTTTCAATAAAAGCATATTTCAAGTTAGGAGGTAGAGTTTTCAATTCAAGGTTCCTCGGTGGCTCCTTTACCGAAGGTTTCAATAGTGGGCCATCATGTTCCAACTCTAGATATCGATGCCATGGTTGTTTGTTAAATGTACGACCGGCATCCAAATAAGAAATCACTGCTCGCATCTCCTCATCATCACTTTCACTTTTAAAGATAGACAAAGCCAACATTCCTCAAGTTTATCTTTATAGACCTACAAGTTAGTATTCTCCATACAAGCAAAAGATAATGCATCCACAAAATAACACGACTCTCGTGAATTGTATGGATGTTTCATGGCCTTGAAATGTTAAATGTGACCTCATCCTCATTAACTCTCAAAATTAATTCTCCACGTTGAACATCGATTAAAGTCCTTACCATGGCTAGGAACGGACGACCGAGAATAAAGGGCGTTGAATACCCTTCTTCCATAACCATAACCACAAAATCAACTAGGAAGTAGAACTTATCAACTTTCACTAACACGTCTTCTATGACTACCTTAAGGCGTTTTATAAACCTATCTGTTAATTGTAGAGTCATCTCCGTGTTCTTCAACTTTCTTATGCCAAGTTTGATAAAGTCCTCATAAGACATAAGGTTAATGCTAGCGCTAAGGTCACAAAGCACCCTCTTAAACAAAAAGCCCCTAATTTCACACGGGATGGTAAAACTCCCGGGGTCTTTAAGCTTAGGTGGAAGCTTATGTTGCAACACAGCAGAGCATTCCTCATTGAGACAAATGTTCTTGTACTCCTCTTGACGCTTCTTGTTAGTGAGAATGTCTTTCAAAAACTTACCATAAGTAGGCATGCTAGTGAGTGCTTCTATGACAGGAATATTAACATTTAAGTGTCGAAATGTGTCAAGGAAGCGAGCATACTTCTTATCTAATTTTTTCTTCCTAATTTCCTCCCTAGGAGGACAAGGTAATGACTCAAGATCAATAATTCTTGGAGTAGAGTTCATACCTTTCTTACATTTACCGCTTGATGAATCATTGGAAGCCTTCCTCAAAGTCTGAGTTGCCGGTGGTCGCCATTCATCCTCGGGGTGGACCACTTTCTCTTTACCTTTCTTAGAATCTGCTTGTTGAGATTTGGCGTGCGCCGAAACATCATTGGCGTGCGACAAGCCTTCATTCGAATTATCCTCTTTTTCTTTGGCGTGCGTCGGAACATCTTTGGCGCATGCCGTTTTTTCTTCAAAACTCTCTGAATGTCTACAGTGACTACTGGCAGGAGCCAAATCTGTCTTGGCGGGCGCCAAAGAGACATGTTCATTGAAGAGTGTCCTCAAATCACTTGCTCTCATATTCTTCAAAATCCTTGGGATCTTCACCCAATCTTCATCCTCTTTCTCTACATCGACATATCCACCTCTCTGCAAAAATTCATCAACAATTCCCTCATCTTCTTCACTCAATTCCTTCTCTTCATTGGTGTCATGCAATCATTCTCAACCTTGTTTCCCACTTGGTTCTCATAGAATTCTCGATTTCCACAAACTCTTCCACTTCGGGTTATGATAGCATTCACTCCCCGTGGGTTTCTTTCAGTGTTGCTTGGTAATCCACCCGGTGGTCTACTAGCATTCCTCTCAAATTCTCTACTCAAGTGCTCTTCCATGTTCCGCATAGA
Source organism: Gentiana straminea (assembly GCA_036785695.1). Lineage (NCBI taxonomy): Eukaryota > Viridiplantae > Streptophyta > Magnoliopsida > Gentianales > Gentianaceae > Gentiana > Gentiana straminea. Next base: position 4,938,310 of record JAVUPR010000385.1, on the reverse strand, counting down.
TGCTTCTATGTTTTTCATTCTCATATCATGACCACTCATAGATGTTCTCAATGTGCCAACATCTTTTGTCATTGTGCCTATAGAAGTCATCATCGTTTGCATATTCGAGGCTTGAGTTGAGACAACACCCATAAGATTCTCCATCAACTTCTCCCATCTCTCTTCCTTTTCCGTAGATGAGCTTGAAGTTTGAGTGATAGGGATGTTCTGTGTAGGACGTTGTTGGTAAGAATGTGTAGGTGGTTGTGGTGGTTGGTATGAAGTATGGCCTTGGAAACTTTGGGTTGGAATGTTGGTGTTGAAGGAAGTCTTTTGTTGAGGGACGAAAGATGATGCTAGCTTGCTAGTGTTTGGGGACCAACGTTGAGTAGGAAAATCTCTTTGCAAATTATTATATGCATTGGAGTAGGCATTATGTAGTGCTCGGTGTTGTTGCATATAGCTCACTTCTTCATTAGAATAATCACTGGATTCATTTATCTCCAAATGTGCATAGTCTTCATTTTTCATTTCCCCACTACTCATGTCATTCGACGCAATTCCTTCCAAACTCTTACTTCCATTTATTTCATCAACTTTCTTGCTAAAAGAAGCTAATTGGGCTAACACTTCGGTTTGAACAGTGGCTTCTCCCACAAAAGCAACTTTTCTTGTGCTTGAACCGGTTTCCCACATTCGGTTGTTCTTTGAAATCTTCTCAATAGCATCATACACATCTTATGACGCACTCATCATCAACGAACCATTGCATGCTTGATCAACATCGGCTGGTGATTCCTTTCTAAGCTTTCGACAAAAGAATTGAATTTGCATATCCAACGGATAACCATGATCGGGACAAGCTCTCAACAACCTCTTAAATCTTTCCCATGCAACTCCAATCGATTCATGTTCACCTTGCTTGAAGCTAGTAATCTCAACTTTAAATTCCAAATTCCGGCCCGGAGTGAAATATTGCTTCAAGAATTCATTTTGGATTTCCTCCCAATTTGTCAAGGAATGGTGAGGAAGCGACATAAACCAATCATTCACCTTCCCATCCAATGAGAAAGGAAACGTAGACATTCTTGTCAACTCTCTATTACCACCTTGACTCTTGGCCGTATTACACAATTCCTCAAAGTTGTAAAGATGGTGATGTGGATCTTCGTCATCACGCCCATGAAATTGAGCTCTTGTTCCAACCAATCCAAAAAGATGAGCTTTAACCGCAAAATTATTTGCTTCTGCATTTGGTAAAAGAATTGGATTTTTGATTTCATTTCTTCTCACGGATTGATCACAAATTGGCCTTGGGTTTGGGGGGTTGTTATTGTTGTTGTTGTTGTTGTTGTTGTTCCGGTTATTATGGTTCCGGTTTTGGTTGCGGTTTTGTTGGTTATTGTTTGGTGGGGGTGGTGGATTGTTATTTGGTGGATTAAAGATGTGGAGGTTTGGGTCTTGTTCATGGTTTTAGGCATTCTCATGCCCTTGATCAACTTGTGCATTTGCTATGCCTCTGTCCATTTCTATTCCTTGGGTAGATGATCATTGGGAGGAGTCTCCACTAAGTTCCAAACCACGACGAGCTTGACCAACTTTATTCTCATCTACTCGTTCCCTAATATACGTGTTGATATCCGGATTGAGAGGAGTAAGCGGTGCCTTACCACATCGAGTCTTGGTCATCCACTACAAGATAGAAACAACAAAACACAATAAAATAACACTTGGTAACTTACCAAGAGGTAAGCACCAAAAAAGTGAAATAGAAGTGAGACTAGAAAAGTCTGACCTATTCTCGAAAAAATTTTAAAACTGGTACAAGTATTAACCGTTACTCAAGAATTTCCCCGGCAACGGCGCCAAAAAGCTTGATGGCCAATTCCTAGGTTTCCAATCTAACCGGCAGTGTACCGGGTCAATTGTAGTCTAGTACGGTGGGTCAAGGTCGAATCCACGGGGAAAAACTTGTGAGGTTAAACACTTAAAAGTTTATATTAATTCAATCTAGGTCACAAATTGCAAGACGGTGAATTAGATGCATAAATAAAGTCTCTCGTGATAACAAAGATGGTAAATGATAAAAGAACCTAACCAAGATAATGTGTAGATTAGCAATGCTCTTGTAGTAGCATGGGAATGATTTCCTACCTTCCTACCATTGGTGTTCAAGAGCGTGAAACGGTGCATTCCTAAGCAAGCAGTTTCCCCTCATACGAGTGCATGAAACTACTCTATACCTCATCATTGGTCTAGGCGTCCTAAACCTAATGAATTGGTATGCTACGCATATGAATGCAATGACGAGGTCAACTATCCCCGGATAAGAAATCAAATGCCACGAAGGGTCGATTTTACCTTCCAGTTTTCCAACCCTCTTCCCACGACTAACATCTCCTTTCGGTCTCCGTTAAACGTGTAAATGCTAACACTAGGCAATTACTCTAATGCAAGGAACAGTGTGATACAAGTAGGAAAAGCCTCACAACAATCAAAACTAAAAACACAAACAATCATTCCCAATCAACATGAGAGAATAAACTAAGCCTACAACATAATCTTGGCTAGATAAGTCTAGCCACTCATAACTACAAATATCAACATCTCAAAGTTAACATTCATACCCATAAGAACAATTGAATGAAATTAAGGATTACCAAACCAAAAGCAAGAATTTGAGTTTGGTGTTCTTCATCCAACTCCAAAAACTTCAATGGAACCAACACTAGTGTTTTTAAACTCCAATCAAGTAATGGAAGCTAAACTAGAATCCTTAACTATTACAATCAAGTTCAAGATCTAATTTTTACTAAAATTCGGCTATAAGAGCCTTGGAGGTGGGGGTGCCTTCAAGGGGAAAAAGTTGAGGAAGATGAAGTGTGTTTTATATTTTTGGTGAGTGGAAGAATAAAAGAGATCAATTCTTTGCTGACTCTGCAATCTTGGCGCAGGTCAGTTTTTGCTAGCGTGCATCATGCTCCTACTGAAGTAATGGCGTCGGCCAGAGGAGATTGGCACGCGTCAAGTCTAATGTAGTGGTTGGCTGAATGACATCTGCATTAAATGCTCAGCAGACTTGTATAGCTTCACTTGGCACGGGCCAATGTAACATGGCGTATGCCATCTCCATGTAAAATTCCTATGATCAATTTTATTCTCCAACGTGTATGGCTGAGCCCTTAAGCATGTATCAATGGTCCTCGTGGTTTGAGATCCTTGCCTCAGATCCAAAATCATCACTCAAAAATCATATGACACCTTCAAGTCAAAATCCACGCTCCTAACTGTGACATCTGTGCTACAAAATAGACACAACGATACCATGTGTAATTCTGATAACAAAATCGGCTAGTAACTAATATAATAAAAGTAAAAGCATGGTTTTTCTGAAATTTCCTATGTACACAAAATAGTTTAATTTATCATGGAAATTGCTCAAGTTGATATCAAAATGTCACTAATTGTATTAGAAAAAAAGGGTAAATCATCGGGAATTGTATCACTGGGTTGACCTACATCAATACTTAACCAGATTCCTTGTGGGATACGACCTTGCTCGCCATTTATAGTACAACCAAATCGGTACCCTGCCGGTTAGAGTTGGTGTTACTGTAAAATGGCCATCACGTTTTCTGGCGCCGTTGCCGGGGAATCCGGTTGATATTTTGTAAGTTAGTTAAGTTCTTAAGATTAGGTCGTTTTTCTATTTTCCTTTGTTTGTTTTGTTTCTTTTGTTATTTTTTGTGAGTCACACCACCTACCTTGGTAGTGGTAGTGACAAGATACCGTGATTGTGTTCGTGTTGTTTCCCTGGTTTGTAGTTAATGGATCCATATGGCAATTACGGCTCTTATCCTTACTCATTCGGATGTTACAATTACGGTGCTATGGGTTACCAAACACAACCATTTTATCAGTTCAACCCATACACCGCATCATACGGAAATGAGTGGGATAATACCCCAAGTTACTTTGATCAACAACTCGATACTTCTCTACCACCGGAAACATAGATCTTAACGGATGAACATGTGCCACTTGAGCAAACGATCGAACAGTTGAGTAAATTGGTCCAAGATCATATTGAAGAATTTCGTAATAGAATGAGGACAATGCAAGTTGCGATACGGAACTTGGACTATCAAGTAGAACAACTGATCGAGAGGGAGGAGGTTGAGAGGAGAGAACGTGAAACTTTGGTAAATGTCACCCTGGAGGAAGACTACGAGGATGGAATGAATCTTGTTTCCATTGAATCATCTATTTCCTCTTCGTTTAGCCCTATTGTTATACCTACGGGGGTGCACCCTATTGAGTTTGTTGTGGATTAGAACCTTATTTTTTCACTTGGTGCTAGAGTCGTTATTAGTTGGGATATGTTTTAGTTTGAGGATAGTGAATTCATTGTTCTGTGCAATGGATTCATCGAACCAATTGTGGTTGTGGGGATTGAGCCTCATATTTCTCGTATTTCATTTTCAAGGGATGCTCAATTCTTACGATTTTGCTAGGGAGAAGCAACGGTTTGCTCTCCTTTGGTATAGCTATCGTTGACATAGTTTGAGGTAGCAAGTCGAGCTGAGGACTCTAAGCTTAGAATGTATTTTTATTGCTTTTCTTTCTCCTCATGTTTCTCTGTGTTTCTTTAATGTGTATTATGATAATTTGGGTAAGTTTTGATGTTATATAACCCAAATAAGTATGTATCAGGGGGGCTAGTGTGGTTTTTTTGGCGTTTTGGTTTTTGATAAGTTGCGGTGATCCGTTTAGTTTCGATTCTTTATCTCCCTACCTGTGTATTCTTAGATGTTGTTTTTCTTGTCGATATTAGCACGGGTACCTTGGGAGGACATTTACGGATGCCACATGATCGTACTCATGCCCTTTTTTCCGGTTGTAAACTACCTATTCTACCTTTATCATTCGTGTTTCGTTATAAAGTAGGGGTGGGGGCTAGCTAGGCCAGCTAGCCAATGTTCCAGTTTCAATTTTTACAAGTCGTGCCTTAGTTTTTAATCGCCTTTTGGTGAAATTTTGGGCAATTTTTCAAATTTTTATAGAAAAAATTTGATATTGTTTATTGTGTTACGAGCCTTTGTATCCCGTAGAGTGACATGTGTTAATTACTCGAATGCATTCTACTTTGTACTTTCGATCGTGTGTTTACAATTGAAATAATTTCACGTAATAGCTTCGATGTCATAATTACTCGACTAGTGAATGATTATAGTTGTCGTATGACCTGGTTACCTAGAACTTATATTAGTAACTTCAAGGCAAAATAGAAAGGTCATCGTTGTTAGGTACGGGATGATGGTTTTGGCATTTATTTTGACCCGATCAGAGCCAAAGGCCAACCTAAACGATTAATCCACTGTTACCCCTTTAAGCCTGTTGTAGGGTGGTTAGACCGCCACCCGAACTAGCCTTTTGTTAGTAATATCATCCGCAGCGGAAGCGATTTAAGGATCTAGATCTATATAATACACGTAATAAAACATTAAATCTACATCTACAAGTAAGTTGTAGAACATACCTCTTGGATCTCAAAATCCAAGTTGGAGAACCGCTATTAGGATGATCGAACAATGATGTGAAGAACACCACGATCTTCCGTACGTGTGATCCAAGCAATTCCCGGTGGAAGGAATTCTCGACTCGAACCCCTCCGATATGCTACCCGGAAAAATCTCCAAGATTTCCCTCTTATTCCCCTTGGCCGAATTTTCCCTTTCTCCTATCTAAGAGGTGAAAGTCGAAATCATGTGTGTATTAAGGCTTGGAAGAACTCTCTTTATATAGGAGAGTAATCCTTGTCCTCCAAGGATTTTATAATTAATACAAAATCAATTATAATAATCCTATTAAATAAAAGATAATCTCAAAATATTCTAGAACAAATCAAGAATATTTTTATCTTTATTATTTACCATAAATATTTATCCAATAAATATTTTATGCACATGTCTTATTAATACACAAGGAAAACAATTCTTGTTTCCATAAAAATGTCATGGACGTGAATCACTTTGTGACCTAGTCACTTTGATGATTTTGCCATACACATTAATTGCCAAGATTAGGAAAATGTCTTTTCCAATTATTTTAATTATTTAGCCCAACTAATTTAATAGTCCACTAAACAATTAATTCACATATCGTTTTAATAAAGTCCAACATGAACTAAATTAATATTATTAGGATTCGACGTCCGAGAATATCTATGCTATATTAGGAGGCACGTCGGGGACCATGGACTAATAATCAGCGGCTCCGATAAATCAAATAAATAATTATCTTACGAACGTAATAATTATATTCGATAAATCAATCACGGGAATATGCCACCATAATCCCGTGATCCGCACTCCTCCGATTATAAGATTATATTTATCTCCTCACGAGAAAGTAATAAGTGTCCACCGATATAATCATTTCATATGGATTAATCCTCCATAGATCGTTCATTCTAAATCGGGAAGTTACCGTTAACCCTTTTCGAACATCTTGTCCTTACTTACCATTAACCCCTAGTGATCAATAATTCAAATAACTCACCGGTAGCTAATCGGTGTAATATGAATCCCATGGATCGATCAATGTCTAGGATTAACTCATAAGGGAACTGTCTATCTACTTCCATAAATGGAAGGAATGGATTCCGTATCCGTGATAACACGTACTACTCACTCAATCCAAGACAATGCCAAGATGGGGTAATTCGGATCACGGACTCGGTGTAATCCTTAACCGTCAAGTCAAACCTCATACCGATTCAAGCGATCGATCGTGATCACCTCAGGATTAAGATATATCCATAATATGATCATCTAATGATTCGATAAGACTTCTCAATTACGGAATTATATTGAGAACTCAGATCAAATCGGTCCAGCCCTATATGATATATCTATCATATATAAATGCCCCATTAGGTTCCCTTAACCGAAAGTCCGGATAAGACGATCACACCTATCGTGTTATGGGCGCATTAATAGTACGTTAAAGGGGAGACCCGATACTCTCGATTAACTTTACTACGGACTAATTGTATTTTAAGTACATCTTCACTAACTCAATCCTCCCGTGTATGTCTCATACACTGAGTTAAGTGATTACATAAACGATATACTCAGGGTTTTCTGTAGTGTAAATACTATTGTCATATCGGTGATTATGAGAATAATAAATATGAATAATAACATCATTTCATTTATTAAATAAAACAATTACAAAAATTGTCTTTCGGGCATCACACCTAACAATCTCCCACTTGCACGAAAGCTTGTGATTAATTGTTTTAGAGCACACCCTATTATTTAAAACTACAAAAACTACATCTCCCACTTGCTCTAAAGCAATGGAGACTCATCCCGTATTTTAGTACCCACAAAACTTATCATAACCATTTCGTATTCCAAAGTACACTCCGAGTATGCCGTCGTAGGATAGGTCGGTGACTCGGGGAGCACCTATATCCGAATGTCATGGGTCTTAATGATCGGTCGGGTTGTCGGCTCGAGGCGATCCGTAGAATCGAAACGTCGCCGGTCCATCTAATCATGTGGTACTTTCCCAATATGCTCTTGAACTCAAGTGATTTCGGAAATCCTTATAAGCTACCCCTTCATCGTTTGCACAATGATGTGGTATCGGCTTTCCAAATCGGAATCACTCCCGAACCGAAAAGGAAATCCCGAGGCTATATCGCCTCTCTAGCTACTACAAAAGCCGCTAATCACCCAACTAGTTAAAGTCGAGTTGGCGTTGCTTTGGATTCCTCCGGCAATAGCTTCAACACAAGAGTAAACACTGAGACCGAGATCGACTTAACGATCATCCTTAATCTGACACAAAGTCAGAACCAGTGTATTTTCACATTTGAATATGCCCGCATATTATTCCTCGTTCTCTCAAGATACTAAAGGACATACTAAAATTGCTTCGTTAACCGCCGAATCTAAGATTCGGTCAAAATTGACGTTCAATAACCTGACCATCTCTTACTAGAAAGAGAATCTATCCCATTTCTCTTGATCCGAAGATTAAGAGAGTCATTCCCGAGGCATAGGGTAGAACTTCCTCGTTGAATGTTGCATACACGGATGCATCATCTTAACCAATAAGATGGATGGGAAACCGGTGAGATCGATTCTAATGAATTCGACCGAGTCAAACTCGTAGAATGTTGTCCAAATCTCTCGTTACGAGAGAATTGTGGCATTGTCGGTTCGACTTCGTATAACACACCCATGTTGAGTCCAACTCGGTGCGGCGTTATCCTTCACAAACACTAATATATATGTATATATTCACTACCGTACTAAAATTGATATCCGATACACAAGACTTATCAATATTCGGTCAAATCCACATATTGTAGAAATATATGACTTCCAATGACCGAGAGGTTCGCTTTTTATCCACAAAGGACATAAGCCTTGACGGTCATTCTGTCATAAGTTCATAAGGCAATACCCTTCTGTTCCGAATGAATCCGTACTCCGTTTGTTTGGCAAGAAAAGTCTCGGGGAATCACCCCTATTTTCTCGCTTTTGAACGAAATCGAGTAATACTAAGTGGTAAGAGAGTCCGATTAACTCTACTTCTTAGGGAATTACCCCTAGACCACTCAAGCTTTGCTCGAAAGATAAACTTTCCTATTCATTCTACTCTTTTCCATGTAGATCCAATTACTCCCACTGGGCTCGAGACACTCGGGTGGTTCTACAAGAGTATGAACGACTTTCCGAGTACAAAACTCCATTCACGGGGTTATGGCTTGTAAACCAACCTCTATTATCGAATCCTATACAAACTCACAAAAGAGCCATAGGTCATCGGTCGATCCCGTAGACTATTAAGTCCGCGAACCCATAATGGGTAATGGATAAACCATACTCCCACTATTTTCTTGGTGGATCGAAATTCGATTTAGTTCGGTAGTATTTAGTGTCATCACCAACAACCGATGTTGGATGTGGTCTCGATTTTAATCGCTTAGTAACTACCTTGAGTAATCGTACTTCAAGGTTCAAGGTTTTACTTGTTCATGGATTCTATCGTAAAGGATGCAACAAAGATAACGTCCCTTCCCGATTTCAAGAATCTTATAACAAACCTTTTTCTCAATTCTTCAAGATATATCACGATTTGGTCAACGACGGAACGTGTACGTGAAATTCCCGGTCCTACCATCAAGCATTATGTGCTAAATGCTTATATTGACGGAATTTGGGTGAACCGAATCCACTCATTATCCGTTAATTCCAAAGCACATTCTAGGTAGACTTCTCGGTTCTACATTTCAATGTAAACCGTTATTTCACTTCCAATATCTTTATTGAGTTAAGCGTGTATTGTAGCACATCTACAACTATGTAAGGCAATTCAATGGTTTCTTCCTTAGTGAAAGCATTTCACTATGAGGCGAGCCGAACATCGCCTCTAGGACTATGTGATGGCCCATTTCGAGTATAGAATACTCCATCTCTCGACGAATTCGAGACACCATAAAATATTTTGGATAAACTTACCGGAGTGTTTGAATAGTTATCGGACAAGAAGTCACTACTCGGAAGCTCCTACTAGCTTGTATCTTTCATCGGACCCCGAAGGTCGTCATGAACAAGCTATGTTACTTCTTTATAACCATTATCCTTTCCCGATTGAAAGGAAACTTAGTCATTGAACCTTTGAGACAATATAACCAGATTGGGAGAAAGGAATCACCCTGAGCCAGTCTTCAGGTCTTGTCTTTTAGGGACTATGCACTAACTATGGAATATGAAGAAGCGTTTATCTAAATATAGAAACCAATTGCTTTTAATAGTTCTTAAGATGGTACATATACGTATTTCAGCATTTCTTAGTGGTTTTGACTTTATCAAACAAAAGTCCGAGTCTTAGATTCGTACTACAAATGGTATATTCACTTTCTATAAGACAAACAAATTATCGAATAAAAGGTAAATCCATTCGTTCCAACGAATCTTAAACAGAAAAATAAATCTTCTGCGATATCCAAGGATTGAATCGAGATTCATTTCCTCATATCACTCCCACTATTTTGCTAAAATTACTGCCCGTTGTCTATTAATCGTTAATGCACAACTATCTCGTTCTTCCAAAGAACATAGCCTAAGAGAAAATCACCAAGGATTCATAGGTTGGTGATCCGAAATCACTATCCTTATCCTATGACTTTCAGTTTATTAATTTTTGGTTTTAGCCTTAAAATCAACTCGGTTTTAGATGACTAACACTTTTAGACATACTCTCCCATTCTTGACTTTCCGTAAATGGAAACAAGTCTTGAACTAGCGGTTCGTGTGAGTAGACACTACTCTTGAACCGTGGGATGTCTATTTCGAGTGTTACTTGTCGGGACTTCTCGGATTTTCTAATATACCGTAAAAAACTACAAATCATAAAACTCCCACTAGTTCATTGATTCCAAATATCGTCTAACTAGCGACATTTCTTGATTTTCCGATTTTTCAATTAGAATGGTTACGTGTGTACTTAGTTACACTTTTCTAATGTTCTAGAAAAAACAACAAATCATAAAGCTCCCACTAGTTCATCGATTCCAAATATCGTCCAACTAGCGACACTTCATGATTTTCTGATTTTTCAATTAGAAAATTACTCGTGTAATCACTACACACTTAAAAATTCACTAGAAGAATTTCAAAGTCCGAAATCACCTTTGATCAAACTAAGTTTGTCTCCCGTTTAACACGAATGACACTAGTGACATACCCATATGTCACTTTGGTTTTAAAAGGCTTAAGAGAAAATATCTCTTTCGAAAAATAATTGCATTATCAATTAACTAGTTCAACGTCCTAGTTACTTTCCACTTTTTAACGAAGTCAATACTAGTCAATTATAAATTTTTAAGCAATTTAGTAAGGGATATAATGCTGTAAATAAAATGACATATATTAATTCAAGTTTAACACTACTATATTATTGTATTTTAGGAATTGTAAACTAAAAGTAAGTCTACTCTACCATTCCAAGGTTTTAACCTTGCATCTCAGTGCCGCCGTAGGGTAGGTCAAAGAGATCAACGGTTAAATCAATGAATAACTTGTGAGAATCAGACATCCCACGAGAATCGAACATCCCTTTATTCATTGACTACCTTCCTTTTTTAGCCTAGGTATTACCAAAAATACCCTTGATGAGTGTGACCTACTATATCAGATCTCTTAGGTACGCCCCGAGTGTGCCGTCGTAGGATAGGTCGGTGACCCGACGAATACCCGTAAATCCTATCCTTTCGGAGACCAAGCCATGAATGTTGATAGGGGTGAACACCATCCGTAGGGGACGAAATCAAAGCGCCTCGAGGCGTCACCCTTCTCTCACTTACTTGCATCTATAGTAGAGACCGTGGGGTTGGTGTCGCCTTCCCCGCTCCCACTCAATATTTTGGAAGTGGTGGTGGGTTAACTAACCACGTCTTTTTGATGTTAACATAAAAGGACATAAAATCAAGGATTCCGAATGGTGTCGGTAACGTAGGCAAGCCTACCCTTCCTATTCGTTGGAACATATGTGACGGATCGGACGAAATCGGGTCAAGAGAGCCCTATTGAGATTAGAAGGAATCACCCCTCCGCTCTCGGTTTGGCTTAGTCTTGCCGGACCCCCGTGCATACATCACACTAGGAGGGTTAAGTCGTTTGAGCGAAGCTCGCTTGACCACCCAACCTAAAGGCGAACCGTTTTTATCCAAGATTTATTGTTCTTTCACCATCATTCAATCTCGTAGACACTACGAATTGAAAACGTGATCTCGTTTCGGCTTTAAGGCGGTTCACCGAGAACACACACCGAAAGGCTAACGATTTCATAACCCGTCCTCGGATCTTTAATTAGTTACTAAATTAATTAATTACCACGTATTAATTAAATTTCAACTAATTACGCGAGTTTGTATACATGCCTATTTTAATTGCCAAAATTAAAATTCTACATGTATGCATGGAGTGGATTTATGATATGATGCATGTCATGGCAATTCCGATTTTATATCTATTTTATGATCAAACACATAAAAAATAAATTGCGGAAAAAATTAAACACCGAGATGGATCGTTGGTACCCCCGACTAACCTATTTTCTAAGGAAAAGTAAACATTTAATCTAAGTCTTCAAATCTCGATCTTGAAACTTCCGGATCTTCAAAGCTTCGATCTCGACACGAACCACGAACGACGAGGAGAGGAGGCCGTAATATACCAATATATTTAAAATATATCTATATTATCAAATTGTTTTATAAATTTTATTTTTTATTTTTTATTTTTTATTAAAGGCTCTCGGCCAAGTTCAAAAGAAAAGGAAACTTTCTTTCTTTTTTTTTTTAAGTAATGTCGGTAAACCAATTAGGTTATACACCTTTCGTGTTACTAACCCATAAAAAATCAATGTCCCTAACTTTAGTTCGGTCTACATATCCTTGATCACCTTGCAAATGAGCTTTTAGTTCCGCACATTTCTTCTACGATGTTACGAGGTAGCATTGAAACATGGACTACGGTATGGTGTCGTGATTTACGAGTTATTCGGGAAGAGGATCGTGACAATGTGCTGGTTGTGTCTATTGATCAAATTTTTTATGTATAGTACCTATTTTCATGCTCTGATCCTTTATCAAAAAAACAAAAAAAAAAAAACAACAACAGTGTCTGTATATGCATATAGTTTTGTTTTAAGTCCAAAAATGGACTAAAGTGTTGTATAGTGAAAAAAAAAGTTGAAGTTAGGGATTGGATTCCAAAGATGTAAGTATTGGGAAAGATTGAAGACAAAGTTGATAACCGAGTTCCTGTTTATATTTCTTGGTTAAAGCTCTTTTGCACAGTCTTTTTCTATTTTATCGTAAATATCCTTTCGTAGCCCGAACCCAAGCCTAACGATATAACCCTTCAAGTCCTGCTCGACCGTACTAGGCAATGATAGGCCTCGATTAGTGGAGATGTTTACGACGTATAATCCTATGGTGTAACCCGGGTACGTTACGTGACTATAATCCGAACCGGTCGTTAGTAGTGAATGTCGAAGAAGCTATTTTCACACCCTCACCTTCATTATTCAACACAAGGTACAACCAATTTTTGTGTATTCATGCTTTTACTATTGTCTCACCTATATAATATGGGAGACTCGTTATACAGTGACAGTGTTGACTCTATTTCTGTTTGAAACGCTTGGTTTAGCTCGAGGGTGAGCAAACGCTAAGTAGGGTGTAGTTGATGAAAGTCAACTCAACTCTATTTTTCTACATGTTTTATACCCCGTTTAGACTCGTTTTACGTAATTCTTGGAGCATTTGGCTTGGTTTTGACTTTTATTGCACCGTTTTGATGTTTACGAGATCCGGACATATAATCCGGGATTCCCGATCTTTTCGGTGTTTTTGTTTTGCACTCTCGGTCACCCTAGTGTCCTGTAGAGGTTACGTGTGGTATTTGTTATGATTTTGTCCAGGAATTAGGTGTTCGGCATGCCCAGAAGGCGAGATACGGGGATTGGTGTTAGGTTTTATGCCCGAAAGACAATTTGTAATTGTTTTATTTAAATGAATGACAGAATTTATTTCATCTTATTTATTCGCATTAATTTCCAATATTAATACACTACAGAAAACCCTAAGTATATTGATTATGTAATCACATAACTCAGTGTATGGCTATACACACGAGGATTGAGTTTATGAAAATACTTAAAATTAACTTAGTCCGTAGCGTTTATTAATCTGAGTACGGGTCTCTAGATTAATTTGCTAATAATGCGCCCAGAACACTTTAGGTGTGACAGTCTTATCCGGACTGTCGGTAATAGGGTACCTAATGGGGCATTTATATATAATGATAATCATATAGGGCTGAACCGATTTCATTTGAGTTCTCGATATAATTCCGTAATCGAGAAGTCTCATCGAATCACAATATGATCATATATAGATTAATCTCAATCCTGAGGTGATCACAGAAAACTGCTTAGACTAGGGTAGGGTTTAATATGTTAGTAAGGATCACTTCTTAGTATGTGGTCCAACACTTCTCGATGGCTCTATTCTAGGATGAGTGAGTAGTCCGTGCTATCACGTATATGGAATCCATTCCTTCCCTCGGGAAGTAGACGAGACGCTTCCCTTATTTGTTAACTCTAAACTGATCATGGGCCCAGTTCATATTATATTAGTTATCAACTAATTGATCACTAGAGGGTTAATGGTAAATAAGGATAATATGTTTCGAGAAGGGTTTACGGAGATATCCCGAATCGAAGTGAACAGTCTATGGAGGATTTATCCGTATGTAATGATTATATCAGTGGACACCTTATGACTCATAGTTGAGTGTAAGTTTATATCTATATTCAACAGAATTCAGTTTCGGATTTATGGTGGTGTAATCCCGGAATTAATAGATTGAATATTATTGTTCGGTCTGACGAATAATTTTATTTAATTTATTGTAGCTACTGAATATGGGTCCATGGTCCCCGACGTGGCTCCTAATATAGCATATATGTTTTCTCGTCGTTTCACCTCAATTATAATTAAATAGTTGGATTGGACTATTTAATTAATATGTGGATTAATTGTTTAGTTGGACTAGATAATTAAATACATGGAAAAGAAATTTTTCGTGGACTTGGCCCAATGTGTCAAATTTCATGTGGCCCTATACAACCTAGGGTGTTGGCCGAAAATTGGTTATTTGATTATTAAGAAATTAGTTTTCTTGGATAATTATTTAACATGTAATTTATCTTTTATTTGTTAATTGATAATTCATGAAATATTAGATAATAATATTATTTATCCTAATTTTTTTGGGATAATTATTTTATTTATCTTTTATTTGGAATAAGGATTAATCTAATAATTATCTCTTAATTATTAAATCCTTGGAGGACAAGGTTTACTGTCATATATAAAGAGAGTTCTCCCAAGTCTTATGACACACTTATATTTTCGAAATATTGGGAGCAAAATAGCTTGGATTTTTCGGCTATTTTGCTTAGGGTTCGAGTTTAGAAAACTTCGGGTTTTCTAAGGTAGCATATCAAGGAGGTCCGGCGGCTTGAAACACCATCCACTTGGTGTTGCTTGGAGATACATGTCGGAAGACGGTGGCATCTCATTGGATCGAGTAGCTTGGATTGAAGATTGTTCTTGGCGTTTATACACCATAAACTGGTAAGCAATCTAAACCCCCTTCTAGGTTTAGATCTATTATTTTATGTATTTTGGTTGACTAGATCTAGATCTATACTATTCCGCTGCGTAATCGGGTGGATCTTGATCCATCCGGCGATATTACATCCTACAAGTGGTATCAGAGCCTTTGATCTATCAATCAAAGTATGTAAATTTTAGATCTAAGAAGTGGAATAAGCATGTTAGATTGTTTTTTTATTTTCGTTTTTATGATGAATCGAAAATAATCATGTTGTATGCCTGTGATTGTTGTGGTTGAAGAGATGGATTGGGTTGGTATTGTTTACCCGTAGATCTATTTTGTAGCTCTCTTTAGTTTAGAAACAATTGAGCATAGGATTTGTATTTAATTTATATGTCATTCGAAATTTATATATGAAAAAATAGCATCTTTGTTGTAATTTTTTTTATATATTCCGGGCTCGAAAAATGAAGATCTTGAAGAAATTATGAAGATCAAGGCGAAACCCAAGGTATGAACGAGGAGAAAAGGCCAACCCTAATTTTAAGGTTGTCCAGCACCTTTAGCAGCGCTAAAAACCGTTGCAACAGCCTCTGTTTTTTTAAAAAGGCGGCAGCACCTGTAGCGGCGCTTACTGCCGCCGCTATAACCTGTTTTCTTCTAAACTTGCATGCGGCTAGGGTTTCAGCCATGCGGCTGTGATCAATTTTTTTTTATAATCTGTTATTTAATCTGCCGACTTATGGCAGCAAAAAAAAAATTTATTTTTTCTGGAAAATAATTTAAATATCAGCCGCATAAGAAAAAAAAACAATTATTTTAAGGGGTTTTATTTTATAATAAATTGGATTTATTTAATTACAAGGTCTTTCTCCTATCGGGTGTTCGTGGTTCGTGATCTGGCGGTTCAAGCTCAAGATTCGAAGTTCAAGACTCGAAGATTAGATTAATTTTCAATTTTCCTTAGAAAATAGGTTAGTCGGGGGTACCAACGATCCATCTCGGTGTTTATTTTTCCGTTATTTTTTTCGTGTATGATCGAAAATTGTATGATATAACCGGAAATTGCCATGACATGCATCTTCATGATTCCACTCCAATGCATACACGTAGATATTTAATTTCGAATTAAATTAGGCGTGTATAACTCGATTAATTAGTTAACATACTTGTTTTAATTAATATGTGGTAGTTAATTAAAATTAAGTAACTAATTATAAAAACCGAGGAACCGGGTTTTGTCAATCGTTACGATTTTAGTGATGAATTCTCGGTGAATCCCACTTAGATAAATCGTTGAGTTTTTTCGGTGATGGCTTCTCAATGAACCCACCTTAAACAGAAACGAGATTACGCTTTGGGTGACAATTTAGAAATCGGAAAATCTTAGTACATGGGTTCGGAAATGGTCTAACCATGGTTGGGAGAGTTCAACCAAGCTTCGGCTCAATCGACTCCCCTCCACGTGTGATGTATGATACAGTGATTCGATAAGACTTAGCATAGCCGATAAGCCTTCGGGCTAAACGGGGCTTCTCTTGCCGGATTAGCGTGAACTGTCACATATGTTCCAACGAATAAGACGGCGTAGGATTGCCTACCTAACTGACCCTGTTCGGAGTACTTTGATTTATTGTTTCCTATTGTCAAGACCGAAACCGTAATTAGTAAACCCACCACTTTTTCAAATTATTGAGTGGGAGCGGGGAAGGCGACAACCAACCCCACGGCCTCTACTATAAATGCAAGCACGTGAGAGAAGAGTGACGCCTCGAGCCGCTTTGATTTCGGCCCCCTACGGGTGGTGTTCACCCCTATCAAAATTCAAGGCTTGGTTTCCAAAAGGATAGGATTTCGGGTACTCATTGAGTCACTGACCGACCCTGCGGCGGCACACTCGGGGCGTACTTTGAGATCTGATATAGTAGGTCACACTCTTTATGGATATTTTCGAAATATCTAGGCTAGAAAAAGGAAGGTAATCAATGAGTAAGGCCCAGGATGTCTAATTCCCATGAGATGTTCGATTCTCGAAGCTTAATCATTGAGAGAGATTGTCTCGGTTTAATCGTCACCTCTTTGACTAACCCTGTGGCGGCACTGAGGTGTGAGGTTAAATCCTTGGAATGGTAGGATAGACTTTATAGAAGTTTATTATTCCTAAAATACAAATTATAGTAGTGTATATTTGATTAAATTCCTGTCATTTTATTTACAGCAACATGTCTTCGCAAATTCAAAATTTACTGAACGATAAGCTAAATGGCGACAATTTTACTAAGTGGAAAAGTAACGTAAACGTGGTGCTCATATTTGAGAATACGCAATTTGTTTTGACTGAGGAGTGCCTTGTGATTCCCCCTCATAATCCGCCTAAACGTATTTGCGATCAACATTAAAAATGGACAGAGGCGAATAATAAGGCAAGAGGCATTTTCTTAGCCTCAGTGTCGGAGGTCATTCGGAGCAAGATTGAGGGTTTTAATACTGCACTAGAAATTATGCAGCATTTGACCACCATGTTTGTCAAACCGTCTGATCAAGCAAGACACGAGGCCGTGAGGAAGGTTTGTCAATGCCAAGATGAGGCGGGGTCGGTCGATTCGGGGTCATATGATGAACATGATTAGTTACTTTACCGAAGCGAAACTCATTGTGCGACTATAGACGATGCTACCCAAGTGTCCGTGATTCTGGAATCATTGACACCTGATTTCCTAACGTTCAGGACTAACTACGTCATGACTAAGACTCGTCTTTCCATGACGGAGTTGATCAACAAACTTCAAGTCTTCGAGGGTCTTTCTACGAAAGATAAAACCCAAGAGCAGGAAAAGAAGGCTGAGGCCAATATGGTCGTAGCCAAGGCGTCTAAGTCTAACCAGCAGGGTAAGACAAAGAATAAGAAACAAACTGTGCCGGCCTAAACCTATGAAGAATAAGGCTAAGCCGAATGCACCATCCAAGCCCAAGGGCAAGTGTTTTTACTGCAATGAGATAGGGCACTGGCGTCGTCACTGCCCCGTATATCTCAAAGATGTAAAGGATGGGAAGGTTAAGGCTAGCAATGCGAAAGATAAGAAAGGTAATCCTAAATTACTCTTGGAATCTTTTAATGTAGCTAAAGATGTATCAATTTGGATACTGGATTTTGGAGCTACTAACCATGTATGTTCTTCTTTGCAGATCCTTAGTTCGTTTGAGGAGCTAGAGGAAGGAGCTCAAGTTATGAGAGTCGGCACCGGGGCATTAGTTTCAGCAAAAGCAGTGGGAGCTGTGGTTTTACATTTTGGAAATAAAGTTTTACATTTAGACAATGTTTATTTCATTCCAAATTTTCGTAGAAAATTAATTTCGTATTCTGCTTTGAAAGACCAGTTGTACTCTGTTTCTTTTATGAATAATGAGTTTACTATTTCAAAGAATGGTTTTACTTTGTGTACTACTGTATTAGAGAATGGATTGTATTTCATTAAACCTACGGAAGCTCCCCTGTTAAATACTGAAATGTTTAAAGTAGCGCATCAAAAATCTGCAAAAAGGCAGAAAATTTCTCATAAAGAAGATAGTACATATCATTGGCACCTTAGGCTAGGTCACATTTCCTTGGAAAGAATCAAACGACTGGCTAAGGATGATTCCTTAAAAGAGTTATCTGTTGACTCGTTGTCGGTCTGCGAATCTTGCCTGGAGGGAAAAATGACTAAGCGTCCCTTCTCGTCAAAAGGGAATAGGGCCAAAGAACCTCTAGAGTTAGTACATTCAGACCTTTGTGGTCCGATTAATGTGCAATCTAGAGGCAGATTCGAGTATTTTGTTACTTTCATCGACGACTACTCGAGGTTCGGATATGTTTATCTGCTGCGTCTAAAATCCGAGACTTTTGGCAAGTTTAAGGAATTTCAGGCAGAAGCCGAAAGGCAGTTAGGCAAGCCTTTGAAATGCCTTCGCTCTGATCGCGAAGGAGAGTACTTAGATACTGAATTCACTGACTACCTACTTGAACATGGGATATGTTCCCAACGTTCTGCGCCTAGGACACCTCAGCAAAATGGAGTTGCTGAAAGGAGAAATAGAACATTGATTGACATGGTCAGATCAATGATGAGCTACGCCTCGCTACCGATATCTTTTTGGGGATATGCTCTAGAAGCAGCGGTACACATTTTGAATGTGGTTCTGTCTAAGTCTGTTAGTAAGACACCCTTGGAACTTTGGAAGGGACGTGGCGAAAGCATACGTCACTTTCGAATTTGGGGTTGTCCTGCACATTTACTGGTGGACAAGACTATGAAAATACAAAAGCATACGAAAGTATGTCTGTTTGTTGGTTACCCCAAGGGAACACGTGGAGGTCTGTTTTACGATCCGGAAGATAACAAGGTAATAGTTTCGACTAATGCCACGTTTTTGGAGGATCAATATATGACAGATTTCAAGCCTCGAAGTAAAGTCGTACTTGAGGAGTTACTTTCTGACGAGGTCAGACCATAAGTGCCACCTAGTGTCACTATAGACAACACTACGAATGCAACAGTCACCCCTAATCCTAATCCACCCAGACATACTGAGAGAGTGGTTCGGCCACCAAATCGGTATGGACAATCAAAGGCGAACGTAGCCGTCTCTGATGGTGTGGAAGATGATCCAGTGTCTTTTCGCAAGGCCGTGGATGATCATGACAAGGAAAAATGGGTTAACGCGATGAATCAAGAGATAGAGTCAATGTACTCTAACTCTGTCTGGAAACTTGTAGATTGCCCCGAAGGGGAAAACCCTATAGGGAGCAAGTGGCTCTACAAGAGGAACCGAGGAGTTGATGGTAAGGTGCAAACCTTTAAATCATGGCTTGTAGCTAAGGGCTACACACAGAGAGAGGGTATAGACTATGAAGAGACCTTCTCCCCTGTGGCCATGCTTAAATCCATCCGGATCCTCATTTCTATTGTTGCATGCCTAGATTATGAAATCTGGCAAATGGATGTCAAGACAGTGTTTCTTAACGGCTTTCTCGATGAGGAAATCTATTTGCAGCAACCAGAAGGATACATCGAGGAAGGCCAAGAGCACAAAGTGTGCAAGTTGCTGAGATCCATCTATGGGTTGAAGCAAGCATCTCAGTCTTGGAATCATAAATTTGATGACACCATTAAGTCATATGATTTCGAACAAAATCCAGATGAACCTTGTGTATACAAAAAAGTCCTTAAGGATAAGGTTACGTTTCTAGTGTTGTACGTAGATGACATTCTCCTAATCGGAAACGATAAGGGGATGTTGTCGGACTTTAAAATTTGGTTGGCCAGCCAATTCCAAATGAAAGATTTAGGAGAGGTGAATTATGTTCTCGGGATCCAATTAATACGGGATCGCAAGAACAAGATGTTAGCTCTTTCACAAGCCACTTACATTGATAAGGTGATGGATAGATATAGCATGATGGACACAAAGAGGGGTTACCTACCAACTCGTCACGGCATCCATCTCTCTAAGACTCAGAGTCCTTAGACTCCTGAGGAAATAGAGGCTATGGAAAGAGTGTCTTATGCTTCGGCTGTAGGTAGTCTAATATACGCTATGCTGTGCACTAGACCTGACATCTGTTATGGCGTTGGACTCTTCAGTCGTTATCATTCGAATCCAGGCAATGAGCACTGGATTTCGGTAAAGAACCTCTTAAAGTACTTGAAGAAGACTAGGAATTATATGCTGGTATATTCGGGTGCAAACCTGGATGTACAGGGGTACACTGACTCTGACTTCCAGTCAGATCGAGATGATTTCAAATCTACCTCAGGCTCAGTGTTTACCATTGATGGTGGTGCAGTCATTTGGAGAAGCGTCAAGCAATCTAGCACGGCTAATTCTACTATAGAAGCTGAATACATAGCGGCCTCTGAGCCGGCTAAGGAAGCAGTTTGGCACAAAAAGTTCCTGACTGGTTTAGGGGTCTCTCCAAATCACAACGATCCGATCACTCTCTATTGTGACAACAATGGGGCAGTATCAAATTCGAAGGAACCCTGTAGTCACCGCAAGTCGAAGCATATCGAGCGAAAGTACCATTTAATTAGAGAGATTGTACAAAGAAGAGACATTTCCGTCAAGAAAATCGCCTCTGCTGACAACCCCGCTGATCCTTTCACCAAGACATTGCCGTTGGAAGTCTTCAACCGGCACTTGGAGACTATTGGTATTAGGTACATGACTTATTTGCTTTAGAGCAAGTAGGAGTTGTATTGCTGTAATATAGATATAGGGTGTGCTCTAAAACAATTAATCCACTTGCCTTTCGTGCGAGTGGGAGATTGTTAGGTTTTATGCCCGAAAGACAATTTGTAATTGTTTTATTTAAATAAATGACAGAATTTATTTCATCTTATTTATTCGCATTAATTGCCAATATTAATACACTACAGAAAACCCTAAGTATATTGATTATGTAATCACATAACTCAGTGTATGGCTATACACACGAGGATTGAGTTTGTGAAATATACTTAAAATTAACTTAGTCCGTAGCATTTATTAATCTGAGTACGGGTCTCTAGATTAATTTGCTAATAATACGCCCAGAACACTTAAGGTGTGACAGTCTTATCCGGACTGTCGGTAATAAGGTACCTAATAGGGCATTTATATATGATGATAATCATATAGGGCTGGACCGATTTGATTTGAGTTCTCGATATAATTCCGTAATCGAGAAGTCTCATCAAATCACAAGATGATCATATATGGATTAATCTCAATCCTGAGGTGATCACAGACAACTGCTTAGACTAGGGTAGGGTTTGATGTGTTAGTAAGGATCACTTCTTAGTATGTGGTCCAACACTTCTCGTTGGCTCTATTCTAGGATGAGTGAGTAGTCTGTGCTATCACAAATATGGAATCCATTCCTTCCCTCGGGAAGTAGACGAGACAGTTCCTTATTTGTTAACCCTATAAACTGATCGATGGGCCCAGTTCATATTATATTAGTTATGAACTAATTGATCACTAGGGGGTTAATGGTAAATAAGGATAATATGTTTCGAGAAGGGTTTACGGAGATATTCCGAATCGAAGTGAACAGTCTATGGAGGATTTATCTGTATGTAATGATTATATCAGTGGACACCTTATGACTCATAGTTGAGTGTAAGTTTATATCTATATTCAGCAGAGTTCATGAAGAGAGTTTGAGAAAGTAAATAATACTTGAGTAAACTTCAACTTAGTTTATTCATCAAATGAAAGAGGTATAAATAGCTACAATTGATGGGAGATACTAGCTAGCTTAGGCGGCCACTAGATATGGGCGGCAAGCTTTTACTCTAAAAAGTAAAAAAGTATATGTCTATGACATAAAGTAACTAGAGTTTGACATATTAATTGTTTATATGTATCACAATTAATATGTCCTTTACAAATAAAGTGTACAAATAATGTATACACGAAATAAATAAATATTACATACTATTTTATATGTAATATTTCCACACCCCCCCCCCCTCAACCGGGTTGTATATGTTTATACAGCCAAGTTTGCTACTAAGGCTGCTGAACATAAGTGGTGGAATGGCCTTGGTGAGAATGTCAGCATTCGTCCGCGAGGGAACATACTGGAGTTGGATAATCTTGGCATCAATCTTCTCCTTTAGGAAGTGTCTGTCAATGTCCACATGTTTGGTTTTATCATGATGGACTGGATCCTCTGCCATGCATAATGCCGAGTTATTGTCACAGCAGAGTGTGATAGGGTGCTGAATAGGCTGCTGAAGTTCAGTCAGGACCCTTTTTATCCATAGAGCTTCACAAATACCCAAAACAAGTGCCCTGAGTTCAGCTTCAGCACTGCTTCTGGAGATAGTAGGTTGTTTCTTGCTTCTCCAGGTGACAAGATTTCCCCATACATAAGAACAGTAACCAGTAGTAGACCTTCTGTCTATGTGACAGCCAGCCCAATCAGCATCAGTGTAAACCGTGATAGATCTCTCAGCAGACTTGGTGAAGTGTAAGCCTTGGCCAGAGTGGATTTTAAGTACCTCGGTATCCCGTTCACGCATCCCAATGTTGCTCGGTAGGGCAATGCATGAACGGCTCACCGATCGACTCCATATGCAATATCGGGTCTTGTATGGGATAGATAAATGAGTTTCCCTACAAGTCTCGATATTGATCCTTCCCGACAAACAATGTCACCATGCGACGTAGGGTATTACGGGGGTCTACTCGGGGATACAGGGTTTTCATCCCAAAGATACCGCTTTCCTTCGGCGGAGTCCAAGCACATATTTCCTTTGAGAGATAGAGATACCCTGGTTGTTTCTTGCAATTTCCATACCAAGGAAGTATTTAAGATAGCCCAAATCCTTGACTTGAAAGACCTTTGCTAGTAGAGTCTTCAAATTCTGGATCTCAGTAGAGTCATCACCAGTGAGGATGATATCATCCACATACACAATAAGGATAGATCTTTTCTGGCTAGTGGTCTTGATAAACATGGTGTGGTCTGAGTTGCATTGATGATATCCAACAGCTTTAACCACAGTAGTGAGTTTCCCAAACCAGGCTCTTGGGGATTGCTTTAGGCCATATAGAGATTTCCTCAATTTGCAAACCTTTCCTTGAGTGTTAGGATTGGTAAAACCATGAGGTACATTCATGTAAACTTCCTCAGTAAGGTCACCATTGAGGAAGGCATTTTTGATATCCAATTGGTGAAGAGGCCAGTCAAGTTGGACAGCAAGAGATATCAGTATTCTGACAGTGTTCAGTTTTGCCACTGGTGCAAAAGTTTCTTTGTAGTCAATGCCATAAGTTTGAGTGAAACCCCTTGCAACTAGTCTGGCCTTATACTTGTCAATTGTACCATCGCATTGTATTTGATGGTAAATAACCACTTGCAAACTATTTCGTCTTCTTGCCTTTGGGGAGAGCCGTTTAGATCCCAAGTATGATTATCCGGGAGGGCGCTCATTTCGCCTTGACAAACCGCCTTCCACTTATCATGTTGGAGAGCTTCCCGAATATTTTTAGGAATAGAGTTAGAGTCCAAGTCCTGTGTAAACATGGCAAAGACAGGAGACAACTTATCATAAGATAAATAAGTATGAATAGAGTGATCAGTGCAAGATCTCTTTCCCTTCCTGAGAGCAATAGGCTTATCATCAATGTCAGCAGGCTGCTGAGAGTCTGTAGATTGCTGAGTGTCAGTAGGCTCAGGGTCAGCAGGCTCGGGTCAGTAGTCTCAGGTTCAGGAGGGTGCTGAGGATCAGTAGGCCGCCGAGAGTCGCAGGGTCTTGGGGTTCGATCCGCGAGAATCAATAGGTTGCTGAGGGTTAAGAGTTTGCTGAGGGAAAGGGTTTAGGTCAATTTCAATCAGGTTTCCATCAGTGACTGCCTTAGTGGACTTGCGTAGTAGGGAGTCCTTTCAAAAAATTTGACATCCATAGAATTGTAAAATCTCTTTTCAGAAGGAGAGTAACACTTGTAGCCTTTCCTGTCCTTTGCATATCCTAGGAAAATGTACTTGTGAGCTTTGGGATCAAGTTTGCTTCTGTGTTGGGCATGGATATAGACAAACACAAGACAACCAAAGATTTTTGGAGGTAACGGGAAATAAGATTGGGGCGGGAGTGTGTGGCCAGTAGGGTTTTGATAGGATTTTTGAAGCCTAGCACCCTGCTGGGAAGTCTGTTGATTAAGTATGTGGAAGTCAATATAGCTTCACCCCACATATATTTTGGAACATTTGTGGTAAACATGATAGACCTAGCCATTTCTAGCAAATGCCTGTTCTTTCTCTCAGCAACCCCATTTTGCTGAGGAGTCTCAACACAACTACTGATATGGACAATTCCCTTATTCATCAAGAAATTACTGAGATTAGACTCATAATATTCAAGAGCATTGTCAGTCTTCAAAATTTTGATCTTAGTGTCAAACTGAGTGGAGACCATGTTGTAAAACTCTTGAAAGATGGATCCAACTTCAGATTTATCCTTCATTAAAAATAACCAAGTGGTTCTGGTGTGGTCATCTATGAAGGTAACAAACCACCTCTTCCCTGTTATGCTTTTTACTCTTGAGGGTCCCCATACATCACTGTGAATTAAGGTGAATGGTGTGGATGGTAAGTGAGGTAATTTTGCATACACAGATTTGGTGAGTTTGGCAAATTGACAAATATCACATTGAAGATCATTCAAATTACAACCTTTAAACAATTCAGGATCTATAGACTTTAAATAACTAAAGCTGGGATGTCCTAGTCTATAATGCCATAACATGATATTGTCTAGGTTTTGAGTGCAGGCTGCTGAGGCAGATTCAGTCTTCAGTCTTCTGTCTTCAGCAGGGTCGACCACATACAGTCCTGAGCACGGTTTAGCAGTCCCAATCACTGCCTTTGAGGAATGATCCTGGAAAGTGCACTGATTCTCATTAAAAACAACAGTCCAGTTCAAATCTTTAGTAAGTTTACCGACGTATATGAGATTGCAATCTAATTTTGCAACAAATAGGACATCCCGTAGGCATATCTTATTAGTAAGTTGCACCTTACCAAAACCTTTTGCACTAGAGATAGATCCATCGTGACCAGCCTTAACATTGTGAATTTGGGGACATGGCTTAAGTTGAGTAATGAGATTTTTATTACCGAGTCATATGGGATGAGGCCCCGAATCAACAATCCAGGTTTCATTACTAATAGATGAGTAGAATTTACCCGTGCCGGCATGAGAGGCTATGTCGGTAGAGTGACTACCTCCTTTTTGTTGAGTTAGGAAGGCTTTGAATGCGGCAAGCCGTGCATTCAACTTTGTTGTCATCTTCTTCCTCACTTATGTGTACCGCTCGACTTTCCTTGGCGGTCTTGAGGTTTTGGAGGAGTTAGGCTTGCCATGTAGTTTCCGGCAAGTGTCCTTGGTGTGATTTGTGCGTTTGCGGTGGTCACGAAACGCTTCCCGGTTTTATCGGCGGGCTTCTGTAAGCCTCGGTAACCTCGGCGGTTCCCGACAACCAACGGGGTGGCACTCTCGGTAGGGTTGTCAGCAGGGGAGTTCAGTAGCATCACTTTCCTCCTGCTTTCCTCATGTTTGACCTCAGCAAACATGGATTTGAGATTTGGGAGAGGTTTAGTATCCAGAACTCTACCTCTAACATCATCAAGAGTAGGATTCGATCCGGTGAGGAACTTGAATACTCTCTTCTTTTCTATGATGTCTTTATACGGAGCGAAGATCCTTGACATCATTCCATGAGTGAGTTTCCAACATATCTAGGTGTTGCCATGCCTTAGATAGTTGGTTGAAATATTGAGTCACGTACATATCTCCTTGTCTCAGCTTTGAATTTGAGCTTCAAGCTCATAGACCTCGATGTATTGTCTTTCTTGGAGTAAAGATCCCCGGCATTATCCCGGATCTCCTTTGCGGTATCATACATCATAAAGTTCTCACTAATCTCTTTTGTCATTGATCTTGTGAGAATGGTCATGACTTGATTATTAGTAGTATCCCATGCTTCAAATCCTGGGTCATCTTCGAGCGGGGGCGGTTTAGAGCCGGACGGGTATCCCATCTTACCTTGTCCGGAGATGTACATTTTCATAGACCTTGACCACAGCAAGTAGTTGTTGCCATCAAGTCTATGATTAGTGTAAGATGAAGAGTCTGTGACCCCAATTTGCTGAGGCAGTTGGGACTCAACTGAGGGTGAGGAAGTTTCAGATAATGAAGACATTCTTGATTCAGCAGGGTACTGAGAGTTTGCAGCGGATTCAGGAGTTTAAGGCTCTGATACCATGAAGAGAGTTTGAGAAAGTAAATAATACTTGAGTAAACTTCAACTTAGTTTATTCATCAAATGAAAGAGGTATAAATAGCTACAATTGATGGGAGATACTAGCTAGCTTAGGCGGCCACTAGATATGGGCGGCAAGCTTTTACTCTAAAAAGTAAAAGTATGTCTATGACATAAGACATATTAATTGTTTATATGTATCACAATTAATATGTCGTTTACAAATAAAGTGTACAAATAATGTATACACGAAATAAATAAATATTACATACTATTTTATATGTAATATTTCCACAGTTCAGTTTCGGGTTTATGGTGGTGTAATCCCGGAATTAATAGATTGAATATTATTGTTCGGTCTGACGAATAATTTTATTTAATTTATTGTAGCTACTGAATATGGGTCCATGGTCCCCGACGTGGCTCCTAATATAGCATATATGTTTTCTCGTCGTTTCACCTCAATTATAATTAAATAGTTGGATTGGACTATTTAATTGATATGTTGATTAATTGTTTAGTTGGACTAGATAATTAAATACATGGAAAAGAAATTTTTCGTGGACTCGGCCCAATGTGTCAAATTTCGTGTGGCCCTATACAACCTAGGGTGTTGGCCGGAAATTTGTTATTTGATTATTAAGAAATTAGTTTTCTTGGATAATTATTTAACATGTGATTTATCTTTTATTTGTTAATTGATAATTCATGAAATATTAGATAATAATATTATTTATCCTAATTTGTTTGGGATAATTATTTTATTATTTTATTTATCTTTTATTTGGAATAAGGATTAATCTAATAATTATCTCTTAATTATTAAATCCTTGGAGGACAAGGATTACTCTCCTATATAAAGAGAGTTCTCCCAAGCCTTATGACACACTTATATTTTCGAAATATTGGGAGCAAAATAGCTTGGATTTTTTGGCTATTTTGCTTAGGGTTCGAGTTTAGAAAACTTCGGGTTTTCTAAGGTAGCATATCAAGGAGGTCCGGTGGCTTGAAACACCATCCACTTGGTGTTGCTTGGAGATACACGTCGGAAGATGGTGGCATCTCATTGGATCGAGTAGCTTGGATTGAAGATTGTTCTTGGCGTTTATACACCATAAACTGGTAAGCAATCTAAACCCCCTTGTACGTTTAGATCTATTATTTTATGTATTTTGGTTGACTAGATCTAGATCTATACTATTCCGCTACGTAATCGGGTGGATCTTGATCCATCCGGTGATATTACATCCTACAATTGGAGCGTGTGCCCGAAGCTTAGCCTGCAACTAGTTTACTAAATGGATAAGTATCGGCGCAAATACATTACAAGATCAACGGATATTTCTATACCATAAAGCCACGTGTAATAGGTCGTGTCTTTATTAAACGGTACCACGGTAGATATTTATCCGGATATTTACGGTAGCGCTTCACCACGTGATGACCGTTATCACATGTGATGTGATATGTTTAACTTGGGCCGGCATACTTATGGATAAGAAGTATTCAAGTTGGCCAGGTTTGCTAGACTTTCTTAAGTCAATAGTCTAAATATACAAATATAAAAAATGGTTAAACCCTAACCGTGAGGGCCCCCTCATCCCCGATCCCACATGAATGCGAGGAGAGGTTAATCATGGGACCTAGCAGCTCAGGGATGAGGCTTTGCATTAGATATCTCTTACCGAAAGGGGCCGGCCCTTTACGGGACTCGAACCCCCACCCTCCGGCTTTAGATATAGCAAGGCACTACACCACCTCACCCGCTCACCACTATGCCATATCCAGGGTATTCTAAATATACAAATATAAATGTGATGCTTAGCAAGGCACTACATCACCTCACCCGCTCACCACTAGGCCATATCCAGGGGATTCTAAGTATACAAATATAAATGTGATGCTTAGCAACGAAGCAACAAAATTTTCCATATATATATTATTATCACTCTTTATCTCCTGGGACCTATTTTTTATTTTTTATTTTTCTGTAGCTTTTAACTTTTTCCTTAGTTTAAACTTAGATTTTGTAAAGAATTAATTTAGATTAAGTTTATTTTGTGTAATTTGAAGATCGATGCTACTTGGCTATTGCTATTTCAATTTAGATTTCGTTTTTTCCGGTGTTCTTCGTCTCGATTTTCGGTAATTTTCTTAATCTTGATTTCTGTCTTTCAATCTTGATTCTTGTTAGTTCCTATGTTGATTTCTTGTGATTTGGTGATTAGAATGAGTAGCTAATCGTTATATAACCGAGTTATACGATAATCTTCGAAATCGAACCCTAGATTGTTTATGTGGTGTTCTTGATGTTTTATTTGTTGAATCTTGATGTGTTTGTAGTTCTAGAACTTATGCTTGATCACGTTTATTGAATGGATCACTCGATAATCGTATTACGCGTATCGCCTTTACATATGTATTTTGCGAGAGGATACGGGAACCGGGGTTCTAGAATCACCCTATAAAACCGACTGAGTTGTTTAGATTCGGTTTCGTGTGTGAGGTTTGTATCAACTTGTTGAGCGTTTCATTGATCGTAGACCGTGTTAGGTCAGTTAAATCCGGTCAGCGGACTATTGAACCTGACATATGAGGGTAGATTATTGAAATAATGTCTATTCTCGGAATTAGGAAATGACACCTTTCGAGTGACATCGAGAATGTTTAGGTAAGTCAAAAACACTTCCAGATCAAGCTAGGGTTTGTGAGTTTTAGATTGGATCATAGATCGGCTATCTATTTTTTCATAGTTTAAAACTCCTTTCTTTTGTGCATATTTAGTTGATACACCGGTGATCTGACAAATCACCGTCTTCTGTAGTTGTGTTGGACTGAACTAGGAACAATACTGGCTTTGATACTTAACTAGATTCCTTGTGGGATACGACCTTGCTCGCCATTTATAGTACAACCGACTCAGTACCCTGCCGGTCAGAGTTGACGTTACTGTAAAATGGCTATCAATCTTCATTTGAACAAAGTTGTTCTTGTGATCATTTCCATACCATAAATATTTTCTTTGCATTATTAAATGTTTATAGATTTACTTTTAAACAGATTCATGAATTGTTTGTTTGGGGTTATATATAAAGGGAATCTACAAAATAGCATGTAAAACATTCAGGAATATGTACAAAACATCATGTAAAACATTCAGGAATCTACAAAATTCAATGCCTATTTTGTACATGTTGTAATGTAAAACATTCAGGGATCTATAATGTAAATCAAGTTTGGGGTTAAATCTATAAACATTCAGGAATCTGTAATGTAATACATGTTTTACATTACAACATGTACAAATAAGTAATTTATGTTACACCATGCGTTGTTCTTTTAGACTGATAGTTTAACTATTCATTACATTACAACTAGAATTATTACAATGTTTTTTTTACAGGGCCGACCATTGTTGAAGGAAGTAGAAGCAACTATATTTGAAAAAAAGTTTTTTGTTTTGTGAAGTTCTTTATGGCTGACAAGAACTACACAGTTCTGCAACTGTACATAGAAGAAGTCATTCATGCCTCTGAAGCTATTGGGATGCACACAGATAATCCTGAATCAATGTTCCATGCGGTACAACAATGAACAAAAGAAACGACCCCAATTTTTCCGCCCCACGACCAAAGCTATCCTTGAAGAAATTGATGATTCAGTTGAGTCAAAGATGAGACATGTACCCAGCCTCAACATTCCAAAAGAACCTTAATGTTTGGTTTTATACCTATAACAGTCCCAACAGCTACTCCGGAGAAGGTGACTGGATCAGTTGATGTTCAACATGAGGTTTGTGAAGTTGAAAGTCCAATCAAAAAATGAAGAACAAAGTAGAGAACAAGGAAAAGGAAAATTAAGAGCTGGTGTATGTTTATGTATTAAAAATACAGTCATGGTTGTTATGTATGCTTTTTAAAAGTCAAACTTTGATGTAGTGGGGAAGTATAGTTAGTATATTACCACCATTATTTTTTTATCATGGATAATGTTTAATGGTGTAGTAATATACATAACTATGAGTGCTTGCAATTATTGTATTCCACTATCTTTTATAACTTATGGCAGCTGAACATTAACCATCATAGATAATGTCTTTGTTAGCCTATGTATCTTTTGAACTGTATGACTTTATATTAATAAAAATTTATAACTGTATCATTTTTATGAATGTAAAAAGATCCCCCATTTCTATAATTACGCCTTTAACGGGTACGCCGTGCCTTACACGGCGCGAGCATTGCCACTAGTAAAATATCTATATACTATAAAAAGAGAAAAATGTAAGCATATAGGCAGCCACGTCCCTGTTTTATGAAAGCTGGTGTTTTGACATCTGTTAGCCTCTTTGCTTGACACGTGCTTAAAAAAAATCCCAAGCTTTTGTCTCACAGAAAATCCAGCAAAGAAGTGGATCAATTGTCCTTCCTCCAATTGCTCCTCCTTCCATTACCTATACTTCTAATTACACTATTCCTTCACCTCTTTCATTCTTCGGCTCCTTTTTCTCCCATTCGCCAGCCTTGTTATAATCTTCGTCGAGCACTCCCATTTGAGGAAGCCGATGTTGGGGACTACTACTCGCAAGATGAGGAGGTGGAAGAAAACGAGGAGCAGGATTTAGAGGTAGAGTGGAATGTTGCTATGCTTGTGTTTATGTTCTTTCTCAATTAACTTTATTAATTAGGATAAGTGTTTGTGTTGCATTATTAATTAGGATGAGCTTTTTGATGACGGTTAAAATAGTCTATCCTACGGCATCAACATTCTATCCATTATGAGCTAAAAATAGTTGTTTCGACCTATAAATATGAACCATTTGAGTTGAATATCATGTGTCGGGTTCGTGAGTCGAGAAATCTACACTTAGCGTTTATTTTCCCTATTTCGATATTATTTGGTGATTTTCAGAACACAAGATAATGGGCTGAGCATGATGGACAAATCTGGAGTGGACTGAACGAAAGAATGGGCCTAGGGTATTCCAAAACATTCCAAGATAAGTCGGCTGAAGAAAAATGATGAAAGTACCCTCGGTAACCCGGGAGGCGGTGCCGACTTACCGAAAGTCCAGATCTTTCCGAAACACATTTTCTTGGACAAGGGGTAGAACTAGGTGTTTCTAAGTCGGTTTAGACAGCTATAAATAAGAGGCTTCGCCTTAGAACATAAGTGTACAATTTTCAAGACAAATATTATGCAATAAAAGTTCTTTGTTCTTTATTTTATTTATTTTATGAGTTCTGGTCGGAGAGACGACGGAGTTGCTGCCTAGGGAGAGATCCGAGAGAGATCTACGCTCATCTTCGAGGGTATAATTTTTTGTCTTTTCCAAGATGTAGATCTATCGTTGTTCTATTCGACTAGTATGTTTTAATTGCTTATTTAGTTTAATTATGTAGTAGTTAGTTTTTTTACCCCATTTGTTATAGATCCGATTCGTTGGCGAAGAAATCATGAAATAGTAGTTGCGTTCTTCAGATCTGCGACGGTCTATATCGTAGATCTGAATACCTAGTAAATTACTAATTCATGATAATCGGCGCCAGCTACGTTGATCGATAGATTTAATTTACGTGTTTTTAGCCTGATCAACTACTTGCATGTCATCGTAAACTAGCATGAAATACGAATAGTGAAGTGCTATGTTTGGACATTATCTAGAATGGACCCTAGGAATGTGCTGATCAATGTCGACAACTGTCTAGGCGGGTTTGCGGTATGAGTTAGCACTCAATATCGACAGCTCTAGTTCTTTATGCGTATGGGCTATTACGGACCAATTAAGGAGGGTAGCTTGCATATAGATTGTCTACTACCATTATCGGAGTAGATAGGGTTAGGAGTTGTACCCGTAGCTGAACAATGAATAAATTCATCAATGGGGAGGACTGTTGCATGTGTGGGGGAAATAACTAATTACTCATCATTGAACTAATACATTAGAAACTCTAGTTTGCTTCGTTGAACTTGCATAATCATGCTAGTTGATTGTTACCAAATTTACTACTGTCTATATTATAGTTGGTCGTAGACCATATTTGTGACAAGCTCAATCTTGATAGTTAGACATTTTTACGAGTCTCTGTGGGATCGACCTTGATTTTCCAGTACTCTACTACGATAGACCTAGTCCTATTGCTAGTAAGTGCCTTGCACGCGATCAAGATTTTTTGGCGCCGTTGCTGGGGACTTGTGTCAAGAATAATTTTATTTAAGATTGAGTTTTCTGTATATATTTGAGTCTGTTTAATCGAGTTTGTTTATAGTCTATTTATACTGGAGTCGTACAGAGTCAGTTTTGTTAAAATCTGGAAAAAAAAAATAGCAGCCGGTTTACCGAAGGTCTACCACGTTAAACCGAGGGTTTAAATTTTGGTAGAATCGTTTCTATTAGTTCCGAGTCAATTCAGTAGTCAGAGTCTGTATTTTTGAGTCTACCAGACATGTGTAACAGCCGCCGAGCCAAGTCACTAACCTTTTTATGTTCTTTTTGTGTCTTGTAGTACGCTACGCGAAGTTCGGCAGCCAAACTCGATAGATTCATACCTGAGATTGAAAAGTTTGCTAGACAAAAGAGAAAGGAAACTTGAGAGAGATCTATTAGGCTAGCGGATAACGTGGTTTCGAACGAAGGAGATCACAGCGAGAGGGAAGAAGATATTCCACCTTTGGAGGATACAGAAATCGACATGGCACAGAACGAACAGAATGGAGCAGGAGTTATGGTACAAGCAGATAGGAGAACTCTACAGAGTTATGCAATGCCTACGATTGAGCAATTTGTGCCAGCAATTGTTCAACCTGAGGATGCAGCTGAGGTATTTCACCCGAAACCAAATGTGATACAAATGGTGACTAACTACACTACCTTTCATGGAGTAATGAACGAAGATCCTAGTGTACACGTCACCAACTTTCTGGAGATAGTCAGCACGGTTAAGCCAGCAGGAGAGCCTGAAGATAACATAAAGTTGAAACTGTTTCCATTCACTCTGAAACACAAAGCGAAGATATGGTTATTGTCTCTAGCACCGGGATCGATCCAAACTTGGACCGTTCTGTTGCAGAAGTTTATGAATAAGTACTGCCCACCTAGGAAGTCACTACAGATGAGACAAGAGATTATAAAATTCAAGCAAAAACCCACTGAAACCTTTGAAGAATCTTGGGAAAGAGTTAAAGAAGTACAGAGGAGATGCCCTCACCATGATATCACTTTGCCCGTACGAATGCATAGTTTCTATCACGGATTACGGCCAAGTGAGCAAATAAGAGTTGATGCATCAAGCAACGGATGTTTTGCGTTGCTATCACTTGAAGAAGCCGAAGAGAAATTGGAGAAAATAGCACTGACAAGTCAATGGGGAACACATCAAGTTGAAACGGCGAAAGTAGCTGAATGCGTATTTGGAGAAGATACTTATCAAAAGATCTTATATCAGCTAATGGCAATGAACGAGAAGATAGATGGCATGCAAGATCGCATAGCCAAGGTTGAGAAAGTTCAAGATATTGAAACAACCAACACTGAGGACGTGAACTATATAGGGAGGCAAGGAAATCCTTATGGGGGCGGATATCGCCCAGGTTCACACGACCACCCTGGTTTTAGACTGAGTGACCCTACTGGGGGTTTTCGACAAAGTGATTCAAATGGCGGAGAGAGACTGAGACACTGGTGGATTCATGCCTCAATTCAACAAGTCCGGTGGTTGGGAAGCAGCCATGGAAAAAATGAGCTCAACTGTGACCGACACGGTCAATCAACTTACGAAATCCATGACTGAATTGAATACAAACTTCACCACTTATTGTCAGAAGAATGATACAAGACTGACCAATCAAGAAGCCTTAGTGCAGAATCTGTCACACCAATTGGGGCGGTTGCGTAACAAGTGTCGACCCATCCTCCGGGAGGATTGCCAAGTAAGACTGAGAAGAATCTGAAGGACGTGAATGCAATCATGACTAGAAGCGGAAAGGAACTGTCTGGACCAGTTATACCAACTGTCCAGGAAGAATCAGAAAGCAGTCAACAACAGAACACAATAGAATCTAGAGATCTAGAGAAAAAGAGGGCCGGTAAACCGGGACACTACTCCGGTAAACTAGGAGTCTGAAAATTCAGCAAATCAGCAGGCAGAGCAGCAGCAGTCAGCAGGTAAGTCTTCACGAACTGTAACTATTAGTCCTGATACTTTACCCTATCCCCCTAGGAAATATAAGCCGAATAATGATGATGCGCGTTATAAAAAGTTTATAGAGATTAAAAAGTTGCAAGTAAATATACCTTTGGTAGAAGCTCGGTTGGAATGCCAGAGTATGCGAAATTCTTGAAAGAAGCAATTTCTACCAAAAGGAAATTGTTAGACCTTGAGACTATATGCCTTAATGAGGAATGCTCAGCAGTTTTGCAATGCAAACTGCCTCTTAAGTGTAAAGATCCTGGGAGCTTCCTCATACCATGCACAATTGGAGGAGTATGCCTAATAAAGCATTATGTGATCTTGGAGCTAGTGTCAATCTGATGCCACTTCCATCTTTCATAAGTTAGGCATGAAAGAGCTGAATGAAACATCTATAACCCTTCAATTAGCGGATAGGTCTATGAAGCAACCGTGTGGAGTGATGGAGGATGTTTTGGTAAAAGTTGATAAGTTTGTATTCCCTGTGGACTTTGTGGTGCTAGACATGGAAGTTAATCATGATGTTCTATTGATCTTAGGAAGACCTTTCCTAGCTACGAGTAAAACATTGATAGATGTTCATAAGGGTGAGCTGATTTTGAGAGTGAATGAGGACAAAGTAGTATTCAATGTGATGAATTCAATGAGATATGCCCAAGACGAAGGAGAAGCATGCTACATGCTAGATGCCATAGACGAACTTGTGTTGGAATTATATCAGCAAGTGGCACTAGACCCTGAAGTAGCTGAGACTTTACTCCTGAAGGATGAGGAGAGCTATGAGGAAACCTGGTCTGGGTGTAGCGAAGGTCAAGTACGAGAAATAGAGCCTATATCTTCTGTGGATTTAGGAGGAACCATTCATAGACCTTTGTGGCACAAGTTCTTTGACCTACAATTGACTGGTAAGCTGTTAAGATCATCATTAGAAGAGCAACCAAGGAACTTAACGTTGAAACCTTTGCCATCTAACCTGAAGTACGTGTACTTACAAGAAGATACCCTTCCCCTTATAATTTCAGCGTTATTATCACCTTTAGAGGAGGAGAAACTTTTAAGAATACTGAGAGAGCACAAGGGAGTGTTTGGGTGGACAATTGCAGATATTAGAGGAATAAGCCCATCGGTGTGCATGCATAAGATCTATGTGGATCCTGAAAAGAAAGCGGTAGCATAACCACAAAGGAGGTTGACGCCACAACTGAAGGATGTTGTTAAGGAAGAGATCATAAAGATGTTGGAGATGGGAATCATTTTCCCAATTGTAGTCAGTGAGTGGGTAAGCCCGATTCACGTGGTACCCAAGAAAGGAGGATTCACTGTCCAACCTAATGAGTTTGATGAATTAATCCCTGTGAGACTAATTATTGGACATCGAGTTTGCATAGACTTCAGGAAGCTGAATGATGCAACTCGTAAAGATCATTTTCCCCTACCATTCATTGATCAAATGTTGGAAAGATTAAGCGGTAATACTTTTTATTGTTTCTTATATGGATATTCTGGTTATTATCATATCCATATTGCCCCTGAGGACCAAGAAAAAACCACTTTCACATGTTCCTATGGAACTTTTGTGTACAATCGCATGCCTTTTGGACTATGTAATGCACCAGCAACATTCCAAAAGTGCATGATGTCATTATTTGCGGACATGGTGGAGGATTTTCTAGAGATTTTCATAGATGATTTCTCTGTATTTGGAGATAGCTTTGACAAATGCTTGGACAACTTGAGTAAAGTGCTAAAGAGATGTGAAGAGACCAACCTTGTACTTAACTGGGAAAAATGTCATTTTATGGTTACAGAAGGAATAGTGTTGGGTCATAGGATTTCAAGGAAAGGAATGGAAGTTGATCGAGCAAAGATATAGGTGATAGAGAAGTTACCCCCTCCAACGAACTTAAAGACGTTGCGAGCCTTTCTTGGCCACGCAGGATTCTATAGGAGGTATATCAAGGACTTCTCTAAAGTTTCTAGACCTTTGACGGAATTACTTGCAAAAGATGTGCCTTTCATATTTGGAGAAGAATGTAAGAAATCATTCAACACATTGAAGCAAATGCTTATAACTGCCCCAATTCTGGTAGCCCCAGATTGGAAGAAACCTTTTGAGCTTATGTGTGATGCAAGCGACACGGCAGTTGGAGCAGCCCTGGGACAAAGGGAGGATAAAATCTTCAAGCCTATCTATTAAGCCAGTCATACCCTTAACAGTGCCCAGAGGAATTATACGACTACAAAGAAGTAACTTTTAGCTGTCATCTTTGCGTTTGACAAGTTTCGACCTTATCTGATAGGATCGAAAGTCACTGTATTCACTGACCATACAGCTCTGAAATACCTTCTAACCAAGCAAGACTCCAAGCCAAGATTGTTGAGATGGATTCTACTCTTACAAGAGTTTGATGTTGAGATTAAACATAAAAAGGGAACTGAGAACCAGATGACGGATCACCTGTCAAGATTAACTTTGCTGGAAGAAGAGCAACCAACTGAGATCAGGGAAAGCTTTCCTAATGAATAACTTTTTGCCGTCTCAGTGGTAGCTCGAGTTGAATCTCATACCCAACACAATACATCAAGAGTGGGCAAGGTATACCCTTGGTTTTCTAACATTGTCAATTATCTAGCAGGAAGGTACCTACCACCAGAATTCAATAATGCAGATAAGAAGTTTTTTACGTATCTGAAGCATTATCATTGGGACGATCTCTACCTATACAAATTGTGCCCTGATGGCATTCTTAGGAGATGCGTCCATGATAAATAGATTCCAAGTATTTTGCACATGTGTCATTCAAGAGAAGCTGGAGGTCATTATGGGCCAGATAAGACAGCAGCAAAGGTACTGCAGTGTGGATTCTATTGGCCTACAATTCATAAATCTGCTTACGAGTTTAAAAGATCATCTCATTCCTGTCAAATGACTGGTAATATTTCTAAGCGGAATGAGATGCCACTGCAGAGTATCTTAGAAGTGGAATTATTCGATGTTTGGGGAATTGATTTTGTTGGGCCATTCACATCGTCAGAATCAAATCGTTACATCCTGGTAGCAGTTGATTATGTTTCCAAATGGGTGGAAGCAGTGGCTTCACCTACTAACGATGCCAGGGTTGTCCTGAGGTTTCTTAAGAAAAACATTTTGACGAGGTTTGGAGTGCCCAGAGCCATAATTAGTGACGGAAGGAGTCATTTCTGTAATAGGTTGTTTGAAAAGTTAATGATGAGATATGGGGTTAGACATAAGATTGCAGCAGCATATCACCCCCAGACGAGTGGACAAGTGGAAGTCACAAACAGAGAGATTAAGAGGATCTTAGAAAAGACATGAATCCCACGAGGAAAGTTTGGTCTTTGAAATTAGATGACGCTCTTTGGGCGTATAGAACATCTTATAGGACCACGATTGGGATGTCACCATATATGATAGTGTTTGGAAAAGCATGTCATTTACCGGTAGAACTCGAGCACCGAGCGCTGTGGGCTACGAGGTTTCTAAACATGGATGAGAATTTAGCTGGTGAAAAGAGAATGCTAGAGTTGAATAGAGTAGTTTATACTTCAAGCGTATGAAAATGAAAAGATTTACAAGGAAAGAACGAAACGCCTGCACGATAAGAATTTTCTGATCCGCACATTTCACATTGGAGATAAGGTGCTGGTATATAATTCGCGTCTTCGTCTTTTCCTGGGAAGTTGAAGTCTAGATGGTATGGACCACATGTCAGTCTTCAATTCGAAAGTCTTGAATACAATTCACGGTGCATGTGAAGTTCAACATGAAGTATAACCCTGAGTTGGAGGTCTTTATGTTGACGGAGCCAGAATATGAATAAATGAGCCCTAACAGTACAGTTGAGCTGGCGACTATAACCTCAGAACTATTTCTAAACCCTTATTTATTGCTTTTGTTTATTTTATTTTGAGTCAATAAAGTAGCATGACAATCGCAAGGTTTTTTTCATCACATATATCTTCCGATTCTCATGAGTTGTAAAAGATTTTGCATCTTGCATAGGCCAATAACATAATGAAGTGGCTTAAACTATTTTTGCGCATTCCTCCGGTATGCACAATTACCGCCACCTTATTTTCTTGTTGCCCTTCGCATGTTACTCACAGTTTTTGGAAGAATTTTGGATAGCAGGTAACAACTTGGAAAGGGAATGACCTAGGAGCGAATGATTCTGCTCTAGGATTCGTTTTGATTCAGCCGACATTTTCAGAGCTAACTACTTTTCCTTTTCTTTATTATTAGTCATTGGGGACAATGTCTATAATAAATGGGGGTAGGCGTCTTAGCTGGGTAGTCGAAAAAAAAAGGAATATTTATGAAATTTTAACACTGTTTTTAGCTTGCTATTTGCACATTTTTTAGTAAGGAATCGGTCAAAAAAGAGCCCAAGTTCAATTTGAAGTGAGCTATAGCATATTCAATTTAGTATGAAAGAATGAGCATATGTTATGTTGCGTGAAGTAGTAACTTATTA
Organism: Gentiana straminea; assembly: GCA_036785695.1. NCBI lineage: Eukaryota > Viridiplantae > Streptophyta > Magnoliopsida > Gentianales > Gentianaceae > Gentiana > Gentiana straminea. The sequence goes on along the minus strand of JAVUPR010000385.1, from coordinate 4,898,641 downwards.
ATTATTATTCCATCATTGCAATCAATATTTGAGCACATAATCTGTGTGAGAAGTGTTTAAGATTAGATGATGAGTTGTTTTAACCGGGAATCATTATTTGTCTGTCTATATACTTTAACAATTTGTTGTAAGACAAGGGAAGCAACTTGGATGACGAGAGGTGACCGGGACAAACGGACTTGTGAGAGAAAGAGAAAAAAGTGAGGAAATCTGCCGGAAAAAAAAAAGAAAAAATATGCAATAGAGGCAGTGAGGGAAGCAAACTCGTGTAAAAAGGGAACGACCCTCGCATAAAAAGAAACAAACGAGGACTTAAGAGCTATGCTCAGTCCCCGAATCCGCCCGACCCAATTACGGTACCATGTTGTGTAACCAAGTCTGAAGGCAAGATGAGCGAGTGTATGCGAAGGTAAGGCAAGATTTTGTGGTTAATACAACGTGATTCTCTTCACGAACGCACTATCACGACTAATTCATCACACGACACATTGATGCGTGGTAAGTAGTGATTAATGGGGAACTTATGGATTGTGGCTTAATGTATGTTTCTACCGGAAATCTTGATTGAATATGTGGTAGTTGATGGAGATTGCTCTTGGAGGTACATTCCGCCTTGATACTCTGCTCGAGGACGAGCAAAAGGCTAGTGGGGGTAGTTGATGACGGTTAAAATAGTCTATCCTACGGCATCAACATTCTATCCATTATGAGCTAAAAATAGTTGTTTCGACCTATAAATATGAACCATTTGAGTTGAATATCATATGTCGGGTTCGTGAGTCAAGAAATCCGCACTTAGCATTTATTTTCCCTGTTTCGATATTATTTCGTGCATTATTTGGTGATTTTCAGAATACGAGATAATGGGCTGAGCATGATGGACAAATCTGGAGTGGGCTGAACGAAAGAATGGGCCTAGGATATTCCAGAACATTCCAAGTTAAGTCGGCTGAAGAAAAAGGACGAAAATACCCTCGGTAACCTGGGAGGCGGTGCCGACTTGCCGAGAGTCCAGATCTTTCCAAAACGCATTTTCTTGGACGAGGGGTAGAACTAGGTGTTTCTAAGTCGGTTTAGATAGCTATAAATAAGAGGCTTCGCCTCAGAACACAAGTGTACAATTTTCAAGACAAATATTATGCAATAAAAGTTCTTTGTTCTTTATTTTATTTATTTTATGAGTTCTGGTCGGAGAGACGATGGAGTCGCCGCCTAAGGAGAGATCCGAGGGAGATCTACGCTCATCTTCGAGGGTATGATTTTCTGTCTTTTCCAAGATGTAGATCTATCATTGTTCTATTCGACTAGTATGTTTTAATTGCTTATTTAGTTTAATTATGTAGTAGTTAGTTTATTTTACCCCATGTGTTATAGATCTTATTCGTTGGCGAAGAAATCATGAAATAGTAGTTGCGTTCTTTAGATTTGCGACTGTCTATATCGCCAGATCTGAATACCTAGTAAATTACTAATTCATGAAGATCGGCGCCAGCTACGTTGATTGATAGATTTAATTTACATGTTTTTAGCCTGATCAACTATTTGCATGTCATCGTAAACTAGCATGAAATACGAATAGTGAAGTGCTATGTTTGGACATTATCTAGAATGGACCCTACGAATGTGCTGATCAATGTCGACAGCTGTCTAGGAGGCTCTAGTTCTTTATGCATATGGGCTATTACGGACCAATTAAATAGGATAGCTTGCGTATAGATTGTCTACTACCATTGTCGGAGTAGATATGGTTAGGAGTTATACCCGTAGCTGAACAATGAATAAATTCATCAATGGGGAGGATTGTTGCATGTGTGGGGGAAATAACTAATTACTCATCATTGAACTAATACATTAGAAACTCTAGTTTGCTTCGTTGAACTTGCATAATCTTGCTACTTGATTGTTACCAAATTTACTATTGTCTATATTATAGTTGGTCATAGACCATATTCGTGACAAACTCAATCTTGATAGTTAGACGTTCTTACGAGTCTCGGTGGAATCGACCTTGATTTGTCAGTACTTTACTACGATAGACCTAGTCCTATTGTTAGTAAGTGCCTTCCACGCGATCACTTTTCAACATTCATCTGTTTTCTAATGCATTTCATTACCGAGTTTCGATTTATTCTAGCAGTTGATGAAGTTAGGGTGTACTTGGTCAATTTGTTCTGGGGTCTGTGTGATGATGACTTCATAAATTCTAATGGAGATTTACAGTATCGGTTTTTGTTATAGTTTAGCTATTGTGATTTTATGGATGATGCCAAATGAGCTTGATGAATGCCCATTTTTACTTCTCATAGTTAATTCCCCTTATTGCAATAGATGAATGTTGAAAAGCTAATGAAGATGGCTGGTGCAGTCCGCACCGACGGCAAAGGTAGCGTCAGAAAGTTTGCTCCTTTTTGAATTGGAGATCAAGTTTGCTCCTTTTACGTTTTATTGTTTACTTAACCATAGATTTTTTACTTAAGGCAACATTATGTAGTGAGCTTAGTTGCTCATAATCTTTGCGGTGATACACCAAGAACCCTCCTTTTTCTTATGGTCTTACATTGTTTAATTTTAAATAGAAGTCATTTTTCGGGATAAGTTAAAGACATGATTCTTTAAATAGGGAAATAGGAGGTTGGAGAGAGGGCGAGGGGGAAGGGGCAGATGGCTTCTTTTAATAAACTGTATCATGTCATTCACTAATTTTTTTTGCTATAGCGGCATATATATATATATAACAACTTCATGACTGAAGCATTTGTGGTTTAGTGCCACTTTCTATTCTAAGTTCGTTTCATGGGAAAGCTTTACGCGTTTTGAGGAAGGTTTCCTTTTGGTTGATAATCTTGTGTTAGTGTAGCCCATGTACTATAAGGCAGAGCTCATCTTATTTCAATTTTTATTTCAGAAAGAAGAAGACGACTACTACTGATGAGAAAAGACTTCATAGTACTTTGAAGAGAATAGGGGTAAATTCTATCTCTGCGATTGAAGGGGTTAATATCTTCAAGGAGGATGTCGTTATTCAGTTCATAAACCCGAAAAGTGTCAATAGTATTCCTTGACCTGTAATAGTTGTTCTCCATAATTTATTTCATTGGTTGTTGGTTATATATTAATATTAATAACCTATGTTCTTTTTTGTAATCAGTTCAAGCTTTCTATTGCTGGAAACACACGGGTTGTTGGCAGTTCTCCTCAGACCATATATATATATATACAAAAATATATATAAAAAATACAAAAAAAATATAAAAAAATATAAATAGCCGTGTCGGGAACGTGTCCCCCGTGTCGGGGACGTGTCCCTCCGTGTCGCTCCGTGTCCCCGACGCGTGTCCCCGGCGTGTCGGGGACGTGTCCCCGCGCGTGTCGGTTTTAAAATTTAATTTAACATTATTTTAAATCAACCGACACACGTCCGACACCGTGTCGGCGCGTGTCGGACGCGTGTAAGGGAAAAATTGTGAAAGTCGACTTTTACTATGATGTATGATAGGTGTGGTATCACGGTAAGTTTCTTGTGGTGCATTCAAAGGAACCCTTTTATTTTTAATTTGACATGGATTTTGATTTTCCAATCTGTAGTAATTTATCAAAGGTAACATGTGATCTACAACCCCATTCCCCCATTTTTTTTACCGTAGGGGGACCAGAATCCATGGACCCACTGAAATTAAGAATTTGTACATCTTTTGATTCGTCCCCTAGATCCGTATCGCTTATATAAAATAGTAAGATATTTGTTCATACTACTTAGGAATGTTTCCGTGTATTGGGATTTTTGATTCTATTTTGTGCTGGTTTCTGAGCTTTAAAGTTTAAGTTTTATTATTAAGATACATCAGAATCAGATGTGCATACTTTTCATGTATCCCTTATGTTTTGTAGAAAATTTGAATGTGCATGATGGAGTTAGCAAAAGGAATACACAATAGGGCTTTGATGTCGGGACAAGTAATAAAAATACTCGATACCTAAATAACATACTAGCAAGAGAACTAGGTTCAATCGTAGTATAGTTAGATAGAGTCGAGGTCGATCCCACAGAGACTCGGCTTAAAAGAAATATGACTTATTAAACTAAAAGCAAACTAAAGACGGTCTACGACCAACAATTAACGTAGAATTAAAATTGACACAATAGAAACACAAAGCCAACAAAAGACACAACGACACTAAGACACTTATTTTTATAGGTTTTATAAACAATTGACAAACGGTATTGATAACGCTAGTAGTAATTACTCCCCCATGCTATGTAGATTGACGACAAGACAAAATAAGACATTTAAGATTAATTATTCTGACTACAGGAGTCATCCCCTAAAATAGATCTAGCTCCGGGTAGGCCATCGAGATCATCGTGTCTCCATTACGTGACTTCACATTTTTAGTCTCCGTCTCATATAACTTCTGACAAAATTACAAAACTAGGGATGCCGGTATAAACCGTAACCTCATCTAAGCAACATTCCTATGGTTAGGCGTACTTCTTAGACACCGATTCAATCTCTGTCCTAAGTAAAAATCACTTTTTGGGTCTCATGTTAAATTACGATGACAAATAATTAAGTTGATCAAGTTTAATTACTCGTTTGAATTACAAAGCGAGAGAACCCGACGTAGTCGAAGCCGTTCACAGACAAATCAAGAACATCACAGATCTTGCTACCAACGAGACATAGGCTCACTGCCAGCAAGCTCAAATCTGAACCAGATTTACTCGTGAAACGTCTTTAACGTCTCAGATCTACATAAACATGGGTTCGTAAATTAACTACATAACGAAATCAATACACAAAACGACTACTCCATAACGAAATAAATTAGATCTACGAATAAAGATTGAATAATTGAGTAGACATTACCCTCGAAGACGAGCGTGATTTCCACTCCTCGATACGATCTCTAACCGGCGATTCTAACGACTCCGTAATGAAAGAACATAAAATAAAGAAAACATGTATTGAAACTAGAACCAATGTTGTGGAATTGTATTTTTCTAAGGTGTTCTAAAGTATGTATAATAAAATTCGTGGTTGCTCCTTTATATAGAGACTTAAACCGACTTAAAGATATATTTGAAAACCCTAAAATGCGTAGAGATAACTCCTAGCCGATCCTCGAGAATCTGCCAACTCGACCCCGATGACTCGGCCGCGCCGAGCGATGACTCGGCGCCGGCGAGCTCACTGCTTTCTGATTGGCTCGCTGGCTTTTCTTGTTCCTTACTCCACTTTTCGTGCTGCTCCGGTATTTATCTTTAATGTAGTCCGATTCTGCTTTGATTTCCTTTGAGATTTACTTCCTCCGATAATAGATATCTTCCGATTCATCGCAATCTATAAAATCAATATTTATTGCACAGTAAATCCCATTTAAATAATAAAAACAGATAAATACCAACTTATATCTTATAAATCACATAACATTAAATAATCAATATAAACATGTGATTTAATATAAAATATATATTGTTAAGCTCGATTTAAGGACAACGTTGATGACTTTTACGGGTATAATTTGACCGTCGTCAACTACCCCCCACTTAGACTTTGATCGTCCCGAACAAAGCATCAAAAAGTCATTCCCCAAGACAACATTTTCCATGGTCAAATCATACTTACACGAGAAACTCGAGTCAACTCATACCATTTATGCTCATAAGGTATCCATTATTCACTACTCACTATGAATCGAAGTGATGTGTGCATGTGCATTAAGTTTTATATATCCGTGGCAAGATTAAAGTATATGCTAACTTTGCAGCCTTAACCTACCAACATCACCATTCCCACTTCTTAAGCCTCGCAATGGGTAAAGACATGGTGCAATAAGCAAGAGCGTCATCCAAAAGGTTTTTGGACTCGGAGACCGAGAAAATACTCAAAGCCTCTTAAAAAGTTGAATTTTCTTCGCATTTTCATAGTTTCAAGCATTAACACCTCTCAAGAAAGAAACTTGCTTTAAAGGTAAAGTATGCATTGCAAGAATCCCCCTCTCACGGATTAGTCAATAGCATTGAATATTACCACAAGCTCGGGGCTACTTTGGTAATGTTACTACAAGCCTAGTGTTTAACGCATTGTTTGAAACACAGATAATTCTCAAGCTTATTACTCCGCTTTGATGGCTAGAAGACAAGAATACATCAGCAGATAAATATCGACACTAAGTCTTCATAACCAATCATCTTTGCAATGTACACATAATTCTTCAGTTATTATAATTCGTGCGGTAAACGTCGATTCAAAATTGAGTAATCGAATAATAAATAACTACTTGCAACGGTTGGCATGAATATCCTTAAATTTACATTTACATAAGTATAAAATGATCACGTAATCATGCAACTTGGTTCCGTCCCTACTAACTCCATGTATAAGAACTCACAATTCTAAGGCTACGAGATAATTAATTTGGCATTTGTTCAATTTTTTCATTTTTCACCGTTTCATTCAATTGTTCAATTATAACACATCATAGCTAAGTCTCCTACCCCCCACTTAAACTTGGCATTGTCCCCAATGACAAAGAAAAAGGAGAACTTAAGAAAAAACTTAGCTATGGAAGCGGCTCTCAAGTAAACGCAAAATATAGGAGTGATCCCAGCACGTCGTGGAGAAGCAAATTAAAACATGTTTAAGCAAACTAAACAGAAACTCCACGAAACCGTTAATAACATGTCAATGGAAGTCCACAAAATAATGTGGCAGTAATTAGATATAGAATATCCAAAAACAAATTAAGCCACTTTATTTCATACAACCAACGACAAGGAAAACCAAAGAGTTAAAACTACAAAACTCACATGGCGGCTATCAAGTAAAAAACCTCGTTTATTCCGAACTTAGAATCGGAACATGGCGAGATGAAAAAAACCTCAACAGTCTCATGCTACTTTATTCTAAAATAAAAACAAAAACAAAAGATAGGTTTATAAGAAATAGTTCTGAGGTTATAGTCGTCAGCTCGACTTAGTTCAACGATGGTTTGAGTATAGGTAGATCGTCAAGAGTGAAGACTTCCTCCTCCATTCCTTGACCAAGACCAATGTAATGTTTCACACGGTGTCCATTAACCACAAAAGTGGATTGATCCTTAAGATTTAATACCTCAACAGCTCCAGAAGGAAAAACCTTACTCACTTGATAAGGGCCATACCATCGTGATTTTAACTTGCCAGGAAAGAGTCGCAAGCGCGAATTGTAAATAAGAACTAGATCGCCTTCCTTAAAGGTGCGGTCCAATATCTTCTTATCATGAAATTTCTTTGTGCGCTCCTTAAATATTTTTGCATTCTCATAAGCTTCCAGACGAAACTCCTCTAGGCGAGTCAATTCCAACAATCTTCTTTCTCCAGCTAAACTCTCATCAAAATTCAACATACGCGTAGCCCACATGGCACGGTGTTCTAACTCAACCGGTAGATGACATGCTTTTCCAAACACAATTTTATAAGGGGACATTCCAATGGTAGTTTATAAGCAGTTCTATAGGCCCATAAAGCATCATCTAATCGCAACGACCAATCCTTTCTAGTCGTATTCACAGTTTTCTCCAAAATGCGCTTTATTTCTCGATTTGTAACCTCAACCTGTCCACTTGTTTGAGGGTGATAAGTAGTAGCTAACTTGTGTCTAACCCCGTATTTAATCAACTTTTCAAATGGCCTATTACAAAAATGGCTTCCATTATCGCTAATAATGGCACGAGGTACTCCAAACCGCGTAAAGATATTTTTCTTTAAGAACTTTAGTACAACTTTCGCATCGTTAGTAAGCGAAGCAATGGCCTCAACCCATTTGGACACGTAGTCGACCGCCACTAAATATAGCGGTTGGACAAAGACGAAGTAAAGGGTCCCACAAAATCAATACCCCAAACATCAAAGAGTTCCACCTCTAGGATATTCTTCAGTGGCATTTCATTCCTTCTCGAGATATTTCCCGTCATTTGGCAAGAATGACAAGATCTAGCATATTGATGCGCATATTTGAACAAAGTGGGCCAGTAAAAACCACATTGGAGAACTTTCGCAGCCGTCTTGTCTCCTCCATAATGTCCTCCGGTTTCATAAGCATGGCAATGTCTGAGGATATCATACATCTCCTCTTCCGGCACACATCTCCTAAAGACATTGTCGGATCCTAGCTTAAAAAGATAGGGCTCTTCCCAATAATAATGCTTAAGATCCTTAAAGAATTTCTTTCTTTCTTGGGGGTTGAGATTTGGTGGCAAGTATTTCGTGGATAGATAATTCACAAAGTCTTTAAACCATGGTTGTTTCTTCTCCTTCACAACCTCAACACGCGAAGATACCGCAGCGCAATCATCCTTTCCATGTATGGCCGTGATGGAGAATAACTGTTCATCAGGAAATGTTTCTCCAATCTCAGTCATTGGCTCATTATCCTCTATTTGTAAACGGGAAAGATGATCCGCAACCAGATTCTCAGATCCTTTCTTATCACGGATTTATACATCAAACTCTTGCAATAGTAGAATCCATCTCAATAACCTTGACTTGGAATCTTGTTTGGCTAAAAGGTACGTCAAAGCCGCATGGTCAGTCCAAACAGTGACTTTAGATCCTACTTGATAAGATCTAAACTTGTCAAACGCAAAGATAACAGCCAGAAGCTCTTTCTCAGTAGTTGCATAATTCCTTTGAGCAGTATTTAAAGTTCGACTAGCATAGTAGATGGGCCTAAAGATCTTGTCTTTTCTTTGTCCCAAGGCAGCACCTACAGCAGTATCGCTTGCATCGCACATCAACTCAAAAGGTAGATTCCAATCAGGGTCAATCAGAATGGGTGCAGTAATAAGCATGCTCTTTAACTCATTGAAAGCTTTCATGCACTCATTAGTAAACACAAATGGCACATCCTTGGCCAATAACTCAGTAAGAGGTCTAGAGATTAAGGAAAAATCCTTCACAACCGACGATAGAATCCCGCGTGGCCCGTAAAACCTCGCAATGTCTTAAGATTGGTTGGTGGAGGCGCTTTTCAATCACCTCTACTTTTGCTCTATCCACCTCTATACCGTTCTTTGAAATACGGTGGCCAAGTACTATACCTTCGGTAACCATAAGATGACATTTTCCTAGTTAAGCACCAGATTCGTCTCCTCGCATCTCTTCAACACTCGTGCTAGATGTGTGAGACATGAATCGAAATCATCTCCAAATACGGAGAAATCATCCATAAAGATCTCTAGGAAATCTTCAACCATATCAGCAAACAGAGAAATCATGCATCTTTGAAATGTTGCTGGTGCGTTGCACAAGCCAAAGGGCATTCTATTATAAGCAAAGGTTCCATATGGACATGTAAAAGTGGTCTTTTCACGATCCTCGGGTGAGATATGAATTTGATAGTATCCTGAGTAACCGTCAAGAAAGCAATAAAACGTATGTCCGCTCAGTCTCTCGAGCATTTGATCAATGAAGGGAAGAGGGAAGTGATCCTTACGAGTTGCATCATTCAACTTCCTAAAGTCAATGCACACTCTATGACCGGTAATGAGTCTAACAGGAATTAACTCGTTTAACTCATTAGCTTGCACCGTCAAACCCCTTTTTCTTCGGAACTACGTGGATCGGGCTAACCCATTCACTATCAGAAATAGGGAAGATGATTCCCATTTCTAACATCTTAATAACTTCATCCCTAACCACGTCTTTCAATTGTGGAGTCAACATTCTCTAGGGTTGTGCAACCGCTTTCTTTGCATGATCCACGGAGATTTTATGCATGCAAACAATAGGGCTAATGCCTTTAATGTCAGCTATTGTCCATCCAAATGCTCTGCGATATTCTCTCAACACTCTCATCAGCTTTTCTTCTTGTATTTCAGTCAAGGCAGAAGAAATAATAAGCGGCAAGGTCTCATCTTGAAGGAATACATACTTCAAATGTGCAGGCAGAGGCTTCAACGTCAGATGGTAGGTGGTTCTTCTAACGAGGTCTTTAACTTTTGTCCGGTTAGCTTAAGTTCAAAGAACTTATGCCATGTCGGTCTATGGTAGAATTTCTCAACCTCAGTAGACTTCATCTCTTCAACATGGCCAGGGGTTTCTCTACTACATCCAGGCCATATCACTTTTTCTTCCTCGCTACGTTCATATGGCATTTCATCCTCTAACTCTAGAGTAGCCTCGAGGAAATCCTTAATATCCTCATATTGTTGGAAATCATTGACAAGCTTGTCAACAAAATCCAACATGAAACATGCATCCTCTCCATCATCAGGTGTCTTCATAGTGTCAAACACGTTGAACGCTATTTCATCTCCATTAACTCTCAACACTAACTCTCCTTTGTAAACATCGATAATCTTCCTACTAGTGGCCATAAAAGGTCTTCCTAAGATTAGAGGCACTTCGTAGTTAGCTTCCATATCTAGCACAACAAAGTCGACAGGAAACACAAACTTCTCAACTCTTACTAGCACATCCTCAACCACTCCACAAGGTTCCTTAACCGATCGATCAGCTAATTGCAAAGTAATTGAAGTCTTTTAAGGTCTTTCATACCTAGCTTTTGAAAAATGGATAGAGGCATCAGATTTACGCTCGCTCCTAGATCACACAAGGCCTTATTCAAACATACGTTACCTATGGTGCAGGGAATGAGAAAACTTCCCGGATCCTTGCACTTAGCGGGCAACTTGTGTTGAAGAATGGCTGAGCACTCCTCATTTAGGAAAATGGTCTCTAAATCCAAGAGTTTCCTCTTAGTAGAGATAGCTTCTTTTAAGAACTTGGTGTACTCAGGCATCTCAGCAAATGCTTCAACTAAAGGTATATTGATGTGTAACTTTCTAAAAATATCAATGAACTTCTTATACCTTTTGTCATCAACCTTAGGCTTAGATTTGCGTGGAGGATAAGGTAAGGTTGAAGGATCGACATCAGTGAAAATAGGATACTTATTATTATAAAGCTCAACTCTAGGGCCAGCAGGTTCCTTATAGGTTTCTTGCTCGGGTAAAGTTCCAGAGGCATTTCCTTCCTTGCTTGGCTCACCATCTTTACTCTCTACGGTTTCTCTTTCTATTTTAAAGATGGTGGAGTTACTTCTTTCCCACTTATAGTCATGATCGCATTCAAATCCTTAGGGTTTTTATCGGTGTTTCTTGGCAATCCACCAGGTGGTCTAGTTGAGACTTTCTCAGCTAATTGTCCTATTTGGTGAGTGAGATTTTGGACTATGGCTTCTTGATTGGTTACCTTAGCATCGTTCTTTTGACAATATTGGCTAAAGTTAGTGGCTAACTCAGCCATAGATTTTGAAAGTTGTCCCATATTTTCAGTAACGACATTGCTCAATTTTTCTATCGCAGCTTCCCAACCAAAAGTTTTCGTTTGCTGGGGTACATAAGTAGTAGGCGGTTTAGGTCCTTCTCCTACATTAGGGTCGCTATATTGGAATCCAGGATGGTTATGATTAGGCTTATATCCTCCCCATTGAATTCCTTGTCTCCCAATATAGTTGGCTTCTTCAGTACCAGCATTCTCACTGTGAGGAATTATTTCGATTCCAGTCCCTTTCTCTACTCTTGCCATCCTCTCTTGCATTCCATCTACCTTATTGTTGATAACAGACAGTTGTTCTAAGATTTTGGTAGATGCACTATCCTCAAATATGTCAGCGGCCATCTTCACAGTAGATATGTCATTGCCTCCCCATTGATTCATCGTTATTTGCTCCATCTTTCCTTGTGCCTCCTCAGGAGATAAAAGAACAAACGCTCCATTACTGGAGGCGTCTACTCTAATTTTCTCAGTCTCTCTCAATCCATGGTAAAAAGTTTGCATTAAAAGCCAAAGAGAGATATCATGATGAGGACACTTTCTCATAGCTTCCTTAAAAGGCTCCCAAGCTTGATCAAAACTCTCCCCAGGTTGTTTCTTAAATCCTAAGATATCCTGGCGTAACTTAAAGGTTTTTCCTAAAGGAAAATTCTTATACATGAATTTTTGCAACAATTGTTCCCAAGTAGTGATAGATCCAGCCTCTAAAGAGAGAAGCCATTGCTTATCTTTATCTTTCAAAGTGAAAGGGAAAAGGTTAAGGCGAATGTTACCCTCCGGGATTAATTCTGGCTTCACAGTGCTAACGATTTCCAAGAAATTTGTCACGTGAACACCAGGATCCTCGTTTTGGATTCCATGAAAAGTGGAATAGTTGGTCACCATTTGAATTACATTAGGCCTAGGGTGATAGACTTCCGCAGCATTTTGTGGTGCTACGATAGCGGGAATGAATTGCTCAATAGTAGGCGTTGCATAACTTTGTAAAGTACGCCTCGCTCCTTGAGCTAGGGCTTGGTTTCATTATTAGCATTAAGATTATTCGCATTATTAGCATTATTAACAACTTGGTCAGGATTAAGTACCTGGTTCGGATTGTTCAGAATGCCTTCCATTTCTGCCTCAGATTCAGAATGATCGGTTGTACGTCCTTCTTCCAATTCGTGCTCGCTTTCCTCAAGATTTGGATCCTCTTCTCCTTGTTTAGCCAGTTCTCTAGCTAACTTCCTATTTCGCCTTGCAAATTTCTCTATTTCAGGATTATATGACTCAAGCGGTTCCTTCGATTTCCGAGTTGCGTACTATAAAATAACAATAAAACAATTAAAAACTTAAAAGGCTAGGCCTTTAACTAGACTATATAATTAAAACGAAACTAAAACATACTCTAAAAATTATGAAAAATACGAAAACACAAAGTAGAAACTATGTAAAACGAAACGGAGTAGAAACTGCCCTAGAAAAACTGGCTAGCTCCCAGCGAACAGGGAGCTCGCTGCCAGTGAGACCAGTGCAGTCTGGGAAACTGCCCAGATTTGTTATACGACACTAACAAGTTAATTCTATGCTACGAAAAATAATTAAACAGACACTATTCACAATATTTACGAATTTACTCTTAATAAAATAAGCTATACTTTGATTAATGACACGAGTCCCCGGCAACGGCGCCAAAAACTTGATGTCGGGTCAAGTAATAAAAATACTCGATACCTAAATAACACATTAGCAAGAGAACTAGGTTCAATCGTAGTATAGTTAGATAGAGTCGAGGTCGATCCCACAGAGACTCGGCTTAAACGAAATATGACTTATTAAACTAAAAGCAAACTAAAGACGGTCTACGACCAACAATTAACGTAGAATTAAAATTGACGCAATAGAAACACAAAACCAACAAAAGACACAACGACACTAAGACACTTATTTTTATAGGTTTTATAAATAATTGACAAACGGTATTGATAACGCTAGTAGTAATTACTCCCCCATGCTATGTAGATAGACGACGAGACAAAATAAGACATTTAAGATTAATTATTCTGACTACGGAAGTCATCCCCTAAAATATATCTAGCTCCGGGTAGGCCATCTAGATCATCGTGTCTCCATTACGTGACTTCACATTTTTAGTCTCCATCTCATATAACTTATGACACAATTACAAAACTAGGGATGCCGGTATAAACCGTAACCTCATCTAAGCAACATTCCTATGGTTAGGCGTACTTCTTAGACACCGATTCAATCTCTGTCCTAAGTAACAATCACTTTTTGGGTCTCATGTTAAATTACGATGACAAATAATTAAGTTGATCAAGTTTAATTACTCGTTTGAATTACAAAGCAGAGAACTTGACGTAGTCGAAGCCGTTCACAGACAAATCAAGCACATCACGAGATCATGCTACCGGCGAGCCATAGGCTCACCGCGCCGGCAAGCTCGGATCCGAACCGTTTACTCGTGAAACGTCTTTAACGTCTCAGATCTACATAAACATGGGTTCGTAAATTAACTACATAACGAAATCAATACACAAAACGACTACTCCATAACGAAATAAATTAGATCTACGAATAAAGATTGCATAATTGAGTAGACATTACCCTCGAAGACGAGCGTGATTCCCACTCCTCGATACGATCTCTAACTGGCGATTCTAACGACTCCGTAATGAAAGAACATAAAATAAAGAAAACATGTATTGAAACTAGAACCAATGTTGTGGAATTGTATTTTTCTAAGGTGTTCTAAAGTATGTCTAATAAAATTCGTAGCTGCTCCTTTATATAGAGACTTAAACCGACTTAAAGATATATTTGAAAACCCTAAAACAGAGATAACTCCTAGCCGATCCTCGAGAATCTGCCAACTCGCCCCCATCGAGCTGATGACTCGCTGCCAACGAGCTCACTGCTTTCTGATTGGCTCGCTGGCTTTTCTTGTTCCTTACTCCACTTTTCGTGCTGCTCCGGTATTTATCTTTAATGTAGTCCGATTCTGCTTTGATTTCCTTTGAGATTTACTTCCTCCGATAATAGATATCTTCCGATTCATCGCAATCTATAAAATCAATATTTATTTCACAGTAAATCCCATTTAAATAATAAAAACAGATAAATACCAACTTATATCTTATAAATCACATAACATTAAATAATCAATATAAACATGTGATTTAATATAAAATATATATTGTTAAGCTCGATTTAAGGACAACATTGATGACTTTTACGAGTATAATTTGACCGTCGTCAGGCTTGGCCAAGACTGCATGGCATTTTGCACTGATGTAGAAGATGTCATTTCAATGAGGTGTTATTAACATCTGTATGTTGTAAGGTTTAATTCAGCTGGTGTGCACTTACCGAAAAGATCAACGTTCACGGCTTGATTTTGGTTGTGATTTAATGCTTAGTGTGAAGGAAGTGCTCGGTCTTCTCGGTTTTAATCCCCTTATCACATCTGATCGACCTGTTGTTATGTTAACTACTGATGATAATCAGAAGTTATGTAAAAGTAAGTTGAATTCGTATTTGTGTATGTTTGATTTGCAGCTTGACAGCAGTATCATCACTTCTTTAGAAGTATAAGGTTGACCCGAAGCAAATTGGTTGGCTAGAAGTCAGGACTCGGGAGTGCGACTATTTTGGACAAAAGCAAGTCCATCAAGACATTCTTGATGAAACTCTTTGAGGTAGTAATCCCAATGCCATCCTTTCCGTTCACGTGTTTTTTTCCGGATGACGTCATGTATCTTGTTTTCTACTTGAATCAAAAGTTGATGGTTAATTTTGCATCACATTGCCGATTAGGATGGTTGTTAACTTAGTTGGGAAGGTTCGATTGTCGGTATGCTACATTCAACTAATATTTGTCATACTCTTTTTCATTGTGAAACAATTAGGGATGTGGAAACACTGACATTGAATGTGTCGACTCTACAAATGCATGTTACGGTGGAACTGCCGCTCTGTTTATCTGTTTAAACTAGGTGTAGAATAGTTCAAGGGATGGACACCTATGGCCTCATTGTGTGCACAGAAAGCGCGGTAATGATCATAACCTCCTCTCTCTTTCTATATGCAATATTGTGTTATATGTGAGATGGTCTTCTCAGAGTTGTCTTCGTATCATTTATCCAAAAATGGAACATGTTTTACTGACAGCTTAGTTTAACATGTGTATGCAAAGGGACTGGCTCGTCCAACTGTAAGAGCTGCAGTTATCGCTATGCTCGTAGAGCCTGATGCTCCGATCACATTTGAAAGCAAGTTTAGGGGTAGTCATATGGCCCATGCTTGTGATTTTTATAAGCCTAATCTTGCTAGCGAATATCCTGTGAGTTTCCTACTTATGATCGACTATTTTATATTTAGTCGCTAGAAAACAACGAAATAGTTGTAGTTTTCAGGAGAAATGTTTTCAAGTTTAATTTCGTTGAGAATTGTTTTATTGTTTTCTAAATAAATGGATTAAATATTTTATGTACTCTAGATATGAGAAAATCGAAGGTAAACAGTTTTCAATTGCCGATGCAGCCTACTTTGTGTTCCATTCTCCCTACTACAAGGTATTTGTCTAACATTCTTTAGTGTTCTTGTCTTTGTGTTTTGTGAATACTTAAGTGACAAGTTATTATAGGGTCGGTATGGCAAAGACTGATTGACTAATAATATGTTTGAACCGTGGCAGTTTTACGAAAAAGCTTTGCTAGACTGTTGTTCAATGACTCTCAAGAATGTCAGGTCTTATATTTTTTATCAGCGGAGCAAATCCTATAGACTTGTTTTCTGCTATCGCGTTTTTTCCTTTGAAAAGCTCCACGGAATGAATGTGATTGTTTCTGAATTACAGCTCTATTAATGAGGCTATTAAAGTAAAGATGTCGCCTTTTTCTTCTTTAACCGGGGATGAAAGCTACCAAAGCCGTGATCTTGAAAAGGTTATGATTTATCTTTTTGCTTCTGTGGTGATAATTGCTCTCTCTCGATAAGAATTCTCACAGGAAGAAGAAGAAATGCATGTCTGCCTGAAAATTTTAACCTAAGTTGGTGTGCATACATGCATCCCAAGAAGTTGCAAAACTATTTTATGCCGAGAAGGTTCAACCGACAACCATGATTCCGAAGCAAGTTGGAAACACGTATATTGCATGTCTTTATGCTGCATTTGTATCTCTCATCCACAATAAGCATACCACCCTAGTATGGTTTTAAGCCCCCAGGATGAATCCAAGGATGCAAGGAAAAAATGAATTAAGGTTCTGGAACTTCTATGAAAAAAGATGGTTTGAACCAGGCTTTTGTATTTCCCCTTTTGGACAAGAACTATTGGTTGATGCCCTGTGTGTAATAATCTAGGTAATATTTGGCTCAAAATTTGTGTATTGTAGACATTTGATGTCATCTTGATGTCTAATGTCTGCAAAATACATATTGGTTTGTCAATATGAGGTGAAATGATCCTCGATTTGTGTATGGTTGTGTAAAACACTTGCCGTAATGTTTTGGTATTCTGTTGCTTGCTTCAGCTATGAAACACCTTCAGGGCATAGTAAAATATTAGTGACTTCTATGTCAATGCTTGTTCTGCAGTTAATTTCTCTATGGATGTTTATTGTGCTCTGAACGAGAGGAATCAGTTTCACAGTAATTTGGCCTTTTATTGCGCTTGGAACGAGAGGAATTAGCTTCACAATAATTTGCCCATTAGGCACGTCGTTTTTGCAATGATTGTATTCCGTTATTTTTTGTAACTTACGGTAGCTGAATATTAACCATCATAAATAGTTTTTTTGTCAGCCTATGTATCTTTTGAACTATATTACTCTATTTTAACAAAAATTCATGACTGTATCATTTTTATGAATGTAAAAATACCATTCACTTCTATATTTACGCTTTTAACGTGTCTTACACGACATAAGCATTGCCACTGGTATTAAAACAGAAGAAAAGTTGGATTTCTCGACCACATATACGTGGCATTTCTATAGCATTAACGTGGCAAGAAGATGATATACGGTGGCATGTGAATGTTAAAATTATGCCACATATGTTTAGCAAATTCCTATAAATTAGCTATGCCCCAATAATAAAGGAAATACTTGTATGAGAGGGATTTTGAGGTGAAGTGACGGGTGAAACGATCAGAATCAATCGAAAGGTTTAAAAACGAAATAAAAGCGTGTGGTGTATGTCTTCGATGTGAAAATCACAAGAACCACCCAATAATAACGCGGGTTATTCTAATGCGAGAGAGGCGATAGAAATCTGCGTACGTGGCGGATCTGGACCACACACTTTCATCCTCATAGAGAATTGCATACGTGGCGTGAAAGTGTGTGGTCCAATGTTGCGCGTATGCGCTTTTATCGTGAGCATGTGAAATGGGAGTGTGAAATGGGATATATATACCTGTTTATAATAAGCGGTTGGGAAAGCTGCAAAGGGGGTGTCCACGTGTTTGTTTTTTTTTTTTTTGTTCATATATATATATATATATATATATATATATATATATATATATATATAAATTTTTAAATGAGATAAAGTTTCTGTTTTGTTTCCTTCCTGCCCACTTGCATCTGTCGCTGTTTACACACACAACTTTCAAGCATATGCTGTGTTGGACTGCATAGAAGTCAAAGTTCATGTCCTCAACGGTATGTAATGTACACTCTTTCTCAAAGGTTATCTTTTTCTACTTTTTGCTGTCATCCTCATCTTCTGCCTTCTATAAACCTATTATTCAGCTGTAAAAGCTTTTGATATTTTATCTCATCTGGGTACGTTTTCTAATTTATTTATTTTTATTTCAGAGTTTATAGCTAGATGAGATCTGTAGTCCCTTTTCATCTTTCAGGCTTGTTTCCCTAAAAGAGACTAACATTTTCCAGTAATTGTGTTTCAGGGCTCGTTTCTACAAGACTGTAAATCTTGTTTGGGCTTTTTTTTTCTGCAGTACACGCCAAAGTTTGAATCTTTCTCTGTTTAGCCCTGATTTTTAATGGATACCCTCGTGAACTCATACTTGGCTGCTCCCGATTTGCACGACTTCAATTATCATTTGCTTCAAGTGGGTAATTTTGATAGTGAATATGAGGAATATAGGGATGGATCATCGGCGGTTCATGATTCTTCAAGCTCAGGGGATTCTCTTGAGCAGCAAGGTGATCTTAATGATCCGATGCTCAAGTTCATAAGTCAGATGCTTATGGAAGAAGATCATTTAGAGAATCAACCTTGCATGTTTCATGATTGCTTGGCTGCCCAAGCCGCTGAGAAATCCTTTTATGATGTCCTTAATTCTGATCCTAATAATTCTGTTCCTTGTGTCTCTGATCAAGAAAATGCTGAGAGCCCTAATGATAATTCCACCTCAACATGTGCTAGTCAAAACGGTGATCGTTCCTATGATGTTAACCAATTTGGGGTTTCCAGTTCCGGTTTTGATCAAACCGAGTTCAATCCCTCAAGTGTATACTCTAACCAGGTTAACATGGCAGCTGAGTACATTCCACAGCCAAATCTTCAGCCATTCACGTATGCAAACAGCTACCTTGATGCGGTTAATGAAATGGACGAGTCTTTGATGAGTTTAGTACAAAAATCAGCTTCGTCCGTTAGTAGTATGCTTAGTTTTGAATCTAGTTTACTCCCAAACACAGATAACATCTCCAACTTGGATTCAAAACTGAAGGGCAACACTTTAAGTGGATTTGTATTGGTTGAGAAAGATGAGGAAAAAAATTTGCTGAGTGATTCTTTCGATAAGAAAAATCATGGAAGAAAAGATGATAGCGGTGAAGAACATCATCGAAGTAGCAAGGTATTAGCAACAAGTTATGGTGAAGAATCTGTGTCCTTTGAAATGTACGATAACGTGTTGCTTTCACGACAATTAAATCCTCATTTAGATCCGGAACCTTCATCAGACGATGCTCTAAAAGTTGAAGCAAGAAACAAGTTACTACAGATGGAGAAATCAATGGGATCCACGAGAGGTAAAACTCGTAGAGGCAAGAGATCAGGCGTCGAAAAGGAAGTGGTAGACCTGAGAAACCTCCTGCTTCAGTGTGCGCAATCTATAGCAACAAATGACAACAGAAGCACAAATGAGCTGCTGAAGAAAATTAGACAGCACTCTTCACCCAATGGTGATGGAGTGGAAAGGGCAGCCCATTATGTTGCCAATGCTCTTGATGCACGTTTGGCGGGGACAGGGACAGCGATATATGAAAGTTTTAATAACAGGAGCGTTACCGCTGCTGATATCCTTCCAGCTTACAAAGTATTTCTTGCTGCATGTCCATTCAAGAAAATTTCATCTATGTTTGCAAACAGATCAATAGAGAATCTTGCAACAAAAGCAACCAGACTTCACATTATTGATTTTGGTATTCTCTACGGTTTTCAATGGCCATGCCTTATCCAGCGTCTATCCGTCAGACCCGGGGGGCCTCCAATGCTTCACATTACAGGAATAGATCTTCCTCAGTCTGGTTTCAGGCCTGCAGGAAGAGTAGAGGAGACGGGGCTACGGCTTGCAAAGTATTGTCAGAGATTTAGTGTCCCGTTTGAGTATAATGCCATTGCAAAGAAATGGGATACCATCCGAATTGAAGATTTCAAGATTAACAATGATGAGCTGCTCGTCGTAAACTGTCTGGATCGGCTTTCAAATGTACCTGATGAGACTGAAATGGTAGATATTAGTCCAAGGGACAAAGTTCTAAAGTTGATCAGGAGGCTTCATCCTGCTTTATTCGTCCTCGGGGTTGCCAATGGGACATACAATTCACCCTTCTTCGTGACACGTTTTAGAGAAGCCCTTTTCCATTTCTCAGCTAAGTTCGATATGTTTGAAGCCACGGTGGCACGTGATAGTAGGGAAAGGGCTATGTATGAACAAGAAGTGATTGGAAGGGATGCTATGAATGTGATTGCTTGTGAAGGAACAGAGAGAGTTGACAGGCCAGAGACATATAAACAATGGCAGGTTAGAACTTCAAGAGCAGGATTTAAACAACTTCCACCTGACAGGGAGATGCAGAAACTGCTAAGTAGTAAGGTTAAATTGAATTACCACAAAGATTTCTCTGTGGATGAAGACAAACATTGGGTGCTGCAAGCATGGAAAGGGCGTGTGGGTACCGCTATCTCCAGCTGGGTGCCTATTTAAGCAAAATTTTAGATTGAGATTGAGATTTTTCTTCAAGTTTAGTAGTGGTTTTATTATGGCAATTAGTTCCTTGTTGGGTATCCTGGGATCGAAAATGGTTTTAGACACAACTTTGTGTTACTATACATTTTATACACTTAATAATAATTACAGTGGGATCGCTTCAGTTACTGAAAAATGATGTATAAATGTGTAGTGATACGATCAATGCATTTTCCGGTTGGGGGCGATATATGCTGATAATCTACTCTTTTGCATCCTCACTTGAAGTTTTGGCAGTTGTGATTATTGAGCCAGCAGCCAGCTGATTTATGGGGATAGGAAGTTAAGGTACTGGGTTAGTTCATTTCATGTGTTGTATGAACATATTATATATATAGACTATTATTTTAGCAACTTTTACTCGATACTCTTTTTTTTTTTTTTTTTTTTTTTTTTTTTTTGGTGGGGGGGGAATTAGAAAAATCAACAGGAATCTCAAACTAAACTCCGAAAGTAGAATCAGCAAAAATCCAAAATGTTCAAACCTACGATTCATAGTACCTTGACAAGAAAAATAAATATACCTGCAACAATCTTCACTAAACAATTGATGCTCAGTTGCTATATTTTTCTCACCTTAAATCTGCTAAACAACACTTTCCACCAATACAAATATACTAATACACGAAGCAACCAAATTCCAACATCATTAATAAATAAGGGGAAATGACACTTTTATCCCTCATGGTTTAGCCTATAAAGCTTTTACCCCCCTTGTGGTTTACCCCCTTATTGTTTAGCATATAAAATCTTTACTCCCTGTGGTATATGAATATATGTTTTACCCCTGTGGTTTTCCACAGAGCATTTTATAAGTGAGACACATATCATAATAGGGGAGTAAAGGCTTTATATGTTCAAGCACAGGGGTGAAAGTGTATATATATTAATTACCATAGGGGAGTAAAGACTATATACTAAACCACAAGGGGGTTATTAAACCACAAGGGGTAAAAGATTTATATGCTAAACCACAAGGGGGTAAAATGTCATTTCCCCGATAAAGAAACAAAATTTCCCCTACTTTTTCTTGTTTTGACTTTTTGAAGGTGGTCTAAGAACATTCCAATCAAGCTTCTCTTTCTTTTTCTGTTTTTGCGAACCGCGATTGTTCTGCGCGGATGAATCTTGGAATTTTTTCAGTGATTTGTCTGGATGATGTACTACTTCACTGTCATCCTCAACTTGTTTACGTTTAAGGCCTTCGTTGGAGCTTGAGTTTTCTAGTTCAAAGGTCTCATCTTCATCCTGCGGAGAGCCATTTGCTCTGTGACAATGAAGAACAAGCATTGGTCAGAAGAAGGAGGATACCTGCTGATGATGTTAGGAACAATTGTAGGTACACCAACACTTTCACTCAAGGGGCCCTCAAATCATTCAGTCATTGATACACCAATAGACGCTACATTAACCATCGATTCCACTATGATCAAATGGCCTCATACCAATTTAAGCGTATTCTGAGTGAAAAGTCTTATTGTCTCGAGCATTTTCCATGATATTAGCTTAAGGGTTTTTTAATATCGTGTCGTATAGATAAAACCAACATGAACAGGAATTTACATGCGCTTGAATTCTGTTGCAGGGAACTAAAAATAAACTGATAGACATTAATAAATAAGACGGAACAGGTGCCTTAAATTTCACTACTTCTTGGTGAATAATCACAAACAATGGGGTGCTTAGAAAGCTTTGGCAAGTGAAATACTAACCTATCTATGACAGTTCCGTTTTTCATGTGAGAGGCGTCCTGCTGATGTGAATTTGATGCTTCACCGTCTAGTTTCTACCAACAGGGCAATGTCATTAGAAAACAAAAGCAACAATTAGACTGGACTAGAGTATTCAAGGAAATATTCCACAGCTGTCCAACCTTCTACTTACATCAACAGAAGGATTAAAACTTAAAAATGACATACGGCCTCCAGTAGCCCCGGGATGGGGATCTCCTTCCATAATGACAATACTGTGCAATAACATTAAAAATTATATTCAGAAAGACCTCATCGAAAGAACGTACAAGGAATATTATACAAGGCCAAAAAAAGAAATCCCTCCACTAGTTGGTAGCTGCAAACCAGAGTTGCAGTATAAATTCAAAATAACCATGATAATGCATTACAAGATCCAAGATAGACATGTCTGTAGCTCAAGAAGAATGATGAGGGCAATAGATCTAGGAAATACCAGCCTCCTAGTGTTAGATGATGTTATTACAATAAGAATCAACATCTTAAACATACATAAGCAAGCATGCACGTGCAGATTTGTCTACACAGATAGATACACTAGATAGACAGATTTTATTTTTTTAAGGAACTAGATAGACAGATTTAGTTAGACGTGACACAAGGGAGAAAGCATCAAAGTTTGTGAAGCTTAATCCTAAGACTTTAGACACTAAAGCAGGTTACTTGTTTCTGGATCATTCCAAAGATGGAATTCCAAGCCAATAAGATTGATTTCATGCAGGTATTTGCAGGTCACAAGAAAAAATGTTCGTTGATGCAATGCAGTCTATCGTGTTAGAAGAATCACACATCAACCATGACTATGAATGCATCAAATGAGGAATGGCAAACACCCATAACTCAATGTTAGACTACAAACTCTAGCAGTAGCGTAGCACTAGAATGCCGGGATAGTCTGTGGAAAGAGGAACAAATACTCTCCCCGCCTCCGACTCAAACTTGTCGATTCAATTCAAGCATTCAATTATAAGATTCCACATCACATAGAAGTACCGGTGCAGCAATTCCAAATTCCGGACTATCTTACACCAGAAAATGAATGGCATTTCCCTCAACAAACAGGATCTTGCTTAATAAAAAAAAGTTTTCTAATAGGAATATCGCAATTAGCAAGAGTTGCACAACTTAAACTGGACCACATCCTCTGCAGTAAACCAACACAATAATGAAATAAAAAACCAAACAAAGCCAATTAGCAAGAACAAAATAAGCATAAATACCATTTCCTGGGCCCGCTGACAGAAGGAAATTGGCCATCAGCTTGGGTAACTTCCTTTTCTTCTTTAATTACCGCTTCCTCCTTTAGGGCAGCCCTTTGCATAAACTGCACAAGCAGCAGTAAAAATAATAAGAAAAACCTTCAACATAAGCAAATAGAAGTACACCGCAAGATAAATAATCTTAAATTGAGGCAAAGGGCAAATCTTGGACATTCAGCCATGCTTGCAGGCCAACTACAAACATCACGAAAAAGGCAAGTACATATCTAATAAAGCAAAAACCCACAAAGGAAAACCACAAAAAGCACCGAAACAAACGCAAAACATCCAAGAAGACAGTTAAAAGGGATTTAAGAGATTTCTTTGCCTTCAAATTCCTTAAGGTGCTAGATAGCTCTCGCTTAGCCATTGAATCGGAAGTTGAAGCTAGCACTAATCACACGGGAGAATTTGTCAGTGGCATGAGTCTTGAAAGTTGTCTTCTCTTCGATAAACCCTCCTCAATGAATCCCCAAATTGTTCTGGAAGCGTAATCCCCCCTTGTTAATAAGAAGATTTGTTGACGGGTTGAAGCAATTCCACGTCCACCCTCGATTAGGGTTTAGAGCCGGATCCCGGTATTGCCAGGTCAAAAAACTTCCTGCCAGAGCAAATTTTGGATATTCCTCCCATTTGCCCAAAGGATATTTTTAGGGCATTTAAAGACATTGGGGGATTGAGCTAAAATGACAGTTTTAATTACAAAATAAATAAATGTGGTTTTATCGGTACACGTATAATTATTTTTGACATCTATTTATTGAATTTTTTTTTTCTGAACTAAACGTCATCCCCACTGGTGTTCCTCATTCAACACCAACGTCAATGACTAGTGGACCGACGTCTTTAAGTTGTGTCACTTTTATAACGTGAATATCAGTGACACTGGTGTTCTTCCTTGAACACCAACGTCAGTCTAATGCTGGTGTTCAAGGAGGAACACCAGTGGCAGTGGGAATGACGTTCGTTTTTTTGAAAACAATGTGGTGCCGAAGTAATTTTTGTGTTGCCGGAAGTAAATGGATACGTGCCAATAGAATCCACCTAAATAAATAGGACACACTATTTTTTTTAGTTGCAAAAAAGACCAAAAAAAAAAAATGACACGGACAAAATTGACTCTATATAAGCGCGTTCTCAGGTACATCAGGTTTACATTAACTATCAAAGGCACATGTTTGTTTTTTTTTTTTCCAAACACCCGTAACTTTTTATTTATAACTTCGATCATCAAAAAAAATTCACCAAAATTCATATTTTTTTGCTCTTTATTTTGAGCCCAAATACGATACCCTTCCGACGTATACTTTGAAAACCGAAAAAATATTTGCATTAACCGGAGCGTTTTTCTTATAAACAACTGTAACTTTTGATTTAGAACACCGATCATCAAAATTGTTTCACCAAAGTTCATATTTTTTTTCTCTTCATTTTGAGACCTCGTTTGATACCCTTTCGACGTAGTATCTAAAAGCCGAATATAATCGCAGCGTTTACAGTAACACAGTTTATTAACAGACAAAATATCACCATTAACATTGCGTAGTACAACAATCTATCAAAAAATACTTCATATCGTAATGAAACAATCTATCAAAGCATTATGGAGATGCAACTCCCGGAGAATCAAGAGAATAAAAGCATAATACTATTGAATATAATCAAAAAGATATTAGGGGAACTAAAACATTCTTCAAGTTGTTGAAGACCAAAGCAGTATGTTTTACCATCTATAGACATTTATCCTTCAAACCCGCATCACATCAAACTTCATGAAAGACGTATGAAGCAGAAAATGGATTAAATAGCAGCAGTTCGGCCTCATCAAAAGAGAATTTAGGCTCCTCCATTTTCCTAAAGACAAAAAAAAACACCAGCATTGCCTCACCATTTGAATCAATAGCCTTCAATCACCTAGGCCAAAACCACACCACAACAAATAGTAGAACGCAAGGAAAGATTAAAACCAAATAAAGACACCATATACCTGCAATAACACCTTTTACGAAGAATGCATAGCGATATTAATAGTAACACAGCAACACCTTATCATCACAGTAACACAACCAATTCTGATTTCCTCTTCAACTTCTCAAAACACTTTTCAGTACTAATAACCACAGAAAACAAATAGGAAAAATTAGCTTATAGTCCACTTTTCCCCCCTTAATTAAGTCTTAATCCAGCTTCAATTTTTTAGTTGCATTAAGGACAAATAAATTCCACCGGACGAATATGATGTGATATATGATGAGTTTTACGATGGGGATCCCGATCCATTGGCAACCGTGAAGAAGATTGATCCGTTGATTATTAGAGATGGCCCGTTGACAAGGCTCCAAAGGAAGAATATGCGAGAAGCCTTGAATACATTGTTGCAAGAGATCCATGAAGAGTTTGGGCTGCCCAAAAAGAGTAATGAAGCCCCGATATTGTTTATGCACTACACTTTTGGGCCGAGAGAAGACGACAGTTGAGGCCCATGCTTGAGGCGCCAATTACTTAGGTTATTGGACTTGTATTATTTATTTGGAGTTGGATTTTATTTAATAATTATCTTGTGGGCTTAGTTGACACAAGAAGGACTAGAAAAGCCCACTAAAGTGGCGCCCCCCTTAGATTTAATTATTTAGGTTTTTATTTTGCTAAGTTAATTCTCCCACATTGCTTAGGAGAAGAACTAGTCTTTTATTTGTAGCCTATATAAAGGCAAGCTTCTTTCATAATAAGAGATGCCTACATTGAGTGAAATATTATTTGATTAAGCATTGTCTTTAATTGTGCACCTTGTGCGTGTGAGGTTCTCTTGGATTGGAGGATCGCCCCTTGGAGAACTTATCAACGTAAGTGAGCATTACGTTGTGGTGTTCCCACCGTTGTCTTGGTCTAAGGCGCGGATTTAGCTCCCATTGATTATCACCAATTTCTTCCTGGGCAAAACAAAGGATTTGATTCGTAAGAATCACATCAGTTGGTAGCAGAGCTCAGTAATTGACGGTAATCAAATATCCCTTTTCGTGTAATTTTCGTTTTCCTTCTTTGTTATCCTTGTTCTTCGTTCAGCATAAATAAATAAAAAATTTCAACTTTGCAATTCGTATTTGTTCTTATTTATCGATCTGTTTATTTCTTGGCATCATCTTTGTTTGCTGAAAATCTGTTCTTGTTCATCATCATAATCATCGTCTTCATCATCATCATAAATTCTGATCGACATTGCTGTTTCTGTTCATCTGTTTGATTGATCATCATCGTTCTTGTTATTCCTGCGTTTGAATTCAAAAAAAAAAAAAAACACGTCTTTCTTTTCCGTTTTCTTTTTGTTCTTGGCCGAAATCAAAACCCTAGGTTTTCACAACCCTAATCCGAATCCTTCAACCCGAAACCTTTCAAACCTAAACCCTATTTTCACACCGATACGATCAAGAACTCATCAGGATTCACTCTTTCGTAATCAAGATCTACATTCTTGAAATTACGAACCCTAGTTTGTGCTTATTTGTTTCGTCAGTCGTTTATTTGATGTGCGTATAGTTTTGTTGATTGTGTAATCGTCCAAAAGGCATCCCGGCCTAAAAAAAAAAAAAAAAAAAAAATAAAAAAAATTTTGGTTTTTATAGCTTGTGTTGTGTCGTAGAGTTCTTGTGCAAAATTTGGTGTTACGAAAATTTTTGTGATAAAAAAAACGAGTAAAATTGGCGGGAAAATTCTGCAAGAAATTTTTTTGTTTTTTGTAGCTTGTGTTGTGTCGTAGAGTTCTTGTGCAAAATTTGGTGTTACGAAAATTTTGGTGATCTAAACCCGTCCCAAACCGAACCCTAGCCTAGATTCGTTTTGCTCGTTATTTTGATTTGTTTATAAAAGGGTGCTTTACTTTCCACAAGAGCGAGGGTGAGTGTAAACACGAGTGTCTTGGTGAGGGTTTATTGTCTATCCTATGGAGGACTCTAAACATTCTAAAAATTTGAGTAATGAGTATCTTGAAGAGAGATTGGTGCCCATGTCAAAGAACTTAGCAAGGAAATTAATGACGAGAATGCTTTGCAAAATTCGAAAGGGTTTTTGCGGATATGAGCTGCTATGAGGGCATCCATTCGGCATTTAACGGCCCAAATGGTTAATCTTAATCGTGGTGCCCAACCCGATGGTGCGCAACCCGCGGCTCTCTTGCGGTACCTCGACTTCGACAACCGGTCCGTGTAATTAATGTTCCACGGCTCCGTGATCATGCTTGATCAACATGCGACGAGGATGCGTACATTCCGGATAATAATATGACACGGGTAAAGATGAAGCTTCCTAGTTTTGCGGGTTCCGGTAGTGCTTCGGTATATCTTGATTGGGAGAGTAAGCTAGATCGGATCTTTGCGTGTAACAATTATACCGAGGAGAAGAAGTGCAATCTAGCTCAATTAGAGTTTACGAGGTTATGCTATGGTGTGGTGGAATCGGTACAATTCATGCGTACCAAATACGGACGACCACACATATACGTTCATGGACACTTTTAAAAGAGATAATGCGCACTCGCTTTGTTCCTATATCGTATTATCAAGACCTCTATCGTGCTCTTCGGACAATGAAACGGGGAGAACGTTCGGTAGATGATTTCTATGAAGAGATGATGACTACTTTGGCACGATCACGGGTTGAGGAAGAGGAGATGGTCACCATGCAACGTTTTTTGTGTGGTGTGCGTTTGGAGATTGGACAACCATTGGAGTTACGTGGTTGTAATACAACTTTGGATGAGATGTTACAAACGGCTCGTGCGATTGAGAGGCGATTGAAACGCCCAAAACCCACCTTTAATAAATCAATTGGAGGTTCTTCTTCTTCTTTCCGTTCGTTTCGGCCTAGAGGCGATAATCCAAATTTTGTACGGAGTGCACCTCGGACAGCCCCTACTACTTCCTATGACGCTTAAAGCTAAGGCGGTGAGAAGGGTAAAGGTGTAGACAACCGCATTAGGCGACCTCGTGACGTTAAATGTTTTAAATGCACCGGTGTTGGTCATGTTGCATCGAATGTCCTACTAAACGTAGCATGCTAGTTGTAGAGGAGGCGTAGATGGTGATGATTTTGATGGGGACGACTTTGAACAGTGATTATGAGGATGCGGAGGGTAATATTGAGTGTG
The DNA here is from genome assembly GCA_036785695.1 of Gentiana straminea. Lineage (NCBI taxonomy): Eukaryota > Viridiplantae > Streptophyta > Magnoliopsida > Gentianales > Gentianaceae > Gentiana > Gentiana straminea. Next base: position 4,869,942 of record JAVUPR010000385.1, on the reverse strand, counting down.
ACCCACACGAGGGTTCTATTTATGTGCTTAAAAAGGTGCTAACCGCTAGTGCTAAACTTGAGGACGGTGTCCAACGTGAAAATATTTTCCATACACGGCCGCTTGCCGAATGGTAACTTATGTTCTCTTATTGTCGATTACGGTAGTTGTGCTAATGTTGTTAGTGCTTGATTTGATTTCTCGTATGGGTTTACCTACTATTCCTCATCCCCACCCCTACAAGTTGCAATGGTTGAATAGTGTGGGAGAGGTTGAAGGTTACACAACAAGCGTTGATTTCTTTTAGTATTGGGAAATATGAAGATGAGGTGTTATGTGATGTTGTCCCCTTGGAAGTCGGCCACATATTGTTGGGTCGCCCTTGGCAATATGATAGAAAGGTGTTGTTTGATGGGTTTTTGAATAAGTACACTTTCATCATAAGGGCAAGAATTATTCTTTATCAGCTCTTACCCCTGAACAAGTACGTCAAGATCAGCTTGCACTTATTCGAGCTCGTGAGGAAAAACAAAAGAAAGAGGGTGAAAAGTTGAAAAGTGAAGAAAACAAATTGACGGGAGAGAAAAAGAATGAGGGCCTTAAGGCGAGGGAAAAATAAGAGTTGAAAACAAAAAATTGGTAAGGGAGGTCGATGTAGTTTCTCGACGAGGGAGTGATAAAGTAGAAAAGTCAATTGCGAGTGTCGGTGCCACATCTAGTGAGGGAGGTAATAAAGTTGAAAAGTCAAAATGTGCGCGCGTGTGTAGGAACTTCTATGCCAAAGCCACTTTGAAGTCATTGATACCATTGACTCCGACCGGGTTGTATTTCTTTTCTTATGCAAAGACCCCATAATCCCTCCCCCTACACTTACAACCGGCCCCACACACTCACCAAAGGTGACTTGGCCGAGTTGCCCCCCTCCCCCTTCCCCTTGTTTAATGCTTGTAAGCGATCTCACCGGTTCTCTACCTAGTGTTGTGTGCTCTGTTTTACAGGAGTTTGCCGATGTCTTCCCCGAGGAGGAACCAAGTGGTTTACCACCATTGCGATGCGTGGAGCATCATATTGACCTCGTGCCGGGCTCTGCATTGCCCAATCGTCCGGCTTATCGAGCAAACCCGGCCGAAACTTTAGAGATAAAGAAACAAGTCGATGAGCTATTAGCTAAAGGCAAAATTCAAGAGTCTATGAGCCCTTGTGCGGTACCGGTTCTCGTGGTGCCCAAGAAAGGAGGTGAATGGAGAATGTGCATGGACAGTCGTGCCATTAATCAAATTACGGTAAAATATCGTTATCCCATTCCTCGTTTAGATGACATGCTAGATGAACTTCGGGGTGCTAAAATTTTTACTAAAATTGATCTTAAGAGTGGTTATCACCAAGTTCGTATCGGGGAAGGTGATGAATGGAAGACGACCTTTAAAACCAAATTTGGATTATATGAGTGGTTGGTTATGCCCTTTGGCTTGACTAATGCACCTAGTACTTTCATGCGTTTAATGAACGAGGTGCTTCGCGAGTTTATAAATAAATTTGTGGTAGTTTATTTTGATGATATTCGATTTATAGCCACAATTTAGATGATCACATAGTTCACCTACGTGCCGTTTTGTCTACGCTTCGCGATGCTCGGCTACATGCTAATCTAAAAAAATGTTCCTTTTGTTTGGATAGAGTTGTTTTTCTTGGTTTTGTAGTAAGTGACCGGGGTGTTGAAGTTGATCGTGACAAGGTTAAAGCTATCGAGGATTGGCCTACACCTCAATCTGCGGGCGATGTGCGTAGTTTCCATGGCTTAGCGAGCTTTTACAGGCGTTTTGTCAAGGATTTTAGCACCATCGCGGCCTCTCTGAACGAGCTTGTGAAGAAAAATGTACCCTTCTATTGGGGTCCACGGCAAAGGGAGTCTTTCGAAACTCTAAAAGCTCGTTTAATTTCAGCCCCTATACTTGCACTTCCTGATTTTAATAAACATTTTGAAATTGAATGTGATGCATCGGGTGTGGGTATTGGTGGAGTCTTAACTCGAAAGGTAGACCTATTGCATATTTTAGTGAAAAGCTTAAAGGTGCTTCTTTGAATTATGCAACTTATGATAAGGAATTGTTTGCGTTAGTTAGAGCCCTTCACACTTGGCAACATTATTTACGTCCACGAGAGTTTATCATACACAACGATCACGAATCGCTTAAGTACTTGAAAGGGCGGGGTAAGTTAATTCCGCGGCATGTTCGTTGGGTTGAATTTATTGAGTCCTTTCCTTATATTATTAAGTACAAAAAGGGTCAAGATAATGTGGTCGCGATGCTCTTTCTCGTAGACTGCTTTAATTACCACTATGCATACTAAATTCCTAGGTTTTGAATTTATCAAGGATTTATATGCTTCGATGAGGATTTTATGACTAAGTGGCATAATACGATAATAAAACCGATGGTAGGTTCTTTAGACGCGAGGGTTTTTGTATCGAGATCATGTCATTTGTATTCCTCGTTGTTCTATGCGTGATTTATTGGTGCGTGAAGCACATAGTGGTGGTCTTATGGGTCATTTTGGCATTACTAAAACGCTTGATATGCTTAAATCTCATTTTTATTGGCCTCGTATGAAAGTTGATGTTGCTAAATATTGTGATGCTTGTATTACTTGTAAGTCGCTAAATCTACATCCCACCCCCACGGTTTATATACGCCCTCCCTATTCTACGCAACCGTGGACCGATTTATCTATGGATTTTGTGTTAGGCTTACCCCGGTCCAAGAGTGGTCACGATTCTGTTTTTGTCGTAGTGGATAGGTTTTCTAAGATGGCACACTTTCTTGCATGCTCTAAAACTAATGATGCTTCATATATTGCTTATTTGTTTCTTAAGGAAGTGGTTAGATTACATGGTGTGCCTAGAACGATTGTGAGTGATCGAGATTCAAAATTCATTGGTCATTTTTGGAGAGTTTTGTGGATGCGTTTAGGAACTAAGTTACTTTATTCTACTTGCATTTCATCCTCAAGCGATGGTCAAGCTGAAGTGGTTAATCGTGTGTTGGGTCGGTTGCTTCGTTGTCTTGTTCGAGAAAATCTCAAAAATTGGGAAGATTGTTTACCTTACGCTGAATTTGCTTATAATAGGTGTAAACACTCGCTTCTAAATTTACTCCATTTGAGATGGTTTACGGTTTTAATCCGGACACACCTTTTACGTTGGCTCCTTTACACGATATTGCGCGGGTTAGCTTAGATGGTGAACAACGGGCTGCACTTGTTCGTGAGCTACATGAGAAAGCACGGAAGAATGTGGAGGCAGCCACGGCGCGGTATGCTAAGCAAGCTAATAAAGGACGCAAAGAAGTCATCTTCGAACCTGGCGATTATGTTTGGTTACACTTGCGCAAGGATAGATTCCCAAAGCAACGCAAGACTAAGCTGCACATGAAAGGCGAGGGACCGTTCCAAGTTCTCGAGAGGATCAACAATAATGTTTACAAGATTGACTTGCCGCCGGATTGGAATATTTCTTCTTCTGTCAACGTGGCTGATTTGACTCTTTTCGACAATCCCTTTGATCTGAGGACAGATCCTTCCCAACCGGGAGGGAATGATGTGATATATGATGAGTTTTACGATGGGGATCCCGATCCATTGGCAACCGTGAAGAAGATTGATCCGTTGATTGTTAGAGATGGCCCGTTGACAAGGCTCCAAAGGAAGAATATGCGAGAAGCCTTGAATACATTGTTGCAAGAGATCCATGAAGAGTTTGGGCTGCCCAAAAAGAGTAATGAAGCCCCGATATTGTTTATGCACTACACTTTTGGGCCGAGAGAAGACGACAGTTGAGGCCCATGCTTGAGGCGCCAATTACTTAGGTTATTGGACTTGTATTATTTATTTGGAGTTGGATTTTATTTAATAATTATCTTGTGGGCTTAGTTGACACAAGAAGGACTAGAAAAGCCCACTAAAGTGGCGCCCCCCCTTAGATTTAATTATTTAGGTTTTTATTTTGCTAAGTTAATTCTCCCACATTGCTTAGGAGAAGAACTAGTCTTTTATTTGTAGCCTATATAAAGGCAAGCTTCTTTCATAATAAGAGATGCCTACATTGAGTGAAATATTATTTGATTAAGCATTGTCTTAATTGTGCACCTTGTGCGTGTGAGGTTCTCTTGGATTGGAGGATCGCCCCTTGGAGAACTTATCAACGTAAGTGAGCATTACGTTGTGGTGTTCCCACCGTTGTCTTGGTCTAAGGCGCGGATTTAGCTCCCATTGATTATCACCAATTTCTTCCTGGGCAAAACAAAGGATTTGATTCGTAAGAATCACATCAGAATATACCCTTATTCTCTCACAAAACATATCCCTCCAAAAACTCGTCGCTGCCATCTCCAAAAACACGTCGGTGCCGTCTCCGTTGTGGTGATTTCTGTTCTCTCACATTATCTCTGGCCACCATTATCTCACAGTGAGTGAACTGCGATCACAGCTCATCATCCATGGCGAATTTGCTCCGGAAGGTCTGGGAATCAATTTCCCAACGTTCGGCTGCTACTTCGAGCTCAAACCAGATCTCGTATTCCCAAACTGATCGGTTCCAACAAATGATGTATCTGCACATGTCATCTACCGGCGAGTTTGATCGGATTCCGATAATGAGTTGGCCATTTGTAAGGAACAAGCTATGGGTTTGAGTAAATCAAGAAGTCCTTTGTTGGATAGATGGAATGAAATCCACAAGCAAGAAAAGCTTAAAGGACCTCAGCCTGTGGCGGATAATAGGAATTGTAAAGAGATTTTGGATTCTGATTATGAAGAAAGTAATATGATGGGGAATGATCTTGGATGAATGATCTTAAAGGATTTGCAGAATCTAGAGCATCAACATACTGATAGGCTTTTAGCTGTCAAAGAGAAGAAAGGTGATATAGCATTTAACCTCTGCTCTTAACTTTTCTTTTTGAGTATTTTGTTCTAATTTACCAGGCTTTATCATCAATATTGCTAAAAAAAACCATGTGAAATTATTGGAAGCACTTTGTAACAGGATTCGGTAGGCATATTTATGAGGTCTAATTGCAATTATGGCTCAGTTTCAGGCCATGTAGATGTTAATGATGTGCTCAAAGTGTCTCCTACCTAAAGAATCAGACGAAAAGTTGACAATGTGACCATTCCAAAGATGATGTATTGATTTTGTAATTTGTTTGATTTTGATGCATTGAACTAGAAGTATCGTACTCTGTTCTTTCTATCAACTTGCTCAACTTTAATAAAAATTAGACAAGCATTCATGGTTTACTTTTGTAATTTCCCATATTGGGTTGTTTAGTTTGATTGACTATGAATCCGTTGCTTTTAAATTTGTTGTGGTGCTGAGAGGTCTTGGTTTTAATTTACCATGTACAATGTTACAGAATCATCTCAAGTCAAAGTGACTACTTTGCTTTTTATAATCCTCTTTGGGCACAACATAGAATTTCTGAGCACTAGATTTTTATTGTCTAGTATTATTGTGCATTCCAAGTGTTTTGTAAGTCTTGATAACAGGGACGGACCCAACCCATTAAGGGTGGGGTGCACGGCCCCCACTCAAATTTCCGGACGAAATTATTAATATACCTCTCTTATAATAATAAAACTGTGTATGTATATTATTACCGACAATTTCTATAACAATTATTCATTAGCTCAACTGGTTAGACCTTTTGTTACTTATCCTAAGGTCATAGGTTCGAAACTTGGCTGTTGAGTTTTTTCCCAACATTTTTTTTTTAATTTGGCCCCTACTGGAAAAATTTCCTGGATCCGTCACTGCTTGATAACATTGAGGACTAGCATTGTTTGGTTGTAGGAGCTTTTGTTCTCCTTGTTTTGTACACTCGGTGTACTATTTTTGATAATATAAATCCAAGATCCTTTGTTCGGACAAAAAAAAAAGATGCCGTGTGATCAGTGTGCACTCTGCTATTGCCTCATCTTACATACATACAAACATAGTGATGATGCTGATCATAAAAAATGAATATGGTTTACTCTGTTTTAACTTCGTCACTTCATTTTGCACATGTGTGTGGAGCACTATATTGAAGAAGAGACATTATATGAGCCAGATATGTGTGCCTTGAAGTAGTCGCTTGAATTAAGCCTTAAATGAGCCTGATAGTGTTTACTGATACTGATACTGATACTGTGTGCCTTATATGATACTGTTAGTGATATTGTGTGCCTTATATGAGCTAGATATGATATTGTGTCCCTTGAATTAAGCCTTAAATGATCCTTATATGATCCAGATATGTGTGCCTTGAAGTAGTCACTTGAATTAAGCCTTAAATGAGCCGATACTGTGTACTGATGATGTTTACTGATACTGATATTATTTACTGATACTGTGTTAGTGTAAATGCTACGATTAAATTCGACTTTCAAATACTACGTCGAAAAGATATCAAATGAGGTCTGAAAATGAAGATTAAAAAAAAAAGAACTTTGGTGAAACAATTTTGATGATCGGTGTTCTAAATCAAAAGTTACGGTCGTTTATAAGAAAAACGCTCCGGTTAATGCAAATATTTTTTCGGCTTTCAAAATTTACGTCGGAAGGGTATCGTATTTGGCTCAAATTAAAGAGCAAAAAAATATGAATTTTGGTGAAAAAATTTCGATGATCGGAGTTATAAATCAAAAGTTACGGCGGAAATTCATAACTCTCGCCTCATCCGCTCGTTTGACTTATGGCATCATCAACTTGCTTTTCAACCTAAGCTATTTCATAACCAGAAAGAAAGACCTCTCTTTTGGGAAAAAATACCACTACCTGAACCCCTGCCGGGGTTCAAGTAGTGGTCGTCAGAGGAAAACCATATGCCGGTCTTAAGAATGATACCAACCGGGGACTTATGATCGAGTGGGAGTGTCCATATCCGAAAGTCTTATGGCGTGGGAGTATCAGCAAAACCCTGAACCCCGACTTTGAAAAAAAACAAACCTGAAGCAAATGTTTATACGGGCGCGTCCCTTTTAAAAGGTTAGTTTTGTCCGAGTTTAATCTGTCGATTTGTCTGTTCGACTTGACCATTTGCTTGAGGATGAGCTACCGAAGTGAAGTGCTGGTCGATATGATACTCGGCTAACCACTCTCTGACTCTTCGGTCTTCGAATTGAGTGCCGTTGTCCGAGATTAAAGTCTTCGGAATACCATACCTGCATAAAATATCGACCCATAGGAACTTTTTTATTGTAGCTGCTTTGACATCGGGTAAAGCTTTGGCTTCTACCCACTTAGTGAAATAATCCACCGCGACGACTACAAACTTATTGTTCTCTGGAGCTCGGGGTAGGGGTCCCACAATATCAACTCCCCACACGTCGAAAGGCCATGCTGACGAGATGACATTCATTTCTTGTGCCTGCTGATGAGAGACGTTATCGTGTATTTGACAAGAATTGCATCTCTGCACTAACTTATTCGCATCTCGTTGCATTGACGGCCAGAAGTATCCTGCAAGCTTGCATTTCCGGGCTAACATCCTAGCCCCACAGTGATTTCCACAAGCTCCTCTATGAATTTCTTCGAGAAGATATTCTCCCTCTGTCTCAGATGCGCATCTCAACCATGGACTCGTGAATGACTTCCGATAAAGTATGTCGTTGAAGAATGCATATCGAGCCGACTGTAGTCGGACCTTTCTTGACTGTACCTTATCTTTGGGTAATATTCCGTCCTTTAAGTAAAGGACAATCGGATCCATCTATGTGGCCTGCTGAGATATCGGCTGGGCCTCTATCTCTTCATAGCTCCTTTCTGTTAGCAACTCTACTAACACCTTCTTGCCGGAGACGAAATTCGATGCTAACTTGGACGGAGCGTCGGCCCTCTTGTTCGAGTTCGAGGTACTGTTCGAATTGAATCGAGTTGAATTTCGGCTTGAGACCTTGAACTACGCCAAATACTTCTTCATAGTCTCTTCCTTAGCCTCGTATTCTCCTTTGATATGGTTAACGACTAATTGCGAGTCACTGTAAACGTTGAGATTTTCGACCCCCAGCTTCAGAGCGAGCTTTAGACCAGTAATAATTGCTTCATACTCTGCCTCATTGTTAGTTGCCTTAAAATCAAACCGGAGAGCGTATGGAAACTCCTCCCCCGTCGGGCTGACTAATAAGAGGCCTGCGCCTGCTCCTTCTTTGCTCGAGGCCCCATCAGCGTGGAGCATCCATCGTTCTTCCTGACTTTGCTTTTCTTGCTCAAGTTGTACTGATATGCCTTCAGCCAAGAAGTCTGCTAGAGCTTGAGCCTTGATTGCGGTACGCGGCACAAACTCGATGTCGTATTGGGCCATCTCGATTACCCACTTCGCGAGTCGACCAGATGTGTCGGGCTTCGCCAAAATTTGTTTGAGTGGTTGGTCTGTAACTACCACTATAGGATGGGCTTGAAAGTATGGCCTAAGCTTTCTCGAAGTGTGTACCAGTGATAATGCGAGTTTCTCAGCTGGCGAGTATCGGGTTTCGGGGCCATGCAGAGCTTTACTTACAAAGTATATAGGCACCTGGCCCTTTTCCCCCTCTCGGACCAAGACCGAACTCACTGCTTCCTCGCAGACCGATAGATAAACCAACAACTTTTCCCCCTCTCGAGGAGAAGTGAGAGTAGGTAGTTCAGACAGATATGCTTTTAGTTCTTCGAAGGCTGCCTGACATTCACCAAGGCGGTGGACCAAGTGAAGAGAGATGAATGCAGAAAAGATGCTTACTTGTATTTTCGGTGGAGAAAATGGAGAAATGGATAGGCAGAAATGATTTCACCGTCTGGTTCTTCTCTCCCCCTTTTATGCGTTGCTAATGCCAAATGACAGTGAAAAGACGTGATTAGGGGGGTTACTAGCAGTTATAACTCCCCATGAATCGCGAGAATCAAGGGTGACATCATTTATGGCAGAAGACGAAGAGATAGTGCGCTCTGACGTCACAATGGACGGCCACGATTGGCTAGGGAGACAGGTGGCATACGAAGCGGTTACACCATTTCCCGCCCAAGATTTAGTCCAACTCGAAGACGATTTCAAATTGGCAGATCTGACCTCAGACAACGGAAGTCGCCTCTCTCAGGTCTGGGGGGCTTATGATGATGCCGGGTTACGCACCTCAATATATCATCATCGAGTGGACCTTATGGATTAAACACTTACCAAGGCACACAAGCCAGGTAAGGCATACAAGTCGGACTATCGACTTGGGAGCCATAACGCACATGTCGACCCTCGAGCCTGAAGTACATCTAGAGCTCGAGGTCACGACTATCGACTTACAGGCAGTGCAGGACGTGAGTTCCAGGAGTCGATCTTTGACGGACCTTTTCTATGCTATCAATCCTTACCGGCAGTGTACCGGATCAAATTGTAGTGATAGTATGGTGAGTCAGGTGTCGATCCTCAGGGAAACTTGGTAATTCACCGTGTGATTTAACACCGAGAAACTATTATTATCTCAATCTAAGTCGCAATTTTATTATCCAACCAAACTCTAAACAAACAATAAATAAAAGCATAAAACTAAAACGAGATATATATAAGTATATAAATATATATATATATATATAAATATATATATATATATATATATATATATATATATATATATATATATATATATATATATATATATATATAAGTATATATAGGTACCAAAACAATATCTAAGGGAGGGAGATAGATATTATAATTAGAGACTAGCCAAGAATATGTTATTGAAATATTATATCTTTTTAGTGGAAATTAGATAAGACCGATCTTCCTTTTTCCAAGGTCCAATCAATTATACGAAACGGTATACTCCTAAGCTAGGCAATTTCTCCTCACACGAGCGTATGAAATTGTCATATGTCTTGTCCTCTGTCCAATGTCATCCTCAAGCATGGGTCACTCCCGTTTTGTCATACGGCCAATTTTAAGAAATGTCAATTAAACAGGCGAATTTAACGTGATAATCTCTCGAGTATAAATTTCAATAAGAGTTTGTTTCTCCCGAAACAAATCTACCCCCGGTTTAGGAAATCGGATTCCGTTGTCACGTTTTCACTCGGCCAATTTTACCCTCCGGTCTTTCTATTAACGAGTTCATAAACTAACTACGAGGCGTCAATTCATAATTAGATTATGAATTCTTTCAAATCAATTAGCTACTTCAATTCAAACATAGAAAGAGATTCATTATAACCGATTTTAATCAATTTTAACATAGTCGTTATCTATTTCCCTAAAAAGATAAAACTAATCCAATTTCATATCTTGGCTAGATATTAAGTTAGCCTAATATCATTATAATTAATATATAGATACTAATAAAACAAACAAACATAAATACATTAGAAAAGTTACCAGAGTACAATTGAAGCTTCAGAGTTGTACCCTCCGGAAATAGCAACTCTTTTACATCAATGAGCCTTGATACATCTTCTAAGTATTATAACGATACTTTATACTACGACATTATTCCGGCGAGTGCCGTTTACGGCTTTTATTTAACTAAAAACAACAAAAGAGACTATAGATAGATATAGAAGAGAGATATATGCATTGGTACATCTCAAAATGGTTGCAATTGAGGGGTATTTATAGAGTACACCACAAGGCCGGCGCGTGCCGGAACACCACCGGCGCGTGCCGGTCAAATAGTATATATTCCCTTGTCAGAGATTTGTGGGCCCAATGTCAGAGATTTTCCTGCAAGATCCGGCCTTCTCCGGCGCGTGCCGGCCATCCAACATATCGGATGTTCGTAAAAACCTATCTCGAGTGTAGACCTCGGATTGACATGATTTAATATTCGTTGGAAAGCTCTCTTGAAGATCTACAACTTTCATCAAGGACTTTTTCTCTGAAAATGCCTCTAAGTTAGGTCAAATGTCCGTTGAAGATGAGTTACGGTAGAAACATTAAGGACGATTGATCGTTCAAAGTTGTTAGATTTTGGCATAATCTTTTATCCCACAAAAACTCATGATTTATACTTCAAAGTATGTCATATTTTGGGATCTCGGTAAACATCGATCTGCAATAAAATCAACGAAACACCAAACGTAAACGACAAAAAACCATCATTTTTATCGTTTTTATAACTTATGCATCTAATTATAACTAACTATGATTTTTATAAGTTTTCAATGCATTTATATGAAATTATACTAAAATATCATAAAATAATAATAAAAAGTCTTATAATATAATGATATATTTTTCATACATCACAACTCCCCACTTAGCTTTTGATCGTCCTCGAGCAAAATAAGCGATAATATATAAAAATTATAAAAATATAATATAATTCTTCTAGATTAAATTCCTAACTTAGTAACGTATGCTGTCAACATTATAATTATATTAATTTCATTTATCTAAGATATTTTAAAAAGATAAGAAGTGTATATAACATAATAAATTAGTTATAAAATATTATTTAAATGAAATTTTACATGAATTACTTTATAAGTATAAATAAAATATTTAGAACAACTTTTTAATCTCCATTGTATGATTTATCGGAATCAAAGACTAAGTCAAGTAGTTGGCAAATTGGATTGTAACGTTCAGGCTTAGGATAGTTGGCTAATCGAAAAGGATAACAAAGGAAAATCAAAAGAGATAGAAGCAAGTCGTACGTACTTACACTTTCATCTTCTGATCAAAAATTTCTCAATCAGTAACACTCCTGGCACTTGTTTTCCTTGATAATTTCCAAAATATGGTTTTTTTTTTTTTTTTTTCAAGAACTTAAGAACATAGGCATTGCTTTATCAAGATTGATCGGAGTACTACTCTTTCGATCGAAAATCACGAATCCGGTTTCCTTAAACTCGTGATAATTCTTGATAGTTTTGATTCGACTTTTTCTTTTTCACAGTTTTGTAGCATATACCTTCATTACCGACAATAGGACATTTCGTGATAATACCACTAAATTTGGACTACTATCATCGAGCGGCTATATACGATATTTTATTTTTGGTTTGTCGATCAAAAGCGAAAAGATACCTATAATACTACTGTTCTTATATATATATATATATATATATATATATATATATATATATATATATATATATATATATATATATATTTTTTTTTTTTTTTTAATAACCATATTTGATAACAAAGCGCCTTCCGAATAACATTCATTTCAATCTCGGCATATATCAAATTTCGATGTCGTCACCGCTATTCATAAATACATACTAAACTTGCGGGATTTTCAAAGAAATGTAGACCATTATTAAGTTAGGGTTAGTAATTTCTAGTTAATAATAATGGCTATTTCGAGTGAGGTCTTGATCACTCTACAAGGTGAGGTGGGGACAAAAATTAGAAATCATGTTCGGGTAGGCTTATTTGGCTCGGTTTATCAAAGTTATGCCAAAAATCTCATCATTCCTAATCCGATTCCAATTTCATACTTTGTCTTGAAAAGAAAATTATTCTAAAATTTCATTATAATTATAAGTAACTTTTGTCTAATTTCATAAAAAAATATTTCATAATATTTATCAAGATATATATACTACAAATCTTATTAAAAATCTAAAATAGACATAATTAATATAGAAATAATATATCAAGATTACTTTACTTAATTAAAAATTTATTCTATCCAAATATATCATTTTTATCATAATAATTATATATTATTCACTTATTCCCTTAAGAAAAATTAAACTAAGTGTGTAAGTATTTGATATATTAAATTCGGTTTATTTACTAACCAATCCCTACTCCCCACTTACACGAATTGGCATCGTCTCGATGGCTAATGAGTAGTAAAAATTTGGTTTAGAAAATAAAATGAATTTTATCATGGTTAGATTATTTTAGGTGTCAAATAGACGAGCGTTTATATAATATAAAAGAAAAACAAAAAACATAAGTTAAAACATGCAAATATATTACAATACTAAAATACAAATTAAAACTACTAGGAATGTTAAACCATAAATTAAGTTAAACTAATTTAAAACTAATTTATTAAACTAAGTTATTTTAATTTATTGTGACTTATACTAACGTACCGTAATACTTTTATGTTTTTTATTCCTTCACGACTACCAACACAATTATCTAATTTTCACCACTTGATGATCCTCCCGGAATATCGGCGGTAAAAGCCCAACACGAGGAATGCGAGTGGAAAATATTCATCTGTCGCTCTTTCCGGAACCACTTGCCAAACGAACACATAACCTAGAAATCAACCATCCAAATGGTAAAGGATGATAATTCGGGCTTCTCCCGAACGCAAAACTCACGAGTGATTTACGAATCGGCACCCCCAATCTATAACGACTCCGTGTAATCGCATATAGAAGCATCAATTCATCATCACTAACTTCCGAGAAATCAACGAGTTGGATATACTCGTGAATTGATGAATCGTTTCCACGTTCTAAGATGGGGAAGCAAAGCGATCGTAGAGACATTTTGATCAATATCATAATTGTAGAACAAGAGTGGACAAGCTTCCGAATATTTTGTAATAAAACCGTCGGCGGTATCCAATCTCCATTGATACTCAAAATGACTTGGTGATGTGGGGATTTGGTGGAATAAGGAAAATTTGATTTATGTTGGTAGAAGTGAAAGGAACAACAACTCACTCTCAACGTAACGGATTTGTGTTAACGACACGGTATTAGCTTACGAAAGTCTTGAATAGAATTCTCTTACCATAGTAACATTAATCCTACCTCTCGGCATACGACAAAAATAATCCCACCCATCTACTTCCATCCTCGTAAATGCCCAATTGTTAACCTTTACGAAATTTAAACCCCTTTCAATCAACACCGGTGAGTGATTGAAATTACTTATATAAGGGTTGTGAGCCGAAGCATACATAGGCTCGTAAGGGATTTGATGAAAAAATGGATTTGGAATGACGAAATTCGGTGTATGCGGAGGAGAATAAGCGTGTTAGCGACGAACGATCGGACATTTTAAACTCTTTTATAGTAAGAAAATTAAAGGTAAAGGAAGAGAATGAGCACTTTAGGAATGCGCATCTTTTCCTTTTATAGACAAAGGAGGGGCCGAAATGGAAATATCTGAGAAGATTACGCGGCCCACCACACCGGCGCGTGCCGGACACCAACCGGCGCGTGCCGGTCAAATAGTGCTCGGTCGAGATATTTCTATTTTCAGATCATTCCAACATCTATTTCCTGCATCAAGAGTTCTATATGGTTTCTAAAACGTGGTGAAAAAGATCTAAAAACATCCGAAAACTACGAAAAAGATACAAAATAACAACGTGCACTACCCCGAGAGTGCATCAAACGTTTAACGTACACAACAAATATAAAAGATACTAAGTCAAACCAAAAGTAGATAGTTATACAACAAATAAAAAAAATAATCACTCGTCCTCATCATAGTTAAGATCAATGTCACCAGTAAGGTCGTGCGAGATGACGATGATCCAAATGTAGATAGTATCGAAGTAAAATCGGCTCCTTGCGCTTGCGTCGTATGAATACCATAAGCGAAGCTGCTTGTGGATCCGATACGAAGTTCGAAATGATGTCTCGGTCCTCGTCGTCGACATAGAAGCGATCACGAAGACCAAATGAACCAAATCCTGTTGTCACATCGCTACGAAGTCACTCCTCCCGTACCCAAGGATGTCCCTGGTGTACACAGTAAACATACCACCTGTCCTATGGATGACGGCGTATAGTCACGATATATAACGAGGTGGTGGAATCGGCGGAATCCAATCGGCATAGTATATGGGTCGGTGACTATAGGGGTGTCTAGCGAAATCTCGGCAAATCTAGGATCAAACTCACTCATAGCATCTCGATATCCTCTTTGACCAACTCGAATGTCCTCGGCCCACTTGTCTATTCTTCTCACAAGCTAAAGCTATATTAGCATCGGTTCTAGCACTGGGCTTGAACTAAATCTTTGAAACATAGCCTCAACTTGGCTCTGCTTGTGGTGGTGTGATGTATCGGCAGGTGGCCTAGGTACTTGAGTGTGAAAAGGAGGTGGAGGTGGCGGTGGCGGTTGTTGTTGACGATTAGGATTATTGTAATCTATTATTCCGGTAGGTAAGGCTCTCGGCTTAAGACCAATGGGAGGAATGTAGGGAGACACGGTTCTATCCGAGGGTAAGACGGGGACTTACGCAAGCTCACATAAGGCGAGAAATGAGACTAGGGAACGGGAGACGTCCCCGATAACGAGTGCTTGCAAACTCACATGCCTTAGAAAAGATCAATTTCCCCGAGTTTATAGGAATATCATTAACCATGGCCCAAGCAATAACCACTTCCTCTCGACCAAATGCACAAACATGTGTGGAAGGACATACATTATGGCCTAAGAAGCTGTTTTTATTGCCCTTATGTCCCTAATACAATTCCCGCTAAGCAAACCTATTTTCTATCCATTCGGCGGTGGGGTCAAAGGCTTGTTGGGCTTCATAAGCTTTGGTTTGTAGAGCCATGGGATGTTCTAAACCCCAAACATTCGATAATCCTCCTCTTCGGGTATTTCGGCTAAACCATAGAATACATTAATCATAGCGGGGTAAAAAGTAACATTAACACTTCTTAGAGGGATATAGGTCATCTCCTCAACCGTATCGACATCGTAAGTAGATAATCTTTGAATAAAATTCTGATACCATAGAAACATTAATCTTATCTTTCCTATCCATAGCTATATCCAACCATCCTCTATCCTTGAAAATTTCCTTCACTTCTTTCCCAATCTTCGAAAAATCAATCCCTCGTTCTAACCAAACCTTACTTTTACTAAAGTACTCATCATGTGCCCGCTTAGCTTCTGCACTAGCGGTTTTTTCAAAGGTTAAAGTTTTCTCCCTTTTGGTTAAAGGCCTAGTTTGAACTACCGGTACTACGATTGGTACTTCAGTCTTTTTCCTCTTAGGATTGCTTCGAGATGATGAGGCCATCTACGATAGTGGTATGACAATACAACAACACAAACAAACAACACCAACAACAAGAACCAACAATTACTTAGGCTATAAAATCAAAATAAATTCAAAATAATTTCGAAATTTAACTAAAATTTGAAATATTTGATATATATATATATATATATATATATATATATATATATATATATATATATATATATATATATATATATATATATATATATTAATATGCTAGAAAGAAAAGCTAGGTCGCCGGAATTAATGGTGGGTCGCCGGAATGAGAGAAAAGAGAGCTTTGAGCTTGCCAAGCTTCAACTTTTTTCCAATGTTGATCTTCTTAGATGTTTTAGATGAAGAGAAGATGATGGATTGTTGAATTTGTGATGAAAAAGTGATGAAATTTGATATATTTTTGGGCGAAAATGGAGTGGAGTCGGGCTGCTCTTCAAATTGAAATGGGGATGTGAGAAATGAGGCTATCATTCGGGGTTAGGGTTAAGTGTACAGGTTTACCGGCGCGTGCCGGTAGTGTACCGGCGCGTGCCGGTCACATGGCCCCCAAAAATCGAGATTTTTATCATCTTTTGTGTAATGAGCTCTAATTATACTACATAAAGATCATTTGATGTTAATCAAATGATTTATGTTATATAATCTAAGTTCAATACTATTTTTCTATATAAAATTTGATAAAATACATAAAAACTAATATAATATTGAAATCACATATTTTTGATATAATATACCTATTTAAAATCACATGAGATGAAAATAGGTTTATTATAAATTTTTCATAAAAATATTTTCTTTTAATTTTTTGAATTAACACAACTTTAAAAACAATTAAAAGACTAAAAGCACACACTATAATTTTTAGGATTTTTTGCTAACTCCCTCAATCTCAGATCCTCAAGATTGTTATCATAACGATCCATTAACCTTTCTCCTAGGAGTGATGCGTTTGAATTATCTCTTTGTATTCCCTCGGGATTTTCGGATAACCACCTAATCGTTCCACTTCTTAATAACATTCAAACACTCATCACTGGGATATGGTTGTATTTCTTCCACATTGTCCATCATGTTCACTTTTTCCACAGATTCTACATCTCATTAGAAACCTTGCTCTTCTTTTTATTGCACTCCTTGAATTTCCATTACAAAGTTCTCTTTCTCGACTTCGATTAGCAATTCTTTATTTAATTTAGAAACTAAGGCTTCTATCTTAAATGCGACATCCTTATTTAGACCTAATCTTAAAAGTAAAATAAAAACTCTTATCCTATCTATGAAAGGCATCCGGTTCTTTTACGTCATCCGGTAAAAGACGAAACTACTTTAAAATGCATATTAAAAGGTGAATTAGAAAGATAGTACCCGTAATCGGTGAGTTTAAAATTCACCTTCCTTAATTCGTTGGAGGGTCGATAAGTAATAATACTTCTTACGGTTGAGGTATCCCTTGACTTCCACGAACAATTTCACCCTGTGTCCATTGGCTATAAAAGTTGTTTTTCCATCGGTTAGTTCAACGACTCCGGACTTATAGATTTTTGTTACGTCGTATGGACTGTCCATCTAGATTTAAGCTTTCCTGGAAACAACTTCAAACGTGAATTATATAAAAGTACTCGATCACCTACATGGAACTCACGACTATAGATTCTCTTATCGTGAAAAGCTTTCGTGCGTTCCTTGTAGATTCGAGCATTTTCATAAGAATCGAGTCGAAATTCTTCTAGTTACGTTAGCGAAGTAATCTATGATCACCGACGACTTTAGGATCAAAGTTTAGAAATTTAATAGCCCATAAAGCTCGGTGTTCTAATTCAACGGGGAGATGACAAGATTTACCAAATACTAATTTGTAAGGAGAACGACCAATCGGTGTTTTAAAGGCATTACGTATGCCCATAATGCATCATCAAGTCTTTACGCAGTTTTTACGATTCGAGTCCACTTTGTCTTTTCCACGATTCTTTTAATTTCTCTATTAGACACCTCTACTGTCCACTTGTTTGTGGATGATAGGGTGTTCCAAGTTTATGAGTTACACCATATTTTTCAATTACCTTAGTAAATGGTCGGTTACAAAAATGTGAACCTCTATCACTTAATGATAGCCCTCGGAATGCCATATCGTGTGAATATATTCTTTTTAAGGAACCTTAGCACTACTGCGGTATCATTAGTAGGGAGAGCTTCGGCTTCTACCCATTTAGAAACATAATCAACCATTACTAGAATAAATCTTTTTCCAAAAGATATAGGGAAAGGTCCCGTGAAATCTATGCCCCATACATCAAATAGCTCACATTCTAATATCGGTTGCATAGGCATTTCATGTTTTTTCGATATATTTCCCCATTTTTGACATGATTCACAAGATTTTGCATATTTATATGCATCTACATATAGTGTAGGCCAATAGAAACCACATTGTAAAACTTTGAAAGCGAGTTTTCCATCCTCCATGATGACCTCTGCCTCACGATCATGACAAAATGATAATACACTTAAAATTTCATTATCGGGAATACATTTCCTAATTATTCCATCGAGCATCTTCGGAAAAGATCCGGTTTATCCCAATAATAAAACTTTAAGTCATAAAAGAACTTCTTTTACATTGCCAAGTCCAATGAGGTGGGATGTACTTACGGGTAATGTAGTTAACAATATCCCCAAACCATGGCGAATCTTCCTTTGATGGTATTCTATTTTTTAATAATCGCATGGTTGAGGGAGTATCTATCTTAAACAGTTTCTCATCTGGAAACGAATCCTGAATTTCTTTTCCTTTTCCATTATCCATCCTGCTTAGATGATCTGCTACTACATTTTCACTTCCTTTTTTATCCTTAATTTCAATATTGAATTCCTGAAGTAACAGAATCCACCTAAGAAGACGCGGTTTTGCATCTTTCTTACTTAACGAGATACTTGAATTTGAATGGTACGTGTAGATTATTACCTTAGAACCAACAATATATGATCGAAACTTATCTAAGGCAAATATCACGACCAACGGTTCTTTTCGGTAGTTGCATAATTAAGGCCGAAATTGCGTTTAATGTGTGAGAAGCATAGTAGATAGCTTTGAGAATTTTGTTATACCGTTGACCTAAAACGGCTCCTACGGCTAAATCACTTGCATCACACATAATTTCAAACGGCAAATCCCAATGCGGTGCTACTAAATCTTGGTGCGGTAGTTAATTTCGCTTTTAGGGTCTTAAAGGCTTCCATACATTTATCATCAAAGTTAAAAGGTACTTCTTTTTCTAGCAAATGACTCGGGGGCTTTGCTATTTTTGAAAATACGCAATAAACCTTCTATAAAATCCTGCATGTCCAAGAAATCCTCTTAACGTTTTCAAATTAATTGGTGGAGGTAATTTTTCAATTACTTCGACTTTAGCTTTATCAACTTCAATTCCTATTTCGAGAGATTCTATGACCTAGTACAATTCCTTCGAGATACCATCAAATGACATTTTTCCCGAGTTTAGTACCAAGTTGGTATCTTCACGGCGTTGTAAAACGCGTTCTAAGTGTGATAAGCATTTATCAAAAGAATCTCCATAAACACTAAAGTCATCCATAAAGATTTCTAAGAATTTCTCGACCATATCGAGAAAATATTGCCATCATACATCGGAAATGTAGCGGGTGCATTACATAATCCAAACGGCATTCTTTTATAAGCAAAAGTTCCATAGGGACAAGTGAAAGTAGTTTTTTCTCTATCTCTGCTTTGCAATGAATATACGTAAATAACACGAATAACCATCTAAGAAGCGATAATACTTATGTCCACTCAATCTTTCCAACATACGTACGATGAATGGAAGTGGATGATGATCCTTTTTAGTATGATCATTCAGTTTCCGAAAGTCAATACACATTCGATATCCTGTAATTTCCCTTGTCGGAATCCATTCATTTTTATCATTTTCTTTTACCGTGAAACCTCCTTTCTTTGGAACTACTTGAGTTGGACTTACCCATTCACTATCGATATGGGAAAGATTATTCCCATTTCTAATAGCTTAATGACCTCTTTCTTAATGATTGTTTGCAAATTCGGGTTGAGGCGGCGTTGTGGCTGAATACAAGGTTTAGCTCCTTCATTCAAAATAATCTTGTGAACACAAATCTCGGGGCTAATACCTTTGATATACGCCTTGTCCATCCAAAAGCTTTCTTATGTTGTCTTAACATTCTTAATAATTGATCCTCTTGTTCATTTGTTAAGGTTGATGAAATAATAATTGGTAACAGATTATCATTTTCAAGAAAAGCATATTTCAAATTCGAAGGAAGTGGTTTCAACTCGGATTCCTTGGTGGATCTTCTTGATGGTTTTAAAGCTGGTCCTTCCATTTCCAATTTCAAATTTTGATGCCATGGATGTTTAACAAACCCTCCTTTATCTAAATAAAGGATTACTTCTTTCATTTCGGTATCATTTTCATCTTCTTTATAGATAGAAAATGCCAAACATTCTTCTAATTTATTTTCATAACCTTTAAATTTGGCATCCCGAGATAGTAGAATATTCATCTATAAAAGAACATGATTACGGTTCTTTGTATGGATGGTTTATAGCTTTGAAGATATTGAACGAAACTTTATCCTCATTAACTCTCGGTATTAGTTCACCTTTTTGAACATCTATCAAAGTCCTTCTGTAGCTAGAAATGGTCGACCTAGAATAATTGGCGCTGAATATCCTTCTTCCATTTCCATTATTACAAAGTCTCTTGGGAAGTAAAATTTATCAATTTTAACCAACACGTCCTCGATTATTCCCTTAGGATGTTTAATTGATCTATACGCCATACGAAGGGTCATTTCGGTATTCGTAAGCTCTCCTATTCCTAGTTTCTTATAATCCTCATAAGACATGAGATTGATACTTGCTCTAGATCACACAATACTTTCTTAAACGAAAATCCTCCAATTTCACATGGAATAGTGAAACTACCGGGATCTTTAAGTTTAGGAGGTAGTCGATCTTTGGAGTATTGCGGAACATTCTTCATTAAGGCATATATTCTCATATTCTTCTAATCGTTTTTGTTAGATAGGATATCTTTAAGAAACTTTCCATAGGCGGGCATGTTGACTAAAGCTTCATAACGGGGATATTGACATGAATATGACGAAAAGTGTCAAGGAAACGAGCATATTTCTTATCGGTTTTTATCTTTTTAATTTGATCTTTCGGTGGATAAGGCAAAGATTCTAAATCTATAACCTTTGGTTCTGAAGTCATTTTCTCTTTTCCTTTTTCCTTGAATCTTTGAGCATTACTTGATCGCCAAGTTTCATTATCTTGAGATTTTTCCTTTAAAACATCCCTGTATCAACTTTATCCTTCTCAGTTACTTTTAAATCTTCCTGTTTTTCTCCTTGATTTTCTCTGACATGTTCCTTAAATAGGGTTCTCAGGTCCTTATCCATAGGATCTTTCAGAATTCTAGGGACTTTTACCCATTTTTCACCTTCAATTTCGGGTTCAACATTATTATTACTGTTTTAAGAATTCTTCGATAATTTCTTCCTCTTCATCGGTAAATTCAAGTTCGTCCTTTTCCTTTACGATATTACCATTTAAATCATTTTCTACCTCATTGTTTCTGCGTTTTTACGCTCTAGTATCTTCACAATATTTCCTACTTCTCGTAATCACGGCATTTACCTCTCTCGGGTTTCTTTCGGTATTACTTGGTAATCCTCACGGAGGTCTCTTGTTGTTACGTTCTCCTTCTCTACTCAAATGATCTTCCATATTCCTTAATGATGCTTCTATAGTTCTCATTCTCGTATCATGTCCACCCATAGATGTTTTCAACATAGTCATATCCTTAGAGGCGAACCTATAGAAGTTATCATAGTTTCCATATTCGAGCTTGAGTAGATACTACACCCATCATATTTTCCATTAATTTATCCCGTTTATCAACTCCTTCGGGTTGGGTTGAACTTTGAGTGGTTTGGTATAGTTTGAGTAGTATGTTGTGGATAAGATTTAGGTAACGATTGTAGGTTCGATTTGATGTATTCCTTGATGAACTTGATTACTATATGGATTCTTATCTTGAACTGGATATGGCGGTTGTCCTGGCTTATTAGGGTTTTCTAACCATCTATAAGTTGGGTGCTCTCTTAATAGCATTAAAGGAGTTTGAATACGCGTTGTTCAAATTCCTATCTTTGTTGTAAAAAACTCACCTCTTCCCTTGAGTATCCTTCGGTTCTTATCCCTAATGACACATTATCATGACTTGAGTAGTCATTTGGTATGATAGTTTACGGTTTTACGATCCTACTAGCCCGTAGGTTGTCAAACTTCTACTCAAATTCTCCAAGTGTGCTAGAACTTCCGTATTCGATGTGCATTCTCCTGCAAATGCTACTTTCCTGGTGCTAGAACCGGTTTCCCACATTCATTTATTTTTGGAAATCTTTTACATAGCATCGTAAACTATTTGGGCTTCACTCATCATTAATGAACCACCACGTGCATGATCTACATACGCACGTGAATCTTTCCTTAATTTACGACGAAAAGTTGGATTTGCATATCTAAGGAATAACCATGATCGGGACAAGATCTTAACAACTTTTTAAATCTCTCCCACGCATTCCCAAGCGTTTCTTCGGATCCTTGTCTAAAGTTGGCAATTTCGACCTTCAATTCCAAATTTCTACCCGGAGTAAAATCTTGCTTTAAAAACTCGGTTTGAATTTCCTCCCAACTAGTCAATGAATGATGTGGGAGTGACATAAACCAATCTCGTGCTCTTCCTTTTAAAGAAAAAGGAAACATAGACATCCTTGTTAATTCACGATGAGCACACTTGACTTTTGGGCATGTATTGCACAATTCTTCGAAAAGATAGAGATGGTGATGTGGATCCTCATCATCCTCTCCTAGAAATTGGGCTCTTGCGTCAATTAGACCAAAAGATGAGATTTTATTTCAAAATTATTTGCTCCTTCATTGGGTAAACGAATTGGATTATTAGTCTGGTTTATTCTTAAGGTCGATCACAAATAGGTCTCGGATTCGGTGGGTTATTAT
The DNA here is from genome assembly GCA_036785695.1 of Gentiana straminea. Lineage (NCBI taxonomy): Eukaryota > Viridiplantae > Streptophyta > Magnoliopsida > Gentianales > Gentianaceae > Gentiana > Gentiana straminea. Next base: position 4,846,913 of record JAVUPR010000385.1, on the reverse strand, counting down.
TACGATTGTTACGGTTCCGATTTTGATTATTTCTATTACGGTTATTTGGTATTGGTAGATCTGATTAAGATTTTGGCCATGCCCTTGAGCATGATCTAGCCACTTGTTCGAGTGTTTCATCAACGATTTCGACCATTTTCGTATTTTGATTTGATGATGATTCTCCGTCGGGATTTCACGACTAGTATGACCTTGTTTTCTTTACTTTCTTAAGCTTGCCTTTCGTAAGTATCTATGTCGGGCTTATAAGGAGTAAGTGGGGCCTTACTCTTTACGGTCATCAACTAACGAAAACCGAAAATAGTTGAAATCGATAAAAGTAAAGATTGGTAACTTACTTATAAGGTAAGTACCAACGAAAAAGAAAATAGAAATGGGGTAAGAAGAGTGTTGACTTATCCTCGAGACTTTTGAGTTAATATAAGTAGAAATCATTCGAACACAATGAATTAGCGTCGTTCCCCGGCAACGGCGCCAAAAAGCTGACGGACCTTTTCTATGCTATCAATCCTTACCGGCAGTGTACCGGATCAAATTGTAGTGATAGTATGGTGAGTCAGGTGTCGATCCTCAGGGAAACTTGGTAATTCACCGTGTGATTTAACACCGAGAAACTATTATTATCTCAATCTAAGTCGCAATTTTATTATCCAACCAAACTCTAAACAAACAATAAATAAAAGCATAAAACTAAAACAGAGATATATATAAGTATATAAATATATATATATATAGATATATAGCAATACATATATATATATATATATATATATATATATAGATATAAGTATATATAGGTACCAAAACAATATCTAAGGGAGGGAGATAGATATTATAATTAGAGACTAGCCAAGAATATGTTATTGAAATATTATATCTTTTTAGTGGAAATTAGATAAGACCGATCTTCCTTTTTCCAAGGTCCAATCAATTATACGAAACGGTATACTCTAAGCTAGGCATTTCTCCTCACACGAGCGTATGAAATTGTCATATGTCTTGTCCTCTGTCCAATGTCATCCTCAAGCATGGGTCACTCCCGTTTTGTCATACGGCCAATTTTAAGAAATGTCAATTAAACAGGCGAATTTAACGTGATAATCTCTCGAGTATAAATTTCAATAAGAGTTTGTTTCTCCCGAAACAAATCTACCCCCGGTTTAGGAAATCGGATTCCGTTGTCACGTTTTCACTCGGCCAATTTTACCCTCCGGTCTTTCTATTAACGAGTTCATAAACTAACTACGAGGCGTCAATTCATAATTAGATTATGAATTCTTTCAAATCAATTAGCTACTTCAATTCAAACATAGAAAGAGATTCATTATAACCGATTTTAATCAATTTTAACATAGTCGTTATCTATTTCCCTAAAAAGATAAAACTAATCCAATTTCATATCTTGGCTAGATATTAAGTTAGCCTAATATCATTATAATTAATATATAGATACTAATAAAACAAACAAACATAAATACATTAGAAAAGTTACCGGATTACAATTGAAGCTTCGAGTTGTACCCTCCGGAAATAGCAACTCTTTTACATCAATGAGCCTTGATACATCTTCTAAGTATTATAACGATACTTTATACTACGGCATTATTCCGGCGAGTGCCGTTTACGACTTTTATTTAACTAAAAACAACAAAAGAGACTATAGATAGATATAGAAGAGAGATATATGCATTGGTACATCTCAAAATGGTTGCAATTGAGGGGTATTTATAGAGTACACCACAAGGCCGGCGCGTGCCGGAACACCACCGGCGCGTGCCGGTCAAATAGTATATATTCCCTTGTCAGAGATTTGTGGGCCCAATGTCAGAGATTTTCCTGCAAGATCCGGCCTTCTCCGGCGCGTGCCGGCCATCCAACATATCAGATGTTCGTAAAAACCTATCTCGAGCTGTAGACCTCAGATTGACATGATTTAATATTCGTTGGAAAGCTCTCTTGAAGATCTACAACTTTCATCAAGGACTTTTTCTCTGAAAATGCCTCTAAGTTAGGTCAAATGTCCGTTGAAGATGAGTTACGGTAGAAACATTAAGGACGATTGATCTGTTCAAAGTTGTTAGATTTTGGCATAATCTTTTATCCCACAAAAACTCATGATTTATACTTCAAAGTATGTCATATTTTGGGATCTCGGTAAACATACGATCCTGCAATAAAATCAACGAAACACCAAACGTAAACACGACAAAAAACCATCATTTTTATCGTTTTTATAACTTATGCATCTAATTATAACTAACTATGATTTTTATAAGTTTTCAATGCATTTATATGAAATTATACTAAAATATCATAAAATAATAATAAAAAGTCTTATAATATAATGATATATTTTTCATACATCAATACGTAGGCACTCTAAGGATCCCACTTAGACTCAGCCGTAAACATACAAAACCCCATTCTTCGTTCTTGGCATTTGGGTTCTTGACTATTCATCAATAACATAAGGAAACGCCCGGATCTTTAAGGTGGCATAATTTGCCGTCGTCACAAACCAACTCTTCTTTTCACCAAATCTTGCCCTTTATTGGACCGCTAGATGTGCTGCCTTGTCTTAACCAGCCCACAATAAAAATCAATAGTAATAATCATTATGAGAAGAAAAAAAACCCGGCTCAAACTGAAAAAAAAAAAAAAAAAAAAAAAAAAAAAAAAAAAAAAAAAAAAGCATGTCAACACCATTACCATGAAATGGATCATTGGCATTACCAACAGGATTCTCATACATCTTTGTGTCGCTTAGAGTAGGCCTCGACTTTCTCTTTAAACTGAAAAACAGAAATAACAAAGCATATTTATTTTCAGGGCTCAACACTACCCACTTACTTGTGAATGTAGAAAATTGAACAAAAAGTAGTAGAATTAGAATTTACTCAATAAATTATTTCAGTCTGCTACCCAAAATGACTTGAATACATGACTTAAAGATTATTAATGTTTTCTCCTTTATCAATAAAATATTTATATCTCCAATAAAAAAATACATTTCCAATACTACACACTCATTTACCAACAAAGTATTTATATCTCCAATAAAAAAAAATACATTTACAATACTATAATTTAGACATATTAATTATTTTTTTAATCTTTGTGATTCTTCTCTCTGCGACAGATAAAAAAACGGATGGAGTACATAATAGTCTATAAAGGGACGGTTTTTTTTTGTTTTTGTTTTGTTAGGTCTTTATAAAAACATTCAGTGAAAATGCATGGTCCATAACATTTTATGTATATGTTATGTTAATGAAAGACCGTAGACGTATTATTTTCCAAAATTGTTGTAACATATAGTACATATATTCCCTCGTGGTGTCTCTGCATCGCGGTGTCTCTTCATTGCGGTGTCTCTGCATCGCGGTGTCTCTGCATCGTCAAATGTTATAACATCGCAATGTCTCTGCATCGCGGTGTCTCTGCATCGGGGGTGGTCACTGCATCGGGGTGGCCACTGTATCGCGGTGGTCAATAGATTGGGGGTGGTCAATGCATCGTGATGGGCACTGCATTGGAGGTGTCTCTGCATCGCGGCGTCTCTGTATCGGGGGTGGTCACTGCATCGTGGTGTCTCTGCATCGGTGGTGGTTACTGTATCGCGGTGTCACTGCATCGCGGTGTGTCTCTGCATTGGGGGTGGTCACTGCATCGCGGTGTCTCTGCATCGGGATGGCTATTGCCTACTGTATTGCGGTGGTCAATAGATTGAGGGTGGTCAATGCATCGCGATGGTCACTGTATTGGAGTTGTCTCTGCATCGCGGCGTCTCTGTATTGGGGGTGGTCAGTGCATCGTGGTGTCTCTGCATCGGGGGTGGTAACTGCATCGCGGTGGTCAATCCATCGGGGTGGTCACTGCATCGCGGTTGTTAGAGCATCACGGTGTCACTTCATCGTGGTGTCTCTACATCGTGGTGTCTCTTCATCGCGGCTATCAGTGCATCGTGGTGTCACTTCCTCACGGTGGTCAATGCATCGGGGTGGTCACTGCATCATGGTGGTCAATGCATCATGATGGTCAATGAAAAAAGAAAAAATAAATTTTCACCGTCCAGAAAAGGAAAAAAAAAAAAAAAAAACAAAAAAAAAAAAAAAAAAAAAATACCACACTTTCAAGTTACAACCTCTAGAAAAGAAAAAAAAAAAAAAAAAAAAAAAACACAACAATAGCGTGTGTTTCAATTTTAAAAAAAAAAAAAAAAAAAACAACAACAACAACACATTCAGCCATTCAGCGTCTCTTTCCCTTTTATTTTTATTTTTGTTTTTCTTCATGAAATGTATTTGTGTCTATCTATCTAATTTGTTTTCTTATAATCAAATAAGATTTCTTAGTGTCTTATTTGTCTAATTAAGTCTATTTTGTGTCTTTTTAGACCATTGCCCTTAAAATTTATGTACATGACGAAAACATAATATTCCCCAAAATAAATCTGTCTGGAGCATCATATTAACATTATTTAAAAATAGATTCATACGGGATACTACTCTTAGAGTCAAAAGATAGATTTATTGGATGTCATTAAGTGCCATTTTATATGTTTGTCGTTCTTTTTGTGGACCCACTTACCCTTATATGTATTGACTTTTTAGGGATTTTTTTCCTCTTTATTTATGTTTAGGTTTTTTTTTTAGGGTAAAATGTTTAGGTTTTGTAAAGTTAAAAAATATATTATAGAAAAATGGCTATTATTTACCACAATTGTTCTATCTGTTACACCTGCACCACATCGTTTTCACAAAATCAATTTTTACTCATTCTACTCGTAGCACTCCACCTACCGTTTTCAGAGAATCAACTTTCACTCATTCTACTCGTTGCACCCCACCTACTCGTTGGACCACACAGTTTTCACAGAATCAACTCTGTAAAAGTCAATTCAAAGCCAAGAACAGTCTTCACGCAATGGTTATTATTTACATTTTACACCATATTCGTTCTACCTGTTGTACTTCACTTAGCGGTGCACCACATCGTTTTTAAAAAAAAAATCAACACTGTGAATATCGATTCTAGAGCCAAAAAAACCAAGAATCGACTTCTCGCAAAGTGCCAAAGTCGATCTCTAAAATTGACTTTTAGGAGGCCATAACTATTATTGTCCACTGGTAGGCCCAAATATGAAAACATTCGCTTTTTTCTTAACCACCGTTGGCGGGTTGCTAATTTTGGTCAAATAACTTTACAGCCCTAAAGGCTAAATTGATTAAAGAGAAATTGGCACAATCACCAGAAAAAAAAAAATTCAAAAAAAAAAAAAATTTTAAAACAAAAAAATGCGAGCCCCTAGAGTAGCAATGGTGTAATGGCGTCTCAACTCTCATTATTTAGTTACTCTTTACATACAAATAATTTGAACCTTAGTTTCTTCAAAGCGATTTTCGTCTTTCCAAGACTTTAACTCTTCAAAATTATACTGGATATGCAAAACTTCACAGTTTAAAACTTTTTTTTTTTTATTTTCTTGATTGGTGAACACTAAGGTTTTAGAATGATGATTTACGGTGCGGCAGGAAAGGGAAATTCTTATGTAGATAATCTTATTGAACCGCACCGTTGGATGACATATGGACAAAAAGACAAAACATGTTTTTGTCTCTTTTACACATGGTGATCATCCACGGTGCGTGCAGTCCAATAAAGACTCACTACAGTAAAATCTCCTGCAGGAAAACATCACAAAGAAAAAAAAACAGGAATGGATCTATATCTTTTACTAACACCAAACAAACTGCAGTATATATCTTTTTTCCTGAATAATCATAAACTAAAAATAAAAAATAAAAAAAAGGGATAAATTCAATCACAATGGCGCCTGACATTGTTCTGAAAAGGATTGTGAGTTTATAACACATACACAGAGTGCTGCAGCAAATGCCATAATATCCATATGGCCTCTCCACACTATTCTTAGACAATCCACATGAATGACTGCAGCAGATCGTTGCATCATGTTAGCAGGAGCCAGTTCAGTACTAAAATCAGATAAAAACATAGAGGAGTTCCTAACACCTGGGTCGCCCCATGCAGAAGACGACGACGACGACGACCACCATGGACCCAAAAGCGCAAGAGATTCTTAAGGTAGAGTAGCTTCTCTATTGCATCGAACCGTCGGATGTATGTCAGTTTGTGCAAAAAGACAAAAAAAAAAAAAAAAAGACATGTTTTTTTATCTTTATATACACATGTCACTCATCCAACGGTGTTGCTACAATAGAGACACTCTTTATACAAAAAGAATCACATTTAATGCAAAGAACATCATCCATGGTTTCCACATTTTAAGCAGGAACCACCTCTGGTTCAAGAGGTGGTGGTGAACCCTCATCAGGGGTGGTGTTTCCTGTATCAATGGTTTGACCAGTCTTCTCATCTTCATCTTTGAAACCGTCTTTATATCTATCATAATTGGAAGCTTCGCTGTATTTAAAGGGCCGTTCACCTAGTACTTGGACCAAATCGTCCTGGTGAAGGACTTCCTTCTCAAGCAAAAGCTCAGCAATTTTAGCCACCTGTTCTTTGTGTTCCTCAAGGAGCTCAACTGTTCGATTATATGCCTTCGCGACCCATTCTCTAACTTCAACATCAATAATTGCTGCAGTCTTGCTGCTGTACGGTTTTATCATCTCATACTCATCCCTCTGTGGAAATGAGAGCAGGCCCACCTTCTCACTAAAGCCATAGACAGCAACTTGTGCATACGTCATTTTCGTTACTTTCTCCAAGTCATTCTGGGCACCTGTTGATATTTTTCCTAATAATACCTGTTCAGCAGCACGACCACCTAGAGTCATGCATGTCATGTCGAAAAGCTGCTCCTTTGTCATAAGAAGATTCTCACTTGGGACATATTGGGCAAAGCCAAGCGCTGCTGTACCCCGAGGAACAATCGTCACCTTTAACAATGGTTCAGCATGTTCAAGAAACCAGCCAGCAACTGCATGCCCAGATTCATGGTAAGCTACTGTACGCCGCTCAAGTTTGCTTATTACCTGTTCAGATCAGAGAAAGGGGTCATAACAGCAATCATTTGGAAGTGAACGCTACGTTCACAAGTACAGGACCAAGAAGGGCATTCGTAGCAGAAGCCCTATATGGTGCCCTATCCTTAAATGAAGATAAAAAATAGAGTTTACCCCAAAATAGTTTCCACAGCAGAGGCCCTATCCTTATTTATTTTTAGGGATATGAACAGTGCATCCCTACCTACTTGTGGGATGCACTATTCATGCCCTAAACATATTTAATTATTAAACATTATAGGGATAGGGATAGGGATGATGCTGGAGTGAAATAATAAATATTTAATGTGTATAAATAAGGTTGTGGGGAAGAATATGTATTATTTAATATTATTTTAAATGTTATAGGGATACGGATAGGGATACTGTTGTGGAGGATTTTGAATTGAGATGTTGTAAAATAGGGATATATATTATTTTATATTATTTTAGGGATAAAATTTGGGGCCTCTGCTGGGAGTGCCCGCCTCATCCTCAAAACCCAGGTCTTGAGGTGAGAGAAAATTCATCTCTTAAGAGTCTCCAATATGAGACAAATTAAAACATTCAACAATCTCCATCACGCTGGCTGGAACGAGCATAGACAAAGAAAGGAATGAACATAGGCAAAGCGTGAACTTGACTCAGATACCATCTTAAAAATATATGCCAAACAACATACAAGAGGAGAGGCATACATCAAATTCAACAAGAAGCAATGGATAATTGCAGACAAACAAGCAGTTTGTTTAATCTTGTAAATCTAGTGGCGAGTGTTTTACCTTGTTTTTCTTCTCCAAACCACCAATGATCCTATCAATAGCTGCATCAAAATGTTCCATCTGGACCACAGTTTTCTCACCCCTGGCAGCAATCAAAGCAGCTTCATTGCAAACATTTGCAATATCTGCTCCAGCAAATCCAGGAGTGAGGGCAGCAAGCCTCTGAGAATAATAAGATGGTTCCTGATCAAGCTTTATCTTTTTCAAATAAATTTGAAATATTTGGTCACGGCCTTTTATATCTGGCTTATCAATACTGATTTGCCGGTCAAATCGGCCAGGCCTTAACAAGGCTTTATCCAGAATATCAGGTCGATTGGTTCCAGCAAGAACAACCACCCCTGTTGTGGTTCCAAATCCGTCCATTTCTACAAGCAACTGGTTCAAGGTACTTTCACGCTCATCATTACCACCAGAAAAACCCCCACGCCCCCTTGCTCGACCAATTGCATCGATCTCATCAATGAAGATTATACTAGGTGCACATTGCCTTGCTTCTTGGAACAAATTTCTTACCCTTGAAGGCCCAACACCAACAAACATCTCCATGAAATCTGAACCAGATATAGAAAGAAAAGGCACACCAGATTCACCTGCTGTGGCTTTTGCAAGCAGAGTTTTGCCTGTGCCAGGAGGACCAACTAATAAAGCACCTTTCGGGATTTTCGCCCCCAAATCCTCGTATTTCTTTGGGTTATTGAGGAAGTGCACAAATTCCATTATTTCTTGTTTTGCTTCATCACAACCAGCAACATCTTTAAAATAAACCTACACAGGTCATAATATAAATGGTAAAGAAAGAAATGCAAAACAAGAAATAATAACAGTTAGTATTTCCTAACCAAGCCACCTCCAGGGACAACAAACTAATGGTTAATATGTTTTTTTTTTCCTTTTTTTCCTTTTCAAGAAACAATATCAAGCACATGCCCTTCCAACAAACATACTAGACATTCAGACAATTGGGGACCTGTAAATGTAGTTATTGGAGCTTATTAGTATCTCTTTTCTTCATCTGGCTTCTTTCTAAATGTGGTTATATGGTTTGTCAGGCACCACCGCCAATAAATAAGATGCCTTGACTTTTATCTAGAACACAGATAATAAAAGAGAAGTCCAATTGAGCAAGTGTAAAGGCCAAAAAAAACAGCAGAGAGAGAAAGGGAAAAACTGAACCTTGTTTTTTGCATTTTTGTCAACTTTTGTGATTTGTGCTTTTCCTATGCTGAATATGCCACGTCCACCTTTTCCACCGCCACCTCCAACATTAAACCCAGATTGCGCTTTGCGCCCCATGTAAAGCAAAGAGCCTAGCAGTAAAAGTGTAGGTGCAAATCTCATAAACTCTTGGTACCACACCATTTCAGAAACATAGGTAACAGGAACATATTCATGTGGATCTACCCCAAGTGCTTCCTGGGCTTCCTCCAGTTTCTCTTCGAAGTTCTCGACACTACCAATAGTAAAATAATACTTATACTGGCTCGATTTTTCTCTACCAGCAGGGGCACCAGCAGGGGCACCAGATATTTCATCTGCATCGCCATGCACAGGAGTGCGTGGTTTACTTCTAACATACACTTTTGCAACCGACTTGTTAGAAACAACAATTCGATCCACTAAACCAGGTTCTAGAAGCTTATTTTTAAACTCTTGGAAACTAATCTGCAAATAATTAATGGAATATGAGACTTACAACAGAAGTTAAGATAATATTGATTCCACAAATCAACTTATGGAAAAGAGTAATGATACGGGCACAACCATTTCAGCCACAATCAGTGGCATAACGTGTATTTACACCATCGATTATGATGAATATACATCATGATCGATGGGCCCTACTTCATGATCAATGGTGCATATACACGTGCCACTCATTGTAGCTGAACGGTTGTACTTGTATCATTACTCTATGGAAAAACATAGAGGCTTGAATAGATTCATTGCATTTAAATAGAGTAACTGATGCAATATATGTCCAGGATGTTAATATTAGCCATAAAACAAAGCAAAAGTTCCACACTTGAGACTCACTCACAACAGGACAGGAAATTTCCCACAAGAACAAACAATTAAACATCATCAATAAGCTAACCACCTTCCCTAAAAATAAAAATAAATAAAAAAAACCTAACACCAAAAGGAAAGTACTGCAACTCCCACGACAAGAGGTGGGACCACAGAGATTCACAGGCAGATTAAAAAAAGTGGGGACTTACAGAAGAACAAATAAATAAATATATGTATGTATATGTATGTATATTTCTGATGTTGCCTTGATAGTAAATAATTTAGGTTCTTTAAAAGTCCATATCAAAAGAAAATTGAGCACAACAACTGAAGATCTCACTATCAGGGCCAGGGTTTCTTCCTTGTTATTTAACCTTCCAAAATCTAGAATGCATTTGAGCAAGCTTGAAAATGAAACTGAATTTTAGCTAAGTAGTTTAGATAGCTGTGGACTGCAAGAGCCTAACCGAAAACCCAATACAATGTATCCATGAATCATGAACTCAATAATTTGAAGACATGAAGCAAATATGCATAGTTTAAACTTGAGTAGAAAAGCTAAAGGCACAAAAAAGAAGGTACAATAGAATTATCAAGTACAGGCAAATTCTGAAACCAAAGTCAATAAATAAGTTTACCCTACAATCAAAGGGAGCTCCGACCCTTGTGCTTTCTAGGGATGAAAGTCAAACGCTTGCGAAACCTTATCAGGTGGGAAGATTTCCATAGTATAGACCGCGGATCGATGATATACGTATGTGTATTACTTTTTTAAGTCTTAAAGCATTTTGTCCATTGGGTTTGTTTGATGGTATGAATGTGCTACTTTAGCCTAGTTATCAAGAGGATTATACCCGTCTTTTTATCGTTGCATATGGTATAGGTAAACATGAAATGATACTTTCTAAGTGGACTATGACTTTAATCCAAATTGTGGGGCATCTTTAGCACCAGTTTGGGTTGAATTACCGGATTTGCCTTTATATCTATTTGATGAGACGTATGTGTTTAAATTAGCTTATCTCATTGGAAGGACGGTGAAAGTGGACTCGGTTACTCTAGATTTGCGTAGGCCTTATGTGGCAAGAGTTTTAGTGGAAGTTGTTAGAATATGATGGTTTCTATTATACTTTAATTATTATTAATATTATTATTCTGGACCATCCATCATTACCCTTACTTATTACCAGCCGTATTTTACAGCTGTTAGTGGACCTAAACTGCTTTTCTGACAAACCTGTATCTACTACAAACCTGCCTTGAGTGACTCTATATCTTGGGACTCTTCCCAACCGTTGTAATCCTTCTATTTATTCTCCTTTGTAATACTCAGAATGTAATAAGAATTATTCTACTTTGATATTCTTCTTGTTCACAGAAGTTGACTTGATGAAACCAAAGATTAAGAGGATTTGGGTAGGAGATCTAGATAATTCTGGTTTTTGGCAACAATTGAGATATGATGTACTTATTGTCCTTTCTGCTACCGAATTGGCCAGAAAGAAAATAAATATTATAAGAAGCATCCTCGTCTACAACCAAAGATGGTCCTTCCTATGAAAAAAGAATATAGTCCTAAGGCTACCAGCCTTGATGAGGAGGGGGTAGTTTTGGGTAAAAATGCGACCAAAAGAGCTTTACACGCAAAGGAGGTTGCGGATCAGATGGTTAACAAGCAGGATACTGATAAGGAAGATGATCATATGGATTTACCTGGACAGTTGGACTCAACTGTTATCAATGATTATGTTGATGATGAATTCAATAGTTTTTGTTGTGGATGTTGGGCCATCAGTGGAGGATAATAAGGAGAATGGTGAGAGTGATCAATATAAGTTGTGTAAGCCATCTATTGATGATTTTAACTCTGTTCCAAAGGCTCATTTAGCAAACATCAATAAAGCGATTCTGCCACGCTCACCGTCTTTTGGGGACAAAGTTCTGAAATCACTCTTTTGGCTAAGGACAGACAAGACACTGAAGATGATAATGAGTCCAGTGATGAGTTGTCCATTTATGGGGGCTCACATTTGGTTGATTGCTTGTTGATGTATCTTTGTTGGGTTATGCATAAATTGACTCACCAAGCTAACTGGAAAACAAAAATATCAGGTCTTGTGTGAGACAAATAAATTAATTTTCCAACCAACCTTTAATACCTTCCTTTGTCAACTGGGATTGAGTTTTCTTCATTTCCTAGTTTAAGCCCAAGTTCCACAGAGGAAGTTGTTGGTTTACAATTCCGCATCTATGTCTCCTTGAAGAGATCATGGAGCATTTTCTTGAAAAATTAAAACCCCATGTTTTGATCTTGCAATTTCCATTCCAAAAAAACACATGAGTATTCCCAGATCTTTAATTTCAAAATTTATTGCAAGAGACTTTTTTATAATTTTAATTCCTTCTTCATCATTCCCAGTCAGGATGACGTCATGAACATAAACAATAAGAATGGTTTTCTTAGCAGATTCAGAAGTCTTTATAAACATGGTATGATCAGCTTGTCATTGTGTAAAATTCAGACCTTTAAATGTTTTAGTAAACCTCCCAATCCATGCTCTGGGAGGCTGTTTAAGTCCATAAGGGGCAATGTTCTAAAAATCGCTAGGCGAGGTCGGTACGCTGCAGGGGCGCCTAGCGCCTAGGCGACGCCTAGGCGGCGCCCAGGCGGTTCTAGGGTTTTAAGGGGTTTTAGGCGCCTTACACTAACCGAGTACAAGTCTCTTGAGTTCCAACATTCAAAGTAATAGCTTTTTACGCTTTGGGGGAAAACTCTAGAGTGTAATATCTTTACTTTGGATGACTTGATCCGAAGAATTATAGTTTACAAAGCTTTTTCCTAGATGGAACCCTAATTGCCTAGGGTCGCCTAGGGCGCCCGAGTCGCACGGGAGCGCCTAGAAGGGCCTAGGAGCGCCCGGGAGCGCCCGGCCCGACCCGGTGTCGCCTAGGCCGAGATCGCCTTGCGCCTAGCGCCTAGGCGGCGCCTAGGCGACCGCGTTTTGCGATTTTTAGAACACTGATAAGGGGACCTTTTTAGCTTACACACGTTACCTTCATTCTTGGGGGTTTCACACCCAGATGGAATCCTCATGTAGATTTCTCACTAAGTTCACCATTTAAAAAAGAATTCTTCACATCCAATTGGTATAAGTTCTGATCAAGGTAGGTTTGCCAAAGAGAATAAAACCCGAATAGAATTCAACTTTGCTACAGGAGCAAAGATTTCCTGGTAGTCTATTCCATAGGATTGAGTAAACCCTTTGGCAAGTAAACGCTTCTTATACTTATTAATGCTAGCAACTGAATTAAACTTCACATTGCAAATCCATTTATACCCAACCGGTTTTTTTTCCTTTTGTTAACTGAGTTATCTCCCAAGTTTCATTTTTTATAAGGGTATTTAACTCCTCATCTAAAGCCTTTTTCCGATTAGGTGACACAAGAGCTTCTTGAACCGAACTTGGAATTTGTTGTTGATCAAGGTTGGATAAGAAAGCTTTGTGGTTAGGGGAAAATTTTTCATAGGAAATGAAAATGTAGATGGGATTTTTAGTGCAAGTTCTTGTCCCTTTTCTTAAGGCAATAGGTCTATCATCATTCTGAATTTCAGTTTCATGACTGTCCTCAGAAACCTAAACACTTTACTGGGGTTCTTGTCTTCTTGAGGGTTGGCAATCACACGAGGTCTCCTGGAATAAACTTCAGTGAAGGGTGGCCTGGTAAGAGTATGATCTCCTAGAAATTGAGTGCTGCTAGTATCATCAAAAAAGGTGAGAATAGGGTCGGAAGTAGGCTGAATATCCCAACCCTTGAGGGGTATGGAAGTTTGAGTTCAGTTTTGTTTCAGGGTTGTAGTAATCTTGGGACTCGAAGAAAGTTACATCGCCTGAATTATAAAATTTTCTGGTTTTAGGACAGAGACATATATACCTTTTTGCCGAGAATTCAAAAAAAGAGAATGTTATTTCGTATACTAACTTCTCCTAAAGCAGGAGAATCATATAAGTACAAGAGACGGCCTTGTAACGGCATCAAAATTCAAAAAATCAAGCAAATCGAGCTGGAAAAGGTTACTAAAATCAGCCTTCATACATACCTACCTGAAATACTACCCAGACCTTTAAAATACCTTAAACGAAAGAAAATATTGATTTCCTCAACAGCTAAAAGTCAAACCAATCAGCTAAACGAGAAAAGTAAATAAAGTACTATAAACATGAAATATTAACAGAAAAAAATATCAAATAATATCAGACTGCTAACATAGTGCTCACGGGTGATCATGCTGAGGAAACAAGAAAAGTCAAGGAGAGACTTTCAGCTGAATTCGAAATAAAAGATCTCGGACCCTAAAGATACTTCTTAGGGATGGAGGTTGCTTGATCCAAAAAGGGCCTCATAGTGTCCCAAGAAAAGTACACCTTAGATCTTTTAGAAGAAACAAGGGGTCACTAGTTGCAAACCAGCTAGTACACCAATGGAGTACAATATCAAACTTGGAGATGATCAAGCAGAAGCTCCAGTTAACAAAGAGAAGTTCCAAAGGCTAGTAGGAAGGTTGATCTCTTTGTCCCACACAAGACCCGATATATCATATGCAATAAGCTCTATCAGTCACTATATGCATTCTCTGGAAAAAAAAGACACGGAGATTGCAAAATGGGTTCTATGGTACCTAAAAGGAAACCCCGTGAAGGGGCTTTACTTAAAAAATCTGAGAAAAGAGGTGTAGATGCTTTTACTGATGCACATTGGGGGAGTTGTGTACAAGACAGGAGGTCCGTATCTGGGTATTGTACCTTCATCTAGGAAAATTTAGTAACATGGCGAAGTAAAAAACTATGTGTAGTAGCTCAAAGCACAGTTGAAACTGAGTTTAGAGCCATGGCATTGGGGATTTGTAAGGAAATCTGGATTAAAAGAGTGTTGGAAGACCTCAAGATGACGTGTCAGCTTTCTAAGGAGTTATTTTGTGACAGCAAGGCGGCCATAGATATTGCAAACGAGCCTGTTCAACATGATAGGAAGAAGCACGGGGAAATTGACCGACACTTTATAAAGGGGGAGCTAGAGAGTGGTCTCATTTGTGCTCCATTCCTTCCATCAGTGAAACAGGTTGCAACTGAGTTAACCAAAGCACTTATGAGACAATATTTTGATCGATTTGTAAGCAAGTTGGGCATGATAGATATCCACACACCAGAGTGTAGAAAGATAAGGGTTATTTTATTTGATTTTATCGTGTTATATCGGATTATTTCTTATATTCTGTTTTGCTTGAAATAAGCCGTAAGTTAGGAATAGATAAGAGGTATATTTTGTTTGTTCTCTGTTTCAAGGAGACGGGGTATAGGAGTTTGTTAGTGTTTTAAAGTTGAGGTAAGGGATAACAACTGTCCTTACACTTCTTTTAAAATTAGCCGCTGGTACTGAATGGAGTATATAAATCAGTCTCGGGCTTCTACTGAGACAATAAGTTACTGAAATAAATCCATTCCTTCTAAATTATTCTACAAACTATCAGTATGAAAAAGTCAGACATGCCAAAAAAAGTGCACGTCAACATATGCTTACCTGTTTCTCATTGTGAGGACTGATGGAAAGTGCCGATATCACCAGAGCAATCACTAATACGGGTGTCATAAAATTTTGATAAACCTTATATAAATTTTCCTGAAAATTGCCGGAACCATCTCCCTTAGTCTCTTCTGCCAAAATAATAAGAAACTGATCATGAAAAAGCTAATTAGAATAAAGAGGCAATGGAGCATAAAGGTTTTTCTCTTTTTTATTTCATGATGTTGTTAGCAGACAAGTAAATCAAGCGTTGGTCTTCTTATCCCAACAGATCCACAGAATAAAAATAAGTTGATCTCATCGTTTGCCAATGTATCCTTGTGTTTGAGGAAGCAGCATCAAAGAAAATTATAAGTTTAATATTGAGCTTGTACATAACATAAAAAGCCCTTTGGAAAACTCAATTATGGGTTGAGTTGGCATAATTTGCAGAAAACACACACAAATTCAACCTTAATCCAGGAGCTTCTATGTAGAAACAAACAGTCGAAATCTCTCAAACATCCTGCATAAACTTATTTACCTTTGGATCCAGATTTCTGCTCTTTCTCCTTTGGAATTTCTTTCTTTTCTTTTGGATAGAAGTTCTCGTAATCTGCCAGTTTAAGGCCCAAGCCAAAAGAGTCAATAAAATGCACACAGATCAAACACCTAAGAAAATCGAACTTGGACAAAATTCATACTCTTTTTCTTTGGAGCTTCACTGCTGAACAACCTTCGGAACCTAGAGTTAGCAAAAACATAATCCAAATCCCTCGTAAATGAACCCTTGGATATTGGGTGCTTTTTCACCACAGCTGCAGCGACATATTCTCTTATAAACCCTAATTTTTCACCAAGATCAACACTTTTACTCTTATCAAAGGAGCCCACAAAACCTCCGTTCTTCTTCCACCTCCCTTTATAAGCACCATATATCCCATTCTACACCACCAACCAAATAACCCAAGAACGAAAATGGGAAAAGTCAGCAACTTTAAGCCGCATAATCCTTAAAAATGCAAACAGATACGAAATTAGGAACTTACCCTTGAAGTAGAAGACCGGCTAAGCTTCGAGAAAATCATGATTAATCGGATGGACAAAGGTCAACAAATTTCAAGTATATAATCCAATATGTTTCACATGAATTGAAAAAAGATGCCGAATCAAGGGAACAGGCATTGAGAAAATCTCATGGTAGATACGACTAGGTTTGCCTATTTTCTGTTTTTTTTTTTTTTAAAGCTGAAAATTCCTGCTGGGACTGGAGAGATGAACCCAGATTTTTAATTTTAATTTTATTTTTCTAAAGGCGGAGAATAGCTAATCGTGGATGGGTTAAGTTTTTTTTTTTTTTTTTTTTTCATACGATGGACGCGTACCGACACTTCAATCTGGTCGTCGTGCATCGTGTCCGACACAAGACACGACACGACACACTCCGATAAGTTCCGACACCTTATCCAACACGTGACATGATTAAATTAATATTACTTAAAATTTAAATATCCGACACGCTTCCGACATACTGTCGACATACTCCGACACGGCACCGACACTCCTGAACCCAATTTTTTATTTTATTTTCTTTATTTAAGTTTTCTTCAATTTAAACGTTAAAATATACGATTTTCATTTCTATAACAATTATATAAATAATACGTTGTATCAAGTTTATATGTTTGTTGTTGATAAACAATCATTTTTACAATTTATAATATTTTGAAGGTCAATCACAATATTTTTTGACACCTTATGAAGGTCGAATATCTATCTAGATATTCATAGAGTTTATGTAATACCTATCTTATTTTGTTTAGTTTTTTCGGATGTTTATATATATATATTTATATATATATATATATATATAACGTGTCGGCGGCGTGTCGTGTCTTAAATTTTAGAATTAACCGTATCGCCGTGTCCGTGTCGTATCGTGCGCCGTGTCGCGTCCGTGTCCGTGCAACATATATGGACGTCTAAATTGTCTAATATCCACGTATTATGCCATTGTACTTCTAGAAACCCTAGTGTAGCAAAATTCTTACATTCTTGTTCTATTGGGAGTGAAGTGATATGAGAGCGGATCAAAACCACACAACTAATATCTAGGATATAAACTCTGTGATTCTGATCGCTGTGTCTGTCACCTCACAACAAATACACTTACGATCTCACAACAAATACACTTACGATGTAAGAATCTCCCTACTAATACTCCATTCTATTCATTCCTCGATTAACATTAGATTAAAAGTTGTTTATCTTCCTAGTTGTTGTATATTCTTCTACTGTTATGTAAGAAATGAGATAGTCTATTACATGGTTGTTATATAAGAGTTGAGATACTTAAGTATGTTTTACGTTGTTGCATAAGATTATTCTTTCGAATTTCATCAAATGATCTAATACTTTTTACATTTATGTTTTAAGTTTCATTACAAAAATAATATTACATCAATTAACGAAATTCCATTAATTAATTTTTCGTAAATGCGATATTTGAGTCTTAAGATGCATCATAAGTTATATTACAAAAAAAAGCTCTTATTTAATTCATATGAGTCTCAAAAGAAGCAAATCAACCCAAACCATAAACATACATTAGTAGATACACATATAGTTTATTACACACTTCATATTAGATATAAAAAGTCACAAGTTATATTACAAACATAAAGGCATGTTCTTTATTTATTTAATTTATAGGAGTTTATAAGGAAGCGGTTCAACCCAAACCATAAACATACATTAGTAGTTACATGGATAGTTTATTACACGATTCATATTACACGTTAAAGGTCTTAAACAATCTTCAATTTTAGCTTCTTCATTGGGCTTAAAGTTGCATCACTCGGTGACATAGTTTTTGTGTTGGTTGATTCCAACTTCATTTGCTCGGCAACATGCACGTTGCATTGTTTGGTGAGAGTTTTGATTGTAGTTATAGACTTCGGAGCTGCAAGAGAGCTTCTACTATACATTTCAGCATCCACAAAACAAACAAAGTGGAAAAGGGAGAAATGTTAATGGTTAGATGTATTAAGTGAGTTAAGTATTTCTAAATATCAAATGCAATAGGTTGGTCTTTTATTCCACCTACCAGTGTGTAGCTTGTTCGAGTTTTTGGCGTAACATTTTCAGAACCCTTTTTCATGAAATTCCTTAAAAGTGCCTATTTTTGAACTGGATAACGAGTAATCTTGCATGGGTGTATCCTTTTTTATAACCTTTTTTTTCTTCAAAAAAAGCAGTTTCAGCACTGAGGTGCGATGTGACACCCTGTGTTTTCACGAAAGGGCATAAGTGTCATTTCGGGATTTTACGGTATATTATAATCTTTAACCCGTTACAAATAAAGAATGAAAAGGGTTGAGTGAGTAAGGGCATAATTGGAAATGCAAATTTCCCTACAACACCCCAACACCTAAACTCTTTCCTCATTCTTTCATCTCACAAGTTTCAAGTTAGAAAAAGAGAGGGGAGAAAGGTAGAGAGAAGAAGAAAGCTTGAAGGAAGAAAACCCAAGTTTTCTAACATTCAAACCGTTGGATTTTCATATCTTTTACCTCAAGACGATCACGAGGAATGGAAGACGAGATGATATAAGAATCTTCAAATTCGTTTTTAGATCTAGAGTTTTTTTTTCTAGATCTACGATGTTTCATAGTTTCTTCCCTTGAATCAAGTTGCTTAAGAGGTAGTAACAACCTTGAATTTGCGTTCTAGGTTGAAGAATCAAAGTGGAAGTATAAGTCTCGAGTGTTCTTGAAGATTCAAGCTTGAAATCCTCTTTTCTTAAAAAAAAATTGAGATAAAAGGGTGTTCAACCGAATCTTTAAGTTGTTAGTAGTTTAGAATCTTGCCTTCAATTTATAGAAATGTTAGATTTTGTTTTTGTAAGTGTTAGAGATGTTTTTGGTTCGAAAATGCAGCTTTTTGGACTTCAAAATCGTAGATCTGAGACTTTGGCGGGCGCCAATAGTGAACATAAAGCTTTGTTTGTTGTTGGCGGGCACCAAATCATCGTTGGCGGGCGCCAAGATCTAACAGAGAGTTCTAGCTAGATGGCGGGAGGGGGGCAATAGTCAACATAGAGGTCTGTTTGCTGTTGGCGGGCGCCAATGATGTCAAAATAGCTCTATTAGCAGTTTGCGGGTGCCAATGATAGTTTGTCTGGAGCCAAAACCTCCAGAAGTGTAGAATCATGTTTTAGACCTTGTCTTGAAGCATGCCATGGAGTGAATATTTATGTGGGTTGTTGTAGAGTTAAGTGTACACCCTATAGTTAGGGAGCAAGCAAAAAACCCGAAAAACCAATCCAAACCAAACTGAAATTAACCAAACCAGTAACAAACCAATTAAACCGGTTTGGTTTGTAACCAAACCGAATTATAATGGTTTGGGTTTGGTTATTTTTATTTTTAACCAACCCAAATTAATTACTCTATAAAATAACATAGTTTGACAATACTATATATAAAAGCTAACGATACAACCATAAACCTAAAATCACTTTTCAATTTTCATCACTCAAACGCTATCTCCATCAACCCATCATGTTCTCTCTGCATATAGCCATCTCTTATTCCAATCACCTCCGGGCTTGTTCCAGGTTGAGGCAAACCTTGTAACGCCCCCAGACCCCGGGCCTGGTAGCGCTAAATGAGTCATAAATGTCCGGTCAACTACTTAGACCGCCGTCCTCGTTTGGTCTAAAAGGGCTAACCCGAGTTGACAAGACCTTTATGTCTCACACTTATATGGGGGTGAGCATTTTCTTATTTTACCGATGTGGGACTTTACATTCTCCCCCCTTATAAGGGACTGGTGTCCTCGCCAGGACGGCCGAGATTGTTCCCGGATCGTCCCTACCAGAGGTAACTAGAGGCCATCCTTACACCGTCTTCTTGTACGGTGCAGCGCATAGTTCCGTCTGATAGTCGGCTCTGAATACCATTACGTAACGCCTCCGCACCCCGGGCCGGTAGCGGCCCAAATGAGTCATAAATGTCCGGTCAACGCTTAGACCGCCGTCCTCGCTTGGTCTAAAAGGGCTAACCCGAGTTGACAAGACCTTTATGTCTCACACTTATATGGGGGTGAGCATTTTCTTATTTTACCGATGTGGGACTTTACAAACCTTTCATGATTCTTGTTCCATTTTACATTAAATCGTTTACGTAAATATAAAAAAAATTGTGTCATAAAAATAGCTTCTTCAACAAATTGACAAGCTAAAAGCAAACCAAATCGAATCCAAACCGAACCAAATTAAACCAAACCATTGGGTTCAAAATCGTTTTGGTTTGGTTTGGTTTGGGGTACAAGTTATAACCCCCAAACCGACTCGGCTCTTTCCAAACCAACCCGAACCAACCCATGATCAGCCTTAGTTTTGGTGGCATTAGCTCCGCACCGTGTCTCACGTGAGTTTTGGAGCACTCTACATTTGGCCTTACGTGATGTTGACTTGAGAATTAATGTCTTACATGTTACATGAAGAAGTTAAGCGTTCGGTTTCTAGTGGATTCGACTCAGCACCTTGTGGATACCCTCTGCGGGGAGATACTCGGGATCATTGTAACCTTATACCTTAGCCTCGTGGATATTTAATTAGACTCTAATATTTCTGTGCAATGTGCAAGGTAGTGTAATGCATAGTTGATTTAAGGTCTAGTGGTCCATAGGAAGCCTTTTGTATGCAATTAACTTAGGTGGTTAGATTAAACGTTCAAATACGTACTTGTCTTGTCTAATAGATAAAACATGTTAATCTTCGGCGAGGCACGTTTATACATCGCTTCACGGAATTATTACACCTCCACATGATTAGATATCAACCGGACTCGTGTAATATTCCACATGGTTAGCAATCATGTCCTATAGAGGTGTTGAGAAAATGTCTCGGTGCATTCTCACCCGACAAAGTGTCATTGGATTAATGTGTAACAAATGTTTTATTTGGTTGAGTATACTAGTGAGACTAGTAGAGTCTTATGAGCGAGTGAAACATACGTGTTGTTATGTTTGCTTGACATTCCTTGTGATATAACTTGTGTAGATTCGGTGCTTCTACTCTTTGCTAAGTACGTTTGTACTTACCCTTTATTATGTTGTTTCCCACCTTGAGAAGGTGATGCGGGTGAAGAGGTGTTTGAGTACTTTGAGGAGTGATCTCGTGGCCTCTTGTTGATCTTAATGTTTATCTTTTGTAATAGACTAGACTTTGAAAAATTGATGAAGTTTTTTAATAGTTTAGACTATCTTCTCGCTCCTATCTTTTGATTGATATTCGTGGAATTCTTATGAATTGATGTTGTAATGGACTCAACATTGGATTCTTTTCTGCCCTTAGAAGTTTTATGTAGCCCCGAGTCGTTTTATTTTTATGCAAATTAAACTCTGATGTTAGTTTAGAGACTTACATATGTAAGTTAATTAAATTTAAGCAATATACATGCCGGACGTTCAATTCGGATAAGGAATCGGTATTCGAGAACCGGACGTTACATTCAAAGTCAAAGAAACCTATTACCGAGACATTACTTGTCAGATTTGTTGCGTATTTAAGTAAGGTGATGTGCTGTCCCGGGATATGGCCTATTGGTAAATGGTTTTTGCGCCTTAAAATGGGCAATTAGACCTTAACTTGAAGTGTGGAGTTTCGAACCCCGTAAAAGGGAACTTCTTTCCGTTCTTTGATATAATAGCAAATAATGACTATGAGACATCAGTTTACCTGATTAACTTCTCTACTCATTTCGTGATAAAATTTCACTCATCTCGTGAGACATGAAAGTAGGACATTGTAGTTAGGGGTTTAACTATAAGTAAGGTGCTGTAAAAAGGTTTCGGAGAAACACCTTTCGTGTTGCATCTATCATCCGGGAATTCAATCAATCGTTGTATCAATCGGCTGAAGCCGGTGATCAATCACTGAAAACTCGCAACTTATGCTAATTTTGTGAACTTCAGGGATTCAAGAAAGTAAACAGAGCAAAGACTAAGTAATAATGAAAAATGAAGATAACACAATGCTTGCTTATTCTGTATCATCATCATCATCAAGTTCATCCTCCAGCTTTTGTCCAAAACCTCTAGGACCTGCTCTAGCCCTTGTCTTAATTTTCGCCTTCTTTCCACCTTTTTTCTTCTTAGCTGCCTCCTCTTTCACAAACTTATCTTTCTCTCTTTTCTGCAAGAAATCTGTAACTGCAATGTAGATAACCTGAAACCAAAAAAAAGGAATCAAAAATCCCACCCATCATAATTCTCATGGCAAAGATCACAACTTCAAGTAAGAAATTCCCTGTGGAAACAACCCACATCACAAATTTCAGGACAAAAAATAAAAGCATCAACATTTATTGGGTTCAGCATACCCCAATGGAAAGAATGGACAATCCAACAAAAGCAACGAACAGAAGCACAGATATGATATAGGATCCAGTGTTCTCACTTGTGGAATCGAGTAGCTGAGATTCCTCAAGTGGGGTTGCTTCTGAAATCAACAACAAATTATCAGGTACAGCAAGAAGTCTCCATCTTTCTGCACTCTTCTTCTTCTTCTTCTTTAGATTCAGTTTCAGGACAGAGGACGAGGTTAGAGAAGTAAGCTTTTTCTTGTTGGAGGAAAGAGGTGGGATGAGTGCTGCATATGATTTGCGAGAATTGAAGGGAGGGGGAAGCGAATGGAACAATAAGGAAGCAGATGAGGCAGCCATGGGAATTGGTTGGTCCTCGGCTATTTTTTCAGAAGCCCCATTTCTTGATAATTGGATTTTTTTTTTTTTTTTTTTTTTTATAAGAATAAGTCGAAGATAAATATCAAAACTAAATTTCACCAACCGGAGTTAACAAAACAGAGCTATACCAAGTGGATAGATGACATTGTTAAATTCATTCACTTTCACCAAATATAGGTGCGTAGGTGTGATGTGTATATAAAAACCATCCATTAGTCAACAAAAAAAAACAATTTAGTATAACTTTCAATAAGTGATGTATCATAACTATTCTCTTACTTAAAAGCAACACTCATTTCATTTCAATGGAAAAAATGGGTCACACGATGTATCCGGACATCATACTATGCAAAAAATTGGATTTTGTGGAGGTTGAAATTTTCTTTTGATCCTCCGAATCGAGTTTTGTGTATAAATTTAAATCTGAAAATATTGAATTTTATTGTGGTGCCTTAAAATTAAATCGAATGTATGCGAATAGCCGTGTCCAAAATAAAATTTTATGTATTGAAATTAGTTTGGTGCTAGGAAGATACGATATTAACTAAAGGGAGAGTTATTCAAATGCCTAACGAGGTCACCGGTTTGATTCTCCTCTGAGACGCCATGTTGAAATAGTTCTTGGTCATGCCTTACCCTTAGTAAGAGTCAGACTCTGCCGGCACGACCCGGGCCGAACTCCGGATTAGTCGGAACAGTTGGCTCCGGATACCGAGGGCTTTAAGCAAAAAAAATAGTGTTAAGATAATAAAAAAAATTATTTTTACAAACCTTTCACGTTGCGCCAAGCCACAAATATGTTTGGAGTCTAATTTGAGTGTTTGAGTAAAAACTACGTCGTTTCATGTGTTACAAATTACGACTTGATATTCAGTACCATACGGGTAAAGCTAATGTGGTTGGAAAATGCTCTTAGTCGGAGAGCAATGAGTGCCTTGAGCAACGTGCCAAAAGTGATAGAGCAGATTAGTATGACGAGCCTTCAAGATTTCGGGTGTTGGAAAGGTGTCCTAAACCCAATCGGGTTGGACCGGATCCGACCGGGTCGGGTCATTTACAGTCTATTTAGTTCATGTAATAACTTTATTATGATTAATAAAAGCACTTATGTTATTATATATTGTTTATCTTCATGTTATTTGTTGTACATATATAGTAACGTTCCTAGTATCAATCTGTGATAGAGAAACCATGATAGTGATTATGGTTGATGAGATCTCTAATCACTATAACAAGATTGGTGCTTAATTGTCTCTAGTCTTACATATTATCAAATGGGACATTGATAGTATAATCAGACTAGCACGTATTGGATGTCATCTATCTTTTAGAAGATAGAGATAGATCTCGTCTATCGAAGTGTAGGGACAATTGACCGTACGTGGACGTGTATTAGAGAATGCGTACGTTAGGGACCCGACCCACTTACATTAAGTGTCACACTATGTGGCGGTTGTGTAATTATCCTTTTGACCGGAGTCTTCATGCATCACGGTGTGGATTGTCATGCTTTGACACTATTGAGATTTCCCCTAGCCACGGGGCGATCATGCTTTTCACCCTCAAACAGACGGACAATCTGAGCGGACTATCTAGACACTTGAGGATATTCTAAGAGCATGTGTATTGGACGTAGGTGGATCGTGGGACAAATACTTACCGGTTGTTGAGTTCGCATATAATAACAACTACCATGCAAGCATTGGAATGCCTCATTTCAAAGCCTTATATCAAATGAAGTGCATAGTTGGTATAGAATGAAAAGGAAAAGGTTGCCTTAGTTCAGCGGAATATGAAGGTGGCTCAAGGCAAACACAAGAGTTAGGCAGACATCCGAAGAAGACCTTTGGAGTTTGTGATTGTAGGATGTAATATCACCGGATGGATCAAGATCCATCCGATTACGCAGCGGAAAGTACAAGATCTAGATCTAGTCAACGAAAATACATAAATATAATAGATCTAAACCTACTATGGGCTTTTAGATTGCTTACCTATTTATTGTGAATAAACACCAAGAACAATCCGAGATCCAAGATCCAAGCTAGATAAGAAGCCACGCCTTCCAACGTGTGTCTCCAAGCACCACCGGGTGGATGGTGTTTCAAGCCGCCGGACCTCCTCGATATGCTACCTTAGAAAAACCCGAAGTTTTTCTAAAACTCAAACCCAAGTACTTAGGCCGAAAATTCTAAGCCTAATACTTCTCAAATGTCGAAATTATGTGTTATGTTTAAGGCTTGGGAGAACTCTTTTTATATAGGAGAGTAATCATTGTCCTCCAAGGATTTTATAATTAATACAAAATCAATTATAATAATCCTATTAAATAAAAGATAACCCTAAAATAATCTAGAACCAATCTAGAATATTTAAGGATCAATCTAATATTTTCCTTAATTAATCATTTAACAAATAAATAATTAATTACTTGTATCATATAATTATCAAGAAAACTAATTTCTTTCTAATTATTCAATTAACTAAAATGCGGCCATAACCCTTGAAATATAGGGCCACACGCATTTTACACATATTGGGCCGAGTCCATGAAAAATATCTTTTCCATGTATTTAATCATCTAGTCCAACTAAACAATTAATCCACATATCTATTAAACAAATCCCAATCCAACTATTTAATATTAATTGAGGTGAAACGACGAGAAAACATATGCTATGTTAGGAGCCACGTCGGGGACCATGGACCCATATTCAGCAGCTACAATAAATTAAATAAAATTATTCGTCAGACCGAACAATTATATTCAATCTATTAATTCCGGGATTACACCACCATAAAACCCGAAACTGAACTCTGCTGAATATAGATATAAACTTACACTCAACTTTGAGTTGATAAGCGTCCACTGATATAATCATTACATACGGATAAATCCTCCATAGACTGTTCGTTTCGATTCGGGATATCTCCGTAAACTCTTCTCGAAACACCTTATCCTTATTTACCATTATCCCCTAGTGATCAATTAGTTCATAACTAATATAATATGAACCGGTGCCATCGATCAGTTTCTAGGATTAACAAATAAGGGAACTGTCTGTCTGCTTCCCGAGGGAAGGAATGGATTCCCTATCTGTGATAGCACAGACTACTCACTCATTCCAGAATAGATCCAACGAGAAGTGTTGGACCACATACGACGAAGTGATCCTTACTAACACATCAAACTCTACCCTAGTCTAAGCAGTCGTCTGTGATCACCTCAGGATTGAGATTAATCCATAAATGATCATCTTGTGATTCGATAAGACTTCTCGATCACGGAATTATATCGAGAACTCAAATCAAATCGGTCCATCCATATATGATTATCATTATATATAAATGCCCCACTAGGTACCCTTATTACCGACAAACCGGATAGACTGTCACACCTAAAGTGTTCGGGTGCATTATTAGCAAATTAATCTTGAGACCCGTACTCGCATTAATAAATGCTACGGACTAAATTAATTTTAAGTACATCTCACTAACTCAATCCTCTTGTGTATAGCCACTGAGTTATGTGATTACATAAACGAGGTACTTAGGGTTTTCAGTAGTGTCTTAATTATAAGCATACATGCATATAATAAGATGAATTATTAATTCTGTCATAAAAATAATTAGATAATTGTCTTTCGGGCACCACACCTAACAATCTCCCACTTGCACGAAAGGCAAGTAGATTAATTGTTTTAGAGCACACCCTTATTTATCTATATCTACAACATTCTCCCACTTGCTCAAAACAAGTGAGACGTATCCCTCAAATCGTACCCTCCAAGCGCATCTTAGTAATTCATCCTTCCAAGCACGACCGGAGTGTGCCGCCGCGGGTAGGTCGGTGACCCGGCGCGTACTTAGAATCTGAATACCATGTGACTTGGTACACTGATCAGGTAGGTTGGCGGCTTGAGTCAATCTTTGGGATCGAAACGTCGCCTTTCCATCTAATCTGGTGGTACGATGTTAATATGCCTTTGAGCCAACACTGAGGACGAGATCGACTTAATAATCATCCTTAATCTGACCTAAAGTCAGAATCAGTGTCATCACTTATATTCTAGTTTGCACCCGAATATACTAGCATATTATTCCTCATTCTCCCGAAGAGACTTGAGGATTCACTAAACATCCCATTTAGTATTCATCCGCAGGTTTAGATAATCATTCCTGAGAGGTAGGGTAGACTACATCGTTGAATGTTGCATAAATGCAAGAATATCTTAACCAGGTGAATGAATGGGATTGCAATGATCGATTCTCGAGAATTTGAGCGAATCAAATCCTTTAGAATGAATCCCGATGGCATGTCAGACTCTGACTTCAGATAACACACCCATGTTGTTTCCAACTGTTTCAGTGTTACCATTCACAAACACTAATCTACATACTACTTTACTAATATTGATGTCAGTCTACGAAAGACTTATCAACATTCTGGTCAAGTCCACATATTAAAATATATGACTTTGAAATGACCTAGAGGTTTGCTTTAATCCCTAAGGATATAAGCTATGGCAGGCATCCTGCCAAAGGTTCTTTCTGAATAAATTAAGATACCGTTTGTCTCGCAAAAAGGTCTTAGGGAATCACCCCTATTTTCTTCTTTGTAACGAATCCGTTATTTGTTCTTAGCTAAAACCCTTCTGTTCTGAATGAATTCATATTCCGTCGTTCGGCAAGGAAGTCTTAGGGAATCACCCCTATTTCTCGCTTTCTGACGAAATCAAGCAAGAGTGATTGGTGAGAGAGACCACGATCTGGTTAACTCTCTACCTTTTAGGGAATCACCCCTAAATTACTTAGCTTTGCTTTGAAAGTTAAACTTTCCTATTCATTCAACTCTTCTCCGTGTAGTTCCAATTACTCCCACTTGGCCTGAGATACTCAGCTGGTTCTACAAGAGTTTCAACAGAACTGGAGTATCAAACTCCATTCACAGGGTTATGGCTTTTAAACCAACCTCTATGATCAGGATCCTCTACAGCCCACAAAGCACTATAGGTCATCAATCCACCCTATAGACCGTAAGGTCCTGCAATGGGTAATGGACAAACCATACTCCCACTTCTTTCGGGGTGGATTGATATACTGATCTAGTTTAGTAGTTTTATTAGTGTTATCACCAACTGCCGGTGTTGGATGTGGACTGAACAAATTAGTTAGTAACATCTTGAGTACAAATACTTCAAGATCTAAGGTTGTTATTTATAGACTCTATCAGACCGAGTTTGACAAAGATAACCGTCATTCTCGATTTTACGAGTTTTATAACCAACCTTTACTCAATGCATTAAGATATTTCACGATCCGAACGTGTACGCAAAATTTCCAGTCCTACCTTCAAGCACTAAATGTTGAATGTCTATATTTACGGAAGTGGGGTGAACCGAATTCACTTATTATCCACAAATGTGTAGGCATCTTTTAGGTAGACTTCTCGGTTTTTTATTACAACGTAAACCATTATTTTGCAACCAATATCTTAAATGAGTTCGACGGCGTATCGTAGCACATAAATAACTATATAAGGCAAATTTACGGTGTATCCCTTAGTGAAAACATTTCACTGGGAGGCAGGCCGAGCATCAGTCCCGAAGACTATGCAATAACCTATTTCTTAGTATGGAATACTCTATCTCTGGTGAAATCAGAGATTTCCTCCAAATATTTTTGGATAAACTTATTGGAGTTTTGAGTAGTTGTTAGACTAGATGTCGCTACTTGAAAAAGCTCCTACTAGCTTGTATCTTTCATATGACCCCGAAGGTTGTTATGAACAAGCTATGTTACTTCTTTAAATCTATTACCCTTTCCTGATTGAAAGGAAACTTAGTCATTGTTCCTTTGAGACAGTGTTCCTTTGACTGGGAGATAGGAATCACCCTAAGCCAGTCTTCAGATCTTGTCTTTAGGGAATATGCACTAATTAATAGAATAGAAAGAAGCGTTTATCGAAATACGGAAACCATTAGCGTTTATATATTTTTGTTGGTCCCGAGAGAAGGGTGAAACTATAGTCGGAGGGGGGGGGGGGGGGGGGTGAATGACTATAGTGGAGTTTCAAAAACTTTTCTTGTGTTTTAAAAGCTTTTGAGCGACGGATAAGTCCCTTCTTACTATGTTGTTTTCAAATCGGTTTAGACAATCACGGATATGTGTTATGATGTAGGCAAATTAAATAAGTCTTTGTAAAGTAAATTGCGAAATTAAATTGACACAAGGCTTATAGTGGTTCGGGGTGGTGTAATCCGCTTAATCCACTCTTCTCTGTGATGATCGGAGGAATTCACTATTGTTTCCACGGATACAACGGTATGATTGTCCTTGGCTTCCCAAGCTTCACAATCTACAAGACTATCACTCCTTGGCTTGCAACGACTTCGGTGATTCGGTCTTCCTTTTCTTTGCTCCTTGAGATCAAAATCCTTCAACGACTATCACGGTTTCAACTCCTTCTCGGATTGCCTCGATTCGGTTGCTTCGAGTTTGATGTGAATGTGATTCACGCACTTGCTTGATCAATCTCAATTCGAATATGACTTTGTAGTTCGATATTTGAGTTGATCACTAGATGTATCCTTGTAAGTTCGGAGAGAAGGCTTTTAATTGTGAGTTTACTTTTCTTTTTTTTTTTTTAATCGTTATCTTCTTTTTTTGTCAATGCCTTCTATTTATAGCCTTGAATAGCCTTGATTTTGAAATTCCGTCCGTTGGCTATATTAATGAGGGAATAATCCTTGATTTTATTCTTGATTCCCCACTTAATTGTATTCTCCTTGATTTCGGTGATCGGATTCTTCTTTCAAATGTATAGCGAGAAAATCCGTCCTTGATTGATCCTTTAATGATTGTGCATTTAATGCATGATCTGCTTTGAATCTTCAATGTATATTAAATACGATCTTGTAAGTGTCTCTTCACCGTACGTAGAACGGTGGAGTGAGCCTTCGACTTAGCCGTTAGTTCTTTCTTCGCCGTTTTGTTTTCTCTTTGCCGACGGTCGGTGTACTCGGCCGATTCTTGTTTTTCTTCTTTGTTTTAGTTTCGGGAGAATCTTTATACTTCAACGATCCTTGATTTGGGTGAGATCAGTGTACACCATATTGGAATATTGAGTTTCATCACTTGAAACATAACTTAGACTTATCCAAGGTCATCACAGACTTCCTTGGTTATAAGTCAGATCATAATCCCTTCTCTGTATCTCTGCTGGTGCTTGGCTGGCTTCACTCTGCCGAATGTACGTTTTCACTTTGCCGTCCTACCAACTAGTACAATACTTGTCGACTCAACTTATACAACATGTCGGACTACTAAGTAAAGACTTATACGAGAGAATTCTAACTTATTTCGGGCTTGCTATAACGACTAGTATGGCCATCATCAAAACATAATAAAATGTTCCTAACAATTTCCCCCTTTTTGATGATGCCAAAACCCTCATAAGCTTTGAACATAAGTAGTCAAAAAATTCATAATAACCAACGAACAAAATTTCAACAATTTTATTCATCCATCAAGGGGCAATGAGATCCAAAGAATTTATTCAAGCTTGTTACAAACTACATTTTGCTTAATTCGACTTTGTACCTTTTGAACTTTGTAGTACGAACCTCTTCAATGTCTTTCCAATCAATTTACGGAAACTTCCACTTCCGGTAAGCCAAAGCTGTGTATTCGGATACACCACGAAAAACTCTTTTGGCAAAAAGTCTATTGAAATCGGGCATGGTCTCATTGGCCTTAGGTTCTCCAAAATATTTTTCAAGTCTTTCCCCAGCCTCGGCAATGTGTGAGTACGCAAATTTGAGACTTTTGTAGAGACCCCACTTGTTCTGTTTCTCCAATCTCCCCATGGGATTGAAGAATCTTGCCATGTATTTGAAATCTTCTTGTTGTGCGGTGGCAAGTCTTACGGTCCACTTTGCGGATAGTGGTATGGGTGAACTTGGTTTGTTGTTGGTACGTTTGAGAAGTGCAAATTCTCTTTTGACTTCATTGTAGAGTTTGGCCATATCGGTTCTCATCCTTTCATCTGATAGTTTAGCCAATCAGCCCAAGCTTCATCTTGTGAGAGGTGAGGATAAAGTCCTTCTGTACTCTAAAAAATTCTCTTACATGGTCCGGTACATACGCATCATATTACGCTTTGCTTTGGTGACCGGTGTAAGTTACGTAACTCACTAGTATATTTGGAGGCTGCTTTTGCTCTCTGCTGGTGTTTCCTCGGTCTTGAGTCTGTGTTGGTGACGGATCCTCTTTCTTTGGGTGGATCCGGGCCTTTCTTTGTCTGCCGGACTGTCTACATCATCATCTCTTCGTTGAATAGGATGAGGAAATCCAATGCGGGGTTCTTTGTGGCTTTTTCTCTTTCTTCTCGATCCTTCTTTGTTGCTCTTCTTACCATTTCGATCCTTATTTCTCTGTCTCTTGCTCTCAATTGTTCTTCGGTGAAGTTAGGGGTTTGAAAGTTGATCCTTCGAGCTTATCCGAGATTTTCCCCCTTTTTGGCGGCATCATCCCTTTCTTTGGAGTAGGATGCTATTGGTGGCCTCTGCCGTTCCAATCGAGAGAGTCAAGTTTTGATTCAATAGAGGTGAATCTATTGTTATGATCATTCAATTTCTCATTGACACTCCTAAGTCTAGTGCCAAAAGCTACGCGCCGGTGATTCGTTTTCTTGGGAAATGTGTTGCACGAGGCACTGAAGGCTGTTGGTGATATTGATGTTAAGGCTTTGCTTCATCGGACTTCCACATGTTGTTGAACCACAATGTTTTGTGCATCAATGTACTCGGCAATGGCTTGAAACTTGTTTTCAATGGAGGAGCTTTTGTCATTAAACGGCGAAGTCATGGATGCGAGATACATTGCTTGCTTTGTTCCAATTCTTCGACCCGGCAAGTCTGCCGCTTTCTCAAAAGTTTCATTTGTAATGCCGGTGTTCGGTGAGAGAGTTTGTGCCTTGTTTCGGTGGTTACGGATCTGTTTTTGGCCACTTGTCTTGATGTTGAGTGACATACGCATTTACATCTAGATCTTCAAGTATTTGGGTAGATGAGTATCTTGGTGTGGCTTGAGCTGCTTGTTCCCCCTATCTACATGCCGGGGGTTGTCTTGGTTGGAGTGGCGACGGTGAACCGGTGTCCACAATGTTTGTCTTTGTTAGTGGAACATTGACGGACGATGGTTGAGTGGCTTGTCTTTCTTTGGAGTTGAAGACTTGCCGGAGGCTTGTGGTTTCAAAAATGTACGGAGAAGAGTAGTGTCATCAAGTGCATACGGTGCAAGAGCATCCTCTTCTCTGTCTTTTTACCTAAATCACCATCATTATTGTCATTACAATCATGATCATTATCATCATCATCATCATGATCATCATCACCACCGTACGAGTCATCATTACGTCTCCCGGAGTGCGGAGCATCTTTGCCTTGGCTTTGCATCAACCAATTCCCATAGTGGTGATTCATCAAGTACTCCTACAAGTGTTGTGATTCCCGAAAATCAAATAACCAAGCTTCTTCGGTAAGCATGTGGTACGTGTCTTGAAGTTGTTGTACGGAATCGCCTTCCTTCCATTCAAGATATTACGCAATTCGGTCATCTATCGTTTACGGACAATTGTACGACTTCTTAACAGAGATTCCTCATCTTCTCCGGTGCTTTCTTCATTTGGATCTTGTTCATCCTCAACGGCATTTTCTTACACTTGCTTGTGCTTCCTCATTGTCGAGAATCCTCTTACTTCTTCTTCTTCATCAATTAATTTTCCAAAGTCTGTCTTTTCCGGACTTCGCACGACCTTTTGTTTCTTTCTTTGACTTGTGGTGTTGTGTGAGGATTTCTTCCTCTTTCCTTCTCTGCCTTCTTTTGTGGTTTGACATAAGTAAACATGACTTTGGATTCATGCGATCTGTGGAGTTGTACGAGAGGGGACTTTGAGACATTGCAACGAGATAGTGCACACATGTATCCCGTATGACTTTTTCACCCGAATTGTCCTTTCATTGTCTTTCCCTCTTTTATCCCTTTTTCGCTTTGCTTTTACTTCACCTTGGATTTGCTCTTTAATTCTCAAAAAGAAGTATTTTGCCCAATTAAATCGTAGCTTGTTATAGATGATTCCCGTTAACCGCATTCTAATTTACTGTCATGGCATGATTTGCTCCACTTTCCTTCAATGGTTTTGCCAATTAGGGCACTAAACTCATTAAATGGGCTTCAACTCGGATACGAGACAATTTACTTTTGTGGATCCTGGGTTTGCCGTTTTGGCAATGATTGCCCGAAATTCATCTAAGTCTGTGGTATCAATGTCACTTTTGCTTGACCACTTATTTGAAAGTTTGAGATGTTTTCGGATTACCTTTCTTTGTAATCACCACGTCTTTGCCATTTATGGATGCAACAATCTTGTCTTCTTCGAACTTGTCACCTTCTTCGGTAGGGAGCCCGGGCACGTATTGTGCGGATTTCCGAAGGAAATCGGACTTTCATAACACACTTCGGTTATTGGAGGATTGAGGAAGGTGGATAATTTTAGTTTTTCGCGACTGCTTTGCCAACCTTTTGGCATGCTCATCATTTCCACACGGTTTCGGGTAGTGTTACTTGCTTGGAAGAATGAGCCAGTGGCAATCGATTTTTCGTACCCAGCTTGAGTGATTGAGGAAGATGATGCCATTTTTGAGAGGGAGAGGGGTTTGAAAATGAACTTGAGTTTGCAATAGAGATAAACAAGAGTAGGGTTGTAATTTGCAAGAGAGCGTAAGGATCTGCGAAAATCTCTAAGTCTTGTTTATATAGTGTGATTTGGGTAGTGTGAACGTGGTTTGAATATGGAAGGATTTAGTGACATAATGGCGTGATTTTGTGTATGAAAAACGCGATATTCGAGCGTAGAGGGGGAGTGGTTTGAGGCAAGTAATGATAGAGCCCGGGAATCGAGGAGTTTATAATTCAAAAAATAATATAATTACCTCCATGATCATAAAGTGATCGCCACGTGTGTCTTGAATAATCCTCCATAATTTCCTTATTCTCCACGTGTATTCGAATTGATTTTGTTCACACTTTGAATTTGTCCAAGTCTTTATTTCGGTGAAGTGCCTTCGGCTTGGTCACTTAACCGGTCCAATGAGTTCTTCAACGAAATTTGCTTCATTGAGCTGTTCCTAACAATCGGTTAAGTTACCTCTGCTTTGGATACCGGTGCCTTACCTGCTACATCTCACTGTAACGGCAAAGGTTGTACCGATTGATGAAGTCACTTAGCCGATTACTCCGATTAGCCGCTCGTTGATACTTAGTCAATTTCAATCATCCACTAACTCGGTTCTCAACATACTAAATCTTTCATAGCGAGTGGTTTAGTGAAGATGTCGGCCGGTTGGTCTTCGGTGGATATGTATTTTAGGATGACATCTCCACTTTTCAACATGGTCTACGATAAAATGATGTCTTACATCAATGTGCTTTGTTCTTGAATGCAATCTTTGGATTTTACGTAATAGATATTGCACTTGTGTTGTCACACATGATTGGGATTGTTTTCTCTTCGATTCCATAGTCCACTTAGCTTTGTTGTCTTATCCACGGTACTTGTGCCTGGCTGACTACTGTTTCTATATATTACGCTTGTTTGTTGATGTAGATATAGAGTTTTGCTTTTTTTTTGAACCATGAGACTAGTCGGTTCTAGCATTTGGCATGTTCCGGAGGTGCTTTTTCTATCTATTTTGCATCCGGCATAGTCGAGTCGAATATGATATCGGTGTAAATCCTCCATCTTTTGGGTACCAAATGCCAACATTGATGGTGTGTTTCAAGTATTTGATTATCCTTTTAGGCTTTGCTAGAAGATGTGATTCTTTTGGTTGAGCTTGAAATCTAGCACACACTCTACTTGCAAATGCAATATCGGGTCTGCTTGCGATTAAGTATAATAATGATCCAATAATTCCTCTATACATTTTACGATCAACATCTTTTCCTCCTTCATCTTTTCCAAGTATGACTGCGGCACACATTGGTGTGTCTGTTTGTGCCACTTGTATCCATCCCATACTTGTGTATCAAATCTCTTGTATATTTTGCTTGACTAATGAAAATGCCATCCTTCATTTGCTTTACTTGAAGGCCAAGGAAGTAGTTTAATTCTCCCGTCATGCTCTCGAAATTTGCTCTTCATTAGGTTTGCAAATTTCTCACACAACTTTTCATCTTGATCCAAAGATTATGTCATCAACATAGATTTGCACTAGCAATGTGCTTGCCCCTTCCTCTAGTTTAAATAGAGTTTTGTCTATAGTTCCTTTGTTGAATCCATTCTTGATCGAAATTGTGACGGTGTTTCATACCAGGCTCTACAGGTGCTGTTTGAGGCCATAGAGGGCCTTCTTGAGTTTGTATACTTTGTCTTCTTTTCCTTTGATTTGAAATCCGGAGGTTGTTCTACATAAACTTCTTCTTCCAAAAGTCCGTTTAGAAATGCACTTTTGACATCCATTTGATAGACTTTGAAGTCTTTGTGTGCGACAAATGCTAGAAAAAGTCTTATTGCTTCCAATCTTGCTCTTTGGAGCAAAGGTTTCATCATAATCTATTCCTTGACTTGGGAATATCCTTTTGCAACTAGCCTTGCTTTGTTTCGACAACGAGTTCCTTGCTCCATCCATCTTGTTCTGAATACCCATTTTGCACCAATGATGTTGGCCATTTCGAATCTGTCAACAAGTTCCCGAGACTTCATTTCTTTCAAATTCATTTAGTTCTTCTTGCATGGTTTGTGATCCAATCTGCATCTTGGATTGCATCATCTATGGTCTTGGGTTCCACTTGTGATAGAAAGCAAGTTAGCATGTGCTCAGGTTGTCTTCTTGTTCGACTCCGGTGTGAATATCTCCATGACTTGTTCTTCGGGATGGTCTCTAAGCCAATTTAGGTGCGGTTGAAGTTGATCTTCACTTGGTGCTTCCATACCTTCATGCTTGAGCATGAACTTCAATTTCGGTGCTTCTCTGTTGTATTGATATGTGGCTCCTCTTGATTTTCAAAAAGATGATTCGGGATAGTAGGTTTGGTATGGTTGCATTTGTATAGATTTGCCTCGTGCGGCTTTCTCTTCTTGGTCTTGAAGATCTTCACCATTTGTATATGGTTCATCAAAAACCACATGTATTGATTCTTCAATCACCAATGTTCTTTTATTTAGTACTGCGAATGCTTTCTTTGGTGTACGAGTATCCCGTGAAGATTGCTTCATCGACCTTCTCATCAAAGGTATGCGGATGATTCTGTTCAAGACAAAACATTTTGATCCAAACATATGAAAATATGAGATATTGGGTTTTCTACCATTCCATAATTCATATGGAGTTTTTCCATGATGTTTGTTGATGATTGATCTGTTTTGTGTATGGCATCTTGTGTTTCTTTGCTTGACCCAAAATCTCTTTGGCAAGCATGCTTCGACAATCATTGTTACATTTGCTTCTTTGAGAGTTCTTTTCTTCTTCTTTACTGCTACACCATTTTGTTGTGGAGTTCTGCTGAGATAGTTGATGTAGTACTCCATTTTCTTCACAATAGGTTACGATAATTTCATTTAGAAATTCGGTGCCTCTATACGATACGATTTTGATAATTTTTAGCTCTTTTTCATTACGGAGTCTTCTCGGCAAGTCTGGTAGCTTCTTGAGTGTTTCTTTCTTCTTGTTCATGAAGATGGTCCGGTGTATTTTGAGAAGTCATCCACCACTTTACAAGAGTATATTTCTTACCACTCACACTTCTTGGGTATTTGGTCCAAACGAGTCCATGTGCGGTAGATGTAGAACTCTTGTTGTAGATTGATGAGGCTTTGATTTGAATGAGCTTTTTATTTGTTTTCCTTTCGACAAGCATCACATAGACTCTCTTTCTTGAATGTGATCTCGGCGGGCCTTCAACTAACTTGCTTTTTGATAGTTTGTTGATGGTCTTGAAATTCGAGTGATTTAATCTTCTGTGCCAAATCCGGCTTGTTGATTGTTTATTCTTGACAAGTAGACATGTTTACTGCCTTGGCATTTCTCCGATCCACCACATACATGTTGTCTTGTCTTCTACACTGCAAGAACCACTTGTGTTTGTTTGTTGTGAATCACTTTGCATCCTTCTTTGTTGAAGTGCACATTGTAGCCTTTGTCACGGGGTTGGTGATGCTCATCGGATTGAAGTTAAGTCCACTTGACATATGCCACATTTTGAATCTTTAGATTGTTTTTGAGTATTGTGCCTTCCCGCTTAATCTTGCCGGGGTTTTCTTTTCCTCCAAATGTGACTTTGGGTCCATCAAAAGCTTTAAAATCGGTGACCCATTTCTTGTTTCTGTCATGTGTACGGAACATCCACTTGTCTATGTACCGGACATCTACAAAACAGTTAATTAAGTTTGGGTACCCAACAACTTTGTTTGGGTCCATATCACGTTAGCGATCATGCCTCATTACCAAGTATGTATCCAAAAGGTCTTCTCTTTGGATAATTGAAGTCATCAACTTCATATGTATAAGGCATGGCGAGAATAGCTTCTAATATTTTTACGAAGGTATTCGATACTTTTTCCACCTTTTGGTGCATTTATATCCTTCTTCACTTTCCAATATGCAATAGGAAACCTTTCTTGCTTCATGTGTCTAGGAACATAGCTAGATTGATTTTTCTTAATCACATGATGCATTTTGTGGAATGGTTTCCTCTTGTATTTTGGAGGTGTGATATTCCAATCATCCTACGAGGGAAAAAGTCGCCTTTACCTTTCGGATGGGCATTGTTTTTGTATGATTGGAATGAGGATTTAGTCTGTTGTTTCACTACGGTGGGTTTTGACTTCAACTTTGGAACGGGATGATCTGTTGGAGACATGGTCTGTCCCTTTCTAAATTTTGGTCCATTAGTGGTCCTCAATTTAGAATTGTGTTGACTATTATCCTACGTTCATCATTGTTATAGCCAAGACCGGATCGGATCCAAACCTTTTTGAGGGTTTGTAAGTGGTGCTTTTAGTGGTGCGGTGATTACCTTTCTTGGTGAGGAGTTCTTCTTAGCGATCGTTGGTAACGGATGTATGGTCATCTGCTTTTTGTTGATCATTTAAGTAGGTCTCCTTACTAGTTAATTCGGCTCTTGTTTTATCCGAGTTCTTTCTTTAACCTCTTATTCTCTTTTCTTAGATCCTTGCATTCCTTTTCCGAAATTTCATGATTCTTTTCAATTTCATCAAATTTAGTCATGAGATTTTGGACTAGGTCTCTTGTATCTAATGGAAGACTAGAGGATTGTGCGGTGTTAGATGTGAATGCATTAGATGAAGAACGGGAACTAGATGTTACCTCGGTTTCATCGATTCTTTAGCCATTAAACATAGGCTTGTTTCCTCGGTGTCGAACTATCACTTTTGTCTTCATCCAATTCTTTGGTCATGAGGCATAGGCATGCCTTTTCATTTTACGAGTTTGTCTTCTTCATCACTATCATCGAGTCATTGTCGGATGATTCTTCATGCTTTTCAACTTTGCTTTGGATTACGCCTTAAGTGCCTTCTTGCCCTTTCTCTTTTCGGATGCTTTGAATTTCTTCTTTTCATCATCTTTGTCATTTTCTTCGGGACAATCGGCCTTGAAGTGACCTCTTTATTGTGCGGTTGAAGCATCTGTATTCATCATCTTTCTTCTTCATGTCTCTGTTTGAGCTTGACTTTTTGTTTGATGTTGAATTTCCCTTGAATGGCTTCTTTTTAAACTGTCAAAACGTTTAACTAATAAAGCTACATGTTCTTTTAGTTCTTGTGTCTCTTTCTTGATGCATTCGGCAAAGTTACTTTCTTTGGGGTGCGGCTAATGCGGTAATTTTGTGTGTCTCTGCCGGACCACCATCTTCACCGTTCAATTCGAATTCATGAGCTTTCAATTGGGACATCGGTGTCGAGTGTCGGTGCTTGCAAGATTTGTTGTTCCTCGATTCTTGATGTTATGATCTTCCATCTTTCGGGTAGTCCTCTCAAGATCTTCAAGCATACTTCTTTTTGTGGATATGTGTGTCCAAGGCATTGCGATTCAACGATGATGCTTGAGAATGCATTTGTCCATTTGATCAATGGATTCACCGGTCTTCATTTTAAAGTTCTCAAATTTACTTTTTGCAACGAGATAATTTGTTTTCTTTGGCTTTGCTTGAGGATCCTTCATTTATCAATGATAGTTTGTCCCACATCTCCTTTCTTTGTTTTGCGGTCTTTGATTCTCATGAACATGTTCTTTGTCTAGAGTCTTTAAGATCATATCTTTTGCTACAAAGTCTAGGTTTGCTCTTCTCTGTCATCTTTGGTCCAATCTTTCTTGGGTTTGTCTATCTCCTTTCCTTGATGCTGCTCACTGTGCCTACCACGGTAGTGATCATGATTGGGCCGTCATTGATTACATCCGGCATCTCCTCGTGAGTTCTTTGCAAGATGAATAACATTCTTATTTTATATTCATCAAAATTATTAACATTGAAAACGGTACTTTTGACAAGAAGTTTGAGGAATCCATCGGTGCAATTGAAGATAAAAATGGCGGTGAATGAAAAACTTGATTTGAAAACTACTTTGAAAATATGTGATCTCCTTGTTACCGAAATTAGATGCGAACGGGTTCGATACTAGGAACAACTTGCTCCGATACCAATTGTTGGTCCCGAGAGAAGGGTGAAACTATAGTCGGAGGGGGGGGGGGGGGGTGAATGACTATAGTGGAGTTTCAAAAACTTTTCTTGTGTTTTAAAAGCTTTTGAGCGGCGGATAAGTCCGCTTCTTACTATGTTGTTTTCAAATCGGTTTAGACAATCACGGATATGTGTTATGATGTAGGCAAATTAAATAAGTCTTTGTAAAGTAAATTGCGAAATTAAATTGACACAAGGCTTATAGTGGTTCGGGGTGGTGTAATCCGCAATCCACTCTTCTCTGTGATGATCGGAGGAATTCACTATTGTTTCCACGAGATACAACGGTATGATTGTCCTTGGCTTCCCAAGCTTCACAATCTACAAGACTATCACTCCTTGGCTTGCAACGACTTCGGTGATTCGGTCTTCCTTTTCTTTGCTCCTTGAGATCAAAATCCTTCAACGACTATCACGGTTTCAACTCCTTCTCGGATTGCCTCGATTCGGTTGCTTCGAGTTTGATGTGAATGTGATTCACGCACTTGCTTGATCAATCTCAATTCGAATATGACTTTGTAGTTCGATATTTGAGTTGATCACTAGATGTATCCTTGTAAGTTCGGAGAGAAGGCTTTTCTAATTGTGAGTTTACTTTTTCTTTTTTTTTTTTAATCGTTATCTTCTTTTTACTGTCAATGCCTTCTATTTATAGCCTTGAATAGCCTTGATTTTGAAATTCCGTCCGTTGGCTATATTAATGAGGGAATAATCCTTGATTTTATTCTTGATTCCCCCTTAATTGTATTCTCCTTGATTTCGGTGATCGGATTCTTCTTTCAAATGTATAGCGAGAAAATCCGTCCTTGATTGATCCTTTAATGATTGTGCATTTAATGCATGATCTGCTTTGAATCTTCAATGTATATTAAATCGATCTTGTAAGTGTCTCTTCACCGTACGTAGAACGGTGGAGTGAGCCTTCGACTTAGCCGTTAGTTCTTTCTTCGCCGTTTTGTTTTCTCTTTGCCGACGGTCGGTGTACTCGGCCGATTCTTGTTTTCTTCTTTGTTTTAGTTTCGGGAGAATCTTTATACTTCAACGATCCTTGATTTGGGTGAGATCGGTGTACACCATATTGGAATATTGAGTTTCATCACTTGAAACATAACTTAGACTTATCCAAGGTCATCACGGACTTCCTTGGTTATAAGTCGATCATAATCCCTTCTCTGTATCTCTGTTTGGTGCTTGGGCGGCTTCACTGCCGAATGTACGTTTTCACTTTGCCGTCCTACCAACTAGTACAATACTTGTCGACTCAACTTATACAACATGTCGGACTCTAAGTAAAGACTTATACGAGAGAATTCTAACTTATTTCGGGCTTGCTATAACGGCTAGTATGGCCATCATCAAAACATAATAAAATGTTCCTAACACTTGCATTAATTGCTCGGCAACTCCTTGACGCAGTCAATGTGACATGGCTCGAGTCAATTGTATCTGAAATCACATAATCAAAGTATTCTTCCACTTGGCTTGGATTGAACCCTCTAATGTGTATCGATAATCCTCGTGGGCTGAAATCTTCGTCATAGCTCAAAAATCATCATAAAAAGAATCAACTGCCACCCTAAGGCCAGAATCCACGCTCCCAACAGTGATATCCGTGCTGGAAAATAGACACAAAGATACCACGTGTAAATCTGATAACAAAATCGACTAATAACTAATATAATACAACCAGAGACATGGTTTTTCTGAAAATTCTATGTACACAAAAAATGGATCCAATCATCATACAAATTGCTCAAATTGATGTCAAAATACCATTAATTGCATGAGAAAAAGGGGTGAATCATCGGGAATTATATCATCAGGTTGACTTACATCAACCACTCCCCACTTAGTGTTTGCTCGTCCTCGAGCAACTAGAGAGATAATGTTATCTAGAGATACAAAAATACGATCAGGCAACATCAAGAATTAAGGATTCAATTAGACAAGGCAACCCATCAAAATCACAAGGGCATGTTCCTCACGATCTAAGGAAGTAGTGGAGTGTGTGAGTGAATATTCTTCAAGCTTGCTAACAACTAACGATCATCAAATCACGTAAGCCTTACTCAAAACATGCAACCAAAAGCTTAGGAATGATATCAATCTCCACTAATGAGGTACTCGGGATCAAGGAACTAGGTCAGGTAGTTGACAAATCGTCTTGTAACGTTCAGGCTAGGGTAG
This sequence comes from Gentiana straminea, assembly GCA_036785695.1. Classification (NCBI taxonomy): domain Eukaryota; kingdom Viridiplantae; phylum Streptophyta; class Magnoliopsida; order Gentianales; family Gentianaceae; genus Gentiana; species Gentiana straminea. The sequence continues at coordinate 4,804,835 of JAVUPR010000385.1, read as the reverse complement.
TGGCTAACCGAAAGGAAACAAAGGGAATATCAAAAGAATAAGGCAAGATAGCAAGAATCCGCACATTCTTCTTTATGACACCACTCTTCCACACTAGTCACTTCCCATCCTTACGTCACTTAGGATCTTACAATTTGCTTCAAAATTGCCTTCAATAACTCATTATTCAACAACTAAATACTTACAACTCATAAGCTTCCATTATTGATTTGAGTTTCTGATTTGTTGGAAGCTTTTATTCAACTCTTGGAATATGTACAAAATGAAGAAAATTGTTTGGTTTTTTTAATTTTTTTTAATGATGGTTTCCAAACCGAACTTCACAATTTGTCCTCCCAACCTGCTAATACTCTCATCCACCTCTTAGTTCCCAGTCACCGCTTCACAATCACTAGACTCTTGCTATGCTTGCGGGAGGCCAAAGGAATGTAGACCAAAATTCATCTAAGGGTCGAATTATAATGAGGCTAAGTACGAACGGCTAGCTCGAGTGGGGTCTTACCACTCTACAAGGCTAAGATGGGGACAAAAAGGGAAAATTCAAGTTCAGGTAGGCCATTTGGCTCTGGTTAAGTCAAAGTAATGCGAAAAATCGTCATCCCTATTCCGATTCCAAGCACCTGTTATTCGTCTCAAATGAATAACATTCCTAAGTTCAAGTTACAAATCAAAGTGTGCATGCACAATTTCATGAAGAGCTGTTTGTTAACAAAGATATCGGAATATACGTGCACAATGGATCACACTACCAACAAAGATTGGTGAATAACATGTACTTATGTTCCTTCGAGTTACTCGTTTTATTGAAATGCTCGCTCTATCAATTACAAGATCGTAATTAAGCCAAAAGATAATCTATACAGCTCCAAATTTCTAGGAAACGATCAAAACTAAGGTTATTCTTAAGCAATTAAAGGCATTACCTGTTGTTAAACTAATTGTACCCCCACTCCCCACTTACGAGCTTGCAGTGTCCTCAATGAAAAGTGAGTAATAAGAATACAGTTAGGGAAACAACGGGGAATCAGAATGAGCAAAATGAATGATATGATCACATGCAAAATTAGGGCAGAATTGGGCCTGAAAAGACCTTGTTGGCTCACGCCAAGTTCACTATTTCTATACAGAGAGTTTTGCCAGGAAAACTTACGCACGCCAAGACTGGTATGATGCACGTCATTCGGGAATACAAGAAGAATGGCGCGCGTCAAAACATACTGGTGTAGGTCAGTAGTGCAGAAAACTCATCAAGGGGAGGGTTTTATGCTTGAGAGGGTTCAAAATAAATAACTATGTACGGGTGCATGAATATCAAGCAAGCAAAATCAACCAGATAAACAAGGACAAATATATTACATTATTGAAATGAGATGGATAGTGCAAGAGCATTGTTCAGAGAAATTAAAGGAAATTGCAAGAAGGATTCAAAGCATCCAGCATTACAGAAAACTAAAATAACAATCGACCAACCCAACCAACCAACAACCAAACAAGAACTAATCAGACTCAACATCACCCTCAATATCAAACTCGTCAGAAGACGGAGGAGCACCAAGCTGCTAGAAGTTGTAGCACCGATCGAGACACTCCATCTTAGCACAGCGGAAGCTAATGCGATTTACGATATTAAACATAACTAATTAATCCTACAAGAAGGTTAGTAGATTTACCCAAACCGGAGAGAGATGATAAAACCGACCAAGGGAGAAGCCGTAGTCTTCCGGATTGTATCTCCTAGCGACGACTGGTGGACGTCGATCATCGCCGTAGAACCTCCTCGAATATGCTTTTTCTTCTCTAAATGACTAAGGAAAGAAACTAATTTTTCTTCCTTTTGATTTATTTGTGGCCAAATTGTGATTAAAATTGTGTTGGGAGGAACTCTCTTTATATAGGAAAATAACTAGTCAAGAGAGTTATCACTTTCGCACCACAAAAACCTATTCCCATAAGGAAAAGATATTTTTGCTACAAAATAAGAGATAATTCCCAAAAAAACAATCTCTTAATTTTTTCATTAATTATCCAACAAATAGATAATTAATTAATCACACATGTGACATAATCTAGAAAAATTTCTTCTCATAAATTATCCATATGTGTGGCGCCATTAATGTCAATATTTTAATAGAAATGTCGTTTCTATTTTACATATAATTTATCAAATAAATAATATTTGCATATTCATTAAACAGACCAACTATTTAATTTATTCTCGAGGTTCCTTAAAACGAGAAAACACTCGCGTGTTAGGAGCCAACCCGGGGACCATGGACCTATAACTAGTAGCTACAATAAATTGAATAAAATATTCATCGAACATAATATTTCTACTCAACTCATTAATTCCGGAACTACGCCACCATAAATCTGAAACTGAATTCTATCGATTATAGATATAACTTATTCTCAAAACGTCGAGTTGAGTCGATAAGTGTCCATTGATATAATCATTTCATATAAACTAACCCTCCATAGACTATCCGTACTGAAGTAGGATTATTTCCGAAACCTTCTTCACTACATCTTATCCTTATTTATCATTAACCCACTAGTGATCAATTAGTTCATAACCAATACGAACTCCCGGGATCGATTAGTTTCTAGGATTAACAAATAAGGGGATTGTCTTTCTACTTCCCGTAGGAAGGAACGGATTCCATATCTGTGAGACACACACTTCTCACTCATTCCAGAATAGTGCCAACGTGAAAGTGATTCGGACCGCGCCTCTAAGCGATCCTTAATGAACACATCAAACCCTATCCTGAAACAAGTAGGAGTCTGTAATCACTTCAGGATTAAGGTTAATCCATATATGATCATCTTGTGATTTAATAAGATTTCTCAATCACGGAATTATATGAGAAACTCGGATTAAATCGGTCCAGTCCTATATGACCTTCATTATATATAAATGCCCCACTCAGACAACCAATGCCGACGGTCCGGATAGGACGGTCACACCATAAAGTGTTCTGGGCGCATTAATGGTGGTTTAATCAATAGATAACATTTCAAGTGTATCACCATAAACTTAATCCTCGCGTGCGTCACACACTAAGTTATATGGCTACATATGATACGACTTAGGGTTTTCAGTAGTGTATTACTCACAAGCACGAAGCAAGTAATAAGATGAGAATAAATATGTCATTTATTAATTCTAAAAACAATTACATAAATTGTCTTTCGGGCGCTTCTTCCAACACAAGCATGTCCCTCGAACAAGACCACGACGCGCAACCGGACTAGGGAAGAACTCATCCTGAGAGTAGGCGGGGATTCGGGCAACACGAGTGCAAAGATGGGAGATCAGCCACGTAAAGGGAATGAAGGGGAAAGTGCAAGTAGGTCGAGCATAGGACCATGCAGCTTGATGGATCAACTTACCCCAATTGATGTACACCTCATGCCTGATAGCGTAGAGCAAAAGCAACTCGTTGTCCGTCAGCACCTGGAAATTGTCCGTGGGGAGAATACGGTTGTTGACAAAATGCTTCCATGCCCGCATCTCATGAGAAAGAGTAGAAACCGAGTAGTCCGCACGGGGACCTTCCCGTCCTGGGAAAAGCGCAGCAGTAGCAGTGGAAATGTGAGCCATGAAACTGCCAATGTTGTTGAGGCCCCACTTAATCTCATAGTGCTGCTGAGGTGCAACAGTGGTGGAAGAGAGGTGAAAAGAGTCATTGATATCCATCCGGTGAAAAGGCACCTCAATCCCGCGAACCATGATCGAATTAGTGGACCGTTCTTCGGGCTCGGTAGACAACATGACGTAGAACTCACGAACAACGGTCTCGTTGATCCGCCCACAGGGTGGTGTGACCAAACGACTCCATCCTCCCTACTCTATGCGATACTCCGACACGCCGTGAAGCTTCTTAGAGTTAACTCCCCGTTCCAAAAGGATAGGGCGATGACTGAAAAGCTCGGTGTAGTTGTGCACAGCGTCGGAACCAGCCACATCATAGAAAAGCATAGGGTAATCAGCTTGAGGAGAAGACATGATGGGAGTGAAAGAGGAAGAAGAAAGAAAGAACAGCTGCAGAGGTGAGTCTGGGAAAGAAGAAAAATATGAGAGTGAATGAGTTTGAGAGGGAGGGGTGGAGTTATAAGAATGGAATTAGGGTTTTAATGGATTTTTATGGCAGAAAACGTGTTATTGACGCGCGCCAAGCCTACATTGGCGTGCGTCAGAGGGAACAAAAGCTGATACCAGGGTTCTGTGGCGGCAGAGGCATGACTGATGGTTGTCAAGTCATTTTGACGCACGCCAAAAGGATATTGACGCACGTCAAACAAGTCGTTTGTGTGCAAATTGTGTGAAGGGTCAATGGCGCGCGTCAAGAACGACTGACGTGCGTCAATAAGGCAAAACCTATTGACTCACGCCAAGAGCTATTGACGCAGGTCAATGCACCTGGGAAGAAGAAACGCAACTCTAAATTATTCCAAACAACAACAATTATCTCTAAACAAGGAGCTAGGCACAGATAAATTGACAATACTGAGGACATGAATATGATGAAAACAAGAGCTAGCACGTCCAACACATAGAGATCTAATACACTTGTTGCAAATTGAATACAAAGTAACAATCCCAAAATAAAAACAATACTTGCAATCATTCAAACAAGACCAAAATGACAAAATAGTGCAACAAAAGGATAACAACTGCAAAAATACCAAAGCCACATACGGCTAAACAACAAAAGCAACCAACGTCTGGCGAATAGAAGCACTAAGCAACATCGGAAGTAGACGTAGGGACAAAAGAAGCAGCATGAGGGATCTCCTCATCGCCGTCATCGTCAAGAAGCACGTGAGTGTCC